>JAEQBH010000178.1:1325186-2650373 GCA_016808115.1 Tetrastigma voinierianum | reverse complement strand
TTATTTTCTGGCTTCTGTTTTGGTCCCAACAAAACATGTATGCACAGTGAGAGAACAAGAAGCTGTGTTGCTGTATGCCATACTCAAAGGGTACAAGATCAATATAGGAGTTATCATAGAGAATTCTATCATGAGATATCATGAAGGGAACAAAAGAGGTCTTATTCCTCACCAAAGAACAATCAATGCTTTGTGCTCACATCAATAAAGGAATTTGGGAGTCAAGAAGAAGTACCCAGAGCTTCACCCACTTTCCCGACTGTGAGCTAGCAAGGGACCAAGAAACCTCGAAAAAATGGGAGGCCGGTGGTAGAAAATGTGAGATGAAGCCCAACCGAGGAACTTAAAGGAAACTCAGAGAGTTGATGATCAAGGAGCAGCACCTAGAAAACTCCACCGACAACAATGACTACATGTTCGCACAATGCAAGTAAGACGTAAGGCAGCCCGATAGACTACCCATCCCTTAGCGCCTCCCGTGCGCAACGTAAACTTCCAACCGGAGAAAGCCCAAGGGGGAGCACAAGAGCACAAATGACATCGAAGCCTCAATGCCTTGCAGAAGAGAATAGATGAAAGAGAGAAGGATTGGAAACTACAACAGGAATTCAGAGAAAGCATTTATGAAAAAGAATTGAAAAGAAGAGACCAACAGTGGGAGGAAGAGCTAAATAGAAAAGAAAAGGAGCATGAAGTGGAGCTACAAAGAAAGAGAACAGCAAAGAGAGAAGAGCCGAACAAAAGAGGAAGAAATGGAAAATTCAAGTGCAAAGAAGAGGAAGAGTTTAAAAAGAAATGGCGGAAAGAGATCAGCAACTGCTGCGTAAACTCAAACTCTACCATGAAGCTTTTATAAACAAATCCGGGGCTTTGAGCGTGATTCTCAACTCTTAAAACTGATAAAGAAAAGAGATACAGAGCAGGAAGCCAAATTTGGGGAGCAAATAAAAGGATTCAAGTTTTTGTACAAGTCTCTACAGAAGGATTTTGAGAAGAAACTGGATGATAGAGATAAGAAGCAGAAAGATACAGAATCCTATAGGTAAAAATAATGGCTGGAAAACTTAGATCTGATTAACAACAATCTTGCCAAATTCTTAGAAGTGATGACTGAAATGGAAAATACAATGAATGGCTTGGGAAAGAGGCAGGATGAGTTGAACAAGAAGGTTGATCTCTCTAATGAGATTTTCATTGAAGAACAAATGGAGAAGGAAACCAAGAAGAGAAAGCAAAGAAGAGAAATGAAAATTCCAATTTCCAAACTATTTAGGTACATCGACCTAGATCCCCCCAACATTTTTGCTCCCGACTATTTCAAAAGAAAAAAATAGACCTTCTCCCTGCCTAACTTTCAGTACCATCCTTCTCCCATACTGTGTATCCAACAGTTGCAAATTAATCAGAAATAAAATGAAAAATTTAAATTGAATTGTTGTGTGCTAATTTGAATTTGTTTGATTCCATGATTGTGTTGTTTTGTGATTGAATGATTAGGAAATTAAAGTAGAAATTAGTTCCAGAATAAAAAATGCTGAGATGTAATGAGCCGAATTGAATGAAGCAGCTTAGGATTAGGAATGAGTCAAATGTAGAATAAGGGCCAATGAATACATGATTGAAACACAAGGTAAAAGTTACTAAGTCTACTGATAAGTCCGTAATTGAGGAAGGTAATACAATAAAAGGAACAAATATATTTTTGAGTTTGTGGTATGAACAATGTCAAGGAACCCGTTGAATATCAATTAATTTAAAGATCATCAACAAAATGAGTCAAGGTACTCCCTATGGTTAGTCACAATCGCTCAAACCAAATTCTAGAATTTGTTAGATTATTGGTCGAGGCGAAATCTTAGGTGATACAACCTGACAAGAGATATGCAAAGCATTCTTGGACAAAGCTTTGAGCCATTCTAGCTATCCTCATTCATATGCCGGGTGCATATACAGAGTCTTAAATTGAGCCAATGTTTATTTTTTCAAAAATGACTAAATGAAACCCCAACTCATCCTAAGACATCAATCCTTCAAGAAAGAACCTATGATTACTCAGAATTCAAGGAGGAATAAAGAAATGAAGTTTGGGAGTATATATATTTTGAGGGAACTCAAAAAGGGAATGAAAAGGAAAAGACAAAGAGAGAAATGCAATAGAAAAGAAAGTTTATAGGGATAAGTTTTATCTTGCGGGCCTAACTCCTTCGAACGATTAAGTTCTTAGGGGTGTTTCAACACCTAGTACCCTAATGCCATCTGCATGGGAGCTACTAACCTAAAAAGTTCGCTAAGAGTGTTAGAAAGCCTAAAAGTTAAAACATTGCACTATCTCTCCGAATGTTGACAAACAAGGAAGTTTCCTCAAAGGAATTACAAGTGAGAAATATAGGCATAAATTCAATTGAAGAAATTAAAGAGATGTCCCAAACATTAAGTTTAGGGAGTTTATTATAGAAACTACAAGAAAGAAAGGGCGTATGAGGAGAGAAGAGGTTCCGGTGCACCTTCACCTAAAATCTCCTTCCATCCTACCCATTACCCAGCCTAACAATAAAAGACCTCCATTGATCTGAAGGCTTTCAAATCATCCACATTAGTGGAGAGATCAATATGAAAACAAGCCTATGGAATTTGGAAGAATAGAACAATCAAATTGTGAAGGACTTTAGGGAGTTAAATGACTCCATGAAAATGAGAAAGGAAAAATAATCTATTATTCAAATGTGATCCAATGAATATGTTGTTTGTAAAACAATTTCCAACAATTTAGTTTTGCATAGTATAAAGAGCAAGAGACCAACCTTAAACCTGACTCAAGCCAGATGTACGTAAAATTATGCATACCTTATGCAGCAACAAATTGAATGACACAAATAGAACAAATCGTAGAAAAATGTCCTAAAAATTTTTCTTTTATTTTGTTTGGGGACAAACAATTCATTCTCTTGCTTTTGCTTCGAGGACAAGCAAAACTTAAGTTTGGGGTGGTGTTGATGAGCTTAAAAGTCATCTATTTTTAGTCCATTTTTCTCGTTGATTTTAATGTAAAAGGAATAATTAAGATGCAGATATGAAGAAACTCACCAAATTTGTTATTTTATGTGAAGTATAAAAGAAAGAAGAAAATGCGTGGAAAATGCAAAGAATCGGCGAGTAAAATGCGTAAAATACGCCAGGCGTAAATGAAAGCAACTGCAAATTTATGTTGCGCTTTGGGGTTTATATATTACCCAAATATGAGGTCGACATCGAAATTGAAGGAATTGGCGTAAGTCGCGACATGGATGATAAGATAGTTGAGGTCGCACATGAGATCGCCATGAGAAATTGAACAAGCGAGCCGAGGTCGCGACATGAGATCTAAGTCGTGACATCAGAACCACAGCTTCAAAGCCGCAGAAGCCAGCGAAGAGAAGTCGCTGAGAAGATATTGATGTCGCGACATCAGAACGCACGCCTGAGACTTGTGAGGCAGAGGAAGTGATGTCGCGATAAGGGATTGATGTCGCGATGCAAGAGCAATCAAAGGAAAGATACAAGGGCTGGCAAGATTGAAGCATAGTAATCGCTTGATGTCACGATAAGATATCGATGTCGCGACATCATGAGAAACCGCTGAAACCGCAGATCCTTTTAAATGATGTCACGACAAGAGATTGATGTCGCGACATCCGACGAAAGGTTGAATGCTGCAGAAAGACATGAGCTGAGGTCGCGACGTGAGATCGAGGTCGCGACATCAGGAGAGACCAGTTGAAATCTGCAAAGGGCGTGACTAGATGTCGCGACAAGAGGTTGTTGTCGCGACACCAAGAACAACCGCGAAGGCCCGCAGAATCCAAGTCGATGTCGACAAGAGATCGATGTCGCGACATCGTGAACCTTCGAAGGTCGAAGAATGAATCATTGCCACGCATAAGGGACGTAGGTCGACATCAAGATTCCGCTGAAGCCGAATGTTTAGATAGTTATGTCACGACAAGAGGCCAGTCACGACACCAAAAGCCATCAAGTGAAGATCGCACCCTGAGGTTGATGTCGCTGGCTGAGATCAAGTCGCGACACGGAGACCCGCCACTGAAGATTGAAGCTCCATAAAGTGATGTCGCGACAAGATATCGATGTCGCAACATTAGGAACAAACAGATCAAATCCACAGAGCCTTAAAGAGATGTCGCGACAAAGATCGGAAGACGCGGCATCGTAAGATACTTGAAAGATGCATTTAATTTAGTCGATGTCACGACAAGAGAATGACGTCGCGACATCATTAATGATCAGTTCAAGACTGCATAGACAAGAAGTTAAGGTCGCGACATGAGATCGAGGTCGCGACATCGATGATGTCGCGACAAGGAATTGAGGTCGCGACTTGAACGGGTAAATATAGCCAACTAACTTTGGAATCCACAAAGACTGCATTGGAATTAGGGCCCAATTGAAAAACCCTATAAAGACACAGCTATCCAAATGAGGAGAATAGTTCGCGCTACGCATTTAGAGAACCGGATAGCCAAGGCCTATTTTTAGTTTTTCTTTTCTTTTCTTTTTATTTTTCTTCAATGTTGATAGCAGTTAGAGATTAGATTAGATTGATCGCTCTATTTTTCTTTATTTTCTGGAATTGATGTTATCGTCTGAAAGCAAAGCCGAATGCACTAATTCTTTTCAAATTACTACCGAATGTTGAAGTTCGCATAACTTCGAATTCGCTTATCCAGCTGAAATGCGCTATTCTTATGATCGTGGTGAACGCCACGAGTGTGTCATTCGCACTGAGGAACCCAGCTTCCATTAAGAGAATGCCATTGTCGAAATTATCTTCCTATTGTTATTTCCAAAGAAATTGCGACTTCAATATATGAATTTACTTTCGTTATGGGTTTAAAGTTTTTGATCAATATCGGGCTTCTTATACCAGATTAAGAAGTGTTTCATTGCTCGATTTCAAGGAGGTCCTCTGAGACACAGATGACAATCGGGTTATGGAATATTACTAGCTGCATATTAACCTCGCTTATTAGAGATTTAATGAAGCCAGGAGTTTACTCGATAAATCCTCTTCTCTACTTGAAATCAAGAACGAAGTTGAATGAGTTTAATAATTTAAACAAGGTAGAGTTCAATTAATTCGAATAGTGTATCCAATCCCGTGTTAGCCGAGATCTAATCACAGGAGGTGATCTATTCTAATTTAGAGGAAGAGTAACCTGAAGTTGTATATCCTTGCTTCTTGACCGATAACTCGGGGCTAAGGTATACAACCATAAATGGGCAAGGAAGTATTGCAAAAATACCTAATTAGGAAGTCCCTGTTAAAAAGTAGTTATCTAATTCCCTGTATTCGAGAGAATCAGGTCAAAAAATTAGATAATGAAATGTGAAGTGTGGAGAGATCCAGCTGAACTTTTAACGCCTTGGACAGATTTTGAAATCTGAAATTCACAAGAAAAATTTACAAGTTGACAACAGGAATTGATACTTCACAATAGCATTGATCTTAATGCATTCTCTAAACGATAATTATTCAATTTCTATTCATTTTCTTAACTACTAATTATTCTTTATTCTTTATATTCAAGTTTATTGTTCATTTCAGTTATTTCCCTTTGTTCATTTAATTTTCCAAAGACCTTAATGCCGGATCTTACTATCATTTAGTGGTCCAAATAGTATGGAAATTGAGTAGTCGTAGTTGATTTTAAAATTCTTGAGATCTCTCGTTGGATCGATATCTCGACTTAAATCCATTTTATTACTTGTCGACTGCACTTGCGTGCACATCGCATCAAAACCAAACTGAAAATGATTTACTCTAGGAGATTTTTGGTTTATATAGTATAATGTCAACAAGTTTATGTCAAGATTGCCCGGGAGTAGATAATAGTCCTTGGTAATTTGTTATAAACTGGTGCAAATGTCATTTGGTCTCACGCAACAAGCTTATTGGCATCATTGCCAGAGATTAGTCAATAGTCATTGGTGGCTAACGGGCCATAAAATTGTACATGTGTTTTGGCCTGATCAACAAGTTTTATGGGTTGTGGCCGACCGACATTCGCGGCCGCTAAAGTGTCCACCATGCATCTACATAACTCCCATGGGTTGGTTTGACTTGGCGCTTGCGGGTTCCTGTCGTCTATTTAACTGCTTAGTCACCAGGCCACATGATTCATCGTATCGCTGAGGACCTCGCATCCGTGCCACCCACCGTGCTTACCGTGTAGCCTTCAGGCCACCGGGACAGTGCTGGTCGCAAAGATTCTAAGATTTCATAAGCTTGGTCTCGTGGTTTTCATCGTTGCTCCTCCAAATTAAGCATCAACCCGGCTGTACTCGCACTGCTATGTATGTGGACTTGCATCCATCTGGTCAGGCGGTGGTGTGGGCACTTCCGCAATAATTCGTGAAATCTGTCCCATGCCTCTCGCTGTGTTCTCCTTCCGCCTGTCCAAACGTATTGATTTCTTGCACCGCCAGCAATTTTCACTATGGAAAGAACTCGTCGTAAATTTTTCAGACCAAATCATTCCGCATGTAGTATCGGAATCTGTAGCTGACTGTTAGGCGTTGTTTGGTCTATCCCCATGAAAGTGGGAACAACCGTGAATCTCGAGAGCTTCACTCCGCTTGTATTTGATAGTATCGCAAACTTCGAGGAAGCAATGTCGTATGTTCTGGTTCTCATGGGGGTAGTCCATGGAATAAGATATTCGCGATCCAGACCGTGATTAATTTCAATTCAAATTGTTTGCTTGGAATAGGTGGTCGTCTCTATAGCCGGTCTCGAACAATACCAAGTGGGTAATACGAACTCATCTAATAGCATGAAAGGGTCATCTGTTGTATAAACGGCCTGGGTGCTTGATTCCTTCCGTTATTCCCATTTCGGCCTCTCTGTGGTTCAAATTGCCTTAATGCCAAGATTTTGTTCTTCAGTTGTTTTCCATGACGATTGATTTCTAACTGCTCCGCTCTCTCGTTTCTACGTAACTGTAGGAAGTCTTTCTCGCTCTCTGATCAAATTGTGTTGGTTATTTTGATCTCGATGTCGCATGTATTTACTCGAAATCTATATCAATAACACACGAGCCAACAAACCAAATTACCAAAGACTTGTAAAATAAACAAAAGTAAGGAAAATTTCAGAGTAAATATCTATTTGCTTAATTCTCTATATCAATTCAACTGTCACCAAGAATCTGCGCCTAAAACTGACAGCGGAAAACGCGTGTATGTGGAATATACGCCTCATGCGCAGCGCACGCTGTCCCAAGTAGTATAGTACTCGTGGTACGTATATCGATCCAATGTGACAGTGTATTGACTACAAAGGTTCTCATGACAATATCTCGAAAGATGACTCTAGAAGAGAATTCAAATATAAAGATTTACCTAAACTATTGATTCAATTTTAAGGATCGGTTTTGAAGCCTAGGTTATATCTCCCGTCACGCTCAATGGATTAATTCTTCTAAATATGTTATTATTCAAGATATTTCCCACATGTCACGGCAGCATCTTTTCTACGAGGTAACCTCTCTCGAGGTATATCCGCCTATCTCGCGAATAGAATCGGGTATATCTCTATCCCGACTTAGTATTCCGAAATGCATTAATGTCCTAACCCCAATTGCCACCTTCAGGTTCGGAATATCTCTATTTACCGAATCAATCGGGTTCTATCTCAATTGTAGATCCCGAATACCCTCATCTCTTGAATCTCGGATCTCCAAAGTGTAATTATGCCAATGTTGGCCGTGACATCAACATACGATTAAATCATAGGCATAGAATAGTTAAGCAACATATTGAGAAATAATCAATAATATAAAGTTTCAAACTTTAATCCATGAACATATGACAAGGTTCAATATAACCCTAGAAATAAATCTAGAACACGAATGAAAAGAAGAAATGTTTAAAATTAAAACATCATTCTCCTATCCTAAAATATCCAAACAATGAAAGGCAACCAACCCGCACTTCCTCAAAGTCCGTGGTCACCGCTTCCTCGAATCCGTGCCTTCGCTCGCACGCCTCGCCTCCCTTTTCCGAATCATCTCAGACTTTTAAATGATAGGTGCGTGATCTCGAAATGACGTCGATGCTGAGACGTCACGACGCTAGGGACGCCGCGACGCGACGTGCAATTTCATCGCCTTTGTTCCCATTTGCTCCAAAATCTCATTCCTCTCACGTCTTTTCACTGGCAATGCTCCCGCATTCACAAATGCACATCAAATCAAGATATAGTCACAAAAACTATAAAATTACTCTAAAATAAACAGGAAAATGGAACACTGACGCGAGTATAATATGAGTGTTTTAGGCACTCATCACTAACTACTGCAGTATAGCGGCTCTAGGGTTGAACTCAGGGATGGGTTTTCTTCGCGCAAAATGATTTACGGTTGATGTAAAATGGCAATTTCACTTTGGATTTGGGGTTTTTGTAAAAACAATGTGATTAGTGGTTTGAAAACTGCAAACAAAATGAAATAGAATGTAAAAAGAACTCCGTGAAGTCTCGGGCCACTAGGCTTGGAGGTCTCAGTGGCGACCAAGAGGTCCCTGTCCTTTTCCCCTCGTGTTGGGGAGGATGACCTATAGTCATTTCCCGAACTGAATCTTCATTTAGCTATAAAAACTGAACCCTAAAAGTTTTTCTCTTAAGATACAACATTTATTGGTCGTTCATGTTTCAAAGCAGTAAAAACTGATCCTTTGAACTAACCTGCAGAGGCAAATAAATGGAAACTATGCTTCCAGGTGGATCTAGCAAAGAAGCATCCACCAGCCCTAAAATCTTGCTGGCATCAAGCACCAGTGGTACATCAAAAGGATTTAAACCTCGAAGAGATACAGACAGTTAAAAGACAATAACTCCGCATGTGTTGAAAACATAGCGACAAGCATACTCTCAAAACCTTGGCCCAGTGGCCTTCCTCTTCAAGGATGAGGTGGTTTAGCCAATCATCCCTTGAGTTGTCATCCTCAAGGAGTGTTTGGCAGGTGAGAAAGTAAGAGAAAGGGAGAGAAAATGAGAGAAAATAAGAAAAGCAGGAAAACTGAAAGATTCCCGCCAAAAGTTTATTGCATCAAAAGTTTTTTCTGTACAAGTCTTGACTGAGGCTTATATACTGCTCAGAACAAGGGAAATTATAAAAATGTATGAAGTACCAAAATTACATAGAGGGTAGTTTAGGAAAAAGTCACAAAAAGTCGGGGTCAAGGTGGGCCAGACTGGATGTATAGCAGGAAATTCCGCAACCTACGAGCTCCCCCGTAGGCCGCGAATTTTCCCAACTCCGCAAATTCGCAAGAAGCTGCGAAATTTGAACCTGGTGAATTTCACAAAGCCATGTAAAATTTCCAAACCCGTGAAATTACAGTAGAGAAATTTTCGCAACCCTGCAAAATTTCTGCAGTGTTCCAAATTTTACCCTTTTTTGCTCCATTTTCTTTCTGACTTTTGATATGCAGTTCTAAGTTTAGCTTGGATTCTTCGCGTTCGAATTGCCTTGAAGATTTTGGCCTAATTTAGCTCTCTAGTCTACAAAAATAGCCACAAAATTCGATTAGTAGTAAAGTCGGGACCTTAATGTACCAATTGGGTTATTTAAGCTGATTAGTACACAAAAAGTGCTTAGAACCTACTATAAACAGGGTTCAAAATAGCACTATTTGAGCACTAATCAGTGATCTTCCTCATATTCTGTAGTGTTCTCTCAATTTCAATGTCTAGAGGCAACAGATCTGCTTCTGGTTTTCTATGCATTTAAAATCTTCCTAAAATAGAAACACATTAAGATCAAATGAATTATGTGGGAAACAATTATATCCAATTAATCCCATAGAAACATGTCAGTAGCTTCTTAGGCTACTGCCATTAAAATTGTTTTTTTGATTTTATGAAAAATAATATCAAAAAGAAAATTTTCCAAATTAGTAAATCCCTTTTTGGTTAGAATATTGATCTTTAAATTTATCATTTATATCCCCGGCAACGGCACCAAAAACTTGTTAAGACCAAATGATATATACAAATTTATGACACTACTACCAAACGACGATTACCTAATCCCCGGCAACGGCGCCAAAAACTTGTTAAGACCAAGTTATATAATGTGATCTGTGTTTTCCAATCTTCTAGTACTGCCACACAAGAACTTTTCAATCCATGGCAACAATGCCAAAAACTTGTCAAGACCATTTTTCATATGTGTGAAAAGATGGAATTGTTCTACATGTTTAAAATAACTCATTTAAAATTTGTGTGTGGGGTCTCGATCACTCTAAGTGCATAGGTCGAATAAGTAATAAAAGTGGATATTTAAGTCCAGATATCATTCCCATGACGAAAGATGATAAATCAAAAGACTAACTACCCCAACTACTCAAGACCATTACTATTTGAACTCCACTGTTATGATGATAAGAGGACTAAAATATAGTCCCAGGCTTAAATCCTTTATATTCAAAAGTAAAGTTTTATAAAATTCCAGTTGAGAATTCACTTAGTGAGACAAACTAGAAATGGATTAATTAGTAACAATCACATTCTGCATCTTTTCGATTCATAGCTCAACCATAAATTGGAAAACTTAGTTTGTCAAAGATGCAAGGTAGTATAGTTTGGATTTCTCCCTCAACCATACTTTTCACTGATTAAAGGTTCATATTCATTTTTGAGACATGATTCTAATCACATTTGTAATATGTAACCATCTTTCTAAGATCTAAGTATTTTTCCTTTTTTAGTACTTCACTGTATCTTAGGACTAAAGAATTCTTTCCCCATAGACATGATATTGCAAGCCTTCTCCAATTCGATTGACACCTCATCCACACTCGATGAAAAATTTCCATTTCCTGATTAGATCTCACTAATACAGATCAAAAATCAATTCAAATTCGAAGAGGAGTAAAACCTTGAGTGATTAAAATGATACTCATTCAACCTTCCTCAACTTATAAGTGTCGGTGATCTATCCGGGAGTAATCCTTCAAAGTTCATTAGTTCCATAGTATTAGTTTAATATAACCACAAGGAACCGTCTACACTCGTGGATTCTCCATCTCTCAGGTCACTCGGGAGGGCCTCTTGGAAATCAGAGTGAGATACAGTACCTTGCATTGGGTACACGGTACTAGTACTAAGAACAAGTAAGACAGAGAACAATACCTAATCAAATAAATTCAAGAATTTAATTAAATCTTCCGCCTTATGCAAAGAAATGACTATCATCAATGACCCATTTCTAGTGAGCTCAACTTTTCAAAACTGGTTTACTCATATCAGTGACTAACTGATCAGGAAAATTCACTGAAATCATAAATAAACTCCAGAAACTTTCCAACACCCATTTAAATCAAACAATAAATGAAAAGAGGAATTTATAAAGAAATACCAGCTCGAAGCTACACTTCAGTACAATACCTAAATCAAGAAAATTAAAGGAAAACTAACAAAATAAAACTATACTAAGCTAAATCTCCTAAAATGGAAAAAAATGTACAAGAGTCTTCAACTACCCAGAAATCCTGGAGCTAACGAAAGTTGTGCACATTGCCCTATAAGTGTGTATTTATAGGCTTTCCAATGTTAGGCCTCACTTAATTAATTGCATTGTGGATCCCTAAAATTCTGCCCAAATTGGTCTCTTTGTCGCGACATAGAAAGTTATGTCGCGATAGAGCTTTCAATCTTTGTCGCTGCCTCAATCGTAGCATATTGTTTTTCTGTCGCGACTTGTTCTTTGGGCTTGTTCTTGGATTGTGTTGCGACATACTTTGATGATGTCGCGACATAAATTTATTTCAGTTGTCTTGTTCTTGTCGCGACAAACATTTACTTTTTCGCATAGTCAACTCCGGGTTTCACGATAGAGTTTTCAGGTCGCTAATAGATTTCTTCAGTCGCATACTTCACGCGATAGAACCCCTACGCGATAAGACTTTCTTTCCTAATTCTTGTCGCTTTCTGAGTTGTTTGTCTCGACATAGAATTATATGTTGCGACACAATTTCCTTGGCCATTCTAAGTTCTTCTACAATTTCTATTGCGACCTAATTTTTCTCTGTCGCGACAAAATTTTATCTTTCCATAGCTTTTATTGTTGCGATAGAAAACTTCTTTGTTGCGACATAGGTTTTTGCCTTCAACTCTTGATTATGTCGCAACAAGAATTTATTTATCGCCATTCATATTGTGTTGCTCTTCAGCTTCTTGTCACGACAAGGAATTTACCTGCTTCATGTTTTGTTTATCGCGACATAAATAATCTTTGTCGCGACAGAGATTTTGTTGCTCTTGGTTGTGATTTCTAAATGTTATGTCGCGATAGGATTTTCTTATTAGACAGTAAATTCTCCTTCAAATTGGCTTGAGGCCGAAAACTTTGGCGCAACATAAAAAAAAAAAAAAAAAACACTTGTCTCACTAACTTGTGTTGTATTCTAGCATTTTCTCGTCGTACGTAGCCGCCTTTGTCGCATTGCAGCTGTCTTTTGTCTCGACAAAGTTAATCTGTTAATCATCTGCCCTTTATGTCGCGACAAAGGAAATCTTGTCGCAACACAGCTCCTTTGCTATTTTCTTTTATCATTGTCACGATAAAGCAACGGATTGTCGTCACAGTTTTCTTCACAATCTTCTTCTAGTTTATGTTGCGACATAAAAACTCTTTGTCGCGACATAAATTTCTCTTTTGCCATTGAGTTCTGTCTGAACTTTTTTGCGACATTTAGTTGCTGGCTACAACATTGTTCCTTTAGCCTATTTAAATTTCATGTCACGACAAACAAAAATTATGTTGCGACGCAGACTGTTGCATTTTCCACCTTTTTGCTTCTCTTCTACTTGTTTTCTCTCTTTTTTCAAATAACACCTGCAAAACATAAAGTTGGTGAATATTCCATAATTTGGCATACAAATAGATCTAAAATTGTTAAAAACATGCCAGAACATTGGATTAAAATAGATGAGTTTAAGACTCCATCGACTACAAAAATTCTAAAGAAACCATGGGAAAATAAGAAACTGAAAAACTAAAAACATGAGCTAAAAGCATGTACTAGAAACTAAAAAAAACATGTACTATGTTGTAAAAAAAAACTATAAGCCATTCACTATTCAAAACAAACTGACTGTTAAAAAACAACTGGCTCAAAACATAACAAGCACTTCCTTATTTAACTTTCCCCCTAACCAAATTTTGCACTGTCCTCAATGTGGCTCAGGAGGGAACCTTAAAGGCTGAAGCGATACCTCCTCAAGATGCTGGAGGGGGTGGAATCTCATCCTATGACTATGTAGGACCTGAAGGATGATCAGTTGGTAGAGCGACTGAAGCTGCTGGTGGGGCTACTGGGGAATAGACTACTAAAGCTGTTGGAGCTGGGTCTGCTAAAGCTATTGTTGGAGAGACTACTGGAGATGTTGGAGTTGTTGCTACTGGAGGAGTAAGAGGAATAGGTGGCAAGCCCAAGTGATCTTGAATCTGAGCAAGGATGGCTTCAGTACGAGTCATCTGTTGTGCCATGACAGTATAAGTAGCAGCAAAGGCTTGTGAGGTAGCGGCGAAATTGCCGACAGAGACCATTATCATAAGAAAGTCCTGTGTGGTAATGTGGACAAACTGCACAGGTGGTGCAGATGCACTGGGACCAGCTTGAGCAGTAGGAGCTCGAGGGGTAGAGGGCTCTGTCGATACAGGCTGCACATACACGGGGGTAGGAGCAGGTGTCGATTGCATAGGGCTGTGAGGTTCCTGGGCAGGGGCAGGAGGATGCTGTTGTACCCTTGAAGGGTCTACATGCTAAGCTTCCCCAACAGGTGGAAAGGCATGAAGAGGAGGAGCTCTAGACACAAACTGCCACTTCTCAACTATAAAAGTGGCCTCGCATACACGACGGCACTCGCGATGAGGCTCAACGGGAAAACCTAGGTGCTCCAAAACATAGAAGAGTAGCCACAGGAACAACAATGGAATGGCCTCGGCCCTGCTGATGAGTACAAAAACTCATCTTATTTTTAATCTATTTTTCTGAGCATACTACAAGATAAATGTTGATTCATATGCAGAAATGTGGATATTTTACTCAAATTTAATTTTGCAGGTAAATACAAAGAGAAACAAAATCCCAAAGAAACCGTAAGAGACCAAATTTTACAAGCATAAATGAAGTCGCAACTGAAAGTCGAAGTCGCGACAGGAAGCTTAGTTTTCAATCATTTCCAAGTCACGACATCACTAAGATCAGTTTTTGGGAAGAAATAGAAGACTGTAGCAAGCAAAGTCGTGACTTAAAGATTAAGCTTGCAACCAGAATGACCAAGGCAACAAATGAAAGAGGTCGCGACACCACACTGATGTCGCGACGCCAATTCAATATAACTGAGGTCGCGAAGTCACTCTGATGTCGCGACATGGATTCGTCAATAAAGCCACAAAAGAAGTCTCTGCAAAGAAAAGGAAGTTGCAACTAGTTTTTAAATGAAAGGCATCATTTGAAGTCGCGACATACCGTTGAGGTCGCGACATGACAACTGAAACTGAAGTCTCAACAAAGAATTGAGGTTGCAACCAGAAGATGAGAAATGAACATCAAAAGAGGTCGCGACATCACCTTGAAGTCGCGACTTAAAATTTGAAACCTGTGAAGGCAGAAGACCACCAACAAGGTCGCGACCAGAAAAACAAAGTCACGACCTCGGCAATGCTAGCAGAAGAACAAAGAACAAGTTCACGACTTTAAACCCGAAGTCACACATGCAAGACAACAAGGAATGTATCCCGACGTAACCCGAGGTCGTGACTCGTGGCTTAAGAAGATTAAAGACAATGATGTCGCGACGTGAAATCGTGGTCGTGACATCAACTTTTGAGGAACACTGAGTTACCAAGGTCGTGACCATAAATGATGTCGCGACCATTAATCCAAGCAGCTGCAAGGAATCAGGTCGCAAATGTAAGCAAATAAGGTCGCGATCAATAATCAAGGGAACGGCGTAAACGACATCAACCCGAGGTCACAACATAGAACAAGAACCTGGCTTTCTTTTTAGGTTCCATCTCGAGCTTTTAGATTCGGCCTAATTTCTTTGACAAAGATAACAGACGCTTTAGAATAGTAAAGTAGCTTCCATCTTCACTACCCAGAAAAAGGGGAAAGGAGAGGAACTCAGTGTATAGTTTAGAGTAGATTTTTATTTCTTTTCTTTAATTTTAGTTAATTTCTTTTTTGGATTTGAATCTACGAACTGTGCAGAAACGAGTGGAGCTATTGTTTTATTTCTCTGCTATTTTCTTCTTAAATTATCGCTCTAAAAATTTATGAAATCTAGACAAATTTCTGGAATTCATTTCTTTCATTTTATTGCAATTACAAAGTGGGTTGTGACGTAGAATTCCAGACTCCATTTCTTAATTCGTAAAATAATCGAGCTACAGACTGGGCTGGATTTGATTTACATTTAGTTACGCTCTTCCCCGTTAAATTTGGAGAACTTATTTGGGTTCGGATTTACTTATTTGGTGTCGTTTTTGAATTGACAAGTTCCCAATAGTAGTACCGAATACCAGTTGAGGGAATGTATCATGCTCTGATATCCAGGATGCCCTTTGCGTGACACAGAGACGAAGATTCCTAAGAGCTGAGAGCATTCTTTTCTGGGTATGCTAGACTACCATTGATGAACTGTGGAGCTTTAAGAGTTCATTTTGATAAATCCCCCATTCACTCATAATTGAAGTTGGAGGGGAGTATTTAACAATATAAATGATCAAAGAGTTCACCTTAATCTAAAGGCAAGTTCTTAACCTCGTGTTAGCTGAGATCTAATCAAGGGAAAAGAACGACCCAATAGATCTGGAGGTTGAGCCACCTTTTAAGTGGTAGAAACTTTGCAAAAATCCTAAGAAGGAAATGCAAAAGATTTGCTGTCATCAAGAAATGGGTGTGAAGTATTGAGAAAGAAAAATGCCCAGATCTTGCAAGAGAGTTGGGAATATAAGTAGCTGGTTTGATCTTGTCTTTGAAAGAAGCAAGGGTATCCAACCAGTGAATATGGAGAAATCCAATTCCAAAATTTAGGAAATCTTGGACAAATCCAGATCCATACACAAAACAGAGCAATGTATTTTAGTGTAGGAATTGACTGTTTCATTGTATTTCACTGATAGTTTTCGTTTCTCACAGGAAACTGACTCAGTCCAGTATTTTAGTTATAATTTATTTTTAGTCATTTAATTTGTTTTAGCTTAGTTAAACAGTAGTTAATAGTCTAGAATCTTTATTTTTCTAGATACAACTTCCATTTTGAGTTTTTAGTCCAAATAGCATGGAATTTTAGTAGCTGGGGTAGTTGATCTTTAATTTGTACCAATCTTTGTGGGAATGATACCTGGACTTACATTCAGATTTTACCACTTGTATGACCTGTGCACTTGCAGTGTCATAGACTAAACCCTTATTTTTAAATCATGAACCTTCAAAGAAATATTTTATTAAGCAAATTTATCCAAAACATGGATGCAAAGTGAAATGTAAAAGGCTCTTACAACTATGTGAATTTTAGGGTTTTAGTCTATATAAAGGACAAACAAGCTTTATGGCTTAGATTGCGGGTTGAAAGAATTAAATAGATCAATATTCTAACAAAAGAGGGAAATGCTAATTTGGACATTTTATAAAAGAAAAGAACAAAAATAGCTTAAATCCGAATGGAGTGGACTAAGACTCTTGAGGAGGGAATTCAAGGCAGGAGATCAGGTCCTGTTATTCAACTCCAGACTAAGACTCTTTCCAGGGAAGCTTAAATCCGAATGGAGTGGACCATATACAGTAGTATCAAGCACACAATTTGGGGCAGTGACACTTAGAGCCAGCAATCATGAGGAATTCAAAGTTAATGGTCAGAGATTAAAGCACTACCTTGGGAGAAAGCAATTGGAAGAATGACTCTTAGTTAAAATGAAAATTTGAAGAAAGCAGCGAGAACCATGGCGAGCCAAGTCCGACTAAAGACTAAAAATTGGCGACTTTGTGGAAGGCAATCCACATCAGTTTGTTTTAAGTTTTTCTTGTTATATTTTTTGAGTTTAAATTTCTAATAGCTTAGTGTGATTTTATTCATTATTGATTGAAGAGTAGGTAAATATTTTTATTTTTTTTTTTAGTTTTGCAGGACAATATGAAAAATATGGAGCATCTACAATCAAACTTCAAATCTGCATAAGAGACAAAGGGGCAGTATACTTTTCTTGAACTCATTTAAATTTTGTCTCTGATATGGCATGATTGAAAGTTTGGAAATTTTACTTTAATTACGAACAGAATTTTGAATATGATGCATAGTGGATGATTTTGTTGAATATTTGCATAATGAAGATGAATTTAGTTGTGTTTGCCTTGATTGAATTTGAATAAATTGAAATTGTTGTGAATTTAATTGTTCAGGGAGACCTAAAAATTTTCTGGTCACAACACTAATCCAAAAGCTGCAACCAAGAATGCTGGATGTGGAAACAATAAAGTAGAAAAGAAAGTCGAAACAGTGAAACTGAGGTAACGACTAAAATAAAGAAAGGATAGAAAAGAGCAAGTCATGACATCAAGTCCCATGTCGTGACCACATTTCACGTCGCAACAAAAATCCTTAGGTTGCGACCAGAAAAGTCCAAAACTCAATAAAAGTAAAATTTGAAAACCTTTCATTTTGGGCATTCCAACATTAAAAATAAAATCCATTGTAAATCATCAATTAGGAGGCTCAAAATTCAAAGTCGCGAACTCCAATAACGCAATCATGACATTGGGCCCAACGTCCATTCAAATTTCCAATCAACTTTAACTCATTCAAACCTTTCCAGTTCTCTATCATTCATTCAAAATCTTTGAAATAAATTGTCATTAATGCGTAACTTAAACGATGTCTTGATTAAATGAATTAATTTAGTTTGCTTAGTTTCAAAGGGAATAACTAGGGAATTTAATAAATCCAAGAGAAACGATCAAAATTCCTCAACAAATTTCAAAACCCTGTTGGAAATAGCCAAGATGCTTCAATCCGAGAAAATTCATTCAATTCATTCATCGGAATTTGGAAAAAGAGAATAAAGAGCCTTGTAGTTCCCAAGAGAAGCAAAATCACTATAAAAGGATGGGAAAACAAAGGAAGAATAAACAACGAGAATGAAGAGAAAGGAGAATGAGAGAAAAAAGAAGAGTTCCAAGGCTGCAAACACAGAGCTTATGGAATGAATGGAGTCGAAAACAAACCACCCCAAATTCATTATTCCATAAAAATGTTGTGTAATCAAGAGAGTGGTTGATGGGAAGGGAATTGGAAGAAGGGTTAATTAGAACCCATCATCCAGAGGAGCTCCAAAAGAAAAGGAAGGAAGGGCCCCCATTTTTCAACGACCATAACAACCGAACTTTTCCTAAGGAAGTTCAAGGTCCGAGAACCAACAAAGTAAGCTTAACCTTCGTAGGGAAGGTATAGGGTTTTAGATCAAGAAATAGAGAGTTTTTCTCTAATTTAGTTATAGTCTTATTTGTAAAGAAAGAAGATTGAACAATATCGAAATGTTTTAGATATTTGAATAAAATTCTTGGTCGACTTCATAAATTAGTTTTTCTTCCAGTTCACAAATCGATGAGCACTAATTTGTGTTTGTGTCATTTCCGTTTAGCATGAAAAGAATAAGTGCCTTGTCTGTGTATGATCAAATACAACACTTGTTCTTCCCAAGAACAAAAATCTTAGAAAAATAAGGCGTAGAGTAGTAAATCGGAAATTGGGAGTCATGAACCTCCGTGATGTTAAATTCGGGCTTTTAGATTGCAAAAATTGAAAATGGTTATTGCTGATGGAACAAATAACTTGCTGAAATAGTATAAATAGACAGGAATAAGTACAAGTCTTGAAGAAATAATACACTTGGTCAACAAAACTCATGAAACTTTTGAGAGGAATTAGAACATCTTCTCGGGAAATTCTGTGATTAAGAGTCCATAGTCCTGTAACTTGTTAGATTATTGATTGAGGCGAAATCTAGGTAAAGTAGCTAAAAGAAGTGATTGAGGCTGGCAGTTTGAGCTTTTCCAAGCTCACCAATGTGGTATGCTAAGGCATACCTAGTTCCATTATTCGGCCAGTTCTTATTTCTTCAATAAACAACAACTGAAAACCTAAATTCCCTTCCTTGCAATAATCCTGCAGCAAAAAGCCCAAATTATCCAGTTTCCAATACAGAAAGAGTCTACTATAAAGGAAGAACAAGTTTGGGGGAAAAATATTTCCAAATGTTACGAGGTATGAGGTGAGAAGTAAAGAAGTAGAAATTAATGAAAAAGGGAATAAGTTTTGTCTTCGCGGCCTATTTCCCTCAACAATTAAGCTCATAGGGTGTTTCAACCCCCAGTACCCTAATACCAACTGGTATGGGAGTTGGCACAGTTCTCAAGAGTGATAGGAAAGCTCAAAAGACAAAACATCGTACCATTCCCAACCTTAGAAAAACATAGAAAAGAGTTCTGTAACAAGAGAACTCGGCTCGAATGAAAGTGCATATGGAAATTAAAATTCCATAAAAAGAATTCAAAAAGATGAATCAGGCCAAGATTGAGGAGAATCAACAAATACAAAGAAGCAAATGGGAGGAAAGCTAAAGGCAACAAGTACAAAGAAAAGGTGGAAACGGTGATTTGCAACTTAAATTTTCCCATTATCTACCCACTACCTAAGCCCAACATTACAAGCCTGAAAGACCTGATTGATCTTGAAGGTTGAATTTACCTACATTAGTGGAGATCAATATGAAAAACAAGCCTATGGGACTTTGACAAACAGTCCAAGGAAATTCCCAGAAGATTAACTAAATTCAACATGAAGATGAAAAGGATTAAAGACCTGCACACACACACAAAACAAGACTTGTTGAATAAACTATTTAAATATATTATTTCATCAAGAGATTTGTGATAGAAGCCTACCATTTCTTTTTCTTGAATCGAAACTGAAATTTAAAATGATGTTGCTATCTCCTATTTCAAGTTAGAAGGTGGAATACAGATCAGGTATGAATCGTAAAAATGTCCTTAAAAAAATTTTAAGCTTATTTGTTCGAGGACAAACAATTTTTCTTTCGGTTGTGACAAGCAAAATTTAAGTTTGGGGGAATTTGATGGGTCCTAAAAACTCATCTGATTTTTAATCTATTTTTCTGAGCATATTACAAGATAAAATGTTGATCTTTGCTATGTAGAATGTGGATATTTTACTCAAATTTAATTTTGCAGGAAAATACAGCAGAAACAAAAATCCGAGCAAAAAAACAGAAGAGACCAGCCTATAAGAAGAAATGAAGTCGCAACTGAAAGTCGGAGTCGTTACAGGAAGCTTAGTTTTCAATCATTTCCAAGTCACGACATCATCAAGATCATTGGGAAGAAATAGGATCAGAGTAATAAATCGTGACTTGAAGATTAAGCTACACCAGAATGACTACAACAATGAAAGAGGTCACATACTAATACCGATGTCGCAACGCCTAATTGAATATAACCGAGGTCGGACGCGCTATCATGTCGCGACGCGGATTCGTTAATAAAGCCACAAAAAGAAGTCTTTGGTAAAGAAAAAGAAGTTGCACCAGTTTTAAATGAAATGCATTTGAAGTCGCTGATATGTCGCCAGGTCGCGACATGACAACTGAAACTGAAGTCTCAACAAAGAATTGAGGTTAGACCGTAAGATGAGAAATGAATATCGCGTAGGTCGCGACATCACCTTGAAGTCGCTGACTTAAAATTTAAACCGAAGCTGCGAAGACCACCAACACGGTCACTCAGAAAAACAAAGTCATGACCTAAGTAATGGTAAGAACAGTATCGCGTCGCGACTTAAAACCGGCGTCGCGACACGCAGCACAACAGCGAACAGAGTTCCGACTTTAACCGAGGTCGGACTGGGGCCGAATAAGAGAAAGACAATGATGTCGCGACGTGAAATCGTGGTCGCGACATCAACTTTTGAGGAACACTGAGTTACCAAGGTCGCGACCATTAATCCGCAAATGCAAGTGAATCGTGTCGCAAACGTATTTACAAGGTCAGCGATCAACATGAGCAATCGTTGAATCCATGTCACGACATCAACCGAGGTCGCGACATAGAACAAGAACCTGGCTTTCTTTAGGATTCCATCTCGACTTTTGGGATTCACCCACTTTCACAAAGATAAATAGACAGTTTTAGAATAGTAAAGTAGCTTCCATCTTCACTACCAAGAAAAAGGGGAAAGGAGAGGAACTCAGTGTATAGTTTAGAGTAGATTTTTATTTCTTTTCTTTATTTTTAGTTAATTTATTTTTTGGATTTGAATCTACGAACTGTGCATAAATGAGTGGAGCTGTTGTTTTATTTATGTTATTTTCTTCTTAAAATTACTGCCTAAAAATTTATGAAATCTAGACAAATTTCTGGAATTCATTTCTCCGGCTTATTGCAATTACAAAGTGGTCAGATACGTGATCTGCATTCATTTCTAATTCGCAATGGTAATCTGATGCAACTCGGATTTGATTTATATTTAGTTACAGTGTTTCCTACATAAATTTGGAGAACTTATTTGGGTTCTGAGCTTACTTATTCGTGTTTGAATTGATAAGTTCCCAATAGTAAGATCAATACCAATCGAGGGAATGTATCTTACCGATATCCAGATGCCCCTCTCGCGTGACACAGAGACGGAGATTCCTGAGAGCTGAGAGCATTCTTTTCTTGGTATGTTAGACTACCATTGACGAACTGATGAGCTCTGAGAGTTCATTTTGATAAATCCCCCATTCGCTCATAATTGAAGTCGAGGAGATGACAATATAAATGATCGTAGAGTTCACCATCTAAAGGCAAGTTCTTAACCCGTTAGCCGAGATCTAATCAAGGGAAAAGAACGACCCAATAGATCCGAGGTCGAGCCACCTTTTAAGTGGTAGAAACAGAAAATCCAAAGAAGGAAATGCAAAAGATCCGCTATCAAGAAACGGGCGTGAAGTATCAGAAAGAAAATGCCCGTATCTTGCAAGAGAGTTGGGAATACAGTAGCCGGGTCGTCTTGTCTTCTAAAGAAGCAAGGGTATCCAACCAAAGGAATATGGAGAAATCCACCTAAAATTTAGGAAATCTTGGACAAATCCATATCCATACACAAAATGGAGCAATGTATTTTAGTGTAGGAATCGACTGTTTATCAGATTCACCGATAGTTTTCGCTTCTCACAGAAAACCTGATTCACCAAAGATTTAGTTACAATTTATTTTTAGTCATTTAATTTGTTTTAGCTAGCTAAACAGTAGTTAATAGTCTAGAATCTTATTTTTCTAGATACAACTTCCATTTCGAAGCCTTAACATTCAAATAGCATGGAATTTAAGAGTCAGGGGTTGTTGATCTTTAATTTGTACCACCTCTGTGGAATGATACCGGGATTTACACTGTGATTTACTACTAGGAGGACTCGTGGCACTTGTAGTGTCATAGACTAAACCCTTATTTTTAAATCATGAACCTTCTGAAAGAAATATTTTATTAAGCAACTTTATCCAAAGTGACATGGATGCAAGAGAAATGTAAGGCTCTTACAACTATGTGAATTTGAGGGGTTTTTAGTCTATATAAAAAGGGACAAACACCTGCTAAGATTCTTTCTATGGATCTTCTCCTCGAAGTGAAACAAATATGACATGATCATATCCTAGGGGCCAAACCATAAGCCCTCAAATGCGGAATAAGGCCTCAAGGATGGCGCCTCGCCTCTATACTACATGCTGCAATGAAAACAGATTGGAACGTAGCACATGGTCCACAAAGAGCATTCCCAATGGAAGTTGCCTCTATAAAAATATAGTATTAGTGGATTTGTTTCGGGAGAGAACCCGGACCATCTCTTGAGGCGAAGGGTGGGGACACTGCCTAGAGTCTTTTGAATTGACAAGAGCAACTGGAAGCTGAAAAGTTTCAATGATACCAACTACTCACAACACTCCCTGATAGCCATCAATAGTGAAATGAAGATCAGTATGATGGGGCTCACCTCAGGAAGTCTTGGCCTGATAGAAATATATCACTACTCTCAGGTAGAAAAATCTTTGCGAAGTTTTGAAGGGCTCGAGAGAGTAGTGATGGATGAGCCCCATAGAATCCCGGAGCTCAGGCTAATTGGTAAAGGTCGGTATGTCATAGAAGTTCTCATTATGGAACTCCTTGCTGCTACAATCAGTGTTTCTTGCTACTGAGGCACAAGGGAATAGTGGCCTCCTGATTGCAGAGCTGGTAGACTTTGTCTCAGGAATGCTAGAAGTTGTGCCCAAAGGAGATGAAGACTGTTGAGGCACCTGTGGCTATGGTTGTGGCTATGAAGATTCACCAGGCCGTAGATCCCCGCCCACTTCAAGTAAGCCGCCAACGTGGTGGCCATGGGCATGAGGCAGAATGGGTCCAAATTTGGCCAAGGTATCGTATGGTACTATGGAAGACAAAATAGGGCAACACCCAAGTGGTTTCCCGACGGGCTCTCGCCGATAGGGGGTTGCGTTGTCGGTGGTCCGGGAGGAGGAGGCCTTCGACTCCGGGGCTAAGATGAGGAGTTGTGCCCTCCTCTTGTTTTGGCCATGGTTCCAAACTGATAGGGGAGGATGTCTCAGAAAAGGATGAAGGTTTCAAGCAGGTAACCAAGGAGAATCAGGATGTGTAGACGAGGAGGCAGTGGCTCCTGCCATGGAGGATGGAATGTGTAAGGCACAAGGAGAATAAAAACGAGTATGGATTCGAGGGTCGGTGCTTGGGGAACAAGGAGGTGTAATAATAATACACAAGTTCGTAGGGTATTAAATGGGGGTTAGGAATGCCAAAGGTGAAAAATTTAATTACAATGAGGGTTTTACACTTAAGCTCTGCAAAAATGGCGTGGCCTCGAATTTTTGCTACTGTAAGATTCTAGACCCGTACAACTTTCCCTGCTTTAGAAAAATAGCAAAACCTTGCAAAAAAATAAATTAATTAAACACAAAATTTCCAAATAAGAATAGAAAAAGAAAATAGGAGCTAAAATTAAGATAAAATTAAGAGAGAGAAAATTTAAGGAAAATTGAATAATGTAATATAATATAAAAATACAACAAAAAATAGATGGACTCCTCAGTCTCAAGGGTGACTGAGTCCACCCTACCCAATTTTTCAAGCATTTTGAGGCTTAAGGAGGGTGAGCTCCTCCTTGTTTGGTTCAAATGGGACTGCATATGGCTTGAGGCGGTGTCCATTCACTTTGAAAATTTGGTTTTCATTTGAACCGAGGAGTTCCACTGCTCCATTTGGATATACTTGATGAATGGTGAAAGGACCAATCCACCTTTAATTGAGTTTTCCCTGAAAGATGTGAAGCTTGGAATCATAGGGCAACACTTTATATCCTTTTTGGAAATTTTTTCGAGCCACCATCTGATCATGCCATTTCTTAGATTTCTCTTCGGAAATTTTGGAGTTTAGGTAAGCATCATTCCTCAGTTCCTGTAACTCATTGAGGTCAAGAAACCTCTTTAGGCCGGATTTTCCCAAATCCATGTTGAGCTTTTTAATTGCCCACCATGCCTTATATTCAATTTCCATAGGGAGGTGACATGCTTTGCCAAACACTAGCCGATATGGGGACATTCCAAGAATGGTCTTGAAATCTATCCTGTATGCCCACAATGAGTCTAGTAGCTTGAGGGACCAGTCTTTCCTGTTTGACTTCACCACTTTCATCAAGATGGTCTTGATCTCCCTGTTTGCTAGCTCAACTTGTCCACTGATCGGGGATGATAAGGAGTGGCCACTTTGCGTTTCACCCCATATTTGGCTAGGAGGATTTCAAAGGGTTTGTTGCAAAAATGGGTACCTCCATCACTGATTATAGATTTGGGCACTCCAAATCTGGAGAAGACATTCTTCTTTAAAAATTTAAGCACCACTCAGGATCCTTGTTTTACAAGGAATTGCTCAACCCACCTCGGACACATAATCAACCCCACCAAGCCGTAATTTAAACTAAAAGACATGGTTCCCATGAAGCCAATACGCCCTAAGCATCGAATAATTTACTACTAATTGGGTTCAAAGGCATCATATTACAAAGAAGTGCTTCCGGCCTTGGCATCGATCGCAACTTCGGCACATAGCATGAGCATCTTTGAAGAGAGAAGGCCAGTAGAAACCTGATTGCAGCACCTTCATAGTTGTCTTTTATGAAGCAAAATGACCTCCACGGGCATTTTCATGGCAGTGACTGAGAATCCCCTGTTGTTCTTCTTCAGGCACACACCTTCTAATGATTTGATCCGCACAATATTTGAACAAAAATGGCTCCTCCCAATAATAGGAATGAATTTTGTGAAGAAGCATTTCGTCCTATGCTTTCCATTCAACTAAAGATCTCCACTGTTGCTAAATAATTTAGCACACAGCATACCGTAAGCATTTCTACAAGCAGCAGGGACTTCTCAGGAAATTCATCATTAATGGGAGGACTATGGGAGTCATGGGCTATGGTCAATCTAGAGAGGTGATCTACCACTACATTCTCTACCCCTTTTTTGTCTTTGATTTGGAGATTAAATTCCTGGAGCAGGAGAACCCATCTAATAAGTCTTGCCTTATCATCTTGCTTAGTCAAAAGGTACTTCGAAGCAGAGTGGTCTGTAAAAATAACAATGAATGACCCCACCAAGTATGCTCGGAATTTGTCTAAGGCATAGACTGCTGCTAGTAGTTCCTTTTCTGTGGTTGTGTAATTTCTCTATGCTTCATTCAGAGTCATGCTTGCATAGTAAACCACGTAGGGCTTTCCATTTTCTCTCTACCCAAGAACTGCCCTAATGGAAAAATCACTAGCATCACACATCACTTCAAAGGGTAGTTTCCAGTTGGGTGCTCTCACTATAGGTGTTGTAGTAAAGTGTAATTTGAGCTCTTCAAAACTCTTTTGGCACATTTCACCCAGATAAACTTGGCATCCTTCACCAACAGCTCATATAGGGGTTTTACAATTTTTGAAAAATCTTTAATGAACCTCTTGTAGAAATCTGCATGGCCAAGGAACTGCCTCACTACCTTGACATTTGTGGGAGATGGTAGCTTAGAAATAAGCTCAACCTTGGCTTTATCAACTTAAATGCCCTTGTTGGAGATGACATGTTCAGGAAAATTCCTTGATTTACCATAAAAGGGCATTTTTCCCAATTAAGCACCATGCTTTTTTCAATGCATCTATTAAGAACAGTTTCAAGGTTGGCTAGGCACTCCTCAAAAGTACCTCCATATGTGGTGATGTCATCTATGTATACTTCCATAATGTGTTCCAACATATCACTAAAAATACGGAGCATGCACCTTTGGAATGTGGCAGGTGCATTGTAGAGGCCAAAAGGCATTCTCCTGAAGGTATAAGTTCCAAAGGGGCAAGTGAAGGTGGTCCTCTCCTGGTCCTCTACATCAATTTCTATTTGAAAATATCCAGAATAGTGATTCTCACGTAAGCGTGTAACTAGGCAGCTCCGAACCAACAAAATTTATAAACCTATACCTTCTACTATCAGGAAATCTCTATCTACTACAATATGCTGGCTCTAGGTCGAACAACTCACGATGGGTTTTCTTTGCACAAATGATTGCATGTTGAGCTCAAAATGTTGAATTTGCTTTTTGATTTTAAGGTTTTGTAAAAATAGGGATTGATGGTTGGAAAACTAAAATAGAATGAAATAAAATGTAAAGAACTCCTTGAAGCCTCAGGCCACTGGGTTGAGGTTCTAGGGCAACTGAGAGGTCCTCAAGTCCTATTCCTCGCATTGGGGAGGATGACCTATAGTCATTTCCTGAACCGGATCTTGGTTTAGCTATAAAAACTGAACCCTAAAAGATTGTCAAGTATTGGTCAATTAGTATACATCATAAGCATTTAAACCTGTAGTGAAAGATAGAAACAAAAATGATAATAAATGCTTATACAGAACAAAAGGACCAAGAGGTTTATCTAAAACTTTAGCCCAAAGAGTCTCCTATTCAAGGATGAGGGGGGTTTAGCCAACCACCCCTTGAGTTGTCATCCTCAAGGAGTGTTTGGCAGGCGAGAAAGTGAAAGAAAGGGGGAGAAAATTACAGAAAAGAAGAAAAGCGGGAAAAACGAAAGCTTTCGCACCAAAGGTTTATTGCATCAAAGTTGTTTTGTACAGGTCTTGACTGAGGCTTATATACAGCTCAGAACAAGGGAAATTACAAAAAGGTATGAAGTACCACAAATACATAGAGGGTAGTTTAGGAAAAAGTCACAAAAAGCTGGTCAAAGTGGGTCAAATCCATCACAAGAGCAGGTTGCTGTACCAAGAATCTGAAAATTTCACAGGTTGCAAAATTTTCGCACCCTGCTAAATTTCAGCAGTGTTCCAAATTCTACCCTTTTTTGCTCCATTTTCCTTCTGACTTTTGTAATGCAACACCCGAAGTCTGGCCGATTCTTCAAGGCTTGAGTTGCCTTGAAGATTTTGGCTTAATTTAGCTCGCAAGTCTAAAAAAATAGCAACAAAATGTGATTAGTAGTAAAGTCAGGACCTTAATGTACCAATTGGGTTATTTAAGTTGATTAGTACACAAAAAGTTCTCAAAACCCACTATAAACAGGGTTCAAAATAGCACTATTTGAGCACTAATCACTCCCCCCTACCGACACATTGCTAGTCCATTAGCAATGACAGAAAGAAAAGAGAGCAGACAAATTATGATCACAAAAATTGGCATTTCAAAAAGAGTGTAAATGAGTAATGCCTAACCCTCAGTATGAAACACCAACACCCTGCCCAATAACTATCTTGAGAGAATGAATGCCATACAGAATCAAGTTCGAAAGAGTATCCAACTTACAAGAATCAACTTGAAACTTCCACCAATATCTAAGTGTTTATATGATTAGATTTCAACAATGAACTGCTAAACTGCACTCTCCCCCCAACCATGCTACTGCCTCCACCTAGGACACTAACCAACCTAAATAGATCAGGACCCACTCTTATTCCACAACTCTTTTTGTGTTGTAGGGGTGCAATGTTGAGGAATCGACCTCACCAAAGTCAACGTAATGGGGATCTACCGATTACTCCCAACCAATTAAGGAATAGGGCACCAAGTCATAAGGATCTTTTGACCACTGACTCTTTAGGTTTCACCCCGGACTTCGAATGATTTCGAGACTCCAGCACCTACAATTTGCTAAACCTCACCCATCCACCCATGTAGCGAGCACAAAGTCGGTGACTCCCAACCAGTTGGCTTAGGGCACCGGGCTTTAAAGACTTTTGCCATATACCCCTCAGACCGTGCTCAGGTTTCAAGGTAAAGAGTTTCAATTTTCTTCTTTTTCTTTTTATTTTATTTTTCTTTTTGTTTTTATTTTATTTATTTTATTTTTTTTGGAATACACATTGGCCTTCTTTTCATGGGGTTCCTTAACCTATTAAAGGTAGTCAACGAAACTAGGGTAGGTTTTGCAAAGTTTAGGAGGTTTAGGTAGTTTTTCAACTTATCGAGGAAATCCTGATGTACAGTGGTTAGCTAAAGGTGGAAGAAGAAGGCTGAAACCATGAGACTTCAACGATCATTTATCACCATGCATGGAACTAGACTAACATCAATAAGATTAAGCGTTGTTTCCACTTTCAACTTGGCAATAGCAAACCTTAAAAAAATGGGTGCAATTTGAATCGAGGAAAAATCGAGTCAGATGGTATGTATAAAATATATATCACTATGTTTTCGCCTTTACAAAAACAAAACAAACAAACTTTCACAAACTGAATAAACAAGTCACTAAACATACAAATAAAGCTTTGCTCAAAATGACAAAGAAATCAAAAGTAGTCACTTCTTCCTAACTCTCCTCCAACCAAACGCCACATCGTTTATAATGGGGCCCCATTGGAAAGTTAGAGATGAGTGCTACCTCCTCAACGGGCAGCCTGGGTGGGTAGGTCATCCTCATCTCGAGCAGGCCGGAGGCGGTCGCCTCGGTGGCGTGGCCGGCACTACTAGGCAAGTCAAGAGAGGCTGTGGGTCAGGGCTTTATTGAGGAGGAACCCAAGAGGCCTCATGTGCACTGATCAGGAAACTGTGACGCAGCTCAGACTGACCGCATGAGGATAGCCCACCTCCGGAAGCCATGGCAACCCCAAAGATGAGTCATCCTCTCGCCTAGTGGTCGCGATAGGCAACGCAAATGATGCGTGACGCAGTAGAATATGCGACCACATCCATGATGACCGTGGAAATCCCGAGTGGCATAAATATACTACCACGGGCGGAGTCAGAGCAGCCGGGTCCAACAACATCTATAGAGTCACGGTACCGGGGTCGAGGGCTCTGGAGGTGCAGAGGATGCAGGAGCCATGGGTAATGGAGCAATGGAAGCTAGAGCCGAACCGAGATGCCGAACCCGAGGCCTCGAAGATGCACCGCCGGAGGTGGCCGCCCTCTACAAGAAGCGTAAGCCGCCGGCCGGTCCTCGCTGCCCAGAGGTGGAGGCAGCAGGGGGGCCTAGTATGTCACCGGTCAACTGTAAGGACGGCCTCGCAGTCTCAACGACGCTCTAGCCTGAGCTTAGCAGGAAAGCTGATATGCTCTAATATCTAGCATAAAAGTCTCGAATGTGAGGGATCGATCACCGTCAAACTCTAATGAACCTCATTCCTCGAAATGGAACAAGGATGGAACCAGAAACCCTTTGAAATATGGTAGAGATCCCCTGCACGGATCCTCCTCCAGACTATGTGCTAGAGGGAAAACATTAGACCGCAAAGATGGTCTATGAGGGCATACTGAGGAAGCAAATTCTCCCGAACAAAATAGTCCACCGCTATTTCGAGATAGTAGACGAACCATCTCCCTAGTTGAGTGATGGGGCCATTGCCTATAATCTGCCAAGTTGGAGAGGACCACCGGAAGATTGAACGCGGCTGCTATATTTATGGCCCAAAGTATCCCTGGTCGACCATCGATAGAGAAATGAATGGCTATCGGATTGGGCTCTCGCCGGAGGTCATCTGCAGCAGTAGAACTCTGCGACCAATTCGAGGGTAGAAACCGACGTAGTCATAAATGGCTCCATGGAGTACCTTTGCACTAATCGCATCGACTCTCGGATCTCTAGATATTCAGCAAAGGCCAGGAGATCATAATAAATCTCGATGTGCAAATCCCTCTCACTGCAATCAGAATTTCCTGTAATAAAGGTTACGTGAGCGCAGGTCGCCCCGATGATCGGCTAGGATGATCCGGAGGGAGATCTCCAGCAAGGCCCTAAGTAGGTCGTGACTGGGGCTCCTAAGGCCTGGAACTAGAAGACTCCCCTGGGATAGAGGTTCGGGCCCTTTTGGAAGGTAGGACCTCGGGATGGGCCTAGATGTGGGAGAGGAGGAATGTGACTAACCCACGGTACTGCATCGTGGGCATGAGTAGCAACCGAGGCCTGGGTGAAGAGCTCAGCAGTAACCCACGGCAAGATTCTGCCTGGCCGCAAAGATGGGCGGCAAATCTGGGAGTAGAGGGAACAAAGAGTGGCAAGGTAGCGCGGGTGAGGAGGCGCAAGAATGGCCAAGAGGCCAAGGTCGGGACCCACCGGCCGTGGGAGGAGAGGAGTCGTGCACTGGGTCTAAAGTCAAGGCCCAAGGTCACTGGCGGTCGGGCTAGAGAAGGAGAGGAGAAGATGGGAGGATGAGAGGATGGGATGGATTGGAGGAAATGAAACGAGGAGGAGGGGGGTGAAAGGTGAAAGGTTAAACCCATTTAATATCCATAAATGGGTGGTTAATGGTTAGGACTCAAAAAATCGGGAAAATTCAATGGGGTGTAAACGAAATGTTGCAGAGGAAGAGGTCGAGAAGATGAACAACAAGACAGGAGTGAATTCTCAAGAATCGCAGTAAAATTTTGCAAAGTTGGGTAAATTCCCAAGTCGAAATTTCTACACCGCACCAAAATCTCACCTCCGCTATTCCTGCAAAACAGAGAACACCAAAAATTATAAGAATGCATAAATGAAAGTGAGAAAATTTACAAGGAAAGAAAAGCTAAAATTAGGGAAATTAAGAAAAATCACAAAAAAACATAAAATGGAACAATCAAAATTCCAACAAAAATTGGAGTGAATTCAAAGTTGCTGCAGAAATCACTCCCACTCAAGTAGCCTTTTGGATTCATGGAGGGTCAAGGAAGGGAATCTCCTCCTTGTCTGCTGTGTGTTATACTGCATAGGGTTTCAGCCTTTGCCCCATTGACCTTGAACACCCTATTGTCCTTGGAATTGAGTAGGTTTACTGATACATTGAGATAAACCTGATGGATGGTGAATGGCCCAGTCCATCTTAACTTGAGTTTGCCCGAAAAAAGGTGGAGCTTGGAGTCCTAAAGAAGCACTTGGTTTCCTTGTTTGAAATTTTTACGGGCTATTAGTAGATCATGCCACTTCTTTAACTTATCTTTTGCAATTTTTGAGTTAGAGTAGGCATCATTCCTCAGCTCTTCTAGCTCATTGATATCAAGGAGCCTTTTAAGGCTAGCTCTTCCCATATCTGTGTTCGCTTTCACGCTTCACCATGCCTTATACTCAATTTCCATAGGCAAGTGGCATGCCTTGCCGTAAACTAGGCGATAAGGGAACATTCCAAGGATGGTTTTGTATGATGTTCTGTATGCCCACAAGGAATCTAGCGCGTATTTGCAGACCGCCTTTTCGGTTGGGAGTTCACCACTTTCTATCGCATTGCCTCGATTTCCTCGTCATACCAACTTGACCACCGGTCTGAGGATGGCATGTGGTGGCCACTTTATGCTTGACACCATATTTAGTTAGAGGTTCTCAAAAGGCTTGTTGCAGAAATGCAACCCTCCATCACCGACATTATGGCTTGGGGACTCCCAACCGAGAAGATATTCTCCTTCAGAATTTCACCACCCCGTGGTTCATCAAGCCTGCACCGCCAACCCATTTTGACACATAGTCGACTCCCACCAAAATGTAAATATATCCAAAGGAAGAAGGGAATGGCCCCATGAAATCGATGCCCCAAACATCGAATAGATCAACTACCAAAATCGTGTTTAAAGGCATCATGTGACGACGAGAGATTTCCCTAATCTTTGGCATTTATCGCATTCTCTACACATGATATGGGCATCCTTGAAAAGAGAAGGCCAATAGAACACAGATTGTAGTACCTTCATGGAAATTTTCTGGGAAGCAAAATGGCCTCCACATGCATTCTCGTGGCAAGTACGAGTATCCCTAACTCGTTCTTCATGCACACACCTCGATTATCTCGATCGCGATAGTATTTCAGACAAGAAGGGCTCTTCCTAATAATAGGAATTAATTTTTGTAAAGAAAAACTTCCTGTCTTGTGCCTTCCAATCTGCTAGTAACTCTTCTGGCTGCTGGCAATGGAAATGTGGGCGCTACTTCAGTGTGTTCTCAACTAGGTTAAGGACTCCTCAGAAACCTGATCATTGATCGGGGTCAGGAGCGCTGTTATCGCTGGGCCCCGAGAGACGCATCTACAACAACATTCTCACACTTTGGTTCCTAACTGCAGGTTGAACTCTTGCAGCAGAAGAACCCATCTAATAAGTCTTGCCTTGTCATTCTGTTTGGTGAGCAGGTACTTCAAAGCTAAGTGATCTGTGAATATGATTATGTCCGACCCAACAAATAAAGGCTAAATCCCTGGTCCAAAGCATAGACCACAAAGAACTCCTTCTCTGTGGTGGTGCACCCTTTGTGCCTGCTCAATGTCTTGCTTAAGGCAGACCACACGTATTTTCCTCCTTCCCTCTCGCCCGAGAACTAATTCCAATGGCGAGGTCACTTATGCTACTAATAATACCCGAAAGGTAACTTCCAATCGGGGCCTTCTCACTGGTGCAGTGGCCAACAAGCCTTAAGCCCTCAAAGCTCCTCTGGCAGTCTTTATCCACATAACTTCATTCCTTCTCCAATAGCTTATAAAGGCTTGAAATCTTGAGTAGTCCATGATGAACCTCCCTGTAGAAGCCCCGCATGACTCCAAGAATCTACTTCACTGTCTTCACACAAGAGAGGCAGTTTGGAAATTATCTCAATTTTCCTCGTCAACTCAATTCCTTTCGAAATAATATGTCCCAAAGACAATTCCCCTCGGAAGCTGACCATAAAATGACATTTTTCCCGCTCAATACCAAGTTCTTCATACACTCATGCAAGGTCAGACTTCTAAGTCGATCGCACCCTTCAAAGCTCCCTCCATAAACTGTAAGATCATCCATGTAAACCTCCATAATGCGTTCCACCAAATCACTGAAGATACTAAGCACGCAGTGCTGGAATGTAGCAGGGGCATTACACAGGCCAAAGGGCATCCTCCTACAAGCATATGTGCCAAATGGGCAGGTGAAGGTGGTCTTCTCCTGGTCTTCTGTAGCAATCTCAATTTGAAAATAGCCTGAATAGCCATCCAGGAAGCAATAAAAGGGGTGGTCGGAAATCCTTTCGAGAAGCTGGTCCATGAAGGGTAGAGGGAAGTGATCCTTCCTTGTTACCTCATTTAGTCTTCTATAATCAATACATACCCTCCAACATGTAGTAAGGCGGGTGGGCATTTCCTTTCCCTTTTCATTACACACAGTAGTTACCCCTAATTTCTTAAGCACAACCTGGGTTGGACTCACCCAAGTGTTGTATGATATGAGCTAAATAATACCAGCTTGTAGCAACTTTAGGACTTCTGCACGTACCATTTCCTGCATGTGCGGATTCAGTCTCCTATATGGTTGCCTTACTGGTTTTGCCTCCTCCTCCAAGTAGATGTGATGGGTGCAAACAGCTGGGTTAATACCCTTCAGATCAGTAATTTTCCACCCAATAGCCTGCTTGTTCTCCCTAAGGATGTCCAGCAGGCTGTTTTCCTATTGGTTGTTAAGTAGGGAGGAGATTACAACTAGGCACTATTCATGTTCTTCCAAGTATGCATACTTTAATTCCAGTGGTAGGGGCTTGAGATCTAGTTTTTGAGGCTCATTGGCTTCTCCCCCAATCAGTAGAGGTAGAATTTCTTCCATTTTTCTCCAGTGCCTCTGTAAAATATTCATGCCTTGGGTCTCCTACTGCTCTTCAGGACAGTCAAACAGTTCATTAGTGAGCACATCATGCCTTTGTTGCTGATCAGCTTGTTCCTCAAGGATTGTATCAATTATGCAAATTTCCTCCAAACCCTCTTCCGTTGGTTGCATATGCTTTTTACTCAAGTGGAAGATATTGAGTTCCCAAGTCATGTTCCCAAATGTGAGTTTCATAACTCCATTTCACCAATTGATAATCGCATTAGAAGTAGCCAAGAATGGTCCGCCAGATTTATGGCACACAGCTATTCCCCACCGCACCGATTGTATCAAGCACCACAAAGTTTATGTGATAGTAGAATTTGTCCACTTCAGATCAAAAATGATCCTCCATAGTGCCCTTTGGTATTTTTATGGATCTATCTGCAAGGGACAATGTGATGGAAGTTGTCTTTAGCTCACCCAAACCTAGTTGCTTATACACTGAATAAGGCAAAGAGTCGACTCGCTCCCAAGTCTAGCAAAGGTTCTTTCTACACAAGTGCCTCCAATGTTCACCGAGATGGTAGGGCAACCCGGATCTTTATATTTTACTGGAGTCTTGCACTGAATGATGGGGCTGGCTTGTTCAGTCAGGAAGGCCTTTTTGTCAACATTCAACCCTCTCTTCACTGTGCACAGGTCCTTCAAAATTTTGGCATACGTGGGGACTTGTTTAATCATGTCAAGCAGGATGTGTCGACTCTCACTCGCCTTAGCACTTCTAATATTCCCTTCACATAAATTTCCCTGCATGCCTTCTTCTTTTTAGCTTTTAGTGGTTGTGAAAGGTAGGTAAAAGCATTTTTCACGCATTTTCTATCACCACCTCATCCTCGGTTCACCCTTTTTGCCTCCCCGGCCTTCTTCTGTTGGATTAGGTACTGGTTGTTTAAGCTCTTTATCACTTCTCAATGTTATAATCGCTTTAACTTCATCCATCCTGGGATTTGGATCATTGGAAGAGCTCACTTCTTGCACTCCCCTAGGATTAGATTGTGTCTAAGATGGAAATTTCCCCTTTTCCTACACTTGCTACTGGTTGGTTAACCTTGAGATTGAATACTACAGGTTGTCATATTTCCGGGAGATCTCCGACTGTAGGTTATCTATCTTTTTGTTAAGTGTGCTTTCCACTGTGTCGATTCTCTGATTAGCCTAGGCATTCACTGACTTATGTTCCTCCACAAAGTTTCCTACCACTTTGCTCAAATTCATGATAGCCTATTCAACTGGGGATGAGGATGGGTGGTGAATGTGGGTCGAGACAGAACCACCTGTCGTGGTACTGTGGGGACATAAGCTGGTGAGTTTGGCTTCCAAGAGAGATTAAGGTGGTTCCTCCACCAGGTTGTATGTATTTTCGTATAGGCATCAGGCGCTTGTAGATGAATTTCACAAGATTGCACGCCTCACATCATATCCTCATCAAGGAACCATAGGGCAAGGTTAACTTTGGTGGTCAATGGATTCACAGCTAGCTAAATGATGGGTATAGCGCCTTCTACGGCCCCGTACTCATGTGATCTTTCCCTTCAAGTTCTTCCAATCTTCAACATGTGACAAATTTTCGCCTTCATTTCATAATATCCTCCGCCGCGAGTACATGCCTCCCTTTTGATTTGCTGTAGGCTTCATCCTGTTTGCCTCCCTGGGGTTAGGCTCATCCCATACTTTGGAAGTTTCAGCCACATAATTGAGGAAATCCATGGCTTCATCCGGATTCTTTCTTAGGAAGTCCCCTCCACACATGGTCTCCAATAATTGCTTCATAACGGGGGACATCCCATCATAAAAATGGTTGACCAGGATCCAAGTATCGGAACCATGGTGAGGATGTGCACTAATGGTTTCCAACACCTCCCAAGACCGGTAAACTTCTCATTGTCATAGGCTACAAAGGTATAAATTTTCCTCTTAACAGTGTTGGTTTTATGTGTGCTGAAAATTTTCTTCAGAAATTCAGCCTACATCTCTATCTAATTTCTGATAGTCCTTGGCCTTAGAGAATTAAGCCAAATCTTGGCCTTGTCTTCCAAGGTTAAGGGGAAGGCTTTCAATTTCAGTAATTTCGTATCAATTGCACCCTTCTTGAAAGTCGTGCAAACTTCCTCAAACTCCCGTGTGTATGGATTTTCATTTTCCATACCATGGAAGGTTGGGAGCAGGGGCACCAGATAAAACCTGACACTCACATCCTTAGTAGGAGGTATAATACATGAGGCACCCTGGTGGGTGTATATGGTCCCTCATTGACCTATAGACATCGGGGTTTCTCCCTGCACTCTGTCATTGTCGCCCCTGCAGAGGTTCCATCTCGCCCACTCGCAAACTCACTTCACAGCCTTGTTGAAGTGGAGCACTAACCCTTTCCACCGCTCTAGTTTTCTCGTCTCAATGGTGCATAAGTCAAGCAAGCAACACGCATGCACAACCAAAAGAAAGGTGGCTACCAAAAAGGTTAATGTTACCAGAAAAAAAATGTAAATTCTATGTATGGACAAGTATATAAAAATTAAATCAACCCAAAGCAGCTGAACCCGCTAAGGGAGATCAAAGTAAAGACAAAAGGATTAGAATTCACCAACACTGATGACGATCACAAGTTCAACGCCTTCTCACTCGTTTGCTACAACTATCCTCGTTAACGGCGCCATTTGGATTTGCATCGAAGCCGTGCAGTTGTGCGCCTTCAAACTAACAAAATTTATAAACCTATACCTTCTACTGTTGTAACCTAGCTACTGCGGTATAGTGGCTCTAGGGTCGAACTCAGGGATGGGTTTTATTTGCAAAAATGATTTATAGTGAGCTCTAAACGGTGAATTTGCTTTAGATTTTAAGGTTTTGTAAAAACAGTGGGATTGATGGTTGGAAAACTAAAAATAGAATGAAATAAAATGTAAAAGAACTCCTAGCTCACACCGATTCGTGCCACAAGAGGATCCGAATCAACAAAATTTTGTATCCTACTTTCCTCCTAACACATGGCCAAGCCACCGCAAAGATAGAGGCTCAGTGGTCGAACACAGGATGGGTTTTCTTCGCACAAATACTTAAGAAGTCAAATGGTGAATTTGGTTTAGATTTTCGTGGTGATAAAAACAGGAGTTGATGATTTGCAACCGGAAAATAAGGCGAAATAAAATATAAAAAGAACCTCGGGCTCATCAGCACTGGTTTAAGATCCCAGTTAACCAAGAGGTCCTGTTCATTTCTCAGCTGGGGAGGATGACATATAGTCATCTCCGAACCGGATCTTCATTTAACTTTAAAACTAAACTCCTAATAATTTTCCTTTGATAGAAAGCATTTATTTAGCATTTATGGTTCCTACAAAGGAAAATATAACCCTTAACCTACCTTCGCATCAGAAAAGGCAACTACACGGATATCGCAGATCTAAAGCTAAGAATACACTGAACCCTAAAAGCTTGCCAAGTATTGGCCAAAGAAAGTACATCAAAAAGCTTTAAACCTAAAGTTGAAAATTTGGGAACCAAAATGTCAAAACCTGCTGCGTGAAAAACAGGGGAACCTCCAGCAGCCTCCAGATCCTACCCCCAACAGCCTTCTACTTCAAGGAGGAAGGGTTTTAGCCGCTCATCCTCCAAGTTGTCATCCTTGGAGGGTGTTTGGCAACCGAGAAAATAGAAAAGAAAGGGAAAGAAAATGAAACAGAGAAGAAGCGGGAATGGGAGAGCTGAAAGCTTCTCCAAAAATTTATTGCCGACTTGATTGATGTTTACAAACCTTGACTCTAGCTTATATAGTGTGCAGAGCAAGGGAAATTACAAAAACAAACCAAAACAAAGGCTATTACAAGGGTAGAAAGGAGAAAAACCAAAACGGAGTCGTTTGAACACAAAAACAGGAAGCAGAAATTTCGCTATGCACAGTGATTTTCTCTATGATAGCGAATTTTCGCTATGATAGCGAAATTTTGCTATCATAGAGAAAATTTGGTCATAGCGAATTTTCGCTATGACTGCGAAAATTTCGCTATGATTGCGAAAATTTCGCTATGCCATAGCGAAATTGCCAATTTTCTTCCTGCATCTTCCAACCTGCTTCCTGCATCCTCCATTTTGCTATTTCTTCTATTTTCTGCTCTTCTTTCTTCTTAGTCTCTGATTTACGATGTTGAGTTTGACTTAAATTCTTCATGTTTGGATCGACTCAACAATTTTGGCATGATTAGCTCGCAAAAACTGCAAAATTTTCCACAAAATGCGACTAGTAGAATAGTAGGGACCTTAATGTAGCAAATCTAAGTTAATTAGGAATGATTAGTATACAAAAGCACTCAAACCTATAATAAATAAAGGTTAAAATAGCACTTTGGGCACTAATCAAACACTAGGTTGGAGGTTCTAAGGCAACCGAGAGGTCCTCGGGTCCTATTCCTCACGTTGGGGAGGATGACCTATAGTCACTTCCTCAATCCTGATCTTGGCTCACTATAAAACTAAACCCTAATAGTTTTTCTCTTGAGATACAGCTTTTGTTGGCATTAACGTTCCAATGCAATAAAACTAATCCTTTGACCTACCCTACAGTGACAAATAAATGGCAACTAAGCGAGCCTCAGTGGATCTAGCAATAAGTATCCACTGAACCCTAAAAGATTGCCAAGTACTGGTCAATGAGGATACATCAAAAGAATTTAAACCTATAGTGAAAGATAGACACAAAAATGACAATAAATGCTTGCGTTGAGAACAAGAGAGAGGACCAAAGGGGTTTACCTTTGAAACTTTAGCCCGCAGCCCCCTTCAAGGATGAGGTGGGTTTAGCTAACCATCTCCTTGAGTTGTCATCCTCAAGGAGGTTAAGGGTGCAAGAAAGTGAAGGAAAGTGGGGAGAAAATTACGTAAAAGAAGAAAAGCTGAAAAACAAAGCTGCGCCCAAAAGTTTATCGCAGGTGTTGTTCAAGCATGTGTCTGACTAAGGCTTATATACAACTGTAACAAGGGAAATTACAAAGGTATGAAGTACCACAACATGAGGTAGTTTTAGGAAAAAGTCACAAAAAGTCGGTCAAAGTGGGGTCAAATCGACACAAGAGGCTATAAAATTTGTAACCCACGAAATTCCGCAGTTGCGAAGTCTTTCGCAACCCCGCAAAATTTCCTCGCAGTTGTTCCGTTCTGACCCTCTTTCGCTCCATTTTCCTTCCGACTTTTGGACATGTCGTTCGAGTTCCGCTGATTCTTCGCGCTTTGAGTTGCCTTGAATATTTTGGTCTAATTTAGTTTCAAGTCTACAAAAATAGCCACAAAATGCATTAGTAGTAAAGTCGACCTTAATGTACCAATCGGGTTATTTAAGTAGATTAGCACATGATTCGTACACGTAGGTGCCGAAATCAACAAATTTATAAACCCAATTTTCTCCTATCGCCGTAGCAAAGTTATCATAGCATAGCTACTCTAGGATCGAACACGGATGGGTTTTCTTGCACAAATGATTTAATGTTAAGCTCAAAATGATGAATTTCAATTTGATTCCTCGTGTTTGGTAAAAAACAAAGTGAGGTTTTCGTGGCGAACTGAAAATAAAAAACAAGTTGTAATGCAAAATAGAACCCCTTGAAGGTCGGGCCACCGGTTTAGGTTTTAAGGCAACCAACATGTCCCCTGGTATTTTTTCTCGTTAGAAGGATGACATATAGTCATTTCCGAATCCCATCTTCATTTAGCTTAAAAACTAAACCCTATGATTTTCCCTTTTGAAACATAGCATTTAAATGGGCATAAATGTCCCTTAGCAAAGGAAAAACACATCTCAAAACCCTACTCACTTAATCAGCAGAGACAACTAACCGAGCCTCAATGGATCTAGTGAAAGTATCCATTGAACCCAAAAAGCTTGCCAAATACACATTAAAGAGAGCATGCTTAAGAGATTTTAAACTATGAGAAGCAAAACGTAAACAACCATAAGTGCATTAAAAACAAGGAACCGTGAGTTGCATCTACACTCCTAGGCCACGCCTCCTCAAGGAGGAAGAGGCCCACTAACCATCCTCTCAGTTGTCATCCTCGGGAGGTTTCGCGCCGAGAAAGAGGAAAGAAAATGAAAGAAAATGGAGAAAGGAAGCTGCGGGGAAACTGCCTCCCGCTCACTGTATTGCCGAAGTGAGGTGAAGTGAGTTCTGTACAAACTGAGGCTGATATATGCTCAGAGTCAAGGGAAATTACAAAAGAAACCAAGATCGAAGTTGGTTACAAGGGTTGCACAGGAAAAACCAAAAATTGTAACAAAAAGTCAAGCATCAAAAGCGAAGTCAGCCGAGGAACAAAGGTTTTGCAGGATGCACAAGAGCAAAGGGTAAAGTACCTCGGCAAAGGTTTCCATTTTGGTATTCACTATTTTGCTCTTTCTTTCCTTCGATCGATTTGTACGAGTTTGACTTGAATTCTTCGTGCTTGGATCGACTCAACAATTTTGGCATAATTAGCTCGCAAAAACTGCAAAATTTGCCATAAAATGCGATCATTAGAATAGTAAGGACCTTAATGTGCAAATTGGGTTAATTAGAATGATTAGTACACAAAAAGCACTCAAAACCTATAATAAATAAGGCTCAAAATAGCACTTTTTGGGCACTTATTACACCCAACTCCACATCGGCTAGTCCCTGAAGAATGAAAGAAAGAAAGAAAGAAAGAAAGAGCATACAAATGATAATGTAATTGTGCTACAAAAAGGTTGCGTGCTCAAAAGGTTGTGAAGAGTAATGCCTAACCCTCAATGAGAATTACCGAAACTTAGTCTAATTAACTATCTCGAGAGAGTGAATGCCATACAAAATTGAGTATCAAAAGAGCCTCTTTCTTGGTGACTCAACCAGGAACTCCACCAAAATCTAAGTGTTTTTAGGTGTTCAGTTTTCACCAATAAGTAGCAAAGCTACTTTCCCCCCAACCAAACTACTGCCAATGCCTTAGACTGTTGACCAACCTAAATCATCACCTCCACACTTATTTCTCATCAGGACAGGTGCAATGGTCGAAAACTCGACTTCACCAAAGTCCGTGTAATAGGGATTCACCGATGACTCCCAACCAACTAAGGTTTAGGGCATCAAGTCAAAAGGATCTCTCAACCACAAACTCTACAGGTTTCACCCCAAACTTCGAATGATTTCGAGAATCCAGCACCTACAACTCGCTAAACTCCACCTATCCACCCGTGTAGCGAGCACTAAGCCTAAGTGACTCCCAAATCCGCCTGGCTTAGGAACCAGTTTAAAGGTTTTCGCCATATACCCTCAATCGCGTACTGGTTTCAAGGCAAAGCGGCGCGACTTTACTTATCTATTTTCTTTTTCTTTTATCATTTCTTTTCTTTTTCGAAGACATTACTACTTTCTTCGGGAACTCGAATCCACATGGGTCGTCAACGAAGCTAAGGTTGGTTTTGCAAAGCAAGAGGAATATGCAGCTCCTAAGCCTAATGATGAAAACTGATGTGCACTATGTGTGTGGCTAGATAATGGTGGAAGACAAGGGTCAAAAGCAGCAAGGATTCAACTAATCATCCACTCAACTAGGCATTGCATCAATCTAACATCAATAGGATTTGTGACAAAAGTTTCAATTTTCCAACTTGCGGGTTAGACAAAACCACAAAAAATGGGTGCAATTTTTGAAAAGAAAGTTGTGGTGCAAGGTATAATAGCTTCACAAAGTAGAACAACCAACCAGTTTCACCGAACATCACAAAATAGGCTTGCTCAAAATAAAACAGTAATAATATATCTTCGCTTAACTTTCCCCCCAACCATATGTCACATTATTTGCAATGGGTCTTGGATTGGAAAGTTAGAGAAGGAAGTGTTACCTCCTTGATGATATGAGCTCGTTTTTGGATAGGAGACCTCGCAAGCTTTCCATCGACACCTTATTCACTCCATTTGAGCTTCATATAAACAAGTTAGGAGAAGAAAAGAGAGAAAAAATGTGACCAGTTGGAGCATTTTTTTAAAATTACACATTCATAATAATTTCAAAAGTGTTCTTTCTGGCCATATTTAGATTCTACACTCTCTAAGCTTTCCAACGGTACCAAAAACACCTAAAACAGAGTTCGGATGAAAAAGATATGATGAAAACAAAATGGGGCTGTGAAAATAAGAGCAAGTTGCGAAAATTTGCAGTTACAAAAATCGCAACCTCGCAAAATTTCACAGTCGCGACCATTATTTTTTTTTTTTGAAAAATAAAATAAAATAAATAAATAAAACATTTTTTTTTTTATGTGTGTGATTTTTGAAAATCAATTTTTTTTTTTAATATATATATATATATATATATATATATATATATATATATATATATATATATATATATATATATATATATATATATATAAATAATAAATAATAATAATAATAATAATTAATAATATATAATATAAAAAGACAAAATAGCGCACGCTTGAGGACAAAACAAGCACAAGTGGGGAGCACTATCAGAGTGCGCAATTTCACTCGGTCGTCATGAATTTGATTTCAAGAACTCCTCGCTAGTTTGGATTTCTCGCAACTCGCGAAATTTGATTAACTTGCGAAAATTAATCACGCAACCTCGCTAAAAATCAAAGGTTGCAATTTGCTGTCAAAATTTTCGACCAAAACTCCAAAATAAAACACATAAAAGTTAAGAAAAAAATGCAAAAAAAATTGAAAATTAAGCTAAAAACAAAGATTAACTAAAAATTAGGGAAAATCTAAGAAGAAAAATTAAAGAAATCAAAATAAAATCAAATAAAACAAGATAAAAAGAAAAGATGAAAACCGTGCTGGGAGACTGGTGTTCTCTGAAACCCCCCTGCCTGAGTCGCTGGTCCAGCGGAGCTTAGCAATGCAACAGGTTCGTGCTCCATGTCCGGGTCCTCGCACTAATCATCCACTATGCCATGCAACATAAGCAACCGCCACGTCTTGATGTAAAGGGCATAGGCCTGACCGTGGCCACCAATTTCTGTTGTTTTTCGCACGTGCAAAGCAAGGTCGGGCCTTAGTAGTGGGTGCAAGCTCAGGTTTGAGTGTGCCGCAGTGTGGTATACACTAGGTCAGAGAGTATGCTTCCGGGCAAAGGCTATTTGCTGCTTGGGCAAAAGGGACTTGGGGGTTTTTCTATTTCTTCCTTTCCACTCACCCTCCTAGTCAGCATTCGGGAGGTTTCTTCTTTCGATGTTCACATCGCCTCCACCGTGGTGTCAATCGCACTCTTCTTTGGGTTCACTTCCTCTTGTGAACATGCCGCTGATCGTGAGCATTGAAATGGAGCACCTAGAGGTTGTCCAATTTACGCTTCCATTTCACTTTGAAGTCCATCAATTCTCTTGTCCACACAATGTTTTCCATAATGTCAATTCTCTCTAATTTAATTGAGCATTGATTGCCTTCGCACTTCCACAAGCTACCCACTAGCTCGGGTGAGGTTCAAGATGGCTTCTTCCAATGGAGAGGTTGACCGTGGATGAGGGCACCCATGAGTGCATCATGTGAGGGTGCACTCACCCATGGAGGATTTCATAGTCCTCACGGACATGTATGTTCTGTGGTTTCTCTCCACAGGTACCGAGAAGGTTGTTTCCTCTAGGTACTCCATTGACCACACCAAGCTAAAATGCACTCCTGCAGCAAGAACAGGGCAACACAAAAACAATCCTGCAGCAAAAAAAAAATTTTTTTTTTTTTTTTTACAGTGAAATGAAATAAATAAAAACGACTGTAATATAAAAGAAATTCACCAATACTTGTGATGAGGATCACAAGTGTTCCACAAACACAATCCACTTAGGCACCATCCGCGAACGGCGCCATTTTGATTCGCGCACAAAGAGGGTGCCGGAATCAGCAAATATAAACTAATTTCTTCCTTCCATTGTTTGAGTAAAGCTAATGCGAAGATAAATGGCTCTAGGATCGAACACTGGGATGGGTTTTCTTGCACAAATGATTTGATCATAAGCTCAAAATGATGAATTTCAATTTGATTCTCAGGTTTGGTAAAAACAAAGGAGGTTTTGGGGGGTTTAAAACTGAAAATAAAAACAAGTTAAAATGTAATAGAATCTTTGAAGTGTCTGTCATTTAGTGGTTTTAAGGCAACCAACATGTCTCTATTTTTCCTCAGAAGGATGACATATAGTCATTTCCCGACCTGATCTTCATTTAGCTTTAAAAACTAAACCCTATGATTTTCCTTTTGAAACATAGCATTTAAATGGGCATAAATGTCCTTTAGCAAAGGAAAACACATCTCAAAAAACCCATCACTTTACAATTCAGCAGAGGACAACTAACTGAAACAATGATCTAGTGAAAGTATCCATTGAACCCAAAAAAGCTTCCAAATACACATTAAAGAGAGCATGCTTAAGAGATTTTAACCTACAGCTAAACGTAAACAAACCATAAATGTGCGTGCATTAAAAACAGGGAACTCGTGGAGTTACCTCTACACCTAACAATGTACTCTCAAGGAGGAGAGCCTGGCCAACCATCCTCCAGTAGTCATCCCCTCGCAGGAGTGTTTGCGCCCGAGAAAGAGGAAAGAAAATGAAAGAATGGAGAAAGGAAGTTGTGAAACCGTCCCGCTTCACCGTATTGCCTAAGTGAGGTGAAGTGAGTTCGCACAAAACCCAGGCCACAGGCGCTCAAAGCCTGGCGGAAAATACAAGAAAACAAGATCGAAGTTATTACAAGGGTTAAAAATAGGAAAACCAAAATTGTAACAAAAGCCAAGTTGCTAAAAGGCAGCCTGGAGGAATACATCAGATGCAATGTATAAAGGGCAAAAGCACTTCAAAGGCTCATTTTTTTATTCACATTGGCTTCTTCTTTCCTTCGATCTTTGATTTGGCAATGTCGTAGTTTGACTTAATTTTCGTGCTTGATCACTACAACAATTTTGCATAATTAGTTAAAGAAAACCAAATTGTTATAAACATCATTAGAATAGTAGGACCTTAATGTGCAAATCGTTTAATTAGAATGATTTAAATAAAAAGCAATCAACCTATAATAAATAGAGCTAAATAGCAATTTTTCGGCACTAATCGACACAAAGTGCTCAAAACCCAATTACAGGGTTCAAAAATAAAGAACAATCAATAGCCATCTAGAAAACAATAAAATGGATGCCCGAATATTCTCTCTAGAAGTTGATCAATGAAGAGCAAAGGAAAATGGACCTTCCTTTTCACTGCATTTAGCCTCCTATAGTCTATACATACCCTCTAACGTGTGGTAAGGAGTGTAGGAATATCTCCTCCCTTCTCGTTTTGCACAATAGTCACCCCCGAATTTTTGGGTACAACCTGAGTAGGACTCACCCAGGGACTATCTAAAATGGGGTAGATAATGCCTACCAGAGCACTTAGAACTTCAAGACACTACCTCTCGTGACGCTGATTCAATCTCGTGGTTGTCACACTGGTTTGGCTTCCTCCTCCATATAAATGTGATGAGTGTAAACCAAAGGGCTAATTCCTTTTAAATCCTAGATTTGCCATCCAATGGCTTATTTGCACTTCCTGAGGATTCCAAGCAAATTGTCTTCCTGTGAGGCATTTAGAGATGAAGAAATAACCATAGGGCATTGGCCACCCTCCTCCAAGTATGCATATTTGAATTCTGTGGGGAGGGGTTTGAGATCAAGCTTTTGGGGCTCTTCATTTTCTTCCTTTCCACTGTCTTTCTCAATCAACAAGGGGAGAATTTCTTCCTTCTTTTTCCAAGGAAAAAAAGTAGCACATAAATCTAAGGGTTCATTCAATTTTTTAGGAAGCTCTGCCAATTCCTCGATCAATTTTGCTTGTAGTTGTTGTTACCCACATTGTTCCTCCATAATGGTGTCAATCAAACACACCTCTTCTAGGCCTTCTTCCTTTGGGTGAACATGCTTTTGGGCCGAGATGAAGATGCTGAGCCCAAAGGTCATATTGCCAAAGTGAGTTGCATAACCCCATTTCTACAGTTGATGATTGCATTCGAGGCAGCCAAGAATGGTCTCGAGTATACGGGCACATAATTGGCTCCTCGACTGCGCTACGCAGGCCGAGCTAAAATCAACAATATTTATATACACCTAAGTTGCTACTACTGTCAGAAATGTTCATCAAGAAGATAGTGGTTCAGTATCGAACACGGACGGGTTTTCATCCTAAAAATGATTCGCATAAGTACCAAGGCAAGACTTTCTATTCGCCTTTTTGGATTTTTTATAGTTTCAAAAATGGGGCAGGATGAGTTTGGAAAAAACCGATTAATCGTAAAAAACTGAAAATGAAGTGTGAAAAGTTAACTTGAAGATTTAGGTCACTAACTTGCAACTTAGTGGCAAACAAGTGTCCCTGTTTTATCCTCGCTGCTATGACAAGCAACCTATAGTCCTAGCCATAACCGGATCTATGTTTAACTAGAAGGAACCTCACCCTAAAATCAACTCCTATTGGAAGTTAACACAGATAACATGCATCTATCGCCTCTTTCGCTTGAAACCCTAACATTAAGAAATATCATCTCAAAGGCTCAGAAGACCATCTAATGAACCACGCAGTATCTAGCAATAAGTATACACTGTATCCTAAAGCATGGTAAGTATTGGCCAAATCACTAACATTCAATGCTATTCAACCATATTTTAGAAGATATGGGTCATAAACACAGTACCTGTAACTTTTAACACAAGAGGACAACATGCATATGCCCCACCACTAAGCTAGCTTCCTTCCTCTTCAAAGAAAAGAGGATTAGCCAAGCATCTCTTGAGTTGTCATCCTCAAGAGGGGTGTTTGGCAGCCAAGAAAATAAGAGAAAGAGGAGAGAGAAGAGAGAAAAGCAAACCCTAACTAAAGCTACGAAAAGATATTTACAAAAATAAAAACTCATAAAATCGCTTCCTCCAATTTGTTTTTCTCGTTATTGAAATGGGAGGGGGCTTATATAGGCCACCCAATGTATGAAAATACCACAAAGCCTAACAATTTGGCTAATTTTAGGGACAAGAGAGTAATACACCAAAATTGAAGTCGGTTACATTAATTACAAAAGCATGACAAGGCAGTGAATTTCGCTAAGGCTCTAAAATTTCGCTAGGCAGCGAAAATTTCGCTAGGCAGCGAAAATTTCGCTAGCTAGTGAAATCACCAAGAGATAGCGAAATCAAGCACTTTCGCTAGGCAAGCAATTTCCTTCTATACGAAATTCTCGCTAGCTTAATAAATTTTGTGAGTAGCGAAAATGCAAAATTTCGCTTAGGAATAGTGCTTTACAAAATTTGGGGTCTAGCGAAAATTAAGTACTACTAAGATTGCGAAATTTTCGCTGGTTATGAATTTTCAATCCCAATAAATTTTCGCAATCTTAGCGAAATTCCCGGGATTTGGTCGACATCACCGCATTGTTTTCGCCCCCATCATCGCATTTCCATCACTTCGCTCTCATTTTCTTTGATTTTCGTCCGTTGATGAGCCGACAATTGAGTTCAATCTTCATGATTCATCATATGTCTCAATATCGAACTCCCAAAGTACACAAAAACCCGCAAAACAACCAAAAATAACCTCTAAACGGCATAAGTGATACTAAGAAGACTTTAACACTTCAATCGGGCATTAATGGCGCGATTAGTGCGCAAAAGCACTCAAAACCTATCTAATATGTGGTTCAAAATGAAGACTGGTACTAATCACACTTCAACCGAAACGTTGCTAGTCCCTTAGCAATGCAAAAACTAAAAGGAGATATATGCAGTGATTTTCAAAAAGTTTATGATTCAAAAGGGTTTATGTACATATAAACATTACCCTTAAACTGAAAAATGGACACCAAGTTTGAAAACCGACATGAAAGATCCAAAACCATACAAGAACAAATTTTTTAGGTCACGATTCCATGATTCTCAACTTGAATTTCCACCTAAGTCTAATGGTTCTTTATATAACCGATTAGCCAATAAATTGCAAAATTCATTCCTCCCAACCTAATCGTCATGGCCTTGCCGAACAACCTAGATAAGGATAGTTACGCAGTAGGCTGAGCTAAAATCAACAATATTTATATACACCCTGTTTTCCCACCGTCAGAGTCGGGTTACCGCAAAGATAGTGGTCTGGGGTCGAACACGGGACGGGTTTTCATCCTAAAAAATGATTCGTGATAAGTGCACGGTTGCAAGACTTTCTATTCGACTTTCGATTTTTATAGTTTCAAAACAAAGGTGATGAGTTTGAAAACGATTAACTCGTAAAAAACCTAAAATGAAGTGTGAAAAAGTTAACTTTGAAGATTTAGGTCACTAACTTGGTAACTTAGTGGCAAACAAGTGTCCTCTGTTTATCCTCGCTATGACAAGCAAATCCATAGTCCTAGCCATAAATCGATCTATGTTTAACTAGCAAACCTCACCCAAAATCAAATCCTATTTGAGTTAAACACGCATAACATGCATCTATTGCCCTCTTTCAGTTTGAAACCCTAACATTAAATACCGTGAGGTTCAGAAGACCATCTACGAACTACACAAGGTATCTAGCAATAAGTATACACTCAGATCCTAAAGCATGGTAAGTATCACAAATCACTAACATTCAATGCTATTCAACCATATTTTGAGAAGATATGGGCTACAAAACACGCACTGTGAATCCTTTAACACAAGAGGACAACATGTATATGCCCCACCACCAAGCTTAGCTTCCCTTCCTCTTCAAAGAAAAGAGGCTTAGCTACATATCTTGAGTTGTCATCCTCAAGAGGGGTGTTCGCAGCCAAGAAAATAAGAGAAAGAGGAGAGAGAAGAGAGAAAAGCAAACTTAACTAAAGCTACGAAAGATTTACAAAATAAAACTTGCCAAAAATCAAGCCTCCAATTTGTTTTTTTTCTCGTTACAAAATGGAGGGGGCTTATAGGCCACCAATGTATGAAAATACCACAAAGCCTAACAATTTGGCTAATTTTAGGGACAAGAGAGTAATACACCAAAATTGAAGTCGGTTGCATTAATTACAAAAGCATGACAAGGCAGTGAATTTCGCTAAGGCTCAAAAATTTCGCTAGGCAGCGAAAATTTCGCTAGCTAGCGAAAATTTCGCTAGCTAGCGAAAATTTCGCTAGCTAGCGAAATCACCAAGAGATAGCGAAATCAAGAATTAGTGCGCTAAGTACTCATTAGTTGTAATAAAATTCGCTAGCTTAGCCAAATTTACAGTAGCTTAAATGTAAAATTTCGCTAGGAATAGCTTTACTTAAAATTTTGGGTCTAGCGAAATTTGGTAATTTTAAGATTACAATCTTTCGTTAAGGTTAGTTCTTTCGCAATCCCAAATGAATTTTCGCAATCTTAGCGAAATTCCGGATTTCCATTGCATTCATCACCGCATTGCTTCTCGTCCTCTCTACTCGCATTGATTTCCATCACTTTGCCTTCATTCTTTCTTTGATTTTTGGTCTGTTTGATGGCTGACAATTGAGTTCAATCTTCATGATTCATCATATGTCTCGATATCGAACTCCCAAAGTACACCAAAAACCTGCAAAACAACCAAAAATAACCTCTAAACGCATTAGTGATACTAAGAAGACTTGAACACTTCAATTGGCATAAATGACATGATTAGTGCGCAAAAAGCACTCAAAACCTATCTAATATAGGGTTCAAAATAGCACTTTTTGGGTACTAATCACTCCCATAGCTACTGGCTCAGTATCGAGAACAACAAAGTCCACTGTGTAGTAGAATTTATCCACCTGCACCAAAACATCTTCAATAAAGGCTCCTCGAATTTTCTACCGATCATTCACTCAAAGACAAGGTGATGGTGGTGGTTTTCAATTCTCCTAGTCCTAGTTGCTTATAAACTGAGTAGGGTAATAAGTTGACACTGGCTCCCAAATCTAATAATGCCTTTTCCACACACGTTCCTCAAATATTCACTGAACTAGTAGGGCACCCTAGGCCCAGACTTCACCTGGGTCTCAGACCGATGACGGCACTTACCTATTCTATCAAGAAAGTTTCTTTGTTCACATTCAACCCTTTCACTCGTGCACAAGCCTCAAAAACTCGCATAGGTTGGAACCTTTCTTTAATCATGTCTAAAGGGAATGTTGATTAATTCGCCTCACACTTCAAAATCTCAATCGGTTGTTCACCCCTGCCCCCCATGCTCGAGGAAATGGTGGTGCATTCTCTTCTTCATCATATGTTCTTTTGATCACTATCCTTCCTAGCCCTCATCTCAGCCTCTTCTTAGCTTCATCAAGTGGCTTTATCATTCGTTCAACTTTTTACACTTCATGCGATAACTCCGCTTCATCCATTTGGCGAGCAAAGCCATCGTAGTCATTTGGTGAACTCACCCGGGTTTTGGCTAAGTTTGTGAGGAATTTCCCGCTTTCGCATTCTTGATGTTGGTTAGTCAGCCTAGAGATGGAATACTGCAAGTTGTCAATTTTCTGCGCAATTTCACTCTGGAACCCATCCATTCTCTTATTCAAAGTGCTTTCCACAGTGTCAATTCTTTGATTTAACTGCACATTCATTGTCTTCTACTCTCCCACAAAATCACCCACCACTTTGCTCAAGTTTAAAATGGCTTGCTCAACTGGAGAGGTGGACTATGGTTGAGGTGGCTGATAAGTTGAAGCATACTATGGTGGAGCAGGGGGTGCATACTGTGGAGGTTTTGGCTTCCAGGAGAGATATAGGTGATTTCTCCAACTAGGGTTGTAAGTGTTGCCATATGGTGCATTGGTCGATGGTTTGAATTGACCAACAACATTTTCTTGTTCCACTAACATCTCCCTCATTGCTGGAATAGTTGGACATTGCTCTCCCGTGATTTAGTGGACCGACAACAAAACATGGCTTATTTCCACATGAATCTCGCCACGCCCTCGCACTCCTCATGTAGTTGTCTCATTTCCAATTCTTCCAAACCTTCTTGCTAAGGTTGAAACTTTAGCTTTAATGTCCACGTCCTCCAGAAGAGAATACATACCACCCCTTGTACTAGATTTAGGTCTCATACTTTCCATCTCCCTTGGATTAGGCTCATCCCAACCTTTTGATGCTTCAGCTACATAACTCAAAAAATCAAAAGCTTCCTCTAGATTTTTGCTCATGAAGTCTCCTCCACACATAGTCTCTAGCAATTGCTTCATGGCAGGAGAAATTCCATCATAAAAATAGTTGACCAACAGCCATGTGTCAAACCCATGGTGAGGACAAGCATTGAGTGCTTCCATATATCTCTCCTAGCATGCATAGAATTTTTCATTTTCATTGGCGCAGAAGTTGAAATCATTTCTCAAGTTCGTTTGTTCAAAGGAGTAGGAAGAATTTCTTCAAAAACTATGCCTGCATCTCAGTCCAATTTTGAATGCTTCTTGGCCTCAGGGAGTTGAGCCATATTTTTTCTTTATCCTTCAGTGTGAAAGGAAAAATATTTCTCATTAAATCAACAATGGAATTCTTCTCTTTAAATGTGTTGCAAACCTCTTCAAACTCCCTTATGTGTGAATATGGTTTCACTTCATGCCATGAAAGCGCGGGTGCTGTTGGTATAAGGTGAGGCCTGATGACCATCTGCTCAGTTTGAGGCACTATGCAGGAGGGTGTGCCCATCCGAGGAGGGTGAAAATGGTCCCTCATGGATCTATATGCATTGGGGTTTTCTTCACCTCCCTACCGACTCGCTATTCTTCGTTAGGGTTCCATCACTTAAACTCGTGCTCAAATCAGAATTCTGATCTCGTGGAATATTGTTTGACTAATCACTTCGAATCTCTATTCCACTAGAACATAAACTCCTATAAGAAAAACAGGACAACACCAAAGAGAGAAAAAAATGAAAAAAAAAAAGACAACTCTACCAAAAAGGATTAATGTTAGCTAAAAAAAATAAGCAGTGAAATGAAATTAAGTAAACTAACAGTAAAATGCTAAAAAGAATGATAAAAGAAAATTCACCAGAGCTTGTGATGAAGATCACAAGTGTTTTGTACATTGTCATTTGCACTAAGGCACCATCCCCGACAACGGCGTCGTTTGATTCATGCCCTAGTAGGGTATTAATCAACAAAATTTATAACCTAATACCTCATACTAGCGTAGCATAGTTACTATAGTATAATGGTTCTAGGATCGTCCATAGAGATGGGTTTTATTTGTGGAAATGAATAACAGTGAGGCTTAAACATTTGGGTAGTAATCAGATTGCCTTGTTCTCAATTTCTAGCTCATGTCCACTTTCTTCCACGGATTTCAAGATAGGAAGTTCTTGCACATTGCTGAAAGGAGTATCCATGCATTCATTGGGATTTGTCGAAGTATTACTAGGAGAGGTCCTAGAAAATTGTTCCTTGAATGCTTGGACTAATTGTCCCACTTGAGCTTCTAAGTTTTTCAATGTAGCATTAGTGTTGACCTAGAAGGCATCTAAATCTGCAAATTTCTGCTCATGAAGACTAATTATCTTCTTGTTCTCAGCCATGGAGGTCAAAATCTTCTCCTGAATAGAAGATAACTCTTCTTTCTCCTTAAATGTGGGGTTTAAACTCCCTTGATAAGGCATATGTTAAGGGGTAATTGGCATACAACTGTGTTCCACACAGATCAGTTTTGATACCAAAAACTATAGACCAATAAATACTCATTGTTCCATGAGTGAGTCATCATGAATTTTCTGTCCAAATGATGAATAAGTAAGTCAAGCTTGGCTTATATGGAGGCAACTCTATCTGCTATTGAATATTCTTCCATAAGTACCTACAAATAAGAAGAAAATAAAAAGAAAATCAAGTACAAAATAAAAACATTAAAATGTCAAAATAAAGTACTAAATTAGCAAATCACTTGTTCTTTAAAATGTCAACTTCCAATGAGAGAAACTGAACCGTGCCAATCCCCAGCAATGGCACCAAAAACTTGTTGACTCCCAAATTTCTGACATTGCTGCCAAAGACTATTCAATCCCCGACAATGGAGCCAAAAACTTGTTGATTGGCCCAAAAGCTACTATTCACCTCATTTCTAACACTACTGATAAGGACTTATTCAATCCTTAGCAGCAGAGGAAAAAACTTGATGACTATATTTTTTGTATATAGACAAAATTATTGTTAAGATTTTTAAATCATTGCTACTAGAGATTTGTTTAAAATCATCAGCAACAATGCCAACAACTTGATTGACTAATAATATTGTTTTTCTGTTGTTTGCTTATGATAATATACTTAAATCACCTGTATAAATCACTAAGTGCATAGGTCATACAAGTAATAAAGTGATTACAAGTTCAAATATCATTCTAAACAGAATTGACAGGAAAATTTTAAAGAATTAAGTACCTCCCTTACTACCAAGATCATCACTATTTGAACCTCTAACTTTAAAGATTGATGAATCCAGTCAAACAATGAGTATTTTTGTATATTTTTTTTAATTAAAAAAAAAGATAATTTAAGCTAAATGGATTAGAGGTTTCACCGAGTTGGAATAACACTTGGAATGGGATCAATGTTAGGATCATCCAATTGCATGAGGTTCAAAAACAATATAATCATGGACTTGAATTCTGGGTTTGTCCAAGAGCAAAGTAGTATAGCCTTGGAACACCTCCTACCACTATGCATTTCACTCTTTATAACACCATATTCGTAAACCAGGTCAATGGGTCTAAATAGCTACTTTTAGGATCTTATCCTCTTTCTAAGATCTGGCTTTTTTTTCCTAAACCAGTACTTCACAACCATTTCTCAGGACTGAAGTTTGCTTGCCCCTATAGATAGGATAACACAAGCCTCCATCAATTTAATTGACATCTCAATTTGCAGTTTGGTTAGAATAATCACTCCCATATTACAAGAGCACAAACATTCTCTCAAACTGAGATGAACTCTCTGAATATTAAAATGATTAACCACTAGATGGTCCTTATGCCTTAGAAACACATTTTTGTTGTCACCTAGAAATGAACCTTGAAGTTAGAGGTTAGAACATCACCCATGATTCATCATAGTGATATTTAAAGTGCAGTAGTTCTAAAGGTATCAACCTAGTATACCCCTAAGCTACTGCAATTTGCTCTCAGGTAGCCCATCTCTATGTCACTTAGAGGGATCCTAGAAATCATAGCAAAGATACAACTCTTTTTGGGTATGAATAGTTGATACTTAGAACAATTCTTTTAAAGAACAATATCAATTAAATCAATCCAATATTCAAACCCACAACATTCATTTAAATACAACAAAATGATAACCAAAACACTAATCCCTTCCCAGAGGGATCTTAGCCTTCCATAAATGAATCACAAGTGAATGACTAGTTAATCAAACAAATTCATTGAAAATGTAATCAAAACTGAACAAAATGGATTCTAGAAATAACTCCAGATTCCACTTAAGTTCAGACATAAATGAAGCTTGATTTATAACGATCCAACTCAATATTTCAGCTTAGATCCACTAATCTAATCTAAAAGATAAAAAAAACCCAAAATAAAAATAAGAAAATAATATATATATATATATATATATACACACAAAAGCTTCCGCTACTCCTCCCCTCTTTTAGAAATTCTGAAGTTGATTCCCCCAAAAATTGTTCTTCACTCTACCCTAGGAGCTTCTATTTATAGGCCCTAATGATTGGGCCCTAAAAATGAGGCGGATAATACAAACTTCGAAAAGCCCACGGATATGCCCTAATTGCTCCTGATGTCGTGACTGATGTCGCAAAATTTTTGGTGTGATGTCGCGACTCTAATTTTGGTGTCACGACTCTGTATTTTTGCCTATCTAGACTATGTCACGACTCTAATATGATGTCGTTGTTAGAGTCGTGACTCTGGAATTGCGTCTTCAATATTGCAACCTTGTTATGATGCCGCGACTTTGAGTGTCAATGTCGCGACTCTGCTATGATGTCGTTTTTAGAGTCGCAACTTTGGAATTGTGTCTTCAATGTTGTAGCCTTGTTCTGATGTCGTGACTTTTCTATGATGTCACTATTGGAGTTGTGACTTTGGAATTGGTGTTCCGCTTCCTTCCGCCGATGTCACAACTCTTTTTTTCCAATGTCGCGACTAATGTGATTTCACGACTCTAATCCTTATGTTCTGCTTCCTTCAGCTAATGTCACGACTCTAACTGCTATTGATGATATCGCGACATTCTTCACCCAATGTCGCGACTTTGATATGATGTCGCGACATTCTTCAACTAATTTGGCAAGTTTGGACTTTTGACCACTTTTTGCTTCTTTTCTTGCTATTTTATTTGTTTTTCATTATATTCCTGCCAAAACACTAAATTTGGTGAAGTATCCATAATTTGCATTTAAAACAAGTATTCAACATCAAAAATCATGCAAAAATGGATGAAAATTAACCATAAAATTCATGCTTGTCACTTTCCCTTTTGAGAACTATTCTCAAATTCTTTAGTCAATCCAAGAAGTTAGGCCTAGTCAATTTGTTGGCATCCATTATTGATTGCAAGTTCACATTCACTGATATGTTTTGATTCTAACATCCTAGATGTAAAAGATATCATCTTATAGTGTACTTTAAAATGCATGATTATTATGGCTTGATAATTATGAATTATAGCTCACACTATTTTATTGTGAATCGTTAGCCCTTACTATTGATCCAAGAAAACCTATATAGGGGTTCTCGTAGTCGATCGATACCCAATATCACCAAGAATGACTTTGGGTTCACCCAACAAGCGACCTTGGGTCAAAAGGTAGGTATCCTTTCCATACCAATTGCAATTACTTGCAACTACTGAATCCAATGTTATCAACTGTTGATGTACACACCATCATTGAGTTATCAACTCTTAATGTGTGTACATCTAATGTACACTTGCCAGTTGCGTCTCCATCCAACATTAACCTCGAGTTTGCCCAACAAGCTAATGAGTCTAGTGAAGGCTAGCCCACTAATTAGGAAAAACTCATTTCCATGGATAGAACATGTCCTTATAGAGAAAGCTTGGGTTTACCTAATAACCCCAATTCTAAAAGAGCTCACGTTCACACCATATTAGTGGAAGAAGTTAGCCTTAATATTAATAATTAAGGGGTTTCTCTAGATTAGTCTCATCATTGCATTAGCATACTTTATATAAATCCATTCATCTCATGAAAATATACAAATAGTTACTCTAAATATATGGCATGATTATGAACATTCTAAAATCAATTCCACGAGCTAAAATTGAATTGACTAGGTCAAACCTAGGGACATGCATGATTATTACAACCCATGAAATTAAATCAAATTTACATTTCAAGGTCTTCTTTCTTGGATCCTCCTCCATGCTTCTTTCTCCTACATATCTCTACCAACTAATCATAATCTAATGTAATCTAATTACAGACATTCAGAAGAAGAACCTTAAGTTACATTTGAGGGGGATTTAGATGAGAAGAGAAATACATAGAGAAAATGAGAAGCAGGGACACGCATGCCCTATTTACCAAAAAAAAAGTAACCATGCAATATGCTCAATCAACATTGGGCACAGTCCATAATCATCCATCATTCTAACATAAACCCTTAACATGCATTCTATAATGCATCCCATTGAAAGTTAAAGATAATGGTGTTTGAGAAGTGCTCTAAAGGCAACCGCCCTTAGCATTTATTTTACGTCTTATGTTACAATTAAAGGCATCTTCATTAATTGGATATTCATACGTTGAATTGATTTAGATCTTCAATTGAATTAATAAAGTCCATGATACATAACATAGCATGAAGGAAATCATGATGAGATCATGATAATAAGATTCCTATCGTGTGCAATTATGTTAGTATCTAAATTATTCTAGTCATGTGATTTTAACGACCGATATTACTGCTAATCCAAACATACTAGCACATGTCATACTCCTTGATTAGATCACGCAATGAATCTTATAAACTGTGATCATGAGTTGATTAGAGTCGACATATGGATTCTTGATAAGAGTAGCTAAGTACATCGGCGACCTACCATGAGACAACCATATGGATTATCTATTTAAATGTAGATGATTGTCTCATCATAGTAATGTGCATGTATCCTTAGACTTGAGGTGCTCAAGGATATCTTAGATGTTAATTATGTACTTTGACCTTGATCCATGTTAACTCTTAGAGGTCGCTCTTTGGGTGAATTTCAGGTATAGCTTGATGTATTCAAAGGTAATTGGGTAGCTAATAAATGATTCGCCACTCCTAATAAAGGGAGAGTATACCATGGCCTCTTGTCGGGATCATTATTTAGGAATCTCTGGTCATAGTGGAAATGCTATGAAGAGTGTCCTCGGGTGCATAACTGATGATTAATGAGTCCAAGGACACAATCTAATATCACTTGGGCTAGATGTGGAATAGACAGTCTAGTGGGAGCTACACTTTTGCCATGCTCTGAACCGAGTAGGTATAGTTTGGTGAAAGGACGAATTGCGCGGTATTTGTCTCTAGAAGGGTTAGCAATTAGACCATTGACTCTCCGATCAATTGGGGCTCATGATTTGTTGCTAGACGTTGCTCATGACTTGCTTGATTCAATAGTTGAATCAAGTGTCCAACATAACCGGGAACCTAATGGGTCACACACTTAGACGAGTGTATGGCTAATATAAAACGGATTTGGATGTGATCCAAATATGAGGGAGATAAATCTCGAGAATGGAATGTCATGGGATTAGTGGAATCCCGGGTTTAAAGCTCCTCAATAAGAGAGAATACAGGCTTGGACTTGGTCATGGGCTCAAGGTCAATGAGGGAACATGCCAAAACGCATAAGGATGCGTGTAGTCTATAATCTCTTAAGGAAAAGGGCTCTTTATACATTTCATGAGCCAGGGTTTTCCTATAAAAGGACCTTAATGGAAAACCCTAAAGACTAAGCCATTTTGCTCACTCCTCTCTTGAAGAGTGGTCAAGAGAGTTAGAGAGGGTGTTCTTTAAGAAATCCTCTTGGTGAGATCGGGTTTTTAGCTTCCCTCTTTGGATCGAGACTAGGCTAGCACTGGGACTTCTTCTGAGATCGTTGCCTTGGAGGTTATCGACTCCACTTTTCATATGGATATCATTAGAGGCGAACCTAGGACTTAGTTCACTTCGGTCTTCGCTACCCCGACCATTGGATCGGTTTTTGAAACTGACACAAGGTAATCCCCCACCCTCCTCCTTGGTTTTTAATTGGATTTAATGCCCCAAGGGATCCTTGGGAGGTTTTTTTTTATTTCTGTTGCTTTGGCATGAGATTCCACCCTCAAAACCCTACATTGGTATTAAAGCACACTAGTGTGCATCAAAATCGGTTCCATATTGAGAGGTTTTGGTTTTTGGTACTCATGTTCTTCAAAGGTTCAAAAATGAGATTTTTGTTTCAAAAAGACTTGATCCAGTGTTATTCTTCATGTTATCTGGTCATGAGATGATCAAACATGATTGTAGTGAAGAAGAAATGGTTTTCATGAGATTAAAACTCCTAAAGTTGGGATTTTTATCAAATCTACTGAACCTGAAATCCAGGCAACATCACGATGTGCAGGTTTTACATTACTACATGGATTATAAACCTAGTAAATGTTGCGACATGATTCCTTAAGGTTGTGACATGCGTCTTCAATGTCGCGACGTGCATCTTCAATGTTTCGATGTGTGTCCTCAACGTCACGACGTGCATCCTCGAAGTCATGACATGAAGACTTGCAGTTTTTTTTTTTTTTGCCCTCTTTTTTCTCTTGTTTTATCTTGCATTATTTTGAGGAATCATCTATAGTGTGACTAAGATGAAATATGCAAGTCAAGATTGAAATGTTCATTCTTAAATTTCAAGTATCATGGATTTTTAAAGAGTTTTTGAATAAAATAGTAAAACCATGATTCCAATTACTTTCAAGGGACATTGGACAAAATTGGCAATTACAATTCAAGAGTTGAATCGGGATTATGGTTCAAGGAGTTGAACCAGTTAAAGATTTAATACTTGAATCGGGTTTATGATTTAAGGAGTAGAATCAGTTAGAGATTCATGGAGTGGAATCAGTTAGAGATTCAAGAATTGAATCGGGATAATGATCCAAGGGTTGAATTGGCTAATGGATAATCTTTGAGTGTTGAAAGACCTTTTCATGTGCTTTTGAAATCATGGGATGCCTTTATCCTTTACTTTCAATGCTATGCATTGAGAATGCATATTAAGGGTGTATGTTAGCATGATGGGTGATTATAGACTTTCCCCAATGTTGATTAAGCACATTGCATGGTTAATTCTTTTTGGTAAATAGGAACCATGTGTCCTTGCCTTTCTCTATTTTCTCAATGTATTTCTCTTCTCATCTTAGATACAAAGGAGGAAGGGGCATGTAGGAGGATCCAAGAAAGAAGACCTTGAAATGTAAATGTGATTTATTTTCATGGGTTGTAATAATCATGCATGTCTCAAAGTTTGACCTAGTCAATTCCATTTTGGCTCATGGAATTGATTTTAGAATGTCCATAATCATGCCATATAGTTAGAGTAACTATCTTTATATTTTTAGAAAATGAATGGATATATATATATATATATATATATATATATATATATATATATATATATATATATATATATATATATATATATATATATATATATATATATATATATAAAGCATGTTAATGCAATGATGAGACAAATTCCAAAGAAACCTCTTTGATTAATATTATGGCTAACATCTTCCATTATGGTGTGAACTCCGAAGTTCTTCGACCAGTTGGTTGCAAAACCTAAGCCCCTTCAATAAGGACATGTTCTATCCATGGAAATGAGTTTTCCTGATTAGTGGGTTAACCTTAACTAGACTCATTAGCTTGTTAGGCAAACCTAAGGTTAATGTTGGATAGAGATGTAGTTAGGTAAGTGTACAAGAGATGTACACGCATCATGAGTTGATAACCCGATGATAGTGCATAAATCAACAGTTGATAACACTGGATTCGATAGTTCCATTGAATTGGAATTGGTATCCAAGATGGCTTGTTGGCTAAACCCAAGGTCACTCTTGGTGATATTGGATGCACTAATTGCATACGATTGAAATTGGTATGGACAAGATCCCTACCGATTGACCTAAGGTGGCTTATTAGGTAGACCCAAGGTCATTCATGGAGATATTGGATATCGACCCACTAGGAGAACCTCCATATAGGTTCTCTCTGATCAATAGTGAGGGCTATGTATTCGTTATAAAATAGTGGGAGCTATAATATGTAATAATCATGTGTTTTAAAGTACAATCTAACATGATATCTTTTACATCTAGGCTCTTAGAATCATACCATGTCAATGAATGTGAACTCGCGATCTATAATGGATGCTGACAAATTGACCGGGCCTAACTTCTTGGACTGGCTAAAGAATTTGAGAATAATTCTCAAAATGGAAAGATTAGCCCATGTCCTTATTAAGCCACTCCCTCAATCCTCAACCACTGATGCATCTGAAATGGTTTAGAGGGCATATCAGTAGCATCTGGTTGATAATGCAAGGGCGGGATTGATTATCCTTACCCCCATGTCACTTGAGTTCTAGAAGCAGTATAAGGCTATGGATACATATTTCATAGTATACCATCTAAAGGAGCACTATAATGAGCAGGCAAGAACTGAAAGGTTCAAGCTCTCCAATCTGCTTTTTAGCTCCATGATAGAAGAGGGGACATCCCCAGTGCAACATACATTGAAGATGTATGAACACATTGAGAGGTTGAATCAATTAGGTTATTGAATGGACTTTGAATTAAGTGTGGACTTGATTTTTGCTAGTTCGCCCGATATTTTTGCACAGTTTGTGGTTAACTATAGGATGAATTACGTCATTTCCACCATAATCGAGTTAATCAACTTGCTTAAATCAACTGAGTCTTCTTTAAGAGATGAGAAAAAGCGTGTGATGTTAGTGGATTCTTCCGATTCTAAGAAGAGTTCTAAGAACCAAAAGAGAAGTAAATCCACTCAGGCAAAGGGAGGTGTGTCAAAGAAAAAGGCCAAAGAGACTGAACCTAAAGGGACTTGCTTCTATTATGGTCAAGTTGGCCATTGGAAGAGAAACTACAAGGCCTACTTGGAGTCGAATAAGAAGGTGGCATGTGATGCACCATCATCTTTAGGTATTTATGTCATTAAGGTTAATACTGTTTCTCCTAACAACATTTAAGTATATGATACCAATTGTGGCTCATACATATGGATTGATATGCAAGGCCTAAGGAGCAGTAGAAAGCTCACAAACAACGAGTCTGGCTTTCGAGTGGGAAATGGTGCAAGAGTTGCAGCTATTCTTATATGGACTTATGTTGTGAACCTCCCTGGTGATCTTTGTTTTAAAATTTGTATGATTGTTGTTATGTCCCAACATTGAAGAAGAACATTTTCCAGTTTCTTATTTGAATAAGAAAGGTTTTTATTTATATTTTGTAACAATTGTTGTTACATTATGATGTCTTTTATGCTAGTGGTACATTAAGTAATGGAATTTACATATTAGATATGTCTAATCCAATTTTAAATGTTAATGATAATAAAAGGCCAAAGGGAAATAATTTGAAATCATCGTACTCATGGCATTGTAGCCTTGGCCATGCAAGTGAGAGACGCGTGACTAAGTTACATAAGAGTGATAGCTTGGGGTCATTTGTTTGTGATTCATTTGATAAGTGTGAATCTTTCATGTTTGTGGTCCTTTGTCCATTAATGCTAGAGTTTGTTTTGTCTACTTCATTACCTTTATAAATGATCATTCATGATTTAGGTATTTGTATCTGATAAGATGCAAATCTGAATCCATTGAAAAGTTCAAAGAATTCATAGATGGAGCGAAGAAACAACTTGGGAAAGGTATCAAATCACTTAGATCGAATCTAAATGGTGAATACTTAAGCCAAAAGTTTCTAGATTATCTTCAGGATAATTAGACTTTATCCAAGTGGACTCCATCTAACATACCGCATCAAGTGGTGTTGTTAAGAGGACAAATCGAACCTTGTTGGATTTGGTGAGGTCTATGATGGGCAAGGCGGATCTACCCAAATCTTTCTAGGGTTATGCACTGGAACTATTACTACATTCTTTTTTTTTTTTTTTTTTTTTTTTTTTTTTTTTTAACAGAGTCCCAACCAAATCAGTTGAAGTTACTCTATATGAGATATGGACTAACAAGAAACCGTGTCTTTCTCACATGAATGTATGGGGTTGTCCTACTTATGTGAAGCCGATAAAGGTCGAGCAAGTGTCAAGCTAAGCTCAAAGTGTCTGTCATAGGATAAATTCAAAAGAAACCATTGGATATCAATTCTACAACATCTTGGAATAAAGTTTGTTTGTTTCAAAGCATGTTGTCTTCTTGGAGAAAGAGTTTCTTCTAAGAGAAGACAGTGGAAGCAAAGTTGAGCGTGGTGAAGTTTAAGATGCTTTTACAGAGGCATCTCATCTTACTAAACCTAAAGTTGTAATTCATGAAGATGAATTAGCATCTGATGATTAGCGCTCAAAAAGTGCTATTTTGAACCCTGTTTATTACAGGTTTTGAGCACTTTTTATGTACTAATCAGCGTGATTAACCCGATTTGCACATTAAGGTCCCTGTTATTCTACTCACGCCCAGGGCAAATTTGCGCTACAGCTAATAGTGCCAAAATTGTTGAGTCGATCCAAGCACGAAGAATTCGAGTCAAGCTCAGCATTGCAGATCAGAGACCAGAAGGAAAGAAGAGCAGAAAATGAAAGAAAATTGGAGCTATTGCGAAATTGCATCATGCATGCACTATTCACAACACTTAGCACTGTTGCTCATGTCTCCGCAAAACAATCGTCACCCAAGCTTTGACGCTTTGCTTTTTTGTTACAATTTTTCGTTTCTTCCCATTTTATCCCTTCTAATACCTTATGAATTGGGTTGTTTTTGTAATTTCCCCTTTGTTCTAAGCATATATAAGCCCAGTCAGAGGCTGTAAGAAAAAACTTAATCAATAAATTTTGGGCATAAGCTTTCAGCCCGTTTTTCCCATTTTTCTTCTTTCTCTCATTTTCTTTCTCATTTTCTGGGCAACCAAACACCCTCCGAGGATGACAACTCGGAGGATGGTTGGCTAAAACCCCTCCCTCCTTGAAGGAGAATGGCCAGCGAGGGATCCGAAGGCTACCGGAGGTTCCATGTTCTTCACGTGTATCCATCGCCGGGTCACTATTCTCCCCGTTTAACTTCAGTTTTCATCCCTTTCAATCCCCTTGAATGGCTATTACTTGGTAATCTTTTGGGCTCATTGGATGCTTAATGTTAGATCCATTGATGTTTGTTAGTTATCATTTATGATCCATTGTTAGGTGAGTCAATGTGATTTGTGTTTTAATGACCTAGAGCACTGATGGCCAGTGGATGCCATTTTTCAAAGATATTTATTAAGGGTTAGATTTTATAGCTAAATGAAGATCCAGTTTGGGAGATGACTATAGGTCATCCTCCCCAACGCGAGGAAAGGACCCTGGAAACCCTCAGTTGTCGTAGGAATCCTACCCCAGTGACCTAACACTTCAAGGGGTTCTATTTCACATTTTTTTCTCATTTTATTTTCAGTCTACAAACAGCCATCCAACTCCCCTGTTTTCACAAAACCTTAAAATTCAAATTGAAATTCACCATTTTTGAATCACTGCAAATCATTTGTGCGAAGAAAACCCATCCTTGTGTTCGACCCTAAAGCCGCTATATTGCAATAGCTTTGCTACGACAGTAAGATTTAGGATATAAATATTGTTGATTCCGGGACCCCTACTATGGCACGAATCAGCTGACCCTTCTAAAGCACAAGCGCTTCATAGGACAAATAAGATACGTATTGTTCTATAGAGATATGGATTTCCCATCAGTGAACAGTGCGACGTATTGCTCACAGAGGTCAATAAGCCTACTACCTATGATGAATCTTCGAATAGTTCAGAGTTTGACAAGTGTCTTGGAGCCATGAATTCAGAGATGGATTCCATGTGAATCAACTAAGTATGGACTTTGGTTGAACCACCCAAATGGATAAAACCCATGGGTGCAAGTGGATCTCCAATGAAGACACACATGGAAGGTAATGTGATTACCTATAACACTAGGCTTGTGGCCAAGGGTTATCGTTAAAGACAAGGAATTGATTATGAAAAGACTTCTAGTCTAGTAGATTTTCTTAAATCCAAAAAGGATACTCCTTTCCATTGTTGCTCAATATGATTATGAGATATGGAAATAGATGTGAAGACGACTTTCCTCAAAGGAAACCTATGTAAGGATGTGTGTATGACACAACCGGAGGTCTTCACACCTGGAAATGACAATAAAGTACGGAAACTTCAAAGATCCATTTATGGATTGAAGCAAGCATCTAGAAGTTGGAATATTCGATTGATGAGACAATCAAAGAGTTTGGTTTCTCACAAAATGCAGATGAAGCTTGTGTGTACAAGAAGGTTAGTGGGAGTGTAGTCGTATTCCTAGTATTATATGTGGATGACATATTAATTATTAGAAGCAACATCTCATTGTTACAATCTATCAATATTATTGGTTATCCAAGAATTTCTCCATGAAAGACCTTGGAGAAGCAACGTACATATTGGGATCTATATCTATAGGGATAGATCGAAGGTTTCTTGGTCTTTCATAGTATACATACATAACTTTGATGCTGAAGAGATTTAGCATTGAGCAGTTGATTGACCGATTTTCTATACAACAAATTCCTAACACTACTACCAAGAACTTATTCAGTCCTAAGCAGTAATGCCAAAAATTTGTTGAGACCCAATATGATGTAAAAATTGTTTTCTGCTGTTGTATATAATATTATGTAATTAAAACTCGTTTTGGTCTAAATCACTACAAGTGCATAGGCCATATAAGTAATAAAGTGGATTATAAGTCCAAATATCATTCCCACAAGGATTGATGAGAAAATCTAAAGATCAACTACCCCTACTACTTAAGATAATCACTATTTGAACTACTGTTTTCTATGATATCCAACAAAACTGTAATGAAAATTATTTTTATAAAATTTTCTTTAATTGAAAAAGGTCTAAACAAAAGAATCAGAGATTTCAATGAGTAGAAATAACATTGGGAATAAAACTAGTGTTATAATTATCGGTTTACAGTAGGTTCCAAAACAAGTACTGTGAAGGACATGAATCTTGGATTTGTCCAAGAATAGGGTAGTGTAGCCTTGGAATACCTCCTGATACTACACATTTCACTATTTGGCATACCATATTCCTGAACCAGGTCAATAGGTCTAAATAACTACTTTTAGAATTTGATCCTCTTTAAGATTTGGCTATTTGTCCTAAACTAGTACTTCATAGCCATTTCTTAGGACTGAAAATTGCTTGCAACCATAGACATGATAACACAAGCCTTTTTCAATGCAATTGGTATCTCAGCCATCGATTCAAATAAAAATCCCTTTCTCCTTGAATAGAATCTTAACTAACAAATGATTAAGACCATTCTACTGGATTGAGATGAAACCTCTAAGGATTAAATTGATGTCTCAACAAATAATCCTTGTTCCTCGGGAACACACTCCTGCTATCACCTAAAAGGGAACCTTGAAGTCAGAGGTTAGAACATCACCTTTGATGCACCAGAGTGATACTTAGAATGCATTAGTTCAATGAATATTAGTGCAATTTACCCCTAAGTCACTGCTCTTTTCTCTCAGGTTGTCCATCCCTGTGTCACTCAGGGGGATATTGGAAATTCATAGCCCAAATACAGCTCTTTCTAGGTATAGAACACTGATATTCATAACAACTCAATTCAAGAATAATACCAATTACATCAATCCAACTTTCATACCCAAAACATCATTTAATACTACAAACAGTCATCAAAACACCAAATTCCTTCCTAGAGGGAGCTCATCCTTCCATAACTGGATCACAAATGACAATGACTAGTTGATCAAACAAATTCATTGAAATTGTAATCAAACTGAATAAATTGGATTCCAGAAAAATTCCTAAATTCCACTTGCATTCAAACATAAATGAAACTCAATATACAATGATCTCAACTCCACATTTCCGCTCGGATTGACTAATCTAATCCTAAAATAATTCTAGAAAATAAAATAAAAATATATACAAAATAGACTTCGGCTCTCAAAAACCTCAAAAACTGGCTAAAGGCTAATGCAAGCTGCCCACTCCACCCTAGGAGCTTCTATTTATAGGCCCCAATGATTAGGCCCTGAACATGAGATGAAAAACAAACTTCAAAGTTTTCCAAAAGTCCGCCCGTCACCCTTAATGTCGCGGTTGATGTCGCGACATTTCGCTGCGATGCGGCAACATTGCTTCGTGTTGTCGCTGGTTTACGGCGTACGTCATTGTTGATGTCAAGTACGGCGTCATGACATGAAATTCGCTTCAAGGCCGCGTTTTAATTTGATGTCGCTGACTCGATTCTAATGTCGCGAAATTGCTCTTCGATGTCATGACATTCTTCAGCCAATGTCGCGACATTGATCTTTTCTTTTCTGCTCACCTCAGTCGATGTCGCGACATTGATTTGATATTACAACATTCCTCACACAATGTCGTGCTTCTGGTCACCTGATGTCGTGACATTGCTTTGATGTCGCAACATTGAAATTGGTATTCTATTTCTTTCATCTGATGTCACAACATTCTCCCGCTGATGTCATGACATTGGATTTTTGCTCTCCTTTTTCTACTTTTCTGCAGAATTTTGCTTATTTTCTTCAAATTCCTACAAAACACAAATTTGGTGAAAACACAATAATATTGCATTAAAATGAACTTTTAAGCCATATATATACATGAAAAATGGGCTTAAAAATAAATGAGTTTTAGACTCATCAAACTCCCCCAAACTTAAAGTTTTGTTTGTCATCAAACAAAGAAAAGACTACTTGTTTGTCCTCAAACAATTAAAATTAATTTGTAAGGACATCTTTCATTTTAATCATCTTCTCAGTCATATTAGCAATTTGGATTCAGTGAAATGTCAATTGTGATATCAATTCTAACTCAGCTTCAATTTTTGAATTCTAAAAATTTTCAATTCAAATCATTCAATATATCAGATAATTCATAGTCAATAAACAGCTACAGTTCTTGACTTAATGAGTGTGTGTTGGTCTTCCCTTATTGATTAATTTGCAGATTAGTTAACCGTATGAGATTTACTACAAATGATGAAAGTCTCTTTAAAGTGACTTAGGTCTCATAGGCTTGTTGATCATATCATTCTCCACTAATGTAGGCATAACACAATCATCAGGATCAAATAGGTCTTTTAGGCTTGTAATGTATGGCTTGGGTTGTCGCGCCCCCGAGCCCAACCCAACGGGTGAACTGGATCCAAGGATGCAGACCATTTCAAAACCATTTGACAAAACACATTTCATATAAATATACATATATATGAATATATGATATCATTACTAATACATTCATTAATATGAGAAATATACATCATATCATCTCAAGATGGCCCATATCTATTCTTTAGTACAACATATTGATACAAAATGGCATTCCATGCCTTTGTAAGATACATTTACAAAACATTATTAGAGTTCACCCATTTTTCACCCTAATAGTAAAATACATTCCATGAAGATTTATACATATTTGATTTCTATACAAAATAATTACATGATATCATGAAATGTAGTGGTATGCATGAAATGGAGCATTTACGTATACTCCGAACTGTATGACAGTGACTATATGCTTTGTGGTCTTCAGTCTTGCTACTATCTACAAGGTACTTGTGCGTGAGAAATCAACGCGCTAAGTATTTTCATGCTTAGTGGTTCTGTACGTTTCTATTCTCATTTCATACAATCAATACAACATATATATGCACATATAAACATATAAATAACATTGCCCATATGCATCAATTAATCATCTCAATTACATCTAATATGTTTATTTTCAAACAACATTTCGGCGTTTGTTCATGTGATCCATGCAATATACATACATACATATATATGTATATATATATATATATGATTTTATAATAGTTTAACATATATTCATTTTATCTTGCACATAAAAACACAAAGATTCACATTTTTCATGTTTACTTATACTAGTATTTTTGTCACAACTCAATTCACACAATTTACACAATTGTTAACCATTTTCCCCTTAAAACGAATCTAACCGAAATTTCCTCTCGATTCATAGATAATCTAATCATCTGGACGTCCCGGTTGGCCGCCGGCCGCTCAACACTTTTAATAACTCAGTATTGTCCCGCTGGGCTACATACTGATTATTTTTACATTTGCATTTTTGTGTACACTATTGATACTGTCCCTCTTGGCTACGGATCGGTATGTCACTATCAATCATATCATTCGCAGTATTGCTATATTTATCCTTATTGGTATACTAATCTACCCTTCACTCGAATATGATGGCTAACATTCCTCTAAGGGCATTAATAATTTATCATAGTAGTTAAAAGATTTTATTCTCTATTCCCCTATATTCACATTTTCACAATACGATTCACATATTCGACGGATTCGTTTGTACATACTTACATTCGTTATGTTTGCCACTTGATAGATCATTTATCAATGATCTTTCCACACATTTAAAGGGAAATTAAATACATAATTTCCGCCATAACACAAGTTGATACTCAATTACATTAAAAAAAAAAAATTTCTTAGTCAATTAATAGTTCAAAACTTGGCCAAAATAATAAGCAAGGGAGCATAATTTCACATGCCATTGCAAATTTTGCTACGAAAATTTGCTGCAGTTGTGTTTCATTTTCTTTTCCCCTTTTTCGACTTGAAATCAATTAATCAACACTCATACCAATTTATTTATGGTTCAAAACAGAGCACATATGTAGATTTCATATAAAACCTTGCAGTTTTGATGACATAACAAACACAAAACCGAAGCAAGAAGAGAAATGTGAAGAACAGACCAAAAGGGTTGTCGATTTATTGACTCATATTCCTTGAATCCCGATCTTAGCTCAGGTTTTATCATCACCAGCCCCTCATCCATCACAAATAAGTCACAATCAGAGAACAAACAAAGAAAAACCAGTCGTGCATGCTTGGGTTTCTAGTTAAGGTTGATTTCTACACAATACACCTTCACTTCCAAAATTTTCTGGGAACAATTGAGCCATATTTTACCCAAACTTCCTTTAATAAAATGATATCTCTATGAGGCCATTTTCATTATAAATTGGAATCATCCCATTTGGATCATTACAACTTAACTTATGGCCAAAACACCAAAATTGTACCAAAACAGAGGATAACCTAGCAGCTTACCTATATTTTCACTTTCGTTTCAAAAATAGGAGACTTAGGTTCAGGTTTTCTTCTTGGTACCTTCTATAACTCTGTAGGTATACCTATTAGGGTTCTTTCCCAACTAGAATCACTCAATTTGGATGACTAATGGAAAAGTTATGGTCAAAACAAAAACATGACAACCCAGAAATTTTCCTATTTCTAGACTATTTTGGTCCATCTCGGAAACACCAATGTGGCTGCTATTTATGGAGTGCTTTATGTCTCTCTTTCTTCTACAAATTTTCATCCATGATTCTTATGCACCATCTCCAATTGGAATCATCCAATTTGGAGGTCAAGAGGCCAAGTTTTGGCCAAAACAAAAACATGGGTTTTTGAAGAAAAAAAACTTTGACAACAATTCCCTTCAAAACCTATACATCTCTTTTTTAGTCTTCTGGTTTATGATCCCACTGCCAAAAACCAACCCAAAGCAATACAACTCCACCAAAACAACACCAAAGATGGAAGAGTTGGGTTCTCCTTAAGCACAAAAACGAAAATAAGTTAGGACTTTCCTAACAATCAAAAGGGAGAATCCATACAACCCAAATCCAAATCAAAACAAACATCAACCCAACTCTAACAAATATAACACATGAATGAGAAGATTTAGGGTTCTTCCTAACCTCAAACATGAACAAATAGGGAGTTATGATGGTTTCTAACCTTTGATTCTTGAAATAATTGAACTCAGCTTCCTTTTCCTTTCTCATCAAGCAAACCTTGAACTAAATGGAGAGATAACAAACCTCAATCGGGCTTTCCTTCACAGAACCGTAGTTCTAAAGTGAAATGCCCAATTCTAATTTCATGTATAAGGCCTTGTTTGGCAAATCTCATTTTTGCTTAAGTTTTCCTTTTTTGCATTAAAGTCAGTCATTTCATTTCTATTTGCAATTCATTTGTCACATCTTCAACTTTAACATGTATTCTTATAGCTTTATGACCCTTTGGGTCCTTAATGTGACATTTTTCTATTTTACTCTTGACTTTTGTATTAATTCTGATTTTATCATTTTTTTTCTCACTTAGTATTTAATTTTCCGAAAAAAATGCAGATTTAACTTATTTTATACCCTAAACATGTTATAAAACTATTAGGGTATGATTTGGGGTGTTACATGGGTACTTGGGTAGATAATTGGACATTTAAGGTTCAAGTTGACCTAGGCTACACATACTTTCTCAACATTCTGCCTTCTACTTCTCATCCTTTCTTTTCGATTCAAAACTTTTTCAAAAGTACCCCCAAACTTGAATTGGTGCATCTTTTACATGTTTTCCACTATGGCTTTTTCTTTATCCGCTTTATGTTTTAAATTCAGCTTTTCCAGTTCAGAAGCTCTTTTCCTATTATTTTGTTCAAAGTTAGGAATGGTGCAATGTTTTTCCTTTTTAAGCTTTCTACCACCCCTTAGAAAGCTTTGGGTCACCAACTCCCATACCAATTGGCATTAGGTTGCTAAGTGTAGGACACCCCTAAGGACTTAATTTCTTAAGGGAGGAAGGCTACAAGGTAAAACTCACTCCTCCTTGAAACTGCATATTTTTCAGCTTCTTAGTTTGCTATTGTGCACCTATTTTTGTACATCTTTTCTCTATTGCTTTTCCTTCCACATCCTTAATTCTCATCCTTCTTCACATTTCAAAATTGTACTCCCCTAAGCTTGGCCTCTTGATCACTTTTCTGCACTTATCTTGTAGGGGCAAACTAAGGGTTCTTTACTAAAGAATAAAAATTTAAAGAAAGGTTAAATAATGTACTAAGGTATATGCATAGAAGCATATCACAAGGTAAGCTATGAAAGGCTCAAACTGTCTAATGATGGCCTAAATCATTTCCCTCTGTTGTTATGATGCTCTAGATTTCGCTCAGTAATAATAATACAACAAGTTCTAGCACTTTAAGACCATGGGTACTATGATGAACTAATGCAGGAGCCTTCCAACCCAAGAAAAAATAATTATTTTTTCAAGGTACTTATGACCAATGTGCCAGTTTTCAGTCATTATCTAAATTGTACTATTCAATCAAACTAGAATTATCAGCTTGATTTTCATTAACATTAATTTCAGTCTTTTAGAACCTAAAATATAAGCCTACTTGTCATTGACATCAAAACTTTCAATTTTTGTTCCACTTACTCTGCCCAATTTCATTTACAGATTTATAGGTTTGGTTCAAAACTAGATTGTTGTGCCCTTATACAATTTAGCAGTTCATTTTGATTCACCAATTCAACTCATTTCATCAACAATAACAACACAAGCAACTCAACACATTTTTCCAATTCAACCAAACAAGCAATCATAGCTTTCATCATTAAGAAATTATACAATAATGCAAAAAAAAATGTAACCAAAACACCATTCTACATAACTTCCAAAAACTGAGTTTTTCTCATTTTTAGATTCAAGATTTTTCTGTCTAAACAACTCAAATACTCATATTTCAGTAATTCAATGCATTCAGTTCAACTGAATTCTCAATTATTTATTAAAGCAATCCACAAATTCAAAATTGATGATTCTTTACATATTGCATAATAGAAAAGGAAATAAGAGAAGAAGAAAAGAGATTACAACCCAAACGTATTTCTTTAAATCAGAGAAAGCCATTAATCTTTTCAATTACAATTACAATTAACTTAATTATAAAGAGAGAAAGAAAGGGATACATTTGGTTCATTTCTTTTTCTTATGTTGGGATCTAGAGGTTTCGGAGGTTAATCAAGCTCATATTGGTAGCTGGGAACTGAGGAAGAGTAAAGCTCGCAGATGGATGGTCAGTCTTTCAAATTGCTTGCCTTCTAAGAGCTATTTGTCATCCACAGAAGAGATCCATAATATTAGTTCTTATCAGCTCATTTTGTCTTCCCCCAATAGAATTGAGTGTATTCTTGAACTCACCTTGATCATTGTATATCTTAATCATATTGGAGTTACACACATCCAAGTTGTCAATCCAAAGCTTCTTCTTATAGTTAGGGAGGCTTCCATCTCCTTATCACTCTTTTGGATGGTGGCCCTTATCTCCTTTTGATGCTCCTTGTACAAGTAGTCAAAGGCATCAGCCTTTTATAATAAATTCTGCTCCATCTCTTTCTCTCTCACCTCCAAGATTTTCAGTAGTTTCTTATCCTTATCAGCTGCTCATTTACAAAGGCTTTCTCTCTTTTTATAGTTCAGCCCTTTAATTCTATCTTTGTTAGCCAGCTCCTCTCTCCATTCTTCATCTCCTGGAGGGTCGCTGGAAGTCTCTTAACTTTCTTATTCCTTCCTCAGAAGAGTATCTCTCCACTTGCTTCTTCTCTAAGTCAAGCCATCCTCTCATTTCTTTTCATTTCTCTCATCGAGGTTAGCAATTCTGAGTGGCTACTTTCATCATTTTAGCTCTCTATTTTCCTCTTTCAACAGCTCTAATTTTAGCTAATTCCCCTTGGTCTATAGTAGGGATGAGCACCGGTCGGGCTCCAACAGGGTTTCAAAACCCCACCCCCACCCCTCTCAAACCCACTCCCGCCCCGCCCCTTCCTCTCTCATCACCACCGGCTCCCTTCAATCTCGTGTAGTGGCTCGATCCTAGGCTCTTCTTCGCCCCTTCTTCTCGGGTCTTCTCTTCTTCTCCGTCCTCACTCTCTACTAGACTCTTGAGGGCTCCAGCAAGAGTAAGAGGTGAGGCCTTGGGGCACCTCTCTTCCTCTACCTCGTTGAACTTTACCCCCTTGATACACAAGACTGCGATCAGAAAGGGATGGGGGATATTTCCAGAGTATTTCCCTTGTTCATAGTCCAAGATGGACTCTTCGATTATTTTCCCCACATTTACCTCATAGCCTTTTACCAGCGCATACAAAAGTAGTGTGCGGTCCTTTCTTATAGTAGAGACATGCTTGGAAGGCTTGAGTACTAAGTTCATTAGGTAGAACCATACCTTATTGATTTATATGAGGTCCCCTCTATTTAGGAAGACATTTAAGATTGGCTTCGTTCTCTTCCATTCCCCTTAACCACCAGTAAGCTCTCAAGCGATCTCTTCGAAGTTGGGGTTCTTCTGAAGCTACTCATACTCTGTGCAATCTCCTCCTTATCTAAGTCCAAATAGTTGGGAGATGGCCCTTTCTCCATAAGGGACTCATTTCCCCCTGACATAGCACGTCAGGTTTCTTCTCTAGCCCAGATTGGCATAGAACTCATTCACCAGGGTTCTTCTCCTCGACTCCAAATGCTTGCACACAGCCTCCCAACCTCTTCTTTCAATTTCCTCCTTGAAGGGTGACACTATTTCTTTTAATCCTCTTTCTTCCACAAATCCTTTCTTTATAAGATTCTTTCAGAACACCTCACCCCTATTTTCTGTAAAGAATACTTGCACTTCTCCTACCTCAATTTCCACCTCCTCAGTCTCTTCTCTTACTTCCTTAGAGGCAGTCTCCTGGTTCTCTAGTTGTTCAGCTCTCTCGTATAACACACCTTCCACAATATTCTCAATAACCTCGTCTAGGGTGGGAGAGTTAGGGCTAGACATTTTCCTGGTTACAAAAATAGAGGCCATAAAAGGTTAGGGCTCAGAAGATTGAAGGATTTGGTTTGGATTTGAAAATTTTCACTAAGTGTTCCTTTAAATAGGGAGGCTACCCTAAGTGCGATGTTGCGACATTGAAGAAATGTCACGACACTGTGGATGTGATGTTGCGACATTGATAAAAAATTTAAGTGACTTGGCTCAATGTCGCGACATTAGAGTTGCAATGTCGCGACATTGTAGAATAAATGTTGCGACATGGTGTAGAATGTCATGACATTGAAATATTGAGGTCGCGACTCTAGGAAACTTTTGGAACTGATGTCGTGACATTGAAATGGTGTTGCGACATTAAGATGAGTTTTCTTTTTCCTAATTCCTACTTATTTTTCCACAATGTATTCATTTCTACACACTTAAATCATGCTTGTGAATACAAATCTAACAAGAACTAAGCATCTCGATTCAAGCATGGCCAAATAAGCTCAATTCTCAACTCAGTACTGATTCGTGCCATAGTAGGCGATCCGGAATCAACAATATTTGTATCCTAATTCCACTGTCAGAAAGTAAAGCTACCGTAGTATAGTGGTTTGTGGTCTAACTCAGGATGGGTTTTCTTCAGGCAAAATGATTTACTGATTGAAAATGGTGTTTTCACTCGATTTAGGTTTTTGTAAAAATAAAGGAGTCATAGTTTGAAAGACTGAAATGTAGTGTGAAATAAAGTGTAAAGAATTCTTAAAGCTCTCGCCACTCAGATCGGGGTTCTAAGGAACCGAAATGTCCTCTGTCCTTTTCTCAGATTTAGAGGATGACCTATAGCCATTTCGAACCGACCTTTGTTTAGCTATAAAAACTAAACCCTAAAAGTTTTTATCCTAAGATACAAAGATTTATGGACCACGTTTCAGCGCTGAAAACAGTCCCTCGACCGACCTATGAGGCAACAAATGGCAACCAAGCGAGCATCAGGGGGATCTAGCAAAGAAGTTAATTCACCGAGCTCCTTAAAGCTTGCTTTAGCATCGCCAATCGCGGTACATCACAAGGATTTAAACCTAAAGTGAGATGCAGAAACATAAATGGTAATAAATGCCTGTGTTGGCAACAGGAGGGCAGTGTTTTACCTCAAGAATCTTGACCTAGTGACCCTCCTCTTCAAGGATGAGGGAGGTTTTGATTCGTGCCACAGTAGGGTGATCCAAAATCAACAATATTTGTATCCTAAATTCCTCCTACTGCCGTAGCAAAGCTACTGCAGTATAGCGGTTCTAAGGTCGAACTCAGGGATGGGTTTTCTTTGTACAAATGATGTACAGTGAGGTTCAAAAATGGTGAATTTCAATTTGGATTTTTAAGGTTTTGTAAAAAACAGGGGGTTGGTTGTTTGCAGGCTGAAATTAAAATAAGAAAAAAATGTAAAATAGAACCCCTTGAAGTGTCGGGCCACTGGTTTAGGGTTTTAGCAACCACCATGTAGCATGAAAATACCTAAATTTTTATAATAATTTTATTATATAATGCAGGTATGAATTAAGATCAAACTTGGGTTGATTGAATATTATATGCTAAATTGAGAATTGGATTGAACCCCGGAAATAAACCCCAGTGAAAAGGGAAAAATGTGTGGAAAATTGTAAAATAAGAACCTAAGGAATTGAATATTAAGCTTAAATGCTAATGGGAAAATAAATGATAATGATAAAAAGGAAAGTAAAATAAAAAGAGTTAGAATATCGAAAATGGAAAATTGGACTTATTGGGTGGCCATGAGCCTTATGAGGAATAAGTTATTAAGGCAAAAAAAATGGAAAAATGAGAATTTGGAATAGGGTGGAAGGCAGTATGGCCTTACATAGAATGAACTTATAAAGACCAAAATGTGGTCTTAGGGCTCATTTCTTTGAGCCATCACGTTTTCTGGAGAGGATAGGAGAAGGGAATGACGAGGGTTAGTCCCGACTTTGGTGTGACCCTTTCCCCACTTCTTGCTCCTAAGAGGCCAAACAACATACAAGAAGAGATTTGAAGAGGTTCAAGGTAAGAAAAATCAAAACCCTAACCTCATATTTTGATTTAGATTTTGGGGAAAAGCCATAACTTGAGAGAAAAGGGTTTTCATTGATTCTAAACCACTTTTGGAGTTGTTTTAAAGGGATTCCATGGTGGTTACTGATGTATGGGGCCAATTGGAGAAGATTTGTGGAAAAAAATGAGAGAAAAATGCCAAAATCAAAATTTAGGCAAATCCCGTGGGGTGTACGGAATCTGAGGTTGGAGTTGTGGAATGCAATTGTCGTCAGGTAACTGTGTTGAGGTCAGGGTGTCACCGTCTGAGGGTTGTGCGGAGGGTAGCTTTTATGCAGAGTGTAGTCGAGTGTCTTAGTCTGAGGTTCAAATGACCCATTTTTGCATGTTTCGCGTCGTTAAGTCGAGTAATTCGTATGCCGATGTCTAGGGACCACTAGAAATGATTAATGGGGGTTGATTAAGGTTAGAGCTAGGTGAAAAATGCGGAATTACCTCGTGATCGAAGCAGCTTAGATCTTCGGGCAGACTTAGTGTCTTAACCCAACACTTTTAACAAAAATAAATTTGTATTCCTAAAATTGTTTAATAATTATTTATCCGCTAAAGTGGCGTGAATGTTATTGACTAGGGACGGGTGATGATCGCGAAAACCTAGGATCAAGATCGAAAGAAAGGCTAGATTCGACGAAACCCCGGTTTGTTCTCGACTCTATTCTTATTTCAAGTATTTTGGTAGATCACAAATGCTATGAAATGAGTGCATGAATAATTATATGAATTAAGTACATAAGATTGTGTATGTGCTTTGAAAGATATCTGAGAAGTGAATATGGAATTGAATGTGATATTTGAAAGCGAATGAAAAGTAAATGATGATAGGGGCTGGGATTCATCAAACGAAATCCGTCGAAATTGTGAAAGCGAATGATATCTGGAATGAATCGCTGACGGGATGCTGTCGGCGTAAAATCCGCGAAGAGCACCGAAATTGTCAATGTCCCTTAGCGGAATACCTTGTCGGCGCCAGATCATGATGGCGTATGGCATTTGAAGAAATGTCCACTGGCGGGATTCACCAAGCGGATGCATCATGATGGCGTATGGCATTTGAGTGATGCGTGAGGTGCACCAAGCGATCCGTCTTGATGGAGACCAAATCGTTAAAGTGATACCACATGTCGGGGTGCATAGCGGCATCGTCATGATGGGAAGGCAGATAGTTAAATGTGAAAGCACATCACCGAATGATAATAAGGACGGGATTCATTAAACGGAATCCGTCATACATGCAAATTGAATAGTCAAAGTGAAATAACCAACATTGGCCCAGTGTAAAAATACGGTTTTTATGAATAATGGCAAAATCCTCATAGGGTGAATTGTGAAATGAATTGTTGCATTGAAAATGCATGATATGATATGGTAAATGATATGTATAATGAAACATACGGAAATGAATAGCATAATTATATGTTGATATATTAGGCATGGTTTAATGTTAAATGCATCTGGAGTTAAATTGAATATTGGAATAGAAGCTGTATAGAACCACTATGCATGAAAATGCTTAGCGTGTGAATTTATCTATCTGCGGTGGCATCGAGGATATAAGAAAAATGAGAAAAGAAGGCCAAGATCACATAAGTAGCGAGTCATAGAGAGTCTGATATAAGTGTATACTCAGTAATTTGCATATCATCTTTTGAACAAGTGGTGTTTGCAAACAAAGGGTTAAACCACGAAACTTGATTTTTGTATATCATTTTGAAAAGGGCATAGAATGCCTTTCCTTGTAAATGTATTTTGTTAATGTTTATGGGCCTACCAAATTGTTTTGAATTTGTAAATGATTATGGGCTTGCCCAAAACTGAAACCGCTTCCGCAACTAAACAAATTAATAAAATGTTTTGATAAGATAAATGAAAACGTCGGAGTAAACCTGCTTTGCCGGATCCGCCTATTCTGGTCGGGTCTGTGGATTCGAAATCGACAACTTTTGAAAAGAAAATTTAATAACACGGAAAATAAAAAGAAATAAACCGAAAGGTCCCCTGGTTTCCTTGGCCCACTCGCCTAACCTGTCCGCTGCCTAGGGTCGCTTACACCATGTCCCTCTGGGTATTTTTCCTCTCAAGGCTGTGGGAGGATGACATATAGTCATTTCCGAACCTGATTCTTCATTTGGCTTTAAAACCTAAACCCTAATAATTTTTCCTTTTATAGAAAGCATTTATTTAGCATTTATGGTTCTACAAAGGAAAATCTATCACCTTGGACCCATCCTACAATGATTCGTGAAAAGGCAACGACGAATCTCACGATCTAATAATAAGCATCCACCGAACCCCTAAAAGATTACCAAGTATCGATCAATGAGGATGCATCTACGTGAAAATATAACCCTTAACCTACCTCCAAAGGGGGCTCAGAATGGCAACTAATGGATATCGCTGTATCTAAAGCCAAGAATACACTCAACCTAAAAGCTTGCCAAGTATTGGCCAAAGAGTACATCAAAAAACTTAAACCTAGGGAGTTGCAAATTGGGAACCAAATGTCAAAACCCGTTAAGTGAAAAAACGTGGGAACCGAAAGTATACCTTAACATCGTTGCTCAAGAGCCCTTCAAGGAGGAAGAGGTCTAAGTCAATCATCCTCTCGAGTTTTCACTCGCAGGAGTGTTTCAAGAGCGAGAAAGGAAAGAAAATGAAAGAAAATGGAGAAAATGAAGCAGCGGGGAAACTACCGCCCGCTCTCTCTCAGATGTCAAGGAAGGATTGCAAGTTTGTATAGACCGAGGCTTATAGGTGCTTAGGTGTGTTATGAAATTACCAAAAAACCTAAACTAAAAGCTATTACAAGGACAAAATGGGAAGAAACAAAAATTGTAACAAAACAACAAAAGCGTGAAATACAGAGAACAGGGGTCGCAGATGAACAAAGGCTGAGCCGTGAACAAGGTCGTAGGAACCAAATTCTCGCAATGCTCCATTTTTCTTCACTTTTCGCTTCTTCTTCCTTTTTGGACGGATCCGTAACGATGAGTTTGACTCAATTCTTCGTGCTTGGATCAACTCACTTCGGCATAATTAGCTCGTTAAAACTCCGCAAAATTTGCCACAAAATGCGATCAAGAGAATAGTAGAGGACCTTAATGTGCAACCGATTAATTAGAATGATTAGTACACAAAAAGCACTCAAAACCTATAATAAATAGGGTTCAAAATAGCACTTTTTGGGCACTAATCTGTGTTTAGTTAAGCATCCCTGAGTCGCCATCCCCGCGGGTGTCAGCAGGAGAAAGAAAGGAGAGAAAGGTGGGAAATTCACTCAAGGCCGAGAGTTGAAAGCTTCGCGCCAATTTTATTGATCGACAAGATTAACTGATTTTACAAAGCTTGACTGGGCTTACACGCCGTGAGTCAAGGAAATTACAAAAAGTATGAAACAAAGAAAATTACATGGAGGATGCTTTAACCAGGCCATCATAAAAGTAATCAAAAGGTGGTCAAAGCAAACAGGCAAAGTCATGAATTTCTTCTGGTGTTACGAAAATTCGCAACACTGCAAAATATCTACAATGCTCCCCTCTTCTTATGTTTTTAGCTCCAATCACCTTCTGACTTGTATACATGCGTCGAGTTCTAGCCAGTTCTTCGTGATTTGAGCTCGACTGATGATAATGGTGTAATCGGGCTTGCAAAACTAAAAAAATATCTCACAAAGTGATCGTAGTATAGCCTCTGACCTTAGTGTGTCATCAAGAGTGCGTAAGGATTAGCACAAAAGTGCTCAAAACCTGTACTAAACAGGGCTCAAAATAGCACTATTTGGGTACTAATCAAGTACAATTCAACAAACATTCTTGGTACTGCAACAATTATCATTCAAAACTAAAAAAATAATAATAATAATCATCAAAATTTAGGAACATGGAAGCTGCTATGCAATTTCTAAATAATAAGTAAATAACTCCCCGAAACTTAACATATGCATTATCCTTAAAGAACAAGTTAGGGAAATAAACTCCCCTGTGTGGTCAATTTCGCTCTATAGAGTTCAGTTAAAGTGTTTCCAATTGAATTTCATATATATTTGCCCATTGTCCCAACCGCTAAAACTGAACTAACATAAGTTTCAAATAATTCAAACAAAACACTCAATCGCCTAAACTATTCAAAACATTACCAATCAAACAAAATCAAGCTACAATAAAAAATTTTTCCTTGGTCAGCTTCCGTTTAGCCGGCCGCTTTTTATGTCTTTAGCTAGACATTGCTACCTTTTTCTTTCTTTTCAACAGTTCTTTCAATGTCTTATAATCTAGGACTGTTCTTCATTCAAAATTCCTCCAAGGTAATGTTTCAACCTCTAACCATTCACTTTGAATTCATTCCCTAAATTTGTTCTTAGTGTAACTGCCCCAAAAGGTATCACTGCAATCACTGTGTAAGGACCACTCCATCTAGACCTTAGCTTTCCTAGAAATAATCTAAGTTGGGAGTTGTATAGTACGACTAGCCCTCCTACTTTGAACTCTTTCCTCATAAGTCTCTGATCATGCCATTTCTTAGTCTTATCTTTATAGATCCTGGAATTGTCATAAGCTACATTTCTCAACTCTTCTAGTTCATTCCGCCTGAGTAATCTTTCTCCTGTGAGTTTGAATCACAACAAATTTCTTTGATATTCACGCATAGCCTTGATATTCAAGCTCAAGGGAAAGATGACAAGGCTTTCCAACTATCTTCAGAGGGGGACATTCCTATAGGTTTTATAAGGCTCGAGGTCATAATGCATCATCTAAATTTTTATCGACTTAGTCTTTTTCTTCATTACTTATCGTTTTTTCGTGATCTATCTCCTATTGGATATTTCTACTTACCCATTTGATTAAGGGTGATAAGCCAATCCCATAACATGTCTGACTCCATATCTACTCAAGAGTGTTGCAAACAATTTGTTTACAAAATGGCTTCCCTCATCACTAATGATTGTCCTTGGGGCTCCATATCTACTTAAGATGTTTCTTTGAATAAATCCCACAACTGTGTTGGCATCATTTCTGGGACAAGCTACGGCTTCCATCCATTTGAATACATAATCCATAGCAAGGAGAATGTATAGATTTCCAAATGAGGATGGGAAAGGTCCCATGAAGTCTATCCCCCATATATCATAAATCTACACCACTAAAATCCCTTACAGAGGAATCTCATTTCTTCTATTTATATTACCCATTATCTGACATATGTCAGAATGTTTCACCCATTCATACAAGCCTAATAGAGGTCACAACAAACCTAACCTGGAGAATCTACTCACTATTCTATCCCCTACAAAGTGTCCTCCACATGATGCGTGACATTTTATCTAAATTTCAGCCTATTCAACCTCGTACATCTTTTAATGATCCGACGAATTTCTAAATATAGTGGTCATCCCATATATAAAATCTGGCATCTATTCTCAACTTCCTCTTCTACTGATAATTAAGTTTTGGTGGCAAAATACCACATGCTAGATAGTTCTCTATATCAGCATACCAAGGTACTTGAACTGTCTTTTGAAATAACTGCTCATCTGGAAAGTTCTCTTCAATTTTAGTTCCTTTTTCTTCTTCAGTAAGCTTTTCTATTCTGGATAAGTAATCGGCTATCACATTATCACTACTCTTTTTGTCTTTGATCTCCAAGTCAAATTCTTGCAGCAAAAGCACACATCTAATCAGTCTTGGTTTTGCATCTTTTCGTCTAGACACTGGATTGATGCATGATCGCTGTATGAAGACATGGTATCCTCTAGTATGTATGGTCTAACTTTTCACACAGTAAACCATTGTTAGCATTCTTTTTTTTTGTAGTTATGTTCTCTTTGCTTCGCCAAAGTCTTTATTCGGAATAGTATATGGCTCTTAAGATTCTCTATGTACTCTGCCTAAGAACTGATCTCATTTCATAATCACTGGCATCACACATGATTTCAAAATCCTTGCTCTAGTCTAGTGTTGACATGATAGAAGCTTTGATCAACCTAGTTTTGATCTCTTCAAATGCACATTTACACTCGTCATCAAATTCAAATTTTGCTTCCTTTTCAAGCAGTCTGCATGATGGCCTTGATATTTTGAAGAAGTCTATTATAAATCTTCTATAAAATCCAGCATGTCCCAAAAAACTTCTAATCCCTTTAACTGTAGTAGGTGGCATCAGAGTTTCAATAACATAAACCTTTTCTTGGTCAACCTCAAGTCCAACTGCATAAATTTTATACCCCAAAACAATACCTTCAGTCACCATAAAATTACATTTTTCCGAATTCAAAGCTAAGTTTTTGTCTTAGCACCTCTAAAGTACAGTTTCTAAATTTTCTAGGGAATTCTCAAAACTGGATCCATGAACAGAAAAGTCATCCATGAAGATTTTCATAGCCTCCTCCACCAAATCTGAGAAAATGGACATCATACACCTTTGAAAGATGGCAAGAGCATTACATAGTCCAAATGGCATCCTTCTAAAAGAAAAGGTGCCATAAGGACATGTAAAGGTAGTTTTCTCCTAATCCTCAAGGGCTATGGTAATCTTATTATATCCAGAATATCCATCAAGAAAACATAAATGAGGGTGTCCTGCCAACCTGTCCAACATTTTATCAATAAAAGGCAAAGGATAGTGATCCTTTCTTGCGGGCAAAGTGTTCACTTTACACCAATGCATACCTCCATCCCGTCACGCCTGCTGGGAAATAGTTCATTCCTATCATTTCTGATGACTTTGAATCCACCTTTCTTAGGAACCACATGAACTAGGCACACCCAAGGGCTATCTAAGATTGCATAAACAAATCCTAGATTTAGCCATTTAAGTTCTTATTTTCTAACAACTTCTTTCATAACAAGGTCAACTTCTGAGGTCTAACCCCCGGCATTCAAACACCAAAGGTCATGATCCCCACATATTGTAAATTCATCATACTTTCATTCATTGAACTTGATTCTTACAATCATCAATCAATTCAGAACTGATAGGAACTACATTTTCATAATTCTTACATTTAGCTTTTTCATCATTAGAAATAGTCAGTTCGACATAAGCTGTATAAAATTTCTTCATTTCACCCCGCGAGGAATGGAGCCATCCTTTCCTTACATCAATTAAGGCCGCTTCCAAGCAGCAAGAAATGGCCTACCCGGAAGAACAAAGTGGAACCCTACCGTACTTCTTCAACGCCTATCACAATAAAGTATATCACAGAGCAATAAACTTTTCCACCTTGATCAATACATCTTCCAGGATTCCTTCTGGTTGAGCCATAGATCTATTTTCCATTTGTAGAGTCATTGTTGTAGGAGTTAAATCCCACAAACTTAGTCTTTTCACCACAAACAAAGGCATCAAATTGATGCTTGCACCAAAATCACATAAAGCTCAACCAAACTCATAGTTCCCTATAGGGAATGGTGAAGCTGCCTGGATCTTACATTTTCTATGTCAGGTTCTTTTGGATTATTGCACTACAATTTGCTGACAAGCTTACCACTCCATCTTCATCCAACTTCCTTTTCTTTCTGATGATGTCTTTCATAAATTTGGCATAATGAAGCATCTAAATCAATGCCTAAGTAAAAGGAATGTTGATCTCTAATTTCTTGAACATGTTCAAGAATTTAGAAAATTGATCATCCAATTTTGACTTCTTTAGTCTCTAAAGGAATGGAATAGAAGGTTGATAGGCTCTCACTTCCTCCTTCTTTTTCAGTTCTCCCTCTTCCATTTGTTGATCTTACTGCACCTTTGATTTCTCTCTTCTATCTATTAATTCTATTATGTTCAGCTTGTTTTCTTTGCCAATTTCTGCTTGCTCTTCGTTTCTCAATCAGCTTTTTCTTATCTTCTTCTCTTTTCTGCAATTCTCTGCCACTCCTAAGTGTTATAGCCATACAGTCCTTGGGATTCATCTTTGTGTCAATAGGGAATGCTTCTCAACCTGCTCAACAGAAGCTCGCTAGTCGCCTACTCGAGTTTCGTTCTTCAAGAGGCGTTGTGTTGGTCCGGAAAATAGTGGTATTTGTCAAAATATATCAAATGTTAGCAAACTCGAAGCCATGTATTGATTGTGCCACAAAGAGGGTGATCCGAAATCAACAAAATTTGTATCCTAAATTCCTCCTACTGCCATAGCAAAGCTACTACAGTATAGCGACTCTAGGGTCGAACTCAGGGATGGGTTTTCATTGTACAAATGATTTGCAGTGATTCAAAAATGGTGAATTTCAGTTTGGATTTTGGGGTTTTGGTAAAAATAGGGGAGTTGGTGGTTTAAAACTGAAAATAAAAACAAGTTAAAATATGTAAAATAGAATTTTGTAGTACAGTCACCTGTCAGTACTAGGCAACCGAGGTTCTCTGTGGTCTTTTCTTCAAGGTTGGGGAGGATGACGATAGTCATCTCCAAACTCGGTTCTCTTCATTTAACTATAAAAACCTAATTCTAAATAACTATCTTTGAAAATTTGGTATTTTCCTCCCATTGATGGTCTCATGTTGAATAACATCACCTTTGACTCACTTTCCAACGCCTAATAAATGATAAACTAATGAATGTCACTGTATCTAATAATAAGTATACAATGAACCCTAAAGCTTACCAAGTACTGGCCGTTTACAGTGATCCGAAGGGATCAAACCTAAAATTTGGAGAAATAAAAATATCCTTGAATTCCATTTTCTTCAATAACCCATAGATAAAATCAACTGTGTCAATGGATCTAACGATAAGCATCCAAGGAACCCAAAAGCTTGTCAAATATTGATCATTCAAAGCAACCGAAGCGATTAAAGCCTACGTTCGACTAAAACCATAAATGGTAGAAAATACCTCCGTTAAAACATGGAAAAACCTCAGTTGCCTTCGATCCCCTGCCCAATAGCCTTCCACTCCAAGGAAAAAGGGCTTTAGTTACCATCCTCCGAGTCAGCCATCCCTGAGTGCCAAGTGTACCAAGAAAGTGAGAGAAAGGGAAGAAAATGGAAAACTGAGAACCTGGAGTTCCAAATTTTATTCACAAAGAAAAACGCTCTTTCTTAACAAAGGTATACAAATGGCTTATATAATACCAAGACAAGTGAAAATACCAAAACAACAAAAGTATTTAACTATTACAAGGACCAAATGGGAAGAAACAAAAATTGTAAATAAAACAACAAAAACAGGAAGTACAGAGAACAGGCCTTATTGATGAAGCACAGCTGAGCTGTATTGTCAAGAGAACCAAATTTCGTAATGCTCCATTTTTCTTTGCATTTTCGCTTCTTCTTCCTTCCGGTCTCTAATCCGCAATGCTGAGTTTGACTCGAATTCTTCATGCTTGGATCGACTGTCTTGGCACTATTAGTCATAAAACCATAAAATTGCCACAAAAATGTGATCAGAGGATAATAGGGACCTTAATGTGTGTAAATTAAGACATAATGATTTAAAGACACAAAAGCACTCAAAACCTATAATAAATAGGGTTCAAAATAGCACTTTTTGGGCACTAATCATGTATGTTCAATAGTCTTTTATTTTCAGCCATGAAGTTCAACATCTGACCCTCAAAAGACTAGAACCTCCTTTGGCCTAGATTGTCTGCTCTATGAATGCCCTAATGTTATTGTCCTAGGAAACCCTATGGAGCATAATTCTACTAAAAGTTCTACATTGGTCTTGGACCTTGCTGCACTCCACCTCCATAAGACATGTTCTCATGGTTTCTATGGCTACTATGGGTCAATGGAGTGCTGTTGTTCGCTTAAAGCTATAGCTCTATTTCCATTGATGTATTTGAGCTCTCAACATTATAAGAACCTACGATAAGTCCTCATCAGCAACACATTTTTTGTTTTACCTTCCACAGCTACCACTTCATTCGCTAATGACTTATTCTCTTCTCGATTGCCTATTCGCTCATAATTGTATCCAAATTTCTTTCTTCTATTATTACTCCAAGACATTTAGCTTCCACTACACCCCTCCTCTCACCCGTTGGTTACCCCTAAGCTTCGTATGGAGCCTTGAATTTCTCTGCTAATCTCATCAATCCAGCTAGCTTACTCAAAGACTCTTCCTTCTAAAAACCTCCTCCAGAGCTCGACTAATCGGCCCAATGTAACGCCCTTAATAATACCTGTAATTTTTATAATAAAATTATTATATATTCCGTATACCTGAGCTATCTTCGGGTATTTTCCAGAATTGTTAAATGATTATTGAATAAATGATTATATGGCTAAGAGCCAAATGCAAGTATTATATGCTAAATGAGAATTGATTGGACCCGGAAATTTACCCAAGTGCAAAGGGAAAATTTGAAATTTGTAAAATAAGGACCTAAGGGTCAATTGTAAATAAGTTTATATGTCTAAGTGTAAATACTGAAAATTGAAGTGCAATTTGAGAGATTTATGGGCTATATAGAAATTAAAGAGAAAATTAAGTCAAAGAATGTATTTTTGTGGCCAAACAAGGCCTTATGAAGAATAAGTAACTTAAGACCAAAAAGGAGAAAATGAGAAATGAGAAATGGGTGTGTAGGCCAAACAAGGCCTTACACATAAAGGGGATTTAAAGACCAAAAGTGGTCTAAGAGTGCTCATTTGAGCAAATCACATTTTTAGGAGAGAAGAGAGGAGAAAAGGAGAAGAGAGTTAGGGCTTAGGAGAAGATCAAGCTTTGGTGTGATTCCTTCCCACTTTTTGCTTCTAAGAGATCAAGCAACCTACAAGAGAATGATTTGAAGAGATTCAAGGTAAGAAAACAAAACCCTAACTTTACCTTTTATGATTTTGATTTTTAGGGAAAAGCCCTAACTCAAGAAAAAGGGGTTTCATTAATTCTAAACCACTTTTGGAGTTGTTTTGGGTAGATTCCATGGTGGATTTTTTATATGGGATGAATTGGAGGAGTTATATTGAAGAAAATGGGAGGAGAATTAAGAATCCCGCCATTTTCCTAAGAACTCCACAAGTGGTACCATTACTAAAGATGGCACCCATTCACCATGGTAGAGTAGGGAAAACACCTGTACCACCTCAAATGGTACCTCAAAATTCCATTACAAAGTGTGGGACTAGTACCGGTACTAGTCAAAGTGGTGACACACACGCTTCCCGCAACCGAGATGTTTGCATACTGCACCGTTAAGTCCTTCGTGATCTGCATTAACCGACTTGCTTCAGTGGACCCTAACTAATGACTAATGGGGGTTAAAATAAGAATGAAACTAAGTGAAAAACATACCGTACCTCATCGCCGAGGCGAATCTTCGTTTAGTATGATTATTTTTTTAACCACTTCAAGAGGGAGATATCAGACTGACTAAGTACGGCGAAGATCGACACCCACTCAGGATTGGAATCTAAAGAGATAATGGATCGATAAATTAGTTTGTTCTCTGTTCTCTGTTTTGTTTGTTCACTAAATCTCTATCCTTACTTTAATTGTATTGATAGTTTACTATGTAAAAGTGAAATGATTGTATGGAATATGCATACGTTAATTGAAAGGAAATCTAAAATTGCATAATGTTTTGAAATGAGAAATTGTGATGAAGTGTCAAATATTTGCTTGTGTACATTTGTTTGAATTGCAAATGATATTGTCATATTGTGACATAACGAATCGAAGTGAATTATTAATGACCCACTTGGCGGGATGCACCAATCGACATCCGCCATGATGGAAGAATTATATTGTTAAATGTCTCACTTTCGAGATGCACTAATCGCATCCGCTGCGATGGATGTATGACATTTATTAAATGACTCTCTTGGCGGGATGCACCAATCGGCATCCATCATGATGATGAACCGAAATTTCTAAATGTGTAAGCACATTATCGATCGAAAATTAAGACGGATCATCAAGCTAACTGGCCGTAGCGATAAACTGAATAGCCGCAGACATAACAACCTTCCACGAGGAAATGAGATTGTAAACCAAATACATCTTTATGAGTATATGTTTAAATCTATGAATTGAACTCCGTGAAGAATTGTTGCATTGAAAATGAATGTTTGTAAACAGCATAAATGTATAAGATATGTACTGTTTGAAGTGCATTGGACTATTGAAATGTGAGTAACAAGCATGATTGAATAAAAGCATGTTGTATTAGATAGAGAACTATATAGAACCACTAAGCATGAAAATGCTTAGCGTATAGTTTTTATCTATGCGCAAGTATCGAGTGAACAGGAAAGAAGGCCAATAACAAGAAGCGTAGAGTCATAGACAAAGTTGCAGTGTATATATACTCCGCCATATGCATGTCATTCTTTTTGAACATGTGACATTTTGTAAACAAAATAGTTGAACTCTGAACTAATGTTTTTTATATCATTTTGTAAGGGCATGGAATGCCTTAATGTAAATGTGTTTGTATAACTCTAAATGTTTATGTGCCTACCATTTGAAAATGCTTCCGCGTAAATGAGAACTCTAAAATGAAATGACGTAAATAAAACATTTTGATAAGATAAATAAAAACGGTCGGAGTAAACCAGTTCGATTCGTATCCACCATTCGTATTCTGCCGAGGATCTTGTCACGACATTTTTTGAAAGAATCGAATCCAGCTGCCCTTCGTTTCTTTGCCTCGACTTCGCCATAATCGAAGCCTGATCGGCTCTAGATCACTACAGTCCATTTTGAGGTGTAGTTCATGGCATGGTAAAAGATGTCCATTTGAGTCATCTGCTCTATCCCATGCATTAGACAGCTTCTCAATAGCTGCTTGTTGTTGAGTCTAAAACTCATCTATTTTTAAGCTCATTTTTCATTCATATTTCGGGCTTAAAAGTCCAATTTAATGTAAACATGGTAATCTTCACTCGACTATGCTTCGTGGAATTTTGAAGAAAAACATAAAAAAAGAAAACAAAGAAAGAATGTCACAACATCAAGAGTACTGCCACAACATCACGTGAGAATGTCTTAACGCTATTTTTATTTTCAGATTTTTCTTAATTTTCCCAGCTTATTTTTGCAAGTTTGTGTTTCTCAAATCTCCAGCAGGTGGAGTTCCAGAAAAGTAAATTTCGCAACCCCGCAAAACTTCAAAGAAGCGTATGGTAGCCTATTTTTGTTTTGAAGTGCACCGTATTATACACTCGTAGCACAAAAAATAAAAATAAAAAATAAAACCTTTCTTTTATTTATATATATATATATATATATATATATATATATAGATATATATATATATATATATATATATATATATATATATATATATTTCAAAAAAAAATTCTTTGTCTCTCGAAAATAATAATACTAATTTTGTTTTCTCAAAACACAATAATAATAATAAGGCTGCACTTTTCACACACACACCCCCTTCTCTCCCTCCCCCCCCTACTCTAATTTCAGACCCTATTTTCTGGCCATAACTTTTCATCCAACCTTCGCTTTGGGTAATTTTGGTATCGTTGAAAGCTAGAGAGGAATCTAAATGCAGCTCTAAAAACATTTTTGAGATTATGATAGGTGTAATTTTCAAAATTATCCAATTGGTCCTTTTAACCTCTTTCTTCTCTTTCCAACTTTGGATTATTTGAAGCCCAAATGGGATGAATAAGGCCTCGGGAAGCACATTTTTTACCTTTATTTCCATTCTTGTAACATAATCATATTTGCACTGCTAATATTTTGTTTAACACTTTTCCCTCTTTGTTTCTTTTTGTTCTGTGGTTCCCTCCTCATGTTCTGCTTACATTTCCAAGTAGGTACTACTCTCCCTTAAATTTCCATTCCACAATCACATCCAGGACAATGTAGAATTTGCTCGGGGGTGATGTTAAGGAAGGTATGTTGATTATGTTTTTAAAGTAAGTCTATCTTTGTTAAGCTGGAATGGCTCATAATGTTTTTTTAAGAATATAATTCATGTTTCTAGCTTGTGGTCATGCTTTCGCTTTCAATTTTATAAAACTTTTTTTTATAATGCCCAGCTTACAGTATGAGAAATTGAAATTTTGTTCCAATGTTGTTGATGTTAGAATGGTGTTATGCTTAGTTGAATTGATAACCTGTTGAAATTCTTATTGTATTCAACCTTTTTCTTCCATTATCAACTACACACACTGTGCACATTAGATTTCATTTATAGGCTTAAACGCTCGCTCCTAAGCCCCGCAAAAGTCCTGGCCAGTACTTCGACCAATTTTAATAGGCTGGGACCCTGACAAAAGATCCAATGAGTCTTTCAAAAAGAGAGAGAGAAAGAAAAGAAAAAAGAAAAAGAAAAAGAAAAAGAAAAAATAATAATAATAATAATTGTGACGCTTTGCCTTGAAACCCGAGCACGGTCCAAGGGGTATATTGCGAAGTCTTAAAGCCCAAGGTCTCTAAACTAACTCGGGCCGGGAGTCACCACTTTTGTGCTCGTTACATGGGTGGATGGGTAGAGTTTAGCAAATTTAAGGTGCTGGAGTTTCTAGCTTATTAAAAGTCCGAGGTGAAACTTGAAGAGTTAGTGGTTGAGAGATCCTTATGACTTGGATGCCCCAACCTTAATCGTCGAGTCACCTGGATCCCTGCTACATGAACAATTGTGAATTAGATGCCCTAAACATCACACCCTACAACAAAAAAAAAAGAGGAGTTATGGAATAAAAAGGGTCCCGATCTATCGGGAGGTTGGTTAGTCCACAGTTTAGACAAGAGCTAGGCTGTGGAGGAGAACAATGATTGGCTTATTTTGAAACCTAACTGTAACCAAACACTTTAGGTTTTGAAGGTGTTGCAAGCTAGTTCTCTAAGAGTTGACACTATTTTGATACTCCTGAATTTGCATAAAGAATTACTCTTTGAGATAGTCATTACAGATTTGATGACTTGTCAAGGTCGGGTTTTATCCCCTCCTACTTTCTTTGAAACCATTTCGTGCAGACATTTAAGGAACCCTATCTTAATTCCTTTTTTTTTTTTTTTTTTTTGCTTTCTTCTTCTTCCATTGCTAAGGGACTAGCAATGTGTCAGTTGGGGGGAGTGATTACTACCCAAAAAGTGCTATTTTACACCCTTATTAAAATATGTTTTGAGCACTTTTTGTGTACTAATCAACCTAATTAACCCAATTGGCATGTTAAGGACCTAGCAATACTACTAATCAAATTTTGTGGCAAGTTTTGTTGTTTTTACAGGATAATTGTACCATAGATAGGGATTCAACTCAACCATGGAGAATCCAAGTTCAACTCATAGATGCAAATCAAAAATAGGAAGAAGAATAGCAAACAGCTGTAATGAATCGAGCACTCGGGTACTCGCAGTACTGCACCTTCGTAGCTCACAACACCGTTCTCGCACCCTTGACTTTTTGTTACACTTTTTGCTTTGTCTAGATTATCCCTAATGTAATAGTGACTCTTTCATATATTTTTGTAATTTTGCTTGGTTTTGGGCAGTATATAAGTCCCAAGCAAAGACTTAACTGTAGACCTGCTTCTTCATTAATAAAGTCATGTGGAAGCTTTCAAAGGTCTCGCTCTTTCACTTTCCCTCCCTTTCTTATTAGCCAAACACCCTCTAAGGATGACAACTCAGAGGATGAGCGGCTAGAAACCCTTCCTTGAAGTATGTTACTCAGTGAGGGATCCCGAGGTCGAGAGGTTTCTGCGTTTCTGGCGTGTATCCACTTCCATTACAATTTTCCCTTTTTAACTTTAGGTTTTAATCCTTCGAAATAAATTAATGGTTATTATTTGGTAAGTTTTTAGGGTCTGTATGATGCTTATCATAGATCCACTGAGATTTATTAGTTACCATCTATGAGCCATTGGAAGGTGAGTCAAGGAGACTTGTGTTTTAACGACTGAGAGCACTAATGGCTAGTGGATGCCATTTTTAAAGATGCTTAAAGGGGGTAAGTTTTTATAGCTAAATGAAGATCTGGTTCTGGAGATGACTATAGGTCATCCTCCCCAAAGCGAGGAAAGGACCCTTGAAATCCTTAGTTGCCCTAGGACTCCAACCCCAGTGACCTAACACTTCAAGGAATTCTCTTTTACATTTTAACTTATTTTATTTTCAAGTTTTAACCATCACAACCCACTGTTTTTTACCAAAAACCCAAAATCTAAACAAATTCACCATTTTGAACCTCACTGACAGTCATTTACATAAAGAAACCCATCCCTGTGTTCAACCCTAGAGCCACTATACTGCAGTAGCCATGCTACGGCAGTAGGAGGTATTAGGCAGTAGGAGGTATTAGGTTTATAAATTTTGTTGATTTCGTACCACCTACCGCGTTAACGAATCAACCACATAGAAAAACCTTAACCCTTCTTTAAATCTTATCTTTAAGTAAAGAACCTTAAGTTGCCCAAAATTGCAAAATAAGTGTAGAAAAAAAAGGTGATCAAGAGGACAAGTGTAGGGGAGTACAATTTTGAAAAGTGAAGAAGGGTGAGAATTAAGGATGTGGAAGGAAAAGAAATTGAGAAAAGATGTACCAAAAGAGGTCTACAACAGAAAACAAAGAAGTTGAAAAATATTCTAGTTTCAAGGAGGAATGTGTTTTGCCTTGTACCCTTCCTCCCTTGAGTAATTAAGTCTTTAGGGGTGTTCTACACCTAGTACCCTAATGTCAACTGGTATGGGAGTTGTTGACCTAAAGCTTGCTAAAGGGTGTTAGAAAGCTTAAGAAGGTAAAACATTGCACCATCCCTATCCTTGAACAAAAGGAAAAAGAAAAAGAAAAGCCACAAATGGAAACATGTAAAGATGTGATCAAAACAAGCCAATCTAATTGGAAAAAGTTTTGAATAAAAAAGAATATAAGAAAGCAAAATGTTGAGAAGATCTATGCCAGGGGTACAAATCAACCTTAGGTTTTTTGGTGGAAGGTGTCAAAGTTGGTTCTCTCTAGAGCACACGCTTATTAATGATTTTGCACAGCACACAATTTCCCTAAAGATAGTTATCGGGTAGAGTTTTGCAACTCTTGCTAGTTGCCATGTGCTATCACTTCATTTTTTTAAACATCATTTTTGATGTACAGTTTTAATTCTTGCTTTTGATTGCTTTCTTCTTCTTTCATTGCTAAGGGACTAGCAATGTGTCGATTGGGGTGAGTGATTACTACCCAAAAAGGGCTATTTTGCACCCTTATTAATACAGGTTTTGAGCACTTTTTGTGTAGTATTCGCCTAAATTAACCCAATTAGCATGTTAAGGACCTAGCAAGGCTACTAATCAAATTTTGTGGCAAGTTTTGTTGTTTTTGCAAGCTATTTATGATGGAAATAAAATCAAAACGCAGCAGAATTAGGTTTTAAAAAATTTTTCAGAAAATCTTATTTTCGCAGGAACCCATGCAAACACATATTAATATCAAAAGGTAAGATCGATCTATAATTGCTATAGTTATAGAGATTAGTCAAGTAGTAGGGTTGAAACAACTCCCCCGCACTGTCTTCAATTCCGCCTCCTTCTCGAGGTGTGGCACCAACGCATTCAGACTGAACAATACACTCTAGTTTTTCTGTCTAGATCTACCTTGCGTACTCAACACATGAGACAAGGATCTCTATGTAAGAGACTCTCTAGAGACTGTGGTATGAAAACCTCTTTTTTTTTTTTTTTTCTTCTTTTCATCGGGGCAAAGGGTTTCATTTATAACTAACCCTAATTGCATAAATATCCAACCAATTTGGATATTTTCAAATTCCCACCCATACTTGCCTTGATGACATGAAATGGGCCAGATCGATTACTTTTAATTTGTACGCCCTACTTATTACATTTAATCTATAATCGTCTAATATTAATTAAATAAAATCTACTAATACTTAATCTATAACTGTCTAATATTAATTAGAATGTAGCTCTAATTAATACTTTAATCTATAAATCGTCTAATATTAATTTGTAAATTTCTAATTAATACTTAATCTATAATCGTCCAATATTAATTTGTACAATTCTAATTAATATGTACAAGCCTTGATCATAGAGTGTAATATTCAAATCAATCTGTCATTGTAGTGTAATCAGAGAGTGTGTGAATTTGGGACCCATGGACCTCGTAATTTCAAGTCTAATAAATTCAATAATTAATTAAACTCTTTAATCAATCATTTAATTTATTAATTTCAGAGTTATTCCACTAAAAAACTTGAAATTGAACTCTTGTCCTTACAAAGATCGGGCTTTACTCTGAAATCTCGCAGTGTCCACGATTTAATCATTACTAGAGTTCTGGGTGAAATTACCGTTTACTCTCTAATTATATCTTCGATCCTTAAGTTCCATTAATCCATTAGTGAACAGTTAATTTATAAACCTGTTATAAATTAGTAAGCGCTTCTAAACTCGTTTTCCAGTCTGCAACTAATACTTAAGGGAACCAACTGTCCAGCCTTCCAGGAAGGGGTTGGATTCCATGTCCATAGTTCACATTCCCAAATGCACATCAACGGCCTCCAAGACACAAGATTGGGCCCATTCCATAACGGGCTTTAACCCAAGGACTCAAAAGGCCTGGGGCTGACATAAACAGGAGTCTATGACTACTCAGATTGGAGACTGATTCGTATGTGACTGTCTAATGCGCTTGTTTGAATTTTTTGAGACAAACCCAGATTTAAAAGAATCTCAAAATTGCGCCTTTAATCCCGTCCCATATAATCTTATTATATATGGAGCTCCACTCTATCGTCGCCACATTAGTGACCGGATTAAGGTCACTTCATTCTCAATGATATGACCGCCTATGTAATATTTAATTTGAAGATCCCCAAAACTTCAATTAATTTATTACTTTATTGGCAATTTGATTTATAATCATAACCTTGATCCTCTCGTGTATAACCGTTATACACTGAGGTTATGGTTACATTAATAAATCTGGGATTTTCTGACGTTTCATTCATACATTATGCACAAAATTAGCTAAATGTAATAAATACGACACTTTTATTAATTTCATAAAACATAAATACTAATTCATGCTTTACAGGGCACTATCCCTAACAATTTATACCATAGATAGGGATTCAGCTCAACCATGGAGAATCCAACGTCAACTCATAGCTACAAATCAGAAACAAGAAGAATAACAGCACCAATAGAATGAAGTAGAGCACCGTACTTTCGCAGTGGTTGGGATTACAACTCCCCGCGAAATTTCGCAGGCTACACCAAACCCACGATTAATCGTTTCCATACCGCTTGAATTTTTTGACTTTTGTCACTTTTTGATTTTCTTCCCAATTTGTCCCCCTGTAATAGTTATTCTTCTTGTTATTTTGGTAATTTGTAAATGGGGTTTGGCTATAAAAGCCCCAGACAAGACACTGTAAAGGAAGACTTTTTCATTTATTGCAAACTTTTGGAGGGAAGCTTTCAGCTCCTCCCACTCTTTCTCACTTTCTCTCATTTTCTTTCCATTTTCTCACTAGCCAAACAGCCTTTAAGGATGACAACTCAGAGGATGAACGGCTAGAAACCTTTCCTCCTTGAAGTAGAAGGCCACTGGGTGAGGGATCCTAAGGCAGACTAAGGGGTTCCATGTTTTTCATGCAGGTATCCACTACCATTACTGTTCTCCCTTTTTAACTTTAGGTTTTGATCCCTTGAGCCACTCAATGTTATTACTGCAAGCTGGGGCTCATCGATTCTTAATGTTAGATCCATTGATGTTCATTAGTTATCATTTATGAGCCATTGGAAGGTGAGTCAAGGTGACTTGTGTTTTAACGACTGAGGGCACTAATGGCCAGTGGATGCCATTTTTAAAGATGTTTGAAGAGGGGTAGTTTTTATAGCTAAATGAAGATTCGGTTCGGGAGATGACTATAGGTCATCTTCCCCAACACAAGGAAATGACCCCAAGAAACCCTCAGTTGCCCTAAGAACTTAAGCCTAGTGACCTAACACTTCAAGGAATTCTATTTTACATTTTAATTATTTTATTTTTAGTTTCCAAACATTTCACCTCACTATTTTTATCAAACCCAAAAATCCAAAACAAATTCACCATTTTGAACCTCAATGTAAGTCATTTGTGCAAAGAAAACCCATTCCTATGTTCACCCTTGAGTTACTATACTGCATGAATATGCTACTACAAAGAGAGGAAATAGGTATAAATTTTGTTGATTCCGGATACCTTACTTGGCCTTGAATCAGTGCCTAAGCACAATTCCTTATTCAACTATAAAGTGGCACTTCTCCTAATTCAAATCTAAGTTCTTCTCCTTGCACCATTGAAACTGTGGCATCCCAAATTTCCGGGGGTCTTTTTTTTTTTTTTTTTTTTTTTTTTTTTTCCACAGGTAACCTTCAACAAGCTATTTAACAGCCTCATTCATGCATATTCATGTGTCACTCAATTATTAAGAAATGACACATAACAATCCATCTCATTCAAGATTCTAGTAATTAGTGCACTTAGTGCAATGATCAATTTTTTTCAGAAATTATGTGAGCACCAAATGCCATCCTAAGGCATATAATTAGATTCTAGACTCATAGATCTTTCCATAGAGTCCAAGAACGTGCAAAACGGACTTCGGACGAGGAAGTTATGGTCATCCGGTTGGTACTACGCCGAGCTTCATTCCTCAGACGAGGCTGGCCAAAGGATGTCGCCGGCTGCAGAGGTCGGCTCGGCGCAGGCTGATACTAAATGCCATCCATTAGAATGAAGTCAGATTCAGACTCAAGAGTTTCAGAGTCTAAGAAATTCACTGAAACGGACTTCTGACGAGGAAGTTACGGTCATCTCAAGTTGGCGCTTCATATGAGCAAAGAATCGACGTGCGTGAATCGATGTGCACTCATCATTTTTCGTCTTTTCGAGCACAATATGAGCTCAGATTATAATGAGTCATATATAGATGGATTCTAGACTAAAGGATTTGTGAGAGTCTACTTAACTTAGTAGAACTTACTGACGAAAGTTATGATCGTCCGGTTATATCAACCGAGCTCATTCCTCGGCCGAAATCCGCCGGTGAGAGCCCTTACCAAGGAGGCCGGCCTCACCTCACGCCTACGTGTAAGAGCGCCCGCGACAAGAGGTCGCCCCTCATGCAAAACATGCAGAGAGCTCATGCGCCAAGACAAGAGGTCAACCCATGCAGCCTATGCAAAAGAGCTCAAGATAAGAGGGTGGCCTATGCAACCATGCAGAGAGCTCATGCAACCACCATGCAACGATGCGTAAGAGCTCACGCAAATTACGCAGAAGAGCTCATGCAGCTCGTATCAGCTACAGCCTCTACGCAGCTCATCTCGTAAGAGCTCATGCAGCTTAGCACAAGAGGTCAGCTCATGCAGCTCATGCAGGAGATCTCATGCAGCTCAGCACAAGAGGTCATCTCATGCAGCTCATGCAGAAGAGCTCAGCTCTGACCAAAGAGGTCAATTCGGTTAGATGATCGTCCATAGCTCATCCTCTCAGACCCTTTTGAGTAAAAAGGCCATAACTTGGGCTGTAGAGGTCCGATTTTGGTGATTTAAAAGCCTACATCAAGATTACTGATGGGGTTACAATTTCTATCAAGGATGCTAGTCCAAATTCTCACTTTTCCTTAACCGAAATTCAGTCTTAAAGACTAGATGTCTCATAGGCTCCAAAACAGAACGCTACTCCCACACAAACCATCACAAGTGAGCTCACAATAATACGTACCCCATCCCAAGTGAGCTTGGCCTGCAGAGGTCAGCTCATCCTAGGAGAGCTCAGCTAGAAGAGGTCAGCTCATCCTAAGAGAGCTCAGCCAATAGAGCTCGGCCACACAGCTCATTCTCTCAATTGAGCTCGACCACATAGCTCGCCCTCTCAGACCCTTCCAAGTAAAAATGTCATAACTTGGGCTATAGAGGTCCGATTTGGGTTATTCGAAAGCCCACATCAAGCTCACTGACGAGGCTACGATATATAAGAGGGCTACAGGGCCAAATTCCTTTGCTTCCCAACAAAAAATCAGTCTTAAAGTCCGACTAGAAATAACAAAGAGGAAACTTTACCAAATTGTGGCTAAAACATGCGGAACCGAAGCTCACTACGATGAGTGCAAAACTCATCTATGTTTTGAGTTCATTTCACATGCTATTTTGTGCATTTATATCCATATTCAGTATAAAACTCATAAAATTTCCTCTAAACTTAGTTTTGTAGGATTATTGATGGCAGTGGTTATGAGAATGAGCAATATATATTTTCAAAGAAGAGTCAGCAAAGGTCTCATAGCGCACCACTGGAAATATGAATTTTCTGTACCATCTGGAACATCAAATGGTTCAAATTCCCTCATGGCTGCATTCTACATTCAAGATCTTTCCGCAGTACTCACTGCGCCCAATCAGGAGTTAAAGCGAAGAAGTTATGGCCCTAACAAGTTAGAGAAGAAAAACCAGTTGCTGTCCAGATTTGATGTCGCGACCAGAATTGATGTCGCGACGGATATAATGTCGCGACCAGGGTGATCGCGACCAGATTTGATATCGCGACCAGAATTGATGTCATTATTGATTTGATGTAGCGACGAGAGGTGATGTCGTGACCCAGGAAATTGAGGAAACCTAAAAAGTAGAAAAGTGATATTTTGACCTAATTTCCAGCCCATTTCACCCTAGGACCATATATACTCGTTTTTAGGTAAAGAGGCAAGGGAAGATTGGGAGAAGCCTCTCTCATGAGGTTTTTCTCTCTCTAGGCCCCGCCCGTTTTCCAGTTTTTCTACAGATTTGATTCTTTTAGATGCGAGGTAATTTTTTTAAGCGATTTTTATTTCTATTGAAGAGATTTTGGTCTTTGTGTAATAGAGATTCCAACAGTTCCACTAAGGTTCGGACAAGATTGAAGCTAAAAATATGGATTACTTCTCTCTCTCATGGGTTTTCTCTCTCTAAACTACCCATTTTCTTTAAGTTTTGCTCTGAGATTTTATTTTTAATAGATCTTAGAGTAGTTTTAGAGCATATTTTTATTTTTATTGAAGAGATTTTGGTGTTGTACTCAGATATTCAATTTATTTACTGTTGGCCCGAGATTAAAAACTCAAATCTGGTTTCTCTTACTACCTGTAGTTCTTTCTTCATTTTCTTACTTTTGTTTGATTAGTGATGATTGGAATCCCGATGTGGAACATTAAACACCCTCTAGGGTTGGGTTTAATTGAACACCTTTAATTTGATTTTTCGGTTATTTTGTGAGTTTGAATACGAATTTATATATTAGTCTTATTCATATAATGAATTGTTAGGAATATTGGCGGCTTGATAAAGGCTGTATCTTTGCTCGATTTCGGAGGCCCTCGGAGTGACACGAGAGATGGAGATTCACGAGTAAAGAGCGGTAACTTAGGGGTATGTTAGACTAATATCTTGGAACTAATGAACTGCAGAAAAATTATTTAGATAGATCACTAATTTACTCATGGTGAGGATTAATTCAGATGATGTATCATTGGATTGATCGGAGGTTTCTCATAGTCTGATGAGGATCTTGATCCCGTGTTAGCAAAGATCTAATCAAGGAGATAGAAAATTTTATTAGATTTAAAGGGCGAGATACCAATTACATTGGAGAAGGCTTGCATTATCCACGTCTATAAGAGCGAAATTCTTGATCTGAAATGGTTGTGATATTGTTTTTCAATCAAATCTTAAGAGTGCCAAATTTTACAAGTAGCTATTTAGACCCATTTGTCTGAGAAAAGGAATATGGTGTATTTAGATAGTAGAAATGTATGGTGTATGGAGAAATCGAGGCTATACTACATTGCTCTTGGGCCAAAATCCGGCATTCAACTCACAAATGTTGCACTTTCAAGGAAATGCAAAGCTGTTTTATAAATAATTATCCCCATCCCATAGTGACTCTTCATACCTTTTTAAATTAAGTAGTTGTTTATTTGGTAGATTTTAGGATTAGTTTTAAATCGGTTTTGTTTTAAGTTAGTTGATTTTGTTCCACATCCTACTTGGTCGCCCTAAATAGTGAACCTGCCATTGGATGATCATTCCAATTAGAGAGAACCTCAATCCTGCATTGATCTACGATGTCAGGACTCTAGAGTCCCAGCTTTATTACTTAATGACCAGTGCACTTGCGGAAAGGGGTTGAGTGTTGGTAATACTTTTCATTTCAGTTTTTGAGTATACTTACTTTTGTTTCAAATCAGTTTTTGAGTATTTACCACATTCACTCCCTTGACCATATTTTCACATATACATACATCATTTGGTCTACTTTACAAATTACAATTTATCTCACACTATATCTACAGAAACTGGATAACAGTCCAGTATATAACAAAAATAGGTTTCTGCCGGACTTTACAAAACACATAACAGAAGCCATGCCCGACCCAGTGCTTCTCGACTAAGGCCTCATGAAGTGCCTTCTCTTGAGGTGCACCTCCGAGTATAAAATGTTTTCCCACGGCTGAAGTGAGCTAGTACCCGATGAAAGTCTCTACCAAAGAGGCTACTCCCCACCTAAGTGCACATGCAATGACATAATCCACAAAATCATTCACACACATTCATATAAAATATGCATATCACCATGAATGTCTAGCCAATAAATACCCCGTTCCCGAGTCCTCACCGACTCCTCACACATGCAATTGTCATATGAAAACCGTTTTCAAAACAAAAGCTTTTTGTTTTAAATCCCTTTGGACCACCTCCGAGTATCAAACCATTGGACCATCTCCGAGAACCCTTTTATTGGACAACCCTCCGATAGAGTTCATTGGACAAACCTCGATATAATTTTTGGACAACCTAGAAATAATTTATTAGACAACCCTCCGATATAATTTATTGGACAACCCTCCGAAATAATTTATTGGACAACCCTCCGAAATAATTTATTGGACAACCCTCCGAAATATCCATTTTTATTCATGCACTCACACCCGATTTACGCGATGTACCCGTGCACATGCAATGATAATGTCACTGCATAATATCTCATGTTACATGCATATTGAAAACTACATGCAACAGTTATATTCATGCTTCATCTCAAGCATCATGTTAATATATCAAGCATGAGTATATCAACATCAATATCCACACAATCTGTATGTTATTCAAACAAGCAATAACACACAACAAGATCATCAATATCAGATTCACTTATCAGCAACAAAATCAGTTCCGAACTGTAGTTCTGGAAACTACACAAACACGGACCCAGAAATCGGTCCCCACCAACAATAGTTTCTATCAAACTGTTCTTTGAACCAGCCCATCACCAGGGCTACACCTCATAGCCATGTCATGGCTCTGAAATGAATTAGCGGAGTAGGAGAACCCCTACCTCTCGAAGTGCAGATCCGTTCACTGCTTGCAACTCCTATGTTTGTTAATCAAAGAACTGCTGGTTCTCTTTCCTTTTCCGTTGTCTTTCTTCTTTCTTTTCTTTTTCTTTTCTCTTTTCTTCTCTCTTTTACTTTCCATTCTCTCCTCTTTCCATAGAACAGTTTGCTTTTTGGTGGAGAATATATCTAGGTGTAGAACACCTCTTCTTTCTCTCCTCCATGACTTTTATAGCATCCCACATGTCGACTCTTGCCCACTTTTCTTCCACACTAGAGTTCCTCATGCAAAGCTATCTCAAGACACCTAGCATCCCACTAACACATTTATGCCCTCATTCAAGACCTTTCTCTGAACCCAACGTAGCCTGCCATATATCCATGTGGTGTGGGACTTTATGCCACTTGTCATTTGCTAATTTGTCCAATTTCCTCGAAATACGTGCAAATCTCGACTATCTCGGAATTCAAAGAAATTCGACTGTGTACCTAGATTTCGCGAGACTAACTCAACGGTGTGATCTGTGTCGTCATCTGAGATCTAGAGAAATTCCCAAGTTTGCAACCTGTATCTATCGTTTTATTTTATTCGGGGTCTCACAGAAACACAGTGGCCAAGTTCTTCAAACAGTCTCTAAAACTTGACCCAAAAATAGAGAAGTCATCCATAAAAATCTCCATGATCTCCTCTACCCGATCAGAGAAAATTGGCATCATGCATCTTTGGAAGGTGGTTGGTGCATTACATAGCCTAAAGGGCATTCTTTTGAAAGAAGTCCCATACGGACAAGTGAATGTGGTTTTCTCTTGATCTTCAAGAGCTATAGCTATCTGATTGTACCCAGAATATCCATCAAGGAAGCAATAGTGGGAATGCCCAGCTAATCTGTCCAGCATTTTATCCATAAAGGGTATGGTATAGTGGTCTTTCGAAGTGGTTGTATTCAATTTTCTTTAATCAATACACACCCTCTAGCCTGTAACTGTCCTAGTTGGGATGAGTTCATTCTTCTCATTCCTTATCACTGTGATTCCACCTTTCTTAGGCATAACATGGAATTCGGACTCACGAGTGTAGCGACCCCGACCGTCTGAGCCAATTGGCGGTCAGAACGAAACCAGGGACGCCCGTTTATTTCTTTTTTTTTTTCGTGTTATTAAATTTTCTTTTTTTCAAAAATGTCGCGACCTGAATCCCGTCCCGACCCAAATGGCGGATCCGAATCGGAGCCCGGTTTACTCCGACGTTTTCATTTATCTTAACAAAACATTTTATTATGTCATTTTGTTGCGGAAGCGATTTCAGTTTGGGCAAGCCCATGATCATTTACAATTTCAATGCAATTCGATAGGCCCATAAAACAAAAATACATTTACAAAGAAGGCATTCATGCCTTTTCAAAATGATATACAAAATCAAGGTTCAAAGTTTAACCCTTTTGTTTACAAAATACCGCTTGTTCAAAGATGATAACTAAAAATGGCGGTCTCTGCGCGCATTACTCTGTATTCACACTTCACGATCTTGTCTTCCTTCACATGCGCTTTCGTAACTACGCATAGATAAAACTATCGCTAAGCATTTTTCATGTAGTGGTTCTATCTGATTCTATTTCAATATTCAATTTAACTTGGCATGCATTTAACATTAAACCATGCCTATTATACCAACATATACTCATCTTTATTTATTCACGCATGCTTTCGATTCAAATCATATACTATATCACAGCCATCTTGATACAGCAATGCATTTCACAGTTCAATTTATGAGATTTAAGCATACACCCAAAAATCCCATTACACTTTCGTCAATGTTGGTTATTTCACTTTGACTATTTCGATTCATTTACGATGGATTCCGTTTAATGAATCCCTCCCTTATTATCATTCGGTAATGTGCTTACACATTTAACAATTCGGTCTCCCATCATGACGAATGTCGTTTGGTGCACCCCGACATGTGGTATCACTTTTAACAATTCGGTCTCCCATCATGACGGATGCCGTTTGGTGCACCCCGACATATGGTATCACTTAAATGCCATACGCCATCATGATGGATGCCGATTGGTGCATCCCGCCAAGTGGGACATTGGACAATTTCGGGGTTCCTTCGTGATGGATGTCGATTGGTGCATCCCATCAAGCGGTTCATTCAATATATCATTCAATTCACATTTATGATGGATTCCATTTGATGAATCCGTCTTATGCCCCATCATTCTCATTAGATTGGGTTTCAATCCATCTGTTTCATTCATATTCACTTCCATATGTCTTTTTCAAAGATATACTCGATCTATGTACTTACTTCATATACTCATTCCGCATTACTCATTTCCATATACTCCATTTCCTTATACTCATTTCATATACCATTTGTGTATTACTCATTTCATATACTCATTAGGTATTACTCTCATTTCATAGTTACTTGGCCAAACTACCAAAATACTTGAAATAAGAATAGTCAGAGAACAAACCGAAGCTGTCGAATCTAGCTTCCTTCTCTTCGATCTCGGTCCTAGGTTAGGCGATCATCACCCGTCCCTAGTCAATAACATTCACGCCACTCTTAGTGGATAAACAATTATTAAACAATTTTAGTGAATTACAAATTTATTTTTACATTGATCTTAGGTTAAGACACTAAGTCGCGAAGGCAATTCAGCCGGCGGTGTGATGTACAATACGTTTTTCATAGTTCTATCCTTATTTGAACCCCATTATTCATTTCTTGGGTCCCTAAACGTGGTATCACAGTCTGAGGACTTAGCGGTGCAAAATATGTCAAAGCGAGTGCGCTATAAGTAGTGGTACGGTGCCACTTTGGCCGTCTTGGTACGATTGTCACGATCGGTACCGATACGGTTGGGTGGTAACGATGCTGGAATTGCCGCGCATCCAGTACCGGTACCACTCAAGCGATGCCGGTACACCCTACCGGGTTTTTGCCCAAAAATGCGGGATTTTGGCATTTCACTCATTTTCGCCACAAATCTTCTCAATTCGTCCCATATCAAAACTTCACCATGGAATCTACCACGAAAACAACTCCAAAAAATTGGTTTAGAACCAACCAAAGCCCTTTTCTCTGATTCGGGCTTTTCCCAATCGAATCAAATAGGATGAAGTTAGGGTTTTGATTTATTACCTTGAACCTCTTCAAATCTCTTCTTGTATGTTGCTTGGTCTCTTAGGATCAAGGAATGGGAAATAACCAACGAAACTTGATCTCTGGCGAACCCTAAGCTTTTCCCCATTTCTCCTCTCTTCTTCATTAAAAACGAGATTGCTCATTTAATGAGCCCCCAGACCACATTTTTGGCCTTTATATTCCGCCAAGTGTAAAGGCCTTGTTTAGCTACACACTTTTTTATCATTTCTCATTTTTTTATCCTTTTGGTCTTAAATCACTTATTCCCGTAGCCCTTGTTTGGCCTGATAAATCGATTTTCCATTTTAGTCTCCTATTATACACTTTGGCCATTCATTTATCATAAATTCACTTAGACATTTATTCTTTATAACAATTGACCCTTAGGTCCTCATTTTACAATTTTTTTCTACATTTGCCCTTTTTCACTTGGGTTTATTTTCGGGTTCACTCAGTTTCTCATTTTTAGCATATAATATTAAATCATATGCTCACACTTTCAATTTACATTTCACAATTTGTCAACTTATCAATTTTCCCAGAAAAACCCAAGTTTGGCTCAATTCGTACTCGGAATATATAATAAAAATTATTATAAAAATTCTAGGGTATTTTTGGGGCGTTACACAAGGACTGTCTGAGATGGCATAAATGAAGCCTGCATTAAGCCATTTTAGTATCTCCTTCTTGACCACTTCCTTCATCACTGGATTTAATCTCCTTTGATGCTTAAGAGAAGTCTTTGCATTCTCCTCCATTAGAATTTTGTGCATCCATATTGAAGAATTTATTCCCTTCAAATCACCAATAGCCCAAGCTATAGCTTCCTTGTACTGTTTCAGTGTTTCCACCACTTCTTTCTCTTCTTCCAATGTTAAATCAGCAGCTATGATCACAGGTTGTGAATTTTCCTTTCCCAAAAAGACATTTTAAGTGCTCAGGTAGATCCTTAAGCACTAGTCCATCTAAACTCTTTTTCTCCACATTTGCTTCTAGATCTTCCTTGTTCTATGATTCTTCATCCTTAGCCACTTCTAACATGAATTTTAGCAACTCTTTCTTAGTTCCCTATTGCTCATTTTCCTCTTCATTTTCAGTCACTGCTTCAGCTTCACTCTCTTCATTTTTCTCGGAAAAAATTTCTTTAATTCTCATGCAGTGAACCTCTTCATTGCCATGTTACTTCAGGCTTTGGTTTAATTTGAATTTCACTTCCTCCTCCACGAGCTCCAAGAAATCCGGCTCTCCGCTTTTTACATCAATCAAAAGTTGCACCCGATTGGCGAAAAGTGCTTCCAACAATAGAGGGTATGCTTATCTTCTTCTATATTAATGACCACAAAATCAACTGGGAAAATAAATTTCCCCACCTTGACCACAACATCTTCTACTCGTGCCTCAAGTTTGACAAGCAGTTATACGCCATTTGGAGTGTTAGATTGGTGGGAAATAACTCCCCCAAACTTAATCTTCTTGCCACTGATGAAGGGATAAGGTTGATGCTTGCCCTTGAGTCACAATGAGCCCTTCCAAATTCATGGTTCCCTATGGCACAATGGATGGTGAAACTTCCAAGGTCCTGCATCTTTTGAGGCATTCTCCTCTAAATTACAACACTGTAGTTTGTTGAAAGGTTCACTGTTCCACAATCATCTAACTTTCTCTTCTTGCTAATAATGTCTTTCATGAATTTTGCATTTGATCAAAATCTTCAACAAAATGAATGTTGATTTCCATCTTCTTAAATATATTGACAAATCTACTAAATTGTTCATCAATTTTGGCTTGCTTCAACCTTTGGGGAAATGGTAGGGAAGGTTTGTACACTCTCACCTCCTCCTTCTTTTGAGGCTTTTCCTTTTCTATACTCTATTCATTATTTTCTTCCTCTGATAGGTCTCTCCTAGATGATTCAACTGTATCTTTTTCAGCTTCCAGTTTCTTATTTCTCTCTTCTTTATAGCTTTTTCATTCCCAGCTTCCTTCTCTTTTTTCTTACTCTCTTAGAGTTCCTTGCCACTCCTTAGTGTTACAGCCAAACAATCCTTAGGGTTTTTCTGAGTGTCACTTGGAAAAGTGTCCTTGGATTGTTTTTGCAAGGAAAGGCCCAACTACCCTACTTGTGTCTCAAGTTTTAGTGGGGCATTAGTATTGGCAGAAGATATCGTAATCCAGCCAACCTCTACTCATGGTTGTTGAGAATTTTCTTGATGTCGGCCCGAATGCAGAGCATCTACTCCTCAAAAATCTGAGTTCTCTTTTGCTCTTAGTGATCAGGTCTTAGATTGCCCTGATTTTGCCTATAATAACCTACTGGTGTTAGGCTTTGATGGTGCTGTTGGTTGTACTGTTGTGTAGGCCTTGATCCCTAACCTTGATGGGCTCCTCTTCCATATGAGAGGTTCTCATGATTTCTTAAGGGATGTGTGTAGTAAGTTGGCAGATTGGGGTTTGGTTTGAAGTGGCAACTTCTTCCCTCATTCAGGTAATTGCACTCCTCAAGCTGATAGGCCTCCTCCTAAGCTACTTCCTAATCTGCCTCTTCTCCTTGCATCAATCCCACTTCGTTTACAATATGGCTCCTCCTCTCTTGGTTGTTCAGCCTATTCATAATAGCATCAAGCTTAGCTTCAATGGTAATCATTTTGTTAAATTCTATCACACCTCCAGCTCTATATCTTCCGCTACTCCCTGAAGCTTTAGAAGGAGTTCTGTAATTACACTTTGCCAAATCTTCTATGAGATAGTTAGCTTCTTCAACACTCTTCCTCTTGAATACACCACAACAAGCTGCATCAATAATACCCTTGGAAGAGTAATTCATGGCATGGTAGAAGATGTCCATCTGAGTGATCTAGTCAATTCCATGCATTGGACACCTCTTCAGCAGCTTCTTGTACCTCTCCCAAGCATTATTGAGGCTTTCATCTTCTCCATGCTTAAAGACAATTATCTCCCTTCTTCTTTCAAATGTAAGGGCTAGTGGGAAAAATCTTTCCATAAAATCTTCAACAATCTCTTCCCAGTATTGGCCCGAAACCAATAAAATGCAGGATTCAAACCAAGTTGCTACTATATCCGCCAGAAAATGGAATAAGCGCAACTTGATTACATTTTATCACTCCATTCTGTCTTCTTTGTATTGGTCATCATAGAAACCTCCCCATATTTTGTAGATCCTCGAATGGGTGCCACATGAAGGTAATTTTTGTTTTCCTGTTGATTAAGGCTAACCCATTTCAGGTATTAGCATCCTGACCAGGTGTCCCAGTGAGTAATCTTCTCCCCGATCAACGGCCTCCATAGGTCTTCCATAGTCCTCTACCTTGCATTGGTCCTGTTTAGAGTTGCCTCTTGAGTGTTATCTTCCATGTCTTCTTGTTTAACCACCCCTTCTTGTTCAGTAATCTTCAACTTCCTTAGCTTTGTTAAATTTTTCTCAATTTCAAGATCTAGTGACAACAACTCAGCTTCCTTTTTCTTTTTATGCATAAAATAGTACATGAAATGTAAGAAACCGATGCCACGGTTAGATCCTGACCAAACCAATTAATACATGATTTAATGATAGCTCAATGAATTCAAATTACTGACCAACTAAAAAAAATTATTAAAAACGGAGTAAAATAATCTGAAAATTGAATTACAACTGGAATGTAAGGAATATAACCTAACTATCATAACAATCTTACTAAAAAAATCAAACACAAACAAATAAGCTACTAAAATATAGCAAAATTAGAACAAATTTCTCTAAGACAACTAATTCAACATCTAGCTACTGTAAAAACTGAACTAACTGAAATTTAAAAATTGCATCAAATTAGCAACTCTCTTTTTTATATGAATATCAGTCTTAAATTCTATTTCAATCCCGGCAATGGCGCTAAAAACTTGATGAACCAACATTTTTGACACTACTACCAAAGACTCTTCAGTCATAGGCAACGGCGCCAAAAATTTGATGAAACGAAATTTCTGACGCTGCTACCAAAGACTCTTAAGTCATAGGCAACGGCGCCAAAAACTCGATGAACATAAAACCCAATTCTATTCTAAGGTTTAAACTTATACCACTCGTCACGAGGCAAATTAATATTAAGAGCAAGTGGTTCAACACAAGGCATTCTATTGCCTCTCAAATTATATTTTTCTTTGTAACATGAACTAGGCCTCGAATATCTGCAAGTGCACAGGTTGTACAAGTAATAAATTGGACTCTAGGAGTTCGGATGTTGTTCCCACAAGGATCTACTTAACATAATCATGATTGAGTTACCTGATTATTCAAGTTCATCACTATTTGAGCTACAAATTTGAGTGTAAAGATACTGAAATTAATACTGAAAATAAATGTTTTTGGTTATTTTGTTCTTATGCAATGTTTTTAGTCTTTCAAATAATGATAGAATTTGGAATGGGTTAATTTCATCAAAATACAGCATTTTCCAAAAGAGTATGGTCAGATTTGATTAATTGGTCTTTGCTCAAGGGTACTTTGGTTAGATCCTGGCTAACTTCCACACATCCAACTTTTCACAACCTAAAACACAAGCTCTCAACCAAGAACAAGTGCTTAAACCATTACTTTTATGAAATGGGTCTCTTAAGGAAGAAATGGTCCTCAAACCAAGATTTCCATCAATTCCATGAGTTGGATGAGACTTGATCCTTAAACCAAGTCAACAAATCCCATCCCAATACAGCTTAAATCACTACCCTCCGATTAGTTCACATCTCAACTCCATGGACAAAGGTTCAATGCCTTTGAACTAAAAAGAATAACAACACTCCAATATTCAGCTTAAGAACAAAATAATCGGGGATCCAACTCTCTAAATCAAACCTCAACTATCACTTTGAGGGGATCTATGAGAAGAGATCTGAAGCATAAAAATTAAGATCTCTTAAAGAATAATGAAGGTTAAGAGAAACAAATCCTAATTCAGTCATCTAAAAACTCAATCAATCATAAAAACGACAGAATTAATCTACAATGCGAATTAATTGATTAATTCATCAAAATTGAATTAGTCTTTCAATTTTCCCAGAATCTGAGAGCATAATTCCAAGCTAATGGGGCAAGTTCACAAGGTTCAAAATCAGAAACATAAGGAAATGCAAAATGAAGAGAGATTCTAATGCTGCCTTCACCGGCCAAGAGCTTATTCAGCTAAGTTAGCTAAGCTTTGAAGCTCCCTTCCGCAGTGTCTTCTTTTTCAAGAAATTCTGAAGTTCGTCCTCGCAAAAGTTGCGCACTCTACCCTAGGAGCTTCTATTTATAGGCCCTAATGATTAGGCCTTGAAAACGATCCGGATAATTTGGACTTGGAAAAAGCCCATGGATCTGCCCTAGTCGCGCCTAATGTCGCGATTGATGTCACAACATTTCTACTGTGATGTCGCGACTCTACATTTTGCCTATATGTATAATGTTGTGACTCTGAGTGTCGATGTCGCGACTCTGATTTTCGATGTCGTGACTTTGCTATGATGTCGTTGTCAGGGTCACGACTCTGGATTTGGTGTCTTCAATGTTATCGCCTTGTTCTGATGTAGTGACATTTCTCTAAAATGGTGTCGCGACTCTGAATGTTGTAGCTGAATTCTAATGTCGTGACTCTCTAATGTCACAATTTTGATCCTTTTCTTCTACATCCTTCAGCCGATGTCGCGACTCTGATATGATGTCGCGACATTCTTCACCCGATGTCGCAACTCTGATATGATGGCGCAACATTCCTCAGTTAATGTTGCGACTTTGTACTTTTGACCATTTTTGCTTCTTTTCTTGCTATTTTATTTGTTTTTCATGATATTCCTGCAAAAGCAATAAATTTGGTGAAATATCCATAATTTGTATTCACAACAAGTATTCAACATAAAAAAATCATGCAAAAATTGATAAAAAATTAACCATGAAATTCATGCTTATCAGTGTGATCAACTTTAGAGTATATATATATATATATATATATATATATATATATATATATATATATATATATATATATAAAAGTCAAGTTCCAAAAACTAGAACCAAGATTTTCTAGCCCAAAACTTAAGCTAAAGCAGACTAAATGAAACTCATTCTCTGGCCAGCCAGTAACTCTGTGTAGTCACTAGTATTTTAAATATATATATATATATATATATATATATATATGCTATACTATATATATATATATATATATATATATATATATATATATATATATATATATATAAAATTCAAGTTCCAAAAACTAGAACCAAGATTTTCTAGCCCAAAACTTAATTTCAAAACCGGACTAGCTGGGCTCATTCTACAGCCCAGCCCAGCCCAGTACGTGTAGTCACTTTAATTAATTTTTAAAAATACAAATTAAATTTTTTTTTTGGATAATTCCAATGCCTAAAAATAAATTTAAAGAGTTTAGATAATATTAAATTTTTAAAAACTCCCAAAAACACATGCACTTGTATTTTTCTAAAAATCAAACTTTCGAACTGCATTCCAAAATACCCAAAAAACGTAGATCTGGGTTTCTAGATTTTTCTAAACTTTTTCGTACATGATATAATCACCCCAAAGCACAGAAACTCTTCTTTAATGAGTCTAGATTATATTCTCATTATCAAAACATGAGAAAAACCACTGCCCAAAAATCAAATCACCATAAACTCAAAATCGCATAGCAAGGGTTTTGCAAACCTTAAATTTCGGCAATCACTATATCAAAAAATAAATTCTATCATTTGGATTGCATCCAAACCAATTTTCGTTCATTATAATCATCAAACAACATCGCATGGTCAGATTATATGAAAATTTTATCAAGATTGATTTTGGACAATTTAAAATTAATTTTTTGACATATAAACCCTAGATGCCGAAATCCTACACCTATTCTAGAAAGACTCGATTTGACGAATCCAAGGTGAATCTGATATCACTTTTAGGGATTAGCAAGACCTGCAATAGAGGTTAGCACAATGGAAATAAGAAAATTTTATTCGTGCCAAACCTTTCCAAGGTTCACTTGGGTTGTTAAAACAAACATAAGCATAGAAGAGGAGTAAAGGTGATACCTTTGAGAAGTCTGAGACTTCTAATGGGTGTGTATGGTTTCCTTTGATGTAGATTAGCCTCTGTTAGGGTATTGATTTGTAACAAACTCAATGTCCAAGAGTAGACACACCTCTAATGGTGATCCACACGAAGGTTGGAGAAGAAAACCTCCATAGGAAACGGCTAATACTTAACCCTTGGTGCTAGCCAAGATCAAATCTTGTGAGAGACGACTAAAGGAGAATGAAGAGCAAGAGAGAAATGTTTTCTATTGGTCTATGATAGCTCATTGCATTAGGGTTTTGATATGAGGCTTAAATATAAGTCAAACACATGGAGAAAAGACCATAGGGCCCCTCACTTAAGTGGGGAGGTGGCTAGGGCTTGAAGCCCATGCTTGTCGTCTCTCTCACGGGCTTCAAGTTAAGCTTTAGCCTAATGTCCCTAATACCCATCCAGATGGTCCCGGAATTCCTCTAATCCCAAGGTGGTCCAATTTCCAATCATTCTCCTTCAATTTGGATCTCATCCAAATCACTTTCTCTCAACTTGGATCTCATCCATGACCGTTTTATTTCTTCTTCAAACATTCTAAGTGTAGGACCCATTAGGTTTCCGGTTATATTTGTCACTCAAATCAACTCTTGATCTTAAGCAAGTCATGAGTAGCAACACATCATGACCCCAATTGACCAGAGAGTCAAGAGTTTGACTACAAACCTTTCCATATGCAATTAACGCAATTCATCTTTTCATTGTTACTATACCCTACTTGGTTCAGAGTAAGGACTATGTGTGAACTCCCACTTGACTAGCTATGCCACACCTAGCCCAAGTGATGCTTATCTTGTCTCCAAGACCCATAACTCATAAAGCATACCACTGAAAACTCTCTTCATGACATTTCCATTCTGGCCCGAGATTTCGAGTAATGCTCCCTATAAGAGGCCAAGGGTATATTGACAAGACCCTTCCCAGACCTTATCTAAACTCTTGTGCGGAGGATCTGCTTAGGGAGCACTTCAGCGGACTCCTCGGCAGGCTCGTTGGATCGAAGAGAAATCAGAAGTGAACCCTAACTTTCTATCTTAGGTTTGCTGGTTTAAACTGGAAATTAAATTTTCTTTTAATTGGTTGGGGTGATAATTTCGCAACTTCTTTCAAATATTTTTTATAAAATTTTCGACATAACGGGTGCATTTTAATAAACCAAAATTTACTGTCAAAAAATTTACACTTCTACTAAAACCTCTTCCTCGACTTCTTTATTTAAACTTGCAATAATCATTATCATATTTTCACCAACATGCCCACATCAACACTCAATTCTCAATTATAAATACAAACTTACAAAATTAAGTAGAATATATCTAGATGCATCATATATATGAAATGCATGGATATTTACAAATATAATTTCAAAATCAAATATATGTTGTTCAATTACATATCCATCTCATATACATAAAGTTTTACATCATAGGTCATGTCGCCCACCTATATAGAGCCCAATGAAATGATGACGTCACTGCTTCGTCGCGATATGATGGAATATAATATTCTGAAATGAACAAACAAGTTAGTGCAACGAAGATATATATCACATACACTAACATGACAATTTATCATTTGTTTTATGATTTCTTTCAAAAAAAAAACCCTATGTATATCCTTTAATTATTTTAACCATCACGGGCGATTTAAAATTAAAGCCAACGTGAAGCTTACTAAGTCATCTCAACCACTACGTTTTGGAATTTACTGCATCGCACGTAGGGCGCTAAAGCTTATCACTGAGCAACTACAATGCGGAATTTGCGCCACTTGGTGTAGTGCTAAAACTGCAGGCAACTCGGCGGAATTTCTTGCATCGCCTCGTAGTGCCAAACTATACAAATAGCCAACTCGTGCGGAATTATACGCATATCATAGCGTAGCGCTTATACTTTCTATGGCTGACAGCTTCTGACGAAATTTTTGCATCGTCGGCGTAGTGCTAATTTTCTTTATTAGCCCGGCGACTATGGACTTGGAATTTATTGATAGATCACATAACGCTAAATCTCATTATATCTTAAGGAATATACATGGGTTTTAAAACTACATTTACTTAGTGTCAAAAGCACAAATCTAACTCGTTTTGAAACTTCTAAAACTCTCTTTTCAAATATTTTCTTTTTAGATTACTTAACTACCATATTCATTACCAACATCAACCAATTACATAAAATTGGAAAGGATCTTAAGTAGCGAACCACTTACCTTGAAGGCTGCGTCACTCCCCGTCAAACTCTCCTCACGAGGCTCGTGGGCGTCGCTCCCGTGCTGTCACCTACACAATATTCTCATCATTACCTGGTAGCAAAAAAATTTTAATTCTCAACTATAAGGTCAAGAATCTCACTTAAGACCATTTTTCTCTATATATCCTCCTAACTTGTTTCTATTCAACTGAGACTCTCTAATCCTGATTTTTATGTAAAGTTTTAGTTTTTGACCCTTAAGGATCACCCCACGCGGTCCGTTTAATTGCTGAAGGCTTGGAATGAAAAATTATATTTTTACTCAAAACGGACAGCCCATAACAGAGCAGGTGGTAGCACGCTGCTCGGGGCTCCGTTTTCCTTCGTTCTTCTTCCTACGGTTCACTTATATCACCTTCTAGTCACACGAAATTGCCTTTTGTTTCTTCACTCATTTGAAGCTATGGTTCTAAGGTTTCTTCTCCAATTGTAATCACCCAATTTGGATCACCAAAACTCAAGTTATTGTATTTTATATCTAGATTACTCAAATTGGCAGAACATAATATGCACATAGCTCCACTTGGAAATATTTCTGGGCACTCTGGGGTTAAAATTTGCTTGAACTTACTTCAGCTAACTTATTCCCCTAGAAGTCTATTTTACCCAGAATTTTGAATCACTCAATTTGGATGAGTGAAACTCCACTTATGACCAAAACACTACAACCATGCCCAAAGCGGAGCAAAATCGTTGAGGCTGCGCAGTTCTATACGAGTCCATATTTGGGAGCCTTAGGCTACAATTTCTTATTAATTCGTATCATTTAGCCTATCTACGCATAGTTCTTTTACCCGATTGGAATCAATTCATTTGGATGATTCTAACTTAATTTATAGCCAAAACAAAAACAGGGGTTTTACAAAAATTTTGACAACAATTCCTTTAAAAACCAACATTCTCCTTTGTTTTTTTTTTTTTTTACAACCAATCCTCAAAACCGTAATACTCGATAATCGACATGAGTCATTGAAACCGACCTGCGCTTGTATTGGTAGTTTGGAACTCCCATCTGAAAACAAAACCACTAGGTGAAAATGCATGAATTTGCACAGTCGTGGTCTTCCTAAACATCGTATAATTTGATGATTCATGTTTATTTTCATGCGATTGGGGTTTTACTCGTAACCCCAAAAATTCAAAGGTTTATGTGATCTTTGCATAAAACCTAGGAGCGACTAATCTCATCTAAGCTTGGCAAGAATTGATCACCGTGATTAAGAAACCAACTTGTCACGAATTTTGGTGTATCCTTAACTTCTTCCTCTCTTTGCTTCTTCCTTGCTCTTGCTTTATCTATTCTCCTCCCTCTACGTTTTTCTTGCACTGTAGATAAGAAGGCCAAAAAAATATGATTTGGTTTTGTCTCATAGTTGTTATAAGCGCAAAGTCTCGATTGCAAGTTGGTCCTTAATTAACAATATTGCAATTGCATAACTTGTTTTATTTACATTATGGCCCATCTCTACTTGTTTTATGACTTACATGTCCTTTATGGTCAATTACAATTGTACCCTTGCCTAGCACCAAATTAGGGTTATAATTTATCGTTTAATTTACATCTAAAATATTACAATGGGACATAGTGCTCTTATGCGCCCATACCGGCATCATTATCGCATTATCTTCTCTCGGGATGAAGTGTTCTGACTAATTTAGTAAAATCGACCTTAAATTGATAATTCTCTAACGCCATGAGATTCAATTAATCTAATGTAGAGATTTATTTTACCTCTCTAATCCATCTTTTAACACTAAGAGGTTATAGATCGAAACTAGGGGTTTACATATATTCTTCTTCTATTAGGGGTCGTGAATCATTTATTGGCTACTCAATTCCCTTCGAATACTTCAAGTTGTACCCAATCATCATCCAACGAGCAACCTCATTGAAGCAACAAAGATCAAAGTCAAAGTACATAATTAGCAACCAAGATATCCTTGAGCACCTCTCAGAGTTTAAGGATCACGTGCACCGTTCTTTATGATGAGGCCCATAATTGACATTTGAATAGATGTCAAAATATGATTATCTGCATGTAGTCTCCGATGTACTTGAAGGAGTATAACATGTGCTAGTTTATTGAATCAACAATGTCCTTTCTTGTTGATCCTGTGACTAGAGATAATTTAAATACTACTATAATTACACATGATAAGAATCTTATTATCATGATCTTATCATGATTTCCTTTTTATGCTATATTATGTATCAATGACTTCATTAATTGATTTAAGATCACTATCAATTCAACACATGAATACTATATTAATGAAGAAGCCTTTTATTAATAAATATATATATATATATATATATATATATCATACAATAAACGTTAAAGGCGATTGATTGCCTTTAAAACACTTCACTAACATTTGTTGTCTGAGTTGAATCAAGAGAGACCTGTATGGGCCTTTGATCAATACCCACGATAAGTCATCCCTTCAATTAGACGGTGATACACTACTTTCTCTATTAAGTTGCTCAAATCCATAAATTGATTGTGAAAAACTTATCTACTTACAAAGAACTTTATTATCTTCTCTGCATATTAATACACCCATGTAATTTACAGTATAGGAGATATATATCGAATGCTCATGTCAATATCAATACACCAAAAGAATAAAAATGGAATAGTCAAGTATTAGTTATATCAAGTCTTGCTTTTGAGTGTTCAATCCCAATAGATTTTTGGAAAAAAAAAATGATTTAAAACGGTTCTAAGCATAGCACAACATCAAAAAACCAAGTAGAGCGGAAAAGGTAAATAATAAATAAACGAACATAGAAAGGAGGCCCCCCTTTTCCAAGGCATTAAGATTTTCCCTGGGCACTCATTGTGATTGCAAGTGGTGACAGAGGAACTCAAACAGGTTGTATTGATTTTACCTTGCTGGGAACATGAACCAGGTTCTCCGGCCCCTATTTGTAAAACATCTATAATTGGGTTCCCATGAAATATGGGTTTGAACTTTGAACTCGAATTCGAGTTCCTTACACCGAGTCACCCTAAAGTTAACGAGGATTAGTTCTCCTTAATCGTGGTAAAGTTAGCTTCACATGTGTGACCCACATTTCCTATCTATGATATATAGATACAAAACCATTATGGAAGTATAAATACAGGAACGAACCATTGACTACACATCTCTTCCTGAATCCTGGTCCCTTTTTTCCTTTTCTGTCGCTAGCCTTAGTATCCCTCATTTCACTGTCCCCCTCAAAAAAAGACACGACTCCATTATTTTTTAAATATCTTTGGACAGGACCCCCTTTCTGTGTCTTTTTAACTCTACCATCTCAAGATTGGAATTTAATGGGCAGGGAAAGATAACAAATCTTTTATTATTTACAAAATAGACATATTTGTCCAACAAATTTACATGGACATGTACATCTAGATGACACAAATACAGAAAATATGCATCATATTCTCTTTTCCAACATCATATAACAATCAAACAGTGAAAGAATATCAGAAACCAGCTGAGCTCTAATTCTCGCTACACCAAAAGCTACAAGCTGGTTCCTCAAAACTTTCTGGGTAGAAGAAAATAAAAAATTATGCAGAGTAAAACCACCATATGCTGTAGGGAGTTTGGAGATTCCGGGGAGGCATATGCAAACCTTCCCTCTGGTAAATCTCCTCCTCCTTCTCTGCAATCTGACAACAAGCAGCAGCTACATATATGCATATGTATGTACTCTATACATAAACTCAAGCTTGCTTCTCCAATTCCTTGGAGCTTATGAAGGTGCCATGGAATCCGTAAGGAACTCGTGAGGGAAGCTTCACTGAAGCTTCGAGCTGTAAATTCATCGCGTTCACAATCTGCAGCTCGGATTTCCATGTCTTCTCGTCGTGGACGAAAACCAGAATATACCCATCATCTTCCCTGTCAGAGTTGGGGTCTCTGGGAAGGAACAGAGGCTCGCCACCGTACCTCTGCTCTCCGTATATGAACTTGCTCACTTTCCCGGTAGAGAGGTCAACCTTGGCGAAACCGGACACTTTCGGCCATGGCTCAGCGAGGGCGAGATAGGCGAACTGGGTTTTTCTTCCTAGGCTGTTCCGGTTCACCATCCCGGCTTCCAAGTTCACTTGCTCCGATTCGGGGACTATCGGGCGGCGTGTGGACTTTCCGGTATTCAAATTGAGGCGGATTTCGGAGAGGACACTTTTGAGGCCGTCGTCGCATTCGTTGAAAATGGAGTCGGCTGGAGTCATGCAGGAGCCGATCACCACGACTTCATCGGTCTGCGGCTCCTCCCAAGCGTTCCAGAGGTGGAAGCAGAAGCAATCAGGGGCGTCTATCCACCGCATACCGGACACGTCAGTAGCATTCTTGTCCAACACCCCGAACCGCGACGTCTTGTTCTTGTCGTACACGACGGGAGAGCCGCCGGTGATCATCTCCTGCAGCTTGAACACAACCTGTTGATCGGGAACCACCACGAACCTCTCCGTGATCGCGAAGTCATGCATCATGGTCGGCTCCGCCAATGGAATCTCCACGTCTGGGGACTTGTCGCCGTTGGGGGAGAAGCGGAAGTACTTCAGGTATGGCTTCTGGACCACATCGTAGCTCAGAGCGAACATCTCTCCAGACACTGGATCTACTTTAGGGTGAGCGATCATTGTCGACCGAAGCTGGCCGTCGAAATCGTAGCGCTCCACCGTCTCCAGGTCGCCGGAAGGGGTCACCCGGATGTGGTACGGCAGGTCGTCCTCCGACATGGCGAGAAGTCTCCGATTGAAATACACGAGCCCAGCGTTGGCAACGCCGGTGCCCTGGCTTTGGTCTACCAGACCGAAGAGCCCGCGGGCGTAGAAGAGGAGGAGGCGAGCGATGCCGGAGTGGCCGTGGAGCTCTCCGATGGCCTTAGGGAACACTGGCCGGCCTAATTCTCGCTCTTGAACCAGACGCTGCGTTTCCGTGAAGCGGCAGGCGTAGCTAGCGTCGCCGTCTTTGAACCTAATAGCGTGAACCATGCCGTCTCCGTCGAAGAGATGGTGGCCGGCGACGGGCTCGTGGAGGGGATTCGCGCCGTTCCGGGTGTAGACGCCTTGAATGCAGTCGGGGATTCGACCATCCACCGTGAGAGAGTGTCGGACGGGCTGCTCGGGCACTGGAGCGAAATTACCGGCGATTTGGACAGTTGGGTCTGCGGTCTTGGGAAGAGGGTGCCTGGCCTCGCGTGCAACCAACGCGTTCTCCACGGCATCCAAGGCCATGGCAGCAGCGCTTTGCAAAAAGTTCCATTGGGTCGACACAGAGGATGAAAAGTCAGGCTTCTCTTTTGGGAGCGTCGTGGTTTTAACAGTAGAAACCCCAGTGGGGGATGATGATGTGTGCTTGGGGAAATGGAGTACAGAAGGGGTGTGGAGAGAGCAGTTTATGTTGGGCCTGCAGGTGGGCTTATGGAAAGAGCGAGAGCCCAAATCAAGAGCCGAAGACGGAGCAGAAGAAGAAGTAGAAGGATGGCATGATTTGGGTTTAACCCATGCACTAATATTGGAAGCTGCTGCAGGAGAACAAGCCATCATTCCCTATCTATCGTATTAAAAGAAAAAGAGAGCGATGGAGTAGTGAAGAATATGCTGTTATTGGGAAGCGAGAGAAAAAAGTGAGTGTGTGAGAGTGAGAGAAAGAAGTTTTGTTTGGTTGTTGGGTAGTGTGAGATGGAATTGGAGTATGATCAGGAGTGAGGAGGACTGAGGAAGAGGGTGGAGGGGAAAGAGGGTATATATAAAGGAGAAGGAAGGCCACGTGTTGGATTTGTGGAATGGGGACTGGGTGGAATCGCAGTAAGTGATTGAGACGAGGTGGGGGGAGAGCGGGTCATAGCTGCTTCAAATATCGACACGACGACGACCACAGCCCCATTCCCGTTTCAATGCATATGATTTTTAATTTTTTAATTTTTTTTGCGGAAATTGAAAAAGGAAGGGGGAAATGCGGTGGGAAGTAGCCCCTATTGGCCCATTACAATGCAGGGTTGGTGGTGGCCTGGCTGGGGGGGGTGGGGAGGTGATATCGGTGGCAACCCTGATTGGCTCGTTGAACACGTCTCACGCTGACACCGCGTTTCTCCCTCAATAGGAGTATGGGAGTTGCCCCCCCATACACGTGGCTCTTATTTGGGTGCTGCCTTGATGCTTTTCGTTTGCCATGTATGTCCGACTGTCCGTCCCTACACTTCACTTCACTCTCTCCTCCCCCCTCACCCCCTGAAATCTATGTCACATCCATTGCCCCACCCGCACTTTGCTCTCTCTATTACATTACTATTTACCTAATTCTCTTTTTATTTCTATTTCTGTCTTTCTGTGGACTCTCACCCCCGGATTTTTTACCTAGTGCTCCAGCCATTCGGGGTCAGTCTATCACATGGGAAAAAAGAACCAATTATTGGTATTCTACAGGGAAAAAGAAGAAGAAATTAAGAGCCAACGCCACCACCATTACATAATCACAATAGTATAAACCTTATTTATTGAATAAATGCTGCAACAAAAGATATTTCAATCCATGTTAACAGCTAAAATCTAGATTTATTTTAAATAAATCCCTGAAAATCTCTAATTATTAAATTATTTTAAAAATTAAATAAAAACTTTAATGTGTGCTAGCAATCAGGAGGTCAAGAACTGGTTGATGATAAACCTGAAATTGAAACTAGAGGTACAAATTACAGAAAGTTAAAAACAATCGAAACATGTTCTGTAATACTGTGCTTAGGAATTTTATTTCCTAGGATTCAATAGTTATTAAGAGATTTTCTCTAGAATAGAAACAGCATAGAGAGAGAAAAAAAGTAATATAGAGAGGAAGAGAAAAATTGTATCTTCTACAACAACGTCTAATTTTATAAGAAACCCAGGTGTAATAGTTGGTTTGAAATTCGAAAAATGGTTGTTGGCCATTAAGGCTGGAATTAAATAAAAAATAGTTGTTATGGTAGTGGTCGTATCGGCAACAAGGACTGGACCAGCTACAAAGGCATTTGTTTTCATGGTAAAATTCCTAAGATTGTTGTGTGTTGGCAATTTAGAGGTCAAGAATCGGTTGATGATAGAGATAAAACTGAAACTGGAGATACAATTTGCAAAAAAGTTAAAAACAACCAAGGCGTGTTCTGCAACACTATCCTTAAGAATTTTATTCCTCGTGATTCAACAGTTCTTCAGATGTTTTCTTTGGAACAAGAACAACTGAGAAAGGGAGTGAAATTAAAATTGAGAGGAAGACACTGTATCTTCAACATCAATAAGGAGGTCAAGAGCTTGTTGATGATAGACTTGAAACTAAAACTGGAGATAGGAATTGAAAAAAGTTAAAAACAATCAAGGCGTGTTTTGCAATACTATCCTTAGGAATTTTATTCCCTAGGATTCAACGGTTGTTCAAAGATTTTCTCTAGAACAAGAACAACAAAGAGAGGGAGATAAAGTAAAACGAAGAGGAAGAGAAAAAATGTATCTCAACATTAGCAAGGTCTGATTTTATAGGAAACCCAAGTGTAATAGATGGTTTGAAATTTGAGAAATGGTTGTTGGTAATGGCAAAGCCAAAAAATATAAATAAGAAGGGGCATAAATATTTTCAGGGGGGGCATGATAGTGTTATGGTTAAGTATTAAACCTTTTAAACAAGGGGTCAAAGGTTCAAACCCCTTTGTGAACAATTTTCTCTTCGGCATTAAGGCTATAATGAAATAAAATTGATTGTTGGGAATTAAATAAAAAAAATTGTTGTTAGGAATTTAATTCAAATAGTTGATTTTAAAACAGTTATTAGACTAATGATAATCATGGGTAGGGGGTGGGGGAAGAATCCATCAATTTGTACGGCAGTCAAGCTTTCAACCCATTTCTTGTGCACGCAAAATCTCTCCCTTCCAAGCCTTGTACAATCCCAAAGATGGGTTTCGTATATAACACCAAAAAATCTTGTTTTTTTTTCACATGAGACAAGCTCTTTTTGAAAAAGGCTATTCTTTACTAATAGATCAAACCAATATGGACCGAGCCCAAATGGACTATAGGTCAAAATGGTTTGCTTAATTTGTATTATTTATATTTTAGTCATTAATTTTATAAACCAACCTTTCAAATATTTAAAGTGGGCTGATCCAAGGTGCTCAACTCCTATTGCCATCTTTAGCAATATTATAATCCTTATTTATGGAATAAATGATTTAGTCAAGAATTGTGTGCAAATAAGGTTTAGTCCCGTGATTACAGGCATTTTTGATCTGTGATTAAGTATTGTCGTTATTTATTAGAGCATATCTTTGATTCAAAGATTTTTCTTTTTATTACCATAAAATAATTCACTTTTTCCACCTTTTTTATTCTCCTTATTAATTATTTTGTAGGTAGAGATTCCTTTTCTTGTGGACTCAGAAAACTTGGGGGTTTTATTTATGACTACAACGGGTTTCTAACTTCCAATCATAGGCAAACAACCATATCTTGGATTCATTGTATTATAATATTAACATCTTGTTGTGTGAACCCGGCTACTAGACTCTCATTAATGTCATGGATGACCCCCTACACCAGTTTAAAGCTTAAATATTATAACCTATATTCATAGCCAGTAGCCAATAACCAAAAGTTATAAGGACTGAGTTGATAGGGATTGTTTCTCTTTTTAATGACATCTTCTATAGGATTTCATCTTCCAATTGTATATAATAACATTCCTAAGCCATCCACGTGTCCCCTCGTGGCCCTGCACTTATTGATCGGATCTTACCCATTATTTTGATCTCGATATGAATGATTTATTTTTTTCAAAATTTCAAGTTTGAATGTAGAACCTTCACTTGGCCTACTCGTTTTTTTTTTATTGGTTCTTTTATCTTCCATTTAATTAATAACTTGAATACCCTTTTTGAACTTGGATCACCTGCCTTCAATTACCTAATCATCCATGATTTTGGCAGAAAAAATTGGAGGGAAGGAAGGGTGGGGTTTGCACTTGGCAACCTTTATCCATAACCCATGCAAGGCCACATACGCCACCACCAACATTAATTATTATTTTAATCAAATGAATTGATTATTAAGGAGAATAATTATTTTATTTTACATTAATTAGCACAAAAATAATATCTTATTGATAGTTGCGCTTTTTTAATGTTTTTATGCTATATTACTTTTCAGTTTTCGTTGTACTGTTTTTCATTATTCAAACTCACCAACTTAAAAACTTATTTCAGTCGCCTCTCTATTTCTTTCATTTTGTTTCTTTTAGCCTTTTTTCTTTAAGCAGAAAAGAATGATTTTTTTTTGTTATTTTTGTCTTGAAATTACTCCTCGGTACATCTCTATCTACCATTTTTTTTTCAATAAAATGATTCTTTCACAAAAATTTAGATTTTTAATTTGTTTTTTCATGTTTTTTTTGTCATTTTATGCAACTTGTGGTTTTATATCGTTTTAGTATGACAGTTTAATTTTTATCGTTTTATTGCAACGCTTTCTTGTGTGTATGTGATTCAATACGCTTTCTTGTATGTAAATGATTTGAACGACAAAACATATTCGATCAAACAAATACATCAAATCATAATCGTCAATATGCTGCAGAACTAGAGTCATGTAATCTAATCATCATAGAATTATCAAATATGTAGGTTTTAAGCAGATTCATTTTGCTATTAATTTGGATGATGCATCATCCTCTAGAGTTTGTAATGAATTTGATTTGTGTTTATATTGAATGTATTGTTAGTTTGAATTAATAAAATTATTCTTCTTTAAAAAAAACTTGTCAACTTAATCAACCTAGAGTTTGATGTCAAAATAATTTATATATATATATATATATATATATATATACTTCATTTCAAATAATTATCAAATTAATCTTTTTGTGTTTTAAAAACTCCATTCATCGGTTGCAATTTTAAAAATAAATTTAAAACCCATAGTTGATGAATAAGATTTTAAGATCAATTTAAAAACCATGTTTATCAATTAAGGTTTTAAAGTTAATTTTTAAAATCTCATTTGGTGAATGAGATTTTAAGACCACAATTGATCCATGCCTTTCCTGACTTTAATTTTTGGGTCTGCCACTAAAGTTTATTATGTATTTTTTTTAATACGAATTATTTTTGACATGAAACTCATCCGCCTAAGTCTTACCAATCAACTTGAATTTAACTCAATTAATTCAAGCTTTACCTAATCAATATGAGTTTAGTTTCAATTATTCAAACTTAACTTGAATTAAAAAATAAGTTTGAATTGAGTACGTCATGTTAAATTTTAGATTGGATTGGATTTGGATTAATTATATTTTTTAAGTTAGGCTAGGTTCAGGTTAGCTATCAACCCAACCGGCCCCTCTAACTAGTAACCATAGTGTTCATAAAGTCGTCTTCAATTTATACTTATCTATTATATAAAATTAATTTTTATTATATTAATTCTTTCAAAGTTATGTTATGTCTTAAGACTAAGCAATTACTTTTCTCATAAAAAATATTAATTTATTCCACTCAAATAATTAAGAACAAAAAAATTGGGTTGAAAATGCCTGGCCGAAAGCAAGATTGAGTGAGATTTGGGTCGGCTTTTGATATATATAAGTATAAGTTTCGTTTAATTTAGTGGAACTGTATTACTAGCAGGACCCCTGTAGCTAGGGAAAATACAAGTTTTTGATTAATTTTTATTAAATATATAATTTGCAGTTAATTTTACATTATTATCGATTAAAATCACTAAATAATACAAAATATTCCTAAATGGGAAGAAATCATTTCCTAATAATTTTTAATCCGCAAAATTGGTCCTAATATTTTTTTTCTTTCAACGGTTGTCATGAGTTATGACCATCCATTGTTTATCTTCTATGCGTGATTGTTTGTGTAAAGAAAACCTCAAAAACCACAGCTCACCAAAAAATATGGCAAAGTATTGGAATCCCATTGGACATGATTTCCTCCCATGGACAAAACCTGGAACCAAAATTTATTTTGGGAAAACTATAAATATTTGGTATGATCTCATAATAAATCTTGGTTATTATCGAACGTGTTAGATACAATCTTATACCTAAGGTTTACTATATTGCACATAATATTTTATCATCTTTATCAAATATTTTTTAATTAAAGGGATTTGACCTTAATTTTAGGTCTTTTAGTTTTAATTTTTCAAATAAATTAAAATGATACCCATAATATAGTTTTCCCAATTATTTTTACATCTGTGGTTGGACCACCATTATAGACAACAAAATTAATTTTAAATTATTAATTGTTATAAATAATGAAGAAAAAATGAGAGAAACTAAAAGAACAAAGAGAAAATACAAAAGGTCATTTTTCTTCTTATCTTTCATTATAAGGATCCCATATATATAGGGATCTTAGTTATCTGATAATAATCACATGTAATAATTCATAGATAAATGTGTGGTCATTCATTTAAATGAATTATTTATAAGCGTCACACTTATATGATCGTATTTAGATAGTTAGTATTTATCTGATTAAAAGCTACTTTAGTAAAGCGGTAGAGATAAAGCACGGGCTGAAGGAAAAAAAGTGCGATGTCACTAACATCTTTAACAATTATCTCTCTGATAGTGACATAATATTTCATTTTAAAGATCTTTTACACGGCGCATGCGATCACGGTGTCTGAGTTTCTTGAATGTTGTAGTGGAATGAACCTCCATCATCTGTTGGAGTGTCATTCTGGGCTTATCCCATTGCACATTGATTTCACCATTGTTCTAAAGTTCATGAGTATAGAAGAATTTTGGTGAAATGTGCTTAGTTCGATCACCTTTAATATATCCTCCTTTGACTTGTGCAATACACGTAACATTATCTTCATATAATACGGTTGGTTTGTTCTTGATAGAAGATAATCCACATGGTTTTTTGATATGTCGTATCATGGATCTCAACCAAACACATTCTCGATTAGCTTCATGCATGACAAGTATTTCTAAATGGTTGGAGAAGGTGGCCACCATTGTTTATTTTACTAACCTCCAGGATATAGAAGTATTTCTATAAGTAAATATATATCATGTCACGTATTCGAGCTTTAATGAGGATCAAAGATAACTGCATCTTGCATAACCAAAAATTGTGGTTCAATGTTTTAGAATAAAATAATCAGCGTCATGTCAGACGGAAGGATATCTTAATACATATTTAATTCGTTCAAATGCTTTAGTTAGGTGAGGCTGTATCTTGCTTAGTAAATTAACTGAGAAAGCAATGTCTGGTCGAGTAAAAATTTCAAGATAAATTAGTGCACCAATTGCACTAAGATATGGTACTTTAGTACTAAGCAATTTTTTATTTTCTTCTTTAGGCCGAAACGGATCTTTGGTCATGGCGACCTAACAAATGCCAGCCAGGCCCCTTAGGGTGTGATTTATCATATGAAAGCGGCAGGACTTTTACATATATGTTGATTGATGGATTAATACACCATCGAAGACAATGCTTTCGATTGCAGGCGAGATAATATTTTGTTTTCTAAGATCTTTCATTTAAATTCCTTCTTCGTAGTCAGGTGTTTTGATGAGCTCTTGAGTCAAATGGAAATTCAAATCATCCCACACTTATCTTTGCCAATAATTTCAAATCCAGTGCTCTTTCTTGATAAAAGCGGCGTGGGAAAATTGGATTTATTCATATCCTTCTTTGAGCAAATACTAGCTTAAACGATTATACCACATTCGACCAGATTGTTTTGATCCATATAAAGATCGCTATAACTTGATTGAATACATGCTCTGTGGTTTTGAATTCATTGCTTCAGGTAATTTGAATCCTTCAAGGATTTTCATATATACATTAGTATCAATAGATTCATATAAATGGAAGTGTTATTTACATCGTCGATGCGCATATCAAATTAATAGGAGACATTTCAAATGTAACAAATAACGAAGTATATAGTTGCATCCATTACGGGAGAATACGATGCTCCCTCGCTTAATCAATTTCATGTCTTTATGAGAAGCCTTGGGCCACAAGGCGTGCTTTATATCGCACAATTTCATTTTTCTCATTTCGCTTTTGTACAAAGATCCATCGATATATAACCGGTTTTATATCTTTGGGTGTTTGAACTACTGGTCCAAATACCTCTCGTTTAGCCAGTGATTTTAACTCTATTTGAATTATACATCCATTTGAACCAATCATTTAAAGTTGACATTCATTCATATTTTGTAATCTGATCTTTAAGTCATTGCTTATGATGTCCATAGCCCACTTAGAAAAAGCATCATGTATAGGGTAGTATTTAGATCCATATTTTTCCTGCTCTTAATATAATTAATGATATCTCTTCATTGTTGTTATGTCTTAGTATAATCATGAGATAATTGTTCAATTGATGCCTTTTCTGGGGGTTATTAGTTCATCATTGTCACTTTACATTTTTATGCTTGAGCATGCTCTTCAAGAACATTGAATTTGCTACTTTCTTTTTTCTAGGAATTGTATCTTTTGAGCCAATAGGTCGTCTCGTTTTAATTGTGGCTTAGGCTCATTGGCCTCTATGTTCAATTTCCCAATGGAATTTTCAATCCGTGCTGGGATATTCTTGGCTAGTATATGTGATTTTATGCTTTGGCTTTATTGAATCGATAGATGCATCGAGGCAATTGATTTGCAAGATTTTATAAATGAATTGTCTTTTTGGACCTCTAATTTAGATTGCTGTGAGGGGTAGTGGAATGAGAAAAAGATGGATTAAGGCCCGTATAATTTCTTGCCATTCTTCTAGAATTGGCTTTTCTCTCCCTAATGGCGGAAAACATCTTCATTAAAATGACAATCTGCAAATTGAGTAGTTAAAACCTTACCTGTGAGAGGCTCAATATATTTAATAATAGAAGAAGATTGAAAACCAACATAAATACCAAGACAACATTGAGGACCTAATTTAGTTCGATGAGTGGGTGCAAGGGGAACATAAACAGCACAACAAAAAACATGTAAATGTGAAATATTAGGTTGATAACCTAGAATAAGTTGTAATGGGGATAAATCTTGATTGGTTGTAGGACCAGTAATTAAATTAACATGAATAATAGCATGCTCCATTACGATAGAGAACAATTGGTGTTCAAAATGGTCTAGCAATTAATTCTGGACATTTGATAGCAGTTTAGCTAACCCATTACGATATGAACATGAGCAATTGAGTATTGAACATCTATTCCAATGGACATACAATAATCAAGGAAGGTTTGAGATGAGAATTTACCAGCATTATCAAGACAATATGTCTTGATAGGATGATCAGGGAATTGTGCCTTGAGTCAAATTATTTGGGCTAGTAATCTGGCAAATGCAACATTCCGGGTCAAAAGAAGGCATACATGAGACCATTTAGTGGATGCATCAATTAAAACCATAAAATAACAAAAAGGTCCACTAGGTGGGTGAATAGGCCCACAAATATCCTTGAATAAATTAAAAATGGAGGTTAAGTGCAATCTTTGTAAAAGATGGTATAATAATTAATTTGCCTTGAGAACAAAAAGTACAACTAAAATCATGAGATTTTAAAATTTGTTTGCTCGTTAATGGATGCCCGTTAGAATTTTGAACTATACGACGCATCATTGAAAGTCCCGAGTGTCCAAGTCGTTCATGCCACAGTAAAAATGCTTTTGGGTCATTGAACTTCTGGTTCATAACAACATGAGATTCAAGAGGTCTAATAGTTGTTTGATATAATCCATATGATGAAGAAGTCAATTGTTCCAAGATTTGTTTTTGTCAAATAATGAGTAAATTTCCATTATGACTCATAGTTTCAATGTGATATCCATTTCGGCGAATATCCTTAAAACTAAGTAAATTTTGATTAGATGTATTATAATAAAGAGTATCATCAATTTGAAACTTGGTGCCATTAAGCAGAATAATAGTAGCTCTTCCGGAGCCTTTAATTAGGTCAACGAGACCTAAGATAGTTTGAACATTAAATGGAACTAAAGTTAAATTTGAAAAGTATTTCTTATCACGTAAAATTGTGTGAGTTGTGGCAGCACGATCACGAGACATGCATCTTGAGGAGAATGATCCATATATCTTGAAAAGAAAGACAAATTTAAATAGAAGAACTCAATTTTATTAGATATGTAATAAAGAAACGCATAATAACATATATTAATCATAGCACACATTGTCATAACAAATCAAATGGTCAATTTTTCCACTTGGATCTTCAAAGAAATCAGAGATGTCAAAATGAGTTAAAGGTATTGCACTATCATTATCAATGAAGTTGTCATCAATTTGATTGTTAGCTTCTTGGAGGGAGACTTGATAAGGATCATCAGGATCCATTGTCCCTTGACCATTAATAAAGTTGGTCTCAATTTGATTACCTTTTCCTTTGATGGAGGGCGGTAAAGGTCGACAAATGCTTGGCGGCATAGGGCAGTGCGTGACGGTGACCTTTCATTCCACATCTGTAGCATTCAGTCTCATAAACTCTTTTGTTATGTGGCTTAGTAGCCTTTCTCGGTAATATTTCTGAATGATTCAGCTTATGGCTATTGGAGTTGTTTTTCTTATTGTGAGGTTGATTAAAATCACCTTGATTCCAAGAAATATGGTGACCCGACTCTGACGCCATTGTCCGCTAAAATATCCATGCCACGCCCACCGTTTATTAGTTTTGAATTATGGCAGTGACTTGAGTGATTATATGATACAGTAGGGCAAGATTGGTGATTTTTAATAACAATTCCATTATTACAATTTAGCTACAGGAGACATGCAATTAACTTAGAATATTTTGATAAATGGCTCACATATTTGTTGTTTAGGGAGCATATTAGAGGCGTGAAAAGTGGTATATGTTTTCTCAAGCATATCCTCATTCGAGACCTTTTCCCCACATAATTTTAGCTGAGAGCTAATTTTGAACAAGGCTGAGTTATAGTCATTGGCCGATTTAAAATCTTGTAGTTGTAAATGAATCCAATCATAACGGGCGCTTCGAAGTATTACGGTCTTTTGATGGTTATACTATTCTGTCAAACTTTTCCAAAGGATCAATGGATCCTTAACCATAAGATATTCACTTTGAGAGTGCTTCATCAATGCAATGTGAAGGAATATTAAAACTTTTAAACGCGATCATATTTGGGATGCGGGTATTTCCTTCTTTGATAGTATTTGGTCATAGCATCAAAATTAAGTTCGACATCCAATATCTAAGATAAATAATTCTTACCTGAAATATCAAGGGAAGCAAATTCGAGCTTGGTGATATAAGTCATTTTCTGAAATAATTAACAATATATGAATAAAAGTGAGATATAAGAAAATTATAACTTAATAACTAAAATTTAATAATAATATATCTGAGCTTAAGTGGTAATTTTTAAAAATGAGAACTTGAAGTATATGGTTCAAATTTCCGTTACATTACGTAGAAGAGTCGTATTTTAGGTTATGGTCCCGATGATGGAAGAAATCTTTAACAATTTAGATTTTCATAACTTCAGACTATGAATAATGTCCAGTTTTATAGCTTATGGCTATAAAATTTTCTTTAGAAAGAAAAAGACAAAAAAGGAAAAATACATACTCATAATACTTTACTGGTTTTGTGACTTTGTTTGTCTGAGCTCTCGTGATGATAACGTGTTACAAAGAACAAAGAAAGGAAGAGTGAAACTAAGAGAACAAAGAGAGAACTCAAGAGAGAACTCAAGAGAGAACTCAAGAAGTCATTTTTCTCCTTATCTTTCATTATCAGGGATCCCATATATATAAGAATTAGCCCCGTTAATACGAGTAATAGAAATGCATTCATGTAGTTAAGCGTAAATGTGAGGTGGAATTTCACATTTCTCGATAGATGTCCCATACCAATAAACCATTTTATTTCACAAAAGGAAAAAAATCATCTTTTGGAAGTCCTAACCACCCTTTCCTCTATTGTCTCTTTTAAACCATTCTTCGTTAGACATGAGGACTCATTTTTTTGGTCATTCTTAGCCTAAAATAACTCATTCCATCGTTTTCCCTTTGATTTGAGTTTCCTTTTAAAATAAAGTGGTTTCTTTCATATCAATTTGGATTTGTTTTTGTTTTTCCTTTATTTTTTTCGTGTTTTTGTCGTCGACCTGTTATGATGTATTTTATCTCTGATTTGTTGCGACGGGTAGTTGTGTCTTCGACGATTAACTTCTATATGGGTTTTCACATTGTCAGTTTAAATGACAAAGTTCGATCCGAGAAAGTTATCGGATCAAATCTTATTTATCAATATGCTACAAATCTAGAACCTTCGGTATTCCATGCATTTTTAGATTATCAATTGTATAGGTTTTGAGTTGATCATTTTTACTGTTAACTTGAATGTTACATCATTCTTTAAAGTTTTTAGCACTTTTGATTCTATGTTTCTATTGATTATATTGCTAACATTTATCAATAAATTTATCTCTTTTAAAAAAAATCATTTTAATTTACAACCTCAAAATTATTTCATCTTTATGGTGATAAAACTAAACTTGAAAAAACTGTTTTCAAATAAATAATAATAATAATGGTTTAGAAAAAATAATTTGAGTGATGACCATCGTGTTTGATTGATAGGGATGCATTCCCATGTTAGAAGTTAGACCATGTAACACGTAGACTATTATTTTTGGATGATTTTGATTCATCTAAAATATTTGTTGGCTTACAAGAACATATGGTTTAGTTTTATTATATGGTGGGTATTGGCACATGCGGTGCCGCCGTCTTGGGACAAAAAGTTCACAAATAATATTTTAAATGTATTTCAATCGGGGAAATGCCCCTCAATCTCCTCTTCATAATGGGTGACGCTGCGTGTCAAATCTACTCCCTTAATGATTAATCAATCCACTTGTTCATGAAATGTCTAAATCAACTAGGAACCATATAAAACATGTATGTGGCCGCCAGGTGAATATGCAAGTTGCAGGCACAAATTAATTACCTCTTCCTCGGAGTCCCCTATAGAACAATTAACTTTTATTAAAATAATATTTTATTTATCTTATTCAATTCATTCATCAACCAATAGTCATATTCACACAACTTTAATTCTTTCCTCATAATTAAACAAGTCTAAATAACAATTTCAATATTTGAATAATTTTTAAAATTCTTTTAATTTAACATTCATGGACTCAACTTAACTTTTTTAAGAACCTCCTCTAAACCAAGTTATAAAGTTAATCACGTAACAAATCATTCTTCTTCAATGACTTATAAATATATTTGTAACTTCATCTTTTAATTTACAAAACTCAAACTAATTTCTTAATATATTACACCGCCATTTTTATATATCATTGTTGCTGCCATAAATTAATTTATTATTGATTTTTCAGTGTGTTCTTAATCTTTATTTACACTATAATAGAGTGCAAATTATTGTCAATTCTATATGGAATGATTTAAAATTTTATATTGTGACAATTCTGTTAGAAAACGAATATATCAAGATTTCAATTCTAAGAAGATAGAAAATCAATACCAAAAATATCATACAAATTATTACATAATTTCTTAATTACTTGATATCTTCAAACATTTCCTAATAGTTTCTTAAAAAAATTAAATCATTCACAATGAGATATACAAGAATTACATTACCTTTAGAATTATTTGTGTTGGCTCATGAGAAAACAAACCAGGATAATTAGTTATTAATAGTTTATTTGAGATGAGTAATAGGTGGCAAGTGATCAAGAATTGAAATTATTCAAGATCAATAAGGGAAGAAAATCGAAATTTCAAGCTCAAAAATCAATTGAAGACTTTGTAAAATTAGAAATCTATGTAAGGTGAAAGTATTAATGCACCTTAGATTATATATTTTTTTATTGGGAGAATTATTGTAACACCCAGGAATTTATATAGGTATAAGTTACGGAAAATAATAATGACAAGAATTTGTATAGGTATAAATTAAGGAAAATAATATTGACATTAATTTTTATAGGCATACGTTATGGAAATAATGATAATTCAATTAGACATTATGAAAATAATAATGGTAATTCAATTAGTAATTAATTAATTAATTTAATGAAAGATTAGTAAAAATGTAATTTTCCTAATAGATACCACAGGAGTATAAATTGGAGTAAGATAAAAAATCATTTACATTAAATGCTGAATTCTCTGTGGTGAATTCAGAGAATGTCTTTGGGCTTCCCGGATCTAGGGTTTGAAGAACAAATTTCTCTAGGTAAGATCTTCCTCATTTTATTTTTCTAGATTTCTTTGATGGAGATTCTTTAATTTCTTTCAGTTTAGATGAACCCTGAAGAAGTCAGCTTTAGATTTCACTTTCGTTCTTTAGAAATAAATAAAATAAAGTTGTTGGTGTCATATTGAATTACTTTAGTATGAGAATGAAAAAAGTATTTAAGAATAATTTTTTGAAAGAAAATAATGATAAACAAATAGGATAAATTTGAAAAGAATTTGATTTTGTATAAATATATATATTTGATAAGTATTTAAATATATGTACTTTGACACAAATGAATATTTTATTAAGGATTGAGAATTTATTTGATAAGAATATGATTTAGAATAATTATTTGGCAATTATAGGAAATAAGATCCGTTAATAATCGCATTGTCAAGTATGATAATTGTTAGGTAAAAAATTTAGATATGTATTGTGTAATAATATAATTTGTAAATATTATTAATATTATTTCTTTATAGTAAAAGATTTAGTTAGGATTAAGATCATAAAAATAAATAAATTATTAAAATAAGATCGAAAGGAATATATAGTTTATAAAATTTGTAAAACTACCTAATTCAAATAGTTATGATTTGAGCAGTTGTCAATATGTTTGAGGTGAACAAAATAATATAATTGTTAAGAATGTCTTCGAATTAGGAAAGTTTTAAGAATAAATAGTAATGATGGTAGTTCTTCCTTTATTATTTTAGGAGAAATATTTAAAACGAAGTGAAATTCTTGGTTAAATTTCTTTCAAAGCTTTTGAGTACTCCTTTGAGGTAAGGGATTGTCTGACTTTTTCGAAAGAATTGTATTTTTATATGTAATATGCGTGTAAGGGATATTAATGCAGTTTTTAAAAGAAAATTGTTTGTTTTTCAACCGTTTGAGGATGAAAATTGTTTTAAAATTTGAATTATATATAATCTTGGTTTATGAAAGAAGTTTTACTTGTTTTATTTATTTGAATTATCAGCTTGGATCGAAAAAGTAGTTTGTATGATTGTACTTTTGAGATTTGTTTGTTCTGAAAAGAAAATGTGGAGATATGATGTTTTGTAATTTGAAATTTTGAATGAAATATTTATTTCTAGTTAGTTTGGCCTTGTCAAACGGGAATAATAGTTAATATTTGTCGTATTTGTCCATTTGGATATAATAGTTAGCCAGTACCATTTTCTTGGTGGGGAATATGGTGATTTGAGCGACACCACAGGGGTTTGGTTAGAAGATTCTTAATCTTAGTAGTGTTTGGTTCGATCCACCTTAAAAGGAACAATTCTGACACAGCCACCCTGTTGAAGTCCCACATAGCGGGAACCGTTTGATGTTGATGACGGGGAGAAAAATATATTTGAAATGTAATTTGATTTTTTGGATTTGATATGAAAGTGTTTGAATCGAAATTTGATATGAAATTGTTTGGATCACATTTGATATGAAACCGATTTAGAGAATGGATGAATGTTTTTTGAAGTATATTTTGTTAATGTTCAAACTTATTTTGAATCAAAAGTTTTAATGAAAAACATATATTTATTTGTTATATGATTGACTTTTGATCAATGAAAGCTGCCAGTAGTATTCTTATTAACCTTTAGCTCACTCCCATTCGTTGACATATTTTGGTGCGCAGTTTCCGCGAAGAAGAGTGATGGCTAGGTTGGGGGTTCGTCATCATTAGGATTTGATTAGAACTTTATGTTGGATCATGTTGAACTCATAAGTTCATGTTTAGCTATGAAATGTTGGGTTTGAAAGTTAATTGAGAAAGTCACTTGGATGAACATTCCTTTTATATTAGTACAAAGTTAGTTTGAGAGATCTCGAATATTATTTATGTCCCGAACAACTTTATATGACATGCATAATTGAGATTTGAATATTTAGAAATAATTTTTTATCGTATTTTGAATTTGGAGAATTTATGAATTTAGAAGGTTCTTGCATTCACTACGAATATGTGATTGGTAATTGAATAATCAGGCAGTTACAAGAAGGTTAGTGTCGTTGCGCTTGGCCTTGGTGAAGGTTTGAGGAGTGTGAATCAACGATCATCTTTTAAGGTGGGTTTCGGGGCGTTATAATTATGCTTCAAAGTCCCATGGACCCTCTTATTTAACAAAAGGTTCATGAAAGCATCCAAATTAAACCCAAAACAATTTTTTTATAAGGAGAATTATGCTTCAAGGTCTCATGGACCCTCTTATTTAACAAAAAGTTCATGAAAGCATCCAAATTAAACCCAAAACATAGAAGATTTAGTAAAATTAAGACCAATGATACAAAAAATTGAAAATACCAAAACTACCATTGCCCACCACCACTGCTTGTCCCCTAGCCCTAGCCCCCCTCAACCCCATCCACCAATACACATGCTCACACAACCCCACACCTAGCTTCTTTTTGTTTTTTTTTTCTTTTGATTTTTGTTTTTGTGTTTTTAAAATTTTTATTATTTACAATCGGTCTTCGAGGTTTTTTTTCCTTTTTTGTTGTACTTTTCATATAAATCACCCTCCATTTTTCCATATTTTAAATAAATTAAATTTTTATAATTTTAATTAATGTTATAAGATAATATCTTATTTTCACTTATTTTGAAAATATACTTGGCAATTTAAAAAAAATTTAATTATTGATTTATTCAAAAAAATGAACATTCATTTATTTTATTATTTTTATTATTTTTATTAATTCATTTAATAATTCCTAAAATTTTTTAAATAATTTTGACATTTAATTTTATTAAATAAATTATAAATTTGAAAATGTACTTAATAAAAATGTCTTTAGTGCAAATTTTCATTTATTCAATATTTTACATTTTAATGTAATTAACGTGTTAAATATAAACATATTCACATGTAACAATTAATAAGAAAAATATAAATATATAATAAAACCAATAATAATAGAAACACACATATAATGGATAATAGATAGAAAATAGATTTGAGTTCATTATTTATTTATTTATTTTTTTCTAAATCATAACATTGAAACACATGCATATGCTCATATTTATGGGACTTACTAGATTTGTTACACTGTACAAGGTATTTCCACTAATTGTACAAGACATGTGAATTAAGTATATAAGTCGTGTACAAGCCTACTATTCTTTAAGGATTTCAATTGATTTTTAAAAACTCAAATAATGATTATTCCTTAATTGAAGGATGGAGGACATTCCTTATAAATATTGCTTGATTTCACATTCATCCTATGCATTTTCTTAATCTCATACATATTCATTTTATAACTACTTTAATTATAATTTTTGAAAAAATAGATTTCAATTTATTTATTTATTTATTTTTCTGAACTATAAAGATGAAAATATGCCTATGCTCATATTTAGTACTGAGACCTATGATATTTGTTACAATGTGATAGGGTTGGAAAATAGGCTTGTAGGCCAGATCGAGACGAAAAGGGTGATGCGCTACATCTGATACAGGAGCTCCTCGATCACAAGCTGTCGAAGACGGGGGCCGGGTCAAGAGACGATCACGAATGGTGGAAGCCCCATATCTGCCCGAGGATCAGTTGTATATCGCTCATCTGGGAAAATGAATAACCTCCCAGCAATACATTATCCTGCCGATCCAACCAAATCTTATCAATAAGGAAGGAAAAATAATAAGATCATCGCCAGTTGGATCTACCCCCAATAAGGAAGGAGGATTATCTCAAACAAACAACTCCTTCTATATCCTGTACCAAATTCGATCTAGACTGAAATAAGAAAGACTGAAATAAGAAATATCCCGTCCAATGGGAAGGACCTAATCACCATCAAGCGGTTGAACATCTACTATAATCACAGGACCACCCGTCCGGTGAAAGTATGATTCTGAAATGCAAAAACTTCAATGCAACGGTCTTTCTTTTCTCAGAGGAGAAGCCCGACTTAGGCATGGGACGACCACGGGCGCGACCCTCGCCGACCCCCGCAGTATTTCTGTTCTTGCGAGAGAACAGCGTCCGGTGCGGTTCAACACCAACACCACCACGTACTATCTCGGTGAACGATCAGGGCGCTGCTGTCATTGCAAACAATCGGGCCCATTGGGAGACAGTTTCCAGTGGAGTTCACTTGTTGAAAAAAGGCATCATCACAATGTATAAGGTATTTACACTAATTATGCAAGGTAGATGAACTAAGTGTACAAGAGGTATACATGCCTACTATTTTAAAAGGATTTTAATTGATTTTTAAAGACACAAATAATTATTTCCTTAAACTATAGATGAAAGACATTCCTTATGAATATTGCTTGATCCTCACTCTCATCTTGCACAATTTTTTTTAACCTTGTACATATTCATTTTAAGGTATTTACACCAATTGTACAAGGGGTGTACAATTCATTTAAGGTATTTATACTAATTGTACAAGGGGTGTACAAGCATTCTTCAAGGACTTCAATTAATTTTTAAAAACTCAAATGATTATTGCCTTAACCCAAAAATGGAGGACATTTATGATAAATAATGTTTGATTTTATGTTATTTCCTATTCATACTAACTTTTTATTTATAACATTTCCAATTTTAATATTGTAATTTAATTTTTTACATTTTAAAATTATTAAAAAAAAAGGTTAATAGAAGATATTACCACTATTACTTTAAATTTTATCCAGTTTCAAAAATTAATTTTAAAATTAAATACTAAAAAGATTGTTACTAATTTTTTGTTAAATAGTTAATATTTTTATATTATTTTTTTATCTTTATTTAAAAAATTTAACATGTGGATTATATTTTTTATTACTTTTTAAAAATTTTAGGTCTATAAAAATTTATAATATTAAAGTATTAAAAATAAGATTATAATATGAAAATAAGAAATTATTATAAATAAAAAATATTATGAATAGGAATATATATATATTATAATATATTTATTAAATTATTTATTAGGTAGGTGAATGTATTTATATATTAAAAGTAAATATAAAAACAATAATTAATAGAGAAAATATAAAATAATGAATTATATTAAAATCATAGAACAAAAATGACAAAAAAAAAAAAAAAAAACTAGATGTGTGGAAGGCTAAGTGGCTACTTGGGGTGTATGTGGCCAGGAGATAGAGGTTGGGGTTTGTGAAAAAGGTAGGGTATATTTGTATCATCAAAACATATGTGCTTATGTTTAATTTGGGTGGTTTGATAGACTCTTTATTAAATAAGGGGTCCCATCTAACCCTAAAGCATAATTGCCCATTTTTTATATGCATCATTTCATAACTCAATTTTGGCTTCTAAATTGCATACTATGTTGAAAATTCGAGTTGAAGTTAAAACCTTAGGTCTCATAGTTCAAAAATTGTGTTTAAATGAACTTTATAAGGTTGGGAAGTGGTATTAATCGAAAACAAAAGTTTTTCAAGTGAAGGGAGGTCGATCAAACGAGGTAGAGCCTCAAACCGGTTACGATTCCTACAAGTGGTCAACTAGAAGTTGCAAAAAGGGTACTAGTTGACCAGTTACCCTTTTCCGAACGAGCCCCCCATTTTTTTCAAACAGGGTGCTTAGGTCGTCCGGATTTACCATAAAGGGGTGTTTTCTATGTGTTCTTTCTGACGACATTGTGTTAGTCTGGATGCTCGTCCGAATGAGTCTTTTTGTTCGTTTGAACGATGCCAACAGTCACTTGTAGTGCAATAAATGTACTAATGACTAGTCTTTTGGATGATCGTTTGCTCGTTTAGACATGGGCCTCTTGAGACAAAAAGTGAACCCGAGTCTTCTCTCCTATAAATTGATAGTTGGGATTCATTTTATAGCGATGAGTAATATTGCATTAAAGCTCTCAACTACCATTTCTCTTGTTCATTAACAAACATTCTCATTTTCTTGGTGTATATACTTTTCACTTGCATATCTTAGAGTGAATCTTGTTCTTACCATAGCTTGATTTGCATTTAAGTGTTCCTTTGAGCTAGTGAGAGTGTTTTTGGTAATTAAAATGGAGCATTCAAGTGAAGATCCCTTGAAGAAATTGTACGATGGTCCATTGGAGCCAAAATCCAAATGTACAAAGAGAAGCTCAATTTTGGAGGTTGGAAATAGTGGAACCCTCACCAGATTGAAGGTTTAGGAAAAATGGATGTAGGCAAAATGGGTTGAGCTACCATAAACTAAGTTTGCAATTCTTATCTATTGACGCAGACCGTTAGATCAAATCAACCAAAATCCTTATTTTGGTTGTTTTGAGATATTATCTTTATTTTTTGGGATATTATTTTTATTTCTCATTATTGTTTTGGGATATTATTTCTTTTCCCTTTATTGTTTTGGGATATTATTTTTTTTCCAATTATTGTTTTGGGATATTATTTTATTTCCTTTTATCACGGTGTAATACAATGTATAAATCGTGTTTTAGAGTTTGTTTAAGACACTTTTATCAATTTATCAATAAATTCAAGGCTTTTTCTTTACTTTGTTCTTTGGATTGAGACGTTTTATTATTGTTGATTAATTGTGTGATCAATTGTGCTACACACTGCATCAGGTGGTATCAGAGCGGGTTTCTCTCAATCTATAGCTAATACTGGTGCTAGTGATGAAAATCAATCCCAAGACGGTGATCGGGGATTGCAGGTTGTTTGGAGATCAATACTAAGCAGCAATAATCAATCCAAAATTTAACTCATCAGTTGGAAACAATACAACCCCAATTGAAAGCGTTAATGAGGATCAATGGACAAGGGCGTAGGAATGATGATGAGGAACAAGGTGGAGGAATTGGCCCTGCTAGACCCAATTTTAATCACATTCCAAATATATGAAATCAAAGAAGGCCAACTATATGATTTAAGGTAGATATCTCTAACTTTAGTGGTGTTCTTAATATTGAGGGGTTTTTAGATTGGTTGACTGAAGTAGACAGGTTCTTTGACTATACCGAGTTGCTAAATGATAGGAAGATTAAATTTGTTGCTTATAGGTCAAAAGATGGAGCATCAATATGGTGTGATAGATTGACGGAGATGAGGATGAGAGAGGAGCGTGATTCGGTTCAAACATGGCGTTGGATGAAACAATTATTACGAGGTAGATTTTTACCGTCAGACTATGAACAATATATTTTTTGTGAGACCCCGGATAAAGTAAAATGATGAACCACGGGTTGCAAACACGGGAATTTCTAGATCGGATGACGGCGGGACGTCTGTTGAGTTCGGTCTTGCGAAATCTAAGTACACGGTCGATTTTGTCGGTCAGGAAGGTCGGATTGCACGTATTCGAGACAAGCGGACCCGAGTGAGAGGGTGACATGGCATCGAGATGCATGCTGTGGCACACAGGAGAAAGGACATAACACTTGGGTGAAAATTTAGAAGTGTCACACTTCTATCTTGCATGAGAGGATAGTAGTGGGAGAGAGTGGGCATGAATGACATGTGGGATCTGGAGTGTCGCTGAGGAGAGAAAGAAGAAGTGTTCTACACCTAGATAGTATTCTCCGCCTAAAGCAATTTGTTTGGTGGGAGGGGAGGGAAAGAGGGAGAGAAAAAGGAAAAGAAAGAAAAAGAAAAGAAAGAAGAAAGACAGAAAAGGAAGAGAACCCGCGGGTTCTCGATTAACAAACGAGAGGAGTTGCGGTAGTGAGACGGATCTACACTTCGAGGTAGGGGTTCTCCTACTGCAGTTGTAGTCTTTGTTTAGAGCCATGAAATGGCCATGACGGTCTTAGTAGTGGGCTGGTTGCAAAGAATAATTCGATAGAAATTATTATTGGATTGGGGCAGGTTTCTAGGTGCGGGTGGTTTAGGCTAACGGTTAAGGCGGTGTGTGTGTAGTTTGGGATCTAAGTAGGATTATTTTGGTTGTGATCTGTATATGCTGTTCTCTGAGATTGGAGATTGAAATCCAGTTTTTGTGTGTTATTGCTTTTTTGAATGACATGCGGATTAGATTTGAAAAATGATGTTAATATATATGCATGCTTGTTATATATTAACGTGATGCTAGTGTATGAAGCATGTATTATGAGTGTTGCATGTAGTTCCCATCCTTAAATGTAACATGAAATATTATCATTGATATCATTGCATGTGCGCAGGGGTCATCGCGTGAATCGGGTGTGAGTGCATGAATAAAATGGATATTTCGGAGGGTTGTCCAATAAATTATTTCGGAGGGTTTGTCAATAAATTATATCGGTTTGTCGATGAACTCTATCGGAGGTTGTCAATAAGGGTTCTCGGAGATGGTCGATTGGTCGATACTCGGAGGTTGTCAATGGTTTACTATTCGGGTTGTCGAGTGTACGAAATATTTTCATGTCAAAGCAAAAGCTTTGTTTGAGCTAGTTTTCATATATGGCAGATTGCATGTATGAGAGAGTCAGTGAGGACTGGGCATGACATAGACATTCATATGCGAGATATGCATATTTATATGGTGAGTGTGAATGATTTGCGGATTATGCCATTGCATGTGCACTTAGGTGGGGAGAGTAGCCCTTGTAAAGATTTTCTCTCTGCGGGCATAGCTCGCCCCGTTGTGGGAAAAATATTTTCGAGGAGTCTTTGGAGACCACGTGAGAAGGCACTTCATGAGGTCTTAGTTGAGAGGAAGATCTAAGATGGCCTATCGTGTTCTTTTGTAAAATTTATGGGTAGAAAACCCAGTTTTTTTTTAAAAACGAAACTGTTGTCAAAATTTTGTACTTGTGATATAAATAAATTGTAATTAAAGCTTCAGTTATATATTTAATACAATTTGGTAAGGGCTGTATCTTGCCTTGAGAGGATGTTTGGTTGCGTTTGAACCATAGGAAGTCGCTCTGTTTCGATCCTATGTATTAGCTGAACTTTAAGATTTATTTTTTGTTGGGAAGTAAAGGGAATTTGGCCTGTTTCATATAATGGTATAATGTAGCCATCGGTAAACGATGTAGGCTTTCGAATCATCCATCCCGGACCTTTCACATTGGTGCTGGCCTTTTTACCGGAAGTGTTTGAGAGGATGAAATTTGTGGCCGGAGGCTCATCGGCGAGCTGACCTCTTTTGGGTAGTCTTGAGCTCTCTGCATGGCGACCTCTTTGGCGATCTTGACTCTCTGCATGAGCTAACCTCTTTGGGAGAGTCTTGAGGGCTCTCCACCATGAGCTGACCTCTTTGGGGCGGAAGGCTCTCTGCATGAAATTTGGCCTCTTTGTGTAGAGTTGGGCTCTTTCTAGTAGAGCTCGGCCCGGATGGCTGTGTGAGATTTGGCGACACCTTGGTTTGGGCTCTTGGCCCAGAGGCTCGGTAGGAATGAGCTCAGGCGTGCCAACTTGATGACCATAACTCTCTCTTGTCAAAGTTCGTTTCAAGCGTTCGTAGACTCTATGGAAGCTCTTTGAGTCTAAAATCCCATCCATATACTTTGGCCAATATAATCTGAGCTCATATGTATTGAAAAGACCTTAATCACCGGTAAATTTTGTCGGTTAAGCATGTCGATTCTTTGCTCATATGAAGCGCCAACTTTGGATGACCATAACTTCCTCGTCCGAAGTCCGTTTCAGGTGTTCTTAGACTCTATGGAAAGCTCCTTGAGTATAGAATCTGACCATATTCTTGTGGATGGAATTTAGTGCTCAAATATAGCCGAGCCGACCTCTTTTGGCCGAACTGACCTCCTTTGGCCGAGCTGACCTCATCTAGGGAATGAGCTCGGCAACGCCAACCGGATGGCATGCTTCACCGTCCGGGGTAAGACAACCCGGCGTTCTTGGACTCTATGGAAATATCTCTGAGTCTAGAATCTAACCATATGCCTGTGGATGGCATTTGGTACTCACATAGTTTCTGAAAATTTGATCATTGCACTAAGTGCACTAATTACTAGAATCTTGAATGAGATGGATTGTTATGTGTCATTGCTTAATAATTGAGTGACATGTGAATATGCGTGAATGAGGATATTATATAGCTTGTTGAAGGTTACTTGTGAAAAAAAAAAAAGACCCTCGGGATTTGGGGTGTCACATTTTTTATGCTTATCAGAGATGTACACAAGGTAGCAAGAGTGTATATGAATGCATTGCTGAATTTTTGAGATTGGCAGAGAGGAATCAATCATCATAAAGTGAGAACCAAGAGGAGGCAAGATATTTGGGTGGGTTGAAGCAAACTATTAGAGATAAAATTGGGGTGCATATGATTTTCAGTGTGCAAGAGGCTAGAATTTGGCCATGAAAGCTGAGTTTCTCATTCTGGAGAAAAATCGTAGTACTAATTATAGAAGATATGGAGGGGTAGACAATAAGGCTCCGAGTGACATGGGAAAAACACCTCTAGCCGTGTTCGAAATTGTGAAGATTGTCATTGTTGGTGTTGGAAAAGGGAAAAGTGTAGCAGTTGAAGGAGGTAAGGGTAGTACTTATATGCCTGCTAAAAACAATGACCCTTATGCAAGGCCTTTCGGTGTTAAGTGCTACAGATGTGGAGAGGTTGGCCTCCATTCCAATGAATATCCTAAACGGAAGGCAATGAATGTAGTGGAGAAGGACGATGATGTTGTAGATGATGAGGTGTGTGGACTTGATGGGGATGATGATTATGAGGAATATGAGTTGGAAGAGTACATTTGTGTGGTGAGGAAGCTCATGTTATCTCCAAAGTGCCGTGATGAGACTCAAAGCCATAAGCTATTTTGCACTAGGTGTACTAAGCATGGGAGTTTGTGTGATCTTATTATTGATAGTGGGAGTTAGGAGAACATAATAAGTAAAATTGTTGCGGAGAGGCTACATTTAGAGACGGAAACTCACCCTAGCCCATATGCTATTAGGTTGATTAAAGAAGTTGGTGGTATTCGGGCGCATGAACGTTGTAAGGTGTCCTTTTCTATTGGCAAGTATAATGATGAGGTGTACTGTGATGTGGTGGATATGGATGCTTGTCATATTTTATTTGGGCATCCTTGACAGTATGATGTGGATGCTAAGCACTCGGTAAGGTAACTTGTCAATTAGAAAAGGGAATAAAATATACACTGGTACCTTCACGGGAAAATTAGCCCAAGGCTTTACAAGCGAAGGGAAGGAACTTTCTAACTTTTGTGCATGACCCATCTTCACTTATGGGCGAGTGCAAGGAGACTTGGGAAGTGCATTTGATGGTTCTGAAGGGAGATGTAGAAAGTAGAGATTTAGTTGAGGCTCAAATTCCAATGGAGGTGCAGACTTTGTTAAAGTAGTTTGATGATGTGATTTTTGAAGATCTACATGTAGGATTACCTCCTATGCGTAACATACAACACCATATGGATTTGATTCCAGGTGCCTCTCTTCCTAATCTTCCTCATTATAGGATGAGTCCCAAGTAGAATGAAATCTTAAGGGAGAAGGTAGAAGAGTTGTTAAGAAAGTGACATATTCAAGCTAGTATGAGCCCATGTGCAACTCTAGCTTTGTTGACACCTAAGAAAGATGGGAGTTGGTGGATGTGTGTTGACAATAGGGTGATCAACAAAATTACCAGTGGATATAGATTTCCTATTCCAAGGTTGGATGATATGCTTGATCAGTTGAGTAGAGCAATTGTGTTTAACAAGATTGACTTGAAGAGTGGCTATCATAAGATCAAAATCTGTCTAGGTGATGAGTTGAAGACAACATTTAAGACAAATAATGGACTGTACGAATGGTTAGTCATGCCTTTTGGGCTAACAAATGCTCCTAGTACTTTTATGCGGATTATGAATCAGGTACTACAACCTTTCTTGGGCAAATGTTTAGTTGTTTATTTTGATGATATTTTAATTCAAAGTAAGTCGAAGAAGGAGCATGTTGGACACCTTAGGGAAGTGTTTAAGGTGTTGAGGGAAAATAAATTATAAGAAAATTTGAAAAAATATGTTTTTATGACAAATAGTTTGCTATTTCTTGGCCATGTGGTGAGTAGTGAGGGAATTAATGTAGATGAGGAGAAAGTGAAGGCTATTAGGGAATGACCTACCTCAAAGAATGTTAGTGATGTAAGGAGCTTCCATGGGTCAGAAACCTTTTATAGGAGGTTCATTAAACATTTCAGTAGCATTGTAGCACCTGTTACTGAATGTTTGAAGAAAGGGAGGTTCCATTAGGGCGAAGAGCAAGATAGTAGTTTTGCTTTGATTAAAGAGAAGTTGAACACAACTTCTGTCTTGGCATTACCAAATTTTGAGAAGTTATTTGAGTTAGAGTGTGATGCTAGTGGAATTGGTATAGGGGTTTTTTTTTCCCAAGAGACGAGGTTGATAGCTTTCTTTATTGAAAAACTCTGTGAAGTAAGGTGTCAATGGGCTACTTGTGACAAAGAATTTTATGTTGTTGTGAGGGCTTTGAAAATTTGGGAGCATTATCTCATAGCCAAGGATTTCATTCTCTATATTGATCATCAGGCTTTAAAGTACTTAAGTACACATAAGCAAATTAGAAGTGATATGCATGCTAGATGGTCAGCTTACATAGAGAATTCCCTTATAAGCTTGTCCATAAATCAAGACAACAAAATAGGGTGGCGAATGCATTAAGTAGACAAGTGGCTTTGATGAGAACCTTGAGTTTGGAGATAGTAGGTTTTGAGACATTGACGGAATTGTATGCAGATGACGATGACTTCAAAAAGGTTTAGGCTACTTGTGTGCTTAAACAACTCTGTGATGATTTTTATATACATGATGGGTTTCTCATGAAGAGTGGTCAACTTTATCTTCCTTGCACCTCTCTTTGTGAGAAAGTCATTAGAGACTTATATGGTGGTGGTTTAGCGGGTCATCTTGGAAGAGAAAAAACCATTGAATCCGTTAAGGATAGGTACTATTGACCTAAGTTGAGAAGAGATGTGAATACTATTGTGTCAAGGTGCTATGTATGTTAAAGGGCGAAAGGTCAGACTCAAAACACGGGGTTATACATGCCATTACCCGTTCTTGATGCTATATGGGAGGATCTTTCTATGGACTTCGTGTTGGGTTTTCCGCGAACTCAACGAAGTATGGATTCTATGTTTGTTATGGTTGATAGGTTTTCTAAGATGGCCCATTTCTTTCCATGTAAGAAGACTGTAGATGCATCCTCTACTGTCAAACTATTCTTTAGGGAGGTTGTGAGGTTGCATGGAGTGTCAAATACTATTACATTTGCTATTGACACTAAGTTCCTTAATTACTTTTGGATGACTTTTTGGAGGCTATTTGACTTGTCATTGAACTTCAGTTGTACATCACATCCACAGATAGATGGGCAGACAGAGGTTGTTAATAGGACTTTGGGTAATCTTATTTGGAGTATTTGCACGGATAGACCAAAGTAATAAGATTTTGCCATAGCACAAGCGGAGTTTGCCTATTACAACGTCGTTCATAGTGCAATAGGTAGATCCTCATTTTCCATTGTATACATGAAGTGTCCTAATCATGCTTTAGATTTGGTGAAGCTTCCCAAGGTCTCTGGTCTTAGTGTAGCAATTGGTGATTTGGCAAAGCAAGTTCAAGAGGTGCAACTAGATGTCAAGAATAAGTTAGAGAAGGCTAATGCAAAGTATAAGATGGAGGCAGACAAGGATAGATGATTCAAGTCGTTTGATGTTGGTGATGAGGTGATGGTTTTCATTAGCAAGGCTCGAATATAAGGTGGCCATAGCAAGCTCCAATAAAGAAAGTATGGAGCATACCAAATTGTTAAGAAGATCAACAATAATGCTTATGTGGTTGACTTGCCAACTTGGATGAGAATTTCAAAGACCTTCAATATTGCTGATCTTACCTTGTTCCAATTATTGTTTTGAGATATTATATTATTTCCTTTTATACCCAAATTATGTCTAATGTATAAATAGATGTTTTAGAGTTTGTTTTAGGCACTTTTATCAATTTATCAATAAATTCAAGGCTTTTGCTTTACTTTATTCTCTGGATTGAGAATTGGTCTTTGGATTGCGACGTTTTGGTCTTGTTGATCGATCGTGTGTTGATCAATCATGCTACACACTGCGTCATCTATCTATCTCTCTATCTTTATTTGTGCTCTTGAATATATTGAGTTTTCTATTAGTTTTACAAAAAGTTTTGAAAATCTAATTCACCACACTCTTGGATTAGTTACTAAGTCATATTTTACTTTCAATTTGATTTGATGAATACCATGATGCATTATGTAGGTATTAATCTAGCCACATACACCAAGCAAGTGGTGCTTATTTTAAGCTATATAGTGCATGTATTTTTTAACTTACAAACTTGTTCTTTTTCTGTTTCTTGATATGTTTTGTGACAGCCCTTGCCGTGCCGTGCCCGACTTGACACGGAGGTCGAACCGTCGAGACGTGGTCCTCCTTCGAATCAATTCTTTTTCTTTTATCGATAAAACACATTTTCGATGCTCATTTTGTAAGGATATTTATCTTTATGAAAATTATATTTGTATATACTAATTCAACTTAAGGGCCCCATCATTTTGTTTTCAATACACATTTTCCATTAATATGGCATTGTACCCATTTGGTCCATTTACCACCTTTATGTTCAAACATTATAAGCCGTTTTCAATACCAAATATTTACAAAAACAAAAATTAAAGTTTGTCTGAAAAGTGTCAAATATATTTCATGAATGCATGGTCGGCTTTGCTGACTCAGTGAGACAGCGACGTTGACTCTGAGATCGCTGCGGTCATTTCCTTCGTACTGTTCCTTTCGGTACTGCATGATGATAAAACAGCGTGCTAAGCATTTTCATGCCCTGAAGTGGTTTCTATCACCGGTTCTCTCTTCATTTCGATTTAAGAAAATCATGTATTTTTAAATCGATGCCTTTGTATAATTTTTTCAATGACGATGCGGTCTGATACATATATGTATATTTTCATTTCGTATACATTTAAAGTACAATTCATTGATCATTTCAATCATGCGAGTTTCATATGCAATAAATCATTCAAACACAAATCATGTTTATCATAATTTTTCTTTCATTTTCCCTTACAAATTTAGCTTTGTATGCTTTCAATGCACAGGATAACGAATCATCGACACGGTCTCGCTAGGCGCGGCGTATAAAGTTTGATAGCAAGTACGGTCGTTGGGGGAACAATGACTAGTTATTAAAAATCATTTCGTGAAACATAGCAAATCTTGTCGCATTTGGGCTACGGGATCAGGGTGACATCCTTCACGTTTGGCTGATAATCTTGCTCATTTGACCCTTATTGGTATGCCCGATCTATCCTTAACTTGAATTTAACAGTTAACATTCTATTAAGGGCGCTCAAATCATTCATAGTAATTTACAATAGTGTATATACATTTATATCCAAATACTTGGTTTCCAATACTCAAGCAATTTTTCATGTGCAATTCATTTCACAATCAATTATATCAAATCAATTTAAAACAAATCAATATGCAAGTTATCGCAATTCATTTCAATAAATCCACTTATTTCATAATCCTTCAAACATTTTAGAAATAGAGAGAGAGAAGTGGAGAACAAACCAATTCATTTATGGTTCAAACGGAGCACACATGCATATTCATATAAAACCTTTTAGATTTATTTCGTCAAACAAAACACAAAACCGAAACAAGGAAGGATGTGTGAAGAACAAACCCAAAAAGGTTGTCGCTCTTCGATTTCTATTCTTAGAATCCCGTTCTTGGGTCAAGCTTCCTCGTCACCAACCCCTAATCCATCACAAATATGTCACTATCAAAGAACAACCCAAGAAAAAAAATCGGGTTATTGCGTGCAAGTTTTTGTTAAGTTGATGTCTACCCAATACACCTTCACTTGAAAAATTTTCTGGGGACACATGAGCCATATTTTGCTCATGCTTCCTTTAAAAAAATGATAGCTCTATGATTCTATTTTCAGTAGGAATTGGAATCATCTCATTTGGATCACCCAAACTCAAGTTACGACATTTTAATGGCGGTCGGTATGACCCATTTCGCTCAGGTCACCTCTTGTTATTCTCGATTTCAGGGGTCTTAAATCCATAAATTGGTAATGGTTCCTTCTACTCATTTGAAGCTATGGTTCTAAGGTTTCCTATCCAATTGGAATAATCCAATTTGGATCACTAAAACTCAAGTTATTGCATTTTACATCCAAACTACTCTAATTTACAAAACAGAATCAGATTGTTCTTGTACATAGCTCCACTTTGACAGATTTATGGGAACTTTGGTGTAACACCCCAAAAATACCCTAGAATTTTTGTAATAATTTTATTATATATTCTAGGTATGATTTGAGCCAAACTTGGTTTTTCCGGGAAAATTGATAAATTGATATATCACAGTTGTCAAATGTAAATGATTATGTGATAAATAGCGAATGTAATTGTTGATTGATCGAACTTGGAAAATAACCCAAGTGAAAAAGGGAAAATTTAGAATTTGTAAAATAAGGACCTAAGGGTCTAATGAAAATGGACTTAAATGCTAAAGAGAATTGAATGAGAAAGGAAAGTAAATTGAAGTGATAAAATGAGAAAAATAAGAAGTAAAAATCATGAGCCAAACAAGGCTTAGGAGGAAAATGAGGTTAAAGACCCAAAATTTTTAGTTTAAGGCTCATTAAGAGCAAAACGTTTTTGGAGAAAGGGGAGAAAAAGGGAGCTAGAGGGGCGAAGAGAGATCAAGTTTTGGTGGCAATCTTGCATTTCTTGCTTCTAAAGTTCGCGACCTACGAAGATTTGAAGAGATTGAGGTAAGAAATCAAACCTTAACTTCATCTTTGTGATTTTGATTTTGGGGAAAAGCCTAACTTAAGAAAAAGGGGTTTTATTGGTGCTAAACCACTTTTGGGTTGTTTTACAGGTGGATTCCATGGTGGGTTTTGATGTGGATGGTTGAGGGGTTTATTGAAGAAAGTGAGTGAGAAATGGAAAAATCTATACATTTACAGGCGAACCCGCAAAGGTACAGTACCCAAAGTTGGTACCGGTATTGTACGGAGGGGATTTGGTCTTGTACGAGATTTAGATACCGGTACCCATTCACGATAAAGGCCAGTATCGGGTACACCGATCAAAGTGGTAAATCTGGAGTGCCCTCATGACCTTGTTTTTGTACCCCTTGCATTGTTAAGTCTCATATTCATACACCGATTGTTTAGGGACCCTAATAAAGGGTGGTTGCAATGTTAAAGGATCCAGCGCGAGTGTTATGTCATTTTACGAGAGAGAAAGCGTCTTTGCATGCACGCCCCCTTTCCATCGATGATGTCGTTTAGTATGATTATTTGTTTAACCCTTTAAGAGTGGAAATTTGTATTGACTAGATGCAGTGAAGATGACAACTGACCTAAGTTGGTATCGAAAGGCAAGGGATCGATAATTTGGTTTGTTCACTGAACCTCTATCCTTACTTCAAGTGTATTGATAGTTTACTATGTAAATGTGAAATGATTGTATGGAATATGCATGTCTCTAAAATGTTATTACGAAAGTGCACATGGATTTGAAAATGTGATAGTTGAAATGTTGACAATTAATTGCATGTGAGTGACTAATTGAATTATAAACGAATTGGTCAATTCTTGACATTTTGAATTGAATCGATATCTGAGAATGACCCGTATGGCCCGGGATGCGCAGCGAAATCCGTCATGAAGGCAAACCGAAATTGTTCAATGGCCCACATGGTGGGATGCACCAATTGACATCCGTCATGATGGTGTATGTCATTGTTAAATGTCCCACATGGTGGCATGCACCAATCGGCATCCGTCATGATGGTGTATGGAATTTTTAAATGACCACTTGGCGGGATGCACCAATCGGCATCCGTCATGATGGTGAACCGAAATTGCTAATTGGGTAAGCACATTACCGAATGATACACAAGATAGGATTCACCAAGCGGAATCCGTCGTGAAAATAAATTGAATAGTCAAGGTGACATAACAAACTTTGATGAGTGAAAATGAGATTGTAAACCAAATACATCTTTATGAGTATATGCTTAAATCTCATGAATTGAATTGTGAAGAATTATTTTGTGAAAATGCATGTTTGTAAATGAAAGTGTACAAATGTATAAACATATGTATTGTTTATGCATTGACCATTGAAAAATAGAGTAAACAAGCATGATTGGATAAAAGGCATGTTGTGTTAGATAGAAATGTATAGAATTACTAAGCGTAAATCTTAGCGTGTAATTTCAACTATCTTGTAGTGTCAGTGAACAAAAAGAAGGTCGAAACAAGAGGCGCAAAGTCATAGAAAGTTGTAGGCGTATAGTATATACTTTCGATCCTTATGCATACCATTCTTTTGAACTTGTAACATTTTGTGAACAAACGAGTTAAACTCAGAAACATTGTTTTGTACTCCTTTTTGAAGGGGCATAGAATGCCTTTAATGTAAATGTGTTTGTATAAATGTAAGAAGTCTTTGTGGGCTTTATCGTTTGCCGGCCGTTTCCATAATATTTAAAAAGGCCTTGTGCCTATTGTAAATGAAATGCTTCCTTGTAATTAAAAACTTCTTAAATGAAATAGCGTAAATAAAATGTTTTGATAAGATAAATGAAACGTCGAGCATCCGGATCAGGGTTCGGACACATGACTCGGGTCGGACTGAGAAAAGGGTGCTACATTTAAGTTCGTGCATACACTCCGTCAAGTAAATTATTCTCTGAAGTCTAGGTCTTTCATAATTTTTGAATCACTCAATTTGGATGAGTGAAACTCAACTTCTGACGAAACACCCACGACTACACCCCAAGCAGACATACTGTGATTAGCTACTCGAAACTTACCTTTTAAGCCCATATTCGGGAGCCTTAAAGCTATAATTTGCTCCTGGTCCCTTCTATACATTTGTAGCTCTAGCTCTTATGGTTATTTACCAATTGGAATCACTCAATTTGGATGATTATAAGTTAACTTATAGCCAAAACAAAAACAGGGGTTTTGAAAATTTTTTGACAGCAACTCCTTTGAAACTTCATTATTTCCTTTATACAAAAATTCATCAACAACAATCCAAACCACAATACACCATGAAATCTTATCCAATACAATCCCAAAATGAACTACAACATTTCAAAACACTTTTATACCACATTTGGGGTTTTATTAAACCTAAACACAAGTAGAAGGGGTTACGGCTTGGTTTTTCATACCTTAACTCTGGATTATCTTTCCTTTCTTCTTCCTCATTCTTCTTGATAAACTTGTCCCTTGATTACATGGAGAAGAAATCACAAATCTCTCTCTTCTTCTCTCAACCAGAATGTGCAGCCTTTCTCCCTCTTTTCCTTTTTACCAAATGTGAGAAATGACATTTACAAGACCAAATTTGGTCTTAAACCTTAAGTCTTCATAAGGCCTTGTTTGGATTGCACATAAATTCATATTTTCCCATTTTTCTCATTTTAACTCTTCATTTCAATTTCATTTTTACTTCATTTCATTTCATTTTTATTTTAACATTTACACTCCTCATTTATTAGGTCTTCATTTGACATTTTTACCAAATTTATTTGGCTCACGTAAAATTTTCGGGTTTTTATCATTTTTCATTTTTAGCCATTTAATTGCCGGAAAAATATAATATAATTTATTTTACACTCTGAACATGTTATAAAATTGTTAAGTTATTTTCAGGGTGTTACATGTTTTGATGGTTCTTCAACGAAACCCTTTTTCTTTCTTATTTATTTATTTATTTATTACAAGTATACAATTAAGAAAAGATAACTTACTTTTCGTGTGATCAAAATTTCACCTTTCATTGAGGTGCTGTTACAGTTATCGTATGAATATATTTTGTTTGGGAGTTTGAGGCAAAAACTTCAAAATAAACAAAACTTGGCTTTTGTTTGTCTTTTCCCATCAATAGAACTTGGTTAACTACTATCTAGTATAAAATTTATCATATAAACTCATTTAATATCAATAACTTTCTTTCTAATTGGTAAAGTAGTTCACTTTCATATTTTGTTCTTTTCGGTTCATTGAGTTTCTTCATTCATTACTCAATTTTAAATTAATTTCTACTACATATTGTCTTCAAACTAAATAAAGTTTTTGCTTGAAGAAACATAGTAATGATATTATTTATCATTTGAACTTCAGCAATCATTTAAAACTCTATTACATATATTAATTACTTATATGTTCCTTTTTTATAAACTATCCCAACAAAGATTGGAAATTAAAAAGCATCTACAACATTTACCTCATCCTTAGAACTCATTTTAATATTATCTTTGCTTGTGATTGAAAATTTGTATTTATTACTCAAATTACCTTCTAATTAAGTCATCCAATTATGGAAAAGTTTATTTTTTTAAAAATTTTATTACACTTATGGTTACCATCTCTTACATCAAGTTACTGAACGTTTTTATGATTGATGTTGTTATATTATGATATCAAACAAAAAACCGAATTTGGTCTATCTTCTTTTTCTCGCTACCCTTCTATCTAAATAATGTTTGTCTATTCTACTAGTTCATTTGTAGTTTTGCTTTACATTTGATGTTCGTATTTTTGACGATTGTATGTATATATGTATGTATGTATGTATATGATAATCATGAGGTTTCAGATTAGGCTTATGTGTATTTCGACTAATCTTATGAGACCTTGAAATTAACTATCAAACCTCTAATAGTCTTAAGGGAACTTGAAGCGGTGGCATTGAGGAGGAAACCTAAGTTCAGACAACTAAGTTACCCTTTAGTGGTATATAACTTGTCTTTATATTTTTAAGAGTATTAGTACTTCTCCAAGAGGAATTTTTATTACCTTGGCTATTATCACGAGCTTGGTTAACTTATTGTCATGATGACTCTTGTTGATGTTTACTGTGCAAAAATTACTCTGAATTAACAGAATTGATGTTTACTATGCAAAACGTAATCCAAATTGTAATTATATATATATATATATATATATATATATATATATATTGACATTGCATAAAATTATTTCAAGTTGAACACTTCTTTGTTATCATTATTTTTTACATCCTGTAAATCTCAAGATCTAAACAAAAACATCACAATGCACTAATTGTTAAAATTCCTTGTTATGAACTTTTTGGAAGTTATGATTCAAATGAAATTATTATTTGTAACTATAATTCTATTAAAAAAAATCAACTTTATTGATATAGTCACAAGATTTTTTCTTGTATTCAATTGATATTCTTTTCCTTTAAACCTCTTCAAATCTTCTAACCCAGGTTCTTATGTTTAGGACCCAATTATGGGGAACTAATAACAATTTAAACTAAAATATTATTTTGTTTAATTCAATTCATTGATTAATACAATAAACAAACCTATAGTTATAATAAACTATAACTCTAATTTATAATTCAAGGAGGAATCCTAGATACAATAGGAAACCTAAATAATTAACAATTCCTACTAATTAAACTATGTGATTTTTGTAAACAAATCCTGCCTGACATTAAAAAAAAGAAAAGGGATTCAACCGTTTCTATGTAATAAAAAAAAAAAAAAAAATCAATACATCCGAGTTGATCCATTGAATAGAATCAACCATGCACTAATCATTCAATGTAGCTATATATAAAATTTTGCGGCACTTAATATGGGAAAACGTCGGTTAATTAAAGATCAGCAGTTTCACATGGTTACTAGTCCATGTGATTTCTTTAATCATGGTGCTAACATGGCTGAATCTCGATGTAACGAAATACTTAAGCTTGAAACTTGGCTTTAAGAAATTATATTTGAAAGTCGTGATCTTTGTTTGCAGATGTCACATGATATGCACAGAGATTGAGATTCATTAAGAAAATTCATAAAATAAAGAGTAATAATTAAGTTTTAAATTAAGAATGAACCCACCAGACTGCTGAAAATTATTGGGACTTAAAATTAAACTTAGATAAGTAATTAAAAAAGTTCATCCAGAAAATGAGGACATAAGAATGGATGTTCAAGAGATCTCAAGATCATGGCAGGAATTAATAAATGATCAAAAAGCATAGAAGGGGACAAACAAATAGGATAAAAGGAAATTTGTGGAGATGATTGGTGATGGAGGCTGCAAATTGCACCTGCCATATTGTATGAGATTTTCAAGCGGCGGATCGGCTAGTATTTTTTTCATGCGTACATCCACATGGCGGCACATGCTTAAACCTTGCTTTATGTTGTCGTCACAAGATTGATATCCAAACCATATAATAAAATGCAATGAATTATATGTGGTTTAGTAGTGGGGTTCGGCTAATAATATGTAAAAATCATTTGATGTTCTTCTACATCTTAAATTCCTTTCGTTTGGCATATAATGCTATCCATTTATGGGTGATCATGTGCATATATGAAGCATACACTGCCATGACAGGGGAGTCTGCAAGTTGCATGGTGAGAGTTACATGTAGAGAGAGAAATAGAGAGATGGAATTTTGAATTTGGTGGGGAGCATGTGGCATATGCATAGTTGTGGGTGAGACAATAATTGGGAGATTGATGCCTTGACCAACTAACTTCACCAGAAAAAACTACCAACTGCCAAGACCCAACGGTTGGTTGCCTACTAGCATATATGCATTGAATCAAGGTAGCATTTGCAATAAATGGTACTATTTCCAATGCCAACATGGGAAGGCTACATGCTTCAAGGCGTTGGGAGATTAATGGAACCACATTTCTTTCCTCATCACCCATCTAAATGCATGTGACTACTTTTTAAGAAAGAGATGCATGGAATATAATGAATTAATTAAAACCATGTTTAGTAGTGCTTACTCATGGAAAGTTGTAATCACAAAGAGAGAGAGAGAGAGAGAGAGAGAGAGAGAAGAGATCCTGAATATTGAAGACATGGAGTCCCTGTCTGTGTGGCCCATTTTGGAAGGATTGGATTGGAATGCACATGGAGGCATAAATAATGGGAGAGCAAAACGTGAGGTGGTTGGATATCTCAACTAAATTGGGCCCCCCCTCCAATTTTTCCCTGAATCAGGTCACGACAAATTACCAAAATCAACCCACCATGCCCTTGCTCCTTCCATTTCAAGTTTAAGTAATCATATATAACCACACATGTACTCACTTCAGTACATTATCGTTTCCCTTTAATCTTTTAGGTCAAATTCATGAATTCACTACGTACAAAACCTTTAAATCCTGGGGCCGCTTCTTGGGGCAGATGTTTATCCATCTATACTTTTTATCCATTATCTATATATATATATATATATATATATATATATATATATATATATATATTTAACATCACCAGTAAGCTTAAAATATCCAGATAATTACTTACTTTATCTTATATATATATATATATATATATATATATATATATATATATATATATATATATATATATATATATATATAACATCATCAGTAAGCTTAAAATATCCAGATAATTCTTACTTTATCTTATAATTTTTCATCATACTTAGACATTTTTTATTTTTTGTTTCTATAATAATATTATTTAATAAAGTGAAGTGAAAATAATATTATATAACAATATTTTGAAGTGAAAATGTGTTTTCTGTAAATTATAGCTATTAACCTTAAATGATTGCTCTCTAAAAAAAACCTTAAATGATTGTTACTTAAAGTTTGTAAATAATACTAATATAATATAATTATACCCTCTAGGCTTTACTTTTAGTTGAATAGCCTTACAAAGATAACGACATCATATTTGACATCAATCTTATCAAGATCTCTCCATCCTCGAGCATAAAATGTTCACTAACAAAAGTAGTAAAGAAATTAATATTAGGTTTTCTCCTAATCCATAGTTCATTTGATGTTTTCTTTTTATAAAGTCTAATATAAACCGTATTGATAAGACAATAGGTAATATTTATTAACTTCACCGAAAATTGCAGAAGAGTATTATGCACAGAAAGCATTACACTTGTCTAATGCTTGAAAATTCATGTTTGTTCCTTTATATTTATAGAAAAACTCAACATCCACATTGTTAAACTCTCTCTTCCTTCAAGTCTTTACAGTTGGATGTCTCTTTTCTACTTATATTTTGACATATTATAAGGACTTTAAATTTTTGCGATATTGGATTAATAGTCAAAGATTCTCTATTGTAATTCTTTCCTATTACTATTCTTCTCTGTTAGGCAAATAACTTAATTATAGGAAACTATTATATTACTTTCCTGGTTAGAGATATTTATACATTGGAAACCGAATAAAACTTTAATTATAGGAATAACTTGATTGTAGGGATCTCTCTTATCTATAAATATATACGTGAAAAGATCTGAATTATTATAGATAAAAATATTCTTCTCTATTTTACAAGTTAGTATCGAACCAGAAATCTAAGTCGTTAACCTGCGAATCAGCCTGCAAACCGTAGAGCGAGTCGGATCTGAAACATCTGTCACCATCTGCCCCCGTCATTATTCAACCGCGAGAGGTTTATCATTCAGTTCAAGGGTGCGTGAATGGGGCCAGTATGATATGTGGTCTCGAATGTTTGAGATACGAATTCTTGAGAGGGCTTCTCGGCTCATTGTTTATTTGTGTACCTCGGGAGAAAGATGAAGGTTGAAGAGTGGTATTTGAACTGATGAAGGTCGAAGATGGTTCTTGATGTCACATAATCTGGAGATTATGGGCGATAATTAACCCTACAGCACAAGATATTTGGAAAGAATTTCTATCTAAGCACTTTTATGATGCAAGATGAAGGATGGTCTGAGTTTTATTACAGGCAGGAGGGCTTCTCTGCCAAACAAAATGGCAAACTACTCTATATATTATGGAGGCGGCTTAAATCTTCGGTAGGTTGGATCATAGAGACCACAGGAGTGGTCTCATAGTGGATGGGACAGATAAGCTGCACTCCCTATCAAAATTGCTTCAACGACAAAGGGTGCATACCTTTCTTGCTGGATTAGAGGGTGATTTCTAGCAAGTGAGCGGCAAAATCTTGAGGAAGGATCCTATCCCTGAATTAGAAGAGTGTTATGCCTTAGTTCATCGTGAAGATATTCGACACGGGGTGATGAACGGACAAGCTGGAAAGTGCGAAGCCGGCCATGGTGACTCCCAGGCAGGCCACAAATCCAAAAGCTGAGGTCCCCTCAACCTGTAAAGACCAAAAAAAAAGGCCCGTCATCTAAGGCTGCTAATGGTGGCGACAAATCATCATACAAATGCATACGTGATCAAGCGGTCATCTGAAAAGTCGATGCTATGAACTTGTGGGATATGTAGGAATGGTGGGATCATAAACATGATTCAGGAAGCGGGAATTCCAAGAAGGCCTCTATTGCTACAATTGTTGAAACAAAGACAGAGGATGATAGCGGTGAAAAGTCCTACGGCATTAGTAGCAACTTGGCCAGTGTGGTGATGGGTTTAAATATTTCCACTGTTTCTAATAGTGCATGGATAGTTGATTCGGTGCTACGGATCATATGACATTTGATTACAGATAAGTTCACCTCTTAAATCTTCCTCCACGAGTCTGTTTCCATTGCCAATGGTACCTCAATTCGATTATTTAGGGAAGAATCCTTGTCCTCCTTCTTGTCTTGAATTTAGATTCTATTTTGGTTGTTCCCTCTTTGAATTATAATCTTTTGTCAATTTCTTAAATAACCACTGCCTTATTTTGTGTTGTCATTTTTTGGCCTGAATTTTGTGTATTTAAGGACATTCGGACAAGGCAGACGATTGGTTGTGGTGTTAGGCGAGGGAAGCTGTATTACTTGGACTTGGTGTCTAAAAGTTCAGATGAGTTGCGTCAAGCTTTAAAGATTGGGGTTCTGATAAAAAAAAAAAAGAAAAAAATACGAGATATGGTTATGGCATCAGCACGTGCGGGGCATGCTTCTTTTGGTTACATGAAGAAACTATTTCCTAGTTTGTTACGAACTTTGATGTCTCTAGTTTAGATGCTGATGTTGTGAACTTGCAAAAGCCATCGTGCCGTTCCATTAACGACTAAAAGTCTAGTTCCTTTTATGATCATACATTCGATGTTTGGGGCCCGTCTAAATTTGCTACTTTTGGATGGTGGCGTGGTTTGTTACTTTTATTGATAGTTAATACAAGGGACTGGCTTGGGTATGTTTGATGAAGTCCAAAAGTGAAGTAAACTTGTTATTTCAAAATTTTCATAAAATGGTTTGTAGTCTGTACAATGCACGGGTTTAGGTTCTCCGCAGTGACAATGGAGGTGAATATTTGAGTTTTGAATTGAAGCGGTATTTGGAAGCCCATGGAACCATTCATCAAACTACTTGTTCCGATACACCCCAACATAATGGGGTGGCGGAGCGGAAAAATTATCACTTGTTGGAGGTTGTCCGTTAGCCGTTGATAGAAGCACATATGCCTTTATCCTATTGGGGACACTTACCTACATAGCATATTTGATCAGCGAGTACCTTCCGGCACTATTGATTCTTGGACACCATCCAGGCTCTCATTGCAGACGGTGTTGCTCCCGATCCAGTCGAGCTTACCTCCTCGTGTCTTTGGTTGTGTAGCATTTGTATTTTATGCTTCATAGCGTCGATTAACAAGTTGACACCTCGGGCGTGCGATGTGTCTTTTTAGGGAATCTTTGCTTATCAAAGGGGTACCCGTGCTATCACTCTCAAGCAAACGAATGTTTATTCTGATGAATCACAGATTTTTATGAAGACTCGATGTATTTTCCTGCGAGCTGAACTTCAAGGAGACACTTGGAAGAAGTTCAAGCTCTAGACTATGATTTTCTGATCTCTATAGAAGGGGAACTCTCTAAACCTGGTAACAATTTGAATAAGAATGAAAAGGAACACCCTGAACTTGGTAATGAGAATGCTAGTGAATTGGATTTGAGTGGTATAAATTTGGACCACAGTGGTGATGAATGTGATGAAGACCTAGGCCAGTAGAGTTGTGGATCGACCTCATGAATCTCTCACACCACTGATGACGATACACGAACCAATCGCTGTGAGGATGGTCTGCTATAGTGTTTGAACCACTAAGAAAACTAACTACCAGCGTTAAGCGGTATTCCCAATACCTCTGAGAACTGAACTTTCTAGTAAAGTTAAATATCTCATGAGTCATTATGTAATACAACATTGCCTTATGCAGATCAAATAAGTCATTTGTAAATCAATTATCTACTATATCTATTCCTAACGACGTGTAAGGCCTTAAATGACCAAGGTGGAGAAAATTTGCTATGAATGAGGAGATGAAATCCTTGCAGAAGAATGAAACTTGGGAACTTGTTGATGGATGCAGGGAAGAAACCGGAGTTGGATGTCGATGGGGTTTATCTTTGTGAAGCATAAAGTAGATGGAGTGCCGATTGAATGTTTTAAAGCGAGACCTTTAGTAGCGAAAGGGTACGCGAACCTATGGAATTGATTATATAGATACATTTGCACCTGTAGCTAAAATTAACACAGTTTGAGTCTTATTGTCTCTACCTGCGAACCTGGATTAGCCATTGCAACAATTTGATGTGAAAAACGCCCTTTTGCATGGCGAGTTGTTCGAAGAAGTGTACATGGATTTACCACCAAGGTGCATGATACCAGAAGTGCATTGTTGGAAAGTGTGCAAATTAAAGAAATCATTGTATGGGCTAAAACAATCTCCGAGAGCATGGTTTGGAAGGTTCACGAAGTCCATGAGGTCTTTTTGCTACCATTAGAGTAATTTAGACCACACTTTATTCTTGAAAAAACAGCATGGTAAGATCACTGCCCTTATTGTGTATGTTGATGACATGGTGGTTACAAGAAATGACCCTGATGAAAGGAAGGCTCTACAAAGTTACTTGTCAAGCGAATTCGAAATGAAAGACCTCGATCACTTGAAATATTTCTTGGGATCGAAGTGTCTCGATCTAATAAAAGGATTTTCTTATCTCAAAGAAAATATGCTTTAGATTTGTTGCAGGAAACTGGTATGTTAGCATGTCAACCAGCTGATACACCAGTAGAAGAAGGATTGAAGTTATATGTTGAGACTAATCAGGTGCCTGTTGATAAAGGGAGATATTAGAGGCTCATTGGAAGATTGATGTATTTAGCCCACACTAGGCCAGATCTTGCCTATGCATTGAGTATTGTTAGCCAGTTTATGCATAATCCTGGAGAACAACATATGAATGCAGTTATGCGCATTTTAAGGTATCTAAAGTCCGCTCCAGGAAAGGGCATTTTGTTCACAAAAAATGTAGATTGTCAAAGTGTGAATGCATATAGTGATGCTGACTGGGCTGAAGCAATAGATGACAGACGATTTACTTCGGGATATTTCATCTTTGTAGGTGGTAATCTCGTTACATGGAGAAGCAAGAAGCAGAATGTTATTGCATGTTCAAGCGCAGAGGCTGAATTTAGGGGTATGGCACTTGGACTATGTGAAGCATTGTGGCTAAAACTTCTATTGATGGATTTGGGTTATCTTGCCTGAGCAACCCGATTCCTTTATTATGATAAACGGTATATTATTACTTTCATGTCCGGTACAACATGATCGTACAAAGCATGTGAGTGAATGATTAACCATTAAGAAATTGAATGAGAAAATTGTCGGGATTCTTTGGGTCGATGCGAGAGATCGATTTCTTTGATATCCTCACCAAAGCTGTTTCAAGTCGGAGTGTTCTCGAAGTTTTTGGGCAGAAGTTGGGCATATGTGACATCTAGCCACCAACTTGAGGGGGTATGTTGCAGATTGGTTAACTCAGTCAAGATTCTCTATTGTAATTCTTTTCCTATTTACTATTTATTCTCACATTGGTAATAACTAATCATAGGAAACTATTGCCTGTTCTTTCTAGTTTAGAGATATTTCTTTTGTTAGGCAAATAACTTAATTAAAGGATAACTTGATTGTAGGATCTCTACTATCTCTATAAACATGTACATGTAAAGATACAAAATTATTATGAATAAAAAATATTCTTCTCTATTTTACAAGTTAAATTCTCTAAGGTCTTTGATCTTTATCCTAGAAAACTCACAAATAAGCGTCTAAAGAAACTCATGCACTATCAATAGGATATGCCTTTTCCCACCTCTACTTTTAGTATGTATAGGACCCATAAGATCCATACATGAAAAGATCTAGAGGTGTAGTAGAGCTAATTTCCTTAACCCTTTTGTGTACATTTTTAGTTTATTTTCCTTCCAATGACCCATCACTTATAGGTTTAGGTTTATCACTTAGGTGACGTTTGTTCTTTTACACAATGTTAAATAGAACTTTTTTTGTGAATTATGCTTAATAGGATTAAGTAATTAGTTGTTTGTTTTTTCAAAAAAGAAAAAAAAATCAATCTTTATATTTTTATCTAAATTTTGAGAAATTAAATTTTCAAATACATATATTTTTATTTAACTAGCATATAACGAGTATTGAGAGTTTTAATTGGATCATAAAGAATATGATTTTCTCATATTTGAATATATATTTTTTTTTTCTTAGTAGACGAAACATTAAAAAAAAGCCAAAAATCCAAATAGTTTGGCTTTTTCTATTTGGTCAAATTTTTTAAAAATTCAGCAATAAGTCATGAACAAGTTAAAAACAAACAGACTGTATTATGAAAGAGACCTACATATTATTGAGAGAGTTGAGGTATAAATATATATATAAATAAATAAGGGCAAAGTAGTAAAAGCAAAAATCCAATAAAAGGAAACTCTAAAATACTCTTATACTCTAAAATACTAAAGATGGTGTGCCAGAAATAACACAAATATTGTTACATAGGTAAAAGAGGTGAGGCCGAGATAGTGATTTGGTAAGTGCATCAGTAAGCTGGTCACCAGTGAAGACATGAACAACACGGCAGACGATTGGAGCAGTCCGCGAGCGAAGGGATAATCAATCGCAAGGTGTTTCATGTGAGGAATGAAATCTGAGTTAGAGGAGAGATAGAGTGGCACGAGGTTGTTGAGAACCGGTGGGCATCAATCATGATAGGGCAAAAGTTTCGATACTTGATGATTTCACCCATTGTTGAGTTCGTGACAGCAACCGCCACGATAAGATCCTTAACCTCAGTGGAAGAACGAGCAATAGTGCGTTGCTTTGTAGAACTCTAGAATATTGGATTAGCACCAAGGAAAATAAGAAGAGCCCATGTGGAGGTATAATCATCTGGTTTACCGACCCAATCTGCATAAGAGAAAGCATGCAATGTTAGAGGACTGTCGGCAAGAAGCCGGATACTAAGGGATCTCATGCCATTAAGATAATGAAGCAAACATTTGACTGCTCCCCAATGGTGTTCGGATGGCGCATGCATGAATTAGGAGAGTTTAATCACGACAAAAGAAATATCCTATCGAGTCATTTGGAGATGTCGAAGGCCACCAACCACCTGATGGTACATGGTGGCATTGACCGACGCAGTACCATCTTTAGCAGTCAGAGAAGTACCTACGACAAGCAGTGTAGAGATAGGTTTGGACCCTGGCATGTTATGTTTGCTCAAAAGATCAATAACATACTTTTGTTGAGATAGTAGAAGACTCGTTGGAGTGGCCAAAACTTCAAATCCATAAAAGAAAGATAGTACCCCAAGATCCTCTATAGAGAATTTAGAGTAAAGTTACTGAATAATAATGTCGACAAGTGAGGGGTCACTACCTATAATAATAAAATCATCAATATAAACCATGAAATAAAGGAGCACATAACCGCAGGAATAAACAAAGAAGGATGAGTCCGCACAGGATGTGATAAAGCTAAGAGAGAGTAAAATGGTGCGGATCTCCTGGTACCAAGCTCACAGAGCTTGTTTGAGACCATAAATAGCCTTGTGTGATCGACAAACATGATGCGGATAATCAGCGTTGTGCATGCCCGGCGGTTGCGCCATATAGACCTCCTCCATAAGATGCCCATTGAGAAAGACAATATTTACATCAAGTTCGCCAAGTCCCCACTTGTAATTGAAGGCAATGCTAAGCATAGTACGGATGATGATGGGATTTATCACGAGACTGAAAGTCTTGTGAAAGTCAATGCTTGGCTATTGGTGAAAGCCTTTAGCAACAAGGCAAGCCTTATGTCATGTAATAGAGCCGTCGGGATTTTGTTGGATGCAAAACACCCATTTGTTGCCCATTATATTCTACCCTAGTCTCGGGGGAACCAAAGCCCAAGTATTACTATGGATGAGAGCATCATATTCTTCCTGCATCGCCTGAACCCACTTGGAATCTTGGAGAGCTTAGGCAATAGTGCAGGGTTCAGGGATAGTTGGAATTATGGTGGTGAGGCCATATTTCGGGTTGGGTTTGAGGATGGAATTTTTAGAGCGGGTTTGCATGGGATGATGGTTTAGTGGGGGAGAGGGAATGGGTAAGGGGTCGAGAGGATGAGAAGTGAGGGTGGGGAGGGTGCTGGACCCAACATGCCAGCAAAAGGAGATAACTATTGGAATGGTGTTGGCGGAGTCGAGGAGGCAGGTCGGCGGAAGGACGGGTGAGGTGATGGGGAAGAATTTAGCAGTTCGGGGGAGGTTGGCGGTATGAGTGGGTGAGATGTAGGTCTGCAGGAGGATGGGGAAGAATTTAGCAGTTTGGGGGAGGTTAGGAGGGGTGATAGGGATGATCTTGGCAGTTTGGGTGAGGGTGGCGGTATAGGTGGGTGAAGTCTGGGTTCGATGAGAGGGCGGGTGGGGGACCTGGGGATGAAATTTGGCGATCTTCGGATAGTCGCTTGAGGTGAACAATGAAGTAGGGAGGGTAGAGTCCTTGTCTACTACCTGTGTGGTGGAGGTAGGGTGAGATGCAAACGAGAAAACATTTTCCATAAACTTGACATGATTGGACACAAAGATTTTATTGAGGATAGGGTTAAAGCACGGAAAGGCTCGAGGTAAAGGGGCTTGACTAAGAAGGAACCTGAATTTTGGATTTGGGATCGAGTTTGTGGGAAGAATAGGGATGCAACTAAGGAAAACATAAACAGCCGAAGACATGGAGTTTGAATGGGTTAGGAGCTTTGCGAAACAACTTTTCAAAAGAAGAACCAAGGGGAAGACCAACTTTAGGCATTCTATTTATTAAAATGAATGTAGTGGCAGGAACATAAAATTTAAGAAGGGGTGAGAGGATAGACTGCGATGCGAGGAGAGTGAGACTCGTTTCGATAATATGCCAATGCCGGCGTTCAAAATACCCGTGCATGTTCAGGAATTATGGGGAGGTGTAGTGGATGACTATACCATGGTCACTGATAGAAGAGTAGAAATTTAAAAATTTGCCCCCATTATGCGTGCAAATGTTTCTAATCAGGTGGTAAAATAATTTCAACAAGTTGCTTTAAAGCCACGAAGGTTGAATGAAAATTTGATTTTCAACGTAACGGGTAAAGCTAGATATACTTTGTGTAACGGTCAACAAAAATAACATAGTATTTAAAACCATAAGAATATGAAATGACTGAGGTCTAAACATCAGAGAAATTGACATCTAGAGGAGAGGAAGAAGTAATTCTTGATTGAGCAAAAAGTAACTTATGACTTTTATTAATATTGCAAGAGGTATAAGAAAAGGAATATAAATGGTCCTCGAGAAAGGAAATATTTAGAACATTTAGAAATTTGTCAAAAATATGTAAAGACGGATGACCGAGACAACTATGCCACATGGAGATAGCGGAAAAAGAGGATTGAACTGAAGAAGATAAAACTAAGATGAAAGACCAAAGGGGGATGGACTTCGGCCAGTAATAGACACCGTTTCTACATTGTTTGCGAACCAAAGTGACCCCCTAGTGATGATCTTACACTTGAAAGAAAGAGTAAAAAGGTAGGACATTAATAGGGTTATCGGCACAAAGGGTAGAGACCGAAATAAGGTTCTTAGACATGGTAGGCACATGTAACACATTGGTAAATAATAAGGAGGTTGGTAGAGAGGGAAGGGTGAAAGAGCCAATGTTAACAATAGATAAACTTGTACCATATCCTATAATAACACTATCAAAGGTGGTGTACGGTTCATGAAGGGCCAAGGTAGAAAAATCCGCGGTCACATGGTAAGAGGCGCTTGAATCAACGGTAATCTAACTAAGAATTACTAGAATTGTGGTAATGGATCAGTGTGGGCATAGGTGGCCGTGAAGTTGCCTGATGAGGAGCTCTGGTAAAGTGGGGAAGAAAGCAGCAAATGGTGAGGAGAATCAGATACAGCAGAGTGCTCGGTTATACCACCAATTTGACAATGCCCGAGATAGCAACTTTGCCCGAGCTGGATGCTACGTAGACAATAGAGGAGGAGCTAGTTGGTATTGCTCAAGTCAGGCGATATCCAGGGACTCGAGACCGACATGGGTCCATCCGTCACGCTTGCATCGTATCGATGTAATGAAGGGGCCGCTGAGTAGCTAGGTAGAGTCAAATGGAGGGTCGACAAAGTAGAGGGAACCAAATCTTCATTTCACTCTATAATCCGTAGGTTCTCAACACCTCAAAAGTAATCGAGGTCTCAGCTTGTAGCGCATGGGATATGTGTGAGTAGGCCGGGCCAAGTCCATTCAAAACACGAATGAAGATCTTATCAAAGTCAACAAAGACATTCATAAGGGCAAGAGAGTTAATATTGTGTTTGACATCTTGCATGTATTCGATAATAGTCCGATTACCTTGATGAGGATTGGCAAGATTCTAGTGATGGGTCATGATCTCTCCATGCGAAGGAGAGGCATACGTCTTTTCGAGAGTAGTCCAAGCCACACGAGATGCTAGGCTTTAGAGATGAACTGCACTAGGGTGGTAGTGATGGACCCAACAATTGCATTGAGAAGCAATTGATCTTGTCTGAGTTAGAGAATATGGTCCGGATTAGGGGAGGGGGATGCGGAATATGGAACATTTATTATTGTTGGAGGACACAACTTTGAGCCATCAACGAAGCCAAGTAAATCATATCCGAATAGGAGAGACTTGAATTGGAGCTGCCACGTGTAAAATTCGTGGTTGTGAGTTTTAGCGGTGCTTGAGCATTGAACATTAAAAACAATTAAATTATGAGACGGTTTAGTTTCGTTCAAGATTTTCGGACCACAAGGAGGCATGACGACACTGGTGGAAGAGGATTCGTCGGCCATTAAGCCCAAGAGCATGTGATCAGCGGAGCATGATAGGCGGTGGAGGCTAGGGCTAGGGTTTGTTTTGCTGTTAAGCTTGAATCTATGATACCATATTATGAAATAGACTTACATATTATTGAGAGGGTTGAAGTATATATATTTACCTAAATAAGGACAAAGTAGTAAAAGCATAAATCCAATAAAAGGAAACCCTAAAATACTATAATAGATTGAATGTTGAAAGCAAATTGCTTTCAACAAAAAGCTAAAAAAAGAATAAATGTCACCTTAGTTTAGGGATATTTGTAGCGTTTTCATTAATTTTTATTTGTACAAGATCCATATAATTTATTGTCACCTAGTCTTTGATGCCAACGTTGAGTAAGTCTTGATTAGCTTTACATAGTAGAGGAATTTTCATAGTTGGATTGATAGCATAACAATTGTCAACTACTTATACAACCTCACATAAGTCTAGACTAAAATTTATCATATGATTAATAACACATATTTCGAAAATGTTTATGAGATGAGCTTTGTATCCCCTATATAAAGAACTCTGTCTAGTTAAAGACAACTATAGATATATATATGCTATCTTTCTCGCTCATTTGACCTAACTTTCCACCTTCAAAGGTGACAATACCACCATTATAGTTTCCAAGATGTGTGAAACAGGTCTTATCTCCCATCATGTGTCTATGTCAACCTTTATCAAAATAAAACTCATTAGACGAATTACCTTTACGAGGATAAATGATGACTTGACATTATCACTATCTTTTTCATCTAGACTTGTTTAGTTTTCGGTGGCAACTTAAGTGTCCTTTGTCTATTCCTAGGCTTTTGATTGTGTTTTATCCATTTCTCATTATTCAAGATGTTTTAAGAGAATTGTAATAAGTCATTAGTCTTCTTATTTGAGATTAAAATCTTTCTAAGAACTTAGTGTAGTACTTATATTGAGTTGAGTGTTTCTAGCTTTTTCGTGATGTGTGCATAGTGATGGATACTAGGTGTACCCTAAACCTATTTTCACTACAATGGCTTCACATTTAGCAAGAAACTCATCAACCATTTTGGTTCCATGGAGAAATATTTCATTAAGAGACGAAATAAAATTAGTTTGTTTAATCTCTTAACTTAGAACATTGTTTCTTTCAAGGAGAGATTAATCTTTGTTAGAGAAGTACTATAAAGACAATCACCTTTAGCACTTATTTCACGACTTATATTCATTTATAATAAACACATCTTCATTAATTTGATATTCATAATTTGAATTGATAGCGATATTTAATTAATTAATGAAGTTAATTAATGAAGTCCATGATACACAAACATAGCTAAAGGGATCATAATAATGAGATTCCTACCATGTGTAATTATGTAGTATATAAACTATCCCTACTTATAAGATCAGTAAGATTGGACATTGTTGATTCGGACAGACTAGCACATGTTGTGCTCCTTGATTAGATCAAGAAGTAAGTCTCATAAACTGTGATCATTGTGATGATTAGAGTAAACATGTGGACGCTTGCTAAGAATAGTCAAGTACTGATTACTACCCAAAAAGTGTTGTTTTATGCCCTGTTTATTACATGTTTTGAGCACTTTTTATGTATTAATCAGCCGAATTAACTCGGTTGGCACGTTAAGGTCCTACCTATACTACTGATAGCATTTTGTGGAAAATTTTGTAGTTTTTGCAAGCTAATCATGCCAAGTTGTTAAGTCACCTCATTCATGGAGAATCCAAGTTCAACTCAGAGTTGCAGATCAGCAAGAATGAAATAGTGCCCTGGTAATTTCGCAAGGGTTGCGAATTTTTGCAGTTCGCAGCCACTGCGAACTTGTTCCTACATAATTTTGACTTTTTGACTTTTCTGCTGTAATTTTCAACTTTTCCTGAATTGTCCCTTATGTAATAGTGGCCAATTCATGCTCTTTTGTAATTTTTATTGGCTTTGGGTAGTATATAAATCCTAAGCTGCACTATAACCGAGAGACTTTTTGGATCATTAATAAAGCTTTTTAGCTCCAAGCTTTCAACATCTCCTGCCTCTTTCCATTTTCCTTCACTGTCTCCTATTTTCTCGCCTGCCAAACAGCCTCTGAGGATGACAACTCAGTGGATGAGCGGCTAAAACCCTTCTTTCCTTGGAGGAGAAGGGTACTGGGCAACGGATCTGTGGTAAACTGAGGGTTCTCATGTTCTCAAAGTAGGCATTCGCTGCTATTCATGTGTCTCCTTTTAACTATAGGTTTAAATCCCTTCGATGCACCTTGAATGATCCATATTTGGTAATCTTTTAGGGTTCAGTGGATGGATGCTTATTGCTAGATCCACTGAGATTCATTAGTTACCATCTATTAGTCATTGGAAGGTGAGTCAAGGAGACTTGTTTTCCAATGTTCGAGACCACTGATTCTCAATGAATACCATTTTTCAAAGGATAGTTATTAAGGGCCAGCTTTTATAGCTGGGGTCGAAGAATCTGGGCTTGGGGAGATGACCAGGTCAGCCCTCCCCAACGCGAGGAAAAGGGCCCGAGGACCCCTGCTGGGGCTACTATTAGAACCTAAACCTAGCCCGATGCTTCAAGAATTTCTTTACATTTTAATTTATTTTATTTTCGCCAACCATTAATAACTAATCGCTTTTATCAAACCCCAAAATCCAAAATAAATACACCATTTTGAACTTCATTGCAAGCCATTTGTGCGAAGAAAACCCATCCTTGTGTTCGACCCTAGAGCCACTATACTGTAGTAGCAACGCACGGCAAAGAGGTATTATGGCAATTTGAGCGATCTCGATACCTCAACCGATGCGAATCAAGTGAGATCAGAGATTTGCAATGGGACAATCATATGGATTATCTATTCAAACATCAGTGACAGTCTCAAAAACAATGGTGCAAGTATCCTTAGACTTGAGGTGCTCAAAGATTCTTGGGTACTAATTTTATACTTTGACTTCGATCCTTGTTTCCTTTGAGAGGTTGCTCGTAGGATGATGATTGGGTATCGCTTGAGGTATTTAAGGGTAATTGAGTAGCCAATAGAGGGTTCACCACTCTTAATAGAAGGAGGGTATACCCTAGGGCTCTTGTAGGGATCATTCCAAAATCTCTAGCTAGAGTGGAAATGTCATGAAGAGAGCCTTCAATGGCATGCTTATGAGTAATGGATCTTGGAGACAAGATAAACACACTTAGGCTAGGTGTGGTGTAGCCTGTCTGGTGGGAGCTGATGCATTTACCATGCTTTTAACCAAGTCGGGTATAATATGGAGTGAAAGGAAAAATATTGCATAATATATTTTATATGGAAAGATTTGCAGTTAAACCCTTGATTCTTCGGTCAATTGGGGGTCATGATGTGTTACCAGATACTGCTCATTACTTGCTCGAATCAAATGGTTGATTCATGTGGGAAACATAATCGGAAACCTAATATGCCACACACTTAGAAGAAGTATAGAAGAAGTAATTTGGTCTTGGATTGGATCCAAGTTGAAAAGAAAGGTTTTGGATTGGATCCAAATAGAAAGAGAGATTATCATCCAATTTTCCATGCCTTTTAATAATTTTGATGATCATTACTAGTGATTTAATGTTTAAATGTCTCATTTTTGTGATTAGGTCAACTTTGGAGAAAAATGAACAAAAGAAGCTTAAATGGAACCAAAGAAGACCAAGAAGCCACCACACACAATAAACATCTAATATTTTAATTTGTTTTGTGTTAATGATGGTATCAAATGGCTCAGATCTACCTAGAAATATGTTATTGTGTTCAAGTGCTTTCCAATGACACCAAGAATGCCCAATTTGGAATTCATATAAGAAAGTTATGACCTCGGGAAGTTCGATGCAAAAACCTGAATTACTGATACCAGTGATGTCGTGACATTGGGAAGACGATGTCACAACATCGAAGCAAAAATGCTGAAATTACACATTTAGTGATGTTGCGACATCACTGCCTTCACGTTGCGACATGACAACGCTGAGAAGCCTAGAAATTAGCGTTTTTGACCATTTTCGACCCTTTTTGAGACACATTTTCCAAGACACTATAAATAAATGTTTTTTAGATGTTTTTAGGCTTCTGTTTTGGGAGGAGAACACCCTCTCTAGGGTTTCTCTCATGCTGATCTTGAATCATCTAAGGTTTTCAATTGTTTAGAATTTTACTTTAGATTTGGAGAGGATTTTGAAGATCGAAACCGCTAGAGGGCCTCTTACGTCTCAAAGCAAAGTTTTGAGGGTTTTTCACCTCACATCTATTTTGTATCTCTAAATTTTGCTACTCTTTTCTCATATAATTCTTTATTATTATTGTAATAAACATGATTTTGTTGGATTTGAGGGTTGTAATGAGTGGCTAGACATTCTCTAGGGATGATTGTTGAAGTTGATGCTTGATTTATATAATTTTTAGAATAGTTTTGTGAATATATGCTTGTATTGATGTTGGTTGATGTAGATCCCGAATTATTATGGCTTCTTCTAATTATTGTTTCAGGTTGAAAATGCTAAGACCTAATTTGTGAAGATTTACCTGTGGTTTCCATGCGCAGACAACTCGACTTAACCTTATGTTTTGACCATTTCATTCCATCGTAATTCAATTGTAAGCCAGAAGGACTTCGAGCCCGGTCCGATCTTTGATGGTGAGTCCGAATCTAAAACCCCGGACGCCTGCTGACTCTTTTTATTTTTGTAAGAATTTTTCGAAGTGTCACACTAACTCGTCGACCAATCGCGATCCGAACCAGAGCTCCTACATTCGACGCTTATTTATCTTATCAAAACATTTTATTATGTCATTTCATTGCGGTTGTTTCGCTCAAGTAAGCCCATAATCATTTACAAATTCAATGCAATTCGGTAGCCCATAAACATTTAACAAAATACATTTACAAAGAAGGCATTCGTATGCCTGCACGATATACAAAAATCAAGGTTCAAAGTTTAACCCTTTTGTTTACAAAATTCCACTTGTTCAAAAGGAATGATAAGCAAATGAAGGGGGTGTATACTTATACGTCGTACTCTCTTTATAACTCTGCTCTTCACGATCTTGTCTTCCTTCCTGTCTACTCGAAACCTGCGCATAGATAAAAACTATACGCTAAGCATTTTCATGCTTAGTGGTTCTATATACAGCCTATTTCAATATTCAATTTAACTTGGCATGAATTTAACATTAAACCAGTCTATTATATCAATATACCATGCCGTTCACTTCTCGTGATGCTTACTTTTTTTTTACACCACTTACTATATCACAACATGCATTTTCAATGCAACACTTCAATTCACAATTCAATTTATATCGCCATACATGCAAATCCCATTTACACTCAATGTTGGCTATTTCACTTTGACGAACAATTCATTTGACGATTCGTTTGATGAATCCCGCCCTTATTATCATTCGGTAATGTGCTTACACATTTAACAATTCGGTCTCCCATCATGACGGATGTCGTTTGGTGCACCCCGACATGTGGTATCACTTAAATTCCATACGCCATCAAGACGGATGCCGATTGGTGCATCCCGCCAAGTGGGACATTTCTTCACGGCTGATATCATGACGGATGCGCATTGCGCATCCCGCCAAGTGGGACATTGACAATTTTCGGGTGCTTTCGCGACGGATGCCGATCAAGTGCATCCCGTCAGCTATTCATTCGTATATCATGCATCACATTTACGACGAATTCGTTTACGAATCTCGCCCTATCATCATTCACATTCATTCTATCAAATATCACATTTCAATTCCATATTCACTTACGATATCTTTCAAAGATATACTCAATCTATGTACTCATTTCATATACTCATTCACGCATCTATTTCATATATACTTCATTCATGTACTATTTCATAGTTACTGCAAACTACCAAAATACTTGAATAAGAATAGAGTCAGAGAAATAAACCGGTTTGCCAATCTAGCTTCCTTCTCTTCTATCTCGGTCCTAGGTTAGGCGATTATCACCCGTCCCTAGTCAATAATATTCACGCCACTCTTAGTGGATAAACAATTGTTAAACAATTTTAGTGAATTACAAATTTATTTTTGTTAATAGTCTTGGGTTAAGACACTAAGTCTGCCCGAAGACGACCCGTCAGCCGAGACGGCGAGGTACTCAAGATATTTTCTTTTCACTTAGTTCTATCCTTATTTGAACCCCATTATTCATTTCTGCGTGGTCCTTAAACATCTAAGATACCTAATGACTTAACTGGCAAAAATGTCAAAACAGGTCGGGCCGGAAGTGAAGGCACCTGCATCACTTTCACCACGGCACTCGCCATCTACCGCCACAGACTGCATCGGTTTGAGGGGAGGCCGATGATTAGCACCCAAAAGTGCTATTTTCGAGTCCCATTCAAGACAGTTTTGAGGCTTTTGCACTGTTCATGTGAATTGCCACCGATATGCAGTCCCACTTAGTACCACCGATTTCGCTTCTCGAGTTTGCTTTGCAATTTCCTGGGTGCTTTGCGAGCCTCACTATAATTTCCAAGTTTGGTGTCAGACGTGCTTAAATGTCGAGAATTCTTATTCCAATGTTTAAATGAGGAAATGTCATGAACTCGATGAAAGCTCTAAGATGTGAGGCAATGAAGTGCATGCATTTTCGCTTATGCATTGCGAAAATTTTCGCAAGGATTGGGCGTAAAATTTTCGCAACCATACTGAAAATTCAATCCTCGGTACTTTATGCACGCTGCTATGTTAATAAATTTCGCTATCATAGCTAAAATTCGCTATCATAGTTAAAAGTTATCGTGCATGCCAGCTTAAAATTTGAATTTCACATGTCTGTATTTTCGCTTATGATAGCGAAATTTTCTATGATAGCGAAATTCACCGGCATAGTGAAATCTCCAGGTCGGTTCCAAACGACCTCGCTTTTGTATAATTCCCATTTTGTCCCTAATAGAAGTATATATGTTTTAGGTATTTTGTATTTCACATATTTTGATGGCTATATAAGCCACCTTATAGCTTTTATAACCCTAACTTTTGATCAAGCTTTTACTTCACTTTGTTTTAGGTTACGCTTTTTCTCTCTTCTCTCTCTTCTTTCTCATTTTCAAGGCAACACACCCTCGAGGATGACAACTCAAGGGATGCTTGGCTGCTTCCTCAAAGCCTTGAAGAGGAGGGTTGATAGCTTGGTTATTGGTGGTTTGGCAAAGTCCTCATGTTTTAAATGGAACACGTATTTATTGTTCCAACTTCCTAAACAGGGTTTAATGCCATTTAATGTGTTTCTTTGGTCAATACTTTGTCATGCTTTAGGTTCAATGCATTCTACGGTAGATGCAATCGACATTATTTAGATGTCATTTACGAGCCATTGAAATGAGGTTAAATGCTATGTTTTCAAACTATTGGAACATTAAATGCTCAGTATTTGTTTTAACTCAAATAGAGTGTTTTAAGGGTTAGTTTTTAAAGCTAAACAAAGATCCGTTCAGCAGACTATATGTCATTTGGCCCATGCAGGAAATGACCCGAGATGACCTTAATAACCCATTTTATCAAGCTAGTGACCCGAGCCTTCAAGGTCACCATTCACTTTAAGTTGGGAACCTGCTTTTGGCTTACCTGTGCTGAACAACCAATCTCCTCCGTTTTACCCAAATCCAAAAACTAAATGAAAGCCTCACCATTTTGAATCATGATACTTAATCGCGCTTAGGATGAAAACCCATCCTGTTCGACCCTAGACCGCTTATATCAAAGAGCTTGACTACCAAGAAGAGGAGAACTCAAATAGGGAAACAAATTTTGTTGATTCGACTACCCACCGGGCACGTAATCAAATGGGCGCTGCTATGGGATGGTGCCAAACTATTTAATGATGAGTTGATATGAACTTGTAATCCACATTAAGCAAGTGTTAGTGACTCTTTAACTTTTGAATTCATTTGTTAGAATTGCAAGTTTTCTTTACTTAGCCATCGTGACTGCTTTTAATTTTTTCTTTTTAGTACGTTTGTTTTAGCTAAGACCGATCCAAAGTTTTGTTTGTGTTCTTGTCAGGTTCTATTTTAAAATAGGTGTTTATGCAAACACTGATAGAGACAGCCTGTAGACCAAAGAATCAAGACACCGCTGAGCAAGGCCGTGAAACGCGTACACAAAGGATCAAATGGATCCCCACTCGAGGAACAAAAGAAAGTCGCTAGAAGGTACTCAGTTGAATCCAACAAATATAGCGATCGAGGGATCACATACACCCTAGAGTTAGTGCTCCTTCCACATCATACCTCCTCTCAAGATGTAGCAAAGGAGACCCTACCTAGTGCCCCGCTTCTACACATTTCATGCAGTATGGAGAATGAAATCCATACACTTTATATAAGGATTTGAGGAAGTGTGCATAACCTTTAAGGAGGGTGCACTGATATGGATTTATTAAAATTGAAGGAATTTCCATCGACCTCACGACAAAGCTGTTACGCGAATCCCACCGTGACCAAGAACCATAAGAAGTCAAGGTGAGCCGCAGCGTAATTCTTAAAAATTCTTCAGTGCTCACAAGACCAACAATTTGAAGAGGCAAATCTACATGTTTGCTGCCCATGACAATGAGAGGTTCTACCAATGTTGGGAGAGGTTCATGGAGACCATCAGTGCTTGCCCACATCATGGTTTCGACACCTGGATGCTTGTGAATCACTTATATGGTGGTATGTCTCCAGCCATGAAGCAACTTTTGGAAACAATGTGTGGAGGAGACTTCCAGAGCAAGCACCCAGATGAAGCCATGGATTTTTTGAATTATGTATGAAACTCAAAGGGATAGATGAGCCAAACCTCCAAGGGAGGTGGAGAAATGAGGCCTTCACCACCAAAGGAGGAATTTTTGCACTCTTCAAGACATGGATGAAAGCAAAATATCAACCTTCGCTAGGAAGCGTGGAAGAGATGGAAGGTGTTGCCCATGAAGTGCGTGCAAGGATCGTACACGTGATGTGCCAACCCATGCACCATCGTTGTACCACTCGTGAGAACACCGGCCCAATCGTTCTCAAACATGATTTGGCTGTCGAGCATGCTAATGCCGTAAATAATACAAGCCACAAACCTAATGCCCATATGGTAATACAAGAATAATTTAATTGGAAGAATCACCCCAACCTTTCCTGGAAACCCGATTCCCTCGCATGCGGCTCCCCGGTGCCAAACAACAAGCTTTGATTCTCATCTCAACTACGCCTATCACCATCCTCTCCTCGTCAACAAGCCATCTTAAACTTAAGCAAGGTGGCAAAGTAATTCTCAGGAAGAACAAAAGGGATCAAATGCCAATTAGCTCAAAGAATTGATACCGAGAAAGTACACCGAACAAGAGAATACGGGCTCGAGGGCAGTTTCCAATCGTAAGATCGACACCAGCAGATCTTCAATCACCAAGATTAACAACTGAGGCGGCCAGGAGAGAGGAAGATTCCCTTCCCAAACACTCCGCTAAATCCAAAAGGAGTCACAGATAGGTTCATCCAAAGAACTCAGGATGGATGAAGTGAAAGCTATCATCACTTCGAAAGGGAAAAGAAATCGAGCAAATCCGCGCCCATGATCAAGCCAAGAAACTGAAAGAAAAGGAGGTCGGAGCTGAGAGGTAATAATCGCGAAGACTCGTTGAAGAAAACATGCCCCTCCATTTCCCCAAGCACTAAGAAGCAAGAAAAATTCCAAACCAAGCCGAAATTGGGAGGTGCTGGCAAGCCATACAATATCAACGCTTGACATGATTAAGCAAACCCAACTTATGCAAAGTTCTTAAAGGACCTATACAATCAAGAAAGTGGTTAAGATTGAAAAGAAAGCATTCCCTAACCGAGCAAGTCGCGCTACTATCTCGTATAAGACCCCAAAGGAAATACAAGGATCCAGGATCCCCACAATATCAACAACATCGAGGGACTTGTACAGACAAAGCATTGTCAGACTCAGCCAGCGGTAAACCTAATGCTTATTCGTTGTATAAGCAATGGGTTTGGGGAGAGCTTAAGCCTACCAACATCATCATTAATGATCGACAAGAAAGACCTCAAGGAATAGTTGAGGATGTTGGTAGCGTGGACAAACCCTACTACCCTGGACTTTGTAGTGCTTCGACACGAACCAATAGCAAGTGGGCCCAATCATGTGCTAATTATCCGAAGACCATTTTCGCCACCGCAATGCGTATAATTAATCGCCGGAATGGAGTCATGCAGTCATTCTGAATACGACATTGGAGCTCAATATTTTTCACATGAATAACAAGTACAAACTAGTGGAAGATGACAATCAAGGAGCTGATGAAGTTTGCTCAATTGACCCAAATGCAGAGAAACCAAATGTCCATAAATTGCAAGAATTGGTGAAGGAAAATGAAGCAATTGATGGAGGATTGAATGCATTAGTCACTCCCCGCAGCCACCGATCGCCCGGAAGATCACCCAATCGAGAAGAAGTTCAACAAGAAGGAACCAAGCATGAAAGTCAGAAAGACAAAGATCGTCGGGTCAAGGAGTTCCTCCTCCGACCTCCATGAATGAATCTGAAATCGAAATGCCTGATCTTCAGAGGCCAAACTTCAGCTCAAAGATTTTGATTTTTGCTTAAAATTGGTCAATTTTCTTGTTATGCTATTTTTAGTAACTTTCCTTTTCTAATTTTAGCTAAATAAGAGATATTATTTTTATTTTATTTTATATTATACACACACACACACACACACACACACACACACACACACACACACACACACACACACACACACACACACATATATATATATATATATATATATATATATATATATATATATATATATATATATATATGTTTACTTTTATTTTTATTTTATTTTAATTTAACTAAATTAAAATTTTGCTTTTTTTATTTTACTACATTGAAATCAGCAAGAATTCTCGCTTATCACAAATAAATTGACATCCCATGCCCTTGACTCCTGGGACCATTTAGTTGTCCAATTGCTTTATGAAAAGAAAAGGGGGAAGGGGGCATACATCTTCATTTCATCCCTATCCGGGCCACAGGAGCTTCACTCCAAGAATGAGTCCAGTTCCTTTACTGTGAGCTCGCGTGAGCTAATTCCATTGCGGCAGTTCTGGCTCCCGCCCCGTGCTCAGAACATCAAGGCTCGAGCCCTTAACCGCTGCGCCGCTCGTACTCGGAATTTATGAAAGCCACGAGTCCGCAGCGTTTTCTGATCGCCGCAGCCGCTGCCGTCTCGTTTCCACCGCCGCCGCCACGAGCCCGTGATGAGCTTAAAAGTCATCCATTTTCAGTCCATTTTTCTGATTGATTTCTATCTAAAAAAGGACTGATTTATATGCAGAAATGTGGAATAACTCACCAAACTGCTATACAACAGGAAATTCAAGAGAAAGAGATATCGCAAAGAGAATGGCGTAGCCGGTCGGTGCCAGTAATGACATGATCAGCCGAATGATGTCGTAGTGCCGAGAGGTGCATCGAGGAAGAAAGGACCGATGTCGCGACGCCTGACAAAGAATGAAGAATCACATCGTCGCAACGACAAAACTCTAGTCGCGACATAAGCGGGCAATCAATACCGGCAGAATCTGTGTGTCGCAATGTAAAACTCCAAGTCGTGCAAACTATACCAATGAAGAATAAGATATGATGTCGCGACACCATTTCGAGGTCGCGATGTATCTGAAAGCGAGCAAGACATGGGCGCTGCGGACATGTGAATAGAAGCCGACACAAGATTTCAAGATCGAATATCAAAGTCGCGACATTGTAAGAGGTCGCGAGCATGAACACCGAATCGAATTTGTTTCTTAGAGCGGTATCGTAGACAACTTCTGTATGAATTAAGGTCGCGATGTCATTTAGAGGTCGCGACCAGAAGATGAACCTTCTTTGGGAAGAATGGATGAGTGATTAGATAAATGATGTCGCGACACCATTTTGAGGTTGCAACATAACTAAGGTCACGACAAAGAATCGAAGTCGCGACATAGGAAGAGCCAAGGGATGCTAAAGGCAAGTCGCGACCAAATAAAAGCTTCTACGACAAATGCTTAGACAACGGAGGTCGCGACAAAGAATCAAGGTCGCGAAGACACAACCAAATGGGCCAAGACCGAAATCCACAAGGAGGCCCAACTCGTAACCCCATAAATAAGCAACTGCCATCAAGGAAAGCAATTTCGCGCCGTGTAACGAGAGATCCGGGTGTACTCAAGGCTCATGTATTTTTATTTTTTTCTTTGTTTTGTCGTTATTTTAGATTAGATTGTTATTTCTTTTCAAATTTCGACTAACGCGAATATAAAGTAGAAGTCGAATGCACTCTATTTCTTTCAAATTATTGCCTGGATCGTCTGAATTTCAGACAAATTTTGGAATTCGGAGTTCCAGTGTCCAATCTGGCGCGGTTCTCTAATCGTAAAGCCATCAGAGGTGTAATAAAGTAATTTAGAAACCCACTCATCATCGTGACTGTTGTTAGAATTTATCTTTCCCGTGAGAAATTTATCGTGGTTACCGAATCCCGCCTTTTATAAATCTACTTGCCGGTTCGAATATTCCAGATTTGATCCCACACGTTGTCCTATACCCGCAATAGGATCGTTTATGCTCGATTTCCAGGAGGCCCTCTGAGTGACACAGAGAAGGCATTCCTGAGAGTAGTGAACAATTTCTCAAAGGTATGCGAACCTGGTAATGGAGATATAATGAGCTCTGTGGATGTAAGTTGATAAATCGTCTTCTCACTTGAAATCGAGATCGAAATAATGACTTATATATTTAAAAAGGTAGAGTTCACCTCGATTCAACAAGAAGTCTAACCCGTGTTAGCAAGGATCTAATCAAGGAAAGCGATGAACTGCTCCAATTTTGAGGAAGAGAAAACTAAGAAAGTGTAAACCCATGCTATACCTATGTCTTAGGAGCTAAGGTTTCATACCCATGTTCGTAGGCGAAGTATTGAAAAGAAAAATATCCGCAATGCTGCAACTGTGATTAAAAAGTAGTTATCTAATCCTTCGCCTTCGAGAATCAGAAGATTAGATGATGAACAAAGCACTTACAAGGAGAGATCCAACTGCACTACTCATTCCTTGGATGTGTTTTAAATCCGTGGTTCATGAAGCAAAGTTACGAGCAGTCATGTGAATCGATGTTTCACAACAGCGCATTTTCAATGCCCTTTAAAAGATAACCGACATTTTAATTTGTTATTTTAGATTTTCGCTTTTCATTCTTTTGTTATTAAATCACTTTTCTTAGTTTTTATTATTTTAAGGTTTGCTAAGGATATTTCAATTGCCTATCAAACCAAATAGTATGCAGTTCGAGTAGTCGTGGTAGCTTGATCGAGAATTTCGAGATCTCCGTGGGAACGATATCTGGACTTAAATCCAATTTACTACTTGTTCGACCTGTACACTTGTAGCATCCTGGATCAAAACCAGAAAGAAAATGATTTACTCTTAAGGAAACCACTTTCAATCAGTACAATAGATAAGGAACATAACAAACAAGTTTCATGGCATTATTGCTGGGGATTAGATAATAGTCCTTGGTTAATAACGCTATAAATTTGTATAGGTATTTTGGTCCGTCACTGAAAGAGGTGAACAAGTTTTTACGCCGTTGTCGTGGGATCAAAAGAATGGTGAATCAATATTCGCACTAAAACCGAAATACTAGTTTCGACATAATTTATAAAAGAAAATTTGAAAAATTAGCAAAATAAGATTCAATAGCAAGAGTTTACAAGTTACCGAAATTTTGCAGCTTTTCATGTTAAATACAATTTTTGGTATCAACGATTCCATTTTGATCTCGTGATATTATAATTCTCGTGAGTTAATTTCGCACAGAAGCTGTGAAGCTGGAATTATTGCCACTAGACACCGAGATCAAAAGAACACCTTAGAGGGCTAAGAAAGGTTAAGAGTGCGTAAATACGAGATGGCGCATTTAAAGATTAACCGGGTAGTCAACCAGAATTGCGAATTAAGTACCTTAAGAGCGAGACACTATGGAGGACTTCTAGAGACCAGTTATCCAAGATGAATACTCAGCAGTGAGATAGCCAGCAATAGATGCTAACAATTTTGAGCTCAAGCCAGCTCCCGATCACCATGGTTCAACGTAACCAATTCACTGTGTCACCCTCCAAGATCCCAAATCGAACACTTGGGACGGTCGAATGGCCAATACAAGTAAATTGAATGGTGAGACCGTAAGTTACGGTTACGCTTGTTTCCATTCTCTTTAAGAGATATAGTCAAGATCATGGTTTGACTCGTTAATACCATATGGATCTGCATCACATGGAAGAGTCGATGGAGTTTACCTCGAGCAGATTCTTTCCTCCATCCTCACTTCCGAACGAAGAGGGGAAATTTTCTACTACTTTCAAACAAAGGAAGCATGAGAGTTCAGACACCGCTTGGGGAGAGATATGCAGGTCAGCCAAGAGATGTCCCATGCAATGTAATGGGACTAAGACACAAATGGACATCTTCTACCACTCCATGAATTATACTCTCAAAAGGTATAATAGATACCATGGTGGAGCATTTAGAAGAAGAAGAGCGTAAGAAGCAAGACAGCTTTGATCAGGATCTGCTAGGCGCACAAGAGACCTCCTTCTCAACCCTCGTGAGCAAAGAACCGAGCTAAAGGAAATGGAATCATTGGAGCTGAACAAGATGTCTCGCCATGGAGGCTAAGTCGGATGCATTGATGCACTCCATTGATAAAGAATGCACTCGCAAACAGATTGGAGCAAAGGGAAAGCAGGGGAGGAAGAGTAACTAATGCTAAGGGGCGCGCTGAAGAGGGTTCTTATGCAGTGGAGGAGGCTAACTATTTGAATGAGCACGTATATCATTTCAAGCCTAACCCCAAACCCCGCCAACTCATTATACCTCAAAGACATAAACCACAGAATTTCTCTTATGGTGGAGGAGCACAACACGTCCCAAGACATGGGCAAAACTTTCAAGAAGGGTATGCCAACCAAGGTTCCAGCAAAGAAGAATAGGAGAGGGAAGAAACGAATATCAGAGCCAAAAAGACTTAGACCTTGAAGACCGATGTCGTAGTTCAGCTGGGGAAAGAAAGTCGTTAAACTTCCATGAACAAAGGTTTGCGTGAATTCAAAGCTTCCAAACCAATTCTCAAAAATTTTTTCAGACAACCACCAATGCCTCTCTCAAGAACTCGAAAATGCAAGAAAATCGCCTTAACTCCTGCAGACCAATTAAAGATGCTTTTCCCAAAGGATACGAAGAAAATCCGAAGATCGATGGTCATGGTAAAATTTAGAAGTGGAAAAGAATTAGAAAAGAAAAGTCGAGAAAGATGAAAGCAACATGAGTGGTGGATCCCGGAAACAGCCGAGTCAATGGGAAAAAGAAAGGAAGAAAGAGCAGCAAGAAGAAGAAGAAAGAAGTAAGAAAAAAGCCCAGAACTCTATGCTTGCAGTTCCATTTCCGCAGAGACTGCAAAAGTCAAGGATAGAGGAGCAGTTCGCAAAGTTTTTGAAAACTTTCCGGTTGAAATACATGCCATTCACGTATGGTAATCAAATGCCACTTTATGCTAAATTGTTGAAAGAAATTTTAAGCAAGAAGAGAAGAATTGCAGAGGAAGGATTAGTGAATCTGACTGCTACTTGCAGTGTAATGATAAAGAAGAATTTACCAGAGAAGATGAAAGACCCAGGAAGTTTCACCATTCCTTGCACCATTGGAGGATTTGAAATTTTAAAGTCTCTTTCAGGACTCCGGCAAGTATTAACTTTAATGCCATTATCCTGTAAGGAAATTAAGTTCGGGGAGCTTACTCCTACCATCAAGTACTTCTCCAAATGGCAAGATAGAACAATGGAAAACCCAAGGAGTCATTGAAGATGTAATTTGTTAAGGTGGGGAAATTTGTTCTCGTCAACTTTATCATCCCGACATTGAAGAAGATTCATGTCCTCCCGCTATCAGGGAAGGCCATTCCTAGCAATTGAGCCGCGAATAGATATGCAGAAGGAGTTCTCACCTGGGTTGGAGAAGAAGCAATGACTTCAATCCGCTTCCAAAGTTTGAAGAATTTAGACACGGTATAGGGAAGATTACAAGTTAGTAGATGATGTCTATCTCAACAACTCGATTGTTACAGGATTGTAATGCTCAATTTCTATCAATGAAAATGAGATGAATTTCAAAGATTCGAAGGTGTTAATTCCGATTTTCCGCGACATCAGCCACTCTACCGAAAAGGTGTCGAGTCTTAAACAAAACAGAAGATGGACAATGGAGACAATAATGAAGAGAAGGAATTTCACTAAGAGACCAATGCATCGGCTAGTTTTAAAAGAGTTTCCGCTTCATCCAAGTATGCTTACTTGAGCTACCAAAGAGTAAGTTGTTGATTACCCCGCTATGACCTGATGTCAAGGAGTTGCGTTTTCCGCCGGTACCTGAAGAATTATCAGGAGTCAATTGCTTGGTTCATAGATGAATTAAAGGGTATCAGTTTGTCAATATGCATGCACAAAATACTGCTGGAGGAGAATGCAAAACCATTTGTTGAACATCAAAGAAGATCAACCTACTATGAAAGAAGTAGTCGTAAAGGAAGTGCCTAAATGGCTGAATGTCGGGGTTTTATGTATGTAATCTCGCATACCCTCGGGTTAGCCCAAAGACATGGTTCCTAAGAAAGGTGGGTTCACCGTGGATCCGAAATGAAAAAATGAGTTAATTCCAACAAGAACGGTGATGATGGAGGCGTATCGACATCGGAACCGAACACAAGAATCCGTGAAGGATCATTTCTGCCCTTCATTGATCGATGTTGGACAAAGAAGGTGACTTCATTGTTTCCTAGATGGATATTCCTATTTATAACCAGATTAAGCATTGCACCCGAGGACTGTGAGAAAACCATTATTCACATGCCCTTATGGCACCTTTGCCTTCGTAAGGATGCCATTTGTCAGGCAATGCTCCCGCTTACTTTTCAGAGGTGTACATGTCCATGTTCTTTATTTGGTTGAGGAGGTCATGGAGATTTTATGGATGACTTACAAGATATGGATCCAGCTTTTGAGCACTGGTCTAAACAACTTGGAAACAGCTCTCAAAGATGCAAGGACAACAAATTAGCATTAAACTGGGAAAAGTGCCATTTCATGGTAAATGTATGGGTATTTGTTCTCGTCATAAAATTTATGCTACGGACTAGAAGCAGACCAATCAAAGGTTTCGATTATCAAGACTCTGCACCGCCACACAAGAAAAGGGATAAGGAGTTTTCGGGGACATGCCGGATTCTATAGGATATTCATCAAAGACTTCAAAAATAGCAAGACCATTATGACATCGGAGAAAGACACAAGGTTTAATTTTGATGACTCTCTTGCAAGGCAAATTTTGAAGAAATCAAGATCGACAGTTCAAGCACCTATCATGGCTGCACTAGAATGGTGGGATCAGGATTCGAATAATGTGTGATCCCAAAGATTTTCAAGAATGGGAGTTGTATTGGGGCAAAGAAAAGAGAGATATCTGTGAGCCATATACTATGCCAGCGTAACCTTCCAACAAAGCCCAAGAAAACTATTCAACTATCAAGGAGATGCTAGCCATAGTTTTTGCTTGTGAGAAATTCAGGCCATACATCTTTGGGGATCCTACATTATCGCTCACACTCGAATTTTCATGCAAAGCAATCAAACATCCTCGATGTTAAAAGGCTAAATCCAAGACCGATAAGGTGGGTGTTGTTACTACAAGAGTTTGATCTGGAAATTAAAGATAAGAAGGGTTGTGACAATGTGATAGCTGATCACTTGTCCAGAGTAGAAAAAAACAAAGTAGAAGAGGAGAAGGCAGACTTAATAGAGAACTTTCCAGATGAGCAACTGTTTAAATTGTCATTCCAACTCCCATGGTATGCTGATATCGTGAATTACTTGGCTTGTGGAGTAGTGCCTCCGGAATTCAGCTACCAAATGTAAGAAAGCTCACAACCGATGTTGTATTACATCCGGGGATGACCCATTGCTATTTAAAGAGGTGCCGCATGATTATAAGAAGATGTGCGCCGAGCAACAACGTACCTTGTCGGAATGCATAACAACAAATATGTGACATTTTTCCGAGAAAAACGGCTCATAAGATACTCCAATCTGGATTTTATTGGCCCACTATCTTTAGAGACTGTGATAAATGGGTCAAATTATGTGATAGATGCCAAAAGATTGGAAATATCAGCGAAATAGTAAACGAAATGCCCCTGGCAAGGCATATCAGGTGCAAATTCTTGATGTAATGGGAATAGATTTTACGGACCCTTCCCACCATCATTCGAAACTTAACATACCGGGGCAGCGGGATTATGTGTCCAAGTGGGTGGAAGTAATTGCTTGTCCAAGGAATGACGCTAACACAAAGAGTGAGTTTCTTGCAGCTGAGCCGCTCTGGAGCGCATTCTAACACCTAGACTATCAGTCATGATTTGGGAAGCCATACTTGCAAACAAAATATTTGCAAAGCTCATGAGCAGTAAGGGATCAAATATATAATGAGCCTAGCTTATCACCCCTGCACTAATGGACATAGGAAAGTTCTCTAACAGGAGATTAAAAGGATCCCGAAAGACTGTAGTTCAAGCAGAAAGATCGGGTCTTCCAAACTTGAGCGACACTTCGCTTATTGTGACTAAGATTCAAACTCCCATTGGGATGTCCCCATACAGAGTGGTCTTTGGCAAACCATGTCACCTCCCTCTTGAACTGGAATACAAAGCCATGTGGGCTATCAAGAAGCTGAACTTCGATTTCAAAATTGCAAAGGAAGAGAGATTGCTCTAATTGAATGAACTAGAAGAATCGGTGAAACGGCTTCATGATAATGCTAGAATATACAAGGACAAGACAAAGAAATGACATGATCAAAGGATTATGAGGAAAGAGTCTGTATAGGGATCAGGTTCTCGTTTATTTAACTCGCATTAAGATTATTTCCAGTAAGAAATCAAAATGGATGGACTATATATTAAGGGTATCAAGTACTACCTTTGGAGAAGAATGACTCAGGATCGATGCCGGGAAGAATTCAAGGTTAATGGTCAAGATTGAAGCAATATCTCAGCAGGAGAAAGAAAAGGAAGAACTCCAAATTCGTGAATTGAGAGAGAGAAGGCTTAAAACAAATTAGTCTAGCTTAAGGACTCAAATAGAGCAGCTCACGGGAGGCAACCTATATAGATTTTTTGCTCTTTATATAGATTTTGATTTTTTTAATTACTGCTTTGATTTTTTTTTATTCTTGTAATGATTTGTTAGGACTTGCTGGGTTAGTATCTGATCAATAAACCCTTTTGAAATTGTTACAGCTACGTAATCAGTACTGTGTGAGAAAGAACCAACTCTAGGACGGCTCCAGCACTTCACAGGATAGGGCGACTTGAAAAAGGGGAGTATTTTTCTCCCTAAACAAATTCTATGGAAAATAAATAGAATGCATGTTTGAATTGTTGTTTGGGAGTACTTTATTGGATGTTAAGACTGTAAAATTAATAAGGAGGCAAAGTCATTCGATCATCAAATTTAGGCAAGATGCGTACTAAGTCGCGACTGCATCATCAAATTACTTTATTGGTTGCAACTTCTAGCAAGTACTCGAGGGGAGAACAAGAGCACAAGTCGAGATGCAAAGCGTGTCGCGATGCAATCGAGGTCACGATGCAACACTGGGTCAGGATAAGAACACCTTCAAGAATATGAAGGTCGCGACAACTCAACTATGTCATGAAATTACTTTGTTAACCAAAAGGATAGATATGCCGTATGTCGTAACCCGATGATATTGTCCTCCCATTACGATGTCGCGACAAACAATAATAAATAAGTCGCAACATAAGAGAAGGTACATGGCAACCCAAACTACTTTATTTAATGACAGCACAACCCGTACTGAATTTAAGCTCATTAAGCGCAGAATTAAATGAAGTAATAAAGAGTCCACAATAATGATTGAATTGCAAATGTTGAGAGAAAACTCCCGACCACTATTTCATTCCTCACAATGTTCTTTTATCTTCGCCTACTCTCTGGTTTTTCAAATTCTTGCAAACCCTAGATCTAAAATTCTTCCTAAAAACATTCATATTTCTCAAATGGCCGGATAGTCAACCCTCGTCCCAAATCTAAGCTAGATCATGGAAGAATATACTCACTCGGGGCGGGAAGTTCGTCAGAACCAACAAGGGAGAACTCGGCCTGAATCCATCGGTTCAACCAGCCTAAGCAACAGAGAAAAGGGGAAAAGAAAAACAAAAGAATAGGGAAGACAAATCAGACAAGAATCTTTTCCATCCTGAAGAAGTACTATGTCTGCAGAAGTGGGTTTGTCGGAGAAAGAGGCTTCAAAGAAACTCATCTCCCTTTCAAGGAACTAATAGAACAAATAGGTCGGGGAAACTTTTGCAAGCATCAAAAGAGATGCGGCCGATGGTTCGAATTCTACTCGACTGTGGTGGGGAAGAAAGGATAACTCTACATTTATGTCGGAGGTTTAGGTCTTAAATATGGAGCCGAAAACCATCAATGAAATGTACGAGGCGAGAAGCATGGATCAAAATTCAAGAAGATGATAGACAACCCTAGCAGTAGGGAAGATTGCAAGGAAGTTGTGAATGGTAAAGGAAGAGGGTTAAGAAAGGAGACAAAAGACCATAAGCAGGAGATTTAGAAGAGCAAAGTATGGTTTGCTTCTGGCCTCTGTTATGTGTGATAAGCATTAGATACAAATCCAGCTCCATGCATAGGATCCAGATTAATGATGATCAGCTGAACTCAGTAATAGATACCATAGATAAGAGTTTTGATCCCTCGCTGACAAGCTATCACGAGGCTATGTTTGGGGCTGGTGTAGAGAGACTTGGGAAGAAGAAGAATGCCCCATGGTTTCACCGCTAACTACGACAAGAGTAATGAGTGCGGGAATCAAAGATAAAAGTTATAATAGAGACGATTCAAGAGAAAATGAGAATGCAAGGCAGAAAGAGGACACTTCTGGCTGGTTTGCGGATCAAGAAGAAGAGATCCGAGCACATCCGAAGAGAACACCTTTATGTTTGTAGAAGGGCGGAGAACAAGATGATGGAAGCCTATAGATTTCTCAACCTTTGGCCGGCTCTCCTGTTTAAGAGACAGGAATGATGTATATGTGAAAATATGGTCAAGGGAGTTAATGTAGGTAAATACTCAAAGCGATTTGAAGCAAAAGTAAGTGTACTCAAGCGAAATGAAAAGTATTACCCAACACTCGACCCCTTTCATGAAGTGGGTCATACAGTATAAAGTGGACTCTAAGTCGGATATCGTACCCACGAGGATTGGAGGTTCTCTCCTGGTGGAATTTGATCATCCAGGTGCAAGGGCTCTTCACTATTTAGGCGATCAAATAGGATGTGGAATAAAATCAATTAAATTGAAACAAAACTGATTTAAAACTAATCCTAAAATCTACGAATAAATGACTACTTAATTCTAAAGGTATGAAGAATTAAGCACAAGGATTAGGGATAATTTATTTACAAAGCAGTTTGCATTTCCTTGAAAGCGCGACAATTGTGGAGTTGAATCTTTGGATTTGTCAAGAGCAATGTAGTATAGCTTGGATTTCTCCATACACCCTTACATTTCACTATCACCCTGACATATTCCTTTTAAAGGGACAAATGGGTCCTAAATAGCTACTTGTAAAATTTGGCACTCTTTAAAGATTTGATTGTTTTATTTTGATACTTCACGACCATTTCTCAGGGCTGAAGAATTCTTACCCCATAGATAGGATAATGCAAGCCTTCTCCAATGTAATTGGTATCTCGTCCTTCAAATCTAATAAAATTTTCTATCTCCTTGATTAGATCTTTGCTAACACGGGATCAAGATCCTTTCATCGGTAGGAGAAACCTCGATAAACTAAATTGATACATCATCTAATTAATCCTCACCATGAGTAAATTAGTGATCTATCGAAGTAATTTTCGGAGTTCATTAGTTCTAAAATGATCTAACATACCCACTAAGTTACCGCTCTTTACTCTAGGGAATCTCCATCTGTGTCTCACTCGGAGGGCCTCCTGGAAATCGAGCAAAGAATCTGACTCTTTTTAGGTATAAGTACTAATATTCCCAAGCAGTTCATTATATGAGCAGTACCAATTATATAAATTGATATTCAAACCCCTGAAATAAGCGAGAAAGCGCAAATAAGATATTGACAACTAATCCCCAACCCTAGAGAGGTGTTTAATGTTCCATTCTTTGGATTCCAATCATCAACTAATCAAACAAAAGTAAGAAAATGAAGAAATCAAGAAACAGAAGAAAAATCGATTTGAGCTTAAATCTTACCTCAGCCATTAAATAGAATTGAATATCACGAGTACGGCAAAATCTCTTGATAGAAATAAAAATATGCTCTAAAACTACTCTAAAATCTAAAAAATCAAAATCTGAAAAGCTGGAAAAATCGGCGAGTCTAGAGAGAAACCCCACTGAGAGAAGCTCTCGATCTTCTGCTTTGCTTACTATTTACCGAAAACAGTATATATATATGGTCACAAGGTGAAATGGGCTTGAAATTAGGTCAAAATATCAATTTTCGGCCTTTTTAGATTCTACGATTTTTGGTCGCGACGAGTTTTACGGGTCACGACGCCTCTCTAGTCGCGACATACTTTCTTGATAGCAACCTATTTTTCTTCTCGAGCTTATCGGAATCTGCTTCTTCATTTTAACTGGTTGGGCATGTAGTACTCGTTGGAAAGATCTTTGAATGTAGAATGCAACCATAAGGGAATTTGAACCATTTGATGTTCCAGATGGTACAGAAAAATTTATCTTCCTAATGGCGCGCTATGCGACTCCCGGTTGACTCTTCTTTTGGAAATATATTGCTCATTTCTTGCCAAATCACTTGCTTTTCATCAATAATCCTACAAAACCAATTTTAGAGAAATTTTATGAGTTTTATGAATATGGATATTAAATGCTGAAATAGCATGTGAAGACTAGACTCAAAACATAGATGAGTTTTACTCATCAAACACTAAAACTTGAAGTTTTGCTTGTCCTCGAGGAGCAAAGAAAAGAAAGGTTGCTTGTCCCCGAGCAAATGAAGAAAGTTCATTTCACCCTTTTTATTTAAGCAAAACCGAGTAATCAAGCTTTGCAGAAATTTATGTGATATGTAATATAAAATCACCCTTACAAGGAATATAGAGAATATGATCAAGATAATTTATTCATTTTAATAGTGAATTAATCATAATAGATAAATTTAGATCATAGTTCTCACTAATTAATGTGTGTGTAGTCTTCCCTATCAAACAATTGCAAGGTAGATGGAGAGTTTATGAGAGTGAGATAAATACGTGGATCTCCTAAGATAATTTATTTAGGTTCCATGAAGCATTGTTCTTATCCTCTCACTGAATGTAGGCACACACAGCTCTCAAGATCAAGTAGGTCTTTATAAACTATAATGTAAGGCTTGGAGTAATGGGTAGTTGAATAGTCATTTTAGGCTAAAACTTACCCCAGGCACATATTTTGCATTGATAGCTCTTACTCCATCACCGATTCTTACCATGACATAGTGACACTCTCGAAACACCGAAATGCTGTTGGGTGCATTCTTCCATACTCCTCATATCACTTTTCTGCACAAATTCTGCATTCTTTCAACAAACACCCGAAAGCCTTTCTTTAGACAAGGTTATTAAGTGGTGCAATGTCAAAACCAAACCCCAAGCTTCTACCAACCCTTAGTGAGCTTTAAATCAATAGCTCCTAGACCAATTGGCCTTAGGGTACTAGGTGTTGAGACACCCCTTAGGATTTACTTGCTCTAGGGAAGGAAGGCTACGAGGCTAGACTCACTCCTCGACTTTTTATTGTATTTTTGCTTCTTTTACACTTGATATTTTTCAGTTTTTTTTTTGACAACCTCTTTTGATTTTCAACTTAACCATTTTTTGAACACTTGGAGTTATTTTCCTATGGAAAAATAACTCCCCAAACTTGCTTCTCACCACATTTCTCAATTATGTTCAAATCCTCATGTTATGGGTGATTTGAATTTTTTATTGAAGGATAGTGATATAGGAAGGTTATTGGGTTTCAAACTTGGTTTTTTATAAACAGAATTTTGGCCTTTAAGGCCTCAAACATCTGGTAGACTAGAGGAATATGCATATGCATATTAATAGGGTTAGCTTGAAAGGCACAATCTTTCCAAGGATGGCCTATATCATTTCTCATTGTTGTGTTGCCTAGGATTTCACTGCGAGGCCAGAACAAGTTCTAGAACCCAGGAGACTGCAAATTAGATGGATTCTCATAAACCTTCTCTAACCCAAGCAAAAACTTCTTTTCAAGGGTACTTAGTGACCACGTGCATGGAATTTGAGAAACCAATAACTAAATAGCCCATTAAAGAGATAACTCATTAGGCATTAAGTCCTATTATCTCTAATATTGTCCATATGCCAAGGGTTCATTTATGGTCTTTATTGACATCACAATAACTCCAAGCAAAACTCAATTAACTCAATAAACTATAACTAAAAAAAATATACCAAACTAAGATGCTTAAGTTAGGAAGCATCAAACAAAGAAGTCATTATCCGAGAGAAAAGCACCGAAAAATTTCATCCTCAAAGTTGTCATTTGCAACATGTAGGGTGTGACATGATAACCTAACCAAAATAAACACCCACAAACTTTGAGATGAACATTGTCCTAAATATCTAGCAATGAGCAAAAGGAAGCAATAAAGTAAAAAGGTAATAAAGAGAGTTGGAAAGTGAACTCCCCTTTGCTTAGTCTTGGCCACTTTGAGATAGGAACCTTGATGATTTTCAGACATTGACATTGGTGTACTACCCCTTGATATACTCTTTTGCTTCTTTGGAGTCATGAAAGTGAAACTGGCATTTTCTCAAACACTTGGTATTGCACCAACCATAACCTCAAATGAGTGAGTTTTGATTCTTTAAAAACCTCCTTCAATACATGCAAATCCTCCACAATCAACAACCAGTCCACAAAGAGGCAAAACAAACAACCAAGCACGAAAAATTTTTTCTTCCATTAACTCCTCTTTGATGCTTGGAATGATAGTTAAAAATTGGGGGTTCAACAAAGATGATTTGTGGGTTTGTGATGGGTTTTGAAGCTTGAAGATGATGAAGATGGATTGGGGAGGAATGTGATTTAGGATTTGAGTGGATGGGAGATGAACTTGAAAGTGGTTAGAAGTTACAAGGGTTGGAGGGAAAGATTATGGCAAGATAGAGTATAAAGTAGGAAGAAGAAAAATGGGTTTTAAAGGGTTAAAAAGCCTATGTTTTCGTGACTGTGGTGCTAGTCACGTCAGCAATTCTGCTCAACACCCCTGTTTTTTATCCAACTTGTTATACTCATATCTCCTTCATTTTAGCTCGGAATTGGATTTGTAAGGACCCGTTGGAAAGCCCTTTCAATGTAGAATGTGCTCATGGGCTGAGGTGAACCATTTGGAGCCTCAATCAATACAGAAAAATCAGAATGTTCATTGCTGTCGATGTGATTTCTACCAATGCCAGGTTCTTACATATCCCTTTTGTGTATCTGCCCATATCACTTGCTATCCTTCAAAAGTCCTTCATGCTTATATATTCTCTCAAAATTCCTTCAATAGAAACCCTTAATGCTTTCATTCATGCTTAAACTCATCTCTTGTCTTCAATTCTCCTCAAGCATGATCATGAACCTTCCAACTTTATATTTCAGTTAAATTTGGTTCTTTTCATCTCAAAAATATGAAATTTGATGAACATCTCCACTCCATTTTTTTTTTTCACACTTCAAGCACTATAATTACATCAACCAATTTCCAACTTCTTCCATTCGCTCTTGCAAACTAGTCATGACAACATGTTGGGCTTCAAACTTATCTTATTAAGAAAACATAACAACAAAGTTAAAACCTTCAGCTGGGAGAATTTTCATCGATAAAAAAAAAAAAAACGACAACAAAATAAAATAACTAAAAAATGAAAAAGAAAAGAGAATGGTTAGAATCCTTATTACTTAGCTTAGGTTGCCTCCCAGCTGCTTTCAGTTTTAGAGTCAATTTAGACTCATTTGAAAAATACTAGTGCTTCAATTTGACCAATATTCATCTTGGAAAACACTTCCTCTTCGTAACCATTCAGCTCAAAGGATGTTTTTCTTTGAGATTTTTGAATAGGAGAAATAAACTCAAAATCCTTTAATTATGGCTGGTGGTTCAGCCACAATTTCTTCAAAGCAGTCCCTACATGTGATGTAGATGTAAACACATTTATGCTTAAGGACTGTTCAAATGCCCTTTTGATTGAAGCAAGGCTGCGGAATTTTTTACGCACATGGCTCTTTCTTGCTCGATCAAAGGTAATGGTTGGTGAGGAGATTGAACTTTGCTTTCTCCTCACCTGGCTTGAGGTGGGCTCCCCTTGTTGATGTCGAATCCCATCTTGGCTTGAGGAAAGGGGAAATTGTCTTCTTAGTATATGAGGAATTTTGTGGAGTCCTTCAATGCCCGAGTCACACAAAATCCATGGGAAGGTAAATGTGTCAATCTTCACCAAAATGTTTTCAATAGCCATTATGACTTACTTAACAATTTTCGGTTTATCGATAATGACTCTTCATCATCTAAGTTGTTTAGGAGTGCCTTGTTCTCAATTTCCAGCTCACATTTTCACCTTCTTCCTGAATTTCGGGATAGGAAATTTACGCACCTTAGCAAAGGAGTATAAATGCATTCATTGGGATTTGGCAAAGTGTTACTAGGAGATACACGAAATTTTCCTTGAATGCTTGGACGAGTGTGTCCTATTTGAGCTTCTACATTTTCAATCTAGCACTAGTGTTGACTTGGAGGCATCTAAATCTGGAAATTTCTGCTTATGAATATTAATCATCTTCTTGTTTCCTTCCATGTAGATAAATGCTCCTTAGCAGAGACAACTCTTCTTCCTCTTGAAATGTGGGATTTTGAACTCCTTGATAAGGCAATACTCCTTGTTCCATGAGTGAGTCATTGTGAATTCTTTAGTCCGATTGATGAAGAAGTAGTTCAAGCAGCTTCCTATGGGAGGCAAATCTATCTTCTATTGAATGATATTCCTCCATAAGTACCAACAAATAAGAAAAGAAAAACAAAAAGAAATAAACTACAATACACTAATAAAATAAAAAAATTAACTAAGAACAAATCACAACCAAAAGATAAAATAAAAATAAAAATTGCCTAAATTAGCAAATTAGTTCTTCAAAATGTCAACTTCCAATGAGAAAGTAGGCAGGGCCAATCCTGTAGCGACACCAAAAACTTGTAAAGAGACGAATGATGTATATGTGAAAATATGGTGAGGAGTGAATGTGGTAAATACTCAAAAGTGATTTGAAACAAAGTAAGTGTACTCAAAAGTAAAAATGAAAAGTATTACCAACACTCAACCCCTTTCACGCAGAGATGCCGCGGGTCATCACAGTAAAGTGGACTCTAAGTCGGATATGTGATCTACCCACGGATTGGAGGAGTTCTCTAATTGGAATTTGATCACCCAGATTACAAGAGGCTCTTTACTATTTAAGAAGCAGGCGATCAAATGGATGTGGAATAAAATCAATTAAATTGAAACAAAAACTGATTTAAAACTAATCCTAAAATCTACCAAATAAGCAACTACTTAATTCTAAGGTATGAAGAGAGTCGCTAGGGATGGGGATAATTATTTACAAAAGCAGTTTGCATTTCCTTGAAAAGCGCAACAATTGTAAGGTTGAATCTTTGGATTTGTCAAGAACAATGTAGTATAGCTTGGATTTCTCCATACACCATACATTTCACTATCCTAACACAACATATTCCTTTTCGGGACAAATGGGTCTAAATAGCTGCTTGTAAGGTGGCACTCTTTAAGATTTGATTGTTTTTCTTTTTCAATACTTCACAAAACCATTTCGAAGAATTTGAAGAATTCTTACCCCCATAGACAGGATAATGCAAGCCTTCTCTCCAATGTAATTGGTATCTCGTCCTTCAAATCTAATAAAATTTTCTATCTCCTTGATTAGATCTTTGCTAACACGGGATCAAGATCCTTTCATCGGACTAAGGAGAAACCTGCGATAAACTAAATTGATACATCGTAATTGTCCTCACACCGCATGAGTAAATTAGTGATCTATCAAATAATTTTTTCGAGTTCATTAGTTCAAATATTGATCTAACATACCACTTAGATTCTGTTTCTTTTACTCTCGGAATCTCCATCTCGTGCCACTCGAGGAGGCCTCCTGGAAATCGGAGGCAAAGATACGGCTCTTTTTGGGTATAAGCTACTATTATTCCAAGCAGTTCATTATGAGCAGATTGCAGCTATATAAATTCGATATTCAAACCCTGAAAACATGGCTTGCAAATCCCGAATGTTGACAACTAATCCCAATACTAGAGGGTGTTTAATGTTCCATTGCTGGATTCCAATCATCACCAATCAAAGCAAATGAAAATGAAGAAAGAAATCAAGAACAAGAAGAAAAATCGATTTGAGTTTAAATCTTCGCCTCAACAGTAAATAAATTGAATATACAGTACAACAGAAATCACCAGTAAATAAAAATATATCTAAAACTACTCTAAAATCAAAAAAAAAAAAATCCAAAATCTGCAGAAAAAACAAGAAAAATGGAAGCGGTCTAGAGAGAGAAGCCCCATGAGAGAGGCTCTCGATCTTCCCATTTGCCCTATTTTACCTAGAAAACGAGTATATATATGGTCCTAGGGTGAAATGGGCTTGAAATTAGGTCAAAATATCAATTTTCGGCATTTTTTAGGTTTCTGCAGCGTTTTTGGTCGCGACCAAGTTTTTTGGTCGCGACATACTCTCCTGGTCGCGACATACTTCCTGGTCGCGACATATCTGACATCAGCATTTTCTTCTCCCGACTTGTCGGGACCGCCTTATTTCATTTTAACTTCGGTTGGGCGTGGTGCTCGTTGGAAAGATCATTGAATGTAGAATGCAGCCATCGGGGAATTTGAACCATTTGATGTTCCAGATGGTACAGAAAATTAATCTTCCCAGTAGCCCTTATTTGTAGAGACTCTCGGTTGACTCTTCTTTTGGAAATATATTGCTCATTTCTTGCCAAATCACTTGCTTTTCATCAATAATCCTACAAAACCAAGTTTATAGGAAATTTTATGAGTTTTACATGAATATGGATATTAAATGCACAAAATAGCATGTGAAATGAACTCAAAACATAGATGAGTTTTGCACTCATCATCCCCCTATCAGGAACAGAGGTTTCCGAGAACCTGGTGAAAGCTCTAGGGGAACTCCGGGGAATAATCAAATAATGGAGATGCGCAGTTCCATTTAGAAGAGAATGGAAGAAAGGGAAAGGGAATGGAGCATCCAACAAAAATTCGAAAGTATGAATCGATTGAAAGAAGAGATCGTAATGGGAAGAAATGGAGGCAGAAGGGAAGAGCAGATGAAGGAGATCCTGGAGCATCAAGAGGAAAAATTCAAGAAGGAAATGGAGGAAAGAGATCACGATCTACTGAAGAAGTTGCAGCTGAGACAAGAGTCATTTTACAACAATCAGTATGATCGTGATTCTCAACTCCTAACAATCATAAAGAAAGGGACTCAGTTAGGAAGCCCAAAAACTATGGAGCGGATCAAAGGGATTCAAATTCCTCTACATGTCAAATGTTCAAGGACTTAGAAGAGGTTGAAGGAAAGAGATAAAAGAAGCTTGATGACAAAGATGCCTTCCAAAAGAAAATTAGAAACTGAAAATTTGGATTTGATCAACAATAATCTTCCAAATTCTTGAAGTCATGATTGAAATGGAGAACACAATGTCAGAACACGTTGGGGAAAGACAAGATGATCTGAACAAAAGGTTGAACCACCAGTGAATTGATCCTTCGAAGAATAGATAGAGAGGGAGAATGACAAGAAGAAGAAGAACTAAAATGAAGTTTCCCAATTCTCTCTAATTTGGATACCCTTGATCACGAAAAGTTCCTCGACATCTTTGCTTCTCACGAAAAGAAAAAATACTAAATCTTCCCATTGATTTATCTTTCTCTCTTCCTTCTTCAATTTGTTATTCTCAACTTTTGCATCATATCATGAATAAAATAAGAAAATTTGTGAAAAAGGAAATGTTTGATGTTGCTTGCAGTTAGATTGTATTGTTACTTTTTGCTTGAATTGTTAGGAGAATAACATTAGGATTTAGTTCAAGAATGAAAATGCTGACATATCATAATCTGAACTAGTTGAAGTAGTTTGACTAGAAGATAATTTGAAACCTGAATAATTGCGAGAATAAGGGATGAATGACATATAATTGAATTGAAACACAAATTGCATAATTGACTTGAATTTAGTTGATGAGTCCAAGGAAAAGGAAAGTCATACAATTGAAGGAACAAAATATATTTTTGAGTTTGTAGTATAAACAGTAAGCCAAAGAACCTGGTGAACCTTAAATCATGTAACTCCTCATCAACTGAAGTGAGTCAAGGAAATCAACAGTGTGAAGTACAAATGAGAAATGGGAATGAACAATTTTAAACAAAAGAAATCAAGAAGATACCCCAAAGATGAAGTTTGGGGGAATCAATTAAAGAAATTGCAAAGGAAAGAAGAGCGTGATTCGTAAGAAGGAGAAAGTGCAGGTAATCTTAACCTAAAAGTTCCATCCACCCCGCTAAAGACTGGCTTGACATTACAAACCTAAAAGACCTGATTGATCTTGAAGGTTGGAATTACCTACATTAGTGGAGATTAATATGAACAACAAGCATATGGAATTTGGAAAAACTTGAAAGGATCAAAACTGTGAAGGACCTTAGAGGGTTAACTGACTCACTAAGAAAAAGAGGAAGAAGACCAACCTACTTTTATTGAGGATCCAATGACTATCTTGTTTATAAAAACAAATTCAACAATTTAGTTTTGTACACGGTTAGTGAGGCCAGCCTTCATCACGGACTTGAAGCTAGATATATAGAAAAGAATGCAATTCTAGTCTTTCAATTAAATTGGTTGCAGCCCCCTTAGAAACAAAGCGAAAAATGTCCTTTTGTTTGAGGACAAAACAAATCTTTCTTTTCTTCTTTCGAGACGAAGCAAAATTCAAGTTTGGGGAGTTTGATGAGCTTAAAGTCATCCATTTCACAGTCCATTTTAAGATGATTTCTATCTAAAAGGTGATTTATATGCGAGAAATGTGGAATAACTCACGACGGGAAATTCAAGAAGAGGGATCTTCTGATGAAGGAATGAGAAGTGGGTGGCGGGAATGACACGACTGGCTGAATGATCGCCATACTTGAGGAGAGGTGCACGAGGAAGAAAGGACTGATGTCGCGACGCCTTAGCGATGTGAAGAATCACATCAAGGTCGCAACCACAAAACTCCAGTCGCGACATAAGGGCAATTGAAGGCCGAGCGAAGCGGTCATGATAGAAACTCGAGTCGATGACCATAAATTAATGAAGAACAAGACATGATGTCGTGACATCATTTCGAGGTCGCGACAGAATTGAAGGCCGAGCAGTAGACATAGAAGTCATGACACAAGATTTTCAAGAGACTGAACATAGAAGTCGCGACATTTAGAAGGTGGCGACATCGACAGATCGAGGTGTTCACAGAGTGGGTGTCGGAGGCGACTTGCAGGAATTAAAGTCGCGGCGTCATTTTAGAGTCGCGTCGGAAAGATGAACCTTCTTTGGGAAGAATGGATGAGTGATTAGACAGCGATGTCGCGACCAAATAAAGCGCGACGTATCTTTGATGGCGAGGTGACAAAGAATCGAGGTCACGACATAGGAAGAGCGAGGATGCTAAGGCAAGTCGCGACCAAATAAAGCTTCGACAAATGCTTAGACAGGCGATGTCGCGACAAAGGAGTCGAGGTCACGACATTAACAACCAAATGGGCCGATTAATCTAAAATCCTGGGGCGGCATCCAAAGTTAGGGCCCGACTTGAACCATAAATAAGCGGTACACTGCGAAGGAAAGCGACTCTTGGCGGCTTCGAGCGAGAGATGCAGGTAGCCTAAGGCTCATGTATTTCGTTTTCTTTTTCTTTGTTTGTTATTTTAGATTAAGATTGTTATTTCTTTCAAATTTTGGATTTTGGGCGTTAGGCTGTTAAGTAAGTTGAATCACGAATTATTTCTTTAAATTACTTGCTGGATGGTAAATTCAGACAAATTTTGGAAATTCGGTTTCCAGTCATCAGATCTCTGAGTGGTTCTCTTGATCGAGAAAGCCATTGTAGGGTGTAATAAATAATTAGAAACCCGGCTTCCATTGAATAGACTCTGTTGTTAAATTTATCTTTCTGTGAAATTTATCGGAAGCTCTTGAACTTTGTTTATAAATCTACTTGATGGTTCACGAATGATACGTATCGATCCCAATATCAGGTGTCCTATACACGCAATAGGATTGTTTCATGCTTTCTGATTTCGGAGGCCCTCACGGTGACCACACAGAGAAGGCATTCTGAGTAGTGAACAATTTCTCAAGGTATGCGAACACGATAATGGAGATCTAATGAGCTCAATGAATGTAAAGTCGATCATCGTCTTCTCACTTGAAATCGAGATTGAGTTTATTGGCTTATCAATTTAAAACGAAGAGTTCACCTCGGTCGAGCAGTGGATTCAATCCCGTGTTAGAGGATCTAATCAAGAGAGAAAAGGATGGTATTTACAATTTTGAGGATGAGAAACCGGTGAAAGTGTAAACCCATGCTATACATGTAGGGCTAAGGTTTACAGTCCATGTTACGGGTATGAGTATTGAAAAGAAAAATATCGAGCAGGCAGCCCGGATTAAAAGTAGTTATCTAATCCTCTGTCTTGAAAGAATCGGGAAGATTAGATGATGAATAGTAATGATAAGGAGAGATCAGCGGCTGCCCTATTCCTTGAGACGGAGTTTTAAATGCATTGGACATGAAGCAAAGTTCTGAGTGAGTAACGAGGAGTTGATGTTTCACAATAAGCGGTATTTTTCAGTGCTCCCAAAGATAAGCCCGATCGATCACAAATTTGTTATTTTAGATTTTCAGGTTTAATTCATTTTGTTATTAAATCACTTCTCTTAGTTTTTATTATTTTAAGGTTTGCTAAAGATATTTCAATTGCCTATCAAGTTCAAATAAATGTAGTAATGAGACCCCCTTCCTAGTGACGGGAATCTGTAGAAGCAGCTCCACGGTAACCTCCCGGCCAAGCTCGCTCGTGACAAGTTTTCATGAAGCTAAGTAGATTAAAGCTGCTGAAGCATGTTGGAAAAGCGTGGGTTATAAAATTTTTGCTTTTCTATCAAATCACACCTTTAGATTTAACGAAAATCCGGCGGCCTCTTGTTGCCACACGGTGGTCAAGCCAAAATACAAAATCCTGTATAAACAAAAATACCTCCCAATGTTTTCCAAATGTCATTATAACAATAAAAGGACCTCTGGTCCTCATCAAAATATAAGATAAGGATCAAATCAAATATAAGTTTATCGCGACTTTGTTTTTCTCAAAAACCATGCATGCATATTTTACAAAAGATATTTACATATACAAAATGCCACATTTTAACTTTTACGGTTTAGTACACCTTATCTTATATATAATCTGACCTAGCGTCTAGGACTAAGGATCTGGAAGGTCTTTCATTCAACACACTTTTTTGAAAAATTATTTTAAACGAGAAAAGCGTAAGCCAAACGGGCTCGATGAGTACTATAAGTTCATCTGCTGTGTCTGCTTTGTTTGTACCTCCCAATATGAAAATACATCAGAGATGGTTATGCATTGTTGCCGGCTTGAGTTTTTGCTATGAAAATCATTTTACGGCTGATACAGCTGTTTATAACTGGCAGCGATGCGAAAACTATTTACAGCTGTGAAAGCGTTGAAAACTATTTACAGCTGCTTGAAAACTATTCGGTGGTGGTTAATATCACGAAAGTGCTATCTTTATGCATCAGTACAACCACTTGTGACCCATTTAAAATACCTAGACGTGATGCCACGGAACCACCGGAACTGGCATGTTAGTGAACCTCGGAATACTACCGGCTAAAGATGGTCGAGTGAACACGTGGGATATAGCATAATGGGACCTCGGAACCACAAATGCTGGGTATTGGAACCTCGGAACCAACACCTCATCGCTATGTACTAAGTATTGCGCTAAGCTATATACCTCCCGAAAGATGTGCGAGAGGGCGACTCACTATATAAATATATGCTAGATCAGGCCGATTGCAATGAGACGATATAGTTAGTATCATGTATCATGCCATTGCCATGCACAATCAGAAATACATCGCCAGGAAGCGAAGTGCCATCTAGGGTTTGCTAAACAGGCCAAAGCTTGTTTCTTAAATACGAAATCAAACTTTTAATGAGTATAACAATTGGGAGGTAAAAAAAATGCTTTATAAATCTATATTTTCAAAGCACTTTACAAACTTAATTTAATATGCACCATTTTAGAAAATGATTTGATACTCATTTTCTCAAATATTTCTTTCCAAATCTTTATCCAAGCACTCTAGATTCTCGTCGGATGCTCAAATCGCCTACACTAATTCATTCAAATTACGAAAATGCCCTCGGTTGCGTTTTAACCATAAAACATACCGCAAAGGGGCTTTCAAAATGACTATATCAAATGAACCGATTCTAACAAAACTACGTGCTAGTCCCATTAGTATGGACATCGATAATATGATGTGGAAATTGACCAAAATGTCCATACACATTAAATTCCCATAAAACCTTATCGATTTAGCAAACTTTTGACTCAAGGGACTTTCCATAGAGTCTAAAAATACAAAACATTTACGAAAATTACATCGGAGCTTATCGACTAAAATCCTGAAATTTCAATCAAAGCGTCATAAATGATCCCAAATTCAACCTACAGTAAATAGAACACGATCCCAAAATTCCTAAAAATTCCTAAACTCAGTCTAAAAATTTTGGGACTAAAGTTTACGACCTTTCACGGCCTCTAAGAAAATTTCAAGCCATTACATAACCTTTAGGCTTGAAATAACACAATTAGGCAAATTTTCTACCTTTTAAAGTTTGACAAAAGGCTAAGATATTGGTACCTATGCGTAGCTCTCTTCGCGTATACCAATTTTGCCTTCTGCTCCGACGAAAGCCTACGGTCTGATTTCCGTAAATCTGAGAAAGAAACAAGAAGAAGAAAATAAAAAAAAATCGCCTCTCACGCCCTCTCTCTCTGCGTCTCCGAGTCCAAGTCTTTCCCGTTTGACTTTATTCTTTTGATTCGTTTTTATTTTTATTTTTTAATTTTATTATTCTTTTTCTTTAATTATTATTCTTATTTTTAGATAAATAATTTCTATTGCCCCATTCAGGTCTATTTCTATCAGGAAAATTTTATTTATCATAATTGAATATTCTTTAAATATTTGTCATTTTAAATTTTTCTAAAATCCCGTTTTGAGTTTCACTCTCTAAACCGTCGCCTAGAAATTCGTAAAATATTCCGATTTGTCTCGGAATTTAACGAACTTTCTTGAGTTCTTAGATTTTCTTGAGAACCCGAACTTATGGCCTGGAGTCCATTTCGATCCTCCAGAGATCAGAAATTCGAGACTTCCTGAACTATTTTGGTAATTTATTGTGTGTATCCTTTTAAATTCCATAGTGGAATTTACCCATATTTTCATAGTGCAAAAAGTACCACAATTCTTTAGAAAGCTTTATAATTTCACCCTTAAGCCAATTTTCAAAAAATTCTATTATGGCACTAAAATAATTAAAGAAAAACCCTTGAATGCACATACGGTTACACATACCGTACACTCTCTCGGGACGGTGTTCTGAATCCTCCTCCTTAAGAACATTTAGTCCTCGAAATGATCAAAATAATATAAAGAGGATACCTTAATCGAAAGAAACAGTGAGGATATTAGTGCACATCCCGAGCCTCGACTCCCGTGTAGCCCCTCTTTAATCCACCCAGTTCCCCACGTAAAACTTTGACTAATGGAATGACCTTATTATAAAATACAACTCTCTGCGATCTACTACTCTGCATTATTTTGCTCATATAAGGTCAAATTATCCTTTAGTTCTCTTGGGTGTCTCACGAGTACATGGGAGGATCTGGAATGTACTTACAACGAACATGGATACATGAAACACATTATGAACCTTAGAGCGACTACGGAGGAAGGTCTAATCTATATGCCCCTCTTGGTCCACTCGGCAATAATCTCATATGGCCATGTCTAGGCCTCGGCTCGCGTCTTCCAAATCTGAGGACACCTTTCAAGGCTTTGAGGAAGACCATCGCCCACCTTAAGCGTAGATCCCTACGGCGTTTGTCCATATAACTTTTGCATGCATCCTGGCTATCTTGAGTCTGTCTCCCGGACAATGCGGATCTTATCTAAGGTATCTGTGCTAACTCTGGGCCTCTCTGGTCTCCTCTCTCCTACTTCATCCCATCAAGCGGGATACGACATAAACCCGTACAATGCCAAATGGAGCCATGCACATCTTTGGATTGATAACTGTTATTGTAGGCGAACTCCATCAGAGATAAATGCATATCGGCTTCCCTTAAACTCTAATGCAGATACTCTAAGCATATCCTCTAGTGTGCGAATAGTTCTCTCGGCCCAGACCATCGGTCACGAGGATGGAAAATTTGTGCTAAAGTACCCAATCGAGTCCCGGCATCTGTAAAAGCGGGACCAAAATCTCGGATGTAAATCGGGGTCTCGATGCAGAGACTATCAATAGAGGAACACCATGTAATCTAACTATCTCCTCCACATATAATTGGGCCAACTTGTCTAATGGGTCATCATTACTAACTGGGAGAAAATGCGCTGATTTCGTTAGTCTATCCACTATCACCCATATGGCATCGTGTTGTCTCCGAGTTCTCGGAAGCCCGATAACAAAATCCATAGTAATCTTATCCCACTTCCATATAGGAATCGGAAGGGGCTGTATCTTTCCTGCGGGCTTCTAGTGCTCTGCCTTTACCTGCTGATAGGTTAGGCATCTGGATACGAAATCTGCAATTTCCTTTTTCATGCCCTTCCACCAATAATGCTCCCTCAGAGTATGATACATCTTGGTGCTACCAGGGTGCATGGCATATGCTGAAGAGTGAGCCTCTTCGGGATTTCCTTTTTAGTTCACCCCTGTTCGGGTACACATTCGACTCTCAACTATTGCATGCATCGTCTGCGATGCGGAACTCTGGTTTCCTACCACCCTCAATATCTGCCCTCAACTTAATCATCTACGAAACACCTTGACCTTCATGATCGATCCACGAGAAGAGGACGAACATAAAATAATGCCAACAGTGTCCCTGTATCAGCTACCTGTAACTGAACTCCCAAGATCTCAACTCTATCAACAATGGGAGATATCTGCATCTGGATAAGCATAAGGAACCCTCCAGGTTCCGACTTAGGCATCGGCCACTACATTGGCCTTCCGGATGGTACTCTATGCGTGCAATCACTTAATCCTTAATCAACTCCAACCCTGCATGTGCCTTAAGTTAAGCTCTTTCGAGTAAAGATATATTACGAGCTCTTATGATCGGTGAATATCGGCAGAAGACTTGTGCCAAGATAATGTCTCGGATCTTTAGGCGAAAACCCTTCTTTGCTAATTCCAAATCGTAGGTCGAGGTAGTTACGCTCGTGCTTCTTTAGCGACGGGAAGCATAAGCTATCCACTCCCTACCATCACGCATCAAACACACCCTAACCCTTGTGCAGGCATCGTTTATATACCACGTAACCGTCCTTTCCTGACGGTAGTGCTAACATTGGAGCTGTCATCAATCTCTGCCTCAGCTCCTCAAAATTATCTTGGCAGTATCGACCCTTTCGAATTCCCCGATCCTTTTGATAGATTGGTCAACGGGGTTGCTATCTTCAAAAATCCCTCAACAAATTTCCTGTAATAACCTGCCAATCCAAGGAAACTGCTGACTTCAGAAACATTTGTGGGTGGCTTCCAGTTCACTATAGCTTCAATCTTCTGAGGATCCACACTAATACCTTCTGCCGAAATGACATGACCTAAGAAAGCTACTTTGTCCAACCAAAACTGGCACTTACTAAACTTAGCGTATAGCGGCTCTCTGGGAAATCTGTGATAGTGTATGGAGATGCTGCGCATGTTCTCTGAAATGCTGAGTACACTAGAATGTCATCAATGAATACGATCACAAACTTATCTATCTTAAATACGGATTTGAATACCTGTTCATCAAATCCATGAGCATTTGAGGCAGTGAGTAATCCGAATGCATCGCTAGGAACTTCGTAGTGACCGTATCTCAAATCTGAAGCGATCTTAGAAACATCATTCTCCGGACCCTCAAGCGATGGTAGCACGACCTTGCGTCCCGATCTTAGAACTCTATGCAGAGATCCATGCAATTGGTCAAACGGCTCATCTATACGAGGAAGCGGATACTAGTTGCGTGTGTCCTTTGATTGGTGTCTATAGTCCATACACAGCCGTAAGCTTCCATGCTCTTCTTTCTGAAGAGAAGAGCGGCCCCGGAGCTCCCCACGGTGAGGTACTAGGTCGAATGAAGCCCTTGCTTAGCAATTCCTCCAATTGTGCCTTCAACTCTTTCAACTCTGCTGGCGCCATTCTGTATGAAGGAATGGATATCGGCTCGGTCCCTGGAACTAGTTCAATAACGAACTCAATTTCTCTATCCGTGGGTAAACCTGAAATATCATATGGAAAGACATCTGGGAACTCTTTGACTATGGGGATGTCTTCTAGCCGTGTCCCCTCTTGTCTCCTATCCACTACAAATGCCAAATAACCATGGCAACCTTTCCGAAGCATTTTCGAGGCGGTCATGGCATTAATGAGACTAGGGGCGATCTCTCTTCTGATTCCCCGAAATATCACGCCTGGTTCCTCTAGTCGAACCAATCTTACTTCTTTCTTATAGCAATCTAAGGTGGCTCTATGCCTGGATAACCAGTCCATACCCAAGATTATATCGAAATCATGGATACCTAACACTATCAAGTCTGTTGGAAAATCCTTGATACGGATCGCAATCTTACGGAACTATCCTTTCGGATGTCATGGTATCCCCCATTGGATACGAAACCGCCATCTGATAAATCTATGAAATTTTGGGACTCCATCTGGTGCTCTCACGATTGAAAGAATGCGAGAATAAATGGATGGGACCGATCACCAGTATGTGTCATGATCATATAGCTAAATCTTACAGTATCATTGTGGTATACCTCTTCTTGTGTGTGAGTGAATAATCGAGCTTTGAGATCTGATACCTCTGAATCTGCTGTCGGTCTTGCCTCTTGCCTCCTACACCCACCCGCGACCTGCAGATCTTTGTCTTGCCGCCTCTGCTGAACCACCCCTACCGGTATTTAGGACATTGATAGCAGAGGTAAATGCTGTGTACCCTACCTCGAGGTCTCTGCGGCTACTAGCGTAGACCGATCTCGGATAAAAGTGACCTTCACGCCGCAATGGAAACATCTGTCATATTGTCCTAGCTCTAAGAGATGCCTCTCTGCAACATGTAGGGCACAATGGAAAAGAATGAAGTCTGAAGATCTACCACCTCTTGGAAATTGTTTAATTTGATGAGACCGATCCTGACTAGATCTTGCTCTCAGATCTGAGCCTCTATTTGGTCTGCTTCTTTCCTTTCTTTTTACTAAGGCCCACATTTGATTGGCAGGCGACTAGTCTTTAGGAGCTTACCTCTCTTCTTGTCTGCCGCCCCTAAGTTAGAGACTAAAACGTGCCTTTCTACCTTTAGTGTAGCCCTCAAACTTTTCATAAATTCTTCTTGCTTTGCTTTTCTTTGTATCCTAGTAAACCACGAGAGCACGTGTCTCTACGTGCGTGGAAAGACCTCGTGTCAACGTCACCTTTTAATTATGGTGGGAAAGACCTCATGTCTACATCACCATATAATAAGCTAGAACATATCTAACCATAAGTACCATACGGGTCGCCGGTACCATCATAAGTTTTAGCCCTAATTTAGAGCGCGTTCTATCATGCCCCTCTGTTTCTTTTGGAGACTCCGGTATACGATGGGTAATTCTTGTAACAATATACTCTTTGATCCATCGTCAAGGTACCGCCCCTTGGGTCTGCGGCCCTCGATGGTTCTATTGGGGCTGATTCATTGAAGCATCTTTCGATCTAAGGGTGTGCTCGACATATCTCTCTGGTGGTGCCTCGGTCGCGATCGCCAGATCGGCCTCACGACCTAGATCGGACATAATCACGTGAATTTCAAAGTTAAGATTGGTGACACTTTTCAATATTTGATGCATGCAGGATTTAGCAAAACAATGTAGGTTGCAATAGGAAAATCATTATAAAACAATTCTATAGAAATCTTGTGGAAAGCGCGAAAAAGCAGTGACTATCGCACAAAGCGCTCGATACCAAGTTGAAAGACCCCCTTCCTAGTGACGGAAATGCGACGCTCACGGTAACCATCGGTAAGCTCGCTCATTGACAAGTTATCATGAAGCTAAGCGATTAAGCTATTTTGGCTTGTATTTGGAAAACGTAAGGTTATAAAATTTTTCACTTTTATCAATCCTTGCGCTTTTTAGATTTAACGAATCCAGTGACATAGCATTGCACGGTGGTCAAGCCAAAATACAAAATCCACTGTATAAAACTGAAATACACTCGATGTTTTCCAAATGTCCAACTATAACAATAAAAGGACCTGCGGTCCTCATGAAAATATAAGATAAGGATCGATCAAATATAAGTTTATCGCGACTTTGTTTTCTCAAAACCATGCATGCATATTTTTACAGATATTTACATATACAAATGCACATTTTAGCTTTTACCGGTTTAATTTACACCTTATCTTATATATAATCACAACTGGCGTGCAGGACTAAGGATCTGGAAGGTCTTTTAACTGACACACACTTTTTGAAAAATTATTTTAAAAACGAAAAGTAAGCCAAGGGCTCGAGTGAGTACTATAAGTTCTAAATCTTTGCTTTGTCTGGCTGTTTGTACCTCCCAATGAAAATGTACGGAGATGGTTGTAAAGCTGTTTTATGAAAGCGAGTTTTTCTTTATGAAAATCATTTAAAGCGATTCTAAAAGCCCCATTCTGGCTGTTTGACGTTACGAAACTATTTACTAACAACAGCTGTTTGAGTGGTGATTAATATGAAAGTGCTATCTTTTGTAAATCAAGTGCAACCACTTTGTGGCCCATTCACGAAATACCACTAGGCATTGATGCCACGGAACCTCGGAACTGGCATCGGTAGTGAACCTCGAATATTACGGCTAAGATGGTCGGTGAACCGCGGCGGGATCTATATAGCATAATGAAACCTTGGGAACAAAATGCTCGGTGATGGAACCTCGGAACCAACACCTCATCGCTATGTACTAAGTCAGCGCGCTAACTATATACCTCGAATGTGCAGAGGGCGACTCACTATATAAATATATCTTAGATCTAACTGATTGCCGACCGGGCAACTATAGTTAGTCATAATATCCCATAACATTGCCATGCATAATCAGAAATACATCGCCCAGGAAGCGAATTTGTGCATCTAGGGTTTTGCTAAACCGAGGCCAAGCTGTTTCTTAAATCTTTGAGAAATCAAACTTACTAGCTGAGGTATAACAATTGGGAGTAAAAAAAATGGCACTAAATCTCTATATTTTCAAGCGCTACAAACTAATTTAAAACTTTCATTTTAGAAAATGATTTTGAGTACTCACCTTTTTCTCCACTAATTTCTTTCAAATCTTGTCAAGCACTCTAGATTCTCGTCGGATGCTCAAATCGCCTGCATAATTCATTCAAATTACGAAAATGCCCTCAGTTTAACGTTTTAACCATAAAACATACACAGGGCTTTCAAAATGACTATATCGAACGAACTTCGATTCTAACAAAACTTTACGTGCTAGTCCCATTCGATATGGACATCGATAATATGATGTGAAATTGACCAAAATGTCCATACACATTAAATGCCCCATAAAAACTATCTGATTTAGCAAACTTTTGACTCAAGGGACTTTCCATAGAGTCTAAAAATACCCGAAACATTCGAAAGTGCATTAAAGCTTATCGACTAAAATCCTGAAGTTCAATCAAAAGCGTATATAAACAGTCCCAAAATTCAGCCCTGACTGTCCGAACACAGTTCCAAAAATTTCTAAACTCGGTCTAAAAATTTTGGGACTAAAGTTTACGACCTTTCACGGCCTCTAAGAAAATTTCAAGCCATTACATAACCTTTAGGCTTGAAATAACACAATTAGGCAAATTTTCTACCTTTTAAAGTTTGACAAAAGGCTAAGATATTGGTACCTATGCGTAGCTCTCTTCACGTATACCAATTTTGCCTTACTGCTCAAATGAGCCTACGGTCGATTTCCGTAAATCGAAAGAAACAAGAAGAAGAAAATAAAAAATCGCCTCTCCGCCCTCTCTCTCTGCGTCTCAGTCAGTCACTTTCCCGTTTGACTTTATTCTTTTGATTCGTTTTTTTTATTTTTATTTTTAATTTTATTATTCTTTTCTTTAATTATTATTCTTATTTTTTAGATAAATAATTTCACTGTACTTGTCGAGTCTATTTCTATCCCGGAAAATTTTATTTATATAAAGTGATATTCTTTAAATATTTGTCATTTTTCGAGATTTTCTAAAATCCGTTTCGAGGTTCCTCTAAACCGTCGCCTAGAAATTCGTAAAATATTCCATTTGTCTCGGAATTTCTTAATAAGGTTACTAGATTTTTCTTGTGAACTTAGCAGCCATGATCCGTTTCGTCATCCGAGATCTAGAGAATTTTCGAGACTTCCCTGAACTATTTTGGTAATTTATTATTATTATTATCCTTTTAAAATTCCATAATTGGAATTTCACCAATCCACTTTCTTTAATTGCAAAAGTGCCACAATTCTTTGAAAACTTTATAATTTCACCCTTAAACCAATTTTCAAAAATTCTATTATGGCACTAAAATAATTAAGGAAACCCTTGGTGCACATACGGTTACACATACCGTACACCCTCTCGGGACGGGGTGTTACATATAGAGTTCGAGTAGTCAGGGTAGTTGATTGAGAATTCTTGAGATCTACGTAAGACGATCATCTGGACTTAATCAATTTGCACATTCGACCTATACACTTGCGACATCACGGATAAAAACAAGAAAAATGATTTACTTAAGGAAACCGCTTAATCAAGTACAATAGATAAGGAACACAACAAACAAGTTTCATGGCATTAATGCTTCGGGATTAGATAATAGTCCTGGGTAATAACGCCATAAATTCAGAGTAGGTATTTTCGGGTCCATCACAAAGAGGTGAACAAGCTTTGGCACCACACTGCATCGAGTTAATTTGGTGAATCAATATTCATCAAAAAGCGAAATACTAGTTTGGCATAATTATAAAAAAGAAAATAGAAAATTTGCAAAATATGATTCAATGTTAGTGAGTTTAGCAAGCCACTCGAACTTTTGTAGAGCTTTTCTTGTTAAATACAATTTTTGTATCACCACTCCATTTGATCTCGTATATTATAATTTCGTGAGCATCCACAATGTGGTTAGGAAAGTTCGAATCTGTCGCCACTAGACACCGAGATCTAGAAGAACACTTAGAGGCTAAGCAAAGGTTAAGAGTGCAGAACAAGCAGAGATGGCACTAAAGATCGACCAAGGGCCAACCAGACTACAGCCAGGCTACCTCAAGAGCGACACTACAGGACTTCTAGAGACCAATTATCCAAGATGAATCACTCAAAGCAGTTGAGACAGCCAAACATAGATGCTAACAATTTTGAGCTCAAGCATACTGATCACCATGGTTCAAACGTAACCAATTCACTGTGTCACCCTCCAAGATCCCAACCAACACTGGGACTCGCTTCAGAATGGCCAATACAAGAATGGAATGGTGTGAGACCGTGGTTATTGTCAAGTAGTTGCTTCCATTCTCTTTAAAGAGATATACGTATCATGGGTTTGACTCACTACCATATGGATCTCATCACATGGGAAGAGCCGATGGAAGCTTACCGAGCAGATTCTTTTCCTCCTTCCCTCACTTCGAATCCATCAGGAAATTACTACTTTCAAACAAGGGGAAGATGAGAGTCCGTACACTGATCGGGAGATACAAGAGGTCACAAGAGATGTCCCATGCACCCGGATAGACCGAAACACAAATGGACATCTTCTACCACTCCATGAATTATACCTCAAAAGGTATAATAGATGCAAATGAAGTACTGAGTATCTCGAAGAAGAAGAGCAGAAGAAGCAAGACAACCGACGAGGATCTTGCTAAAGTAAATATGAGACCTCCTTCGAATCCTCGTGGAGCAAATAGCTCGAGCTAAAGGAAATGGAACGATTGAAATAACAAGATGTCTACCATGGAGCTGCCGGATGCATCGATGCATCTACTGGATAAAAGAATGCACTCCCAAATGAGATAGGAGCAAGGAAAGAGAAGGAAGAGTAAATACGCCGAGGGCGTACCAAGAGGGTTCCTATGCAGCTGAGGAGGGCTAGCTATTTGAACGAGCACGTAGCATTGTCATTTCAAGCCTAACCCCAACCTCGCCAACCCATTATACCCTTGATTAAGGAACCATGAGAATTTCTTATGGTGGAGGGAGCACAACACGTCTCAAGACCGTGCAAAACTTTTAAGAAGGGTATGCTTCCACTGGGTTCCAAAGAAAGAAGAACAGGAGAGGGCGTAAATGAACACGAGTCAAAAAGGACTCGACCTTCAAGACCGTGATGTCGTAGCTCACGGGGAAAATAAAGTCAAGAACTTCCATGAACAGCGTTGCCTATGCACTGAAGCTTCAAAACCGCTTCCTTAAAATTTTCAACAACCACCAATGCCTCTCTCAAGAACCCGAAACGCAAATAAATAGGGCAACCGCCCTAACCTCAGAATCAAATTAAAGATGCTTTTCTCCAGTGACACGAAGAAAACTTAAAGACTCCATAATGCGGTGTTTTAGAAGTGGAAAAGAATTAGAAAAGGAAAAGTCGTAGAGCATGGAAAGCAAAGAGAGAAGCGGATCTCAGTACCGTCAGAAGGCCACCGGAAAGTGGATTAGCCTAAAAAGTGCTATTTTTAGCCCTATCCAAGATATAGGTTTTTGAGTGCTACAGACTAATCATGTCAATTAAGCCAATTGATGTGTGCGTATCCACTTAGTTCCACTCATGCCATTTCGAGCTTCTTGTTTTGGGTGATTTTGCGTGTCTCAAGGCATTCTCACCCACTGTGTTTAAGCTTGATGACAAGATATGTTTAACGCCGAGAAATCCTGTTTTCAACCATAAAAATAAAGGAATTGAAGTGGATTCAAGGCGTGATGCAAAGCGAGATGCGCTGAGCAAAACAAAGCATCCCAGATTTTCGCTATGACTGTGTGGCTCGCCGGATCGCGAAAAATTTCGCAATCATAATAAAAATTCAAGTAATCCTAGAGAAATTGAGACTAGGCTATTTAGTTCGCACAAGGAAATCACCGTGCCTAGCTGTACCTGTACCCTCCCATCCTCACAATACCGCTTAGGCTAGCTTAATCTTTCGCTAGTTACTACAAATTCAATGTTGATAGAGAAATTTCAATCTTCGTAGAATTAGGCTAGCTTAAATTCGTTAGGCGTTAAAATTTTTCGCTATGCTAGTTAATCTTCCCGCATAGCGAAATGTCGCCTTTGTGATTTTTTGTATATTTGATCCCAAACTTAATTACAAGCCAGGTTACCACCTTGCCCCTCAGAAGCCACATTTTAGGCATTTCTGTATTTTCACACTTTGGGTGGCCTATATAAACCCACACATTTGTGTAACCCTAACTAACTTTAATCTTTCAAGACGTTAAAGCAGCCTTTTGTCCGCCTCTCTCTTCTCTCCTTTCTCCCTTTCTTGTTGCCAAACACCCTACGATGACAACTGGGAGGATGAGCGGCTAAAACCACTTCCTCTTAGCTAAAAGGCCACTGGGGGCGATCCGCAGTCACGTGGTTCCCGTTTTCACACAGCCAGGTTTACGTTCGGTTCCCAAATTTCTAACTCTAGGTTTAAAGCTTTTTGATGTACTTCTTTCGCCAATACTTGGCAGCTTTTAGGTTCAAGAGATTCTTAACTTTAGATACACCGATATCCATTATTAAAGCCATTTGAGCCACTCCAGTAGTTATGGAAGTTATGCTCATCAGAGTGCATCCTCTTGATAGTTATTTCTTGCAATCTTTGTGGTTCGATCATTTTGTATTCATCGGGCACCATTGTTGTTTTACGGTAGGATGAGTCAAGATAGATTTTCACCGTAGGGAACCATAAAATGCTACAAATAAATGCTTTCTATCAAAGCTGAAAAATTATTAGGCTTAGGCTTTAATGCCAAATGAAGATCCTGGCTCGAGATGACTACAAGTCATCCTCCCCAACGCTATGAACAACCCTGGACCCCTGCTAGCCTAGGGATCTTAAACTCGTTGGCCCAATGCTTAAAGGAGTTCTATTTCACATTTTATTTCATTTATTTTCAGTCCAAACCACCAACCCACTGTCTCACCACCTTAAAATCCAAATTTAATTCACCATTTTCACTTCACTCAAATCATTTCAGAATGTAAGAAACCCCATCCTCGTGTTCGACTTAGACCACTCGTACTGCAGCAAAGAGTCGACTACCAAAGAGGAGGAACATAGGAATATAAATTTTTTTGATTCCACATCACCCTATGATTCGTGCCACAAAGCAGGGTGATCCTAATCAAATAAAATTTATATCCAGCCTCTCCTAATGTCAGAAATGCTTCATCGCAAGATACGTCTATGGTCTGAACACGTGGACGTGGTTTTCTTCGTATTAAAATGATTTAAGGAAATCAAAATGGTGAATTTGGGTTTGATTTTAAGGTGGTGATAAAAACAGTGGGTCGGGTGGTTTGCAACCTAAAAGAAATAAAATAAAATGTAAAATAGAACTCCTTGAAGACAGCCACCGAGTTTAAGATCCTAGTTAACCGAGAGGTCCCCTGTTAATTTCTATATTGGGAGGGAGATGATAGTCATCTCCCCGAACCAGATCTTCATTTGGCATTAAAAACCCCAAACCCTAATAATTTTCCTTTACAGCATTTATTTAACATTTATGGTTCCCACAGCTGAAATCTATCTTGACTCATCCTACAATGATTCGTGTGAAGGGTAACTAATGAGTCTTAATGGATCTAAAACAAGAATCCAATGAACCCTAAAAGACTACCAAGTATGATCAAGTGGATGCACTTGGTAAAGGAAAAACCTAGCCCCTTAACCTACCTCGGCTCAGAATGGCAACTAATGGATATTAGTGTATCTAAAGCCAAGCATCACACTAAACCCTAAAAGCTTGCCAAGCATTGGGCCAAAGAAAGCACATCAAAGAGCTTTAAACCTAGAAATGAAAATTGGGAAACCAAATGACAAAGCCTGGGCCGCTTGAAAAACATCGTGGGAACCACCAAAGAATTGGCAGACTCTTCCCCTAGTAGCCTTTTACTCAAGAAGGAAGTGGTTTTAGCCACTCATCCTCCAAGTTGTCATCCTTGGAGGGTGTTTGGCAACTAAGAAAGGGAGAGAAAGAGGAGAGAGAAGAGAGAAAACTGGAACAAAATAAAAGCTGCGTGCTGAAAGATTAAAGTTAGGGTTACAAACTTATAAGGTGGCTTATATAGCCAACCCAAATGTGTGAAATGACAAAAATACCTAAAATACATGATTACAATAGGGACAAAGTGGTAATTATACAAAACGGGGTCGTTTGGAACCAAAAATATCAAAAACACAGGGCAACCATTTTCGCTATGCAGGGAATTTTCGCTAGCATAGCGAAAATTTCACTAGCTAGAGAAATTTCTATTAAGCTAGTTAAATTGTGAGATAGGCTAATTGAGAAATTTCTCTATTTCAATAGTGACTTTTATAGCTAAATCTCTGGCTAGATAGTTTAGCATGATAAGATAGTTTAAATCAGGAAATTCTCATTGTATAATGTTAAATTCCTTACTGGTTAGCGAATTTCATAGTCTACGAAATTCCACTCATATAATCCCAGCGAATTAAAATTCTATATAAGATAGCTGAATACACTCAGGTTTCTCGTCTCATGCTACTGCCCAGCCTTACTTCCGCATCCCCGCATTTTGTTCCGCTTCACTTTTCTTCATTTTCTTTCTTCTTTCCTCTTAGTCTCGATCTATGATGTTGAGTTTGACCCACTTCTAGCTCGGATCGACCAACAATGCTGGCATGATTAGCCTTCAAAACTACAAAATTTGTCACAAAATGCGATCAAAGAGAATAATAGGGACCTTAATGTGTAAATCGGGTTAATTAGAATGATTAGTATACAAAGCACTCAAAACCCATAATAAATAGGTTCAAAATGCTGACTTCGTACTAATTACCCTACTCGTGGGCACGAATCGGGAAAGAAAGGAAGAAAGAGCAAAGCAGCTAAGAAGAAGAAAGAAAAGAAAAGCCTTAACTCTATGCCTCCGCAGCTCCATTCCCGCAGAGGTCGCAGAAAAGTCAAGGATAGAGGAGCAATCAAGAAGTGAAAACTTTCCAAGTCGAGATGCACGCCATTCACGTAAGTGGTAACTCAATTGCCACTTATGCCAAATTCTCGAAAGAAATCTTTAAGTCAAAAGAGAAGATTGAAAGGAAGGAGTAGTGAATCTGACCGCATTTGGCAGTGCTGATAAAGAAGAATTTACCTTGCAGAAGACATGAAAGACCCAAGAAGTTTCACCATTCTCACCATCGAGGATTTGAAATTCAAAGGCTCTTTGTGACTGTAAGGTAAGTATTAACCTGGTCGCCATTGTCCGTTGCAAGGAAATTGTTTGGGGAGCTTACTTCCACTACCTGCTACTCTCCAATGGTGATAACAATGGCTAAACCCCAAGGAGTCATTGAAGATGTGCTTGTTAAGGTGGGGAAATTTTTTCTCGTCGACTTTATAATCCCGACATCAAGAAGATTCATTGTCCCTCCTCGGGCCGCTAGGAAGGCCATTCCTAGCAACCGGAGTCGCTTTAATAGATATGCGTAAAGGAGTTCTCACTGTGGTTGAGAAGAAGCAGCTTGACTTCAATCCGCCTAAAGTTTGAAGAATTGACACAAATAAGGAAGATTACAAGTTAGTATTTATGTATATCTCAATAACTCTAATTGTTATTATGATTGTAATGCTCAACTTCCTATCAATGAAAAGTGAGGATGAATTTCAAAGATCTTGAAGGTGTTAATTCCAATACACATCGCTTGCACTCTACCGAAAAGGTGTTGAGTCTTAAACAAAACAACATGGACAATGGAGACAATAATGAAGAGAAGGAATTTCATCAAGAGACCAGTGCAGAAGGGCTAGTTTTAAAAGAGTTGCCAAGTCATCTAAAGTATGCTTACTTGGAGCTACCAAAGAGTAAGCCGTTGATTGTCTCGCTGACCTGATGCCGAAGAACGGCCGCTGAAAATTTTGAAGAATTATCGTGAGTTTCCATCGCTTGGTCCATAGATGAATTAAAGGGTATCACCACAATATGCAATGCACAAAATACCGTTGGAGGAAAATGCAAACCATCCGCTGAACATCAAAGAAGACTCAACCTACCAAGTGAAAGAAGTAGTCGAAGGAAGTGTCAAATGGTCGACGTCTGTTTTATATACAATCTTAGATAGTCTCGGGTTAGCTCCAAGACATGTGGTTCCTAAGAAAGGTGGGTTCATCAGATCCGAAATGAAAAAAATGAGTTAATTCCAACAAGAACGGTGACAGGATGGAGAGTATGTATCGACATCGGGAATCGAACATCACTTAAAGAACCAGAAGGACTATTTCCCGTTCCTCATTGATCGTGATGTTAATAAAGAAGCAGACAATCTCATTTTGTTTCCTAGATGGATATTCCGGCTATAACCAGATTGCCATTGCACCTGAGGACCAGGATAAAACCACATTCACATGCCCATATGGCACCTTTGCCTTTAGAAGGATGCTATTGGCCAGGCAATGCCTCTGCTACTTTTAGAGGGGTATGATGTCCATGTTCTTATTTGAAGCTGAGAGGTCATGAGATTTTATGGATGACTTCACAAAGATATGGATCCAGCGTTGAGAATTGTCTAAACAACTTGGAAATAAAGTGTTTCAAAAGACAAGACAAACAACTAGCATTAAACTGGGAAATGCCATTTCATGGCAATAGTAAGGTATTGTTTCATCAGAATTGATGCACGTGACTCGAGAAAGCTACCAATCAAAGGTCGGATTGATTCGTAAGATCTGAACTCACTACAACAAAGAAAAGGATAAGGAGCTCTCGGGACAATGGATTCTATGTGATCCACGCACTCAAAGAGTAAGACCATGACACCGGAGAAAGACACAAGGTTTAATTTTGATGACTCGCAAGGCACCAAGAAATCAAGATCGAGATTATTCATACCTATCATATCGCATTCATAATGACTGGAGCGATTCAGTACACTGTATGCTATGATTTTAATGAGCCGATTGGGCAAAAGAAGTTATAAGATATTCCGAGCCATATAATTATGCCAGCGCAACCTCTAATTCTGAGCCCAAGAAACTATTCAACCACCGAAAGCGAGATGCCAGCCAGTTTTCGCCAGGAGAATGAGCTACAACATCGGGGATCCTGTTATTATCGCTCATATCAATTATGCAAAGCAATCAAACATCCGATCTAAAAATAAGCCAAACCAAGACCGAGCAAGGTGTTAAGCAAGAGTTTGATCCGAAATTGTGATAAGAAGGGTTGTGACAATGTGATAGCTGATCACTTGTCCAGAGTAGAAAAAAACAAAGTAGAAGAGGAGGAGGCAGAATTAATGAGAACTTTCCATTTAGCAACCCGCTTAAATTGTCATCTAACTTCCCATGGTATGTCGATATCGTAATTACTTGGTCAGGAGAAAAGCCTTCTTAATTCAATGCAATTAAATACAAAAGAAAGCCTAAAATCGATGTTAGGTATTACATCCGATGACCCATCATATTTAAAAGAGGGGTGTCACAGATTATAAGAAGATGTGCGTAGAGTGAAAACAATGTACCATCGAATGCCATGCATCACCATAATGGGACATTTTTCCTGAGAAAAACGCCATAAAGATACTCCAACTGGATTTATCGCCCACTATCTTAGAGATCATTAATGTGGGTCAAATTATGATAGATGCCAAAAGATCGAACATCAAAGAATAAAACGAATGCCCCATACGCACATTGCAGGCAAATTACGTATGTGAATAGATTTTCGGGACCCTTCCCACCATCATTTGAAACTGTATACACCGCGTGATTATGTCCGCGGGTAGCTGAATAGTCATTCCAAGGAATGACGCTAAACAGCAAAGAGTGAGTTCTTGCAAAAAGAAATATTTTGATGTATGATTCTAACAATCTGTGATCATCATCAAAGATCTGGGAATACTGCAAACAAAAATATTTGGCAAAGTCATACAGAGCAGGTATGGGATCAAACATATAATGAGCCTAGTTTTTTATCACTTAATTTACCTGACAAGGCATCATAGATTAAAAGGATCCGAAAGACCTGTAAGTTCAAGCAGAAAGATTATTCTTCCAAACTCACGATGCACTTCAAGCCATGTGACTGTATTCAAACTCCTGTATCGTGAACTACACGTAGTGGTCTTCGCAAACCATGTCACCTCCCTCTTGAATCGAATACAAAGCCATAAATATCACAGTTTAACTGATTTCAAATTAAAAGGAAGAGAGATCATTCCAATTGAATGAACTAGAAGAACTGGTAGAAACGGTTTCATGATAATGCTAGAATATACATGATGTTATTGTTAAAATGCAGACACCAAAGGATTCTAAGGAAAGAGTTCAGAGTAGGGATCTGCCTGCCATTTAACCTGATTAAGATTATTTCCAGTGAAGTTGAATTAAAATGGAGTGGACCATATACAAGGTGTCAAGTACTACCTTTGAGCAGAATATTCAGGACTGATGTCAGAAGAATTCAAGGTTACGTAGAAAGACCAAGCACATCTCGAGGGAGAAAGAAAGGAAGAACCCAGTCAGAATTGAGAGAGAGAAGGTTTAAAACAACTAGTCCAAATGAAGGACTCCAAACAGAGTAAAAATTTCATTGAGGCAAACCCATAGATTTTTGCTTCTTTGCATAGATTTATTTTTTATCACTCATGATTTTTTATTCTCAGAATGATTTGTTAGACTTGCAAAGTTAGTATTTGATCAATTAAACCTTGGAAATTGTTACAGCAGCTCACTATAATCAAACAGGCTCAGTGGAGAACCAACTCTGTGATTACCTTAACTTCAGACAAAAAGACTTGAAAAAGGAGAGTATTTTTCTCCTAAACAAATTCCGTTGAAATAAATAGAATGCATGTTTGAATCTGTTGCTCGGGAGACTTATTGATGTTAAGAATTTGAAAATTAATAAGGAGGTAAAGCTGTCTAATCATCAAATTTAGGTAGATGTATTTGCTGTAAATTGCTGTAAACTTAGGTACTGAGGGAGAATAAGAGCACAGTCAAGGGAATGCGACAGAACATTTGAGGTCTGAGAACATTTGGGGTCACACAAAAAGAACACCTTCAAAAGAATAGAAGGCCTGATAACCGAACCATGCTCATGAAATCACTGCTGACCAAAAAGATAGAAATGCGATGTCAACTGAGATATATTGTCCGATGACTTTATTTTATGTCACATTAAACAATAATAAGTCACATAAGAGAAAAGTTTCAAAGAAAAGAACTTCTTTAAATCTACCCTTATTTAATGACAACACAACGCGCTTGAAATCTAAGTCGACTTAGCAAACTAATGAATAAGGAGTCCAAGTAATAATGATTGAATCTAAATGCTGAGAACCCCTCCACCACTCACTTCATTCCTCACAAATAAAACTCTTCATCTCGCCACTGTTTTCAAATTTGCAGTCCCTAGATCCAAAATTCTTCCTAAAAACATTTATTTCTCAAATGGCCGACCACAACCCTCATTCAAATTGTTTCGAGATCATGGAAGAGTATACTCAGCCCGAAGGGGAAGTTTGTCAAGAACTAACAAGGAGAACCCGCCGCTCTAACCATCGTAAGTTCAACCAGTTTCCAAGCAACAGAAAAGGAAAGATAGAAAACAAAGAAGAAGCAAAGAGAAGACGATAATTCGTATCAGAAGAAGCTTTCTCCATCTGGAAGAAGTACCATGCCTGAAGGCTGAACAGAGAAAGAGGCTTACAAAGAAACCCATCTCCTTTCAAGGAACTAATAACAAAGAGGTTGGGGAACTCTCAAGTAGACGTCCGGGATACGCATCGCATTGAGAATTTACCCAACCTGTGGGGAGGAAGGAGAATCTCTTATGGCGTTAGAGGAGTTTCAAAGGATGAGCAAAACCATCACGAAATACTTAATGGAAGGGTACATGGATCCAAATTTGGGCTAAGATATAGATAAATCTTAACCTATAGAAGATTGCAAGAAAGTTGATGTATCAAGAAGGGAAGGAATAAGGAAAAGAGAGGAGAAAAAGACCATAAATAGGTGAGATTTAACAAAGAGGCAAAGTATGGTTTTACTGGCCTTCGTTATGGTTCCGACTCGCTATACCACATTCGTGATTTAGAACAAGAAGCAATCATTCTTTATGCTATGCCGAAGGGGTATGATTGTGGAGAATCTAAGAAACTGGACAACGGTGATGTTTAGAAGGGAATAAAAGGGGTTTGATCCCCTACCCAGCAACTATCAATGAGGTTATGCTTTGAGGGCCAGTGAAAGGAACTTGGGAAGAAGAAAAAGAATTCCCAAGGTTTCACACCATTAACGCTGGTCAGAGTAAACAAAGGGGCCTAGAATCAAAAAGAAAAGGTGATTTAGGTAATGTGGCAGATTAAAGAGAAGAAAATGAGAATGCAAGACGTAGCAGGACACCCTTTCCAATGCAGATCAAGAAGAAGAAGATCCAAGCACATCGAGAAGAGAACACCTTATGCTTCATGAGAGATGCAGAACAGATGGATGAAGCCTCAGAATTTCTCAACCCCATCGGCGCCCCTCCCCTATCAGGACAGAGATTCGAACCTTGGAAGTCACTTCTAGGAGCCTGTAATAATCAAATGAATGGAGACGCCGCCCATCTCGTAAGAGAATGGAAGAAAGGAAAGGGAATGGAGCATCCAACAAAAATTCAGAGAGTAGGCTGAGAATCAATTGAAAAGAAAAGATCACAATGGAAGAAGAAATGAATGTATAGAAATATATATAAGGATATCCTTGAAAGCATCAAGAGGAAAATTCAAGAAGGAAGTGAGAGGAGGATCACTGATTCATCAGAAGGCAGTCGATCCATGAGTCATTTTACAACAATCAAGATGATCAGGATTTAAATCCCAACAACAAAGAGGTGCGGACCCGATCGTGCAGTCTAAAACTTTGTTACATCATAATCCAAATTCCTCTACATGTCAATGTTCATGACTTAGAGAAGAGGATGAAGGAAAGAGAGATGTGAGTTGATGACAAAGATGCCTTCGTAAGAAAATCAGCTTGGAAAATTGATTTGATCAACAATAATCTTCCAAATTTTTAGAAGTCATGAATTAAATAGAACACGGCGAAATACATTGGGAAAAGATGTTAAGATGATTCAACAAAAAGTATGATCTTACCAACAAATTGATCTGAAGAAATGTATAGAGAGAATAGGAGAGAAATGACAAGAAGAAGAGAACTATTAAATTAAGTTTCAAATTCTCTCCCCGAGTGTCGCCGACGCCGACAAAGAATGCAAGAATCACATCAGCGTCGCAAACTAAAACTCCGGGCCATACATAAGCGTAATCAAGGTAAGAACGGTTGTTGCAACAAAACTCCAAGTCAGCATGTAAACTACAAATTAATGAAGAATAAGACATGATGTCGCGACATCATTTCGAGGTCATGACGTAATCAAGGCCACGAGCAAGAGACATGTAAGCTCACGCATATAAGATTTTTCAAGATCGGACGTCGCGATATTGTAGAGGGTCGCACATCAAAACCGAATCGTGAATTGTTCCTAGAGTAAAAGCCGTAGACAACTTGGGTAAGGAATTAAGGTCGCGACGCCATTTAGAGGTCGCGAACACGTAAGATGAACTTCGGGGAAGAAATGGATGAGTGATTAAATAAATCACGTCGCGACTAAATAAAAGTTATGCGACGATGTTTAGAACAGACCGAGGTCGCGACAAAGAATCGAGAGGTCGCGACATAGGAAGAGCCAAGGATGTATAAAGGCAAGTCGCGACCAAATAAAAAGCTTCTACGACAAATGCGCTAGACAACTCCAGGTTTGCGACAAAGAATCGAGGTCCCGACATTAACAACCGCTGGGCTGCGCGATCCAAATCCACAGGTGAGGGGCATCAAAGTTGTGGCCCAACTTTAACTGGAACAAGTAGTCGCGCATCGGGCGAAAAGCAGGCTCGCGCCGTAAAGAGAGATCCGGCAGTCAAGGCTCATGCATTTTAGTTTTCTTTTCTGTTTTGTTGTTATTTAGATCAGATTTTATTCTTTTCAAATTCCTGATTCTGATCGCAATGCTGTGTCGGCATACACCCTATTTCTTTCAAATCCTTCCTTCATCGCCGATCGAATCGACCTGCGTATAGAAATCCCTTGGAATTTATTTCAAAGTTGTCCGATCTACAAAGGGTTCTCTGATCAGTTACCATTGTAGGGTGTAATGAAGCAATTTAGAAACCCAAATTTCCAATGTATTTGAGGACCTCACAGGTTAGAATTATTCTTCGTAGGGAATCTCATCGGCCAACAACTCGCCTTATAACCCACTACTGTTCAATATTCAGATCCGATCCCATATCGTATCCTGGTACTCAGGATTGTTTCATGCTCTCGATTTCCAAAGGTCTTCGAAAGTGCGACACAGAGAAGGCATTCCTAGAGAAGAATACTTTCTCTTCAAAGGCATGCTAAATCCGATAATGAGATTCAATGAGCTCGTGACGTAAGTCGATAAATCGTCACTTGGAAATCGGTAGATTGAGTTCCATTTTCTGATTTGACATTTAATTTAAAGGAGTTCATTCTGATTCTTAATTGTGCTAGGTTCTAATCTTCCGTGTTAAGGATCTAATCACAGAAGTGATTGAAACTGCTCCACTTGAGAAGAGAGTTCACAAAGAGCGTAAAACCCATGCTATAACTATGTCTTAGGAGCTAAGGTTTACACCCATGTTCGTGGTATGAAGTATTGGAAAAGAAAATATCCGCAAATCATGCAACCTAGATTAAAAGTAGTTATCTAATCCTCCGTCTTCGGTTAATCATAAGACATGATTAATAAGCCAGCGCGTCGTAAGAGAGATCCAACTACATCTATCACTATTCTGACAAAGTTTTAAACTGTGGTTCATGAAGCAAAGGCGTATAGCCATAGGAATCATGTTTCACAATAGTAAGATTTTCAATGCTCCCTTTAAAAAGATAAATTCATCAATAATTATATTAGATTTTCGCTGATTCATTTTGTTATTAAATCACTTTTCTTAGTTTTTATTATTTTAAGGTTTAAGAATATTTCAATCGCCATCAAAGTTTAAATAGTATAGAGTTCACTTAGAGAGTCGTGGTAGTTGATTGAGAATTTTAGATCTGTGGAACGATATCGGATTCTTAAACTAATTTACTATACTGCTTGACCAGACACTCATAAGATCCTCGGATCAAAATTTAAAGAAAAACAGGATTTACTCTAATAGAAACTGTTAAATCAAGAGATAATAGATAAGGAACACAAACAAACAAGTTTGCAGCATTATTGTCGATTAGATAATAGTCCTCGTAAGTCGCTATAAATTCTGTGTGTAGGTATTTTGGTCCATTACAAAGAGGTGGAACACCATCGCATTGCTGGCACCGGTACCACTTTTCTGCATCGGTACCACCCCACGGTTTTTGGGCCCAAAAATGCGGGATTTTTGCATTTTCACCCATTTTTCTTCCACAAATCTTCTCCAATCTGTCCCGATATCAAAATCCAATTATGGAATCTACTCAAACAACCTGGGTGATTAGGAATCAACAGAAAACCTCTTTCTCTCATAAGGTTTTGCCCAAAATCTAAATCAAGTAGACAGAAGTTGTGGTTTGATTTATTACCTCGAACCTCTTCAAATCTTTTCTGTATGTTGCTTGGTCTCTTAGAGCAAGGAATAGAAAGCAAAGCCAAATCTAAAACTTGATCTCAGCTAAACTCAGAGCTTTCCCTTTCTCCTCTCTTCTTCCTCTTAAAACGAAATTGCTCAGTATAATGAGCCTCTAAGACCACATTTCTGCCTTTATATCCCTTAAATCAGATAGGCCTGAGTTTGTCTTTTAACACATTTATGGGCATTATGTTAATACACACTCATTCTTATTCTCATTTTCTCCTTCTTGTCTTTAATTCATTTATTTCTCTTAAAGCCATGTTTCGCCTAAACCCATTATTTCATTTAGTCTTCTATTCTTTTCACTTTGGCCATTCATTTATCATAATTTCACTCTAGACATTTATTCTTTATATAACAATTGACCTTAGGTCCTCATTTTGGTAGTTTTTTTTTACATTTATTCTTTTCTGCCTATTATTTCCTGTTCACTAATTTTCTTCATTTTGTAGTATATAATATTAATCATATGCTCGCATTCAATTTATATTTCACAATTTGTCAATTAATCAATTTTCCGAAAACCCAAGTTTGGCCTTATAATTGCACACCCAGAGACAGAAGAAATGGTTAAAATTTAGTGGCTTTGGAAGTACAAAGCAATCGAATTTAACTGATCAGTAGTTTAGGAAATTAGAAATATCTAAGACTAAACAGGAATTTATTAGGTAAACTAATTGGCTATAGATTTAAGATATATAGTAAATCCACTCTGCAGAGTTTGATAGTTCTATTGCATGGACTTAGTGGTGACAATAAGATCCTATGAAAAATTGGTCTATAAAAGTACCAATAATCGAATGACCCAGATGATTTAAGGTGAATAGAAAATTGGTGTAAGAAATCATGTATTTCTACCAGAGGGCAGTCCCCACTACCACTTTGAATAGCACAAATGTGGTTTCATTAATCCCGCATCATATGAATAGAATCAAATGATCAATGGAGACACAATCAATCCTAGTACCTATCCTCGAAAGTGTTTTCTTCAAAATTTTAATTCCATTTCGAGTGAGAGTGAACATTAATTCATTCCAATTTTCCTTTATTCATTCTATTTTATTTAAATACTCATCCCAAATTATTTTGTTTCAATGAGTAGCAATTTCCGATTAGTCGTGGTACTTAGTACCCATCGAACCACCTTCCTCGGGACTGATATCTCATTTTTAAATCATTAGGAATCACAGATTTATGGTCCGTGCACTTGCAGATTATAGAAACGGTTTTATACAACACACTCACAACCAAACATTTATTCTCGAGATTATTTAATTTTGAAATGATATGAATGAGTCTATGAATGTTGGCTCACAAATGGTTAGTACAAAGATGCTCCCAGTATGATAATAGGTGTTGTGAGGTAGCAAAGATATGCCAAAAACAATTTGAAACAACAAAAATTTTCCTTGAAACCCTCCCATGATCCTCTTAAGGCACGAAAAGGTTTGAGACAAAAGAAGTTGATTTATACCCCTTTGTTGGGGTCTCAAAACCAAACTAGGAAGGTTGATGTTATTGCAAGAAAGAATCATTTTCAAGCAAACCATGTCCTCGGTTTTCTTTAACAAAGATTCACATGAAGAGTGGAGCCAGAACTCAAGAAAACGGTCTCAAAATGAAGTCTCAGTTAGCTAAGTCTAGATCCAAGAGGAAGATTAAACTTCGAAGATTTGATGCTCAAATCACACCAAAGAGTGGATGTTATCAAAGAACACTTTCTAGTCAAGAATACTCTTCTAGGTAAACAGCAAATTAGCGTTAGCTTTTCCATGAAGGTCTTACAGGAAAACTCTGCCCTTGAAATGTAATGTTCTAAAATACCATAAAATTTCAAACATGTTTAGGTATGTAAATAAATAAATGTATTTTTTCTGAATTTAAATCTTAAGAACAAAAAATATACAACCTGGGAATTTTATAGACTCAAATAATTTTGATAAAATAATGAATTGGCACCTAAGGGCTTCATAAATGAAAATAATAGACAAAATAAATAAGTGAAATGAAAATGAAATGAAAGAATAGTTGGTTAAAAAAATGAGAAAGGGATTTAATATATGTCAAATAAGGTCAGAATCTTTACGAGATCAAAGAGTTCAAAATATGGTCTGGTGAATGCCATTTAGGCATTAACGTTTTAGAGGAGAAAAGTCATAGGCCCCATCAGTTAGGAAAGATGGAGAGATTTTGTGATTTCAATCACAAAACTTCAGTAGATTATGACTAAAGAACAAGACAGAAGAAAGCCTAGGTGAGGAACTAAGATTGAGGTAAGAAAACTAAACCTAACTCTTCTTCGAGCTCGAAAGGATAAAAAACCCCAACCTTTGTAAATAGTGTTTAGCTAGTTATGAGAGTGTTATGAGCTGAAAGGAGCTTCCTAAGATTGGTCAGGTTGGTGCTGTCATCGTCATTTTATGAATGTCTATGTGTGGAAACAATAGTTTCAAGGAAATGCTAGAAAATTTTGTTTAAAACTCTGCTCTTATTTCACATAAAGTTGCCATAATCATCTAAATAAAGTGCTTCTAATTGGTAAAGAAACTATGTTGAGTTGAGAGCTATAACGATAAGTGACCAGAGCCAATAGAAGGATTAGTTGGTAATCAATCTCTCAAAGTGCCTAGAAATTCATCAGCGGAGCTATGCGATTATGTTTTGCAAATTAGAGTATGTCTATGTAAAATGCAATAACTTGTTGAGATCCAACTGATAGATCAATCGATAAGAAACCTTAACCAGCTAAAATCATATGGAACCATTACCACTTCAGGAGCAGACCCAAAAAAAAAAAAAAAAAGACGTAGGTGATCCAATGAGTCAGAGACGGATTAGGTTGGTATTGAAATGCCGAATTTGGAGTTTGGGGTTATCCTAAAATGAGATGATTTAAAAAACTATAATAGAATTCCTAGAATAACCGTAATTAATATGTGATTGTCATTGTATTTTAATAAGGGCTGATGTAAGAGAGCCCAGACAGTTTCTAGACTCAGATTAACTAAAGCAACGATTTTCGGGTTTGTTCTCATCTCTCTTATTTTGCAAAATATTTGAATAACAAGAAACATTTGAATTTTCAGAAATGATTGAAAAGAAAGTATATTTAGTTTGTGTTTGAAATGATTTGTTAAGATTTAAGTGCACCTGCTTTATGAACTGAATTTGTGTACAAACCAGATAATGTGAAGGCCTATCTACTTCAGGCAAAATGTATTATATATACTGATGTGGAATTGTATTGAACAGATTTGGCTGCTCTAGTGAATCATCAAACAGAATTTGAGGTTGATGAATAAATGCCAGATACTAATAAGAGTTTAACAACGCATTAAGGTGGTATGTACACCGATCTATAGCCCACGCATCTTAAGAGGTACAATCTCATGTCCAGAAAGATATTTTTTTATGATACTCATGCCCGTGACTCAACAGGACCATCGAGATCTGTTATCCCTGTAGGTTTAAAAGACAAAGTTTAAATTGAAGAAGTGCAAAATGATAGGTCATTTGTATCAAAAGTACATTTGAGGTTGATATTTCTTTCTTATAAACAAGAAAATGTATGTTTTTAGATATCAATGAATTGTATTTATTATTAACAAATACATAGATATGGTTTGTGGCTACTGCAATTTAAATGTCTAAATAAAATGTTTAGTAAGAATGTATGTTTCAGATTTTAAACAAGTCTGAGTTATAGAATCAGAATTGTATAGAATCCACTGAAGAAGAAAAATGTTTTAAGTATGTTGTGTTTTTATCGGTTCCAAAAAAAAAAATGCATTTAATAGGTATAATGCCAAAGACTTTATGCTGCCAGCAGCGCAACTGCAAGCCCCATCTAAGAGTATAAACTCCGATACGTATACAGAAATTGAACTGAATTTTTTAGAGCAAAGATATCTTGTAAAGAACTCGATTTTATTAGAAAATGTTTTTGAGTATTGAAAACTTTGATAAATTCTTGTAAATGATGCACAATGGTTATCCAAAATGATGGGCCTTCAGAAATGTTTAGTTTCCAGTAAAAATGTTTTTAATTATATTTTATGTATACCAATGAGTATTTGAAATGCTTATAATATTGAAAATGTATCATGATTTGTATTGAATTTTTTTTGTATTCGGGATTGAAATGAAATATATGACCTCGCTCCCTATCTAGTTCTAAATGTTGAATCGTTAGGTCGGGTACGAGGCGGCGATCAGGATCTTACATGAAATGTCCAAAGTGCCCCTCTCATTAAGAGATGATAGGCCACACACATCCCTATGAGTTATGGAGTGTTCCCTCATGAGCTTTAAGCCCATGAATAAGCCTAAGCATTTTTTATCTCTAAGTGAGGGCCTTTAAACCTAGGATTCCACTAATTCCGTGACATTCAATTCTCAAGATTGATCTCCCTCATATTTTGATCATATCCAAATGAGTTTTATATCAGCGCCACACTCTTCTAAGTATGTAATTCCATTAGGTTCCCTGCTATGTCAAGTACTGACTGCTTAACATAACCAAGTGCCATGAGTGGTATCGAGCAACACATCATATTCAAATTTGACATCAAATAGTTAGTGGAGTCCCCGGAACACAGTCCCTTCCATACACAATTATCGCGCACGTGGCTGTTTTCACCAATCTATACCCACTCGTTCGTAGAGTATGGACAAAAAAAGTGTAGCTCCCACTAGAATAACTGGGATCAAGAACGTTCAAAGGATAGATATTGTCCTTGACTCATACTCCACAAGAATGTACTAAGGGCATTCTACCATGATATTTCCATTTATGGCTAGAGATTCTCAAGTTGATGGATTTTTATAGGAGACCATTAAAAAACATAAAAGTTATTATTTTAACCCTATTTTTTAATAGGTTTTGAGCGCTTTTGTGTACTAATTGTTATAATTAACTCCAATTGACTTGTTCGGTCCCTATTGTACTTCCGATCGTGATTCCGTGGTCATGTTTTTGTAGTTTTCAGAATCAGCCAAATCACAATAATTCATATCCCATAAATAAAAGTCAGTCGATTTCCATCAATTTCATATGGTTTTCTATCGATCTAAAGAAGTCGGGAATGAAGAATATCAAAGCAAGAAGAAATGGATTAGTAGCAGCAGGAAGCAATGGAACAAAGAGTCAATAGTGAGGAAATAGCGAGTTACATACTCTCATCCCTACAGCTCTGCTCTCTGCAGAGTTTCACGAGATTATTGTTGCTACAATTTCAGTCTCTCTCCGATATTATCCCTTGTAATAGCTTTTAGTTTCATTTTTTTGTAATTTCCCATACACTAAAGCACCATATATAAGCCTCACTGTATTAAACTTTGTATCAATCAATTCTGACAGAAGCGGGAAAGGGCTTTGAGTTTCCAGCCTTCCTTCTCCCATTCTTCCTTTCTCCTTTTCTTCGCCCGCCAAACACCCTTTGAGTATGATAACTCAGAGGATGGTTGGCTAGACCTCTTCCTCCTGAAGAGGAGGGCCATCGGGCAACCCGCTTTTAAGGTAAACTTTTGTTCCCCGTTTTTTCACGCAGTTATATTTTTAATATTCTTGGTTCCCAAATTTGGTAACTCTAGGTTTAAAGTTTTTTGATGTACTTTGGCCAATACTTGGCAAGTTTGTGGTTTAGTGGCTCTGCTTTAGATACACCGATATCCATTAGTTTCCTTACGGTGCCACTGATGATGTTAAGGGCCGAATTTCCAACTTTTAGTAAATCTTCAAGATGCTCCCAATGTGTATTCGGGTGCTTTCAGGTTCACGGATACTTTCACTAGATTCATCGATGCCTAGTTATTGTCTCCTATTAGTTATCAAAGGTGGTTTAGAGACATGTTCTCACTAGGAACCATAAATGCTAAATAAATGCTTTCTATCAAAAAGGAAATGATAGGTTTAGGTTTTTAAAGTTAAATAAAGATCCGATTCGGGAGATGATCATATGTCATCCTCCCCCATTTTTATGAGAAATGAACCTGGGACCTCTCGTTGCCTTAGGGACCTCAAACCAAACAATACTCATGTCTGCTGAGTTCTTTTTCTATTTTTTCTTCATTTTATTTTTAAACAAACTACAATATATTCCTCGCTTTTACCAAAAGCCTTAAAATCCAAATCAGTTCACCTTGAACACCTAAATCATCAGACAAAGAAAAATCCATCCTCAGTATGTTCGACCACAGATTCACTATACCGCAGTAGCTTGACTGTTTTATAGTAGGATTTTAGATGAGCAAATTTTGTTAGATTCCTAAGACTTCATCGTAAGAATTTAATCAAATGGCAAAACGTTGTTTGTGATGTAGCTTTAGTAAAGTGAGAGGTCGAACTCAGGATCCTCTATCACAAGTGTTGGTGAATTTTTTTATGATTACCGTTTATTTTTTTTAGTTTATTTCGTCAGAAAAAATTGCTACAGGATTGTTGTGGCCGCCTGTTTTTTGCCGTTAGAATCCATGTTCTGAGCTTAGTTTGAATCAGAGCAAATGGAACCTCACACTAAGAGTACAACATACATAGAGAGAAACCTGGGGCATACATGTCAATGAGGGACGAGGTAGAAACCTTCCATGGCAACAACTCAGGAGAGAATCCAACCATAGCGTCCATGAGGGACTATGTAGAATCACTGACAGCACCTGCCTATAGCTTCTCAATCCTATGCACCTCCTCGTTTCCACATTTTACCAACCTCCTCCCACCACAAAATACACTTCCAATTTGAAAGCAAGCACATCAGAACTTGAGGAAACTAGTGATAATTTCAAAGAGGAGCAAGAGGGTAGGGATGTCCACAAAGCAACTCAGAAATGAGATGGGAGGCAAGAGAGCTCCCCACCATGAATCGTATTGAGAGTTCCAGAGCCAATGATGAAAATTGTGAGATCCACAAGAGTTCAGTGAGGAATTAATACAGAAACCAGGGCGCCCTCAAGAATTGCCAAGAGGAAGTTAGGAGTAGTGAGGTGGGAAGAGTACCAAAGGCTTACCTTCACTAGTCTTATAAATTTGGATCCTAAAGGTTATCGCTTCAACCCAAAGAGACAACACCAGCCTCCTCCAAAACCTGCAATTCCTAGAAGACACCACACCTAAAGACCGTTTTCCTGTAAAGCCAGTCTTCGATCCATCTACACTCATCGTGCAATACTTCAAAGAAGTTAGTAGCCTTTGTTCGCACTTTTGCACTACCTCAAAGAAGATGGCAACCGCCACACCGTACGGCATAGTGATGTAGCTCATGTAAAAGTGGTTCTGTTATATGGAATCACAATTTAGTTTTTCAGCCTCCACCAAGCCCCCATCTTCCAGCGGTTGAAAATCGTCAGTGGTGTCGCCCCCCACCTTTGTTTGCCATTTTCTCATTTATTTTATTTATTTTTATTTTTTGAGCTACCATTAATTTTTCTTCTTAGATTTTCTATAATTTTTAGTTAATATTTGTTTTTGTTAATTTTCTAAATTTCGATGATTTTTTCATTTTGTAAAATGACTTAGGTCGCATTGTGCTTGAGCTGCATAAAATTACGTACTTTAAAGAACTTCGCGAAACTCCTCGCAAAGCCATGACCCTCGCAGACTCGCAATACAGACAAAGGCACAGCTTTCTCACCCACTATTTGCCTACTCTCGGTGATAGAGATTATTATTATTATTACATTTATTCAGATAGAGCAATTCACTTCATACAGAAAAATAAAAATGAATGAATATATATAAAAAAAATTAATATTTATTTTTATTTTCAAAAAAAAAAAATTTCAAGAGTGTGCTAAATTTCAACCCCGCCTCTATTTTGCCTCCTGATTTTGTTTTGTTCATAACTTTTTCAATCTGAACCTGTTTTAGGTGTTTTGCACCAAGTTGGAAAGCCTTAGAGAGTTTAGAATCCAAATATTTCCAGAAAGAACATTTTGAAATTATTATGAAGGTTTACTTCTTCAAAATTGCCCAATCCCGGCTCAAGTTTTTCTCCTCTTTCTTTCCTCCTAACTTGTTTATTTGAAGCTCCAAACTAGAGTGAATAAGGTGTTGATGGAAAGATTAAGAAGTCTCATATCCAAAAGGGTAGAGCAGCAAATTAACAATGATAATAATTTCTCAATCTTCCAATCCATAACCCATCACATGTCTTACACTGAAAGAAAAGCTACGTTGAAGGTGCTCTGTTTTTTAGTTTTTAGTACTGAGCAAGCCTCATTTCCTTAGGGAGCAGCCTCAAAGAAGTTTTCTGCAGGTTATCCTTGCAGGAAGTCATATAGTACTCATACAAATTTAATTTTTCAAAATTGCACCCACTTTGTGGTTTCGTTTCAACCCGCAAAGTTTCGAAAATTGAAACTTTGTCTAATCCATTAGAGATGTTAGATGATGCCATGCCTAGTCGAGACGAATAGAATCTGTTGTATTTAACCTTTTCTCTCACTCTTAGCCAACCACACACAAAGGCACATCGCTTTCAAACAATAAAATGGTAATCGCTCACCTCCAACATCAGAAATCTCCACCACCCTAGTTGACCACTCTGTAATGTGTTGAAGAACCCATGCATAGAAGGCCAATGTGTCTTCCAAAAGAAAAGAAAAGAAAAGAAAGGAAAAGAAAAGAAAAAGAAAAAGAAGAAAATTGCACGTCATTGGGAACCCCAGCATGCAATCGAGAGGCATATGACGAAAGCCTTAAGGCCCAGTACTCTGCCAACCGGTCAGAGCCACCGACTAGTGCTCACATGCGCAGATGAGGAGGGGAGTTTGAGCGCTGGGGTGCTGGGAGTTTCAAATCATCCTAGAGTCCGCAGAAACCCGAAGGGCAAAGGTCTAAATATCCTATGACTCGTGCCCGTTTAATTGTCAGGAGTCACCAGAGCCAAGCATGGACTTTGGTGAGGCTGATTCTTAGTGACAGTACTCCCACAACACAACAAGAGCTGTGTGGGAACAAGAGTGGGTCTGATTCATTTAGGTTGGTTAGCATGCTAGGTCAGGCAAAGAAGAAGTCAGAGTGGCTCAAATGTTTATTGTTGAGAACCGATCAAAACAAACAATTTGATTTCGTGGAAGTTTCTCATATTGATTCACCAAGATGAAGGTTTATACTCTACCTTAAAATACTTATCTATTCTTCAAGATATACTGGACAAGCCAGGATGATTCTTACTTGTGTGGTTAGGCATTACTTCTTCAAAACCTTTTGGAACCGCAACCTGTAACATAATTTTGCTATAGTTTTATATGTTTTTTTATTATTTTTCTTGTATCATATGGACCAGCAATGAAATGGTGGGGATTAGTGCCCAAAAAGTGCTATTTAACTCATTTTAATGAAGCTTTGTTTTTGTGCACTCATTGTTATAATTAACCCACTGACATGTTCGGGGTCCCTATCACATCTGATCGTATTCCGGGGTCATTTGTAGTTTTTGCAGGTGAATTGAAGCCAAATCGTCAGGTCGAACCAGAATCAGAATAAAGCTCGTTGATTTAACACCTATATGGTTTTCAATACTTAAGTCGAGAAATGAAGAACATCAGCAAAAGAAGAAATAGAAATAGAAAATAGAAAGCAATGGAAGAAATAATGCTGGGAGAGGAATGCTACAAGTAGTGAATTTTTCATCCTGCAGCCCCTGTTCTCCTGCATTTCACACATTTGTTGTTTTTGCTACAATTTTTGGTTTCTTCCGATATTATCCCTTGTAATAGCTTTTAGTTTTAGTTTTTTTTGTAATTTCCCATACACTGAAAGCACCTATGCTTCCCGCCCAGACAAACTTGTATCAATCATCTCAAGAATAGAGTAGCTGTGCGTAGCTTCCCAACTTCCTTTCTCCCATTTTCTTCCTTTCTCTCCCTCACCGTTAAACACCCTCCAGGATGACAACTCAGAGATTATTGCACCCTTCCTCCTTGTTATGAGAGGCCACTGGCACTGCTGGCAAAGCTTTGACAATTTCTGGCCACACTGGCAAGCTTTAGCTCATATCTATTTCATTACATCATAATCTAATAGTCAGCTCGACAGCCAATAGGGAGGCATGGTGTTAAGTGATGGATTTAACCCTTAGGTTAAAACTTTAAGTGATGCCTCCTGAATGTGAGTTGGCAAGCTTTTTGGGTTCAATGGATACTTCACTAGATTCACTGATGCTCTAGTTAGTTGTCTCCTATTAGTTACCATGGTAGTTTTGAGACACATTCTCACCAGAGGAACCATAAATGCTAAATAAATGTTTTATCAAAATAAAATTATTGTATTTAGTTTTTAGTTAATGAAGATCTTGCCGTGATGACTATATGTCATCCTCCCCAACGAGGAAATGAACCTTGCGAATTTCGCTTCCTTAGACTAAACCAAGAGCTCCAACGCTTCAAGGAGTTCTTTTCTTATTTTTTCATTTTATTTTTAAACAAACCACCATACACTTCGTTTTTACCAAAGCCTAAAATCCAAATTGAATTCAACGCCGAATCACCGCAAATCATCGGTACAAAGAAACCCTCCCCAGGTTCGACCACCACTATAATCGTTGCAGCCTCACCACTAAAGAGGATTTCAGATACAAATTTTGTTGATTCCAGACCTCACCTGGTAAGTACCTAGACCAAAGAACAGCCACAAAACAACTAAACAAATAAAGTTTTTTCAAACACCCTCCAAGGACCCCTTGAGGCATCAAATCAGGTTCAAGCCAAAGAGGAGGATGAAGATGTTACCTTGCATTGGTTTCAAAAACCGATCCAATATTCAGAGCAGCAAAGACCAAAGTGAACCAAGTCTTAGGTTTGCCTCTAACACTACCCACAGGAAGAGTGAAGTCGATAACCTCCAAGGCAATGGTCTCGGAAGAAGTCCTGGTGCTAACCAAGTCTTGATTTGAAGAGGGAAACTAAAACCTGATCTCACTAATAGGAGCTATTCTTGAAGAACACTCTCTTTATCTCTCTTGAACACTCTTCATGAGAGGAGTGAGCAAAATGGCTTCTACTTGTTAGGGTTTTCCATAAAGGTCCTTTTATAGGAAAACCCTAGCTCATTAAATGTCTAAAGTGCCCCTCTCTTTAAGAGATGATAGGCTACACACATCCCTATGTGTTATGGAATGTTTCCTCATGGGCCTCAAGCTAATGGACAAGCTTAAGCCTGCAGTCTCTCTTAGTGAGGGCCTCTGAACTCAGGATTCCACTAATCCTGAGACATTCCATTATCGAGATTGATCTCCCTCATATTTGGATCACATCCAAATCCATTTTACCTTAGCCACACACTCTTCTAAGTTTGTGACCCATAAGGTGTAGGGATTTCTCTGTGCCAAGAGCACTATTGCACAATGGATTTAATAAAAAAAAAAAACTTGGAATCCCGCCATTTGGATCAACATAGGTCATCAAAATGAATCAAAATAAAAACCAAGAGTTCAAAATGTGATATACCTTTGTAGATCTACTCTTGGAAGGTGTTTGCAGCTTAGCTAGCAATGAACCATGTCCTTGGTTCGTCTCTAATGGTATCAACATAAAGACGAGACCCAAGAACCTCTAAGGAGATAGAGTTGAAAGTAAGCTCGGTGCTCACCAAGCTTGGTCTCAATGAGGGATAAAGAAGATGAAGGGTTTCGTGGGTAGCATCACAGGCATTAAGCAACGGAAAAAAAAAAAAAATCCCAACAAAAACCCATCCTAGGACCTTTTGTAGCATAAAAACCGGTTCTATAACAAATAGAAGAGTGTAGGATTACCTTGTGACGATTTCAAAGACCGAACTAGTGGTCAGGGTAGATTTGACCGAAACGAACCAAGTCCTAGGTTCGCCTCTAATAGTATTCACATGAAGAGTGGAGCTGACAACCTCTAAGGCGACAGTCTCGGAATGGGTCCCAGTGTTAGTCAAGTCCCGATCCAAAATTGGGAGCCAAAACTCGGGTCTCTCAAAATCTCTAGAACACTTCTTAGAAAAATGAGAGAACAAAATTTGGCTTGGTGTGTTCTCATAACCACCACTTGTCTCTTTTAGGGTTTTCCATAATGTTGCTTTAATAGGAAAACCCTAACTTACAAAATTACCAAAAATACCCCTCACCATAAGTGATGATAGGATACATGCATCTCTATGCGTTATGACATGTTCCTTCACGGCCTTAAGCCGATGAACAAGCCCAAGCCTGTTTAAGTGAGGGATTTTGAACCCGGGATTCGACTAATCCCGTGATATTCCATTCTCGAGAATAAACTCGCTCACATTTGGATCACATCTAACTTCGTTTCATAACAGCTCCACATACTTCTAAGTGTGTAACTCATTAGGTTTCGATTATGTTGGCCACTTGATTCAACTATTGAATTGAGCAAGTTATGAGAGGAATCTAGCAACACATCATGACCCCCAATTGATCGGAGAGTCAGTGGGTTGACTGTATACCCTTCCATAGACAAATACTATTCAATTCATCATTTCACCAATCTATACCCCACTCGGTTTAGAGCATGGACAATGCGTAGCTCCTACTAAACTGGCTATGCCACATCTAGCCGACGTGATATTTGATATTGTCCTTGGATTCATTACTCATCCGTTATGCACTTGAAGACTAATGAGTCTAAAACTCATCTAATTTTAAGTCTGTTTTTTATGAATATTTTAAGGCTTAATGTCTAATTTAAAGGCCAAATTATGGAGTATTCACCTAAATTTGTGTTTGTAGAATTTAGAAAGAAGGTGAAACGAAAAGCGACAAATGGAAATTTAAAATAAGAAGCGACATGATTTGGCTAAGGCGGGTAGTGTGGTTGTCTACTTGGTGTTATTGATAATACTCAGGGGAAAAGTGGCAAAAAGAATGTCGTGACAAAGCATTTTAATGTCGTGACATTCTATGAGAAGAACACTTGAGAGCCAAGTTCAGAATGTCGCGACATTAAAAAGCCACATCGCGACAAAAGATGAGAAGAGCCTCTGGAAGAGAACTGCACAAAGTTGCGACATTTTCGAAGTCTGTCGTGACACAGTTAGAGAAAAAGAGTTAAAAGTATGTCGTGACACTTGAAATTTATGTTCCGACATAAAACAAACCTGAAGGCTGAGAAACTATGTCGCGACATAGAAATTGATTGTTGCAACATAAAAAGTGCAGAGGAAGAAATTGTGTTGCGACACAAGTAAACTTTATCACGACAAAGCTGGCAGTCAAGTTATGTTGAGTTTGTCACAACAAGGATTTTTATGTTGCGACAAACATTTCAAAGGTTACTAGTGCTGTAGACCCTTAATTTTTTCCCTCAACACTTGCATTTATCCTAAGGGTGTCACACTCACCCATCGTTCTCATATGGCCTTGCCAGATTAGGGTCCTTTTAAGGCCGTCGGTCTTGAGCCTTAGGTGGGCTTGTATGTGGTACATTGAGTGCATATGTCGTTATTGGCATCGTGCAGGAAGACGAGTGGGGCCTCGGTTTTAACTGTCCGAGTTTATAGGAGTATGTCGAATGAGGAGCACTTGGGGCTTGTTTCGATCATATCTCCCTCATTTGAACTCGGAATCGTGCACTATTTTTTTTTGATAGACTCCTTGTTCTCCAAGGAATATTTTTCAAAATTTCAAAATTTTTTTCTTAAGTATTTCAATGGAGTCCTCAAAGTTTAAGTTTGGCGTAATTCGTTGCGGCATGTATGCAGATTCGAGCACTTGGGCTTGTTTTGATCATATCTCCCTCATCCGAATTCGAAATCATGAAATATTTGTTTTGTTAGATTCCTTACTCATCGAGGAATTATCTAACAAAATTTGAGAATTTTTTTCAATAGGATTGAGCAGTTGGGAAACGGCTTAGCCTATTTGACGGATTTTAGTTAAAATTCATTATTGGAGCAGGTCCGAATTCAGAGCACTTGGGCTTGTTTTGATCATATCTCCCTGAACTCGGAATCACACACCATTTTTTTTTTTTTTTGGATTCCTTATTCTTCAAGGCACATTCTATCAAATTTTAAAATTTTTTCTCAGCTGGCTCGACTAGTTGGCATCCGGTTCAACCGGTTCATTGAGCCAGCTTGTGTAGAACACTGATTTTGGTAATTTTGGAGCCCAAATCCTACATGGATCGGGACCATAAGCTCTAGATCGATATTAGGCAGTATTTTGGGTCCATTTTGAGCTTTGGCTTGGGTTACTTATAGCCTACCATTAATCCATATGGATCCTTAGTGGTGAAGCAAGCTGAAAACATAAGTGAGTTGGCTTGCATGGGGAATTGGTGAGGAGAGTTATTGGGGAGTGTGGTTTTGAGGCTAATGGAGATCTTTCCATAGTTTGAAGGTGGAAAACACCAGGTGGGCTCAGATGCTTAGGTTGGAATCAGTATAAAAGGAGGAAAAAATCAGAGTGTAGGGACCTTTTTTTGCACTTTTTCTGGGGGGAGACTCGGTTTCAGGATTTTTCTGGTTTCTATGTAGGAGGTGTCTTTTGATTAAAAGAGCAGAGGTCTTACCCGGGAGTCTTGGAGTGCTAAGACAAGAGTGAATTGTGAGGAGAAATAGAAACAAAGGGAAGAAACAGAGATAAAGTGAAGAGACTCTGTTTGAGGAAGGTTTTTTGGTTCTGAAAGTCGGGAAATTCATTAGCATCCGCAGGTGGCTCTGCGTTTTGTGGAAGAGTGATAGAAATAGAGGTAAGACCTGGATCCTTGCTCCACTCTATTTAATATCTTGTTCCCTACACTCTGAACCTTGAATAAAATATATCTCTTGCTTGGCTAGCCCAACCTGATTTGTTAGGTAAGACGATGGTCGTGAAGTAAAATTCCCGATTTGGTAGAAGGCTCATTGGCCTTCTGTGCATATTTCATTTTGATTATCTCATGAGACCTTCAAGGTCTACACAATTGATAACTATGGGACTTCCATGTATGTCATTCCTTTGAATTGAATGAAACGGTTTTCACGCTCATACTGGGGGAAGGTTCAACAGTTCTTCTGTTGGGCAGCCTCGGTTTTAGAAAACACATCGGATTGTTCTAGTTGGTTCTCACTCATCCAGACTCAGAATCATGCACCGTTTGTTTTGTTAGATTCCTTATTCATTAAAAAATATTATGGTGAAATTTTAGAATTTTTCTCAACTGGTTGGGAACCGGTTCAATAGGTTCTATTGGGAAGCCTTGGTTTTAGAAAATGCATCGAATTGTTTCAATTGGTTCTCACTCATCCGGGCTCAGAATCATGCACCGTTTGTAATTATGAATTGGTCATGCTTCTTATTGGTGAATTATTTTCATTGATCATTTTATGGATGCTCTAAACTTGAGATTGATGCATGGGTTTGCCTTTACTTTTTGATGGTTGATGCTTCATCTCGGATCATTTCTATTTAGGAATGGGGTGACTAGGTTTTAATGCTTAGACATAAGGTCACTGACTTCACTAGCTTTGGTTTTAGGTGAAGGTTATTGTGAACTCCTTTTTTGTTAAGGGAAGGATTCTTATGGCCATCTTATCTTTGGATTGGGAACTTCTTAGATGCTAGATTCAGGTGGCTATGTTGGTGTGGTATTTTAATGACATGGTTTTCTTGAAGTATCTATTTACCGGTATTGAGAAAAGTCCATGACATTCTCTGTGTTTTTTTATTTATTTGGGGCTACCCATCATTAATCTAGACTTTAACCCTAGGTCTCATGGCTACATGTGGAGGTTTCATGTAGCTACATTGGGAAACTTTGGGGTGGCTAATTTTAGATGGCTGAAATTTCAGCTCGGTTATGGGGAGTTGAGTAGCTGCATTGGGAGGCTTTAGATGACTTAAATTTCAGCTCGGTTATGGGGAGTTGGGCAGCTGCATATGGAGGTTTTATGTAGCTGCATTGGGAGGTTTTAGGTGGCTGATTTTCAGCTGGATTTATAGGCTTTAGATGGATGAAATTTCAGCTTGGTTCTAGGGAGTTGAGCAGCTGCATATGGAGGTTTCATGTAGCTGCATTGGGGGGCATTAGGTGGCTAAAATTTTAGTTAGTTTCATGGGATTTAGGTGGCTTAATTTTAGCTAGATTGCATGAAGTTTAGATGGATGTAGGTGGGGGTCAATGGGGCTGAGATTTCAACTGGGTTACATGTGGTTTAGGGGGTTGCATTGCTTGTAGGTTAGTGAGCTCCATGGCCTTAGTTTTAATAAGGTTAGGTGGCTCGGATTTGACCATCTATAATGAACACTCAGTTTTGTTTTAGCCATATCTCTCATTCAGATTCGGAATCATGTACCGTTTTTTTGTTGGTTTCCTTATTCTTTAAGGAATATTCTAACCAATTTTAAGGATTTTCCTCAACTAGTCGAACCGGTTCTGCTGTGTAGCTTGAAAGCTCATTCTTTTAGCTCGTTTCAAGCCCGAAGCTTGGAGTTTGGAGTGTATTTCACATGGATGCTTGGAGTTTGAGTGTCAAGTGTATGCTGCTTGCTATGTCATTGCTAACTCTTGATGTAATACAGGGTTGGGGACCATAGATATGCGCCATTTGCTCTTTTTGTTGAGTGTTCTTAAGCATGCTAGATACTAATTAGGATTGTGTGTCATGTCATCTGTTTAGCATGAGGAATCGACTTGACCCATATGCCCGAATGTGTACCCAATTCATTAGTGTAGACCGAAGTTTCTGCTTAAGGGTGCCAATTTACGAGGTACCTTCCAATAAGTAACCCGATCCCGAATCTTAAGTCTAGTTTTGTCGACCGTTTTCGACTTGAGTCAATTAGGGGTTTTTTGTTCTTACTTGATTTTCCCCTTTATAAAATAAAAATAAAAAGTAATTGGCGACTCCAAACAAAAGGGGACGAATTTTCCAAAGCTCGAAAATCAACTAACTTTTTCTATTAATAGCGAGTAGCATCGGCTCGTGGATCAGGTAGGGTCCATAAGTGCAGGCATGGAAACTATGTTGCGACATTAGAAAACTATGTTGCGACATAATTTAAGGCAAAAGGCAGAACCTATGTAGCTACAAATATAAACTCGAGTTGACTCAACATTGTCGTGACATTTATTTTATTTGTTACGACAAACTTGACAAAAGGCAGTGATGAAGAAATGTTGCGACATAAGACATGACACAAAGCCACAACAAAGGGTATGACAAACATGGACGTTGCTATGTCGCGACATAGACTAACAATGTTGCGACATAGATTGCTATGTCACGACATAGAATAACAATTTCACGAAGAAAACAACAAATTGGGCCTGCACAGAAATCCACATCATAAGCCTCGATTTTTGGCCCAACATCACTAATGGGTATATAAATAGAAATATTGAGGGCACATAAAAGGGGGTGCACGCGGTGGATAGAGATAGAGAGCGAGAAGAAAAACAGTAGTAGTAGATTTAATTTTCATTTTATTTTATCTTCTTTTGATTATGATTTTCCTTTTCCTTTTCTAAGAACTGGAATAAGGGATCTGAGATTGTAATTTTGAGCTGAGATTAATGAATATTTAGTTCCATTATTGTCTAAACTTCAAGGTTTTCTGGAAATTTTCTAGAATTATTTTATGGAATCCTTTTTCTTTAGTTTTGTTTACAAAGTCAATGAATTTGTTTGATCAACTAGTCGTTGTTGTCTATGAACTAGTAATGGAAAGCTAGCTCTTGTCAGGAAGGGTTTTGGTGTTTTGGTGTTTTGGTTATGATTTGTAGCATTTAAATGATTGTTTTGTGTTTTAAGAACTAGATTGATTTAATCGGTATTGTTCATATAGTGAACGGTTCTTAACATCAGGGCATTATACCTAGAATAGAGTTGTATATGTGCTTTGATTTCCAGGAGGCCCTCTGAGTGGCATAAAGATGGAGATTTCTGAGAGCACATGAGCAGTAACTTGGGGTATGCTGGATTGATATATTTAGAACTAATAAACAATAAGATCGTAAAGAGAATAAAATCCAAAAGTAGCTTTTCAGACCTATTATCTAGAGATGGGAATGTGGCAAACTGGAGAGTGAAATGTGTAGTGTAAGGAGGAATCCAAGGCTATACTACCTTTCTCTTTAACAAGTTTAGAATTCAAACCCATAACAATAACATGTTTTCAAAGAACTTGTTGCAATTTTTTTTTTTAATAAATCAGAACACTAATTCCATTCACACTGTTTGGGTTACATCTCAGCAATTCTGTTATTTCAGTAGATTTTCACTGTTTTCATTTCTTTATTTCAGTTTCTTCATTTCAATTTTAGTTAAATTTCCATCTTTAGAAGTTTTGAAGTTTAGAAGTTTAAATAGTGATGACCTTGAGTAGCAGGGGTAGTTGATTTATAAACTTTCTTATCAATCCATGTGGGTATGATATTCGGACTTAAAGGCCCACTTTATTACTCAAGACGACCTATGTACTCAGAGTACTTAATTTAGACCAATCTTCATTTTTGACCGTTTAAAATAGAAACAACAAATATAAATTTTAGTCCCAAAACAAAGGATGTAAATTTTAGGCAACACCGTGTCAAGTATTTTAGAGATAAAACAAAAATAAATAGATTTGGTCTATATAAAATCAATCAAACAATTTTTTGGTGCCGTTGTCGGGAATTTTAGTTAGTCTTTGGTAGCTGAGTCGAAAAATTGGTCAACAAGTTTTCGCGCCGTTGTCGACCGTAGTTAGTTCGCATTCGTGTCTAAAATTGGTTAATAAGTTTCGTGCCATCATATGATCAAGCAAGAGGTTTATAGGATCAATATTCTAACAGTTTTAATTAATTGGCATTAACAATTTTCTTTTCTTTTCTTTTCTTAGACTAAAATTTTATTTTATGAATTTTGTGTACTTTAGTTGGTTTTTCTTTTATTTTGTATTTTTCTGCTAGGTGCTAATTACAGATGAGTAGCAAATCACCTGAGAAGCCTCTATTTGCACTTCGAGAGAAAATAGAAGCTCTACAACCTCGACCAAAGAATACCTCAATATCCTAACTAATCGAGAAAGGTCAAGTTACATATAAGCCTGTGAACAAGTCTAACAACCTCTTCCTCAAGAAACCACAGATGCTTTGGTATCGAGGTAAAGAAGGACGTAAGAGAATAACAACATGCTTTTTGTGAAATAAGGAGGAAATCGCAGACCCAACAATAGTTGAAGAGAAAAAGAAAGAATATGCCAATGAGGTAGAGCTAACAATGGAAAGTAGGAAAGGTGAAGAGCAACATCAGCAGACCAAAATTGAAAATGTTTTCGTTGGGATTGACAAGTTCAATTTCCCCATAGACTTATTGATTTTGGGCAAGGAAGAGGACAAACAAACTGTATCTATAGAAAAACCTTCCAATGCCCTTAGTTAAGCATGGATTGATACAAAATATGGGGAAATGACCTTTCTAATGGGTAAGGAAAAAGTGAAGTGCAATCTCACCAAAGCATACAACTGACTGATGAAGAAAAGAATTGTTGCATGTGGATAGAGAGCTCACTTCAACATTTTAAGGGGAAAGCACTAGACTTCCTTCAAGAGTTTGAATTGAATTAAATACCAACTCTGTGTCCACAAAAGAGTTGGAGTTAGAGCTTAAATTGCTGAATTGGATAGAGGAGTCTATCCCCATAGCGATGATAGAAGGGAGACACACAAAGGATGAATGGCCAAAGCAAGGAGCTAGTACTTTTCCAATGAGTCTAGCTGGACTCTAAAAACAGAGCAGCTCTTGGGAGGCACCCCAAGCAAAATAAGGATCTTTATCCAATTAGTTTAGTTTATTTTTAGTCAAGTTAGTATCGCATTTTGATTTGTTTTATTTATTTTTATGTTTCTCTTTTTGTTTTTTAGAGTGTTGGAGCTAAATCTATTGAAGGTTTTATCAAGACTAAACTGCAACCCAAACTCAAAGATGCAGAATTGATCATCCAGGGGAGTTTTATCTTCTTAATTTACTTATTTTAGGATGATGCATGCTTTAAGTTTGGAGGAGTTTAATTATTTTTGTATAGGTTCAGAAATTTCAGTCACCTAGTTTTTAGTGTTTATAGTGTTTATAGTGTTTCTCCTTTAATAAAGAAAATCCTGGTGGATGAAGTGGGCAAAATGAGCTTTAAGGGATTAGGAAGTTGTGATGTCAATGAAAAATAAGCTAAAATTCCAGAATCTTGAAGACTGAAATTATTGATTAAGCAGATAAAATCCAGTTTGCTTAAATAGTTCAGTTCTAGATGATTGAAAATGATGCACATTGGTCATTAGGACCTTGAAAACTGATTATGATTGGGTTAGGAACACCTTATTTGATTCATCATTTAGTATCCAAAGGTCCCAAAACTGTTATATTATTATTCAAGGTGAAACTCTGCATCAACTAACAGAAATGATTTAGGCCATCCTTGAACAATTTGAGCCTTTCAAAGCCTACCCTTAAATATGCATATGTATGTATATGCATATACCTTAGTACCTCGTTTGAGCTTAATGCCAATTTCATCATGAGCCACAAGAAAAACTTTATACTTACCTGAAATCTGATTCTTCAGTACATAACCTTGTGTTTTCCTAAACTGTAAGTTGAATGCAGAAAATTGATCAAGAGGGCAAGTTTGGGGGAGTAATTTTTTGGAAGGAAAATAATTTTGAATGTGAAAAGATGAATTAATTGAAAAGAAGACTAAATAGGGAAAATCGAGAAGTCAAAGAATAAAGTTTCCAAGGTGGAATGAGTTTTTCCTTGTAGCCTTCCCTCCTTGAGCAATTAAGTCCTTAGGGGTGTTCTACACCTAGTACCCTCATGCCAACTAATATGGGAGTTGCTGACCCAAGTTTCGTAAAGGATGGCAGAGTTTACATATAAAACATTGCACCATTCCTCGATTCGTGCCACAAAGTGGTTGGCTGAATCAACAAATTTATACCTGTTGTCGTGAGCGAACTATCGCAGATAACGTCGCTCTTAGGATCGAACATGTGGATGGGTTTTCATCTACAAATGACTTGTATAATGATTCAAAATGGTGAGGCTTTCATTTGAATTTCTTGGATTTGCATAAAAATGGTTGTTGTTGTCACTGCTTAACCGAAAGCGCTTTAAAATAAGTTAAAAAGAAGACCTGAGTTTTTTGGGGTCACTAGTTTGGCATGATGGGGTTGCAGGTGTCCCTAAGTTATTTCTTCGACAGTGGTAAAATGACATATAGCTACTTCCAAAACCTGATCTTTGTTTAACTTTAAAACCAACCCTTAGTAATATTCCTGTTTGTTCATAGCATTTACTGAGCATTTAATGTTCCTGCAGTTGAAAATAAAGCATTTAACCTACTTTCAATGGCTCGTAAATGACATCTAATGGATGTCAGTGTATCTAGCAATAAGAATACACTGAACCCTAAAGCATGCCAAGTATTGACCAAAGAGGCTACATTAAAATAGGAATTTAAACCTAGTTTTGAAAGTTTGAAACACAAATACGCAGCACGCTTTCATGAAAACAAAGAGGAACACCCTCGCAAACCCACATCAACTATCCTGAAGAACCTCCTCTTCAAGGTTTTCAGGTTAAATGAACATCCTTTGAGTTGTCATCTTCAAAGGGGTGTGTTTGGTAGCCTAGAAAATGAGGGAAAGAGGAGAGAGAAGAGAGAAAATGGGAACCATAACAGGGGCCGTAAATGAAACTGCGTTAAAATGAAAGATAGGTTACAAAATATTCATAACATGGCTTATATAGCCCCACAAACATGCGAAAATACCAAACTAACCTAAATAATATGATTACATTGAGGGCAAAAGAAGAATTAATCAAAACGGAGTCGTTTGGATCACAAAAATACGATGCAGATAATTTCGCTATGCACAAGAAATTTAGCTATAGCGAAATTTCCTGTGCATAGCGAAATTTCGCTATATAGCGAAATTTCAACTTATAGCGAAAATTTCGCTATGCATAGAAAATTTCGCTATATAGCGAAATTTCGCTATGTAGCGAAATTTCAACATATAGCGAAAATTTCGCTATGATTGTGAAAATTTCGCTATCATTGCGAAATTTTCGCTATCATTGCGAAATTGCCTCTCTCCTCCTGCTTGCTTCCTGATCTTCCAGCCTGCTATTTCTTCATCCCGTACTACGAATCGACTAATTCATACGAACTCTAAGAGATAAATCAGCACAATTTCGATGCCAAGCTTGATATGATGGTAAGATTTACAACCCAGAAACTACCAAAACCTCAAAAACAAAATCGTAGTACTAAAGGGACCTACATTACGTCAGACCATGAATAATATGATTGGCACGCAAAGCACTCAAACCCATCTTAAACAGATCTAAAATAGCACTTTTTGGGTACTAATCACATTCCCAAAACCTTGAACAAATATAAAAAAGAAAAGAGCTTATGGAGAAGAATTGAAAATAAACAATGGAAAAGAAAAATCCATAGAGGAGAAAATGCAGAAAAATGCACCAAACCAAGTTAGGGGGTGCTTTTGAAATGCAGTTTTTAGTAGAAAATATAGGATGAGTAATGAGGCAAAATGTTGAGAAAATGTATGCAGTCTGTGTAAATTTAAGCCTTAAATGTCCAATCATCTACCCAATGCCTAAGCCATACATTACAAGCCTAGAAGACCTATTTGATCCTGAAGGTGGTGTTGTACCTAAATTAGTGGAGAGTAATATGACTAACAAGCCTATGAGACCTTAGTCACTTGGAAGATACTTCCATTCTATAATGTATATCTCATAAGGCTACCTAATCTGTAAATTAGTTATAAAGGGAAGACCAACACACACTACACAACAGAAATCAAGAAATGTACTGTTTAGCATTCTTTGAATTATCTTCTTGATTAGTTAATCTAAATTTAAATCTTTAGATTTATGAAATAAAGCCTAGTTGGAAATGACATGGGAACTGACATTTAATCAATCCAGTTTGTTGCTTTATTTGAAACGATGATAGAAAAAGAAAAATGTCCTTAAAATTATTTCTGATTTGTTTAAGGACAAACAATTATTCTTTACTTTGCTTGGGGACAAGCAAAATTTTAAGTTTGAGGGAGTTTGATGAGTCTAAAGCTCATCTAATTTTAAGCCCATTTTTTATGAATATTTTAAGGCTTAATGTCCAATTTAAATGCCAAATTCTAGAGTATTCACCTAAACTTGTGTTTTGCAGGAATTTAGAGAAAAGAAGCTGAAAAGCAAGAAAACAAATAAATGGGCCAAAATAAGGCAGATCTGCCAGGCAGGTAAAGGCTGACACACAATGTCGCAACAATACTGGGGCAAAGTGGCGCAAAGAATTTCATGACAAAGCTTTTAATGTCTGTTCTAGAGAAGAACACCTAAGCGCTAAGTTCGGGAACACGCCGAGATGGCTTAAAAGTTTATAAGGTCGTGAACAAAGACGAGAAGAGCTTTGAAGAGAACTGCGAGCAATGTCATGACATTTTGTGAGCAAAAGAGTTAAAAGTATGTCGCGATTAATTTGTGATTTACGCCAGGACATAAAATAAAAGCCATAACAGGAAACTATGTTGCGACATAGAAATTTATTGTCGCGACATAAAAAGTGCAAAAGGATGAAATTGTGTCGCGACACAAGCAAACTTTATCGCGACAGAGCTGGCAGTTAAGTTATGATGAGTTTGTCACAACAAGGATTTTTATGTTGTGACAAACATTTCAAAGGTTAATAGTCCAGGCATGGAAACTATGTCGCGACATTAGAAAACTATATGGCGACATAATTCAAGGCAAAAGACAGAACCTATGTTGACTCAACTTTGTTGCGACATTTATTTTATTTTTCACGACAAACTTGACAAAAGGAAATGATGAAGAAATGTTGTGACACAAGCCACAACACAAAGCTACAACAGAGCTTATGACAAACATGGATGTTGCTATGTCGCGACATAGAATAACAATGTCGCGACAGAGACTGCTATGTCGTGACATAGAATAACAATGTCGTAACAAAAGAAACAAATTAGGCCTGCACAGAAACCCTTCATAAGCCTTGATTTTCGGCCTAACATCATTAATGAGCCTATAAATAGAAATATTGAGGGCACATAAATGGGAGCGCAAGTGGCTGATAGAGATAGAGAGTGAGGAGAAGAACAGTAGCAGTAGATTTACTTTTCATTTTATTTTATCTTCTTTTGATTTTGATTTTCCTTTTCCTTTTATGAGAACTAGAATAAGGGATATGAGATTGTAATTCTGAGCTGAGATTAATGAATATTTAGTTCCATTATTGTTTGAACTTCAAGGTTTTCTGGAAATTTTCTATAATTATTTTTTAGAATCCTTTTCTTCGCTTTATTACAACACAATGAATTTGTCCGATCAACTAGTCATTGTCGCCAGGAACCAAAGATCAAAGCGCTACCTTTACTGAAGGGTTTTGTTCGTTATGATTCAGAAAGATTTAAATGATTGTTTTGGGTTTTGAGAACTGGATTGATTTAATCGGTATTGTTCATGTAGTGAATGGTTCTTGATATCAGGGCATTATACCTAGAATAGAGTGTATTTGTGCTCTGATTTCTAGGAGGCCCTTTGAGTGGCATAGAGATGTAGATTGCTAAGAGCACATGAGCAATAACTTAGAGTATCCTGGACTGATATATTTAGAACTAATAAACTCTAAATGTCACTCCCATAACCATTAGGTGATCGTTTCTAACCTCATATCTGTCTCTTCTAGGTGATAGCAAGGTGTCTCTGAGGCATTTACACCACTTGAAGTTATCATTAACTTTAGAGGCGCTGCCTCGCCCGTAGAACAATCTCGATCTCGTGTTAGCTAAGATTCTAATAAAGGAAAGGGAGAATTCTACTTAACTTGCAGATTATGGTATCGATTACTTTAAAGGAGGCTTCAGGTTATCCTTCTATGGGTGCTGCACTTCACCCCAAGAACCGTCATGAAGTATCGAAAAGAAAACAATAAGATCTTAAAGAGGATAAACTAAAAGTAGCTGGCTTAGACCCATTATCTAGAGAGATGGGAATGTAAACTCGGGAGAGTGAAATGTGTAGTGTCGAGAATCGGTTAGCTATACTCACTGGCTTCGAATGCTTTGGAATTAAAAACCCATAACAATAACCTGTTTTCAAAGAACTTGCTGCAATTTTTTTTTTTTAATCAGAAGAATAATCCCATTCCTAATGTTTGGATTACATCTCAACAATTCTGTTATTTCAATAGATTTTCACTATTTTCATTTCGTTATTTCAGTTTTAGTTAAATTTCCATCTTTAAAAATTTAGAAGTTTAAATAGTGATGACCTTGAGTAGCAGGGGTAGTTGATTTATAGAGTTTCTTATCGATCCTTGTGGGTACGATATCTAGACTTAAAGGTCCACTTTATTACTTGTACGACTCTCAGGCACTCAGAATGATGCATTTAGGACCAATCGCATTTTTATCTGCTTTTAAAATGTAAAAACCAAAGAAATTCGGTAAATTCTCCTTAAGTCCTAAACAAGCATAGAATTTTTGCAGCACAACTATTAGGGTATTTGTAGATAAAACAAAATAAATGTATTCTGGGCCTATACAAATCTAAATGCTTTCGCAATCGTTGTCAGATTTTAATTATCTTTGATAGTTGTGTCGAAAATTGGTCACGCTGCGCCATCGTCAGATTTGGTTAGTCTTTGGTAACCAAGTACAAAATTTGGTTTACAAGTTTTAGATGCCATGTCTTTAGATTTGTTACCTTGCAGACGTACGAAAATTGGTCAACAAAGACACTCCTCATAGCATTTCTACTACAGCCAGAGATTTCCGAGAAATGATTTCAAAAAGAGGCCATAGGTATACCCTCCTTCTATTGGAAGTGGTGAATACTTTGTTTGCTACTCAATTACCTTCAAACACCTCAAACTATACCTGATCATCATCTAAAGAATGACCTCTAAGAGGCAACATGGATTGAGGTAAAAGTACACAATCGACATCCAAGATACCCTTGAGCATCTCAAGTATAAGGACACTTGAACCATTTCCATGATGAGACAATCATCTACATTTAAATAGATAATCCATATGATTGTCTCATGATAGGTCTCCGATGTACTTAGCTGCTCTTAGCAAGCATCCACATGTCAACTCTTATCAACTCATGATCATAGTTTATAAGATCTATTGCTTGATCCAACTGCTGAGTACGGTACGTGTTAGTCGCCCTGATCAACAATGCCTAAATCCTGATCCTATGACTAGGGATAATTTAGACACTAACATAGTTGCACATGATAGGAATCTTATTATCATGATCCCATCATGATTTCCATCATGTTATGTTATGTATCATGGACTTCATTAATTTGATTAAAGATCTATAACAATTCAACGTATGAATATCAAATTAATGAAGAAACCTTTCATATTAAATAATATGTAGTGCGTACAATAAGTGCTAATGGCGATTTCCTTTAGAGCACTTCTCTAACAAACTCCCACTTGCGCTATAGCCAATCGCCTTTGTATCTCATACCATAGGTAAGAACATGAGATTCATACTTATTTTGGGGAAGTGGCTTAGTAAAAGGATTAGCTATATTCTGATCAGTGGGTATTTTCTCTATTTTTACATCATTCCTGCCAATGATCTCTTTGATCACATGGTTTCTCCTGAGTACGTGTTTAGACCTTTGATGAGACCATGGTTCCTTTTCTTACGCTATGACTCCATTATTATCACAATACAAAAGTATTGGATGAACAATGCTAGGTACCACACCTAGTTTAGTAGTGAATTTCTTTATCCAAACTACTTCTTTAGCTGCTTCAAAAGTATTGGATGAACATTGTACTCTGATTTAGTTGTAGAATCAGTAGTCATTCCTTGTTTGGAACTCTTCCACTGACCACACCACCATTCAATGTGAACACGTAACCTGACTAAGATTTTGAGTCATCCCCACCGATTGAAGATAACTTTATACCGGGACAATGGGCCAAGATCCCTATCTCCATAAATCAAGAATACATCCTTAGTCCTTCTAAAGTACTTAAGGATATTCTTGACAACTACCCAAAGACCCACACCCATCCATTACCTACTGCGATTAATTTCAGAGCATATGATACGCCCACTAGCAAATAACATAAAAGATATGCACGATTATCTTATGTACCGGCTAATAAGGTGTCTTATTCCACGTGGTGTCCTCCCATCTGCCGCCGATTATGGACTTTGAGAGGGTAATCCCACTAACCATGGGGATGTATCCTCTCTTGGACTGCTCCATGCTAAACCTTTTAGCATCTTGTCTATGTATGTTGACTGTGAAAGACCAAGCAATCTGTTGGATCTATCTCTATAAATCTTATCTCAATATGTATCTTTGCTTTCCGTCTTTCATGGATAATTCTCTAGATAAATCAAATTTTGGATTTGATTATAGATGTCCCAGACATCAAGCTTCCTATTAGAAGTATGTCATCCACATACAAAGCATTCAAGAAACCACTTTATTGCACTCCCACTTGTCTTCTTATATACACAAGGCTCATCTAGATTTTGTGAGAAACAAAACACTTTGATTGTCTCATCAAATCGGATATTCCAACTTCTAGACGCTTGCTTCAATCCATAAATGGATCTCTGAAGTTTGGGTATATTTACCATCTGCATATGAAGCCTTCAAAGTTGTGTCATACACACCTCCTGGGAGAAGGTTTCCATTGAGGAAAGTCAGGTTCACATCCATTTTATCTCATAATCATAATGAGCAAAGAATGGCTAGAGTATTCTTAAGTGGACTTAAGCATGGCCACTGGACTAAATGTCTCGGCCATAGTCAATTCCCTTGTTTGACAATAACTCAAGCCACAAGTTTCAGCTTTTATAGGTAATCACATTACTCATGTTAATCTTCTTCAAGATCTATTTGCACCCTATGGGTTTTATCTCCACGGGTGGTTCAACCTAAGTCCACTGGTCATTCACTGAATCCACTCTTCTACTTATAGCTCCAAGACATTTATCAGATTTTGAACTATTCAGAGATTCATTATGGGTAGTAGGCTCATTAATCTTTGTGAGCAATACGTTCCACTATTCATTGATGAGAAATCTATATTTCATTAGAACAACCAGTATTCTAGTATTCACTGATGTGCTTGTGTTTTAGAAGATCAACTACTACTTCATCAATATGAATAACAACCTTAGATTTAGTCAATTAATCTATGTTTGTTTGAGCACTTTGAACTTCACTAAGTTCATCCTCTTGTTCTAATCGCTCTTGTAGAAGAAAATCTTTCTAAGAAGATTCATATCAAACAAACAACTCGCTAAAGTTCAGGTAGAATCGACATCTAAAATTTCCCAGACATCCTACAAACAGACACCTGTCAGATTTAGCCTTTAGCTTTTTGACAAAATTTGCTTCTTCTAAGCTAAACAACCCCATACTTTCAGGTGAGAATAATAGGGATCCTTGTCAGCCCATATCCCATATGGAGTAACCACAACTGACTTTGATTGGACCTTGTTTAACACTTTAACAACAGTCTTGTGTGCATACCTTTAAAGTGACTTGAGTAGATATGCCTTGCCCATCATAAACTCACCAAGTCCAACAAGGTTCTGGCTTGTCCTTTTCACCTTCACACTATCGTGATCTGTTTAAGGTGAGTCATTCGATAAAGTCCTCATTATCCCGAGATAACCTGAAACTGCTTAAGTATTCGCACTGGATCTCATCTAAGTGATTTGAAACCTCCCAAGTTATTTCTTTGCTCTCCATTTATGAATTCTCCTCGAATCTCAAAGATCGCATTTGTATCTCGTAGTATCCAAGTACCAAATCATGAACGATCATCAGCGAAGGTATCGAAGTAGACGAAACTACCTTCTCGTGACAATGGACAAAGGACCATAAAATTCGGAATGTATTAGGTCTATTCGTCCATAAGCATGTTTACCCTTTCCTATAATGGGAAACTTGGTCATCTTTTCCTAACAAGCAAGATTCACACTTGTCAAATGATTCACAATCAAATGACCCTAAGCTACCACAATTGTGCAATTTAGTCATGCGTTTCTCACTTGTGGGGTCGAGGCGACAATGCCATGAGTAAGATGATTTTAGATTATCTCTCTATGGTCTTGTTATTGTCATTAACATTTAAAATTGGATTGGATATATCTAATATATAAATCCCATTGCTTAATGTACCACCAAAGATAATGAGACTATTATAACCATTATAAAATATAAATAAAAATTTTCTTTTTCAAACAAAAATAATGTTCCTTGTTAATGTCGTGGATGAACATCAATCTCCAAATTTAGACAAAGATCATAAGTGGAGGTCTAAAACATGTTCATAGGAGCAAGAACTCGTAACTCTTGTACCCATTACCAAACCTCGGCGCTTGGACTCTCCCTATAAAGCCTCCTATTGTTCCTTAAGGCACTGCATATCATTCCATATGTATGAGCCACAACTGGTATCATACACCTAAAGGTTTCCATGAGAAACAATATTAATTTTAATGAAATAAATACCTGAAGATGATAGTGCATCACATGCCACCTTTTTCTTCGACTCCAAGTAGGTCTTGCAGTTCCTCTTCTAATGGCCAACTTGACAATAGAAGCAAGTCTCTTTTTGGGGTAGGTCTCGTAGGGGCAATCCTTTCCGGTCCGAGATTCAGATCGTACATCCAACTGATTCCGGATGCTTGTTTTAATCTTTTATTTGCATTTTCATTTGGTTGTTATTATTATTATTTTTGTATAAGGTCAAGACTAATCCCCTACCTCCGACCTCCGAAGGGCTGATCCGAACAGAGCTCCTGGGCGACTCGACCGTTTCACTATCTTATCAAAACATTTTATTTATGTCATTACATTTTAGGGTTTTTAATTACGCGAAAGCATTTCAAATGGTAGGCCTAAAAACATTTACTCTTATGCAATTCGTTTACAAAGTGGCATATTAGGCCTTTACAAAATGATATATGAAACGATAGTTCAGAGTTTAACTCTCTTGTTCACAAAATGTCACATGTTAAAAAAAAATGATATGCATATGATGGGGTAAATACTTATATGCCGCAACTTTCTCTATGACTCTGCGCTTCTTGATCTTGCCTTCTTTCCTGTTTACTCAATACTTGCAAGATAGATAAAATTCATAACCAAGCATTTTCATTTAGTGGTTCTATACAGCTTATATTCAATTTTCGCTTTAACATGACATGCATTTATCATAAACCATGCCTTTATATCAAACTATACTCATGTTTATTCACTGCATGCTTTCACTTACAAATCATTGATCATATCAAATATGCATTTTCACATGCTTTCAATTTACTTAAATCAAATCAAGTGAGATTCAACATATACTCCCAAGGATGTATTTAGTTTGTTGTAATCCCATTTACACCATCAAGTTCGTTATTTCACTTTGTCTAAACACTATATCTACGACGATTCCATCTTATGAATCCATTCTTTTATCATCCGTAATGTGCTTACACATTTAACAATTTTAGTTTCCCATCATAATGGATGCCGATTGGTGCACCCCACCATGTGGTCATTTAAAAATTCCATGCACCATCATGCCGATTGGTGCATCCCGCTAAGTGGGACATTTTAACAATGTCATACACGATCATGACGGATGCCGATTGGTCCATCTCTCCATGTGGGACATTCCAAAATTTCGGTTTGCCTTCACAACGGATGCTAATTGGTGCATCCCGCCATGTTGGTCGTTTGGTATATCAATTCAATTCAAGATGTCAAGAATTGACCAATTCGTTTACAATTCGATTAATCACTCACATGCAATTAATCATCAAACATTTCAAATATCACATTTCCAACCATATGTGCACTTTGGGTCATCATTTCAAAGAAATACTCATTCCATATAATCATCGAGATTTACTTTGGTAAACTACCAAAACACTTGGAAATATGCAGAGGGTCATGAACAAACTAAGCCGTTTCGGGCCTCGCTTCCTTCCCTTCTCGATCTCAGCTTCCTCCTCGTTAGTGATCCCACCGTCTTAACAATAACAATTACGCTAATTTTAGGATAACACTATTATACATTTTTAGTGAATGACGATTAACCTTCATTAATCTGCTTGCTACACACAATCGCCCCAAGCTTCCTCAGCCTCTGTGGCGTAGGCACGTGCTTTTCATTTAGTTTTATCCTTATTCAACCCCATTCATCATTTATTAGTCCTTAAACTATCTGTACAAATACAAGAATAAACAAAACCAAATTTGTTCATTGTGAACAATAGCTACACTGCATGCACCAGGGGTGCTGATTTTAGCCCCCTACTTCAGAAAACGTATGAGGCTTCCCACGCTGGCCAAGAGTCTACGTCCTGCATGCAGTTCCCCACGCTATGGGCTAGGGAGCTTATTTTGCCCAGATTTTCAGTTTTCCTCTTTTGCGATTTTTTCTCCAAAAATTCTCAAAACAAATCCTGGGAATCACTCCCAATAACATCCTAATATCATCCTAAACCAACCGTGAGCAAAACCCATGGATGGATTAGGGTTTTTCTAATCCAAACATCATTTAAAGAAATCTAGGGTTTGGTTCTTACCTTAAATCCCTTTGAATCTTCTTTCACCCAAGATGCTTATTACTGTAAGGAACGGGACGATCTCCCACCAAAAATCACTTCTTCTTGCGAAAGCTTAGCTTTCTCCTCTCCATCTCTTCTCAAAACGTTTTTGGCACAAAATGGGAGATTTCTAAGACCAAAAATGGTCTAAGTCACTTATCCCTCTCAAGGCCATGTTTGACACATCAAAAACCAATTTTTGGATTTAAGTTGCCTCAATTTACCTTATACCACATATATCACTTATATTTGCACTTAAACACAAACATTTTCTCAAATGACCCTTAGGTCCTTATTTTACAAAATTCCAAAATTGCCTTTTTTACACTTGGGTTTATTTCCAGGTTCAATCAATTTCTCATTTTAGCATATAACATTTAATCTAATGCTCACATATTCTTTAAAATTTATCAGCTTTCTTTAAAACCCAAGTTTGGTTTCAATTCATACCTGCACATATAATATACTATTATAAAAATTCTGTGGGTATTTTGAAGCATACTTTGCCTTTCTTCTTAGCCATTTTTCCCTTAACTATATTGAGTACGTCAATCAACTCTGGTATGGTAGAGATAATGGTCCATCCCATGGGCCACAAACTATAAAAACCATTGGGTAACCTCACAGAATCAACTTAATTAATTCAAAATCCAGCCAATAACCCAATTGATCCAACCTCTCAATGTGATCATACATCTTCAGTGCATACTGCATTGGGGATGTCCCCTCCTCCATCTTGAAACCAAAAAGTAGTTTAGAGACTTTTAATCTTTCAATATTCGCTCATGGCTATAATGGTCCCTGGGGATGGGCGTGACTACGGGAGTATGCATTCACGTACCTTATACCGGGCTCAAACTTAGGTGACATGGAGAGGTGGATAATAAATTCGGCCCTCGCGCTATCAACCAAGCGTTTCTGATATGCCCTCTGAACACTCTCAAGTGCATCAACAACCGATGATTCAGAGAGTGGCTCAGTAATGACATAGGCTAATCTTTCCCATTTGAGAACTATTCTCAAATTCTTTAGCCAGTCCGAGAAGTTAAGCTCGGTCAAAATATTGGCATCCATTGCCGATTGCGAATTCACATTCGTTGACATGGTTTGATTCTTATAACCTAGATGTAAAAGGGACCATGTTAGATTGTACTTAAAATGCATGATTATTACGACTTGATAATTAGGCATTATGGCTCTTACTATTTTATTACGAATCCATAACCCTCACTATTGATCCGAGAGAACCTATATAGAGGTTCTCCTAGCGGCCTATCCACACGAGAATCACCTTAGGTTTCACCCCAACAAGCCATCTCGGGTCAAAAGGTAGGTATCTGGCCCATACCAATTGCAATTGTACGCATTTAAGGTATCCAATATCACTTCGTGGCCTTGGGTTTACCCAACAAGGCATCTTGGATCAATTATTCCAACATGCAATCCGATGCAACTATCGAATCCAGTGCTATCAACTATTTATTTGTGCACTATCACTAGGCTATCAACACATGATGCTTGTACACTTACCCCAATAGCGTCTCTATCTAGCATTAACCTGAGTTTGCCCAACAAGCTAATGGGTCTAGTTAAGGCTAGCCTACTAATCACAAAAACTTATTTCCATGGATAGAACATGTCCCTATGGAGGAAGGCTTGGGTTTACCCAACAATCCCATTCTCCAAAAGAACTTCAGTTCACACCATATTAGTGGAAGACATTAGCCTTAATGGAGGGGTTTTCTTTAAATAAGTCTCATCATTTCATTAGCATGCTTTATCCATTCATCTCATGAATTATGCGATAGTTACCAATAACTATAAGGGCATGATTATTATGGGATATTCTAAAATCAATTCCATGAGCCATAATGGAATTGACTAGGTCAAACCTAGGGATATGCGTGATTATTACAACCCTTTAAAATAAAATAAATTTACAATCTTCAAGGTCTGCTTTATTTGTACCATCTCCATACTTCTTTCTCCTTTTGCATCTTCACCAACTTATCCTAATCATATGTAATCTAATGACATACATTTAATAAGAAGAACCTCTAGTTACATTTGAAGAGGATTTAGATGAGAAGAGAAATACATAGAGAAATTAGAGAGAGGCAGGGACACGCAGGCCCAATTTACCTAAAAAGAAATAATAATCATATGCAGTATGCTCAATCATCATTAGGCAAAGTCCATAATCATCCATCATACTAACATACACCCTTAAATATGCATTCTCTAATGCAATTCATTGAAAGTTAATGATAATGGCACCCCATGGTTTCAAAAGCAAATTAAAAGGTTTTTCAACACTTAAAATAATAATTATAAAAAAAGATCCATATTGTTTTGTTCAACATTTGAACTATAACCTTAATTCAACACTTGAACTAAAATTGTTCCACATCCATTTCATTCAACACTTGAACAGTAACCTTTGTTCAATACTTGAACAAATCTGATTCAAACTTGAATTATGAACCCATCTAATCACAACCATACCATTAACCCTCGAATCTATAATCGATAAACTCCTTGAATCCATAAAACGATTCAAAGCCTAAGTCCCTGATTTGTTCAACTCCTGAAGCATAACCTCATTCAACTCGAACCAGTTCTTTCTAATAGGGACGTTTTTTGTCCAATGTTCTCTCATAGGTAATTTCAACATGGTTTTTGAAATCCATTATTCTTGAAATTTTTAAAGTTGAACAGTTCAATTTTTACTTGCACATCTCTATTTCAAACATACTAGAATAGCGTGTTCGAAACTTGTTCAAAACCATAAGAGAAAGGAAACAAACAAGGCACCAGCAGCATCTTACGTCACGACGTTGCTACATGACGACGTTGGGATAAAAACCCTACTACCAGTCCTCACGCACGATGTTAGAACGTCACGACATTGGGAGGGTTCAAATCGAACGTCACATCATGACTTGTCATGTCACATCACGTCTTGTTACATCACATCACGTCACCACATTGAGACGCCTGGACGCTGTGGATTTTCTTTCTAGGCTCAGGATGTATAACATCGCGATTATTGCGCCAACGCCATGACGCTGTTGAAATTTATTTGTTAAACGCCAGACATTTGCACGAATCGCTACGACGTCACTGGGTTTTCCAACAACGGGAAAGATGTAAAAATCCCATCTTTGGGACTTTTGATCACTACCAAGTTGTTCCTTCTTCATATAAACCATCATAGATCATCTCATGACCATATACATGAAGAACAACACTGGATCTACACTTTTCAAACCAAAAATATCATTTTTGAAGCTTTGGAAAACATAGGTACCAAAAACCAAAAAATCTCAACAATAAACCGATTTTGATGCACACAAGTATGCTCTGATACCATTAAAGGGTTTCGTGGGTAGCATCACATGCATTAGGCATCGTAAAAAACAATCCCAAACAAAACCCATCCTAAACTTTCAGAGCATCAAACCGGCTCCTATAACAAATGTAAGACGTAGGGATTACTCCATGACGGCTTCAAAGATTGAACTAGTGGCTCCAGGGCAAATGACAAAGTGAACCAAGTCTTAGGTTCGCCTCTAACGGTATACACACAAAGAGTGAAGCTGAAAACCTCAAAGGAGACGGTCTCGAAACGGGTCCCAGTGCTAGCCAAGTCTCGATCCGAAGAGGGAGCCAAAACTCAGGGTCTCTCAAAATCTCTAGAACACTTCTTAGAAAAATGAGAAACAAATTTGGCTTGGTGTGTTCTCGAAACCACCACTTGTCTCTTTTAGGGTTTTCCATAATGTTGCTTTTATAGGTAAACCCTAACTTATGAAATGATCAAAATGCCTCTCACCATAAGTGATGATAGGCTACACACATCCCTATGCGTTCTGGCATGTTCCTTCACGACCCTAAGTTGAGGAACAAGACCAAGCCTGTTATCTCTTTAAGTGAGGGATTTTGAACCCGGGATTCTACTAATCCCATGACATTCCATTCTCGAACAACCTCACATTTGATCACATCTAAACTGCTTCATATCATTCACATACTTCTAATTTTGCGGACCCACAGTTCTGGTTATGTTGGCCACTTGATTCAACTATTGAATCGAGCAAGTCGTGAGTGACATCTAGCAACACATCATAACCCCCAATTGACCAGAGAGTCAATGGTCTGATTGTATACCCTTCCATGGACAAATGTTGTGCAATTCGTCATTTCACCAATCTATAGCCCACTTGGCTCAGAGCATGGACAATGCATAGCTCCCATTAGACTGGCTATGCCATATTTAGCCCAAGTGATATTTGATCTTGTCCCTGGATTCATTACTCATCCGTTATGCACTTGAAGACACTCCTCATAGCATTTATACTATGGCAAGAGATTTCCGAGTAATGATCTAGACAAGAGGTCATAGATATACCCTCCCTCTATTCGGAGTGGTGAATCCTTTGTTGGCAACTCAATTACCTTCGAACACCTAAAACTATACCTGATCATCATCCAAAGAGTAACCTCTAAGAGGCAACATGGATTGAGGTCAAAGTACAGAATCAACATCCAAGATATCCTTGAGCACCTAAAGTCTAAGGATACTTGCACCATTTCCATGATGAGACAATCATCTACATTTAAATAGATAATCCATTTGATTGTCTGATGATAGGTCTCCTATGTACTTAGATGCTCTTAGCAAGCATCTACATGTCAACTCTTATCAACTCATGATCATAGTTTATAAGATCTACTGCTTGATCCAATCAAGGAGTATGGTATGTGCTAGTCTGTTCGAATCAACAATGTCCAGTCTCATTGATCCTATGACTAGGGATAATTTAGACACTAACATAATTACACATGATAAGAATCTTATTATCATGATCCCATCATGATTTCCTTCATGCTATGTTATTTATCATGGACTTCATTAATTCGATTAAAGATCTATATCAATTCAATGTATGAATATCAAATTAATGAAGAAGCCTTTCATATTAAATAATATGTAGTGCGTAGAATAAGTGCTAATGGCAATTGCCTTTACAACACTTCTCTAATAGAAGATGCTCTCAATATCCCTTCTTCTTCTTGGTTGTTCTTCTTAAGAACAAGAGTGAACTCCCATATCTCTAAAGTTGGAGATTAGGATTTCATACACCAAACCCATTTAGGTCTTCTTGGGTTAGGGTTTCTCCCATAACCACATATTTATAGGAGAAGCCTACCCTATGAAAAGACTAACAAGCCCTCACTCAAGATGGAATGTCTTACATGCATCTCTATGAATGGTATCATGCTCCTTCATGAGCCTTAATCTCATGAGCAAGATTTTACCTATCCCATTCTCTAAATGAGTCCTCTTAGTCCCGAAATTCCACTAATCCTGGAGTAGTATAATCCCCAAAGTTAAGTCCCTCATGATTGGATCACATCCAAGTCTTTTTTTTATCAAGTCTCCATCTTCTAAGTGTGTGATCCATTAGGTTCCCGCTTATGTTGGCTCCTTGATTCCTCTAATTGACCGAAGAGTTAGTGGTTTGATTACAAACCCTTCCATAGACAATTATTGCGCAATTCGTCCTTTTACCAATGTATACCCTACTCAGTTCAGAGCATTGACAATGTGTAGCTCCCATTAGATTGGCTACGCCACATTGATTATTACCCAAATAGTGTTGTTTCATACTCTTAAAAGTCCTAGTTTTGAGCACTTTTTGTATAGTAATGGGCCAATTGACCCAGCTTGGCACATCACGACCTAGCAATGACTCGATAAATTTATGCCTGTATTTTCTACAAAGCTATAAAATATCAAGATAGAATGAAATGAGCATGAAGAAATCAATTGGAACACAGAGGTATTGAACTAGAAAGGTAGCGTAATCCAGGAGCAAACAGAGAAGAAAGCAAACCCCACTCATTTCTCTAGAAAAGACCAGAACCCTTATTCATTTCCTAGAATCCGTCAGCACCTAACACTTCAAGGGAATTCTTTCTATATTTTTCATTTCACTTTGGTTACGATTTTAACTACCAAAACCCATTCTTTTTATCCAATCCCAATATCCAAATTATAATTACCAATGTAAACCTTAGCATTAGTCATTCCCACGAAGAAAACCCATCCCTGTGGATGATCCTAGAACCACTGTACTATAGTAGCTATGCTACGCCAGTACGAGGTGTTAGGTTATAAATATTGTTGATTCAGAATACCCTACGGGCTACACATACACACGCGAATCAAATGGCGTCGTTGCCGGGGAATGGTGCCTTAGTTAAAATGACAATGTGCTGAATACTTGTGATCCTTATCACAAATTTTGGTGAATTTATTTTATCTTTTCATTCTTTTTAGAAATTTATTGCTAGATTACTTGATTTCATTATATTGTTTATACCTTTTTATTTTTCCTTACCTGAGACTAACCCTTTTTGGTAGAATTACTTTGGTTTCTTTTTGGTGTTGTCCTATGTTTTTCATATAGGAGTTTTTGTTCCAATGATTTAGGAATTCAAAAGGCAGATTAGTAAAAGTCAGTATTCCATAGGAATAAGATTCTTGAATCAATGAATTTTAAACCTAATGGAACCTCCACCAAGAACAGTTAGAGTTAGAGGAGGCATAATCTCACGCATTAAGGTCCATGAGGGACCACATACACCCTTCATGAATGAGTGCACCCTCCTGCATTGTGCCTCAAATTGAGCAAATGGTTGTTAAGCCTTACCTTGTGCCACTTCTTCCCAGACTTTTTCATGGAGCGAGAGTGAGCAATTCTACCGCATATGAGGGAGTTTGAGGAGGTCTCGCAACACTTCAAGGAGGAGATCATTATGAGCGGGATCTAAAGAGGCTAAGTTTTTTCTATTGAAAGATAATGCTAAAATTTGGCAAACTCCCAGCCAAGGAGCATACGTAAACCGGATAAGAGTGTGTAGGTTGAGTTTTGAAGAAATTTTTCCACCACAAAGCAAATAAATTAAGAGGAGAATTTCCACCTTCTCAGCTATTGAAAATGAAAATTCTATGGATTACGGGAGAGGTATATGGAAGCACTCGACGTCATTCTCACCATGGATTCGATACTATGTCGGTCGGTCGCTACTTTTATGATGGAATTTCTCTTGCCATGAAGCAATTGCTAGCAGTGTGGAGGAGATTTCTAAGCAAAATCCGCAGGTTCTTAGATTTCCTAAACAAGGAAGTCAGCTTCAAAGGTTACTTAGTCTATCCCAAGGGAGATAGAAAGAATGAGACCTCAATCCAGTACAAGGGTTGGCATGTACTCTATTCCGGAGGACATGGACATGAAAGCCAAAGTTTCCACCTTAACTAGAAGGTTGGAAGAATTAGAAATGAGAAACCCACATGAGGTGCAAGCAGTGACTGAGAATTCTATTCCAAACAAGCCATGCTTCATTTGTCAGTCCACTGAGCATCTGGGAGAACAATGTCCAACTATTCCGGCAATGAGGGAGATGTTAGTGGAACAAGAGAATGTTGTTGGTCAATTTAAACCATCAACCAATGCACATTATGGCAACACTTACAACCCTAGCTGGAGAAATCACCCAAATCTCTCCTGGAAGCCATCATAACATTATGCTTAAACTTCTCAACCATCACATCCACAGTCAACTTCTCCAGTTGAACAAGCCATTCTAAATTTGAGCAAGGTGGTAGGTAACTTTGTGGAAGAGTAGAAAGCAGTGAATGTGCAATTAAATCATAGAATTGATACTGTGGAAAGCATTGTGAAGAAGAGAATAGATGGGTTCCAGAATGAAATTGCCCAAAAATTTGACAACCTAAAGTAATCCATTTCAAGGCTCACCAATCAGCACTGGGCGAGGAAAATGAAAATTCTCTACAAACCCAAATGTAATCCCAAGGAATCCACTGCAACTTAGTACCTGCTTGAAGTCGCTTCCTAAGATGGATGAGGTGAATGCCATTATCACTTTGAGAAGTGGTAAAAAGGTTGATCAATCAATTCCTAAACCACTTAATGAAGCCAAAGCAGCCGACAAGACGAGGGAGCATGAAAATACCGATAAAGAGATATGATGAAAAAGTACATGCCTTCCACCTTTCCTCAATCACTTATAGGCAAAAAGGGGTGAACAAACCCAACTGGATTTTTGAAGTGCTGAGGCAGGTGAAAGTTAATATCCCTCTTCTAGACATGATCAAGTAGGTCCCAGCATATGCCAAATTTCTCAAAGACCTGTGTACTGTAAAGAAAGGACTGAATGTGAATAAAATAGCTTTCTTGATAGAACAGGTGTGCTCCATCATCCAATGCAAGACCCCAGTGAAATATAAAGATCCAGGATCTCCTACCATTTCAGTGAACATTGGGGGAACTTGTGTAGAAAGGGCATTAGATTCAAATGTCAATTTGTCGTCTTACTCATTCACGTTACTTATATCGGGAGAAATAGCCTACTACCATCACCTTGTCTTTGGAGGATAGATCAGTAAAAATTCCAAAAGGGATAGTTGAAGATGTTTTGGTGAAGGTGGATAAGTTCTATTATCCTATGGAATTCGTTGTTCTCGATACCAAGCCAGTGGCTACGGGAGCCAATTATGTGCCCATCATACTTGGGAGGCCATTCATGCCTACTCGAATGCCATCATCAACTACCGGAATGGAGTCATACCACGCTTGCAACATGACACCGAGTCAAACATTTTTCACTTAAGCAAAGAAGCATGAACCACCAAAGGCACAGATGATCGGGTATACAGGAGAACATTGTGCTCAGGAACTTAAGAGGAGCTGATGGAGAGTATAAAGGAGTTTGATGAAGAATTATTTGCTCCTAGCTTCTACTCCTCCAAAGACTACTAGAAAAGGCTAGCTTGAAAAATGGGTTGAGGGACTCGCCTCCCCCGAGACCGCAGAGTCCACTCCTCACTTTTGGTTTTATTTTATTTTACATTTATTTACTCATTTTTTCTCTTTTGATTTTCTCTAATTTTAAGTTAATCTTTATTTATAGCTCATATTTCATTTTCCTACTTTTTATTTGATTTGATTTTATCTTTAGATTTCATTTGCAGGTTTGTGCTTAATTTCCTAAAGTAGGGAGGTCCAGAGGTTCAGCACCTGAAACACTGGCAAGTTTGTAAAGGTTATGTAATTTTAACCCCCCGCGAAATTTCAGAGTCGGCTAGCTTCTAACAAATTTTGCAGCAAAATTCACAAATTAGCTCTAAAAGGAAGCCGACTTCGCACCGTGAAAATTCGCAGACATTTCGGGACTATGAAAATTCTCAAGACATAAGACTGCGAATTTCGTCTTAGCCGCAGATCCCGCGAAATTCTCGTGAGGAATTTCAGAATTTCTAGTTTTTGGCCATAACCTTTTCATCCGAACTCTGATTTAGGTGATATTAGTCTCGTTGGAAATATTAGAGAGTTTAGAATCTAGATATATCTAGAAAGAACACTTTAGAACTTATGATAAAGATGTAATTTTCAAAATTCTCAAACTGGTTACTTTTAACCTCTCTTCTCTTCTTCCTTCAACTACCAAGAGTCATAAGCCCAAATGGAGTGAATAAGGTCTCTTTGGAAAGCCTGAGAAGTCTTCTATCCATCCATATACATATTGTAGTCATTTTTCTTCAAATACAATATCAGCTCCACTAGTTCATGATCCTCTAGCTACTACCCAGACTAAGGCTATTCCACCTCCTCTAGATGCTTAATAGATGCTATTTTTATCTTTTTGCTATCCATGCTTGTAGCATGATCATATTTTGCGTTGTTCATATTTTTGTTTAACACTTTTCATCTCTTTTGTTTCTTGTTTCATGGTTCATTCCTTCCTCAACAACCGGCTACATTTCACCAAGGAGGTATGACTCCCTCCCTCAAATTTCCATTCCATATCGTAGCCACAGTATCACTTCCTCCCTCAAATTTCAATTCCATAACCACATTGAGGACAAAGGTAGAATTCTGTGGGGTGAGTTACGTATAGTGTTCTTTATGTTTTGAGCAAGTTTGTTTTGAATAGTTGAATGGCTTGCTAGTTCTTTTTTTTTTTTTTTTACAGTATAATACATGTTTTAGTTTCCAATACATGCTTTAGTTTCACTTTATTTCATCAGGATTTCTCTATAAAATTTTTATAATCTCTAACTCAGAATGGGAGAAATTGAAACCTTGTCTCAATACTCTTGATTTTAGAGTGAAGTATGCTTATTTGGAGCTGATGAACTATTAAAATTCCTTTCTTGTCTTCAAACCTTATTTCTCTAATTTGGAACTAACAACACACCGTGTACATTAGGTTTCAATTATAAGCTGAAAAATTGTGTTGCCTCTTAAACCTTGCAAACCGCCTAGTACCTTTGACTTACCATTGTGGTCGTGGACTTCAATATAAGACCCAATGAGTCTTGCAAAAAAAAAAAGAAAGACAAGAAAAAATTGTCAGGACATGCCCGGAAACCCGTTACGCTTGAGGTGAGATGCGGCGTAAGTCTTTAAAGTCCGATGCCCTAAACGAACTAGTTGGGAGTCACCAACCTTGTTGCTTGTTACACGGGTGGATAGGTGGAGTTCAGCAAATTTTAAGTGCTGGAGTCTCAAGCTCATTAAAAGTCCAGGGAAAAACCTAAAGAGTTAGTGGTTGAGAGATCCTTATGACTTGATGCCCTAAACCTTAATTTGTTGGGGAGTCATCGGTAATCCCGTTACGACATTCGCGTAGCCTGAAGCCTCAAAGATTGCACCCCTACAACATAAAAAAGAGCTGTAAATAAATGTCTGATTACGAGGTTAGTTAATTTAAGTAGTGCTTAGAAGAACAAGGTCGGGAGTATAGCTCAGTAGACTATGTTCCTCAAAACTAATCAAGTTAACACTTAGGCTTCGCGGGAAGGCTTGTGTTGGTTCTCTAGAGTTGACGCTCTTTTTATACTTGAATATGCATAGCACACACTCTTCCTGAGATAGTCTTTGGGTAGGATGTTGGTGATTCTTGTTGAAAGTTGAGCATTATCCCCTCATTTTATTTGAAAAATTGGGGGGAGTGATTACTACCCAAATAGTGCTGTTCATACTCTTAAAAGTTTGGGTTTTGAGCACTTTTTGTGTAGTAATCATCCAAATTGACCTAGTTGGCACGTTGATGACCTAGCAATGCTTCTGATAAATTTTATAGTAGTTTTTGTAGTTTTCACATTCCATAAATGTTGAAGATAGGAATCCAGTCAATTGGAACACAAAGCTACTGGAACTGCAAGGGCAAAAAGGTAACGAGGAGCAAATGTGAGAAGAAAGAAGTAAACCTCGCTACTTTGGTGCAAGGGTTATGGGGTTCAACCCCGTGAATTCTTTCACCCCTTCTCGTTAACTTTATCAGTTTTTGATTTCTTCCCAAACTATCCCTATATAATAGTTTTTTGCTTTTGACAATTTAATATTCAGATGGTTTGTGGTATATAATCCAACAACGCCTGTAGTTGGATTCATGGAAAATATTTCAATATAATTTTAGGAGGCTTGTCAAACAAGCTCCCGTTTTTCTTTTCATTTTCTCACTAGCCAAACACCCCCTGAGGATGACAAACGAGATGAGCGCAAACTCCCTCATTCCTGAAATGGCATAAGTATCAAGTAAAGGAACCTCGTGCAAAGTAGGCCTCATGTTTTCAACTTAGGTATTCTCTTTCATTGATGTTCTCTCATTCAAATTTAGGTTTCGATCCCTTCGATTCATCTTGAATGGTTAGTATATGGTAAGATTTTATGGCTCATTGGATGCTTATTGTTAGATCCTATGATGTTGATTAGTTATCATTTATTAGCCATTGGAAGGTGACTCAAGGAGATAGGCTTTTAACTGACCGAGAACATTAATGGACATTGAATGCCATTTTCAAAGGATAGTTATCGAGGGTCAAGTTTTATAGCTAAACCAAAATCCAATTCGGGTGGTAACTATATGTTACTATCCCCAATGCAAGGAAAAGACCCCGAGAACCCCTCATTTGCCCTAGGAACCTAAGCCCAATGACCTAACACTTAAAGGGAATTCTTTCTATATTTTTCACTTCACTTTGGTTACGATTTCAACTACCAAAACCCACTCTTTTTATCCAATCCCAATATCCAAATTATAATCACCAGTGTAAACCTCAGCATTAGTCATTCCCACAAAGAAAACCCATCCCCGTGATAACTTAACCACCGTACTATAGTAGCCATGCTACGCGCACGAGGAGTTGGGGGCAAGCTATAAATATCAGTTAGATTCGTATCACCCTACTGCCACATACACACGCGACCGCGCATCTAGCCCAAGTGATATTAGGATCTCATTCCCTGATCATTACTCATCGCTTTATGCACTCAAGACACTTTCATGGTATTTCACCACGGCCGAGATTCTGGCAATGATCATGACAAGAGGCCATAGGTATAGTTTCCCCCTATTGGGAGTGATGAATCCTTTGTTGGCTACTCAATTACCTTCGAATGCCTCAAGATGTACCCAATCATCACCTTATGAGTAACCTTTGGAAGGTAATAAGGAATGAAGTCAAAGCACATAACCAACATTCAAGATATCCTTGAGCACATCAATTCTAAGGATACTTGCACCATTGCTATGATGAGACAATCATCTACATTTAAATAGATAATCCATACGATTGTTTCATGGCAAGTCTCTGATGAACTTATCTACTCTTAGCAATCATCCACATGTCAAATCTAATAATCTCATGATCACAGTTTATAAGATCCACTGCTTGATCCAATAAAGTGTATGACATGTGATAGTATGTCCGGATTAACAATGTCTAGTCTCGTTAATCCTATGACTAGGGATAATTTAGATACTAACATAATTGCACATGCTGGAAATCTTGTTATCATGATCACATTATGATTTCCTTCATGCTATGTTATGTATCATGGACTTCATTAATTCAATTAAAGATCTATACTAATTCAACGTATGAACATCAAATTAATGATAGTTTTCATTAAATAATATGTATTGTGTATAAAAAGTGCTATGGCGATCGCTTGTAGAGCACTTCTGTATTGTAATTTTCCCCGGGTTATGTTGGCCACTTGATTCAACTATTGGATCAAGCAAGCCATGAGCGGTGTTTAGCAACACATCATGACCCCCAATTGACTAGAGAGTCAATGGTATGTCTGTTAACCCTTCCATTGAAAATTACCACCCAATTCGTCATTTCACCGTTCTATACCCCAATCGGTTTAGATCATGGACAAAGTGTAGCTCCCAATAGACTAGCTACGTCACATCTAGCCCAAGTGATATTAGATATTTTCCTTCGATTCATTACTCTTTAGTTGTGTGTTAGGTGTACTTTAGTACATTAATGCTAGTGGAAAAAAAAAAAAAAAAAAAAAAAAATATATAAGATATAAACATTTGTTTTGATAAGAATCACACTATCTGAATATTTTCATGCTCCAACCCTCATATAGCCCGGGCTGATGGTTTCTGGCGTTTTAGGTGTGGTTTGATGGTTTCAACCTTCGCGAAAGATATTATGACCAGCAGAGACCGTGATTCATCTCTTCGTGGTGAGTTCGTGACCGTAAGTCACCACGATCACGATTATGAATGACCCCGTTGCAGACTGTGGACTCCAACTCTCAATAAGGTCACGACTGTGCGACGTTGGCCCAAAAATGTCATTCCATTTTTGGCTCATTTTGGCCCCTTTTTTGAGGCCTATTCTCACACATGATTAGGGTTTGAAATTTTAGAGAGGAGGCTCTCTCCTAAGGTTCCTCTCTTTCTTGAGTTTTGTTCCATTTCTAGGGTTAGAATTTGTAGATTTCTTAGTTTTAGGTTTGTATTTGTGAATTTTCTAGTTTATAACTGATATTGTTGAAGATTACAACTCTATAGAGTGGAGAATTTTAGTTCGAGTCAGATTGAAGAGATTTTGTGACAGAACTCGTTTTGTATCTCTACCTTCATTCTTTAATTTCTAAGGCCAGGTTTGTCGACAAATACGATTTTGTGGATTTGGTTGAAATGTTAGGTTAATCATTCTATGTGGCTGGTTATCGATGGAAGATTATGGCTTGCTCAATCTTTAGTTGGTTGCTTAATTTATACTTGATTTGTTGTGTTTGGTGTTAGATCCTTGAAGATTAAGTTCTTTGGTTAATTAATATGTGTTGAGAATTGGATCTTCTATCCTTTTTACAAGGGTATTCTTTGTGACGTGGGAACTAAGCCCTTAAATCTGGCTTTAATTCTCTTAATGTGTAGATTAATTAATCAGGAGTTTAATTAACCTAGTTAAAGAGACATAGGGAATTAGAAAAGTCTAGTACTAGGTGGATTTCACTAGGAGGGGACATCAAACCCATTAAGTGCGATTACATGTACGTAATAGTGACTAATCCGAGCTTAGTCCAGGTAGCTCTATTGCAAGGACGTAACTATGGCCAATAGAGCTCTTGAGGAAAAATGCCTTAGAAAGGTATCGTATTAGTGACCTAGAAGGATGTAACTATGAATAGGAAGCTAATATGAAAAAATACAAGGGGGAACACAAAAGTGGGATCCTTGTACCAAGTCCTTAGACGAACCCAAGTCAAAATTCATTCAACCCGAGCATTACCTAGATGAATCCTTAGGCATCAATGAGGATAACCAACCCTAGTTCCTCTATAAGAAGTTTTCTCCCGGTTTTAGTTAATTCAATCCAGTTTTCACAAATCAAACCGTTGTTTTGTTAGTTTTGTTTTTATTAGTTTTATAATTTCACCTCAACTCACTTAGATACTCAAATATCAGTGAATTCAATGAAAGTAGCTCCAAGATCTAATCCACCATAAACCTATATCATCGTGGAATGATCTCGCTCATAATTGAAAACCTTGTATTACTATAATTCAGGCACTTGCCGTTAGCAAACAAGTTTTTCGAAGGCCATCGCTGGGACTTAACAAAAGTATTTGGTAGATACGCCAATGAATTAACAAGATTTTAGCGCCTTATCCAAGGACTTAACAAAAGTCTTTGGTAGCTATGCCAACGACTTAACATTATGCACCTAAAGACACTCTTCATGGAATTTCCACTATGGTTAGCGATTCTTGAGTAATGATCCCTACAAGATGCCATAGGTATATTATCCCTCCATTTGGGAGTGTCGAATCCTTTATTGGCTACTCAATTACCTTTGAATACCTCAAGCTATACCTGACTATCACCCAAAGAGTGACCTCAAAGAGGAAACATGGATCGTGGTCAAATTACAGAATTAGCATCCAAGATATCCTTAAGCACCTCAAGTCTAAGAATACATGCACCATTGCTATGATCACTCTCTAAAGTATGGAATGGTCATTTCTTGGCTTACTCCAGCCCTAGGTTATTTTTCTAATTAGTTAAGAAAAGATATCTGTTCAACTACAACAGATGCAAGATAATTCGATATGCTTTACTAACATATATAGTCCCAATGTCTAAAAGAAAGAGACTCCAATGGGAATACACCTACGTCGACCCAACTCTCTCTGTGGTGTCAACCTTATAGGCTTATAGAAATGACCTATTCGGGAGATCCTTTGGTTTGAAGTGTTTTTATCTCTAAAACTCTGTTGGTTAGTTCCTTGGATTCATCTTCACTCCAAGGAGAAAGTTTGCTCATCCATAGGACATGTCACAGTGATGAGTCCAAAACTCATATATTTTTAAATATATTTTTCTTTCATTTTTTAGAGTTTAAAGTCCTATTCAATGAAGAATTATGGAATCTTCACCTAGATTTGTGTTTTCCGGGTTTTAATGCAAAAAAACCAAAAACCAGTAAGAAAAGTAGCATAAATGGCTAAGGTAGAAAATGTAGAATGTCGTGACATTTCTGAATTATGTCGCGACAAAAGTTTAAGAAGTCTAGTAGAAGTTTGTCACAACAAAAGAATCTTTGTCGCGAACAAAGATTAGGAAAATTGCCCAAAATAACAGTTGAAGAGTGTCGCGACATTTCATAGCTATGTCGCGATAGATTATGTGAAGAAGACAGAAAGAGTTTGTCGTGACAATTTAAAACTCTGTCGCGACACAACTAAGACAAAAGACATTTGAAAGTTTGTTGCAACACTTGATAGCTCTTTCATGACAAAAGACAAGGTAAATGGAAACAAAACATTATTGCGACATCTAAAATTATATCGCGATAAAAGAATACAAGGAAGGAAGCATTGGAAAGAATGTCGCGACATAAAAAATGATTATCGCGACAAAATAGAAGGAAGAAGACTGGGAAGTATGTCGTGACAGTTATACCTTTAGTCACGACAAAAGCTGACAAGAGTTTAAGAACTATTGTTGTGACAAAGTTTGCAATGACACTACCAACCATCCTGAGACTAACAATGGAGGGCATGGAAATTATGTCGCGACATCAGAAACTTATGTTGCGACAATGACAAGATGAAGTTAGTTGAACTTTGCCGTGACATTTCCAAAGTATGTCGCAACATAATTTGAGGAGAGGGCAAAGAATAGCGTCACGATATTCCTTTCATTTTCGTGACAATTATGGAGAAGAGACTTGAGACATATACCGAAACTTTGTCGCGACATTTAAAAAATATGTCGCGACAATCACTCAAGAAGAATGCTAGTCAGTATTGTTGCGACAAACTCACAGCAAAGGGTCAAGACATAGAGGCTTCAGATATATCGCGACATTCATAAAATTTGTTGTGACATAGACTCAAGAGGATTAAAGTAAAAAATGTTGCGATAAACCCACAACAAAGCCTAAAGACCCAAGTGAGTTGCAATGTCATGACATAGACCAACATTATCGCAACAAAGCCATCAACCGGGCCTGCATTGAAATCCACAATTCCAACCTAGAATTCCGGCCCAACAATTATGAGCCCTATAAATAGAAAGAGCTAGGGCAGCAAATAATATCTTCGGATCAAGAGCTTTTTAGCAACTTTCAACCAGCTTTTAGCTTTTTGGAAGAGCTGAAGTCTCTTTGTATATATTCTTTTTCTTTTACTTTTTTATTTTTATTTTTCTTTCTTTTAGGAGTAGAGGTAGATCTAAGATGAAATTTTGAGCTAGAACATTTGTAAATCAAGCTTCATTTATGTCTGAACTTGAGTGAAATATGGAAAATTTATGGAATTCATTTTTATTCAGTTTTAATCACAGTTTCAATGAATTTTTCTAATCAACTTGTCATTGTCTCTTGTGATTCAGACATGGAAGGCTTAGATATATGGGAAAGGATTTAGTGTTTGATTGTTATTTTGTAGTAATTCAATTGTATGTTTTGGGTATGAAAACTGGATTGATCTAATTGGTACTGCTCTTGTAATGAGATATTCTATATATCAATGCTCTATATAAAAAAAGTGTTGTATCTATGCTCTGATTTCTAGGATCCCTCTGAGTGACACAGAGATGGATTACCTGAGAGTAAAAAGCAGTGACTTGGGGGTAAATTGCATTGATATTTTGGGAACTAATGTACTCTAAGTATCGCTATGATACATCATAGGTGATGTTTTAACATCTGACTTGAAGGTTCCTTTCTAGGTTGATAGAAGTGTGTTACGGAGGAATAAGGACCACTTAATGAGATATCAGTTTAATCCTTAGAGGTTTCATCTCAATCTAATAGAATAATCTTAATCCTGTGTTAGCTGAGATTCTAATCAAGGAAAAAGAGAATTGTATTGAATTGATGGTTGAGATACCAATGAAATTGAAGAAGGCTTGTGTTACCTTGTCTATGGGGGCAAGCAGTCTTCAGTCCCAAGAGATGGCTATGAAGTACTGGCTTAAGAAAAATAGCAAATCTTGAAGAGCATAAAATCCTAAAAGTAACTATTTAGAACCATTGACTTAGTTTAGGAATATGGGAAGCTAAATAGTGAAATGTGTAGTGTTAAGAGGCATTGCAAGGCTACACTACTCTGCTCTTGGACAAATTAAGAATTCATGTCCTTAACAGTATTATCTTTGGGAACTATGCAAATTGATAGTTAGAATATTGGTCCATTCGATGTGTAGTTCTCGCGGAAATCTCTAATTCTAATTGAAACTTAGATTTAACATTGACAAGAATTCTTTCATTCAATTTAATGTTGATAGTGAGGGTTCGATGGGTTCGTCGATGATCTTGTAAATGAGTGGTGATCTTCAGTTTGACGCGATTAGATTAAGCCAATAGGAATGATATCTGAGACAAAAATCCCACTTTATTACTTGTATGACTTGTGCACTTGTAGTGATTTGGACCAAAATAAGTTTTAATTACAGAACATGATATATAATAGTATGAAACAACTTTTCAAACATTCAGGAAAACAAGTTTTTGGCAGTATTACTGGAGATTGAACTTAGTCTTTAGTAGTCTTGTTAAGATTATTGGTTTGACAGTTTTTAGTCCATGTGTTGATTATAAATAATCAGTGCCAAGTTTTTGGTGACGTTGCTGGGGATTGAAGTAAAATTTAAAGATCAATATTCTTGCTAAAAAGAGAGTTGCTAATTTTGACATTTTATCTTTCATAAAAATTTACTGAAAAAATTTCAAAAATAGTTTTTAATGTAATAGATGATTTAACTACGGATCTCTTATATGAGCTTATCATAATATATTTCATTTGTCTACTGATCTTACTTTGATCTCAGTGTATCTTCATTTCATGTAGTTCTTACATGCACAGAAGACCAGAAGCAGAACTTCTACCATTGGATACTGAGTTGGAAAGAACAATGAAAAACCTGAAGAAAGTGAGAATTGCTAAAGCACTGGTCATGGCAGAGCAGAGGGAAACAAATAAGAACATCCCAGTTGTTGCAATTGAAAGACCTCAAAGATAGAGAACTATGAAAGATTTTTGGAGACCTATCATTAGAGATGAGTATTCTGCGGCCAGTCAGCCTACAATAGAAGCAAATAACTTTGAGCTGAAGCTTGCACTCATCACCATGGCTCAATAGCACCAGTACACTAGGATTCCTAGTGAGGATCCCAATGAACATCTGGGGAGATTCTTGAGGATGGCAAATATTGTGTAGCTAAATGGGTTCAACCTATATGTTATTAAGTTGCATCTATTCCCATTCTCATTGAGCGATATTGCAACTACTTGGTTTTAGTCTCTACCTTATGGATTAGTGACAACATGGGAGGAGCTGGTTAAAGTTTACCTGAGTAGATTCTTCCATCCTGCTCTCATTTTAAAGAGGATAGGAGAAATTATATCCTTTAAGCATAAAGAAGATGAATCTCTTTTCGATGCATTGGAAAGAGACAAGCAGTTGCTAAGAAGATGCTCAATGCATGGCATTGAGAAAATGACACAGATGGACATCTTCTATCATGCCATGAATTACACATCAAAAGGTATCATTGATGCACCCTGTTATAGTGCATTCAAGAGGAAGAGTGCTGAAGAGGCCAATTAGCTCATAGAAGATCTAGCTAAAAGAAATTATATAGCTCCATCTAAGACTTCAGGGGGCAGCAGTAGAATGAGAGGAGGTGTGATTGAGCTGAACAGGATGCTATAAATTGAAGCAAAGCTGGATGCACTAATGAGCAAGATAGGTCATCAAGGAAGAGGAGTTCATTTAGCACATAAAATGGGAATTGTGGAAGAAGGTGAGCAAAAGTGCATAGTTGATGAAGGACTTTCTCATGAGGGTCCCTATCAAGTGGAGGAAGCTCAGTATGTGAATGGCAATAGAAGCTACAATTTCAAGCCTAACAACAATCTTCCAACCCTTTACACACCTGCCTTGAGAAACCATGAGAACTTTTCTTATGGAAGTAAAGTGCAGCAAGGTCCAAGACTAGAGCAGAACTTTCAGCAGCAGTATGGGTTTCCAAAGACAATAACAACAAGACAACCAAATAGCTGAAAACCGGGGCCAAAGGAGGTCCCGATCTTTTGAGGAATAGATGTTGAGCTTCATGGTTGAGAACAAGAGACCGTTGAACCTACATGAGCAAAAGTTTGCTTTTAGGCAAACATAACTGTGTTTCAAGCCAACACTAATGCATCTCTGAAGAATCTGGAGACTCAAGTAAGGCAATTGGCCCTATCTATAAAAAATCAGTCTAGGGATTTTTTTTCCCTAGTGATACTAAGAATAATTCTAAGAACTGCATGGTTATAACACTTAGTAGTGGGAGAGAATTAAAGAAAAGAGAAGAAGAAAAAAAAACTGATTGAGAAAGAAGAGTAAGCAGAAACTAGTAATAACAAGCTAAATAGTTCAGAAATAATAGTAGAAAGTGAGAAATCAGAGGTGCAGAAAGAGCATCAAACTGAGAAGGGAAAATTGAAAAGGAAGAAGGAAGTGAGGACCTATGTACCTCCTATTCCATTCCTTGAGAGAATGCAGAAGTTAAGGATGGATGATCAGTTTGTTAAATTCTTGAACATGTTCAGGAAAATAGAGATCAACATTCCCTTTGTTGAGGCATTGAATCAAATGCCTCATTATGCCAAGTTCATGAAGGATAGCTTAAGCAAGAAAAGGAAGTTTGATGAAGAAGGAGTGGTAAGCCTGTCAACAACTTGTAGTGATCTAGAAGAACCTACCAATGAAGATGTAAGATCCAGGCAGCTTCACTATTCCCTGCACCATATGGAACTATAAGTTTGGAAGAGCTTTATGTGATTCAAGAGCAAGCATCAATTTGATGCCATTATCTATGGTGAAAAGACTTAGTTTGGGGGAGCTTACTCATACAACTATGACTCTACAGATGGTAGACAGAACTATGACTCAGCCATGAGGTATACTAGAAGATGTATTGATCAAGTTAGGAAAATTTATTTTCCCTATGGACTTTGTTGTGATAGATATTGAAGAAGATAAACAAGTTCCATTGATGCTGGGTAGACCATTTCTTGCCACTAGAGTAGCCTTGATTGTTGTGAAGAAATCAGAACTAACTCTTAGGGTGGGAGATGAAGAAGTACACTTCAACTTGAATCAGAGCTTAAAACATCTTGATTTTGAAAAAGTTGAATATAAGAATGTTGAAACAATAGTTCCCATCAGTTCTGAATTGATTAATGATTGTAAGATTTAGAAGTCAATGAATGAGAATGTGATGAATTTCCAGTATATTGAGGATCTTGATGTTGAATATCTGAATGCCAGTCACGAATTAAAAGAAACAGTACTTAGTCTAAATGAAAACAATGTAGAAAAATCAAGCAACAATGAAGAGAAGGTACATGAAATAGAAAAAAGTTATGAGGGGTTAATTATGAAAGAATTACCTAAATGCCTAAAATATACCTTCTTAAGAGCAAGAGCACAACCTGTGATTATTGCAATTGACTTGATAAAAGAGAAAGAGCAGAAACTCATTAAAATTCTCATAAAGTATAAAGAAGTCATAGCCTAGTCAGTGGAAGACTTGAAAGGGACCAGTCAATCAATTTTCATGCATAAAATCCTCTTGGAGGAGAATGCAAAAACATCAATTGAGTTTTCAGAGAAGATTGAACCCAGTTATGAAAGAAGTTGTTCGAAAAGAAGTTCTTAAATGGCTGAATGCATGATTTATTTATGCAATATCAGACAGCCTTAGGTGAGCCCAGTTCATGTGGTTCCCAAAAAGGGTGGATTCACAATTATCAGTAATGAGAAGAATGAATTAATTCCAACAAGAATTGTGACAGAATGGAGGGTATGCATTGACTATAAAAAATTGAACATTGCCACTAGAAAGGATCACTATCCTTTGCCTTTCATTGATCAAATGCTAGACAGGTTGGCAGGACACTCTCATTTCTGTTTTATTGATGGACATTCTAGATATAATCAGATTACCATAGCCCTTGAGGACTAAGAGAAAACCACATTTACATGTCCCTATGGCACCTTTGCTTTTAGAAGGATGCCATTTGGATTATATAATGCTCCAGCCACCTTTCAAAGGTGTATGATGTCCATGTTCTCAGATTTGGTGGAGGAGGCTATGGAAATATTTATGGATGACTTCTCAGTTTATGGATCCAGTTTTGAGAACTGCCTGAAAAATTTAGAAACTGTACTTAAGAGATGCTAAGACAAAAACTTAGCTCTGGATTGGGAAAAATGGCATTTCATGGTAACAGAAGGTATTGTCTTTGGGAATAAAATTTGGCCCCGGACTAAAGTGACCAAACAAGGTCTACGCCAGTTGAAACTCTAATGCCACCTACTACAGTAAAAGAGATTATAATTTTTTTGGGACATGTTGGATTTTATAGAAGATTTATACTGGACTTTTAAAAAAATTCTAGACCATTATGCAAACTTCTGGAAAAGGATGACAAATTTGAATTTGATGATTATTGCAGGTCTGCATTTGAAGAAATAAAATCCAAATTGGTTATAGCTCCCATCATGGCAACACTAGACTGGAACAAAGATTTTGAAATCATGTGTGATGCAAGTGACCATGCAATGGGAGCAATGTCGGGACAAAGAGCTGACAAGACCTTAAGAGCTATATATTATGCTAGTAAGACTTTTAATGAAGTCTGAAAGTGCTGACCACGAAAAGAAATGCTCTGATGGTCTTTGCTTGTGAAGTTCGGACCATATAGTAAGGGTCTCATGTCATAGTGCACATTGATGTCAGTAATCCCAATACCCGATGGAAAAGGTGCAAAAACAAAATGCATCAAATGGGTCTTTTGCTATAGAATTTGATTTGGAAGTGCAGGACAAAAGAGGCGTGATAATGTGAGCTAACTAATCATATAAGATTAGAAAACTTCTTGAAGATGAAAAGGTTGAAATAGAAGAGAAAATTTCCCACTGATGAACAAGCACAGGAGTATCGGCTCAAGTCTCTTACTGGTATGCTGATGTTGTGAACTACTTAGCTTGTGGAATTATGTCACCAAAATTCAGCTAAAAACAAAAAAGAAAGTTGTGGACTGATTCTAGAGTCTATTTATGGGATGACCCACTGCTATTTAGAAGATGACCGAATCAGTTATCGGATATGTACGGAGGCAGGCGCAGGGTGAAATTTGATAAATGTCATGCATCGGTATATGGAGGACACTGCGGGAGGCGAGAACAAGCCCTAGAAAATTCTCCGGTCGGGGTTTTTATTGGCCCGACTCTATTCAAAACGTTAGTGGTGAAGCATTGTGACAGATGTTAGAGAATGGGCAACATAAATAGAAGAAATGAAATGCCTTTATAAGGAATCCTGGTGGTTCAAATTTTTGATGTATGGGGGATAGACTTTATCGGACCCTTCCCACCCTCATTTGGAAACTTGTACATTCTCTTTGTCGTGGACTATGTATCCAAATAGGTGGAAGCTATAGCCTGTCCCAAAAATGATGCCAACATAGTGGCGTGGTTTATTTAAAAAAACATCTTGAGCATATATGGAGCCCGAAGGACAATCAATAGTGATGAGAGAAGCCATTTTGAATACAAATTATTTGCAAAAATCATGAGTAGATATGGATTCAGACATGTTATGGGATTGGCTTATCACCCTCAATCAAATGGGCAAACATAAATATCTAATAGGGAGATAAAGAATATATTGAAGAAGACAGTAAGCATAAACAGAAAAGACTAGTCAATAAAGCTAGATGATGCATTGTGGGCTAACAGGATCGCTTACAAGTCTCTTATTGGAATGTCCCCATACATGATTGTATTTGGAAAACCTTGTCATCTCCTTCTTAAGCTTGAATATAAAGCTACGTGGGCAGTTAAGAAGCTAAACTATGATATCCAAGCTACTAAGGAGAAGAGATTCCTCTAATTGAGTGAATTAGAAGATCTGAGAGATGAAGCTTATGATAATGCAAGGATTTACAAAGATAAGACCAAGAAATGGCATGATTCAAGGATACTGATAAGAGAATTCATAATAGGAGAATCAGTCATTTTGTACAACTCAAGGCTTAGATTATTTCCTGGAAAGCTCTCAAATCAAGGTGGAGTGGTCCTTTGATGAGTCTTAAACTCATATATTTTTAATCCATTTTTCTGGCTTATTTTTATAACATTAAGATATGTTTTAATGCCAAATTATGGAATATTATAAATCTAATAATGTTTCTAGTTTTAATTCAAAAAGGAAAAATTCCGACAAGAAAGAAAGAAAAAGAGCAATTGCGCGGTCACATGTCGAGTTTTTGTGTGTCTGGCAACAAATGTCCAAGAAAATAGAAAAGGAATTCTATCACGACAATATTTCCTCTGTTGCAACACAAAAGTCTGAATATTGATAGATGATCTCTCTCACGACACAGAAAATGGGAAGAATTTAACAAGTCAGCCGAGACAAAGAAAGTTATGTTGCGACAAGGTTTTTTAGCAGAATGTCAAAACAAGGGAGAATTTATCGCGACAGAGAAGCTCCTGTCGCGACAAATGAAACAGACAAAAAGAAAAAATTCTGTTGTGACAAGGGATCTATTGTCACAACACTGATTATTGCAACATGGAAAAGGTTATTGAGACAGAAGAAGAGCTTCAGAGTAAGACATTTGTTGCGACAACGTGATGTATGTCTCGACACTGAAGGAAGAAGGAACTCTGGTTACGACAAATAAACAAGGTCGTGACATGTAATGCTTGCTTAATGAACTGACCTCGTCGCAATAACAAAATCCAATGTGGTGACATACTTCAAGCTGGAGAGATGTTTCTATGTCGTGACATGAATCTTAAGGTCGCGACAGGAGATAAGGTGAACCTGCGATAAGCAGGAATTCGCGATGAACTTTTTCTGTATCGCGACAAAGATACTAACACGGAAGAGAGGTCTTGTGCAACATAACAAATTGGGTGTGACACAAGATAAATTTGAATCTGAAAAGTCTTGTCTCGACATAAAAACTGGACAGAAAACATGGACAACACCAAGAGACTATGTCGCAAGATCAAAATGAAGCTGCAATAAGAAATCAAGTTAAGTGGTGACAAGACTTTGTCGCGACAGACTTTCTAGGTCGCGATAGAAATGCTGACAATACAAGAAACATTATTACAATAAGAACTAAACAGACATGCTGTCGCGACATAAAAACTAGGTCGCGACACAAATTTGAAGAAGCTGTACAAAATCACTATAGCGACACAATGGTCGATGTCGTAACATAACTATTCTAGTAATCACACATAAGATTGTCGACATAGAGCCGGATGAAACAGCCTTGCAAGGCGATTGTTAAAGAGCCAAGAAAGATGCATGCGTGACAAGGAAATTAGGTCGCGATAGAATGAATATCTTTGAAGAAAAAATGCATGTGACTAGGAAACTTTATCGCGATTGAATCAAAAAGAAAGACACGAGGAGCGGGTCGCGACAGAGACTGCGCATCTTTCATAGCAGAGACCTGGATAAAGATTTAAAACTACTGCCATAACAACACTTTTCAGTGTGACGAGAGAATGCAATATGGGCGGAATTTTGGGGATCACAATATAGCCTCAAATTTAGAGGCCCCAGGCACTGAGAGCTCTATAAATGGAAACAATTTGAGGAAAGTGAGGAAGTCAAGTCGGCGGAAAAAACTAGAGCATCTGGGGAGCTAAGGACTCTTTTGTATTATATTTTTCTTTTAGTTTCTTTTATTTTTCTTTTATTCGTAGATTAGATTTAGCGTAGAATTTCAATTTGTTCTTGGACTGAACCGAGTGGGTTGTTGAAGTTTAGAAGTTGAGCTAGGTACGAAGATCAATTCCGATTCTTTATTTTGAATCTAATGAAATATAGATAAGATGGGAATTCATTCTTTCGATTGATTACGAGTCATTGGAAATTTCCTAGCCAGGTATTTCGGTGTTCACTATGATTCGGGTTTTGAGAAATCTGACTCCTGGCGGGAAAGATATGATGTTAGTTATGGTCTTTCCTGCATAATAGAAGGAAATTTCTTGGGTTGAGAATTTTAGTTTGTTGAATGGTGTTGTTGTTCATGAAGTGAGATTGTTCCCCATATTAGTAACTATACCCTGGGAATTTGTTTTCTAGCTTTGATTTCGGGAGGCCCTTTGAGTGACCTGAGTTGGAGATTCACGAGAGCATGAGGCATTACTTAAGGGGTATGCTAGACTAATATTGAAGAACTAATGAGCTCTGAGTGCCAGATAAATCATAAAATTACTCATGGTTTGAGAATTAATTGATGATCTCTCAGTTTAATCAATTAGAGATCTCTCCTTGGTCTTGAGGAATGATCTTGATCTTGTGTTAGCTTAGATCTAATCAAGGAAAGGGAGAAATCTTTAAGATCTCAAGGATGAGACATCATTCATCTTATAAAAATCTGGCTATGGCCTTGTCTTAGGAAGCAAGAAATCTCCAGTCATAAGAAATGGGTATGAAGTATTGGAAAAGAAAAATACCCAGATCTTATAAAGACATTCTGATTACCAGTAATTGGTTAGACACATGTTTTAGAAATGTATATGACTCTCTAATCAGTGAAATGTATGGTTAAGGGAGAAATCTAAACTATACTACCTTACCTCTTTGACAATTTCAGATTCCAATTCATGATGGAATAGAATTAGATTATGTTGTAGGAATTGATAATTTCACAGTAGTGAAATCCCAGTGTCTACTTCTAGTAATAATCTGGTTCAGTCTAGTTTAGGTTTAGGATTTTAAAATTTTCTTTTATTTTGTGTAAGTGAGATAGAATCATAAATTGAATTATAGAAGATTTATAAATGGAGTTCAAATCAGTCAATAGACTTAGATGGTTGAGATAATTGAAATTCATTTTCTCTTCATTGTGGAACAATGATGTGGAACATAGGTCCTTTTAATGCCATCGACACGTGCACTTGCGGCATTTGACCAAACTAAATCTTCAATAAATTCATTGTGAATCATTTTATTATGAGCATACAAGTTATTTGGTCTAAACAAGTTTTTGGTGCGCTACTAGGGATTAGTAATAATGCTAGTAATAGTGACACATCAGAGGAACTGATTATATCTTTATAATTGATCTTTTGATTGCACCTTTTTTGGGTGATTATAAATCAGATTAAGGAAATATGGGTTTAAAGTGAATGAGTTAAAGAAAGATGAAGCAGTATTGCAGGAACAAATTAGATGAGGGCTTTGAGTCCACTGGTTTTAAGAGATTTTCAAAGGAAACTGTTGAAAGTCAAGAACGACAATGCATTAGCCCGAGGAACCAAAAATGGATTTTTCGGTCGATATTTCACAGCGGTTTCGATCCAGCATGGAAAAAGAAATCTTGCAACGAAATTCGACTACGGAATAAAATCGCTAAAAATAGGGAAAATCGGCGATTTTTGGCGAAAAGCTGGGCCGTCTCTTACTTACTTAGCTGTGGTCGTTACGGAAGGAAAAATCGATTTATGGCGATAAGTTCAATTTATCGCCGATAAATCGGCGATTTTTCGTTGATTTTTTCAGAAAAAAAATCAAGGAATCCTGGCCCTCAGATTGTTTTATATTTTTGATCCAACGGTCCAGATTTTGCCCGCATTTTTAAAAGAATCCAACGGCTATATTTTTTATCCAACGGTTGATTTTAAATCTAAAACTTGATCTAACGGTCTAGAATGATTTATAACGGATATATGATGATCGAGTCGATTTGAGCAAATCAAATCCAACGGTTAGAAATAAATCACAACGGTTTTTTGACAATCCAACGACTATTTTGACTCCAAAAAATTCTATAAATTCCCCTAAAATCATACAATTTCATTACAAACTTATCCATCGACATCTAACCTTCATTTCACTCTCAAATAATTTTCTTTGTTCTTTATCCTAATTTTTTGGAAGATCTTTGTGAATTAAGGTATGTTTCTTTGTTCATTATTTTTATACATAATTTTATTTAGTTTATTTTGGTGTTGAAATAGTTTATAATAATATTTTTATACTATAATTTATTTAGTTTAATTTGATAGTAATAAATTAGATTAGATATAATGTTTGAAACTTAGACATTACACATCCTACTATTAAATAATTATAATTATGTAATGTTAGAAATTTAGATCATTTACTTACATATCTAAATAATATTATTTTAGTTCTCAACATATTACTAACTAATATAATTTTTAGTTAATTAATTATATTACTAACTAATATAATTTTGAATTAAGTCATTATATTATGTACTTATACATATTTTTGTTTTAATGTATCTTAGTTTGTTTTGGTGTTGAAGTAGTCTATAATAGAAAATATTTTTATACTATATGAATTTTACTATAGTTTAATTTGATATTAATAAATTAGATTAGATATAATGTTTGAAACTTAGACGTACACATCCTACTATTAAATAATTATAATTATGTAATGTTAGAAATTTAGATCATTTTATACCATCTAAATAATATTATTTTAGTTCATCAACATTTTACTAACTATTATAATTTTATTTAATTAATTATAATACTAACTAATATAATTTTTAGTTAATAGATTATATTATATTACTTACTTGCATATTTTATTTTAATGTATCTTAGTTTGTTTGGTGTGGAAATGATCTATAATAAAATATTTTATACTATAGTTTAATTTGATAATATAATTTTAGTTAATTAATTATATTAGTTATTTAGTTAATAGTTATTTAGTTACATAATGTTTCAAACTTAATTATAAATTTATAATTGTAATGTTAGAATTTAGATCTTTACTTAGATATCTAAGTAATATTATTTTAGTTTCATAAACATATTACTAACTAATATAATTTTAGGTAATTAATTATGGCTACTAACTAATATAATTTTTAGTTAATCAATTATATTGTTGTTAATATAATCTTATTTTAGTAAAACATATTAGTTAATTAATTTTTAGTTATTAATTAATTATATTATAGAAATTTGAAACATATTATTTACATGCATATTTTATTTTTAATGTATCTTAATTTATTTTGTATTGAAGTAGTTTATAATAAATATTTTATACTATATTTTATTATAGTTTAATTTGATAATATAATTTTAGTTAATTAATTATATTAGTTATTTAGTTAATAGTTATTTTAATTAAAACATATTAGTTAATTAATTTTTTTAGTTATTAATTAACTATATTATATTAGAAATTTGAAACATATTAGTTACATGCATATTTTATTTTAATGTATCTTAATTTATTTTTTAGTGGTGTTAGTTTATAATAAATATTTTTATACTATAGTTTTATTATAGTTTAATTTGATAATATAATTTTAGTTAATTAATTATATTAGTTATTTTAGTTAATAGTTATTTTAATTAAAACATATTAGTTAATTAATTTTTGAACATTAATTAACTATATTATAAATAGAAGTTTGAACATATTACTTACATGCATATTTTATTATTTTTAATGTATCTTAGTTTAAAATGCATGTGTTTATAGGATGACTAGTGGAAGTGGGGCCAGAGATCACGCATGGAGAATTGCATACCTTTGGACGGACATAAAAATGGAACAATTTGCAATTATTGTGGTTTCTTGACACAAAAGTGGTGGAATTATAGCTTAAAGTTTCATCATCACATGCAGTTCCATTCAAATACTAAGAAGTGTCCAAGTAATGCTTAGGAGTAAAAGCGAGTAAAACAACTTAAGAACATAAGAGTAAAGCAAAAGAGAAAAAAGTAGCTAATATGGAAGAAATTCGAGCTGAATTCAGAAGCAATGGGAAAAACATCGCGCTCTCTTTGATGATAATGATGAGAGGAGGAGGGTGATGAGGATGTATATTCTGAAATTTAACATTATACTGATGAAGCGAGATGAATATCGAGAGCGTGTGCATCGAAAGCTAGTGAATGGAACCGAGAACAGGTTGTAGGATTTATGAGAGGCAAAAGAAAAATAGGTAAATCTTTATACCTAATTCATTTTTTCACATAATCATGTATAAAATAATATAAATTGAATTGATTATTATTTTGCATAATTGCAATAGGCGAGTCTTCACAACTAGGTGATCCATTAAGACGTATACAAAGATCACAAAGTGTTAAAACTACGGATCATCATCGCCAATTGCACCATCATTACTCTAAGTCTTCGACTCATAAAACAAAAAGCCTAAAAATATGTTCAAAGGTGGTTTAATCAAGGAAACAATGCTTGATTAATTAGCAAGTTTTCATATATAGAGAACCACCTCAAAAGCGGACTCGCACCATTTTAAGAACATGATTTTGTTTACAACAAAGCGGGTTTGTCTAATTGTATAATATGTTTTAATAGTGACATTATTATCTTAAATTATTATTACAAATTTCTAACCACTAACCAACTTTCCTTTAATTATTATATAGGGATGGGCATCGAACCACCATCTCTATATGAAATCAAAAGAAAGTACTTGGAAATGGAGTATAAAGAAATGAAAGATTATGTCAACAAACAAAGGGAGAAATGGGAGACATATGGATGTACAATTATGTGCGATGGATGGACCGGGCCAACTAAATTGAGCATTATTAATTTAACTGGTTTTATTCAAAAGGCTTACAATTTTCCTTAAATCTGTTGTCGTTAGATAAATTAAAGACAACAAATACATATATGGTTTTGTTGAGATGACGTTATCAGCGAGTTGACGGGATACCCTCCCAGGATTCCCCGGGTGGTCCCGCCTAATTAAGTCCACTGTACAATCCCTAGGGAATATCCAATGAACCTTTAAGAAAGAAAGTAAAACATGCATTAATATAATACCTCAAATATATAAAAGATCTATGACTCAAATCCACAGCAGACCTATGTGCTTGTGAGTTATAACCACAAACACACATAATAAAGACTCATATGAGTTCAATACTAAGATCGAGCATTCTAGAGTGTTTGCGAGGAATTTAAAGTACAAATGAAAATACATAAGTCCCGATAAAATAAAAACGGATAGATAAGATAGAATATTCTTGTTTGTCGCAAAGTGATGTAGAGCTGGGCGTGAAATTGAGTCTCTACAATTACTGAACCTAAAGGAGCAGTTTAAAACAATAAAGCATTGAGATAATAAATCTTAGTGAGTGGCATAATTTATAAGGAAAATAATGTTTTTATTTTTAGAAAATTCCTTCTCTCAAGACCTCCACGTCATCTTTTTGCAGGTTCCCGTTTAAAATTATTCCACCAAGAAAGCCCAAACATACCCAAGTCCAAATATTGTATTATAAATTAGGGGGAATTTATAAATTTAATTTCAACAACTCAATCAAATATATTGAGGTTTCAATTCATCAATTCATGCCGAAATCGAAATACCACAATGAAATATTCACCATAACCAATTTTAAGCACATAAAACTTTAACAATATTTAACATGCTTAAAATCATAAAAATCTCAAAATCCATTTCTTAAATCAATAAATTTTCAAAGTGGTTTAAAACCTCAATCCATGTACCAAAATATTTAAATACCATAAATTTATCCATGAACTCAGTAAAATTTCCAAATATTTAAAATGTTGACAAAATTCACATGAAATGATAACTTGTTTATGTAAAACAGATAATTATATTTATGTATAACCAACCATTCGATCAAATAATATATATATATAAAATAATTAACCACAATTATATATCATAATAATACCCCAAGAATTTAAACATATAAACCACTCCTGTTCTGATGCTGATCCACACGCTCCCTGCGGGGATAAATGCCAAAAGATGAAGGAATAGAGTCATGTAATATAATAAAAAGAAATACCATTTAGAACCGATAACTAAACAGAAGACATTGGGATGCCCCAAATGTCTTAGAATAATTTTTAGTACTATGAAAATATCTAAATTGGACTCCGACAGGTCTAATTATATAGTATGCCCTATAGACTCGGTACCTAAAATTGGGGCTTTTTATCCGGAGGCTAATTTTTCGAAATTGAACCCTCCAATAAATCATAAAAATATCCAATTTCGCTATTAGTCTTCAATTTTGCCTAATTTGACAGGTGGTGCCTAATTTCAGTCAAAACCCTTTCGGTAGTACACTAAATGACCCAAAAATGGAAAACTAAACAAAGCGTCAAAATTTACAAAATTTATATCGCGGAAAGCCCGAGACGAACAAGCAGTACCGCCACCTTTGTTCAAAGTTAGGTGGTGGCAGAAAAGCGTGATCAAGCCGTCATTAAACTTCCTTCGTACCGTATCTTTGACGATTGAGGAATGCGAAAAGGACCACGGGGAATGAGTTCGGAGGGTCCAAAAATGGGGAGAGGGGTATGGGTTGTGTTCGGGCAATCAGCGACCGAGGTGGCCGCCGCCACCGCGTTCGCCGGCCCAATCTGGACGAGTCCGGCGGCGGTTCGCTGTGATTTTTGGCCGGCAAGGTCTCCTCACCTTGCTCTTCCTCCCTGGCCTGCGAATGTGCAAGGATGGTGGCCGGAATCGCCTCCCGGCTAAACAGATTGGCCTAAGCGAATTAAAGCGACCAGTTCGGGGTTCATAGGTCTTAGGGAATTTTCTCGATTTTGGGGCTGAAATATGATGTTTTGGGGCTGGAGTACCCTCTTTAACATAAAACTAGGTTTATATAGAGCCTAGGGTCGTTTTCAGTAAAAAACCCAGGATGACTTGGACATTGATAAAATATTGCTTTGTTTGAACTTCCCAAGGCCATAACTTTTTATTAAGTAGAGAGTCGGTTTACGGCTGATTCCAGCTCGATCATGAACTCGTGATGTGAGGGCCTCTGACAGTGTCTTAGTCAACCAAAATTATTCATCCTTGAAAAATTCAACTTAGGCCCACATACTAATTGTTGAATTGAACTTGGTCAAACTTAATTAAAAACTTGGTCAAAGCGTCATTTAAAAACTTGTATTATTGAGTACGGGTGTAGTTCCTGACCTACCTTATAAAGAAAAATTTAAGTCCACAGAAGTGTGCACAATAATCATGGAAGAGATGAGAGTCTTGGCTCCTTGTTGGTCTTCAGCTCTAGTCGCCTCCTCGACTAGGTGGTTTCTCCAAAGGACCTTCACTAAGGATATTGTCTTGTTGCGAAACTCCTTCTCTTCTCTACCCAGAATCTGCACTGGCTGCTCCTCCTAGGATAATTCATCCCTCAGCTCAATCTCTGGTGTCTCCAACACATGTAGAGGATCTGGATATGCAACGTATCATGGAATGCAGGAAAACATTATGGACTCGAGAAAGCTCCTCCGGCAAGTCTAATCTATAAGCCACTAGACCTATCCTCTCAACAATCTCAAAAGGTCAATGTAGCGAGGACTTGCTTCCTCGCCCCAAGGCGTGCCACGCCCTTCAGGAGAGAGCTTTAAGAATACTCGATCTTCAACCTCAAACTCAAGATCCTTTCTACGCTTATCCACATAGCTCTTTTGCCTATCCTGAGCTGCTTTCAACCTGGTACGTATAACATTAACCTTGTCCACTATCGTTTGTACAATCTCAGAACCTAGTAATTTCCTTTCGCTAGTCTCATTCCAACATAATGGAGTGCGACATTGTTTCCCATACAATGCCTCATAAGGTGACATCTCAATGCTTGAGTGATAACTGTTGTTATAAGTGAACTTTGCCAAGGTAGATATTCATTCCAATGTCCTTTGAATTTACGTATGCATGACCTCAAACATATCCTCTAAGGTCTGGATGGTCCTCTCAGTTGTCCATCGGTGCGAGGGTGGCTTGGTACTCAAATTGAACTTGACACCTAGTTCCTTCATCAATCAACTTCAAAACCTCGAGTAAATCATGGATCTCTCCCGGAGATGATCGTACTTGGCACCCCATGCAAACTCATATATAGTTCATAAAGTTCGCTAGCTTACGAGGAGGCTTTCTCACGAATAAGGAGTGCAGAATCGCAGCCGGACTTAGTGGGGTCAATCAGCTCTTTGCCCAAATCTTTGTCATGTCTATGAGCTGTGGGAGGAGTTTGAATACAAAATCGTGTAATGCACTCCCATTTCGATGCAGGATGGGTAAGAACAACGAGAGTCAAGAAGGATTTTGTCTCTCTGCCTTCACTTGTTGACAGATGAAGCACTTGGATACATATTCGGCAACTTCTCTTTTCATCCCTGACCACCAATAATATTCCTTTAGTGTACGGTACATCTTGGTACTCTGCAAGGTGCATAGCATAAACGAGAACTATAGGATTCCTCAATATTTGCCTTTTTAACTCTTGATTCAGGAACACAAAGCCTATAACCAATCACCAAGGCTCCATCGTCTCTAATAGCAAAATCGGATTGTTCCCTTCCTCGACTTTCTTTCTCATGCTCATCAAATAGGGATCTTCTAGTTGTGCCTCGAGAATCTGATCTCTGAGTATGTCGATTAGTAGTTGAAACTAGCAAAGATATCTGAAGCATGCATCCTCAACTCAACACCCAACTCTGCAGCTGTTATCAATGGAAGTTATATTGTTTGCATATAAGCCAGAGCACAGTAGACTTCTGCTTTCGAGGCATCATTGCTACATTTGCACGGATGGTGAGTCGATAGTGCGATCCATAATCCTTAAGTAATTCCATCCACCTCCTTTGCCTTAAGTTTAACTCCTTTTGGGTAAACAAATATTTAAGGCTCTTATGGTCGGTAAATATCTGGCAAGTTATCATAAGTAATGCCTCAAGTCTTCAATGCGAAAATTACGCATGACAAGTTCCAAGTCGTAGGCGGGATAGACCGACTCGTGTTTCTTCAAGTAATGCGGAAGCATACGCAACAACCCTCTTATGTTGCATCAACATGCAACCTAAACCTTGGCGTGAAGCATTGCTATAAACCTCGAACCCCTCGTTGCCCTCTGGCAATGTCAAAAGCGAGGAGAGTTTGGCGATACGACTTTTCCTTGATGTTTGAGCTTTCCTCACACTTGCCAAGTCCACTCAAACTTAACTCCTTTCCTAGTCAAACAATGAAGTGGTCCTTCTATCTTTGAAACCCTTCTATGATCTGAGTATCCCCTTAATCCTAGGAAACTCCGCACTTCTGTCACCGTAGTTGGTTGCTCCCAATTTGCCACAGCACTTTTCACGAGGATCCCACGTAAATGTCGACGAAACCACATGTCAGAAATCCTCGGCTCAACCAAAACTCACATTTCTTGAACTTGGCATACAAGCGAATCTTGCCTTAAAGTGCAACACAAACCCAAATGTCTCATGCTCCAACTAAGCTACCGAAGGTACACCAGATATCGTCGATGAAGACAACTGACAAACCCGATCTAAAAGTATGGACCGGGCAGGTTCATCAAATCCATGAAAGCTACTGGGGCATTGGTGAGTCCGAAGACATCACTAGAAACTCACCAATGCTGCCCATATCTTGTCTGAATGCGTCTTGCAGAATGTCCAGATTCCTAATCATGTGATGGTACCTGACCTCAAGTCAATCTTGGAGAACACTTTTACACCCTGGAGCTAATCAAATAGATCATCAATCTGAGGCAAAGGATATTTATTACGAATGGTGACCTTATTCAACTATCTGTAGTCTATACACAACCTCCAAGTACCATCCTTCTTCTTCACAAATAACACTTGAAGCTCCTAAGGTAAAATAAGACTAATAAATCCCCCATCCACCAGCTCTTGTAGCTGAGTCTTCAACTCTTTCAACTTAGCCGGTGCCATTCTATAAGGTGGTAAAGAAATAGGAGCTGTACTAGGGACTAAATCAATGGGAAAATCTATTTCTCGTTCTGGAGGTAAACCTGGAAGATCATTAGGAAACACATCCAGAAAGTCCCTCACTACTAGTACATCCTCTAATCTCACTTCGCTACTACGAGTGTCAACTACATGAGCTAGATACCCTTTACAACCTTTTTGAAGTAAACATCTAGCAGAAATGGCATAAATCAAACCTGAAGGTGCTCGCCTCCGCTCTCCATAGAAGACTACTATTGGTAGTCCCGGTCGTCTAAATATCACCTCCTTGCAGAAACAATCCATTGAAGCATAGTTTGAAGCAAGCCAATCCATCCTAAGAATCACATCTAACCCCTTGAGATCTATTAATATCAAATCTGCTTCCATAACTTGGCCCTCAATAGAGAAACAAGCTACCCATAAGCATCGACTAGGCCATTTAGAGACTCTCTGTGGTTGCGATCTCGAACCACATCCCGAAAGGGCGGGTCATCGGAGCTCGTCTCTTGACATCTTTCGCGTGAAATAAGAGTGTGTAGTGAGGTCGATAATTACCGTGCATAGATCACCAAAATGAATGTACACATCTGGCATTCGGGGGTGGCATGTGCCTCACTGCTGGTCATAGCTAAACTCTTGCCTCTTGCGGGTGGTGGAGTCCTCTTTGTCCGCTTCCTCTGCAGCGACAGTGGGGCTGTTTGTCTGGTGCTAGGAACCAGCAGAGGTGCCCTTGTCTACGTATCAGTCCTCAAATGCCCACTAGCCCGGCGGGTAGGCACGAGTCGAGACTCTAGTGCGGATGGATCCTCCGATGAGGCGATCCCTCTTGAAATGTCACGTACGCATGGCTGAAAGCATACATTATCATTTGGCATGGTCCATCGCAGATCTTGCGCAAAATGCCTAAGTTGAGCGAAACCGCCTCGGCACGTAGATCTCACGCAAATGGCTCGCCACTGTCGCGGTCAAAATCGAACCATGTATGTCCACCTCACGAAACACACTCTGCTGGCACCATGTTTGTCAACTGGATCTCTGTTTGCTGAAGATCAAAGCGAAACTACCCTCTTAGATGATCATATTTGAGAAACCCGACAATCCATCGTATGATCGCGGCAGTACGCGATATCGGGGTGTCTCTCCACCTACAAGCTGACATCTCTCATTGGTGTCACGTGCGATGATCGAGAACTGAGAGGCTTAAGCTGTAAATAACAGTCCATCAGAAACCTCTTCTTGCTTTGACCTCATCCATGGCAAATAGTAATCAGGTAGCTATCGGAACTCATGTACTGGAAGCGTCAGCCTCTTTTGGTGATCTCAGCTCTAGCCTCTTAGTCTCAACAAAGGCAGGAGTAGGCTTCGGTGTGAAACGGTCATGGCTATCACCACAGTGACGTCTCCTGGTCCTCTCATCGCCCACCATTTATTTGCACTACCTAGTAGAAAACGACTCATCTGTTCTATCTCATGGGACCACTTTGCATGCAACCGTCCAGGAAATCTTCTTTGTATCATCAGTGGATAAAGCCACCATGGGATGAGTGGAGACCATGAAAACCTTGCTCAATCTACGAGCACGATCCGGCGGTAACACCGATAAACATCCTCCTCGGGTGATCGGGCGGGCGCTCGACAAGATCCTCCTCATAAGTAGGTGCATCTGAACTTTCCATCGAAACTTTCTATTGGGACCTAAATGATCCCCACCTGTGCATGCGGGGAAAGACTATTTCGAGTCGTAAACGAGAATCGCGCAAGGATAAGGTTAGGAAGGTATATGACAGCGGATGAGTTGCACAGTGATGGCACAACCGGGATTTAGAAACCTAGAGCTTTGATACCGGCGACGGGACCGACCGGATACCTCCAGGATTCCCAGTTGGTCGCCTAGTGAAGATCTTATCGATCCCTAGGGAATATCCATTGAGACCCCACTTTAAGAAAGAAAGTAAACACGTGCGTTAATATAATACCTCAGTATATAAAAGATCCACACAACGGCTCAAATCTGCTTGACCTATCTTGCACTGTAAGGTCATAACCTGAAACACATAATAAGGCTCATATGAGGTTCAATGCCTAAGATCGAGCATTCTAAGAGTGTTTGCGAATTTAGGAGTACAAATGAAAATACATAAGTCCAATAAAATAAAGACAGATAGATAAGATAGAATACTACTTGTTTGTCGCGAAGAGTGATGTAATTTGGCACCGAGTGGAATCTCTACAGGCTGCCTAGACCTAGGGAACATATTTAAAAACAATAGTGAGATAATAAATCTCGAGTGAGTGGCCATAATTTACCAAGGAAAATAATGTTTTTATTTTAGAAAATTCCTTCTCTCAAGACCTCACGTCCACTCTTTTGCAAGGTTCCCCGTTTAAAATTATTTCATAAAACCCAAACTTATACCCAAGTCAACAATATGAAATTCATGCTCAAAAATTTAACCGAAATTATTATTAAGAAAATTATAACTTGAATTTATTCACAACATAAAAATTGAGCATAAAATATATAAACATCATGTCATAAAAATAATTATGAAAATACAATAACCATAAATATTGAAATGGCTATAGCTTACTCAGAAACCAACAATGTACCACTTCATATACCATCATAAGCGAGTGGGATACCCCACCTCACGACCCTCAACATCGAAAGGTGCCGTGGTAATAATAATAATAATAAACCGTCAGGTAAACCCGACCTCACGGCCGTGGAAATAATATATAACCGTTGGATGAAACCAACCTCACGACACCGTGGCAAACCAAGTACACTGTAATATAAATACTGAATCGAACCTCTGGTATATATGGATAATAATAATAAATCGTCGGGTAAACCCGACCTCATGGCCGTGGAAATAATATATAACCATTGGATGAAACCAACCTCACGACACCGTGGCAAACCCAGTGTAATATAAATACTGAATCGAACCTCACAGGCATATATGGTACATCAATTTATAACAGCCAACAGTATCCTTACTCACATACTTTTCAAACGACCTTTGTATTATAAATTAGAATTTATAAATTCCAATTTCAACAACTCAGAAATCAAAATATATTGATGAATTTCCATTCATCCAATTAAATGCAAATCGAAATACCACAGTGAAAATATTCACCATAACCAATTTTAAGCACATAAAACTTTAAAAATATTTAACATGCTTAAAATCATAAAAATCTCAAAATCCATTTCTTAAATCAATAAGTTTTTCAAAGTGGTTTAAAACCTCAATCCATGTACCAAATATTTAAATACCACAAATTTATCCATGAACTCAGTAAAATTTCCAAATATTTAAAATGTTGACAAAATTCATATGAAATGATAACTTGTTTATATAGAAACAAATAATTATATTTATGCATAACCAACCATTAGATCAAATAATATATATATAAAATAATTAGCCACAATTATATATCATAATAATACCCCAAGCATTTTAAAACATATAAACCACTCCACAGACTACGAGATGCTCGATCCTGCTCCCTGTATGATCGTTTCAGGCTCGAGGCGTAGAGTGCTTGTAATATAATAAAAATACCATTTAGGCTCAATATCTAAACCAAGGAACATTAGGATGCCCCAATGTCTTAGAATAAATTTTAGAACTATGAAACTATCTAAATTGGACTCAGACGAGGTCCAAGCGAATTATCTGATGTGCCCTATAGACCTGGTACCTAAGGTAGAGTTTTACTAGGAGGCTAATTTTTGAGATTGAACCCTCCAGTAAATCATAAAAATATCCAATTCACTAATCCATCTTCAATTTTGCCTAATTTGACCAATTGGTTCCCAATTTTGGTCAAAACTCCCTTTGATGAGTACCCTAAATGACCCAAAAATGGAAAATAAGCAACGGCGTCAAAATTTACAAACTTTATATCAACGGAAAGCCCGAGGCAAGGAACACGAAGTACCCTTACCTTGGTTCAAAAGTTCCGATGGTGGCGGGCAGATCAACCGTGAAGCCAAACTTCCTTTCATCGTATCTTTCAAACAGTGAGGAATCTGCGAAAAAGGACCACGGGAATGAGTTCAGAGGGTCCAAAAATGGGGGGAGAGGGTTATGGGTCGGCCTGGAATGGCCGGAAAACAGCAAAATTCGGCGACCCAAGGTGGTCCTTGCCCTTGTCCTTGGCTCATGCGGAATGCGTCAGACGGCGGTTCGCCGTGATTACGGCCGTAAAGTCGCCTCAGCCTTCTTCTTCGCCGGCTGGCCGTGCGTGTGCAGGATGGTGGCGGAATCGCCTCACGGCTAAAACCCCGATTGGCTTAAGCGAGTGAAGCTTGACCCAGTTCGGGGTCCATGGGTCTTGGGGAATTTTTCTCGGATTTTAGGGCTGAAATGATTGTTTTGGGGCTGGGTACCCTCTTTGGCATGCAAAAATAGGTGTATATAGAGCCTAGGGTCGTTTTCAGGTAAAAAAAAACCCCGGACTGACTTGAACACTGATAAAATACTACTGTTTGAACTTCCCAGAGCCATAACTTTTTATCCGTAAGTCGGATTTTGACGTTCAATCCGTCTATGAACTCGTATCGACGAGGCCTATGAAATGGTGTCTTAGTCAACCCAAAATTATTCATCCTTGAAAAAGTCAACTTGGGCCCATATACTAATTGTTGGTCAAACTTGGTCAAACTTAGTCAAACTTGGTCAAACGTGTTAAAAACTTGTATTATTTGGTACGGGTCGTTACATTATCAAGGAAGTTGGAGAAGCAAATTTCGTGCAAATTGTAACAGATAATGGATCAGCATTTGTGAAAGCGGGAAAGTTGTTGATGAAGAAATACAATCGTATTAGACTCCGTAATGCGGCCTGCTTTGCATTGATTTAATGTTTGAAGACATTGGTAAAAGGGATAGTGTTGCTCAGTTGATCGGGAGTGGTCGAAAGATAACCAACTTCATTTACAATCATGGTTGGTTGCTTGCAAAAATGAGACAAGTTTGTGGTGGAGATATCGTGCGTCTTGGAGCAACAAGATTTGCAACAAACTATATTGCCTAAACAGTCTTACGAGAAAAGAAGTTGATTTGAAGAAAATATTTATTAGTAATGAATGGGCATCTGTATTTGGACGAAGTTGGACAATGAGGTTGAAAGACTCATGTTTGATCATGTATATTGGAAGAAGGTGGAGAAGCTGAGTGTCCATACATGAGGCACTATACGAGTCTCTCGCATTGTTGATTCGAAGTCGTCCCAACCATGCCATTTGTTTACGAGTTGATTCGGTTGATGAAGGCAAATTTAGATTGACTCAAAGCTAAAGAGTGGGTGAAACATATCATCGCAGATCGTTGGGATAGAACCCTTAAGCAACCTCTTCATGCAGCAGGTAACTAATTACTATCCTCTTCGCCAATATTCACATTTAATAATATTATGTTTATATTATTATCGCATACTAATTCTCAATAACTATTGCGACATACTATCAAATCAAAATTTCAATATAGACACGGGTTAGTTTGTAACCTAAACTACTTCAAAAGTACATTCATGATTTTTTTCTAGAATCAGATCCCAATCTTTGAAGGCCTTTGTAATTTTGGAAATGAGGTAAATTATTAAGTTTACAATTCTAATTAATTGATTCAAATTTATTCAATTGATTTTTATATTAGATTGTTTGATGCAAAAAGGGATTTGGTGATCGAGGCGACAATAGTCAAGATCAAAAATGGTTCACAGTGATGTTATTCTCATTATAAGTAAATTTTATAACTATTTTATTATTATATATTGAATATAAGTAATTTTTATTGCGGGTTGAATGTGGTTTGTATGGAAATCACGCTCCAACATTAAGGACTTTGTAGCCTTGAAGGTTTCGCAAACGCATCATCTTGACTTGTGAAAGGGGTGGAGCACATTTGCTCTAATTCATACCAAACAAAGAAATCGGCTTGCTTATCCTAGGCTCCAACATAATTGGTTTTTGTTATTACAACATGGCCCCAAGATTCGTGATATGGAGGTTGAGGCCGGAAGTAAAGTTGCGAAAATAATTTTCGATTTACTTGAAATTTGGTGAGTTTGGTGAGGAAGAAGAGAATCAACTATTTCAATAGGTTAGACCTCTCCATTTAGATGATGAAGATGGAAATCCTGATCCGCAATTCTTGCACATGTTAGAAGCGGGTGTTTTGATGTTGAGCGGGTTTTATCGAAAGAAGTTCATAATGTGGAGTTTTAGTCAAGATATACGAGGGACTCCATTTCCAGCCTTTATTAGTTCGACTCTCTTTTGATTCAAGTGTTGAACATAGTAGTAAACCAAAAAAGTTTCTTGGTACTTCTACTACGAGGATATGATAGCTTAGGGAGAGGGGACTAATGATGGTAGCGATACTGGAAATGATGGTGGGGATATTGCAAATCCACAACAAAGTCAATATCCATTGAGCCCATTCACCGGTGAAGATGATTTCACACATGCTACACAAGATGAAGACCACAGGTCTAGGAGAGTCGGTCCAAGTATTGGAGCCATTGGGAACCCATATAGAGGAAGACAACGAAGGATGACACCATACAATGAGGATTCGTTGTCGGTCAGTTTTGAGTCCATGAGTATTGGAACTTAATTCAGTGATTCATCAAATTAGGGCAACATATTTCCTCCTTATACAATGAGTTATGGTCAGCCTTCTTCACATCCTTCAGGTTCTATTGGTGAAGAATATGGAATGATTAACTATCATAAGTCCACATATGCCATTCCAAATTCCATATCAAATGCAAGAAGGATTTCAAACTAGCATGTGGGTGAACCCCGAATTTCCTATCCACGGAGAGGTTGTGGGTAGGAGTTAACAGATTTATGCATGGCATGTTCGAAGTTACAATCAATATTATTACAACACTATTTCTTGGTATGAATACTGTCTTCATTAAGATGGAATCCCTTCGTCAAATAATGTAATGGAGCCACATCGGTCTTCATTTTGGTTTTAAATGACTTTTGTGATGTAATTTCTCGATAAATTATAATGAATATCATCTTCAACAAGTGCAAATTTTCTTATTTATGCATTTTTTATAATTCAACAAAGTATTTTCTATGAATTTCAAAGTATTTTGTCAATTTTTTCCGTGCAGATATTTATTCAAAATATCCACAGTCTCTCGATATTTCCAATATTTGTGGAAATCAAATACCAGATATATCAGTGATGCCGATATTTTGTTCCTTGTGTCTAGCTAAAGACATAAAATTGAGCAGCTATTTGGGAGGCAACCTAAACAATTTTTATTTTTACTTTATAGTTTGACTCTTTATTTTTTATTTTTTTAATTTAGTGAGTTTTGATTAATTTAACTAATAGAGTAGTTTCATTTTAGTTTAGTTTGAAATTTATGTTAATTAAAATTTTTGCTTGATTTTAGGACAAGGAAGTTGATTATGGAACTGAAGCTATTGACAAAGATCAATTTGGGTGTCATGAATGAACTTATACAATTTGAAGAGAAAGATCATGCTTTATAATTGTGAGAAGTTTCCAATTAGCATCCTTATTCAATTCTTATATTTTCTGTACAATTGCATGCCTTATTTTCTGAAACAATCTGAATTTAACTGTTCATGCCTGAGTTGAGATGCTTTGTGTTGTTAATTTTTCTTTCACAAGCATGATTTGAGTGATTGAAATGCATTGTTTGTTGGCTGGAATATTAAGATATGTAAAATGGGTCAAAACTGTAATCAAATGAAAATTGAGAAAAAAGTGCAACTCTCATCAACTTAAGGCTAGTTTGTTGTGACAATATGTTTTATTTGTCGTGACATTTAAAATCTTTTTTGTGACGAACATTCACTGACAAAGCTAATAGTTTGGTTGTGACATTAGTTTGCCTAAAAAGATCTATGTCATGACATTATTCTACCTTTAATAGTTATTTATGTGTTGTGACATAGATATATTTGTTGCGACAATTCTGTTTTGTGACTAGTAATTTGAATGTCACGACACAAATGTCAAAGGTCGTAACATAACTTTTAGATTTTCAGGCTAATGTTTTGTCGTGACATGGAATTTTGATGTTGTGACATATTAATTGTCGCAACATATTCTCTAACCTATAAAAGAGGACATCAACCGTTTTGGAACTTTTATTCAAATTTTAAATATCTCTTTTCATTTCTCAAAGCGTTGAGCCCTAGAAACCTTCCTCAATCTTTTCCTAAACTCTAAAACCCAGTCTAACCCACAAAAATGTTTGAGCAACAAAATATGATCCCGAATTTGAAGGAAATGATGAAAGAGTATGTTGGAATCAACGAGGAAGAAGTAATACCTGAGCTTCATTCTGTAGCTATTCAGGATGAGAGGGCTGAAACAAGAGCATAAACGGAGCAACAACCAAAAGAAAAGCAGAAAGAGGAAGAGAGATGCAAAGGAGTAAAAAACAGAGCAAGGGGAAGACGTGGAAGTAGATGATCTTGTTTATGAAAGAGCACACGTTGTCATGGAATAAACATTGATGCAAAAGGATTTCATCGGGGAGAGAGGCTTCAACAAGCTCATTTCACCATTTAGGGAGGAGATTGAGAAGAGGCTAGAATTTACTGTGGGAGCACAAACCAACTGGGTTTGCTGCAATAGTGAGAGAATTTTTTGCAAACTTGGTTGAGAAGAAAGAGAAGAGTTACTATGTTAAAGGAAAATGGATCTCCTTCGACAGGGAGGAGATCAACAAGACATATAATTTGGAATAGCAGAAAGATGGATCGAAGTTCAAGAAGCTGCAAAAGTATCTAGATTTTCAAAAGATTGTTAAGCTGCTGACAGATGGAAAAGGTGAATGGAATTCAACCAGAAATAACCCATTTGAATCCACTGCAAGAGGATCATTGACCGAGGAAGCAAAATAGTTTTCCTACCTTCAAAACATCTCATCATAGTGAGAAAGGAAGATGCATACTTTTGTATGCCATTCTAAAAGGATATAAACTGAATGTGGAAAAAATCGAGAAGTCAGTTATGAAATACTACAATAGCAACTATAGAGGTCTGATTCCTCATCCAACCACCATCGCTAGGCTATGTATACTAGGAGGGGTGAAAGGAACTTGGGAAGAAGAAGAAAGGTGTTCCAAGACTTACCCTTTAACCCTTACTGGTGTAATAAGATCTCCACCAACAAAGGCAAGAAGAAGGTGAAAGAAATAGAAGAAAAAAACAGAAATAAAAGGGAGAATGAGCTAGCTATTGTGGTGAGCTCAGTGAAAGAAAGAGAAGAGAGGAAGATGAGCATGATCCAAATCTAGAATCTATCTCCAGATGTTAGAGAATATCACCAAGAGCTAGCTGGAAGCTCTAGGCAGCAAATCAACAATGCAAATATCATGGATATGTTGGTTAGAATGGAGAAAGGTATGAGAGAAAGAGACAACCAATTGAAACTCTAACTTCAACTCATAGATGAATATCTAGATGCAGAGCTAAGAAAGAGAGACCAGTACCTAGAAGAGTTAATTAGATAAAGAGATAGAGAGATTTGGAATGGAAAAAGGGGATATAATAAAGGGATGCAATGTGGAGAGAAGAGCTAAGAGTTAGAGATACAATTTTCTGGGAAGAGTCAGGGAAGCAAGAATTCAATTTATGTAAAATGTTGGAAATCAGAGACCGTAGCATGAAAACTGGTCTGGAGTCTAGAGATATAGGATGGTTGAATAGTTTGCCAAATTGCAAGGGTAACTTGAGGCTTACAACTCAGGAATTGATCAACAACAGATGTACATTAGAATTAATAAGCAAGAGACAATGTGAGCTAGTAAAGAGCAATGCAGACATCTTAAATTGGGCCATGAAGATAGTGTCAGGCAAGAAGAAAGTGCCACTGCCAAACATCCATATTTCTGACTATGTACCCTATACCATAGTGCCTTAGGATGTGACAAACCCTTCCATACCATTTACCAACCTTGAGGAACCTGAAGAAATGTTTTTTGTCCCTTTTAAAACATTACCTCAAAATGGGACTTATGGGACAATAACAATGTCAAGAAGAACCCTTGAGGAAATTGAAAAATATAAAAGGGAGCCAGCACAAAAGGCAAAGTCTTTGGAAAAATCTCCAAAAGAAACAAAGAAAAAATGAGTCTTTCTTGTATATGATTGTTTTTCATGAATATCTCTTGTAATTATGTCATGAATAAAATGCAAGTCTTTTTGGGCAAGTATGTGCAACTGTATCTTGTGTAAAAATTTAAGTACTATGAATAATGAGTATTGTGAGTTTGAATGTTTGGTTGAATTGGGATCCAAATTGTTGAGTTGCAAGTGATTTTGTTGAAATAAATTGATGAATCAAATGAACTTTCAAATTGTACAATAGCACAATAACAATTTTTAGAAACCAACCAAGCAATTGGTAGATGATGAGCTTAATTGAAAATTGAAAGTTATGATGTTATTAATGGATAAGTTGGATTTAAAGACTTAGGAAGATTTAAACAAATAATGGAACAGATAAGATTCATAATTCTATTTTTGTAAACAGTTTAGTTCTTGTGAACCAAACTGAAAACATGCACATGGTCAAAAGTACTTTTGCAACTAATTGTGCTGAAATTAGGGACATCTTCTGAGATCCATCATAATTTTAGTCTCCCCAGGGTCCTAGAACTTGTTAGATTATTATGCAAGGCGAAATCCAAGGCAACACAACTAACAGGAAATGATATAGGCCATCCTTGGAAGTTTGAACTTTTCAAAGCTTACCCATATAATATGCATATACATATACCCTAGTTCCTTATTTGAGCCTAATTTCCAATTTCATCATCAAAGCCATGTAACATAACCTTAACCCTTCCTTAAAGATAATCCTTTAGTAAATAACCCTAAGTTTGCCCAATTTGCAGAATGAGTGTAGAAAAATGATTTAAGAGGACAAGTTTAGGGGAGTAATTTTTTTTAGAGAGAAAAGAAGGATGAGAATTAATGATGTGAAAATTGGGTCAATTGATTGAAGATGTATTAAAGAAGGTTCACAATAGAAGATTGAGAAGCTGAAGAACAAAAGTATCTAGGTGGAATGAGTTTTGTCTTGTAGCCTTCCTCCATTTAGCAATTAAGTTCTTAGGGGTGCTTCAACACCTAGTACCCTAATGCAAACTCGTATGGGAGTTGCTAACCCAAAGCTTTCTAAGGGTGGTAGAAAGCTTAAGAAGGCAAAACATTGCACCATTCCATTAACCTTGATAAGAAATGAAAACTAAAAATCTTCTAATATGATGAACTGAATGTGAATTATGAAAGTGGAGTAAGAAAAAGCCAAAATGGAGAGTATGAAAAAAGATGCACCTAATTAAGTTTGGGGGTGCTTTTGAAAAAGTGAGTGGAATAGAAAAGAAAGGATGAGTATTATGAAGGAAAAATGTTGAGAGAATACATCTCACTTGGGTAAACGTGAACTTAAAATGACCAGTTAACTACCCAATGCCTAAGACAAACATTACAAACCTAAAAGACCTATTTGATCTTGAAGGTGGAGTTTGCCTATATTAGTAGAGATTAATATGACCAACAAGCCCATGGGACCTTCAAAAAATTAGGGAGTAGTTTATTATCTGAATAGTATCTCAAAAGATTAACTAATTTGCTAGATTGAAAAAGGGGGAAGACCATCACATACTCACTAATCAGGGTAAATAATTGAATTGTTTACACTATATGAATTATTTGTTTGTTGAGTGAACTTAATTGAAAATATTCTTCATTCTTAATTTCAAACTTATTCAAAAATGATATTACAATTATCTTGTTTTTAAACTGATTTGTGTATTTAAAGGAAAAAGATTTCTGTTGTAGAATAAAAATAGCCTCAAAAAGCTGAATTGTTTGAGGACAAGCAAAAGTATTATTTCTTTGCTTGGGGATAAGCAAAACTTTAAGTTTGGGGGAGTTTGATGAGTCCAAAACTCATATATTTTTAAATCCATTTTTCTTTGCATTTTTTGAGGAGTTCAAGGTCCTGTGTGAAGAATTTATGGAATCTTCACCCAGATTTGTGTTTTGCAGGGTTTTAATGCAAAAGAACAAAAAATCAACAAGAAAAGCAGCAAAAATGGCTAAGGCAGAAAATGTAGAATGTCGTGACATTTTTGAATTATGTTGCGAAAAAAGTTTAAGATATCTAGTAGAAGTTTGTCACAACAAAAGAATCTCTGTCGCGACAAAGATTAGGAAATTGCCCAAAATAACAGTTGAAGAATGTCGCGACATTTCACAGCTATGTCGCGACAAATTATGTGAAGAAGATAGAAATAGTTGTCGCAACAATTTAAAACTCTGTCTCGACACAACTAAGATAGAAGAAATTTGAAAGTATGTCGCGACACTTGATAGCTATTTCGCGAAAAAAGACAAGGTAAATGGTAACAAAACATTATCGCGACATCCAAAATTATATTGTGACAAAGAATACAAGGAAGCACTGGAAAGAATGTCGCGAAATAAAAAATGATTATCGCAACAAAATAGAAGGAAGAAGACTAGAAGTATGTCATAACGGTTATACCTTTAGTCGCGACAAAAGCTGACAAGAGTTCAAGAACAATTGTTGCAACAAAGTTTGCAATGTCATTACCAACCATCTTGAGACTAACAATGGAGGGCATGGAAATTATGTCGCGACATCAGAAACTTATTTTACGACAATTACAAGATGAAGTTAGTTGAACTTTGTCGTGATATTTCCAAAGTATGTCGCAACACAATTTGAGGAGAGGGCAAAGAACAGTGTCGCGATATTCCTTTAACTGTCATGACAATTATGGAGAAGAGACTTGAGATATATACTGAAACTTTGTTGCGACATTTGAAAAGTATGTCGTTACAATCACTTAAGAAGAATGCTAGTCAGTATTGTTACAACAAACTCACAACAAAGGGTTGAGACATAGAGGCTTCAGATATGTCGCGAAATTCATAAACTTTGTCGCGACATAGACTCAAGAGGATTAAAGTCAGAAATGTTGCAACAAAGCCACAACAAAGCCTAAAGACACAAGTGAGCTATGATGTTGCGACATAAACCAACATTGTCGCAACAAAGCCATCAGTTAGGCCTGCATTGAAATTCGTAATTCTAGCCTAAAATTCTGGCCCACCAATTATGAGCCCTATAAATAGAACGAGCTAGGGTAGCAAATAATATCTTCGGATCAAGAGTTTTTTAGCATATTTCAACCAACTTTTAGCTTTTTGGAAGAGTTGAAGTCTCTTTGTATATTTTCTTTTTATTTTTTATTTTTCATTTTTTTATTTATATTTTTGTTAGGTGTAGAGGTAGATTTGAGATGAAATTTTGAACTGGAACATTTGTGAATCAAGCTTCATTTCTATTTGAACTTGAGTGAAATCTGGAAAATTTATGGAATTCATGTTTATTCAGTTTTAATCACAGTTTCAATGAATTTTTCTGATCAACTAGTCATTGTCACTTGTGATTTAGCTCTCTAGGAAGGGATTTGGTGTTTGATTGTTATTTTGCGGTAATTTAATTGTATGTTTTGGGTATGAAAACTTGATTGATCTAATTTGTACCGCTCTTCTAATGAGCTGTTCTATATATCAATGCTCTATACCAAAAAAGAGTTGTATCTATGCTCTGATTTATAGGATCCCTCTGAGTGACACAAGGATGGATTACTTGAGAGTAAAGAGCAGTGACTTGGGGGTAAATTGCATTGATATTTTTGAAACTAATGCACTCTAAGTATCACATTGATACATCATAGGTGATGTTCTAACCTTTGACTTCAAGGTTCCTTTCTAGGTGACAACAGAAGTTTGTTCTCGAGGAATAATGACCACTTAATGAGATATCAGTTTAATCTTTAGAGGTTTGATCTCAATCTAATAGAATAATCTTAATCCCGTGTTAGTTGAGATTCTAACCAAGGAGAAAAAGAATTGTATTGAATTGATGGTTGAGATATCAATTAAATTGAAGAAGGCTTGTGTTATCCTGTTTATGGAGGCAAGAAATCTTCAGTCCCAAGAGATGACTATGAAGTACTGACTTAAGAAAAATAGCCAAATCTTAAAGAGGATAAAATCCTAAAAGTAACTATTTAGAACCATTGACTTGGTTTAGGAATATGGGAAGCTAAATAGTGAAATGTGTAGTGTCAAGAGGCATTCTAAGGCTACACTACTCTGCTCTTGGACAAATCAAAAATTCATGTCCTGAACAGTATTATCTTTAGGAACTATGTAAATTGATAGTTAGAATATTGGTCCATTCCTAGTATTAGTTCTACTTGGTGAAATATCTAATTCTAATTGACTTAGATTTAACATTGACAAGAATTCTTTCATTCAATTTAATGTTGATAATTAAAAATTCTAATTAGAGGTTCAAATAGTGATGATCTTAAGTAGTATGGATAGTTGATCTTTAGATTTTCTAATTAATCCCTATGGGAATGATATTTGGACTTAAAAATCCACTTTATTACTTGTATGACTTGTATACTTTCATTGATTTAGACCAGAACAAGTTTTATTTACAGAACATGATATATAATAATATGAAACAACTTTTCAAACATTCAGGCAAACAAGTTTTTTACAGTACTGCTGGAGATTGAACTTAGTCTTTGGTAGTCTTGTCAAGATTATTGGTTTGACATAGTTTTTGGTCTATGTATTGATTATACATAATTAGTGCCTTCAACACACAGCATCCATGAACAAGCTGAAATCGTCCAAAAAGATGTAAAACATAGAAACTTTATTGAAAGATTGTGTTGAAAGATTTTCAGCCCTAAGTACAAACTAAGAAAAGTTAAAGAATAAAAGATATGTTGCTTGATATCATCTCTCATTTTTTTTATACACTTTCTCGTCATGGGGACCAAGTTACCATGTTTCCTAAATGGTTTTAGCAACTTTGGAAGAAAAAAAAATACAAGAAATTAAAGCCAGATTGTGTTTTGAACTTTCTATTTTCCGACTCACACTCATTGGTTTGAGTGCAAGATGTAGCACTCGCTTTGGCCAATGCGAGAAAATCTCACACTCACTCAAGTGTGTGCAAGTTACGCTGGTAGTAGTGTTTCTTTGAGCTTTTTTTTTTATTTTTTATTTCTAGGGCTTGGAATTGATTCCAATCTCTTTTCCTTATTTTTTTTCTTTTGAATTTTTTATTATTGGTGTTGAGCATAAATGTACAAAGAAACAGAAGATGAGCTCTTATCCGAATTTGAGAATAAAATTGATGCTCTTGCAAACCTCATTGATCAACAAACTCAAATAGCATCTATGGAAGTCCAAGCCTCTACGAGCCAACACGTTTTTGATTTTGAGGAGCCGCACAATCTCAACTACAATGAGGGTCATTTTTTTCAACCCAACAATAATGTGCCAAGCTACTATCATTTGGGTTGGAGGACATATGAGGCGCTCTAAAGGCAATCACCTTTAGCACTTTGTACGACTTATATTCATTTATAATAATCACATCTTCATTAATACGATATTCATACTTTGAATTGATAGTGAACATTAATCAATTCATGAAGTCCATGATATACAAACATAGCATGAAGGACATCATGATGGGATCATGATAATGAGATTCTTACCATGTGTAATTATGTTAGTATCTAAACTATCCCTAGTCATAGGATCAGTAAGATTGGACATTATTGATCCGAACATAGTAGCACTTGTTGTACACCTTGATTTGATCAAGCAGTTGGTCTCATAAACAGTGATCACCGTGATGATTAGAGTAGACATGTGGATTCTTACTAAGAGTAGTCTAGTGCATCGAAGACTTTCTATGAGACAATTATATGGATTATCTATTCAAACATCAATGATAGTCTCATCATAGCAATGGTGCAAGTATCCTTAGACTTGAAGGGCTCAAGGATATCTTGGTTATTGATTCTATACTTTGACTTCAATCATTTTTCCTTTGAGAGGTTGCTTGTAGAATGATGATTGGGTATGACTTGAGGTATTCGAAGGTAATCGAGTAGCCAATAGAGGATTCACCACTCCTAATAGAAGGAGCGTATACCGTAGGCCTCTTGTAGAGATCATTACTTCGAATCTTTGGCCAAAGTGAATATGTCATGAAGAGAGTCTTCAGTGGCGTGCTTTATGAGTAATGGATCTCAGAGACAAGGAAAATACACTTGGGCTAGGTGTGGCATAACTAGTTTAGTGGGAGCTGATGCATAGTCCATGTTCTCAACTAAGTAGGGTATAGTTGATGAGTCTAAAACTCATCTATTTTTAAGCCAATGTTTCAAGTATATTTCAGGCTTAAAAATCTTATTTCATGTAAAATTATGGAATTTTTACCCAAATTATTGTTTTGTAGAAATTTGAAGAAAAGAAGTAGAAAAACAGCAAAAACATAAAAAAATGGAAGCAAAGGCAACAGTGTTGTGATACTAGAAGAACAATGTCGCGATATCATATGGAGAGCGTCATGAAAGTTACTGCAATGTCGTAACATCGCCACGACACCATTGAAATAGATAGATTAGAATTCTCCAATGTCGGGACATCACCACGACATAGGCTGCGACATCACTCAAGACTACAACATCAAATCTCCAATGTCTCGACATCAAGTCAATATCGCAACATCACAACTCCAATGTCACGACATCAGGGAAAGACTGTAAGAGCATAAATCAGTAATGTCGCAACATTGCTACGACATCGTCAGGACAACAGCTCAAGGCAGTTAAGGTGGAAGTTAATTGACCAATGTCGCGACCTCAGGTTAGCAATGTTGTGACATCAAGTTAGCAATGTCGTGACATCAATTGAAATGATCAGAACAGAAGAATGCAATGTTGTGACATCGCCGCAACATCAGGATAAAGCCTTAAATGTTGAAGACATCATGCGAAGAATGTCACGACATCAACAAATGACTTACAAGCAATATCGTGACATAAGGGCAAAGTTTTAAGAGCAAAAATATCAATCAACAATGTCGTGATATCAAAACAGAGAATTATTGCAATGTCTCGACATCTACTCAATGTCGCGACATCAACTGAAGTGAGTAGAGTGGAAAAGAGCAGTATCGCGACATCAACTCAATGTTGCAACACCAGAAAAGCAATGTCAAGTCATCAAAGTTGATATACAATATTGCATCTCGAAGTCGCGACATCATCACGACATTGGCTAATCACTAAAAATTTAGAATTGCCTACCAGACTTTCAATGTCTCGACATCAGATTCGACCCATGACATTGACAACTCTGATGTCAAGACATCATCACGACATCAGCAATTAGAGCAGAATCTCTGGGCTTTTTGAAGTGCATGATTTTTGCCTCGTTTTTAGGGCCCAATTTCTAAAGCTTATAAATAGAAGCTCCTAGAAACTAGTGCATAGCTTCCAACGGATTTTCATCAAGTTTTTTTTGGAACTTTTTGGAAGAGCGGAAGTCTCATTGTATATATTTTTCTTTTTTTCTTTTTCTTTTTCTTTTTATTTTTCTTTTAATTTTAGTTTGTTTCTGGATTTAGTTTTCCTAGAGTAGTGATTCGAACTGGGATTCCGAGCTGGATGAATGTAATTTAAGCTTCAATTTTCGTATGAACTTCAATGGAATCTAGGAATTTATCTGGAATTCATTTTTCCTCAGTTTTGCTTACAATATCAATGAATTTGTTTGATCAACTAGTCATTGTCATTTGTGATCCAGATTTGAAAGGCTAAGCTCCCTCTGGGAAGAATATGTTGTTAGGATTATTGTTTGTAATATTTTAATGTAGTTTTAGGTATGAAAATTGGAGTGATTTAACTGGTATTACTCCTGCATTAAGCTACTCTAAATATCAATGTTTGTTACCCAGAAAGAGCTGTATCATTGCTTTGATTTTCAGGAATCCATTTGAGTGACATAGAGATGGACTACCCGAGAGAAAAGAGCAGTCACTTGGGGGTAAAATACATTGATATTATTTATTTAAACGCACTCTTTGGATAACTCTGGTATATCACTGGTGATGATCTAACCTTTGACTTCAAGGTTCCCTCCTAAGTGACAGCAGGAGTGCGTTCCCGAGGCATATGATCCACCTACTGATATAACAGTTTAATTCTAAGAGGTTTTACCTCAATTGAGAGGAATAATCTCAACCTTGTGTTAGCTGAGATTCTAATCAAGGGGAGAGGGAATTCTTGTCTAATTGATGGCTGAGTTACTAACTATTTTAGAGAGGGCTTGCATTATCATAACTATAAGGGCAAGCAATTTATAGTCCTAAGAGATGGTTGTGAAGTATTGAGAAGGAAAAACAGTTAGATCTTTAAGAAGGTCAACTCCTACAAGTAACTCTTCAGACCCATTGTCTAGAGATAGAAGTGTGGTAAGATGGAGAGTGAAGTGTGTGGTTTTAGGAGAAATCCATTGCTACACTAATTTGCTGTTGGACAATTCCAATGTTCATGTCCCATACTTTATATTTTATTTGGAAACTTGCAAAGTGAAGGTCACAACACTGTTTTCATTCCTAGTGTTATTTCAGTCCAGTGAACTCTCTAATCCATGTATTTTTAGAATTTCTTTATCTCTTTGTAGGTTCTAATTTAGAAAATTCAACATATTCTGGAAAATAGAGGTTCAAATAGTGATGATCTTGAGTAGTGAGAGTAGTTAATCTTTAGATTTTTAAACCAATCCTCATGGGAATGATATCTGGACTTAAAAGTCCACTTTATTCCTTGTATGACCTATGCAGTTGAAGTGATTTAGACAAAAATCAATTTTAAATTGTAGATTATTTTACACTCAACAGAAAACAATATTTAAAAATGTTGTCACATAAGCTTTGGCATAATTACTGGAGATTGAAGAGTTTTTATAGTGACATTAGAAAACAATCGGTTTTTGGTCTATGTGAAAATCAGTCAACAATAGTATGGAGTGAAAGGAAAGCTTTGCACAATATATAGTCTATCAAAGGGTTGTAGTCAATCCATTGACTCTCCAGTAAATTAGGGATCATGATGTATTGTTAGATACCGCTCATGATTTTCTTTGATTCATTGTGTTGAATCAAGTGGCGAACATAACCTCAAGCCTAATAGGTCACACACTTAGAAGAAGTGTAGAAGAAGTTATTTGGTCTTAGATTGGATCCAAGTTGAAAAGAAAGGTTTTAGATTAGATCCAAATAGAAAGAGAGAGCTGTATAGTTGGACATTCTCAGGATTAGTTTAATTCCAGGGCCATATGGATAGGTCTAAGAGCCATTAGGCTTACAAATGGGTTGAAAGGCGAAAGAAGCAAGCCCCATGTGCATGAGATGCACATAGCTTGCCACCTCTCTTTAATGAGGATTATCTTGGTTATTTTGGAAGGCAAGGGTCTTATATTCAAGCTAAACATCAACCCTAACCATCACATTATAGAGAACATAAGAGCAAAACATTTTCTCTTTAGTGCTCTCTATCTCCACCGATTCCTCTATGAGAATCAAGGCTTTGGCTCACACCAAACGTTGATTTAAGCCATCTCTTGGAGGTCTTCTTCAACCTTTTTCATGTGGATCCCTATTAGAGGTAAACCTAGGCTTGGTTCACTTTGGTTTGGTGCAAATATACTTTAAAGGAGACGTCATTCACCAATGGTAAAAGGTTTCCTTCTTTTCTATGGCATGGTTTTTCGTTTTTGGTGAACTATGTGACCCTTGGGCTGGTTCCTCGATCAAAGTTTGTTCTTTTTCCCTTGAAATTTTTTAATATGATGTAAGATCAAGGCCCAACAGTGGTATCAGAGCGACCTTGGCTTTATTAAAATCGGATTTTGAATGTTGATATGCAGATTTTGGCATCTAGGGTTTTTAATGTTCAAAAATTCATTTTAAATGTTTAAAAAATTGTTTTAATAATTTTTGTTCATATAATCTGATCATCTGATGTGATTTGATGATTATGATGAAAGATAAATTGATTTGGATGCAATCCAAATGATAAAAATCTTTTTCTGATAAAGTGATTGTAGAATTCTAAGGTTTAAAAAACCCTTACTATCCTGTTTTGAGATTCTGTTTATTTGATCTTTGGGGTGCATTGTTTCTCGTCTTTTGATCATGAGAAAGTAATCTAGACTTGTCAAGGAAGATTTTTCATGCCTTGAGGTGATTAGATCATGCACCAAATAATTTTAAAAAATCTTGAAACCTAGGTCTGCGTTTTTTTGCATTTTCTAGATTGCAGTTTAAGAGTTTGAATTTTTTCAAAAAACCAATGTATGGTTTTGGGAGTTTTAAAATTTTAAAAATTGTTCTGACTCCTTAAATTTAATTTTTGGTGCTAGAATTATTCAAATTTGATTCAATTTATATATTTAAAAATTCATTGAAGTGATTTTATGTGTTGGGCTTGGCTGTAGAATTGGCCTGGGCAGTCTGGTTTTGAAATTAGGTTTTGGGCTAGCAAATCACATTTTCATCCCTTGGGACTTGTATTTTATGAAATTCAAGATATTAATTTCATGTTAGGAGCTTGTGGAATTGAATTTGGATTTAAAATATGTTCTTATTTATAGAATTTTAAAGTTGATCACGCATTCTGGTTAAACCAGAAAGGTAATCAGCAAGCTTCAATTTTGAAATGTTCAAAGACACCAATTAATATATTTTTATTTTAAAGGGTAAATTAATTATGAATTAATAGTTGAATTTCTAATTTCAATTTAATTTTATTTAATTAAAATTTTTAAAAATTTGCAAAGAAAGATCAATTGGTTGAAACTACTCACAAGACAATCATAGGCCAAAGAGTTAGGCAGAGGTGCCGAATTTTTGAAAGTTAAAACTTAGAGTGTTGATATCCTTTTATTAATGTATTAGATTGCATGTTAAGGGTGTATGTATAAGCATAATGGATGGTTATGAATTGCACCCAATACGATTGAGCATATTCATATCTTCTTTTTATGGTAAATAGGGCATGCATATCCCCGCCTCCCTCTCTATATCTCTAATGTCTTCTCTTCTCATCTCAATCCTCCTCAAATGTAACTTGAGGTTTTCTTTTGAAAATTTAATTAGATTACATAGGATTAGGATTGTTTGAAGGTGCTCTAAAGGAAGGAGCTTGAAGGAAGGATCGTAAAGTAAAATACCCTATTTGTAAATTTGATTTATTTCTAAATGGCTGTAAATCATGCATGTCCTAGGTATAGACCTGGTCAATTCCCTCATGCCTTGAATATTGACATTAGAGAAGTCCATAACCTTGCAATATAGTTAGTGAACTATGTTTATATTGTTTCATATGATGAAAAGATTATAAATGCATGCTTATTAATAAAATGATGAGACTTAAATAAGAAACCCCTTAGTTAAACAACATTAAGCCTTACATCTTCCATTAATATGGCCAAAACCAGAGTTCTTTTAGAGTTGTGGTTGTTGGGTAAAACGAAGCCCCCTCTACAAGAATATGTTTAAACCATGGAAATAGGTTTTCCAGATTAATAGGCTAGGTTTAACTGAACTCATCGGTTTGTTTGGTAAACCCAAGGTCAATGGGCTTGGAGAAATGTTGGCTTAGTGTATATATGAGATGTGCATGTGTCAAAGAGTTGACAACATGATGATAGTGCATGCATCAATAAGTTGATAGCATTGGATTCAATAATAGTAAGTCGATGCAATTAGTATGCATGATCCCTACCTTTTGACTTGAGGTGACTTGCTGGGTAAACCTAAGGTCATTTCAATGATATTGGATATTAATCCAGTAGGAGAACTTCCATATAGGTTCTCTCGAATTCATAGTAAGGGCTATTAGTTCGCAATAAAATAGTGGGAGCCATAAGTTGTATTTTAAGTACAATCTAACAATATCTCTTTTTACATATGGGTTGCTAGAATTAACATCATGTCTTTAAACATGAACTTACGATCCATTCTAGATGTGAACAAATTGACAAGGCCAAACTTCTTGGATTGGCTCAGAAATCTGAAAATTGTTCTAAGGGTTGAAAAGATAGCTTATGTCCTTAATAGGCCACTTCCCCAATCCCCAATTGTTGATTCATCTGATCGTGATCAGAGTGCATATTAGAAGCATGTAGCTGATAGTGAGATAGCAAGTTGCATTAGGCTCACATCTATGATTACTGAGCTTCAGATGCAACACGAAACTATGGGAGTGTATACCATAGTCGACCATCTTAGGGAGCTATTTGATAAGCACACGATATTTGAAAGGTTCGAGGTCTCAAAGCTACTTTTTAGCACCAAGATGCAAGTGGAGACATCTCTAGTACATCATGCACTGAATATGAATACTTATATTGAGAGATTAGGTTAACTGGGTTTCGTAATAGACCATGAATTGATTATGTCTAGCCTTACTAATAACTTTGCATAGTTTGTGGTTAGTTACCAGATGAATGGCATAAAGACCACCATTCTATAGTTGATCAATCTACTAAAGGTAGTTGAGCCCACCTTGAAGATTGAGGTTAAAACTGTGATGCTTGTGGGCTCTTATGTTCTAAGAACAACAAGAAGAAAAAGCCCATGAAAGTAAAGGGAGGTGTAACCAAGAAGAAGGCCAAGGAGGTAGCACCAAAAGGCACTTGCTTCCTTGTGGCGAAGATGGTCACTGGAGAAGAAATTGCAAAGTCTATTTGGAGTCCTTGAAGAAGAAAACATTAGATGCCCATCTACTTCAGATATGTTTGTCATTGAGGTTAATACTGTTTCCAATTATAATCAATGGGTATTAGATACCGGTTTTAGTTCTCACATATGCACTAATGTGCAAGGACTAAGGAACAATAGGCAACTTAACAAGGGAGAGTCAGACTTGAGAATTTGCAATGGGGCAAGGGTTGTTGCTTTAGCCACTAGGACTTTTATTTTGGCACTTCCTAGTGGACTCATTTTTATTTTTGGATGATTGCTATTATTTACCAACTTTAACTAAGAACATTATTTTTATTTATTCATTGAATAAGAAAGGCTTTCACTTAACTTTTAGTAACAATGGTTGCTCTATTCTATCAAATTATTCTGACACTTCCTAGTGGACTCATGATTAGTACCCAAAAAGTGCTATTTTGAGTCCTATTCAAGATAGGTTTTGAGTGTTTTTTGCGTACTAATCATGTAAATTAAGCCAATTGGCATGTGCAGGTCTATTTAGTGCTACTGATTTGGTTTCGAGGTTGTTTTTGGTAGTTTTGAGGTTTTGAGAACTTCCACGCCAGTTTGGCTTCTCAGATTATGCCGATCACAGAATTCTTCGGTGATTTCATCACCCCAAATGAAGAAATGTCAAATGGAAGTGATGAATTAGAAGTTTAATCTGATGCAAAGAGGCAATGCAGAGGCAAACATGATTTTCGCTTATGCATTATGGTTTTCGCAAGGATTGTGAAAATTTTCAGAACCATAGCGAAAAATTTCGCAATCCCAAATAAATTTTCGCTTATGCACATTTTTTCGCTTGTTAGCGAAATTTCGCTATCATAGCTGAAGACCACAAAGGTATAGCTTAAAATTTGAATTTCTCTATGCCTTGTATTTTCTATGATAGCGTAAATTCACGTACAGCGAAAATCATTCCCCGGTTTTTGATTCCAAACGACCTCGCTTTTGTATAATTCCCCATTTTGTCCCTATTGTAATCATGTATTTTAGGCATTTCGGTATTTCACACAATTGGGCTGGCTATATAAGCCACCTTATAACTTTTGTAACCCTAACTTTATTTTTTTTATCCAAGCTTTCCCCGCAGCTTTGGTTTTAGGTTACATTTTTCTCTTCTCTCTCTTCTTTCTCTCATTTTCTTGGCTTCCAAACACACCCCTTGAGGATGACAACTCAAGGGATGCTTGGCTAAGCCTCAAAGCCTTGAAGAGGAGGGTTACTAGCTTGGTTATTGGTGGTTTGGCAGTGTCCTCATGCTTTAAATGAAACAGGTACTGCATTTATGGCTCCAAACTTTTCAAACTAGGGTTTAATGTTATTTAATGTCTTTCCTTTGGTCAATACTTGTCATGTTTTTTAGGTTCAAGCAGATTTCTTAAATTAGATGCACCGATATCTCTTAGATGTCATTTACGTGAGCCATTGAAATGAGGTTAAATGCTAGGTTTTCAAACCGATTGGAACATTGAATGCTCGGTGATATGATTGACTCAAATAGAGTGTTTAAGGGGTTAGTTTTAAAGCTAAACAAAGATCCAGTTTTGGCCATGACTATATGTCATTTGCCCTAATGCGAGGAAATAACCCGAGGACACCTTCATAACCCCATTTTACCAAGCTAGTGACCCAAGCCTTCAAGGTCACCATTTCACATTTCATTTTAAGCTATTTCCAAGCAAATTTCGGGCTGACACTAACTCTAACACTTTTTAATGCAACTGAAAATCCAAACAAAGTCTCACCATTTTTAAACATGATAATGGTCATTCAGGGGATGAAAACCCATCCCCGTGTTCGACCCTAGATTCCGCTATATCAGCAAAGAGTTTGACTACTGCAAGAGGGAGGAAAATAGGAAAACAAATTTTTTTGATTCCTGATCACCCTACTGTGGCATCGAGTCAAATGCATGCCAAGCAGTCGGATGGTGCCAAACTACGAATGATGAGTTGATATGTACTTGTAATCCACATTACAAGTGTTGGTGACCTTTTAACCCTTTTTGAATTTCGTTTGTAAGAATTACAAGTTTTCTTTACTTAGCAGTTATTGCACTGTTTTATTTTTACAGTCAGTTTTTGTTTAGCTAACACTGATCCTTTTTGGCAAGCCTCTTTGTTGTTCTTTGTTTTATCTCATTTTGTGTTACAGGTGTTTATGCAGCACTGGGACAGAGGGATATCAGGTAGATTGCAAAGAGTGAGTGCACCAGTTGAGCAAAGTTGTGAAATCAGTGTGCACAGTGACCAAATGGATCCTCTACCTGAGGAACAGCAAAGTCAACAAGCAACCCCTATGAATCTAACAACATACAGGTCAATGAGGGACCACATACACCCTCCTAGAGTTAGTGCTCCTTCCTGGATCATACCTCCTGCTGAGGATGTAGCAGTGAGACCTTATTTGGTGCCCCTGCTTCCCACATTTCATGGTATGGAAAATGAAAATCCATACTCACACATACGGGATTTTGAGGAAGTATGCATAACTTTTAAGGAGGGTATAACCGATATGGAATTGTTGAAGTTGAAGGCATTCCCGTTAACCCTCAAGAACAAAGACAAAGTATGGCTCAATTCACTGAGGTTGAGAATGATTAGAAATTGGGCCGATCTTCAAGATGAATTTTTGAAGAAATTCTTCAGTACAAGCAAGACCAACAGTTTGAAGAGACAGATCTACACTTACTCGGCCTATGACAATGAGAAATTTATCAAGGTTTGAGAGGTTCATGGACCATCAATGCATGTCCACACCATGTTTTTGATACATGGATGCCAGTGAATCATTTTATGATGGTATGTCCCCCCGCCATGAAGCAACCGCTAGAAACCATGTGGAGGTGATTTTCCGAGCAAAAACTGCATGAAGCCATGGATTTCTTGAATTATGTGGCTGAAACTCCAAGGATCGGGATGAATCGAACCAGGAAGCCGAAAGAATGAAGCCGTCGACCCACCAAAGGGGAGGCATTTATGCACTTTCCGAAGATATGGAGATGAAAGCAAAGATATCAACCTTAACTAGGAAGATGGAAGAGCTAGAAGGAAAAAGGCTACATGAGGTGCAATGATTCGTGCCACAGTAGGGCTATAGGAATCAACAAAATTTGTATCCTAGGTGTCCTACTGCAATAGCGAGGCTACTGCAGTATAGTGGTCTAGGGTCGAACACGGGGATGGGTTTTCTTCGTGAAATGAGAAGTGCAATTGAGTTGAAATGGCTTTGATTTTAAGGTTTTGTTCAAAAAACAAGAGTTGGATGGTTGTAAACTCGCAAATAAATTAAAGGAAAATTTAGAAAGTTAAGACTCCTTGGAAGTCTTCGGGGTCACCGGATTGATTTTTATGTATTCATGCCCTCGGGTTTGTTTCCTCGCTGGGGGATAATGACCTATAGTCTTTCCCAAACCGGACCTTGATTTGGCACTAAACCTAAACCCTAAATTACTTCCTCATGAGATATGGCATTCATTACATTCAAGTCCCTTATTAGCAGTATATGGCCTCAAAGAGGCAACCTACTAAGAACTAATAGGAGACAACTAAGTGGATGATGCTGGGATTCAAGATTAAGTATCCACTCAGAACTACAAAGTTTGCCAAATACACATTGGCGAGGCCGATCTAGGAGGTTTCAACCTAGTCATAAATGCGCTGGTGATAAAATGTGAGAGCGCAAGGAAACTCATCTAAAACCTCCAATTAGTGACCCCCTTCATGCGTAGTGGCTGGGGTTGCGATCCCCAGCCGTCATCCCAAGGGGTGTCAGCAAAATGCAGAAAATATATTGAAGAGAGAAAGAGAGCAAACTCGCAGTAAACTAAATAAAGTCACTGGAAGCTCAGAATCTAAAACAAGATAGGTTACAAAAGATATAAGGTGGCGAGATAGCCAACCCAATGTGAAATTACTCAAATGCTTCTAAAATATATTATTTACAATACACAAAATATAATTTAATCAAAACGTATTCTGTTTGGGGAGGGCAAACCAAATAAAAACACAAATGGTTAAGAGGTAGCAGTTCATTAGTATAGCTAAACTCTCACAGGCTAATGAAATTTCGCGGCCTAGCCGAATTTTGTGAGATAGCTAAATTGAGAATTTCGCCAGTTAAACACAAAGAATTACGCTAATACAAATTTCGCCATCATGAAGCCTCATGTCTTTGTTAGGATTGCTGTACTTTCGCACAGACGCTGGGCCTGCAATCTAATGCCAATTCCTTCACAACTAGCTGTAAACTATACTGACCTCTTAATCTTTCTCATATTTTTCATCATTTCCACTTGATACTCATTTTCAGTTTGATGAAAATCCACTGCAATTCCTATTCAAGCACTAATATACGACGTCAAAGCCATTGACCAATAAGTCTCATAAGACCTTAAAATACCCACAAAACAACTTAAAACCAAATTAGTGGTAATAATGGCATGCACATTTGTAATCAGTCAATTCATATATTAGCGCAAGAAAAGTAACTTCAAAACCCTGGTTTTAAACAGGGTTCAAAATGCCACTTTGCACTAATCACACCCCAACCGGACACAAGTTAACCCTGAAGCAATGTTAAACAATAAAGGTATGCTTGCTTACAAAGAGATGTTCAAAAAGCAAAAAGCATGGTAAGCTTTTTCCTTTAATAGAACACCAACACTGTTTCGAAAAACCCAGCATGAAAGAATGTACACCATGCAAGAACAAGTTTGAAAGATTTGCCCAAAGAAGTCAACCCGAATCCACCAACATCTAATTTCACCCTGGCAATCACTAAGCCAATAAATGGCAAGCCATTCTCCCCCAAACTGCGAAGCACGCCCCGCCTTAAACCGCCGACCAACTTTAAAGAGATCAGCTGCTTAATTTTATTTCTTCCTCGGAGGTACCAGGTGTGTAATGCTAAAACCTTACTTCACCAGTCCGTATAATCTGTGGTCCAATCTGATATCAAACCAATTAAGGTTTTTAGTAGCATCAAGCCAAAAAGGACTAAACCCACCACAACCGCAGTTTCAATTTCCTGACCAATGATTTCGAGAATTAAGCACCTAGCGAACACGCCGCAAACCTCACCGATCCGGTTCGTAGCGAACACTAAGTCAAGGACTCCTCAACCAATTATGTTTAGTGGCTCAAGCTCAAAAGGCTTTCAGCCATATATACCCTCTGCACCGCGGTACCTTCCAAGCCGCTGTGTGCCGCCACGTTTTATTTCTTCTTTTTCTTTTCATTCGAAGACACATTGGTCTTCATATTACGGTAACACAAACCATTATTAACGTCACCTGTAATTATTATTCGCTGCAGCACGCCTTCCGCCGCCACGGAAAGACAAACAAGCTTCTCGTCAACCCATTGAAAATCCTGCGTGCAAAGCAGTAATTCAGCTGGCTGCAAATGCCCGGTTAGCTAATGCTCCGAACTCATCGACCAAAATCCAAAATCGCGCATGAAATCGTTCACACACGGTAAGACAGGTCACCTTCACAACCAGCGTACAGCAGAAACACAAATGGTAAAGGTACTGGCGAAATCGATTCGTGAAAAGGTAGAAAACAGCTGCAATGGTATATTTCGCAAGGCCAAGATATTTCTGCTGTGTAATTATCGCTTCAAAATGAACCCGTGGTACCTCCATCAGAAGACGAATAACTGTTTGAACCAGTGAGGAACAAGTAATGTTTGAACATGGTAATTCCTCGCATCAAAGATCAATGCAGAGAAATGAGATTTCTTTCCCAAGAATGCAATCTCTTAATATATCAAAACAAAAATCATGATAAGATAAGTTTTGTAAACGCATGAAGTATTTGAAAAGGAAAATAGTAAAAGAAAATCTAATTAAAAACCCAAATTAAGACTTTAAAATAAGAGGTAAAAGTTTAACAGTAATTGGAGTGGTTCCACCCCTATGAACTACTCCCACTTGTGTGTACCATCGATCCCAAGGAGGGTCTGTGAGTGAGGTTCCTCCATCGCAGCAGGTGAACACAGTGCCTCATGTCACATCCACTTGAGCCACAATTGTCTCAGGTGTCAATAATCGCTATAGATAGCTATGATCCCACATCATCATTGCCTCCACCAATCTTCCGCTACTTGTTAACATCGTTGCGCCCCACCCACAGAAACACTCTGCAAACTCATCGATTGGTCCTCCCATCCTCACTGTTTGCTTATCGGGCTTCGCTGGAAAATGTGTCAGCTCCAGCCATCAAATGCCAAATTGCGAGAAGCCATGATCCCATTCAAGAATTGATAATAAGTATTTTGATGGCCAAATGGCCTCCTAATAATATATCGGCACTTGATTAAGGTTCTCTGTCTCCCGCCGTGTCGGAACCACTTAAATCCACCTGATAGTGAACTTATCTGATTTTTACCAACACATCCTCCACTGTTATCCCTTGGTATTTTCAACGGAACGATCGCCAAAGACAAGTGATGCAGCGGTCGGAGCCGTTCTTCCTGAAACTAGTCGCCATACATACGAGTGGCGGCATTAGTCGATACCTCAGCACCTGTAAGTCTACCAGTTAAGCTTGTCAACGCGCAAGTTCCTCCAATGTGCCAACTGAATAGCTGGGGTCCCCCAGATCCTTGTATTTGACCCACTGTCTCGAATGGATGACTGAGCTAACTTGTTCAGCCAAGAAATGCCTAAAAGCACGCCCAAACCTCATCAGGCGTAGATCTTCAAACCTCTACGTGCACTTTGCTGATGCATTGTCCAAAAGTGTGCGTAGTGCCGACCTTCACCCGCCTTAGACTTCGAGGTATGCCCGCCCCGCCGGGACGCCTCTTCTGTTTTAGCGCTTCTGGGAACGAGGCGTGCAAGGTTTCATCAGTCCTCCTTCAAAATGTGCCCTGCCCACCACCTCTTCCTTTTATGGTTTCCTCAATGTGTCGTACCGTCACCTAACAAACTCCTTTTCCACTCTAAGGTGTAATGACAACTTCTTTGATCATCCATTTTTTGTGGAGGTCCACCCTGAACAGCTCAGTTCATGGACTCCCCCTTGATTTCCTGGCAAATTGGCCGAGGGGCGGAACCTCCCGCTCACGAGCAGATTCTTCCATCTTCTGCGGACGCCCGCGAAAGTCAATTCTTCCTGCAGCGCCGCCCCACCATCTCGTGGCCTCTGGTTCACAGCTTTCTATCAACCCTTGTTCAACCCATCATTGATGCTCCTCCACACTTCACCACTCGCTTCGTATCACAAAATGGTCGCTTCCAAACAGAGAGAGGTGGGGCAAGCTAGCCTGGTCGCGGCTGTGGTAATGTCGCCTGGTTCCTGGGGTATTATACAGCCAGGCCTCGCAGAAAGGCACCCTCCAATTAGGGTTTGCATGTTTCCATGAGTATTTGAGCCAGGTTTGAGCCAGCCCACCTAAGACAACTCAAATGCCTAGGGGGCTGGGACATGGTTCTCCCAAAGGCCGCGGACCACAATGGAACCACACCCTCGACCAGGCATGGTTTCTCAGCCACTCATTCCACCTCATGGACCTTTTTCTTTCATTCCTCCAATCTTCTGGCCAAGGTAGATACCTTAGCTTTCAGCTCCATATCTTCTGAGAGGGCATACATGCCCCTCTTCGTCTAATCGTGGTCAATCGTCTACTTCTCTGGTTCGCTCATCCCAAATTCCTCGGAGGTCTCAGCCATTACACTTATGTAAAGTCCATTGCCTCATCAGGATTTTTACTCAAGAAATCTCTCCACTCATAGTTTCAATAATTGTTTCCATGGAAGGGGCATTCCATCATAAAAATGGTTCACCAGCATCCATGTATCAAACCCATGGTGTGGGCATGCACTGATAGTCTCCATAAATCTCTCCCAGCACCGGTAGAACCTCTCACCATCATGAGGTGCAAATGTGTAAATTTACCTCTTCAAGTTGTTTGTCTTGTGAGCACTGAAGAATTTTAGAAATTCCGCTCGCAGCCTCCTCCCTAATTCCTTATGGTTCTCGTCTTAATGCATTTAGCCAAATTTTTCTCATTCTTGTAGTCGCGAGGCTTTCAACTCGAGGAGCTCCATGTCCACTGCACTCTTGAAGGTGGCATACTCTCAAACTTCCTTATGTGATTGTAAGGCTTTCATTCTCCATGCCATGGAATGTGGGAAGTAGGCACCAACAGTGGTCTCACCGCCACCTCCTCAACAGGAATTACGCATTTAGGGTGCACTCACCCTGGTGGGTGTATGTGATCCTCATGATCGATATGCATTGGGCTCGTGCACCCGTTGGCTTTGCTGTTCCTCGCGTGAAGGATCCACGAGCACTAAGGAGGATCAATTTCAAGCCCCGTTCTCGTGCAAAGAATACCCTCTCAAGCCTACCTCGCAGTTGTTCCATCCCACTCCGCATAAACTCGCTTCCCCGCATTACTTACAATCACCAGAAAACAACCAAACAAAACTAACAAAAGGGTTAAGGTTAGCTAAAATTAAAGCAAAGAAAAAATCAATGTACTGAAAAATTTAAAATCCCCCGCAAAGGAACCGTAAGTGGAAAAATGATAAAATCAAAAGGGAATGAGATTTACCAAAACTCAGGATATGAATCACAAGTTCAACAACTTCTTTATTCAATTAGGGCACCATCCCCGGCAACGGCGCCATTTGATTCGTGTGTGGTAGGCGTATAGGAATCAACAAAATTTGTATCCTAAATCCCACGCCGTAGCGAGGCTATCGCAAAGAGATAAAGGGTTCAAGGTCAAACACGGACGGGTTTTCGTGAAACGAGAAGGCAGCTTGAGTTGAAAATGGTATTTCTCTTGGATTTTAAGGTTTTGTTCAAAAAACAATATCGATGGTTGTAAACTGCAAATAAAATTAAAAGGAAAATTTAGAAAAGAAGACTCCTCAAGTCTCGTCACCGGATCGATTTAAGGTGTATTCATGCCCTGTTTGTTTCGCCTGGGGATAATGACCTAGGTCTTTTCCCCAAACCGACCTTGATTTGGCACTAAAACCTAAACCCTAATTACTTCCCTCATGAGATATGGCATTCATTGAGTTATCTGTCCCCTACAAGCAGCGCATATGGCCTCAAAGAGCAACATACTAAGAACTATCAGAGACAACTATGGGATGATAGTGGATCTAAGATTACATCCACTCGTAATCCACAAAGCTTGCCAAATACACATCGCGTGGCCGGATCTAGGAGGTTTCAACCAAGGGTGAGATGTGGAGCTTAAATGCCTATAAATGCAAGGTGATAAATGAGAGGGCATGAAAAACTTACCCAACCTCCACCGCTGACCCTCCCCTTCAAGGAAAGTGGGGCTTAGCTACATCCCTGAGTTGTCATCCTCAAGGGGTGTGTTTGGCACGAAAATGAGTGAAAGAAGAGAGAGAAGAGAGCAACCGTAACCTAACAAAAGTCACAATAAAGCTTGATCGAAATGAAGTTGTGGTTATTAAAGTTATAATAAGGGTTTATATAGCCAACCCAAAATGTGTGAAATACCAAAACTAAAATATAATATTACACTAAGGACAAATGGTAATTAATCAAAACGCGGTCGCTTGGGATCAAAAATACCAAACACAGTCGAAAGTAATTGCTGAGTAAAGAAATTTCGCTTAGTATAGCTTAAAATTTCGCTGAGTGTTAGCTAAATTTCGCTAGCCTAGCGAAATTTTTGTGAGATAACGAAATTGAGAATTTTCGCTAGCAACAGTAAATTTCGCTAGCTATCGAAATTTTCGTTAGCCTAGCTTAAATCTTTCACATAGCTTAAAATTTGCTAGGATTGGTAATTTCGCTATGATTGCGAAATTTTCGCAATCTTAGCCAAAATTTCGCAATCTTAGCCAAAATTCCTGCTGCACTGCCATCTTCATTTTTCGTCATTTCCACTTGATATTTCCTCATTTTGGGTTGATGAAATCACCGAGAATTCTCGCATTCAGCACCAATACGACGCCAGGCTTGCTGACTGAAGTTCCCAAGACCTGCAAAACTACCCAAAACAATCTCGAAACCACTAAGTGGACATGCACATGAAAATTGGCTCATCTATATGATTAAAGCAAAAAGCACTCAAAAACCTATGCTAAATAGTGGTTCAAAATAGCACTTTGGGCACTAATCATGCAAGCAAAGGATCAAAATCATGCAATAAAGTTAACCCATGCATCAATTACCAATACATATAATCCGACCAGAGAAACCACCCCTAATCTCTCTGAAACCTAACCCCCCAGATATGTGCCTCCCCGGGTGCTAAACAACGCTTGGTTCTCACCTCAACCACAGCCATCTTCATCCCCTGTTGAACAAGCTATTTTAAATTTGAGCAAGGTGGTAGGCAATTTTGTGGAAGAGCAAAAGGGAATCAATGTACAATTGGCTCAAAGAATAGATACTATGGAAAGCACTCGAATAAGAGAGAAGGATGGGCTTGAAAGCAACCTTAATAAGATTGATAACCTGCGCACTCTACTACCTGTGATTAAGAATTTATCGAGGTAATAAGAGAAAGGAAGATTCCTTCAAACACGCCCAATCCAAAGGGAGTTCATGAAGAAGTTCTTCCAAAGAATCTCAAGGATGGATGAAGTGAAAGATATCATCAATTTGAGGAGTAGAAAAGAAATTGAGCAACCAGTGCCCATGACTGCTTAAGAAACTGAGAAAGAAAAGGAGGTTGAGCCAGAGAGGGTAATAATCAGTGAAGACTCAGTGAAGAAAAACATGCCCCCTCCATTTCCCCAAGCACTAAGGAGCAAGAAAAAAATCCCAAACCAAGCTGAAATTTGGGAGGTGCTAAGGCAAGTAAAGGTAAATATTCCACTGCTTGACATGATTGCTGTGTCCCAACTATGCAAAGTTCTTAAAGGACTCGTGCACAAGCCAAGAAAGGGTTAGCCATTGAAAAGAAAGCATTCCTAACTCGAGCAAGTCGCTGCCATCATTCGTGAGCAAGACCCTGAAATACAAGGATCCAGATCCCCACAATATCCGTCAACACTGGAGGGACTCGCATAGACAAAGCACCGTTGACTTGGGGGATCAAGGTAAACCTACCGCCATAGCCCGCAGATAAGGCTAGGTTTAGAAGAGTTTAAGCCTACCAACATCACTCTATCATCGGGTCGATCGATCGGGTGAAGATTCCTATGGAATAGTTGAGATGTGTTGGTAAAGGTGGACAAATTTACTACCTGGACTTTGTAGTGCTTCGATACTGCCAATAGCAAGTGGGCCTAATCATGTGCCAATTATTCTAGGAAGACCATTTTGGCCACTTCCAAATGCGAGCAATTAATTGTCGAATGGGGTCATGCAGCTCACATTTGGCAACATGACATCGAGCTCAATATTTTCACTCGAGTAACAAGCACAAGCTAAAGTGGAAGACGCATAAGTGCGAACATGAAGTCCGCTTGACTATCAAAAATGCAGTGGAAACCAAAGCCCCCAAATTGCAAGGTAATTGGTACAATAAGATGAAGCGCTGATGGGGAGTCAGTTCAGATCGCCACCCTCAGAGCCAATGGTCAGCCCAAAATCACCCAGTGAGAAGAAGTTCAACAAGAAGGAACCAAGCATGAGGGTTGTAGCACAGGCCACTGCCGGGGTCAAGGAGCTCCTCCTCCTTGACCCTCCATGAGTGAATCGGTGAAATTGAGCTGGTTTGGTCTTCACTGAAACCAAACTGCAGCTCAATTTTTTTTATTTTTGCTTAAGAATTGGTCAATTTTCATATTATGCTAATTTTAGTAATTTCCCGTTTTAGTAACTTTCCTTTTTAGTAATCTTATTTTAATTTTATTTTATTTTTATTCTTGGGTTTATTTTTAAATAATTAATTTTTATTTTTATTTTTTAATTTAGTTCAATATACCTAAATCAAAATTTTGTTGATTTTGGTACTGAAAACAGAGTTAAATAGCACTCTCGCAACAATGGCGAAATTTGATCCCCTCCAAAGCCTGCCCCGGACCCTTCCTGCTTTCCTCGCGGCCCTATAAAAAAAGGGGGCCTACTGCTCCGCTCGCTTACCTCCAGCCCTCCCCGCTTTGAGCTCTGTGCCCTACACCCCCGTCAAGCCATTCCATCAAGCCAGGCGCCTCATCCTTCCTGTGTCTCGCCCTCGTATCCGCGCCCGACTAGCGACCACAGCCCCGCCAAGGCCCAGGTGCTCCTGTTCTCGATCAGGCTGGCCAGCCTCACTGGGCCAGAGAGCTCGCACGGCCCTGAAGGTCCACCCCAGCCAAGACAAACATCGCTTCCTAGCCGTGCTTCAAGACTACACTCCACCCCTTTGCTCGCCAAGATCTAGAGGCAGCGGTACACATCCGTACCAGGTCTCGCCAGCCCAGTTGGGGATTTAGTACGCCGTAGTTGAGGATCCGTACTCGGGTCGCAAAACACTGACCTACTCCGCAGCCATACGCTCGCATTGGCCCCAGCTAGCCCATACCGAGGAGCCTCAAAGATTCAGCGACATCGCATCAGGAGGACCACGGGCCCCTTCCTCCTGCCTCAGACAACGCAGAGGGCCCGACTCTCCGCTGGCCCGCATGATCAAACGGGGAGTCCTCGGTGATCCCGCCCCAGCCACCTCCCCAATCCAGGAGGCTCGCCGCCCTAGTTTATCATCGGGCTCTGAGATCCGCGCCCCATGTTCACTAAATGGCCCGCATTCAGTAACGAGGATTTGAGTGCGTAGACTTCCAGTTGGGAGCTATTTTATGATGTACCGCCATTGATTCACCGACCACGGCTCGTGACTCGATGAGGCCGATCACGCGATGCCTTTCGCTTCACATTCACGACACGACGCTCTATTATCCCGGGTTGTGCCCGAGTTTTACCATACCATGACTTCCAGAGTGCCGAGTCCTACCGGAGCCCTGGCCTCGCATTGAAGGCCGCCCGGAGTACCCGAGCCGCACATTTCACTGCCTGGCCTCGCCAAGAGGAGCCCGGCAAATTCCGGAGGACACAGAGATCGGGTCCCAAACATCCCAGAGAGAGATGAACCGCCCGGCCTCGCTAGAGATACTACAAATGACCCGCACTCCTCCCCTCCACAGTGAGCCCCGCCACAGATGCTCCTTAGGACCACCCGTCCTGACTGCCTTAATCTCTCCGCAGCATTATGTTCTGTAGGAGACATACTGAGGCCCTCAGACGGATCTTAGAGGTATTCCGGGGTTCCGGGCCCCTCTGAAAGTCATTATGACCTCACCGTCGCACTTTGGAAGAGAAGGTCCACCGCAAGGGCCCGGATCTCGAGCCGAGAGCTACTCATTATTGATGCCGAGGTTGCCGAGCCAGTCCTGGGCATCCGGGGTTCCCCGAGGAGCGCCCATCGAGCCGAGGATCGCACTCAGTCCTATCCACTGAGCGACTTTACATGCCGATCTCCATAATTCTCCGAAGAAGCAGGATCAGGAGGTGGCAGCGTATGAGGTAGCAAGAGGACCCACCGAGGGAGAGGATCCTTGCTTCGAGATGGAGTGCAGAGGAGAGGAGCCCGGGGCCTGTGATTCATCTCCTCCACCCCACCTCCACTCCTTCTCGTCACGCCCCGCCGACGCCTCGCCGGGCCCTCCCATACTTCTCGCAGAAACAGAGCATATTCATGCCGCCGGTGGAGCCTCGCCGCCGTTATGGATGCCGGCCTCGCGAGCTTACATTACACAACCGCCGCTGACCAGCGGATGGCCCGAGCCGAGGCTATTATAGAGCACAGTCACGCCGATGCTTCGGATCATGAGCCCCGTCTCCCCGGGCCCCGAGCCTACATGCATTACTGAGACCGGGTCATAAAGAAGAGCCTCCTGGGACATGTAAAGTAGTAGCCGCCGCACGTACCTTCATCCACCTACACATCCACCACCACGAGATTGAGGTGGTCACACTCCCTTCTCTAACTTTCTTATCCCTACCCAATGAGGCATGTTTATACTTTGGTTGGGAGGAAAATTTAGAGTTAGGAGTGTATTCTATCATGTTTTGTATCGCTTAGCTTTATCAATCATTTACCTATTTTGTATAGGATTCATGTATTAGCCAATAGTAAAAGTGATACTTTTGTTAGTGTTAGCTATTTTAAGCATGTATTAACTACTTTGGTTATATCAAAAGCTTTATAGCATTATTTACATTTTTCTACACTTTGCAAATCAATTTGTGCCTATCTGTGTTTCTACTCTGCTCTCTCGCTGGAATTGAAACACTGTATGCTACCTTCATGTTAGAACAATTCCATGCATGATTTAGTTTTTAGTCGATTGAAGTCCAAGCATATTCAACCTTGTATATCCACCTTTAACTAATTCAAATACTGCACATCAGTTTTTATCAATAGGTTGAGAAGCTATATACCTCCTCTCACCTTGCAAAACCGGGCCTTGGATCTGTTGACGACCCATAATAGGTTTAGAAAAACAGCAAAGGAAGGCCACGTAGTTTCAATTGAAAAAGAAAAGAAAAAGCAAAAAGAAAAAGAAAAGAATAAAAAGAAAAATAAAAGCCGTGACGCTTTACCTTGAATCCCCAACACGGTCCGTGGGGTATATGGCGAAAGCCTTTAAAGCCCGATGCCCTAAGCCTTAATTGGTTGGGAGTCATCGACTTAGTGTTCGCTACAAGGGTGGATGGGTGGAGTTTAGCGAAACAGAGGGGCTTAATTCTCAAGTCATTCAAGTCCGGTAGCTTCATGTAGTCGGTGGTCAGTTGATCCTTTTGGCTTGATGCCCTAAACCTTAATTGGTTGGGAGTCATCGGTGGACCCCCGTTACACGGACTTTGGTGAAGTCGAGTTTTTAGCATTGCACCCTACAATACAATCAAAGAAAGAAATAAGAGTGTAGCTGGTCCTATCTAGGTTGTTCAGCAGTTTAAGGCCCTGGAAGTAGTTTGGTTGGGGGGAGGGAATAGCTTTGCAACTTATTGGCTCAAACTGGTTACCTTAGGAACAATTAGGGTTTTAGTGGGAAGTTCAAAGCTGACTTTTGAAACCCATGTTGCCCTAAAACTTGTTTTTGAGTATGGCAATTATTCTCTCATGATGGTATTTGTACAGAGTCTAAATTGTTCATACTGAAGGCAAAACCCTACGTATACACACACTTTTTGAACAATATACACTTTTTGTAAAAGCACAACATGCATACCTTGGTGATCTTAAATGCTGGCGACCAGCAACGTGTCGGTTGGGGTGTGATTATTACCCAAAAAGTGCTATTGAAATCCTATTCAAGATAGGTTTTGAGTGCTTTTTGCGTACTAATCATGTAAATTAAGCCAATTGGCATGTGTAGGTCTATTTAGTGCCACTGATTTGGTTTCGAGGTTGTTTTTGGTAGTTTTGCAGGTTTTGAGAACTCACACAAGCTTCAAGCCTCAGATTGCGCCGAATGCGAATTTTGATTTCCCATCACCCTCAAAATGTGAAGAAATGTCAATGGAAGTGATGAATTAGAAGTCGAACTGATGCGCAGGCAATGCAAAGAGGCAAAGCAGAGGCAAACATGATTTCCACATTGCAAAATTTCGTAAGGATTGTGAAAATTTCACAAACTATAGCGAAATTTCATGACTTCAATAAATTTTCGCTATGCACATTTTTTCGCTTAAGTCAATAAATTTCACATCATAGCTAAATTCACTGTGCATAATGAAAATTTGAATTCCTCAAGATGTTATATTTTCGCTATGATAGCGAAATTCACTGCATAGCGAAAATCATTCCCGTGTTTTGATTCCAAACGACCTTGTTTTGTATAATTCCATTTCATCTCTATCGTACTCATAGTTTTAGGTATTTTATATTTACACAATTGGTCATATATAAGCCACCTTATAACTTTGTAACCCTAAATTTTTTTTTTTTTTATCCAGATTTCTGTATTTTGGTTTTAGGTTACATTTGCTCTCTTTCTCTCTTCTTCTCTCTCATTTTCTGCTTCCAAACACACCCTCGAGGATGACAACTCAAGTGATGTCACAAGCCTCAAAGCCTTGAAGAGGAGGGTTACTAGCTTGCTTATCGTGGTTCGTTGTCCTCATGCTAAATGAAATTGTGCATCGCATTTATGGCTCCAAACTTTTCAAACTAGGCTTTACCCCATTTTAATGTCTTTTCTCACAATACTTGTCATAGCCAGTGGTTCAAAGGTATCTCTTAAAGTAGATAACGATTACTTCTTAGATGCCACACAGCCATTGAAATGAGGTTAAACGCAGTTTTCAAAACCATTGGAACATTGAATGCTTAGTATATGATCGACCAAATAGGAGTTTTAAGGGTTAGTTTTTAAAGCTAACAAAGATCCGGGTTTGGCCATGATTATATGTCATTTCCACCTACGCGAGGAGTCAACCTGAGGACACCTTCATAACCCCATTTTACCAAGCTAGCGACCCAAGCCTTTCAAGGTCACCTATCACATTTCATTTTAAAGTGTCGCAGCCCAAGACACCAACTCTAACACTTTACTGCAACCGAAAATCCAAACAAAAGTCTCACTCATTTTCAAACATGATACGAATTCATTCAGGATGAAAACCCATCCCCGTGTTTGACCCTAGACCGCTATACTGCAGTAGCTTGACTACGGCAGTAGGAGGAAAATATGAAACAAATTTTGTTGATTCCGGATCACCTTACTGTGGCATGAATCAACTCATTTTTATTTTTGGATGATTGCTATCATTTACTAACTTTAACTAAGAACATTATTTTTATTTCTTCATTGAATAAGAACGGCTTTCATTTGACTTTCAATAACAATGGCTGCTCTATTCTATTAAATTATGTCTCTATGCTTATGGTACACTATGCAAAGGTATGTACATATTAGATATGTCTTATCTAATATTAACTGTCCATGACAACAAATGATTAAAACAAGATAATATGAAACCCTCATATTTATGGCATTGTCTCCTTGGCCATATAAATGAGAGACGCATGGCTAAGCTACACAAGAGTGGAAACTTTGAGTCATTTGATTATGGATCATATGACACATGCGAATCTTGTTTATTAGGCAAGATGACAAAGTTACCCTTTAAGGGAACGGGTGAACGTACCAATGGGCCTTAGACCTAATACATACCAATGTATCTGGTCCAACGTCCCTACATGCCAAAGGTGGTTTGTTTGCCTTTTTCTATATAGACTAAAACCCTTCAAATTAACATAATTACAAGAGCCTTACACTTCTCTTGTATCCATGTTACTTTGGATAATTTTGCTTGATAAATAATTTTCTCTTAATGTTCATGATTAAAATAAGGGTTCAAATATGACACGCAAGTGAACAAAGCCATACAAGTAGGAAAATCTGAATGTAAGTCCAGGTATCATTCCCACAGAGATTGATAGCGAATTACAGATCAACTACCCCAACTACTAAAATTCCATACTATTTGGACTCAAAACTCATAGTGAAGGTTTTATCTAAACAACAAAAATTAAAAATCCTATAATATTGAATAATGTCAAACTAAGCTTAAAACAAACGAAACTGAAGAAAAATAAATTGCATATATAAAATGGATTAAATCGGCTGCGGAGAAACGAAACTATCAATGAAATACAATGAAACAACTAATTCAAATAGCTTAAGTACATTCCTCCTGTTTCTATATGGATCTGGTTATTGTCCAAGATTTCCTAATTATTGGAATCGATTTCTCCATATTCACCGATTAGATATCCTTGCTTCTCTCAAGACAAGATCAAACCAAATGCAATTGCATTCCAAATTCTCTTGCAAGATCCGGCATTTTTCTTTCTCAATACTTCACACCCATTTCCTATTGACAAAGAAAAACTTTGCTTTTCCTTCAGATTTTCAGAAAGTTTCTACCTAATTTAATCGTGGCTCAACCTCAAGATCTATGGGCTTATCCCTTTCCCTTGATTAGATCTGCTTAACACGGGATCGAACTTACCTTGCATTAAGGTGAACTCTATGATTAAGCCATATTGTTAAATACACCCTCTAGCTTCAATTATGAGCGAACGGGAATTTATCAAAATGAACTCGGGATCCTCGCTAGCCTGTCAATGGTAGTCTAACATACTCCAGAAAGAATGCCTCACTTCTCAGAATCTCCGTCTCGTGTCACGTAGGCATCCCGATATCGAGTAAGATATATCTCTCAACTGGTATTAGGTACTACTATTGAGAACTTATCCATTCAAAACGACACTAATTAAGTAAAAACGAACCCCAAATTAATTCTCCCTAATTGTGTAGGAAAGACTGTAACTAAATGTAAATCAAATTCAAAGAAATAAGGCCTCGATTACTACATATCATGAATTAAGAAATGGAGCAATCGATCACGCACAACCACTGTAATTGCAATAAAACTGAGAAGAAATGAATTCCATAAATTTGTCTAGATTTCATAAATTTTCAGGCAGTAATACTTAAGAAAAATAATAGAACTAAAAATCCAACTCTACTCGTCTCTCCACAGTTCGCAGATTCAAACTAGAAAATGAAACTAAAAATAAAAATAAAAATAAAATAAAAATCTACTTTAAAATATACATCGAAGTTCCTTTCTTTTCCCCTTTTCCAGAATAAGACGGAAAACCGCTTTACTCTTCTAAAGCTATCTATTTATACTGTAAAAGAATTTGGGCCGAATCCCTAAAATGCTCCAAAGTGGAACTCCAAAGAAAAAAGCCCTACCACCGCCCTATGTCGCACCTCGTTGATGACATGGACTTCTTGATTGCTCGCGATCGTGACTCTTTCTTTAAGATAACCGCTTTGTCTTGCAATCGCTTTGATCGTTGGTCGCGATGATCGCTTTGTGGTCGCGAATCATTTGCTCGTTCCTTCGTTGTTGATGCCGCTGCATTCGCCATGTCGCGATGATCATCGTTTCTATCTTCCACTCGAGCTGCGACACGCTTTAGGTCAAGCGAATTACCTTCTGTTTGTATGATGACTCTATGTTGTGACTTTGATTTCTTGGTCGTAAATTGTGTTGGTGGTCTTCTTTCCTTCATATGTTTCATTTTATGTCGCACCCATGGTGATGTCGCGACCCGCTCCCATTTCTTTTTCTTTGGTTGCAACCTCGCCTTCGTCTAAATTCTCTCTTCCCACGATTTTTCCAGTCGCGACCGGTGGTGTGTCGCAACCTTAATTTCTTCTGGCCATCTTTTCAGTCGCGACCTTAATGAGTGGTCACTTACATCATTTCTAATCCTTGATTAAAAGGCTCCGCAAGTTTGGCTTCTTCGCAAGTGCTTCTATTTGGCTGTGTCGCGAATTCCTTTCAAACCTATTTTTGGTTGCACTTTGACCTTCCTGCTTTTATGCGCTCTTATTATCATAGTGGTGTCACTAATACGAAATGGAGCCTTGCATTTAAAAACTAGTTGCAACCTCTTCTTTTGCAAAGACTCCTCGTAATTTCATAGACGATCCTGTCGCGACCTCGTGAGTGGTGTCGCGACATCATTCATATCTTGCGTCGCGACATCAAAGTGATGTCACGGCTACGAATTTCTTTCCCTGATTATTTCCTTTAGTCTCAACCACGCTTTGTCGCAACCTCCTTCTTCATGTCACGACTTCACTTGTTAAAGTTTTCTATTTATTCTTCAAAGCCGAATTTGTTGATGTCGTGACTTGGAATGGCTGGCAACTGAGCTTCCTATCGCGACTTAAATTTTCAGTTGTGACCTTAATTCTGCTGCAGGCTTGTTTCTTCTGATTTTTGCTAAGATTTGGGCTTCTGCTATATTTTCATGCAAAATAAAATTTGAGTAAAATATCCACATTTCTGTAAACAAATCAACATTTATCTCGTAATATACTCAGAAAAATGGATTAAAAATCTAATGAGTTTTTGGAGTCATCATGGTTTCATCTTCTTCATTACCTTTACTGATGACTTTTCATGGTATGGTGATTTGAACTGATTTATAACATAGACCAAAAACCACAAATGATTCTTGACATAACCACTAGAGATTATTCAATCCCCAACAGTTACACCAAAAACTTGATTAAACTCCATATATAAAATCTTCTTTTTGCTTCATAAGTAATAAATTGCTATTAAAATTTGGTTTTGGTCTAAATCATTGCAATTGCACAGGTCATACAAGTAATAAAGTGGACAAAATAAGTCCGGATATTATTCCCACGATGATTGATTTTGAAAATCCGAAGATTAACTACCCTCACTACTCAAGATCATCACTATAAGAACCTCTAATTTATGTAAAAATTATGTCTAAAATAATTTGAAATAAAAGATGAAGAAATATTAAAAATATAGGAATTAGAGAATTCACCGGACTGAAATAACACTGGGAATGAAATCAAGAGCAGGACCACACCTGTGTCTCCAAATAAAATATAAAGTATGGAATTTTCCAAAAGCAAGGTAGTATAGCAATGGATTTCTCCTAAGACCACACATTTCACTCTCCAGTTTACCACATTTCTATCTCCAGACAATGGTTTGAACAGTTACTTGTAGGATTTGACCCTCTTTAAGATCTAACTGTTTTTCCTTCTCAGTACTTCACAACCATCCCTTAGGATTGGAAATTGCTTGCCCCTATAGATAGGATAATGCAAGACCTCTCTAAATTGCATGGTATCTCAACCATGAATTATACAAAAATTCCCTCTCTCCTTGATTAGAATCTCGGCTAACATAGGATTGAGATTATTCTTCTCAATTGAGGTGAAACCTCTATGAATTAAACTGCTAGATCAGTAGGCGGATCTTATTCCTTGAAAACACACTCTTGTGGTCACCTAGGAGGGAACTTGAAATCAGAGGTTAGATCTTAACCAGTGACATACCAGAGTGATCCAAAGAGTTCATTAGTTTACATAATATCAGTAAAATTTACCCCCAAATGACTACTCTTTTCTCTCAGGTAATCTATCTCGATGTCACTTAGAGGGATTCCTGGAAATCAGAGCAATGATACAGTTCTTTTTGGGTACCCAACACTGATATTTAGAACAATTCAATATAAGATTAGTACCAATTAATTCATTCCAATTCTCATACCCAAAATAACATTATAACACTACAAACAAGAATTACAACAACAGATTCTTCCTAGAGGGAGCTTAACCTCTCAATTATGGATCACAAATGACAATGACTAGTTGATTAAACAAATTCATTGAAATTGTAATCAAATTGAAGAAAAATGAATTCCAGAAAAATTACCAAATTCCATTAAAATTCAGACATAAATGAAGCTTCAATTTACATTCATCCGGCTCCGAATCCTAATTCAGATCACTACTCTAATCTAAAATAAGAAAACTAAATCTAAAAAAAATTAAGAAAATAAAAGAAAATTATATACAACGAGACTTCAGCTCTCCCAAAAAGCACATAGACTTGATGACAAGCCACTAGAAGCTACGCACTATTCCTTAGGAGATTCTATTTATAGGCTCAGGTCTTAGGCCCTAAAAATGAGACGAGAATCACGTACTTTAAAAAGCCTAGAAATTCTGCCCTAACTACTGATGTCGTGGTGATGTCGCGACATCAGAGTTGTCAATGTCGTGGTTGAATCTAATGTCGCGACATTGAAAGATTGTTGGGCATTTCGCAATTTCAGTGATCAGTCAATGTTGTGATGATGTCGTGACATTGAGATGCAGTGTTGTAGATCAACTCTAATGTTGCGATATCGCTTTTCTTTCCTCGTGTCAAGGATATCGAGTTGATGTCGCGACATCGCTATTGAATATCGAGGTTACGGAGGATGTCATGATATTGCTTTTCAAATTTTACTCACTTTAGTTGATGTCGCGACATTGAGCTGATGCTGCGACCTTCCTCATCGCGGACGGAACTTTGATGTCGTGGTTGATGCGTCGCGGACACTAGACCTCGCTTGTTCTCGATCATTTTAGCCGCTTACGCGTATATCGCTAACCCGGGTGGTCGCGGACATTAGTCAATTGCTAATTCACCACCTTGCCGGCTGTCGCATAATGATGTGATGTTGCAACATTGAATCTTGATGTTCTGAAGCCCTCTGTCAATGTTATGGCGGATGTCACGACATTACTGGTATGATGTCGCGACATTAGATTGGTCTCACAACCTTGGCTACCTTGGTCTGATGTTGCTACATTACTGGTTCGATGTCGTGACATTGGATGTTTAGATCTCCAGTGTTCAAGCCTTGGCAGATGTTGCGACATTGCCTATTAGTCCCATCGCCGATGTCACGAAGATTGGTCCTGCTAAACTTCTCCCTCATGTCGCTTGATTTGAAGCCAAACACTGTTTCGACGCGCTTTACAACTGTCAACCATTCTCATCATTAAAGTTCATCTAACGCATTACGCGCCTTAGGGCATGTCACGACAATGGCATATCTTTGCCTTCCCCTCTTCAGCTGATGTCGCGGCTATGTCGTGACATTGCAGTAGTGTTAAGACCTTCTTCTCATAATGTCTTGACGTTAGAAATCTGATGTCACGACATTGGCTCTTTTTCTTTACAATGCTGATTTATGCTCATTTTTATGCTGAATTCTCCTTTTTTTTCCTTAATTTCGTACAAAACATAAATCTGGGTGAAAGCACCATGATTTTACATTAAACTAAACTTTTAAGCCTAGAATATACTTGAAAAATGGGCTTAAAAATTGATGAGTTTTAGACTCATCAAACTCCCCCAAACAGAAAGTTTTGCTTGTCCTTGTTTGCCTTTTTCCATATAGACTAAAAACCCCTCAAATTCACATAGTTACAAGAGCCTTACATTTCTCTTGCAGCCATGTCACTTTGATAAATTTGTTTGATTAAATAATTTCTTCTTAATGTTCGGATTTTAAAATATGGGTCTAGTCTATGATTAATCGCAAGTGCACAGGTCATAAAAGTAGGAAAATCTGAATGTAAGTCCAGGTATCATTCCCACAGAGATTGACAAGAATTAGAGATCAACTACCCCAACTACTGAAATTCTATGCTATTTGGACTAAGAACTGATAGTGAAAGTTTTATCTAGAAAATTAAAGATCCTAGACTATTAACTAAAAATAGAAACTGAAATAACATGAAAACAACCAAAAATATAAAGAACAAATTATCGACCTAACTGCTCCTCGTGAGAAACGAAAACTATTAAAGAATTACGCTGGAACAGCTTAATTCCTACACGAAATACATTGCTCGCTTTTATGTGTATGGATCTCGATTTGTCCAAGATTGCCTAAATATTGCAGCTTGGATTTCTTCCATATTCATCGGTTGGAAGCCCTTGCTTCTCTTCTCGCACAAGATCAAACCAGCCTAACAGATTCGATTCTCTTTGCAAGATCTCGGGGCATTTTTCTTTCTCAATACTCTACACCCATTTCTTGATGATCAAATCTTTGCTTTCCTTCTCGGGATTCTTGCAAAATTTCTACAACTCAATTAGTGGCTCATTCTCCGTGATTCATCGGTTATTCCCCTTTCCCTTGATTAGATCTAAGCTAAATACGTGGTCGAGCTCTTTGGGGACACAGGTGAACTCTCCGACCATTTATATTTTTAAATACTCCCTTTAACTTCAATTATGAGCGAATGGGGATTTATCAAAATGAACTTTCAGCTCGCCAGCCATCAATGGTAGTCTAGCATACCCATAAGTGAATGTTCTCAGCTCTCAGGAATCTCCAACTCTGTGTCATGTAGAGGGCATCCTTGAAATCAGAGCAAGATACACTCTCTCAACTATTACTCGGTACTACCATTGGGAACTTATTGATTCAAAAACGACACCAAGCAAGTAAATCCCAACCTAAATAATTTTCTCCATATTTTTTGCAAGAAAGACTGTGAATCAATCAGAGGACAAATCCAGCTAGAGTTGCTGTTTACCATCGTGATTACAATTAAAGAAATGGAGTACCGATCACGTACATCCACTGTAATTGCAATGAAACTGAGAAGAAATGAATTCTAGAAATTTGTCTAGATTTCATAAATTCTCAGGCAGTAATTTTAAGAAGAAAATAACATAAATAAAAATCCGCCTAATCAAGCTTCGCACAGCCTGGCGTATTCGCATCTTAAAAGAATAAAAAAAATAAAAATAAAGAAAATAAATTCTACTCTAAACTATACACTGAGTTCCTCTCCTTTCCCTTTTCTGGCAAGGAAGACTAGTTACTTTACTATTCTCATACTGTCTATTTCTAACTGTCAAAAGAAATTGGGCCGAATCCCAAAAAGGACTCCAGGTGGAATTCTCAAAAGAAAAGCCCAAATCACTGTCTCAGGTCACGACCTCAGGTTGATGTCGCGACCTCAATTCCCTTTATTTGTTCCAGCCTGGGCCATAATTGTGTTTCTTTAGTTAGCACTCAAGTTTCTTGCAGCCATGATTAGTGGTCGCGACCTTAATTATGGTCGCGACCTCTTTGACTCAGTTGTTCTCAAGAATTGATGTCACGAACTTAATCTCACGTTGCGACCTCGTTGTAGTTCCCTTCTTTTGCAACTCTGAGTCACGACTTCAGTTTTAGGTTGCAACCTCCTTTTAGTTGTCACCACTTTAGTTCTGAGTCAGGACTTCCTTTCCTTGCTGCACTGCATGTTGCGACCTTAGTTTTAAGTTGCGACCATATTCGTTTCTACCGCTTCTTTACCCTGTGTCGCGTGACTTTCTTTTCAGGTTGGCACCTCTTTGGTCTTTGCTTTGATATAGCTTAGAAGATATGTCGCGACCTCACAATTGGTCGCGGATCGCTTGATAGCCCCTTGCCTTTAAACAGGTCGTGACCTCAATATGATGTCGCAACCTCACGTTGCTCCTTTCTGGTTACAGGTTGTCTCAGTTGCTTTAAACATGAGTGCGACCTGGATGTTGATGCTCAGTGTATATTCAGGTCGCGACCTCAGTGAATGGTCGCGACCTCTTTTTAGGTTCTTGACTGATTAAGTGGTCGTGACTCCCCTTTTCTTGGTAAAGATTTCGTTGGCGAGTTTTCACATTACAACCTCAATATTAGGTTGCGACTTCCACTCGATTCTCCATCTCGTAGTCGTAACTTCAATTCTCTTTGTTGTGACTCCCAATTCAGTTCCATGTCGTGATCTTGAGATGATGTCGCAACCTCAATTTGAGTCCTTCATTTAAGAACTGGTTGCAACTTCAAATTTTCTTGCAGAGACCTCATCTGTGGCTTCATCAACATATCAACGCTAAGTGACCCTCGTATCGCATCATGACTTCGCCTACTTCGAATAGTTTCTTCTGCCTCAACCATTATCTTCTTGGTCGCAACCTCATTAACTGGTCTTGGTGATGTTGTGACCTGGAAATTACTGAACAGAAGAGCTCCTTGTCGCGACTTTCACTTCCTAGTTGAGACCTCCTTTTTGTTCTCAGGCTGAATTTTTCCAATTTTTGCTGGGATTTTCGCTTCTGCTGTATTTTTCTGCAAAATTAAATTTAGTAAATTACCTGTGTCATATATAAATCACCATCTTGTAATAAACTCAGAAAAATGGATTAAAAATAAAATGAGTTTTTAGACTCATCAATTTCCCCCAAACTTAAAATTTTGCTTGTCCCCAAACAAAGAAAAGAAAGAATTGTTTGTCCTCAAACAATTAAGCTTAAATTTTTAAGGACATTTTTCTGATTCACACCACAGTCTTTCTTACTCCACCTTCTAACTTGAAATAGGAGATAGCAGCATCATTTTAAATTTTAGTTTCGATTCAAGAAAAAGGAATGGTTTCCACTTCTTTCACAAATTCCTTTATGAAATAATGTATTTAAATAGTTTATTCAACAAGTTTTGTTCTATGTGTGTGTGCAAGTCTTCAATCCTTTTCATCTTCATGTTGAATTTAGTTAATCTCTTGGGAGTCTCCTTAGAAAACTGGTCAAGGTCCCATAGGCTTGTTTTTCATATTGATCTCCACTAATGTAGGTAAATTCAACCTTCAAGATCAACGAGGTCTTTCAAGCTTGTAATGTTGGGCTTAGGTAATTTGGTAGATAATGGAAAATTTAAGTTGCAAATTACCCAGTTTCCACTCTTTCTTTTACCTAATTGCCTTCAGCTTTCACCCTTTTCCTCCTTTGTACTTGTTGATTCTCCTCAATCTTGGCTTGATTCATCTTTTTGAAGTCTTTTTATGGCATTTTGATTTCCACTTGCACTTTATTCAGGCCAGTTCCCTTGTTTTGGAATTCTTTGCTTCGTTTTTCTAGCAATTTTCGGGAATAGTGCAATGTTTTGTTCTATTAGGCTTTCTATCACCCTTAGAGAACTTTTGGCTAACAACTTCCATACCAGTTGGGATTAGGGTACTAAGTGTTAAAACACCCCTACGAGCTTAATTGTTCAAATGAAATAGGCCACAAGACAAAACTTATTCCCCTTTTTCATCAATTTTTGCTTATTTTTTTTTTCCTAATATTTCAGGTTATTTCTTCTCCTCCTACCTTGTAATATTTGGAAATATTTTTCCCCCAAACTTGTTTCTTCCTTTCCAATAGACCTTTTTGTGCTGGAAACTGAATAATTTGGGCTCTTTGTTACAAGATTCTTGCAAGGAAGGGAATTCAGGTTTTCATTTGCTGTCAATTGAAGAATTAAGGCTTGTTTGGCTCAAAGCATGGAACTAGAGGGTATGCTTTAGCATTTATTGAGGGTAGGCTTGGAAAAGCTCAAACTGCGATGATGGCTCTATCACTTCTTGTTGGCTGTTTTTACGTAAGATTTCGCCTCAATCAATAATCTGTCAAAGTTTCAGACCATAGTCTTTAATTCATAGTCTACTAGAAGATGTTCCTAATTCTTCTCAAAGTTTCATGAGTTTTGTTGACCAAGTGTATTGTTTCTCTAAGACTTGTACTGATTCACTGTTTATTTACACACTTTCAATCAAGTTATTTGTTCCTTCAACAATATCCATTTTTCCAATTTTTGCAATCTAAACTGGATTTTAAATAAGGCTTATACTCCTGATTCCAGTTTACTAATCTATGCCCTTATTTTTCCTGCATTGTTGTTCTTGGGATAAAAACAAAATTGGTCATTTGATCCTTGTACAAACAAGGCACTCATAGTTTTCATGCTAACAGGAAATGACACAAACACAAAATTCCTCCAGTCATGTTCATCCATTAAACAACACATAATTATTCACAATCAAATTTTCATTCAACAATGCAAACACAATCCAACAAGTGAAGAAGGTAACTATAAAATGAAAGTGCAATAAAACACAAGACAATTTTGATAACACAATGGATTTCTATTAAAATTTTTAGGAATGTACAGATTGAGAACATGCTAGGAAAATTTTTCACGTTCCTTTTCTTCTTTTATAGGCTTTTGGAGGTATAATGTTAGGAGGATCTATATCAAACCGGCAGCCGATCAAACTCGAAATTTCATATCAGATTTTTGTCTCTCGAATGCAGAGGGAATTTCTTTGCCTTTTTCATATATCTCACTGTTTAGCTGCACTGTATTGATGAGTGTGTCTTGCTTCTTCCCTACCTGGTTCACTGTCCCTTCTAACTCAGAAATACACTCTAGCAGTTTGGACAAATTTTGATTGATCAAGTCCAACCTCTCCAACCAGATTTTTCTTCTATACTCATCATTGTCCTCCAACTGCTGATCTCTATCCTTCATTAATTTCTCATATTCTTTGAACTGTTCTCTATAGAGATATTTGAAGCCTTCAATCTTCCTGAGCATGTTAGCCTCATTTTCTGCTTCCTTCTTTCGCATAAGTTGGAGAAGATCTACATCTCTCTTGAATCGATTGTCAGAAACGCCTCCATTTTTGCATTCATTTTTCCAAGCATTTTTCTTCGCTTCTCTCAAGTGTACCCTCTTCACTCTTCTTCCCTCCAGCTTCCAATTTTGCTCCCACATCTACTCTTTCTTTCTAGCTGCAACTTCTAAAAATCTTCTATGATCTGCTGCCGTCTTTCCCATTTTTGCTCTCTCTCTTCCATCTCCCTCTTCATTGATCGGAGCATTTCCATAATTTCTATGTTATCTTCTCTACTCCTTGATCCTTCTGCTTGCATAGGCAAGTGCTCTTATACCTCAAGATAGGAATGGCTCAAAGGGCTCATCCTAAAATGTGCTTCCTCTGGTTTCACCGTGGCCGATGGATGTCTTCCGGTATTGCTCCATCTCTGCCTCATTTCTCACCGTATTATTTTTTCTACAGCATCCACCTCCATTATTTCTTTCTACTTTTTTCCTTTGGGTCCCCTTGTCACTCCAGTTAGAGTCAGAGGGGAGACCCGAGGGCATTTCTCTTCTTCCTCCCACATTCCCTTCGCCCCTGCTAAGAGACAAAGTCCTAAGTGATAAGTGGGTAGCGAGGGATTACCCTCTTGTTACTGTGGTGGTAGCCTCTGATGGACTCTTCAATCAGGATTCCTATGTTCATTTTATATCCTTTCAAAAAGGCATATAAGATGATGGCTTCTTGTTCCCTGAATGAGTAAAGATGTTTAGTAGGAACCACTACAGAGCAGATGAAGTAGAACCAAACCTTCGCTTCTTCAATGAGGGCTCCTCTTTTGATTGCGTGGTGGGGGTTCTTCTTCGTGACCTCCCATTTTCCTTCTCCTCCAGTCAACAGGTTCAGTATCTTCAAGAAGTTTGATTTTCACCAACTTCTTATACTTTGACCTGTGCTTGAGATCCCTCAATTTAAACATTTCATTTATCCGTCTATCCCCAAAAGGTACCCAAACATCCCTCACATAGACTGAATCCTCCTTCATGCTCACCATATTTGCATAAAACTCCCCGGGCAGCCTGGAAAATCCCGTGCCTTGTGTGTCTGGCTGTAATAATCCCAACCTCTTTCTCTATTACCTCTCAAAATGTGGAACGGCCAAACCTCACACACGAATTGCCAAACAAGATCTCTTGGTTCTTGAAATGAAGTCTTTGGCTTCTTCAAGGTTCTTTCTCTGTGTGCTCATCTTCCTCTGGCTGGGTTCCTTGTTTGACATTGATTTCCTCCCCAGGTTAAGGTTCCAATTGAACCTCTTCCACTGCCTCGACACTTTCGCACATAATTTTGTCTATCAGTTTATGAAGATTTGTGACGTCATCTTGATTTGCTGCCATGAGTGAAGATTTGTGATTTCGTCTTGGTTTGCTCTCCGGTTTTAGGGTTTTAAGATTCAAAAGGATGGATGCAGAAGTGGAAAAGTTGGAGTGAATTAAAGATGAATGGAAGTTGGGCTCAATGTCATGATTGCGATATGGGGGGTCGCGACATTAAATTTCGAGCCTCTTAATTAATGATTTTCAATGAATTTATCTTACCGCCGAACACCTTAAAATGAAAGGTTTAAAACATATTTTTATTGAGATTTGGATAGTTCTGGTCGCAACCTAGAGATTTTGTCGTGACTACGATAGTCACAACTTCAATTTCATCATAGGACTCGTTTCTCTAACTTATCGACTAATGCCCATCTTCTCGGGTCGCGGACCTAAGATGTCATGACTAAATTCCCATCAAGGCGACAAGAAAATTTCCAGGTCTCTTTGAACAATTCAATTCACAACAATTTCAATTCACCAAATCCAATCAAAACAAATACAATTCAATTCATATTCATTATTCAAATATTCAACGAATCCATTCACTATGCATCAAATTCAAAATTTAAGCAAAAATAAAAAATAAAAAATTTGCCCCAAACATTCAATCATGCTATATCGGAGACAAAATTTAAATAAATTCCAGAAGATTATACTGCCTCTTTTTGTCTCTTTTGCAGATTGAAAGTTTTATTGTAGATGTTCCTCCTTTGCACATTCTTATTGTCCTGCAAAACTAAAAAAATTTACTTACTCTTCAAGCAGTAATGAATAAAACCATATCTACCCATGAGTTTATCAAACACCTTATTTGCAAAGTGGCTTCCTCCATCACTGATTATAGTTATGGTTGTCCCAAATCTGCTGAGAATATTTCTTTGTAAAAATCCCACAACTGTGTTAGCATCATTTTTGGGACAAGTTGTTGCCTCAACCCATTTTGATACATAATCTACAGCTAAGAGTATGTATATATTTCCAAATGAAGCTGGAAAAGGGCCCATAAAATCTATTCCCCATACATCAAATAGTTGCACCACCAGATATTCTCACAGAGGCATCATGCCTTTTGTCGATATTTCTCATTCTTTTTGGCATTGATCACACACTTCACCCATTCAAAATGGGGCCCTTGAAAATAAGAGGGCTAATAAAACTACCGAGAATTTTGTGAGTTGTTTTGTTCCTCTCGCAAACATCTCCATATGGTGATGCATGACATTCGTAAATCTACTTTGCTCACCTTCTCGTGCAAGATTCTGATGATCGACGCCTCCTCTTCTAAACAACAGTGGGTCATCCCAAATGTAATATCTGCTGTCAGTCCTTAGCTTTTTTCTCTGCTGGTAGCTGAATTCTGGTGGCATAATTCCACATGCTAAAAATTTCACAATATCAGCATACCAAGGTGATTGGAGTGACAAACTGAATAACCCGCCTATCCGGGAAATTTTGCTATTTCCCCTTTCTTCTTCAGACGCCAGTTTTCCACTCGACAAGTGATCAGCCATCACATTGTCATAACCTTTCTTGTCTTTATTTCTATATCAAATTTCTATAATAATAATACCGACTGACGCCTTGGCTTCGTTTATTTCTTTGCCATTAGATATTTAATTGCCGCATGATTAAGTAGGTATAATAACATGGGGACCTCACCTGGGTATTAATTCCAGCGCATGAACGAAAGTACACGTGGGAATGAGTATACATGAATGAATATGTGAATGAGTATATGAATGAGTATACGTATCGAGTATACGAATTATATATGAATGAGTATACGTGAATGAGTAAGTACGTGAAATTAGTATATGAATGAGTATATAAATGATCAAGCATGAATGAGTATAGGATTGCTATATCTTTGAAAAGATAATACGAAAGTGAATATGGAAACTCAAATGTGATATTTGAAACTAAATGAATGTGAATGATAATAAGAATCGGATTCATCAAACGGAATCATTGGCAAATGTGAATACTAGAGTGAATATGAAATCGAAATGTGATATTCAAAACCGAATCGAACGTGAATAATAATAAAGACTCGGATTCGCTAAACTAATCCATCGTGAAATGTGAATTGAATGATATGAAGAATGACCACCTGGATGAAAACACCCAAGATCCGCCACGAAGGCACCCGAAATTATCCAATGTCCCACTTGGGCGTGATGCACCAATCGGGCATCCGCGATGGCGTATGGCATTGAAGAATGTCCCACTCGCGGATTCACCAACCGGATCCAGCCATGATGGCAAGATAGCATTTAATTGATACCACGCGTTCGGATGCACCAAACAGCATCCGGTCATGATGGGTGACCGACAGCGCAATACCATGTCGGGTGCACCAAACAAAGATCCGGCCATGATGGGAGACCGAATATGTGATACCACGTGGCTCGGGATGCGCACCAAACAACATCCGTCATATGGGAGACCGAGGCAATACCACATATCGGGTGCACCCAAACGGAAGATCCGTCATGATGGGAGACCGAATATGTGATACCACGTGTCGGATGTGTACCAAATAAAGATCCGTCGCGATGGGAGACCGGGACATAATACCACATGCTCTGGGTGTACCCAAACAAAGATCCGTCATGATGGGAGACTCAATATGTGGGATACTGACGGGTCGGATGTACTAAAATAAAGATCCGCTGCGATGGGAGACCGACAAGTGATACCAATGGTCGGGATGTACCAAACGGCATCCGCCGCGATGGAGATTGAACCAATGGGCGATACCACGCGGTCGATGCAATTAACAACATCCGCCATGACGGGAAGACCGGTCAAGTAATACCATGTCGGGTTCATCTAATCAAGATCCGCTGGTACCGAGACCGATCAGAAATATGTGTGCACATACCGGTCGATAATAAGGGCTGATTCATTAAACGGAACTGGCCGTAAATGCGTGGAATTCGAATAGTCAAAGTGAAATAAATCCAACATTGACGATGTAAATGGATTTTTATGTATATGCTTAACTTCATAAATCAATTGTAATTTAATTATTGCATTGAAATGCATGTTGTGATATGATAATGATGTGTAAATTGAATAGCATGAGTTTATGTGATATAAAGGCATTATTTGTAAATGCATTTTGATAATTGTAAATGTTTATGGGCTTGCCTAAATGAAATGTTCCTAATGCAATTAAAAAAGTCTATACTGAATAAACTAAAACAAAAATGTTTTGAGAAGATAATGGAAAAGGTCGAGATGCATGGGACTCAGGCTTGAATCCACGGTAATCAGATTGAAATCGGGGATTAGTTGAACACTTTGAAAATGAAAATTAATAAACCAATGAATGTTTTGAGATGATAATTGAAAGCGTCGAATGCGCCGAGACTCATTGGATCCACCAATCGGTCGTCGGGATCAGTCGCGACACTTTTGAAAATGAAAATTTAATAAAACCAAGCAAATGTTTTGAGATGATAATTGAAACTCATTATATGGTTTCGCACCCGAACTTAGGTTGGATTCGCAATCCCGGGTGGACCAGGGAATCAGGCGTGACCTCTTCCTTGTACTTTCTCAATTCCTGGCCGGTTTACATTCTTGATTCAGTAAATGCAGGCGATATGATGACTGGTTTCTCTTTTACGGTTCTAAGAACTCATATTTAATGTTTGACAAGTTTCTTAATGTCATGGCACCTGATTTCTTGCTCGTGGTTTTAAGCAACCCCTAGTGCAGTCTATAACCTCTTTTAGTCAATTTAAAAAGATGGATTAGAAGAGGTAAAATAAAATCTCATTAGTTAGTTGAATCTCATGGCATTAGAGAATTATCAATTTAAGGTTGACGACTAAATTGGATTGTAGCATGCAGATCCAGAAATTATCTGATACACATGATCTTTGTAAAGGCATATCACAGCTGTAAGTGTTACATTGTAATATTTTGGAAATGAGAATTAGGAAATTATAAATTATGGAACCGGAATTGTAGTACTTGAACAAAGGGTTAAGTGTAATTCATAAAAGGACATGAAAACTTCATTAAGTGAGTAGAGATGGGGCCATCATATAAATAACAAAAAACTAATTTGAAAAATTAAAAGGATGAAGGACTTGATGGCAATTAAAGGAGATATTAGAATATAAAAATGGGAAAAACAAGAAGCCAAACTCATTTTTGGTCTCCAAAGTCTAGGGCTCACGTTTGGAGAGGAGAGAAAAGCGAGGGAAGAGGAGAGAGGAGGAAGAAGAGAGGAGAAGGAAAGTCGAAAAAAAAAAAAAGAGATTCGATTATGTGTTTGCCTTGGAATCATTGAGTAGTGGATTATTAAGGTTTGGTATGGAGAATTAGTTTGCTTCTTTAGTTACAGGTTTTGTGGAAAGATCACATAAACCTTTGAATTGTTAGGTGCAGCGGTAAACCCATTGGAAATAAACATGGAATCATCATATTTATATGGGTTTCAGAAGAATTGGTGGACCTTTGGTTGGAATTCATAAGATTTTACCCTAGGGTTTGTTGTATGGAGTTCAAACAGCCAATACAAGTGTTATGGAGTGGTTTTGAATGAATTTCATGTTTGATTATTGATGTATTACGGTTTTGAGGATTGGTTGTAAAAAAAAAAAAAAAAAATTCTGTAAAACCCTTGTTTTTGTTTTGGCTATAAATTAAGTTAGAATCATCCAAATGAATTGATTCAAATTGGTAAAGAACCATAAGAGATAGGGCTACAAATGTATAGAAGGTATCAAGAGCAAATTGTAGCTCTAAGGCTCCCAAATACGGACTGAAAGGTGAACTCTTGTAGCTCACTGATTTTGCTCTGTTTTGGGTATGGTTGTAGTGTTTTGGTCATAAGTGGAGTTTCACTCATCCAAATTGAGTGATTCAAATTTATGGGTACAATAGACTTCTAGGGGAATAAGTTATCTGAAGAAAGGTCAAGCAAAATTTAACCCCAGAGTGCCCAGAAATATTTCCAAGTGGAGCTATGTGAAGATTAATTGCAACGAATTTAGATAATCTAGGTATAAAATACAATAACTTGAGTTTTGGTGATCCAAATTGGGTGATTCCAATTGGAGAAGAAACCTTAGAACCATAGCTTCAAATGAGTGAAGAAAAAAAAGGCAATTTCGTGTGACTAGAAGGTGATATAAGTGAACCGTAGGAAGAAGAACGAAGGAAAACGGAGACCGGCGTGCTACTGCTGCAGTATGGGCTTTAATGGATTTTGGTAAAAATATAATTTTCGTACCAAACCTTGAATTAAACGGACCGCGTGGGGTGATCCCTAAGGGTCAAAAACTAAAACTTTTATAAAATCAGGATTAGAGTCTCGGTTGGTAAAACAAGTTAGGAGGATATATAAGAAAAATGGTGTAATTGAGATTCTTGACATATAGTTGAGAATTGAAGGTACATCACTAATGTGATAGGGAATATTGTGTAGGTGGCCAGACACGGGAAGCGACGTCCACGGAGCCTCATAGAGGCGCGCCGCTTGGCCGGTGGCGAACTTCAAGGTAAGTGGTTCGCCATAGATCTTTTCGATTTCATGTAAATGGTGATGTTGGTAATGAATATGGTAGTTAAGTGTCCCAAAAAGAAAATATTTGAAGAGAGTTTTAGAAGTTTCAAACGGAGTTAGATTTGTGCTTTTGACACTAAGTAAATGTAGTTTTAAAACCCATGTATATATTCCATAAGATATAATGAGATTTAGCGTTATGTAATGATACGATAAATTAATCCATGAGTAAGCTCCTGATAAAGAAAAGTTAGCACTCTGTGATGATGCAGAAAAATTCCTTCGTGGTTACTCAATTTCATAAAAGTATAGCTACATTGCGATGCGGACAATTCCATGCGTGGTTGGCTGTTGTATAGTTTGGCATGAGGCGATGCATTAAATTCGCTCGTAGTTGCCCGAGTTTTAACACTACAATTGCGTCGATAAATTCCATTATTATAGTTGCCAGATAAGCTTTAGCACCCTACGTGCGATGCAGTAAATTCCGTAACGTAGTGGTTGAGATGACTTAGTAAGCCTGCGTTGGCGTTAGTTTTAAATCGCGTGATGGTTAAATAATTAAGGATATACATAGGGTTTTGAAAGAAACCATAAAACAAATGATAAATTGTCATGGTAGTGTTATATTTTATTATAACTTGTTTGTTCATTTGTAGCTGTTTTTCTATTCCATTGTATTAACATCATGGACGGCAGGGCGTCATCATTTGTTGTCTATATGAGTGGGCGATTTATGATCTATGATGTAAAACTTTTGTATGAGATGGACATGTAATTGAAACGGCCACATATTTAGATTTTGAATTTGTATATTTGTAAATATCCACCATGCACATTTCATATATATGATGCATCTAGATATATTCTACTTAAGTTTGTAAGTTTTGTATTTATAAATTGAGGTGAGTGTTAACATATTTGGTGGAAATATGATAATGATTATTACAAGTTTGGGAATAAAGAAGTTGGGAGGAATTGAGGTTTTAGTAGAAGTGTAAATTTCTTGACAGGTAAATTTTTGTTTATCAAAATGCAGCCGTTGTTGGTTGGACCAAAGACATATACAAATTTATTGCACTATTACCAAAAGACTATTGTCTAATCCCCAGCAATAATGCCAACAACTTGTATTTTGTGTTCTATAACTATTGTATTCATTAGAGCATTTTATTAAGGTAAATGTTAATTCTGATTTGTTTTGATCCATCATCTTTCAGTGGAGTCCACAACAAATGTAATTGGTTAAATTAAGATATGATCCCCTTTGGAGATCTAAAAATTTTCAATCAACTACCCCAGCTACCGAAGCTCATACTATTTGGACTATAATAGACAATTTGAATCGTTGTAAAAGCCTTGGAAATAATGAAAACCAAAAAATAATGGATGATTAACAATGAATGACTCTTTTAAAATAATGAAACAAACAAATTTAGATTGAACGATTATCTATAAAGAACATTGGAAATAAAGCTAGTATGAAGAATCAATTCCTGCAGGCATGTATTTTTTGCTTTGAGACCACAGTTTTAAAGCCCAGTCAGGAGCTCATGATGAGTGCAGCTGGATCTCTCAAACCACACGGATTCATCATCTCACTTCATAGGTTTCTCTCGAATACGAGTGGGCTTGATAACTGGCACCCAATCTAGGTGCCTTAATTGCAGGTATTTTTCTTTCTCGATACTTCATACCCTTAACATATGGGTAAACCTTAGCTCCTTTGCATGGTGTGCAAATGGGTTTGCTATCTTGGTTCCTGCTTCCTCAAAATTAGGCAAATCATTGTTTCCATGAGTTAGATCGTTATAACTGATTGGTCCTAGTGAATTAGGCCCGAACTCTCACTTGTGTAGTGATAAATAACAACCATTCTCGGTTTCAAGTGAGAAGGATGTCGATTTAATTACCACAGGAAGCACATTAGATAATCAATATCAGGGTTCCTCATACCCACAGGAAATTGTTCATCACTCTCGAGATACCTTCTCTGTGTCACTCAGGAGGGCCTCCTTTGGAAATCAAGCTGAGCGACCGTTATGGGTATAGGAAATGGCATTGGGATCGATTCCGCAGCTGTGACAAATGGTGGTTATGGGAGTTCGATAATGAATCAGTGCGGGAAAAGATAATTTAATGATAGCGTCAATTGATAGGGTGGGTTTCTAAATCCTTTGGATTACCATACGTGGCTTCTTGATCCAGAAAACCTTTGCCGTGAGCGGCGGTGAAATCAGAATTTATGGAATTCAAACAACAGGTGGTAATTTGAAGAAATACAAATCTTGCTCCATTCATGACCTTCTACGTGCGTTGAATCGAAATTAAAAACAAAAATACAAACTAATCTAAAGAAAGAAAATTCAAATAAGAGCCTTAAACCCCATGGATCTCTCTTTAGTCGCGAGGATTCACAGTTCCATGGTGTGACTCATTGTAGAGTTTATGAGGTTGGGTGAATTTCGATGTACCTCATTTGGACTTTAGTTAAGCGCCCCGATTGGTTGTTGATGTGTGACATCAATTCATTGTCATGACCACATTGTATGAATCTTACTATCATGGCCTTGTTTGGTGACATGTCTTTCCAGTGAGCGATGTCGCGACCATTTACTCTTGTCACGACCTCCTTTTCTTTGGATCGATGTCAGCGGCGACTTATTGACCGGCGACCTCACCTCTTTGTATTTATCAGCGACATCACAATATTGTCAGCGACCTTGGATTGCTGATGGATCATGACCTCGCTTTATGATGTCGCGACCTGCACATACCACTTCTTATTAGCCAGCGGCTTGTTTAATGACGCCATAACCTCAAGTCTTGCGAATTGATGTCGCGACAACCGGGTGTTATTATGACCATGCTGCACCTGACTATTGTCACGACCCCGTGAGGTGATCGTGTGAACCTCATACGTGTAATTGGTATCGCGTGACGGCAGTCTTGTCGCGACCTCCTTTTAAGAGCAATGATGCCGCGACCTTAGTTTCTTTACGAAACTTGTGTCGCGTATACGGTCGGTGTTGATGTTCTTATTTGCATCCGGATGTCGCGACATAAATGTGTTAATTATTCTCTTACCATTCGGCGACTTCTTTTTTTGGTGTCGCCTCATTATCCAACTGTCTTTGGGTTTAGTGCAGTAAAAGCCTCGAATGATGTCGCGACATCATATCTTCTTCTTCATCAATTCTACAGTTTGCTTGACTTAGGTTCCTTTTTTTCACTTTTGTCGTTTTTTATCTTTGTTAACCGTTTGCGACTTGGCTTTGTAGTTTGCAACCTTAATATGTATTTTGATTACTGAAAAAGCTGTGACATCAAATCTTTTAATCCTTTTGCGCCTCCCTGCTACTTGACTTCCTTGACCAATTAATTATCTTTGTTCGGTCATATTACGCTCCTTTTCTTGCAAATTGCCTTTCTTTTGTTTTCTGCTTTGCCACAGTTTGGTGAAAGTATTCCATATTCACGCATATACATCCCGGTCTTTTATAAAATCAATCGGAAAAATGGGCATTAGGTGACTTTAAGCTCATCAAACTCCCCCCCAGAGCTTAAATTTTGCTTGTCCCCAAGCAAAGAAAAATTGTTTGTCCTCGAGCAAAGGACATTTTTAATTACGTTGCGGCTTTTCTCATTCAACTCTTTTGTTCTAGAATTAAGAAATATCACTATTATTTCAAATTTTAGTTTTTATGCAAGAACAGAGCATAGTATACTTCCATTACAAAATTTCTTGATAAACTAATGTATGCAAACAGTTTATTTAACAAGTCTTGTTACGTATTGTGTGCGGTCTTGATCGCTTTCTGACCGTATTTGAATTTAGTTAATCTTGGGGTTTTGTGAAGCTGTTTATCAAAATTACATATGCTTGTTTTCTTATTGATCTCCACTAATGTAGGTAAATTCAACCTTGGGAATCAATAAGGTCTTTCAAACTACCTAACAATGTTGGGCTTAAATAATTGGGTAGATAAATGGGGAATTTGGGTTTATGTTCTGCAGTTTCCATCTTAATCTCTACATTGTTTCCTTGACTTTATTTCTTTTCTTCTTTTTTGAATTCTTTTATGGAATTTCTGCTTCCATATTTACTTTATTTGATAGATTCCTTTGTTCTTGACTCTTTTGCTTTTTTATTTTTTAAAGATTTGGAATAGTGTAATGTTTGTCTTCTTGAAACTCTATTGCTCTTAGAACTTTGAAATTTAGCAACTCAGTACAGTTGACATTAGAGTACTAGGTGTTTAAACACCCCTACGAGCTTAATTATTCAAGAGTAATAGGCCACAAGACAAAACTTATTCCTTATCTCACTAGCCTCTGCCTTTGACTTCTTCAGTTCTTTTTTTTTTTTTTTGTGTCAAAATTTTGGGGATAATATTCCCCTAAACTTGTTTCTTTCTTTATACTAAACTTTCATGAACTGGCTTGGATAATTTGGAGTTCTTTCTTCTTGAGTTTATTGCGAGAAGGGGATCTCGGTTTTCAATTCTTATTGAAGAAATAAAGGCTTAATTGGCTCAAATCGGGAACTAGGGATACATCAACGAAGCATATTTTGAGGTCGCTAGAATGGCTTAAACTCGAGGATGGCCTCATCATTTCTGTTGGTTTGTTTCCACCTGATTTCGCCTCAATCAATAATCAAACAAGTTCTAGAATTTGTGGACTCTAAATCTAAATTCCCAGAGAAGATATTTCTAATTTATGTCAAAGATTTCATCAGTTTTGTTGACGTGTATTATTTATTCAAGACTTATACTTATTCCTTGTCTACTTACATTATTTTAAACAAATTATTTTGTTCTATCGGCAGAACTAATTTCCAAATTTTTGCAATTAAACTGAATTTAAACAGAACAGTAAACAACCCTAATTCCAGTTTCTTTATTCATGCCTTGATCATGCAAAAAATGCATTATTTAACATAATTATTTATTTAATTCCTCAACGAATAAATAACCACGAAATGCAATTAGGAGTCTAATGAGCGACCAATTTATCGATTACTTGAAATTTATTCAAGGATCGAATTATTTCGATATTGTACATTCTGCTTTTCTTACAAATAAAACTGTAACTAAGTTCGAGAAAAACCCTTTATTTCTTGATCTAAATTCCTATATTTTCTTTTGAAGGTTGCGGCTTCTGCTTCAAAGTTTGGCTCACCAGACCTTGAGCTCCTCCAAGAGTGATTCGGCAGTTAATAAGGTCGTGCAACAAATTGGAGCCTTCTCTCCCTTTTTCTTTGGAGCTTCTCTGGTTGATGGGTTCTAATTAACCCTTCTTCCATTTCCTTCGATCGACCACTCTCTTAATTACACATCGTTTATGGAATAGGAATCGAATAGGTTTGTTTCAGGCTCCATTCATTCCATAAACTCTGTGTTCATAACCTTGAAGCTCTTCTTTTCTCTTTTTCTCCATCTTCCTCATTTTCCTTGTTCATTCTTGCCTTGTCTTCCCGTCCTTTTATAGTGATTTAGCCTCTCGGGAAGAACAAGGTTATTTGTTCTTATTTTTAAGTTTTCAATATATACATTGAATGAGACTACTCGCATTCTTGCCCTCTTGAGGTTTACGATGGAAATTTCTAGAATGAAGTGATGAATATTGAAGGATTTTCCTAAATCCCCTATGATTATTCTCCTCGAAAATGACCATTATAAACGATCGGTTTATTGATGAATTAATTATGTTTACGCATTAATTATTATCTAATTTCGGATGTGAATAAGTGTTACCCAAGCGGAGAAGGTTTAATAAATTTTTGTCTTTGTCCATTAAATTTAGGAGCAAAATTAAAGGCGCCCGGTGGCAACCCTTCCTCATGTATGACCTGCAGTTGTTTAATCGAGACATACTTAACATGGGAATGAGTTATCCTCTGGCTGCGACATAAGGCTTTTTAATTTGTCGCAACATCACCACTCTCTTGAAGGACTTACTCTTGTCGCGACCCAGATGTTCTGTCGCGACCTCTATTTCTGTCCTTCAGCATCTTGTAGTCCACGACATCAACTTTTGTTCGCGACTTGAGTTTAATCATGACATCGATTTTTGTAGTGACACAGTCTAATTCTTTAAATCTAATGAGCAGAGTGACTTTTAAGCTGTATTAGTGCATATTCTCGGCATTCAATTAAATCCATTCACACACGAAATTCAAGCATGTATTCTATTCAATTTCATAGAATTTCTATAGGGAAAGGAATGCTCCTTTTCCATGGATTACTGCTTACACGAGTTCTTTGGAGTTATACTTGGGTTTGTTCCTTCTTGCACGAGCCATTCACGCATAAACACTCACGCAGCATTTCAGGAAAGGATTTAATTAAACAAAAATTAACTTCTCAGGTACTAACTAATCATTATAAGAACTAAAGAAAACAAACTCAAAGTGAATTCTAAAAAAAAAAAATTAAAGTCGAAAATCAGAAACTAAAGTCTCACGAGTTGCCTCCATAATTTGCTTTCAGTTTTAGTCCATGCATTTGGACTTAACAGTTTGATTCTTTCTCTCTCTCAATGAACGGTATGGCTCTTCCTTTTCTTTCCTCCACTGCTTTGATAGTGCCCGATTATTTGTCAGTGACTTTAAATTCTTCGGCATCGGTCTTGATATTCTTGTTCGAATGTAGTACTTGACATCGCAATATATAGTCCCTCCCGCGTTTCAATTTTCTGAAACAATCTTAATGGAGTTAAATGAAGAACTTGATCCCCTCTGCAGACTCTTTCTCAGAATCCTTTGATCATGCCATTTTCTTTGTCTTATCTTTGTATATCCTAGCATTATCATGAGAACTTCATTTCTCGATTCTTCAGTTCATTAAGTTGAAGCAATCTCTTCCTTTGCCATTTTGAAGTTGAAATTCGAGTTTCTTGATGGCCCACATAGCTTGTATTCCAATTCAAGAGAGGTGACGGGCTTGCCAAAGCCAATACGTATGGAGACATCCCGATGGGGAGTTTTGAATGCGATCTGTGAGCTGAGTCGTCATTGAGTTTGGAAGACCAATCCTTCCTACTTGAACTTCTGATGCTTTTCCGGATCCTTTTAATCTCTCTGTTGAAAATTTACCTTGCCCATTAGTGCAGGGGATGCGCTAGGCTCATTATATGTTTAATCCCATACCTGCTCAGTAAGCTGCGAAGATTTCGGAGAAGTGGCTTCCCATCCTTGATGATAGTCTGGGTGTTCCCGAATATGCTTTCGACATGTTCTTTTACGAGAAACTCTAAATTTGTATTAACATCATTCCTTGAAGCGAGCTATTTAGAAACATAATCCCTTGCTAGCGGTATATACGAGGTTCCAAATGATTGTGGAAAGGTCCGTAAAATCTATCCCATTACATCAATCCTACGCTGATATGCCTCGTAAGGGCGTTTCATTTATATTCTTGATATTTCCAATTTTTGGCATCTATCCGTAATTTGACCGGTGATCTGATCCTTGAAAACGGTGGGCCAATAAATCGATTGGAGTATCTTATGAGTTGTTCTTCTCCGAAATACCCCCATATGGTGATGCATGGCATTCATTCTAGTGCACTTTGTTCACCCTACGCTGCAATCTTCTTATAATCATATCGGCGCACGATTGGAGTGCCCCAGTGCTATTTTGAACCCTATTTAAAATAGGTTTTGAGTGCTTTTTGCGCACTAATCATATAAATTGAGCCAATTTTCATGTGCATGTCCACTTAGTGTTTTTTATTTGTTTTCGAGATTGTTTTGGATAGTTTTGCAGGTTTTTGAGAACTTGATCCCGTGACTTGGCTTCTTATTGATGTTGATGCGAGAATCTCGATGATTTCACCGTAGAGGTGATGAAATGTCAAGATTGGTGAAGAATTGAAGGCAAAGTGATGGATAAAGTGCGGGAGGATGCGTGAGGCAAAAGCGGGAAGCGAGCAATTCCGAGTTTTCGCTATGATTGCGAAAATTTGTTGGGATTGCGAAATTTGCAATCATAGCGAGAATTTACGCGATCCTAAGCCCGAGGAGATGAAGGAGATTTAAGCTAGGCTAGAGATTTAAGCTAGCTAGTGAAATTTCTTTGTGCCTAGCGAAATTTTCCTCCCACAAAAAATTTCGCTAGGCTACTTATTCATTGTTAGCGAGAACCATTTGTTGATAGCGAAATTTCCATTTAATATCTACGTAAATTTGCTAGACTAGCGAAATTTCGCTAACATAATAAATTTTAGCTATGCTAAGCGAGAATTTCTACATAAGCGAAATCTACGACCCACTATGTTTTTGTTTATTTTTGGTTCTAAGCGACCAAGTTTTGATAAATTACCATTTGTCCCTGATGTAATTTCATATTTTAAGCGATTTTGTATTTAACACTTTGGGTTTGACTATATAAACCTTAAACTTTGTAGCAGAAAAAAAACTTATCATTTGTCACAGTTTCCATGACTTTCATTTTCGGGTTTTATTTGCCTCTTCTTTCTCCTCTTTCTTTCCATTTTCTGCGGTACCCAAACACCCTACTTGAGGATGACAACTCGAGGGATGTAACTAAACCCCCTTTTCTTGAAGGGAGGATCCTTTTTGGTGGAGGTTTGGAGGTAAGTTTCCATGCCCTCTCATTTATCACCTTTGCATTTATGAGCATTTAAGCTCACATCTCACCACAGAGTTGGAAACCTCCTGAATCATTACCTTGATGTGTTGGCAAGCTTTGTGGTTATAGTGGATGCTTAAGCTTAGATCCACTGTCATCCACTTAGTTGTCTCCTATTAGTTGCCGTAGGTTTCCTCTTTGAGGCCATATGCACACTGTAAGGGACTTGAATGCTCAATGAATGCCATATCTCATGAGGGAGTAATTTAGGGTTTAGGTTTTAGTGCCAAATGAGGTGGGTTTGGGAAAAGACTATAGGTCATTATCCCAATGCGAGGAAAAAAAACCGAGGCATGAATACACCTTAAAAATCCAATCCAGTGACCCAAGACTTCAAAGTCTTAACTAAATTTTCCTTTAATTTATTTGGAGTTTACAACCATCTGACTCCTTTGTTTTGAACAAAACCTTAAAATCAATACCATTTCAGCTGGTTGCACTTCTCATTTCAGAAAACCATCAGTGTTCGACCACAGACACTATCTTTAGAGTAGCCTCGCTACGGCGATGGGACACCCTAGGATACAAATTTTGTTGATTCCTATGGCCCTCTTTGTGTACGAATCAAATAGAGCGCGTTCAGGGGATGGTATACAGTGAGATAAGAAAATTTACATTGAACTTGTAGTTCATATCCACGAGTTTTGGTAAAATCTCATTCCCTTTTGATTTTATCATTTTCCACTTACGGAGTTCAACTACTTGGGGATTTAAATTTTTCAGTACATTCGGTTTTCTTTGCTTTAATTTTATCTAACCTTAACCACCTTTTGTTAGTTTTGTTTTGGTTGTTTTCTGTTGATTATGTGAAGTAATGCGAGGCTTGATTTATGCAGTGGGATAGGAACACTGCGGGTAGGCTTGAGAGGGTGACTGCTGCACAGGAACAGGGCTTCGAAATTGATCCTCACAGTGCTCAAATGGATCCTCCACAGGAGGAACAACAAGCCGACGAGGTGCTGGGAGCCCGATGCGTAGCCAGATCCGTGAGGATCACGTACACCCACCGGGTGAGTGCACCCTCATGCATAGTCCCCCCTGTTGGGGAGGTGGCGGTGAAGGACTGGTGCCCTTCCCACATTCCATGGCATGGAGAATGAAAACCTTCTGATCACATAGGGGTTTGAGGAAGTATGCACCACGCTTGAGAGGTGCGTGGACATGGAGCTCCTCAAAGTTAAGAAACTTTCCACGACCCGAGAATGAGCAAAAATTTGGCTAAATGCGTAAGTAAAGAACCATAAGAATTGGGGCTGAGCTGAATTCTAAATTTATGGTGCTCACAAGACAAACAACTTGAAGACAGCAAATTTACATTGTAGCTCATGATGAAGTGAGAGGTTCTACGATCTTTGGGAGAGATTTATGGAGACTATCGGTGCATGCCCACACCATGGGTTGATACATGGATGCTGGTGAACCACTTTTTATGATGGAATGTCCTTCCATGAAACAATTATTGGAAACTATGTGTGGAGATTTCTTGAGTAAAAATCTGATGAGGCAATGGACTTCCTCAGTATGTGGCCGAGAGACCTCGAGAGTGGGGATGAGCAGGCAAGAGAAGCCCAGGACATATTGACCACGGTGAACCAAGAGGAGGCATGTATGCCCTCTCAGAAGATATGGAGTTGAAAGCTAAGGTATCTACCTTGGGTACAGAAAGTGGAAGAATGAAAGAAAAGAGTCCATGAGGTGCGACGGTGTTGAAAGCCATGCAATTCAGCTTGTTTGTTGCCAGTCCGATGACCACTAGGAGAACCATGTTAAACCCAATATGAGGATGCAAATGTGGTAGAGACGAAACAGACTGCAAACAAATGCTCCATATGGCAACACAACCCCCGATTGGAGGATTCACCTAACCCTTCACAGAGCCTCGACCTCGCATCTGACATCAATGACACCCACCCTCTGTTGAGCGAGCCGTTTTGAATGAGCAAAGTGGTGGAAATTTTGGAGCAAAAGCATGTGCTCAGTTGAACAAAAAATTGAAAATGTAAGCTCCTTGAACAAGAGAATAGATGGTACGGAAAGTAACCTTAGCAGAAAATTGGCCGGCTTGCAAGCATCCCATGCGAGAATAGAAAATCGGCAAGAGGCGGAGGTTCCTTCTCGGCCAGCGCGAATCGAGGAGTCTATGGCAGGCTATTCGATGAACCTTCCCCAAAAATGGATGAAATCAGAAGAATTTGTCGTACCTTAAAAGTGGAAAAGTTGGTGCTTGATGCCCGAGCACATTGAGAGCAGAAAAGGGGAAGAATTGGGCTGAACATTTTCTTGAAGGAGGACTCAATGGAAGCACTTGCCGCCCACCTCCATTTCCCCCGAGCACTAGAGGCAAGAAGGCACTGACAGTGGGCATCACAGAACTCTAAGGTATGTGAGGTCGACATACCCCTTTTTGGACATCGTGAAAAGCAGTCCGCATCTTGAAGTTTTGAAAGATCTGCATCTTGATCAAAGGGTTGGGCATTGAAAAAAAAGCATTCTGGCGAACAGTTAAGCTGTCATCAATCTGAGACAATGGTGAAATCTGAGGATCCGGGGTCCGATACTCTTGATTGGCATTGGAGGAACTGTTCAATAAAGCCTTTGTTAAACTTGGTGCGGTGTCGACTGCCATCTCGGTGTATGGCTGACTAGGTTTTGGGCGAAACAACCAACATCACCTATCTTTAGCCGTCGTTCAATGAAAATACCAAAAGGGATGGAGGATGTGTTGGTAAGTAAGATAAAGTTCCTCTTATCCAGATGGATTTCGTGGTTCTCGACACGGGGCACGGAGGCGGAGACATGTCGAGTGCCCGTTATATTGGGAAGGCCATTTACGTATCATCTGTTATCAATTGCGAGGAATGGGGTCATCGGCTCACATTTGGCAACATGACCTTCAGACTGACATTTTCCACTTGAGCAATAAGCGAAAACCCGGTAGGATGAGGGAGAGAAAATAAAGGGAAGTTTGCACAGAGTGTTTGCGGGTAGGGGCATGATATTAACAAGCGGCGGGAAGAATTGATGGAGAACAATGAAGTAGAATTAATGTAAGATACGTTTATACTGCAACGATCCCATTACTGCCACGGAGACCGGATTACAAAACAATGGAGCTGGCATGAAGCGCTGCGGCACACACCACTGCATGCGTGGAGAATTCTCCTCACGGACCTCATGAATCGATGGCTACACAGTGAATGTTCTGCAGACTTACAGAATACCACTCCATTTTGTTGAAATTTTGCCTGTTATTTTAAATAATTTTGGTTTTAGTGATTTTATTCACTTTTACCTATTTTCTTTTCAAATATTTTTTCGCATTTACAAGCTTATCTTATCTGATTTTTTGTTTGAAATGTTACGGGAGGTTGCGGTCTGGGAAAAATCATTTTCCTCCTGCATTGCGATCTGATCTCGAGTGCAACTATTCAGCTACATCGCCATTCCCTCCACAGTTCCCAGGCCGTTCGTTTCATCTTATTGGAGATACCTGGTTCTTTTGAAAAAGCTGATAATTTTGTGAAATATACTGACATAGAAATATACCATGCGGCTACATTTTCTACACTTTTACAAATCATTCTCGTACCTATATTTTGGTATTTCTACTCTTGCCTTTAGTTGAAACATTGAAGCCTGTATGTTACGATTAATGATAGAACAATTCCATCGTGATTTAGTTTTGGTCGATGGAGTTCGGCTTATTCAACCTTGAACATTCCCCACTTTAGCTAATTCACACACGCACAGTTGCACCCAATAGGTTGAGAACTTAGTACCTCTTTCCACTTTGCAAAGCCGGTCTTAAATTTGTTGGCGACCATGTAGGTTTGTGTTACCCATGTATGAAGAGACGATGTAGTCTTCCAAATGAAAAAGAAAGAAAAGAAATAAAAGCGTGGCTGGCTTTGCCTTGAAACCGAACACGGTCAGGGGTATATGGCGAGCCTTTAAAGGCCGATGCCTAAACCTTAATTGGTTGGGAGTCATCGACTTAGTGTTCGCTACAGTGGATGGGTAGAGTTTAGGCGTGTTGTAGATTGGCAATTCTGAAATCATTCGGAGTCGGGTGAAACTGCGAGTTTGTGGTCGGTTGATCCTTTTGGCTTGATGCTAAGCCTTAATTGGTTAGAGAGTCATGGTGGACCCGTTATACGGTTTGATGAAATCGAGTTTTAGCATTACACCTACATTGCCGTCGAGGAAGAAATAAGAGTGTAGCTAGTCTATTTAGTTAATTCAGCCAGGTTTAAGGCCATGGCGATGTAGCTAGGTTGGGGGAGGGAATAGCTTTGCAGTTATTGGCTCAAGCGGTGCACCTTAGGAACAATTAGATGTTGGTGGAAGTTCGGGTTGACTTCTTTGGAGCAGATCTTTGCCCTGAACTTGTTGCTTGCATAGTCTTTGTTCTTTCAATATCGGTTTGACGAGGGTGTAAATTATTCATATTAAAGGAAAGCTTACTGTACACACTTTTTGAACAATATGCACTTTTTGTAAAAAGCCTGACATACATACCTTTATTGTTTTTAGCATTGCTAAAGGGGTAGCAACGTGTCGGTTGGGGGTGTGATTAGTGCCCCGAAAAGTCTTGGCCACAGGCTCTGTTAAAAATAGGTTTGAGTGCTTTGCGCACTAATTATATGAATTGAGCGATTTTCATGTGCATGTCCACTTAGTGTTTTTGATTTGTTTTGGTTGTTGTTTTGGATGGTTCACGGGTTTTGAGAACCCCGTCAGCAAAGCAGCTTCTTATTGGTGTTGATCGCGAGAATCTCGATGATTTCCACTTAGGCTAGGGTGATGAAATGTCAAGATTCGAGTGAAGAATTGAAAGGCAAGTGATGGATAAGAGTGCGAGGGAGGGATCACGAGTGAGCAAAGCAGACGAGGCAATTCGAGTTTTCGCTATGATTGCGAGAAATTTATTTGGGATTCTTGAAAATTTAACAATCATAGCGAAAATTTCGCAATCCTAAGCGAGAGTGAGAATTTAAGCTAGGCTGCGAAATTTCGCTAACTAAGCGGGAATTTGTGTACTGTGAGTACGAATTTCGCTGCTCTAAAAAATTTTAAGCTCAGGCTACTCAATTTAATAACTAATAGAGCTCCAGCGATTGATAAGCGAAATTTCCCATTTCGCTATCTCTTGTAGAGATTTCGCTAGCATAGCGAAATTTTAACCTCACTATGAAATTTCTGCCTCTTGAAATCTCAGCCCACTATGTTTTTGGTATTTTTGGTTTTAAACGACCACGTTTTGATAAATTACCATTTTGTCCTTATGTAATTTCATATTTTAGGCAATTTTGTATTTTAACACTTTGGGTTTGACTATATAAACCCCTTAAACTTTGTAACCGAAAAAAAACTTATCATTTAATACAGTTTTCCCGCAGCTTTCATTTTCGGGTTTTATTTGCTCTCTTCTCTCTCCTCTTTCTTTCATTTCTCATTTGCTTAAACACCCCCTTGGGGATGACAACTCAAGGGATGCTTGGCCAAGCCCCCTGTGAAGGAGGTCAGTGGAGGTTTGGAGGTAAGTTTTCATGACCTCTCATTTATCCTGCTTGCATTTATGAGCATTGCTCCTGTATCTCACCCTAGGTTGGAAACCTCCTAGATCAGCCTCGCGATGTATTTGGCAAGCTTTGTGGTTATAGTGGATGCTTAAAACTGATCTTGTCGTCCACTTAGTTGTCTCTATTAGTTGCCGTGGGTTTCCTCTTTGAGGCCATATACTGTTGTAAGGGACTTGAATGCTCAATGAATGCCATATCTCATGAAATTAATTTAGGGTTTAGGTTTTAGTGCCCAAATCAAGGTCTAGGTTTGGGAAAGACTATAGGTCATTATCCCTGACCTTGAGGAAAAAGAAGCAGAGGCGTAGATACACCTTAAATCGATCAGTGACCGAGACTTCAAAGAGGTCTTCTTTTCTAAATTACCTATTTAAATTTATTTGCAGTTTACAACCATCCAACTCACTGTTTTTGAACAAAACCTTAGCCAAAATCAAATACCATTTTGACTCAAGTTTGCACTTCTTATTTCATGAAGAAAACCCATCCACGTATTTTGAATACTGGGCCAGCTATCTTTGCCGAGTAGCCTCGCTACGGCGATGGGACACCTAGGATACAAATTTTTGTTGATTCCTAAGCCCTCTTGTGGCGCGAATCACACCCCTCTTGTAAATAACCAGGTGGAATTAATCCGGATATAATACCTAACATGATCTGAGGCTTTCTTTTACGTTGGTATTTGAATTCGGAAGGAACTACTCGACAGGCTAAGTAGTTCCTGATATCATCATACCATGGCATTTGGAATGACAATTGGAAATAGTTGCTCATCGGGAGTTCTCTTTTAGTCTTATCTCCTCTCTTCTACAGTTTCTTTCTATTACGGACAAGTGATCGGATATCACATTCAATCACCTCCTTTTTATCTTATAATTTCGGTCAGGCTCTTGATTAGTAAGCACCCACCTTATTAGTCTTGAGAAGCTAGCCTCTTTTTTGACATCGGATATTTGATGATTGCATGATACGTGAACTATAACATGGGATCGGAATGCATGGCCTGAATTTCTCCGCAAAGCAAACATGGCTAGCATCTCCTTTTCGGTTATTGGAATAGTTTTCTTGTGCTTCATTGAGTGCTAGCATAGTATGTAGGCTGCGAATATTTTTCTCTTTTCTTTGCCCGTCTGGCCCCGTTGCGAAATCAACGGCATCACACATTACTTGAATTCTTGATCCATTAGTGCGACCATGATAGGTGCTGTTGTCTGATCTTGATTTCTTCAAAGCTGACCTTGTAGGAATCATGAAATTAAACTTTGTGTCTTTCTCGATGTCACATAGTGATGCGATTTATTTAAAGTTTTGATGAATCTCCTATAAAAATCGACATGCCCAGAAACTCCTTATCCCTTTTACTGTTGTGGGAGGTGCTAGAGTTTTGATTATGGAAATCTTAGTTGGTCACTTCTAGTACTATGTGAAATTTTATGACCAAGAACAATACCTTCTGTTACCATGGAAATGGCATTTTCCTAATTTTAGTGCTAGTTGCTTGTCCTTGCATCTTTGAAATCTTTGTTTCGGGTTGTTCGGACATTGTTCAAAAGCTGGACCCATACCGCGTAATCATCCAGCAAAAATTTCCATGGCTTCCTCAGCCAAATCGAGAACATCTGACATCATACACATCACGGAAAGTAGCGGGGCATTGCATAGCGAATGGCATCCTTCACGACAAAGGTACCATAGGGCATGTGAATGTGGTCTTTTTCTTAGTCCTCCGGTCTAATTGCATCTGGTTGTAGCATGAATGCCGAGTCGAAACAAAAATGAGGTGTCTATTTAGTCGTCCAACATCAGATCAATGAAGGGCAAGAAATGATCTTTCACGGTTGCTATGTTTGAAACTCACATGTCGAGTGCATACTCTCCATCCTATCCCTTTGTTCTTGTTGGAATTAATTCATTTCTTTCATTGCGGATTATAAGTAAATCCACCCTTCTTTGGAACCACATGGTAGGCTAACTTGAGGACTATCACATTGCATAGATAAACCGACATTTAACCATTTGAGCACCTCCTTCTGACTACTTCTTTCATTCTTTTTGGATTCGGTCTCCTTTGATGTTCCAACGGTCGGCCTTGCACTCTTCTAAAAGTATTTTGTGCATGCATATTGATGGGCGATACCTTTAACTCTTGATAGACCAGCTATGGGCTCATATGATTCCTTAAAATTTCCGGTAACCTCGTTCCTCGGCATCCATTAAGTCTAGCGAAATTATTCTTGGTTTACTCTTTAGCCCAGGTCAAGCATACTTTAAATGACTTGCGACTCTTTCACTAGCCCTTCTTCATGGTTTCTTGATGAAATTCCTTTTCTTCATTTTGGTCTCTTTTTCATCTCATTTGTTCAGACTCATCAATTTGTCTCGATGAATTGTAAGCGATGTGCGAAAATCACGAGATCAAATCTTCTAGATCTTGTGGAATTCATCTTTTCATTGATTGAGAAAATTGGGCATTACAATCATAGTAAAACTTCGAGTTATTGGCATATACATCTTACATTGACTTGATATCTTCCCTTTCTATGTCTAAATTCTTCAAACTCTTAATTAAATTGAAATCGGTATCTGCTACTCCAACTCTGAGGGTGAAATTCCCTTACACGCCGATTGTTGCTCCAGTTCTGAGAATGGCCTTCCCGGCAATAGGAACTTGTGAATCTTCTCGTATCGGTACAATGAAATTATCTTTGGAAAATAATTTTCAACCTTTACCAGCACATCTTCTATGATTCCTTCGGGTTTGCAGGGGTTATCGCCCATTTGAGTAGCAGTGGTGGGAGTAAGCACCGGAGGCAACTTCTTGGCAGCGAGAATGGGGCATTAAATTGATCTTGGCACAGTCCGCGAGCTTTACGAAACCAGGCTCTCCGATGGTGCGGGGGAATGGTGAAACTCCCTGGATCCTTCATCTTTTCTGGTAAGCCTCTCTTGATCACAGCACTGCAAGTTGCAGTCAGGTTCACAACTCCTTCTTCAACAATCTTCCTCTTTTTGCTTTCGGTATGTCTTTGAAAATTTTGCATAAGTGGCATACAGTCCTTTACTTCTGTGAAGGCATCTTGATCTCTAACACTACGAAAGGTTTCAAAACCTTGCAAGCTTGTTCTTCTATCTTTGATTTGCGGCCTCGTGGAAGTAGTGCGTAAACGACATTATAGGTTTTCTTCTTGCTTCCTTCTTCTCTGACCCAGTTGTTCCTCCTTTATTTCCTTCTCCGAGTGTTTGACATTGTGCGGGCCTTCCTCTCCACTTGTTGGTTTCTGTCTTTTACGTCTTCTTCTCGAGTCTTTCCCACTTGCTTGGTATACGGCCATACAGTCTTTAAGTTCTTCTTTGTCCTTTGGAGGCATCTTTCATTGTTTGGTTTTGCGGGGGTTAGGTCCGGTTGCCCTATTTGTGTCTCGAGGTTCTTGAGGAGGCATTTGTGGTCTTACGAAAATTTGAGGTGGTATTTGGGGCTTCCCGATTACGCAGGCTTTGTTCATGGAGTTTACTTGGCTTCTTGTTGCCATGAATTGCGGCATTTGATCTTGAATGGTTAGACTCTCCTCGACTACGATGCTCGTTTCTTTTCACCTCCTTGTTCTTCTTTGCGGGAGACGGTGGTTCCTGATATCCTTGTTGAGGATGTTGTCCATGCCTTGGGCCTTGTGAAGTCCCCCACCATATGAAAAATTTTCATGGTTCCTCGATCTTTGGATGATATCTTTGCGGAGTTAGGATTTGGTTTGAAGTGATAACTTCTTGCCTCCCCAAGTATAACCTCTTCGACATCATAAAAGCAGGTTCTTCGGTGATTTATCGGCACTTCCTCTCAAATGGTTCCCTCATTTGCTCTATTTCATGAGACGTGTGCATCTTCTTCTCTTGCTTGTCCATTCCTATGCATGATGGCATCTAACTTGGCCTCCATGGGCGTCATCTTGCTCGGCTCATGACTCCTTTCCTCTGCAATTACTCTTGAAAACTTCCCGTCGCTCATATTGCAGCTGTAGGTCCTGTCAGATCTCTTGCCTCTTCAGCACTCTTACGTTTGAATGCTCCACAGCATGAAGCATTAATAATGCCCTTAGATGTATCATTCAAGGCATGATACACTATGTCCATCTGAGTCTTCAAGTCTATTCCATGCATCGGGCATCTTTTCAGCAACCTTTTGAATCTCTCCCATGCTACATAAAGGCTCTCATCTTCCCCTGGCTGGAACCTGATTATCTCCCCTCCTTCTGCGAGGTGGTGATGGGAGAAAAGAATCTACCAGTAGGCCATAAGCTCCTCCCAGTATCCAGCAGAACCCATTATGGTAGAGATTCGCCGTGGTATTTGCGTATCTCTTAAAGAAAATGGGAATAAATGCAATTTTATGACCTCGGTCTCACCATTTAACTCACCGTGTTTTCCATCTGAGAAACCTTCTAGGTGCTCATTTGGGTCTTATATTAGGATGATGACCCGATGTGTTGTTGCTGAACCATTATGTCAGGCAGCTTCGGGTTAAATTATTTGCATCGATTGTAGAACATAGGGTTGCGAGTGGCTCATCTGAATAATAGGTCTCCAAAAGTCCTCCATTGTATGTCGGTGATTGGAGGTCTTATGGGTTTCTTTGTTCTCAGATCCTTGATCATTCTTGCCTTTCATACGCGTTGAGGTTTTACGCGCTTTTCGTTTTTCTCAAGCTTAAGTGTTCTTTACAGTCGGTATCCTACTGGAATCGGTCAGTGTTCTGTTTCCTATGCATTAAGTTTTCCACTGAAAATCAAACACACTTACATTAATAGGATTAGTCAGACCCACAAATATTTTCAATATGGCTTGTTAAAAGTTAATGGCTAAAAATAACCACTGCTTTGAAAAACTATTTTTGTTCCTTTTCTTTTAAATGTCCAAATTAGCATTTCCTTCTTTCATGCAAGATATTGATCCTACTAAATTCTTTCGATCCCCAAACAGCGCCATAAAACTTGTTGGTTGGACCATAAACATATACAAATTTATTAACATTACGAAGGACTGTTATCCGACAATAATGCGACAACTTACATTTTGTGTTCTATAACTGTATTCTTAAAGCATTTTTATTAGATTTAAATCATTGTGTTACGGTTGTTTGATCCATCATCTTTTAAGTGCCTGGAGTCTAACAAGTAGTAAATTGGATTTAAGTCGGTCTCGATCCCACAGGAGATCTTAAATTTTCAATCAAAACTACTGACTACTCGAAACTTTATCTTATTTGGACTATAATGAACAATTTGAATCACACATCAAAACCTTGAAATAATGAAAACCAAAAATAATATGAATGAATAACAAATGAATGACCCCTCTTGAAATAATGAAATGACAAATTTAAGATTGAGCAGGTTATCTACAAAGAGAACATTGGAAATAAAGCTATTGTGAAGAATCAATTCCTACAGCTTGTATGATATTTTTGCTACAGACCTGATTTTAAAACTAGTCCAGGAATATGATATTGCAGTGGGTCTCTCAAACCACCGTTCATCCTCACCTTCAGTTTCTCTCGAATCTGAGTGGAGCTTATTAACTACTTACCTGTCTGGGTAGCCTTGTTACGGGTATTTTCTTTCTCGATACGCCATTACCCATAACATGGGTATCAAACCTTAGCTCCTTTGTATAGTCATTGCATGGGTTTACACTATCTTTGGTTCCTCTTCCTCAAAATTAGACAACTCATTCTTTCCTTGATTAGATGGGTGCTAACACGGGATTGAATTCTGGTCGAATTGAGGCGAACTCTCGCATGCTTAAATTGATAACTCCTTTCGACTCTCATTCTCGGTTTAGTGAGAAGAGGATGTATCGATTTAATTACACGCAGTTAATATTAGATCATCAATATCAGTTCATTCTCTCCGTAAATTGTTCATCACTCTCAAGAATGCCTTCTCTGTGTCACTTAGAGGGCCTTCTGGAAATCAGAGCTTTGAACAATCCCGTTATGGGTATAGGAGACTGACATTGGGATCAATTCCAGGAAACACGCAAAACCAGCAAGTCGATTTATAAACCGAAGTTCAGCAATAATGAATAAAATTCTACAGGAAAGATAATTTCTGACAATAGCGTCAATTCAATGGGAGCTGGGTTTCTAAATCACTGGATTACACCATACATTGACTTAGTGATAAAGAAAACCACTGTAAATCGGAAACTGATAGTTCGAAATCCAAAATTTGTCTGGAATTCAAACAACCGCATGCAATTTGAAGAAATATAATCCCAGATTCGGGCCATAACCTTACAAAGCCTAACGCTCAAGTCCAAAATTAAAAACTAAAAAATACAAACTAATCTAAAAGAAAAGAAAGAAAATTAAAATACGGTGAGCTTCTCAAGAATGTGACTTCTTCAAGTCGCCAAGAGTTAAGGCGCTCCTTCGTGAGTACCTACATATTTATGTGGTTACAAAGTCAATTCCTAATTTCATGTGTACCTCTTTGGACTTTAGTTAACTGGCCCAATTGGTTGTTGATGTCGCGACATCAATCTGATTGTCGCGATCGTTGTCTCGCTCATTTAAGCCCTTTTTGGTCGTGACATGTCTTTGGTGAAAGCCGGACGCACAAATTACTCGTCATAATTCTTTCTTTCGATCTCGATGCGTCGCGACAAATTACCGACGCCGCGACCTCACCTCAGATTGGCGTCGACATCAGCATCGTTGTCGCGACCTTCTCGTCTTTGCGCCGATGTCGCGACTTCCTAGCGATGTCGCACCCTTGGCGATGTCGCGTAATTTCCGCTTCCTGCTCGTCACGCGATCGCTTAATGACATCGCGACCTTTAAGTCTTTGCATTGATGTCACAACCGTGTTGTCGCGAATTTTCTGAGCAAACTCATGTCACGACCAATGAGAGTGATGTCACTAAATTCCTTTCTCGTAGTTGATGTCGCGGGACAATTGATCTCGCCGCGACCTCCTTTTAGTGTATCGGATGTCGCACCTTAGTTTTTGAAAACTTATGTCGCGACTACTCGACCAGTGTCGATGTTGCGATCGCATCCGCATGTCGCGACATAAATGTTCAACACTATTTCTCTTCATCGCACTTTGGTATCGCACTTCATTATCCATCGCAGACGGGTTTAATTCGACTCGAATGATGTCGCGACAACATGTCTTCTTCTTCATCAATTCCCCGGTTGCTCGACTTGAGTTCCTTCACTTAGCCTGCTTTTGTCTTTGATTACGCCTTCATTTGCGACCGAATTTCTTGTAGTTGCAACTTTAATATGTATTTTTGATTGGCTGGAAAAGCTTCAATGACATCAAATCTTTTAATCCTTTACGCTCCCATTGCAGAATCTCCTTCAAATCTAATTAGACTAGCATCAGGTCATATTCGTTTCTTTTACTCGCAATTTCTCGCTTGACCCTCGTCGCATGTGCTAGCCAGGAAGTATTCCATATTCCCCGCATATAAATCGGGCTTTTTATATAAAATCAATCAGAAAATGGACTGAAAATAGATGACTTTTAAGGTCATCGTTTACGCCGTCGAAAATTTTATAAAATATTTGGAACAGTGCTGCGAAAATTTCCTTTTATCACTCCCAACCAACTAAAAGAAAATTTAATTTCTGGAGTTTAAACGAGTAAACTGTTATAGAAAGTTAGGGTTCACTTCTCGGATTTCTTAATTCCACTAGAGGAGTTCATGAGGCTCCTCGTGATCCTCTGCACAAGAGTTTAGGATAAGGTCTTAGGAAGTAGTCCCACAAGCTGGTATCGAGTAGGTTCTCGTTAAGTTGAAAGAAAATTTTAAGAGAAAAGTTTGAACTATTTCGCACAAATTGTGTGCTAGTTATGCTTAAGGCATGAAGTTATTCTATGTACACATCATTCTTCAAATTTCAAGAGTTATGTTTTCATTGATTGCATAAGCTAAAGCATAAGTTATAGTATTTAATCAATATTAAGAATATATTAATGTGAGTTAAATATTGCATGGAATTATCATGCCATATTATATTGAGTTAGTGGCTGAACTTGAAATTTTGATTTGTTGTCTATATTAGTGTACTAGTACACATTTAGCTATGCAGCGTTGAGGTCGTCCGAGGACGCGACAGGCAGCCGCAGAGGCACCCACACCAGATAGAGAGCAGGTTGATGAGTCTGTCAACGTGCTAGAGAGTTCTGCACACCCACAGCCATCACAGTCAGTACGACCAGAGCTTACTCCCAGACCTATTCCAGGCGTATGGAATGTATGGCATATGCTAGCAGCTGCCTTCAAGAAATTGCGAGAGTCCTGGATATCGATTGAAAGGCTTCAGAATTAGGGCAAAGTGAAGTCGTATGATGGTAGCTGAGACCCAGAGAGAGCTGCTATCTTGGATAGAGTAAACTAGAGATTTTCGATGATGGGGTGTACAGAGGAACAGGGTCTCCTATTCGCTCTACTTGAAGATCGCGCCAAGGACTCAGTGGAAGGCGCATTTAAAGCACACCAGAGGGTACAGCATGGCGGAGTTCAAGAGAGAATCTGCAAGAGAGATTTTTCCTAAAAGCTATAAAGACATGCCAAAGTCAAGAGTTTTATAGATTGAGCAAGCAGTGAGCCCTCACCCTGTAGTACGAAAAAGAAGTTTTTAGAGTTGATTCGCCTAGTTCCTTTTCTTCAGAGAGAATGAACAAGAGAAGATCAACAGATGAGCAAGCAGGGTCATAACCCCAAAGAGGACCATAGTGACATCTCAGATCACATACTGGGGAGGAGGCAGTCAGGAGGCAAAACACTGCAGTAGAGCAGAGTGCACTGCATCTCGCCTGGAAGTCAAAGTCACTAATCTGGGCCGAAGAGGAGCCGGACCCTAAGAGGCCGGGGAGAGGCGCAAGATGCTCTACAGAGTGGCCGCCAAGATGGTCATAGAGTTTGGCAAGAGAGTCGTAGACCCTGTGCCACAGTTCTATTCGGGTCATCAGCAATTCAGAGCAGCAGAGCTGGGAGGAGCCGACCAAAGGTGCAAGAGATGTGGCCGATCACATTCGTGAGTGCATTCGTATGGATCAAGCTTCAGATGCAGCTAGGAGGGCCATTTCATGAGAGACTTTCCAAGTGCAGTGACGTCGAGTCCATCGGGAGGCCATATACCCACGTACCTCAGGCAGACCATGGGAGTCGTGGACCGACAGAGGCCCCAGCCGGGAGGAGCTACTTAGTGTATGGCAGCCGAGCGAAGTGAGCAGAAGGCATGCTCCCGAGTGATGCTCAGGGCAGATTTATCCAGCAGCACTCCATTATGAACTGCAAAGCCGCCCGTGAGTAAAGATATGCTGGCACCCAGCTACATAAGCACCCCAAAGTATACCTACGTACCATTTCTTTATTTGATACCGATGCTCATGTATTGATGGACTCAGGTGTCTGAATGTAAACTAAACAAACTGATCTGAATTAATTACTGTGTAATGGAGATTAGGGCTATGTCTTTGATGAGTATCTTAAATACTCATTTTATCCCTATGATTTAGTTATTTTTTCTAGTGTTTTTATGTTAAATAAGTGCCCTAATGCTCTAAAAGTTCACTCCTATGATCAGGTCATCGATTTGTGGAATTGTGCAAGTGGTGGAAAAAGCTAGCTACAAAAGCAATAGGAGGCTAAGTACGACATTTTTCAGACATCATATGAGCTCCTGTGCATCAAAAGCCATATATGTATGGATTCTAAACTTCAAGAGCTTTCTAGGGATACCAGAAGAAAATTGGAGTTCGACAAAGAAAGTTATGCAAGTTCAAAACTTGAAGAAAATCAGCAAAACATTGCAGCACCTTCAGCGGAGAAGCTACTTATATTTTGATGTTTTCCGAAAGCATATGAGATCATATTGCATCAAGTCATATAAGGATAGATTCTACACTTCAAGAGCTTTCCAACGGTACCAAGAACACCAAAATCGGAGTTCGGATGACAAAGTTATGGTCTTACAAAGTTGGAGCAACGAGAGAAAAGCTGCGGCAACGCGTCGCGACGTGAGAACCAACTTGTCGCGACGTGGCAGCAGTGCAAAAGCGACGTCGCGGCGTTGCCAAATAACGTCAGCGACGTTGCCAAACGATCGCGGCGTTAGGGGTCATTTGGATGGATTTTAGCCCATTTGAGCCCATAATGGAGGATTTAAAAGCTCGAGCCCGGAAGAGGCCGAGAGGGGCGGCTAGGGCTCGGAGAAGGGGGACTTTGTCCACACTTTGGGACCAAGGAGGAGGTTTGGAGCTATTTTTGAAGATTTGGGAGAAGATCATGAGATTTGTGGAAGATAATTCGAGACTCACCATCATTTGATCATTATAGTTTCTTCTTCTTTCTCATGTTTTATCCTAAGTTTATGATGTATCAAACCTCTATCATGCTTTAAATTCATAGATCTAGGGTTTTGGTTGTATATTGAACATGAGTTTTATATCTATTAGTTAATGTTCCGTTTTCTATTGTTTATTGTGAATGCACCTCTATTGATTCATACTTGGTTCTATTTACATATTGATTTATGGCTAATTTCAATGTGGCGAGTGGTTCTTTGCAAAAAGTCACGAGAAGGGAGTAAAAAGAACTAGACATAGATGAATCAACCTAATTAACTTTGGTAGTGTAGAAATTATCGGTAATTAGGAGCGTGAGACTTTTGGATCTTAAAGCATCTCTAATGCTTGGGGTTGAGCTGAGGAAGCAAAATACCTAGTGTTAGTTGGTAGGTTGATCGACTTCGAGAAGAGGCTTATAATTAAATTAAAACCAAAGAGAGTTGCCTTGGAAAACATTTTCATGAAACAATAGAGTAGAATTACGACTTAGATCTAAGAGGATTGTCCGATTGCTGCAGTACCCTAGGAATTTATAATCTCTTGGTTTCCCTTAGTTGCGAGAACTTCATTAGTTAGATTTAGAAATTTCATTAGTTTTAGTTTAAATTTTGTTTTTACTATCCTGATTGTTAGTTTGGATATTAGAGAAGTATTATAATTTTGTCGAAACAGCATCCCCATTTTCCGTGGATCGATATCCGTACTTAGGTACACTTTATTACTTGACAAGCGTATACTTGCACGGAATAGGCACTCTTTTTATATTTTTCTGCATAATTTTATATACACACTCACTAAACGCCTATCAGTCTTCCCCTGTCACTTTCGATGGATTATTTCTTAAAGAGAATATTATTCAGTTTATTTATGATTTATTAATGGCTAGGTGATCTTGCTTACGAAATACCCTCTCTCGAGGTGTATCCGCCTATCTCGCTGGTAAAGTTGAGTGTATCTCTACCCAACTCGATGCTAGAAATGCTTAAATGTTCTAACCTTATTTGCCACCTTCGGGATCAAGAATATCTCCCATTCTTAGAGATCAGCCCAGAGAACTCTCTCTCGGATCATTTATCCTCATCTCTCTAATCTCGAATCTCCAGTATAGTCATGCTAATGTTGGCTAGACATCACCATGTAAAATGATTAACAGATATAAAGCAGATGCTAACAAATTATAAACAACTTGAATAATATAAATGGCTAATCTTTGAAATCCCGTGAGAAAATGTGACGGGGGTTATTCATGCAAGTGTAGATTTAGAACATGCGAGATGAGGAAAATACGATATGTGAGTATGTAAAACATCGATTACTATTATTGTCAGAGGAAAATACAAATCCGCGAGGGCTCTCCTTCTTGGCTAAGCGTAGGCGCTGCTCATTTTTAAATTGCCTAGTCCGTATGATTCCCGTGCCCCGCCGAGATTACGGCGCCCCTTTTGCTTTTAATGATGAAGAAACGAGAACTGCTGGCGTCGTGGCGGTACCGCGTCGCTACGTTGAAGGGCGTCGCCATGTTGAGGCGTCAGCGGCGTTGCGCTTGTTAGCACATATTAGTTGACCCAGCGTCAGCGGCGTTGGGAGCGTCATGGCGATGGGGCGTCGCGATGTTGGGCGTCGCGGCGTTCCAATATCTTGATGCAACGCCTCATACGCTCCCGAGTGCTTCCAAAGGCGCCTTTTTGCGCGATTGCACTGCATACACACCAACTATACTAATCGAGATGAGCTAAAAATACGTATTTAAATGTAAAAAATAATGCTAAAAGCGTAAGGCGACGGGTATAGCTTTGAGTGTTTTAAGCGCTAAATCCGCCCCCGAACTTAGCTTCTTGCTTGTCCTAGAAACAAGAATTGACTAAACTGAACACACACTGCATACTATAGTCTAACACGAAGGTAGTGATGCCCGTCTTCAGATAGAGGATCAAATTGGACCCGGTAGAATTCACCTTCTTTGTCGTGTTTGAAGTTCCGCCCGGGATTTTCAAAGGTGTTCGACTTTAGTGGGTTGAACTCGGTGAAGTTGACTAGTGCCTCGGCCTCGAAGTATTCAATAACTTTTCCCGAAGGACCACATGCGTTAAATAAATGACCTCTAGTTTACACTTAGACTCCAACGCCCCCCAAACTTGAGTTGACTCGCCTAATTGGGAAAATCTAACTCTGGATCGGAACGCACCATTTGCAATTTAATATACTACTCACAACATAGAACAAAACTAGTGCGTAAGTTTATGTTAGGTGTTCATGTAGCGAGGGGTAGTTGGTGACTCCCCACCGATTGGTTAAGGGCACTTAGGGCATTCGGTTCCTCGAATGTCACCCAGGAGCAGCTAAACCTAAAGGCCTAGTACGTGGGAAGCCTCCATCTTACGTCCCCTTGTAACGAGGCGAGTGAAGTCAATGACTCACGACCGGTTGGCTCGGGGCATTAGACTTTTAAAGCCTCGGTTTGTGCCGGGGATTAGATTGGAAGATCCACTTATTCTATCTCTATCTCTCTCTCTCTATATATATATATATATATTTTTTTTTTTCTTTTTCTTTGTTTTTCATTTCCTTTTTTTTTTAATTATTTATTTTTTTATTTTTTTATTTTTTTTATTTTGGGGCTCGAAGGCAATCCTCTTTTATTCCGCGATTGTCCGTCTCTTTAGTGTTTAGAGATTCCCAGGGTTTGTTGAACCTTAGTAGTCGGGCTCGGTACCTAGGCATACCCTAGAGATCATTTGTGTGTGAGTGTGATAGGCACCTTGAGAAATGGTTTCTTGAATAACCGGAGGTGATTCACTATGCCTCCCACCTATCTGACCTAATTCACAGAGCATTGAGCATCGATGAAACCTTTCTTCTATGACAAAAGTGGATTCGGCTCAAAAGTAATCCCCTACTCTCAAGCGTGGCATCACCGCACAAACTACCTAAACACGACACCTACACATGTATATGATCTACTTAAAACACAAACATGACTAAACACAAAACTTAACATCCTAAGATAGCGGCGTAAATAAAACTAAGCAGATGTAAACTAACATTATAAATGAAAATAAGCTACAACACACATAAACATAAAATAATATAAAAGAAAACAAGCGAGGCACCACGCTTTCCCAGCAAAAATGGCGATGTCCCGAAGCGGCAATGAAATAACGAGATGAAAGGTGGAGAGGAGGAACTCCACAGTGATCGGGCGAATCAGCGTAGCGGTGCGGTGGCGATGGCGGTGTGGTGGTGTAGTCTTGGGGCGGGCTAGGCGGGCACGGGGCGGCTAACGGCTGGCGAAATGGCCTGGTTGGCCCCAACACCGTCTGTATTAGCGCGAAGGGCCTCCATCACTTGTGATGAGTTTCGGTGCTCACGGGTCTCGTCCTGGGAATCGTCAAGCGCTTCGATGGGGAGAGCGCAGAGTCCTCGAGGTCGAGAGTCAGGATTGGAGGAGGGCGCCTCAGGTGAGGCTGGCTTGTGTGGTGGTGGCGGAGGTGGGTGAGATGAGAACGATGTCCTCCCCCAGGGTCACCTAGGAGTCGAGCGGGCCAGATGAGTCGGGAGGCTCATCCCTCGTCCAGGGCTCATGGCGGAATCGTGGGCCCCCTCAGATTAGTGGTACACACCCCGGTTTGTCCTCTTAGCGATATTGCCTTGATGGGGGTGTAACCACGCCTCATTGTCATCAAGGGCCTGCCCAGGCTCGTTCACGTAAGTCATAAATGAGAAGGGTGCCCCCAATTCATGGCGTCCGGTTATGGAGGATGGAGTCCTCGATAACACCCCTTGTATCAAAGGAATATCACGAGATGATGGCATAGTTAAGCAGGGCACGCTTGGCATTCACTTCACACACGTTCTTCGTCAGAATGAGATGCGACGTGATGAAGTGATCACCGGAACCTGGGATATAGGCCAAATGTTTGGCCTTGAAGTGGAAGCGACACTGGCCCTCAGCATTTGAGTTTCCATTCACCCGCCCATTCGTCGGGGCAGGGCGACCTCGGGGTAGTCGGTCGCTGTCGCCCGATCAGCGGCTCAGAGGACATGATCAGTTATAATAGCGATTGATCGACTCATGGCGGAAGTGAGCCAACACACCCCTCACTTTCGAACCTTCTTGTGACGTGGGAGGTGGGGTTAATGATAAGGTCTCGCCACACTCATCCTTGTTTGGATGAGGTGGTTGGCAAAGTGCCGCCATCCACTTGGCGCCAGAGATAACTGCGGAAAAAAAAATCATCGAGTGGTGGAAACCCTTTTCCTTAATGAAGAAGCAGGTTCTAACTGCATGTAGTGCTTAGAGATACGTCGACACCCTGGATTATGACCAGGTGTGACATCGAGTCGAGGGTCGGATCCTCAGCTCGACCGGATTTGTGAAACAACCCACGCCTCTTTCCGGACATTGGGAAAGGACTGGAGACTCAGGAGGGTAATCACGATGAAATGGCACGAGGTGGCCACATGGCTTGAAATTTAGACAATATGACAAACACTGCCAAGTGCACTAGGAAAAGCGAAGACTAGCCGAGTGCAGCGTGACCCTATTTGAGCCCTACCAACTTTGAAATAGACCTAAATGGGACCCTAAATGTGACTCTAAACGTAGACTCCCTAGACCTAAAGGTGGATTACTAGACCGGTGCGAGGGGCGGCAAGTGGAGTGTGGAAATGGCGGTAGAGACCGGGACGAATTTGTGGAAAGAGATGGTGGCAGCGGAGTCAGAGACGGTGTCGGAGGGCAAAAGAATGGCCTCCGACCGGTGTGGAAGTGGACTCCGGCAAGGGTTTGGCCTTAAACAAGACGACGTCGCGACGTTCGGGGCAACATCGCGACGTTCCGGGAAATCTTCAAGCGTCACAGCGTTGGAAGGATAGCATCGCATTCGAGGGTAGGTGAAGTGCGACGTTGGGATTTCAGCGTCGCGGCGTTAATCAGCGTCGGCGTTGGCTCAAAGAAATCGCGATGTTTCCAGCGTCGGCGTTGAGAACGCGTTATAAGCGCAATGCACATTAAGCGACCATGAGTGCAAGATAAGAAAACTCCCCTCGTATAAATGTAAATCTACGGACCTTTGTCGTACTTTCACATGACGGACTCTCCCGATGCTCGATTGCGGGTCTGAAATTATCTGAGAAAAGGAAGTGATTAGATTCTGAGACGAACAACAAACCAAAATAACTTAAAGTAGATAATAATAAAAAAAAATTGAACCATAGAAGTGAAAATTGCAAGAAAAACTTGGGTTTCCTCCCAAGAAGTGCTATGTTTAATGTCGTTAGCTCGACGGCCCTGAATCTCAATGTGCTCGAGAACTCGAGCTCTTAGGACCGCTTACTGTACTTCGTCTGGTGCGGTCAAAGGAATGATCTGCTTATCCGCTTGGAACTCGCCCCCAAAATACGGCTTCAATCGTTGGGTGGTAACTGTGAAGGTTCCTTTCTCAGGATGTGTAACCTCTGCCCCACCATGTGAAAAGACCTTGGTCACTGTGAAAGGCCCGGACCATCTAGACTTCAATTTTCCCGGAAAGAGTTTTAGACGGGAATTAAACAAGAGAACTTGTTGTCCCGCCTCGAATTCCTTCCTGGTAATGTGTTTATCGTGCCAGGCTTTTGTCTTTCCTTGTAAATGCGAGCATTTTCATAAGCTTCGTTCCTGAATTCGTCTAGTTCACTGAGCTGTAGCAGTCGCTTCTCACCGGCTAGTGTACTGTCCATGTTCAACTGCCGAGTTGCCCAGTAGGCTCGATGCTCTAATTCCACTGGAAGATGGCATGCTTTGCCATAAACAATTCTAAAGGGCGACATACCCAAGGGTGTTTTAAATGTTGTTCGGTACGCCCAGAGTGCATCTTCAATCTTTTTAGACCAATCCTTCCTGGAGCTGTTAACTGTTTTCTCCAGAATGGACTTAATTTCTCGATTTGATACCTCTGCTTGCCCATTTGACTGTGGGTGGTATGCAAGGGATGTACGATGGCGTACCCCATACTTTTGCAAAACCTTGTCAATCACCTTGTGCGAAATAGTACCATTATGCATGATCGATGCTTTCGAGGGTTCCAAATCGTGAGAATATGTGGGCTGCGAAGAAGTGAGCCGCTCACCTTGGCATCATTGGTGCGGGTCGGGTGCTTGACCAGCGAGACGCATGGTCTTGCGTAAAAGATGTACGGGTTGTTGTTATAGAGGAAATGGTCCCATAAAATCTATCCCCCATAGGTTAAACAGTTTTACTTCCAGAATGGGATGCATGGTTGGTTCGTCCTTTCTAAAAATGGCCCCCATTCGTTGACATTTGTCACATGTGGATACGAAATGATGAAAATCTTTGAATAAGGAAGGCCAGTAGAAACCCGATTGGAGAACCTTGGCTGCTGTTCTCTGGCCGCCAAAATGTCCACCACATGGTAGAGTGTGGCAGTGGTTTAAAACACTGTTCATTTCATCCTCGGGCACACATCTCCGGATCACTTGATCGGCGCAATGTCTATAGAGGATTGGCTCCTCCCAATAGTAGTGTCTCAAGTGGGCGAAAAACCTCTTTTTCTGTTGATAGTTGAATTAAGAGGGCGACCTTGGCTATAAATAATTCCGCCATGTCACGCAAACCATGGAACCACACCTCTTGTCTTCAATAGCCCTAATAGGTGCTTTCGTGCGGAAAATCGTCATTCACTTGAACCTCATCACTTGCCCCTTCCAATCGTGAAAGATGATCTGCCACTAGGTTCTCAGTGCCTTTCTTGTCTTTAATCTCAACGTCGAATTCTTGCAGCAAAAGAACCCACCGGATTAACCGGGGTTTGGCGTCTTTTTTAGTCATCAAGTATTTTATGGAAGAATGATCAGTGTGGACCACGACCTTGTTACCAATCAAATAAGGCCTGAATTTGTCGAAAGCAAATACAATATCCAATAGTTATTTTTCTGTAGTGGCGTAATTCAGCGGGCATCCATTCAAAGGTTACGCTTGCATAGTAGATTACCTGGAAAATTTTCTCTCGTTTCCGCCCCAACAACGCTGTCCTTAGATAAACTGCGTCACATAAGTTCAAATGGAAGAGCCGTCAGAACCCCACGTGATAGGGGTTGATACAGCTTATCTTTTAACGAAAATGCATGCAAACACGTGATCGAACTCAAATGGGATCCTTGGACGAGGAAGGTTGAACAAACGGTTTTGCAATCGAAAGAATCTTTGATGAATGTCGCATATAGAATCCAGTGGCCTAAAAACTACAATCCCTTTACTGGTGAGGTGGTAATTTTCAATTACTTCAATCTTTGCTCTGTCTACCTCTATTCCTCTTGCTGAAATCCTATGTCCAGGTACAATCCCCTCTTGTACCATAAAATGGCACTTCTCCCAATTGAGTACTAAGTTGGTCTCCTCACATCTTATCAATACTGATCTCAAATGTTCCAAGCAGGTTATCAAATGAATTACCCGATATCGAAAAAATCATCCATGAAGATTTCGATTGTCTTCTCAACCATGTCGGAGAAAATGGCCATCATACATCGTTGAAAGGTGCCCGGCGCATTGCACAGTCCAAAGGGCATCCGCCTGAATGCGAATGTCCCATAGGGACATGTGAATGTCGTCTTCTCGATCTTGTTTATAGCAATTTGATTGTAAGTAGAATATCCATCAGAAATAGTATTCATGGCCAGAATTTGTCGATCCGACGTCGATCTAGAAAGCGACAATGGGAAATGATCTTTAAGTGGCTTTGTTCGGTTCCGATAATCAATACCGTCCTCCCACTCATTAGCTATTCAGAAAGCGTTAATATGTTATTCTCAGTTCTTATGACAGTGGTTCCTCCCTTCTTAGGTACTACTTGAACTGGACTTACCCATGCATTGTATGAAATAGGATAAATTACCCCAGTATCCAACCATTTCAATACTTCCTTTCGGACTACCTCTTTCATCGTCGGATTCAACCTCCCTTTGCCTTCCCTTTGAAGGTTTATGCCCATGTTCTAGCAAAATACGATGCATGCACATGGAAAGGCGAATCCCTTTTAAATCGGCTAGAGACCACCCGAGCGCATTTTTATGGTCTCTAAGGACCCTCAATAACTTCTCCTCCTCTAGTTCGGTCAAGGATGCTGAGATGATCACTGGTAAGGTAGATGCTATCCCAAGATATGCATACTTCAAATGGCTAGGTAGGGTTTTGTTCCATCTTGGGTGGTTGTTCGGCCAGATGGCAGCGTTTAGCTCCTTACTTTAGAGATTCGAAATTTCCTTCCTATTAGATCAGAAAGAATCCATCCATTTTACATATTCCTCTGCCTCTTCGCTCATATTCTCGGGATCATTCTGTACAAGGCTAGCCTCGGTCAGTGGGACCACTTTGGATTAGACACTATAGCTCTACTATCTACGCCATGAAACAAATTATCACTCTCTAGGATGTCTCTCACGGCTTCAAACACGTTGAACTTGTCTTAAGTAACTCATCTCAATTTTAGTTCTCCCCTCTGAACATCAATCATTGCCCTTCCAGTTGCAAGAAACGGTCTGCCCAAAATTATGGGTATTTCTTTATCCTCTTCCATATCTAAGACAATGAAATATGCTAGGAAGATAAACTTGTCAACTTTTACTAAGACATCTTCTATTACCCCTCTAGGATGCTTCAAGGATCTGTCGGCAAGCTGAAGTGTGACTGTAGTTGGTCGAGCTTCACCTAATCCCAAACGTTTAAAAATGGACAAGGGCATGAGATTAATGCTGGCACCTAAATCACATAGGGCTCTCGAAGATAGCATTTCCAACGGTGCACGGGATAGTGAAACTACCTGGGTCCTTAAGCTTTTGCGGCAGCTTCCTCTGAAGTATGGCACTACATTCCTCAGTTAAGTTAACTGTTTCGAAATCAGCCAATCTTCTCTTTTGAGACAGTATGTCTTTCATAAACTTTACATAACTGGGCATCTGTTCTAGAGCATCAGCAAACGGGATATTGATGTGTAACTTCTTGAACACTTCCATGAATTTGGTGACTGCTTATCAACATGCTTCTTTAGGCGTTGTGGATATGGAATTTGTGGGTTGTCCACTTTGCTTGATGTAGTGTTTCTATGATGTCTCTCTTGAGGCTGTTCCTTGGCCCATGATCATTAAGTGGAATTTGGATGACCTTCTCAGTCTCTACCTCCTCTATAACGGGGATTTCCCTTGTGTCTCCAATTCCTTACTGTTTGACTGGACCAAAAGACATATACCAATTTATGACACTATTACCAAAGGACTATTATCTAATCCCCAGCAATAATGCCATGAAACTTGTTTGTTATATTTCTTTGCAATTATACTGATTAACAACGGTTTCCTTAAGAGGAGATAAATTTCTTTCTAATTTTGATCCATGATTCTGCAAGTATACAGGTCGAACAAGTAATAAAATGGATTTAAGTCCAGATATCGATCCCACAGAGATCTCAAGAATTCTCAATCAACTACCCCATCTACTCAAGTTCTATATATTTGGACTATGATTTGCAATTGATATATCCTTAGCAACCTTTAAAATAATGAAAGAATAAAGATATGTAAACTAGAACAAAATGAAATAATGCTTAAACTAAAATAAAAAAATTAAATAAATAGACTGATCAGTTAGTTTTTAAAGAGCATTAAAAAATACAAGCTTGTTGTGAAACATCAATTCCTGTGGAGACAACTACGTAACTTTGCTTCATGAACTTGATTTAGAGTCGTCCAAGGAAAAAGGTAATGCCATGTGGATCTCTCCTTAATGACACATTTCATCATCTAATCTTCTCTGTTTCTTTCGAATGCAGAGGATTAGATAACTACTTTTAATCTGAGTTGCCTTTCTTTTGGATATTTTTCTTTTTCAATACGCCATTACCGAACATGGTATTTGTAACCTTGGCTCCTAAGACATAAATGAAAGCATGGGTTTACAACATATTGATTTCTCATCCTCAAAATTGGAACAGTTCATTCTTTCCTTGATTAGATCATTGCTAACACGGGATTGAACTAGCATTGAATCGAAGCAGAACTCTGCTCATTTAATTGATAAGTCATTGACTCATTCTCGGTTTCAAGTGAGAAGAAGATTTATCGATTAGAATTCACAAAGCCCATTAGATCCCCAATATTAGGTTCGCATACCCTTGAGATATTGTTCAATACTCTCAGGAATGCCTTCTCTGTGTCACTCAGAGGGCCTCTGGAAATCAGAGCATGAAACAATCCTATTACAGGTATAGGACACTAATATTTGGATCAGATACAACAATAAACAAAACCGACCAAGCGGTCGGGCCGGAAGTTCGGTAGACTCGATAAATTTCTGCGAAAAGATAAATTCTAACAACGCATAGTAGATTCAACGGGCGGGTTTTCTAAATTACTTCATTACACTAGCGGTAGCTCCTTGATCAAAGAACTTCTTGTAGATCGAGCTGGAGTTCGAATTCCAAAATTTGTTTGGACTTCAAACGAACCAAGCAGTAATTTTAAGAAAATAATCATTATGCATTCAGCTTCAACTTCAACAACTAACATCCAGATCCAGAAATTCAAATGAAATAGCAATCTACTCTAATCTAATCTAAAATAACAGCAAAACAAAGAAAAAGAAAAAGAAAATTAAACTACACGAGCCTTCGGCTACCCATATTTCTCTTTTCACGGCGCCAGAGAAATTTGCTTTCTTTACTGATGTAGTATGACTATAGGGTTTGGATTGGGCCCTAACCCGATGCACCTATTTAATGGATTTCAAAATAGTGGCCCATTTGTTTGTTCATCATAGCGACTCCATTTACGTGTCCACGACCTTGACGATGTTGCGACCTCTGCTACGTCGCGACTTCCTTTATTTGTTTATGGTACATTACGATGTCACGACTTCTCTTCCACGTTGCGATTTTATCTTTCTGCATTGTGATCTCTTTTGAGGTCGCGACTTCAATCATCACGTCCGCGACCGTTTTACGATTGCGTCTGCTAGCGAAGCTTTTTATATGGTCGCGACTTGCCTTTAACACCCCTTGGATCGATATATTGACGGTAAATGGCGTAGCGACCTTCTCCTTGTAAGCGTTATCGCGCGACCGAATGGCGTCGCGACTTCACCTTTCGTGTTGAGCTCTTTTGAGGTAGCGAGCGATCATGCGTCGCGACTTCAATGTTATGTGATAGGCGGCGTGGTGTGTATAAATGTGTGCGCTGTGTCGCGCGAGTACGCAGCGTCGCCTCAAGAAATAATATAGTGTACTTATAGTACGGATGCTCCGATCCTCGGGGAAAGGTATTGACTACAAGGTTACGCTTTTTAGATAATATACGAATATCGATTTTAGAAGAAAGTAAGTATATAAAACTTAAATAAACTATTGATTCGATGGATTCTTGGGTGAGAACTAGGGTTATATCTCCCCTATCCGCGTTCAATGGATTAATTTTCTAAAGATATTGTTATTCGATTTATTTACAATATGTCCAATGGCGAGGTGATCTTGCCTCGAGATATCCTCTCAGTATATCGCCTATCTCATGAATAGAATGTCGGGTATATCTACATCAGGCTCGATTATTCGAAATGCTTAAATGTGTTCGGCCCCAATGCCACCTTAGTTGAATATCTCTATTTGCGAATCAGCAGAAGAGCTCTCTACCGGATCCACAGGCCTGCCCTCATCTCTCGAATCTCGGGTCTCCAGTGTAATTATGCTAATGTTGGCGGACATTTATCATGTAATTGCACTCTGAGAAATAAACGAATGTAACAAATTGATAAACAAGCTGAATAATATAAGATCAAACTTTAATCCATCAACATATGACGAGTTCAATATAGCCTAAATAAATCTAGAACATAGTTAGTGAAAAGATCAAAATGTTTAGTATTAAAAACATGATTCTAATATCAAAAATAAAGCAATTACAAATCTCGGGCACTTCCTCGATCTGTGTCCTTTCTGCTCTGGAAATTAAGGTACTTGTAGTTCGTCTTTCCCCTTCCCCACGATTTACGAGCCTATTTTGCTTTTTAATGATGAGGCGGATCTCGTGCGGCGTCGCGGCGTTTCCACTAGTTGATACGCATTGTTGACCCGGCGTCGTGACATTGGGCGTCGCGGCGGTAAGGGGCGTCGCGGCGTTGGGAAACGTCATGACGTGGCGACCGCTTTCTTGCCTTGGCCCCGTTGCTCAAAATGCTTTCAAGAGAGCACTTTTACGCTCCAATGTACCTACACCCAAACCGGACACCGTCGGGGCTAGCTACGAAACTATAAATTACTATAAAATAAGCGTGAAAATGAAAGACCGGCGAGTATAATATGAGTGTTTTAGGCTCATCACCCCCGAACTTAGTTTTCTTCTTGTCCTCAAGCAAGAGCCGACCCTAAGCAGGGACATACGACATAGTACTTACTGCACTAGAGCCGGTGTTGCATATCTTTGAAAAATAGGGGATCAGGTGGGTGACTCCACCTTTGTATTTGTGTTGCTTTCGAAGTTCACAAAATGCATACGGATATTTGACTTTCGGAAGAATTCGGTTGAAATAGGTAAAAGTGACTAGTCATCCAAATCCCCACTTGATATTGATAGCCTTTCCCAAAGCCCCCATGTGCTTATAATGGAGCCAGGCCTCCAGTATCGCCTAGGTTCCGACACCCCCAGGCAGGCTCGACTCACCTATTTGGAAGAAGCTAACTAGAAAAGGATAGGAACGCACCCATTTTATTCGTGACCAAATACCTAGAAATTTCCTATGTACCTAAAATAAATGGAAGAAAACCTAGTGCCAAGAAGTTTTAGCCGAGTGTTCCTGTAGCGGGGATCCATTGGTGACTCCCCACCAGTTGGTTAAGGGCACCAGGCATTAAGTTCCCTTCAAACTTCACCCACAGAACACTGACCGACTCAGGCCTAGGTTGCGTGGGCCAGTCCATCTTACATCCCGTAGCGAGGCGTGAAGTCAATGACTCCGACCCGAGTTGGCTCGAGGGCGTGGGCACAGCCCGGGCCCTTCGGTGTGCCGGGATTCCGGTGGATGATCTCGCTTATTCTTATCGGTCACCTATTTTTGTCATTTGTCTTTTCTTTTCCTTTTTCTATTGTTTTTTTATTTTTTTTATTTTTTTTTTTTTTATTTTCTCTTTTGTTGTAACCGATGGCAATCCTCTTTTTATTGGGTGTCCGTCACTTAAATGGTTCGATCATCCCCGAGGTTGGTCGAACTACCGGTTGTTGGTCTCGGCGCCTATGCATACTCTGAAGGTCATTAGTGTGTGAGTGTGATAGGGTTCTTGAGAACTGGTGTCTTGACTACTCGAGTTGGTTCGCTGCCCTTTCCATCTATTCAGCCTAATTCACAGAGCATTAAAACATTATGCATTTGAACATTCATGTTAATCGTGAATTCGGTCAAAAGTGATCCTCAATTTTAACATGGCACACAAACACGCAATTATTACATATAAGATTTACCTAACACACAAAAGCATAAACCGAATTACATGACTCGAGGTAAATTGAACTAAACATGAACTAAATAGAAACACAATAACTATCTTGAACAAAATAAAAGCACTATAAAACACTTAAAAACAAAAGCAGACAAAACAAAACAAAACACGATCACCCACCCTCAAACAAAATGGCGGTGTCCCCACTAGTGAGAAATTAACAAAAGAGGTGAAGGGTACTCACGGTGATCACGGCCGGTGGTGGTGGAGGTGGATGGTGGAAGGCCGGGGCTGCGCGATGCAGTGTAGATGCAGCCAGCTGTGTAGCACCAAAATGGTGGCTGGTTGGCGATCCCCGATGCTCTATCTGCGCGGGAGGGCCTCCAGTCTATGTGATGAGGACGCGTGCTCTGGGTCTCATCCCGGAATCTGATCAGCGCTGATGAGGGAGAGCAAGGTCCTAAGTGCAGGGAAGGGCGGGGAGGGGTTGCCCTTTGTAGGCTGGCGGGAGTGGTGGTGGAGGTGGTGGGACGAGGGAGGCCCGCCAATGTCTCCTGAGGATGCGCGAGGATCCATAACGGGCAGATGCTCATAAAGCTCGTCCTTGTCCGAGGGCTCATGACCTGAATCGTAGGCCCCCTCAGGTTGCGGGACACCAGGTGTGTCCCGCTTGACAGATATGGCTTTGATTGGGTGAAGCCAAGTATCAGTGTCGTCCAAGGGCACCCCGGCTTGTTTGCACAAGCCAAAGATCAAGAAGGGGTGTCCCAGGTTCATCTTTGCATCCCGGTTATGGAGGATGGCATCCTGATAACACGCCTGACCTCCCGAGAAAGGTATACGTAAGATGGCATAGTTGAGCACGGCCCCATTGGCGATCACTTCACACACGTTCGTCGTCGAAGTAGGCGGCGTGATGAAGTGGTGCGGACATAGGAATGAGCGAAATGCTTGGCCTTGAAATTGACCGCATGGCCGCTGTGATTTTCCGCTCGCCCGACCATTGGTCAATACCGCGTATAATCTCGGGGTAGTCGAGTGCTCGCGAGCCGATCGAGCGGCTCGAAGGGACATGCTCGCGTAATAGCTATTGATTGACTCAGCGGCTGAAGTCGGCAATGCGCCGCACCGACTTTCTTCAAGACATGGGATGCGAGATTGGCGTAGAACTCGCGCACCACACTCATCGATGCTGGATGAGGTGGTTGGCATAAGGTACGCCATCCCTTAGCCGTAATTGTCTTGCGGAAGAAGTCATCGGGGTGGTGAAACCCCTTCTCCTTGATGAAGGATCGGTTTTTGCAAATGATGCCGTAGATCAAGCGGCACTCAATTCATCGCGTGACGTCGTAAGTGGGAGTCGGGTCCTCGTTGGGCCGACTCCGCTTGGCAGGCAATTTCTACCTCTTGCCAGACATATTGACCTAGACGACACTTGGTAGTGGCACCAAAGTGGGCACCTACTGACTTAGACAAAAGCAAAAACACAGTGTGCAACTAAACGAACGAAACTACAAGTGTGCTAAAAAAACTAACTATGACTCCAAACCCTAGAATAGACTTATGAACCTAAAATAGAATATAAGAGACCCCTAGACCAAGCGAGAATTGCCCTAAGGCTGGGCAGAGCACAATGTGGTGAAATGCCCTGAGACCGGGAGCAATGTGTGAGAGCTCTGGGATACCTGGTCGGAAGGCGATATACAAACCGACCGGCGTGACGAAGAGCTCGGTAAGGGCTAGTGAGTGTAGGTAAGCGAGATGGCTAGGGTTTTGAGCAATGGAGTGTGCGGTGAAGGGCCAAAATGAAGCTGGTCTTGGCTTTAAAGCGGGGGCAGCGTCGCGGCGTGCGGGGCAGCGTCGCGGCGTGGCAGTGAAATTAATAGCGTCGGCGGCGTCTGGGCTTAGCGTCGCAGTGACCAAAAGAGTCATGAATCCCACGTCGGCGATTTGAGAAATCCCGCGTCGGCGTGGCGGAAGTGTCTACAATTTGGCTGATCGCGGCGTTGGGATCCACATCGCGGCGTGGCGGAGAGGATACAATTTGGCGTCGCGGCGTGGGAGGTCCGTCGGCGTGACGAGGAGATGAAGTCAAATTGGCGTCGCGCGTGAAACCGCGTCGCTGACGTGGCCAGAATACAATTTGGCGTGAAGCTATGGATCAGTAATAACTTTGTGCACATTGATGATCTCTTGATCAGGAAAACCCTCCCCACTCGTACTTGTGAATTTATGGACTTGTAATGCACCTCTTGAACGAATCTTCCCCATTAGCTGCATTCGCGGGTTCTGAAATTAAACAAACAAGTAGAAACACCGATTACGAAGAAAGCTAGAAACCCTATATTGCTGAAAATAAACAATAGAAATTGGAACTAAGAAAAAGGAAAAGTTTAAGAAACACTTGGGTTGCCTCCCAAGAAGCGCTATGTTTAATGTCGTTAGCTCGACGACCCTGAGTCGCAATGTGCTCGGGAACCCGAACTCATATGATCTCTTACTACGTCTCGTCTGCTGCTGTCAAAGGAATGATTTGTTTGTCTGCAGGAAACTCGCCTCCATGTCTGACCATTCGTTGGGTGGTATTTACGTAAATGTACCTTTCTCGGGATGTGTAACTTCTGCCCCACCGTGTTTGGTCATCGAGTCCTGACCATCGCGGACTTCACTTCGGAAAAAGCTTTTAAAGCGGGAATTGAATAGAAGAACTTGTTGTCCCATCGTGAACCTTTCTGTGATGTGTCTTGTCGTGCCGTTTTAGTCTTTTCCTTATAAATGCGGGGTTTTCATAGCTTTGTTTCTAATTCATCCAATTTCACCGAGTCGAGCAGCCGCTTCTTCGCCACTCAATATACTATCCATGTTTAACTGTCGAGTGGCCCAATAGGCTCGATGCTCTAATTCCACTGGAAGATGACACGCTTTACCATAAACGATTCTGAACGGTGACATACCCAAAGGAGTTTTAAATGTCAGACGTATGCCCAGAGTGCATCGTCCATCTTTTAGACCAATCCTCCTCGAGCCGTTAATCGTCTTCTCTCGAGAATGTGGTTTGATTTCAGATTTGATACCTCTGCTTGTCCGCTTGACTGTCGGGGTGGTATGCAAGAGATGTACGATGACGCACTCCCATACTCTTTTGCAAAACCTTATCAATTACCTTATTGCAGAAATGGGTACCAATATCTGTGATCAAGGCTCGAGGAGTTCCAAAACGTGAGAATATATTGTTGCGCAAGAATTGAGCCACAACCTTGGCATCATTGGTTCGTGTAGGAATCAGCTTCACTCCACTTTGAGACATAGTCTAATGCCAACAAGATGGGCCAAGTTGTCAGACATGATGCAAAGAAATGGTCCCATGAAATCTATTCCCCTATAAATCAAACAATTCTACCTCCAAATGGGATGCTTGGGTGGCTCGTCTCTTTCGAGATGTTCCCATTCGTTGACATTTAGTCAAGCGGAAACGAATTGATGAGCATCTTTAAAACAAGAAGGCCAAGAAAACCGGGATGGAAGCACCTTAGTTTGCCGGCCACCAAAGTGTCCACCACACTACAGAGTGTGACAATGGTTTAGAACGCTCTCGCATTTCATCTTCGGCACACATCTCCTTATGACTTGATCAGCGCAATGTCTGTAAATAATTGGCTCCTCCCAATAGTAGTGTTTAAGGTGTGCGAAACCTCGTCTTCGCTGGGATAGTTAAATCTCTAGAGGACCACTTTAGCCACCAAATAATTCACAAAACTCAACTGCTGAACTCGCCTCTTATCTGGCTAATAATAGCCAAGAGTTTTCACCGAAATTCATCATTCACTGGAACATCATCCCTATTCCCTTCCAAATGAAAGACGGTCTCGTCACTAGGTTTTCGCCTTCTTGTCTCTTAATTTCTATACGTCGAATTCTGCAAACAAAAGCGACCCATCGACCAATCTGGGTTTTGCATCTTCTTGGTCATCAAGTACTTACAACGGCAGAATGAACAAGCAGGCACCATGACCTTATCACAATCAAATATGGCTTGAACTTCTGTCAAAGCAAAACACAGTCGGCCACGCTTCTTTCTCTGTAGTGGCATAATTCAGTTGAGCACCATTCAAGGTTCTACTAGCATAATAGATTACCTGAAAGATTTTCTCGTTTCGCCCTGGGAACTCCGCCCCAATCACGGCCAAGGCCATGAGTTCAAACGAAAAGACCATCCGGTGCCAACAATAGAGCTGAAACCAACTTATCCTTCACAACTGAGAATGCATGCAAACATTGCGAATCAAATTCAAATGGGATCCCTTGGACAAGTAGGTTAGACATCGGTTTTGCAATTTGTGAAAAATCTTTGATGAACTGCCTATAGAATCCAGCGTGGCCTAGAAAACTCGACCTTTACTCATGAGGGTGGAGGTGTAACTGATCGCTTTCCAATCTTCGCCCTATCTACCTCATCCCTCTTGTCGAGATCCCATGTCCATGATTAATACCTTCTCACTATGAAATGGCACTTTCCCAATTGAGTACTAAGTCAGGTCTCTTCACATCTTACAAGACAAATTTCAAGTTCTAAATTGAAGTATCAAAATGAATTTCCCATTACTGAAAAATCGTCCATAAAGATATCAATTGTCTTCTCCACCATGTCGGAGAATATGGCCATCATATATCGTTGAAAAGTACCTGGTGCATTGCATACCCAAAGGCATCCGACTAATGCGGCGAATGTACCATAAGGACAAGTGAATGTTGTCTTCCCGACTCAGGAGCTATGGCACTTGATCAGAATCAGAATATCCATCCAAAAGCAATAATATTCATAACCTGGCTAATCGACGAGCATCCGATTCAGAAACTAATGAAAGTGATCTTTTCGAGTGGCCTCTGTCTCAGCTTCGATAATCAATACAAATCTCTCCCACCGTAATTGTTCTACCTGCAGTAGTGATGTTGTTTTCAGTCCCGATTACGCTTGTTCCTCCTTTTTCTAAGACTCACTCGAATCGGGCTTTACCCATGCACTCGTCTGGAATGGGATAAATTACCCTGTTCAGCCATTTTAGAACTTTTACTGACGCACTCCTTCATTGTCGATTAACTCCTCGCGCTTCCAATCGAAGGTTTATGTCCCTCTTCTAATAAAATACGATGCATGCACATAGAAGAACGAATCCCTTTAGATCGCCCAGAGACCATCCGAAAGTGGCTGTCAGGATCTCGGCGACCTCAATAACTTCTCTTCCTCTAGTGCCAAAGATGTCGAGATAATCACGGTAAATGGATTCTACCCCAAGGTATGCATACTTCAAATGGCTAGGTAGAGGTTTTTGTTCCATCTTGGGCGGTTGCTCAATCGATGGGACCGGCGTTTTAACTCCTTCACCCAGAGATTCGAAGTATTTCCGTCTATTGTGTCCGAAAGAGTCCATCCATTTGACATATTCTAGTGCAGACTTCAAATGGCTAGGTAGATTAATGCTGGCACCCAAATCACATAGGGCTCTCTCAAAGATAGCATTTCCAATGGTGCAAGGGATAGTGAAACTGCTCGGTCTCGAGCCATGGCAACTTCCTCTCAAGGATGGCACCGCATTCCTCGCTTAAGTTCACCGTTTCAAATAAGCTAATCTTCTCTTACGGGACAAGATGTCTTCATGAATTTTACATAATCGGGCATCTATACTCTGTATCAAAGAAATGGGATATCGATATGCCTTTTGAACACATCCATGAATTTCGTGAATTGCTTATCCGCTTTGATTTGAGACGCTGCAAGGAACCTGCGAGGCCGCCTTTGTGTCGCAGAGTTCTTCGATGACCGCTTTCTCCCGAGGTCGTTTCTTTATCCGCATCATCTTTTCGCTTCGTCGAATGACCTTCTCGCCCCTCTAATCGCTCTACGATCGGGGGTTTGTAAACTGATGCCCAATTCTTTTCCCACTTCCTCGCATGACTGCGAACATGCTCATTCCTATCTCTTCTTGCTGACTGGCTCGTAAGGAACCCGGTTGCCTTTCGTCAAGAATTTGCCATTTAAATTTATTTCAGGCTCTCCTTCCAAACTTCTCACCATGCCGCTTGATTGTTCAACTCGGGCTGCTTCTGTCGCATGTTCGCTTAGGCCCCACCATATAAAGGCGTAATGGGAAGTTAACATCCAGGCAAGAGCTTGTTCTAAATCCAACTTTTCTCGAGGGTGGTTCACTAGTCTGCCCGATAACGTATTGTTCGATTATTCGCCACCCATATCCTTCTTGATTGTCTCGGAATTATTCTGCCTGACATTACGCCACCTCGCCCCGGCTCTGATTCGATAATCGCTTTCCCCATACGGTCCTTTGTCAGATTGATTGATTCTGGACAACCTCGATATCGCATCGGGCTTCGCTTCATCAGAGGATTTCCGACCGATGATTCCAGGCCGCGCAGCATCCACCGCACCATAACCCCAAGGGCCGGTTTGGACGCTTATGTGGGTTCCTTGTCGTCTATTTAATCGGCGAATACCAGGCTATGATTCACCGCATTGTTATGACTCATTATCTCGTGCTTACCCACCGCACGGTGTAGCCTTCTCTAGGCCATTGATTACGTTAGTTAGCAAAGATCTTCTAAGATTTCTGCATGTTTGGTCTGCGGGTTTTCATCGTTGCTCCTCCGGGGCCTGAAGCATCAATCACGTCCTAGTCGACTTCGCACCAATATGTAAGGTGACTCATCCATCTAGTCACTAAGGGTGGGCACTCCAGCACTGCGAAATCGTCTCCATGTTTCGCAGTTCTCCCCCCAGTTGTCCAAACGTATCGATCTCTCGCACAAGTCAGGCAATTTTCGAAGGTGGAAGAACTGGTCGAATTTTTGCACTAAGTCATTCCACGAGGTAATGGAATCGTGGTCGACCTGTTACCAATGTCGCCTCTATCCCCTATGAAAGTGGGAACAACCGTAACCTGGGGAGTTTCTTCAAGAACTCCATTGTATTTGATAGTATCGCAAACCCGAGGAAGTCGGGTCAATGTATTGTTCGGCTCTCATGGGGTAGTCCATGGAATAAGATATCTCCAAGCATCCAGACCGTGACCGACTTCAATTCAAAATTGCTCGCTTTGAATGTGTGGCCGTCTAATAGCCGTCATCTGCGGTAAACGAACTCATCTAGTAGCATGAAAGGTCATCTCGGTCAGATAAACGGTCCGTGCTTGATTCCTTCCGTGATTCCCATTTCGCTCTCTTGTGGTTCACCGTTCAATGCCAAGATCTGCTTTAGTGTTTCTTCTATGACTATCGATTTCTAACTGCTCCGCTTCTCTCGGTTTCGGGCGCGCAAATTGCGTAAGTCTTTTCCGGTTCAAAGATCAAACAGGTGTTGGTTAGCTTGATCTCGATATCGCATGTACTTACTGAAACCTATACTGCAATAACACACGAACCAACAAAACCAAATTACCAGCACTTGTAAAGATAGAACAAAACAAAAGTAAAGAAAATTTCAGAGTAATATCTATTTGCTTAATTCTCTATATCAATTTAAACCTGTCCCCGGCAACGGCGCCAAAAACTTGATAGGCCGAAAGCGTGGTGTGTATAAATGTGTACGCCTATGTGCGCAGTGCACGCGTCGCCTCAAGTAATATAGTGTACTTATAGTACATATTGATCCTCGTGGAAAGGTGTATTGACTTACAGTTGTCCCTTTAGATAATATCCAATATACTATTTTTAAGAAAGAAAGTAAGTATATAAACTGAATAAACTATTGATTCGATGATTATCGAATTGAGAATCAGGGTTATATCTCCCTATCACATTCAATGGATTAATTTTCTAAAGATATTATTATTCGATGATTTACAATATGTCAATGGCGAGGTGATTCGCTTACTTAGATATCCTCTCTGAGTATATCCGCCATCTCGTGAATAGAATCGGGTATATCTCTATCCCGACTCAAAGATTCCGAAATGCTTAAATGTTCTAACCCCAGATGCCACCTTCAGTTCTAATATCTCTATTTACCTAATCAACCGGCTACTCTACCTGCATCCCCGAATACCCTCATCTCTCGATCCTGGCTCCCAGTGTAATTATGCTATGTTGGCTGACATTATCATGTAATTGCACTGCGTAAATAGAGCAGATGTAACAAATTGATAAACAACTCGAATAATATAAAAGACTCAAACTCAACTATCAACATGGGCGAGACATGGTTCACACATAACCCTAGAAATAAATTTTAACATAGTGAGTGAAAAAGATCAAATGTTTAGCATTAAAACATGATTCTAATATCCAAAAAATAAGAAACAAGCATAAACTCGAGCTTCCTTCAAGTCCGTGTCACCGCCTGAAGTCCGTGTTTCGTCACGCCCCTCCCGATTTCGAGCCCCATTTTCGCTTTTAATGACGAGGGCGATCTCGTGGTCACGCCGCGACGCTGGGGTAACGCCGCAACGCTGAGACTTCGCGACGCAGACGCCGCTGACGCTGAGACGCCATGATAGCTGAGACGCCGACGCTGAGACGTCGACGTTTCCACTCGCTGACTCGCGATCGCCAACTGACGTCGTGATACATCGCGTGGTCACACAACGTCGCGACGTGACAACCACTTTCTTGCCTTGGCCCCCATTGCTCCAAAAATGCTTCCAAGAGCTGCTCTTTTCGCTTCAATGTACCTGCACCCAAACCAGACACCAAATCAAGAATCTAGCTACGAAAACTATAAAATTACTATAAAATAAACGTGAAAATGAAAGACCGACGAGTATAATATGAGTGTTTTGTGCACTCATCACACTCTAAACTTAGTTTTTGCTTGTCCAAGCAAGAACCACCAAAACAGACATACACGCACATAATGCCACTAACATTTTAAGACGTTGTTGCACATAATAAAAAATGGGGGATCAAATTGATTCGACTCACACCGCCGTCTGTCGCTTCGGGCCCACAAAATGGCTACGATTTGACTTCAGAAAATTCTGGCCAAATAGGTAGAAGTGACTAGTGCATCAACTTCATGATATTCAATAGCCTTTCCCAAAGCCCCTATGTGCTTATAATGAATGACCCCAAGATACGCCTAGGTTCCGACACTCCCAAACTTGAGCTCAACTCACCTATTTGGAAGAAGCTAACTAGAAAAAAGATAGGAACGCACTCCATTTTATTCACAGACCAAATACCTGTGAAATTTCCTATGTACTCTAAAATAAATGAAAGAAAACTAGTGCCAAGAAGTTTTACCGAAGTGTTCAGCCATGGATCCATCAGACTCCTCACCGCCGGGTTAAGGGCACTGTGCATTAAGTTCCCTTCAACCTCACCTCCCGAACACTCAACCAAACTCAGCGCCCTAGGTTGCGTGAATGATCCCATCTTCTCATCCTCCACAACGGCAGTAATAATGACTCTCGCCGCTTGCCTTCAGTATTAGGGCTTTGACAGCTCCTTCATCAGGCCCGATTCATTGATTATCTCGCTATTCTGGTGATGCCTACTTTTGTCATTTGTCTTTTCTTTCTTTTTCACTTTTTCTATTGTTTTTTTTATTTTTTTTTTTTTATTTTTTTATTTTCTTTGTTTGGGGCTCGATGGCAACTCTCTTTTATCAGGGGTGTCCCATCACTTAAATGGTTCGAGTCTCCTAAGGTTAGTCGAACTACGCTTGCCGGTCTCGCCTATGCATACCAAGGTCATTAGTGTGTGAGTGTGACAGTCTTGAGAACCAGTGTCTTGACTACTCGTGATTGGTCTACTAACCTTTCCATCTATTCAACCTAATTACCGAAAGCATCAAAACATTTTAAAGCATTTGAACATTCATGTTAATCGTGAATTCAGAATGACGCCGCGACATCTAAATGACGTCACACTTCCATTTCATACCATGTCGAGACTACCGGGCTGACGCCGCTACCATCTTTCCCAGGAATCGGCGTCGCGACCACTCAAGCGACGTCGCCACCATCTTTCCTGAGTAACCGATGTCGCGGACTACCGCTGACGCCGCGCACCATCTTTCCTTATAACCGATGTCGCCACTAACGGGCTGACCGCCGCGACCTTCTTCATTGCAACCGATGTCGCAAATTAATCGCGATCGCCACAACACTTCTAACCGATGTCTACCACCAAGGACGCCGGACCATCTTTCCTTATAATCGGATGTCAGCGATCACCGGCTGACGTCACATCATCTTTCCTTATAATCGATGTCGATCACCAAGGACGCGGTGGATCTTCTTTCATTGTAATCGATGTCACACCATCGGCTGACGCCGCTTAATTTCACTTTATTTCAACTGGAGCGCGATCATCAAGGATCGCCGCGACATCTTCTCGATCTCGCTATTTGATGTCTCTATCTGCTCTAACTGGCCACGACGCCTATGTTCGCCCCTTTGAAAATCTTTTGTCGCAACTTCTATTCGTCACTACTCCACGCTTCATCGCTAAGATTCTCACTTCGCCGTGACCTCGGCGGTGTCGAGACATCATGTCTCGCTTTTTCATTAGTTCCGTCGCCCGATTTGAGTTTCGTTACCTTGGTGTTATTCTTCATTACCGCTGCCGCGATAACAAGTCCTTTCAAAATTAGTTCATACTTTACTCCGAGAAGGTTGCCTTGTGGCTTTGTAGATGCCTCCTTCTCGCTGACCTCATGGTGATATCACGACATCATTTATCTCTTGGTGTCGCAACACGCAATGATGTCGCGACATGAACTCGCATTTGAATCGCTTTCTTTAATCTCACCAAGTCATATTTGTCTCAACTTCCTTCGAGGTCACGACTTCGCTTGTTCACTCTTCGCTCTTCAAAGCCAAATTTGTTGGTGTCGTGATTTGAAATTGCTGCAAACGGCGCTTCCTGTCACGACTTAAATTCCAGTTTTGACTTCAATTCACAAGCAGCTGATTTCTTATGATTTTGTTAAAATTTGACTTTCCTCGCTGTATTTTCCGCAAATTAATTTGATTCACTATCGCTTCGTACAATTCAACGCATTCATTATAAACTCAGAAAATGGATTAAAAATCTAATGAGTTTTTGACTCTATCAAATTCCCAACTTAAAATTTTGCTTGTCCTCAAGCAAAAGAAAAGAAATTGTTTGTCCTCAAACAAATAAGCTTAAAATTTTATGACATTTTTTCTGATTTATTCCACATTCTTTTACATTCACCTTTCCTGACCGAATTTAGAGATATAACTATTATTTCACCACCTTGATGCAAGAACAAGGCATGATATATTTCTATTACAAAATTTCTTGATAAACTAATGTATTTAACAGCTTTATTTAACAAGTCTTGTTCTGTGTGTGTGTGTCATCAACTTTTCAACTTCATGTTGAATAAAGTAATCTTCGGGAGTTTTCTTAGACTGTTTATCAAAGTCCCATATGCTTGTTTTTCATATTGATCTCCACTAATGTAGGTAAATTCAACCTTCAAAACCAATGAGGTCTTTGAGGCTTGTAATGTTGAGCTTAGGTAATTGGGTAGATAATGGAAAAATTTAGGTTGTAAATTACCCAGTTTCCATCTTGTCTCTACATTGTTGCCTCCAACTTTCTTCCTTTTTCTGCTTTGTTCCTTTCTGATTCTCCTTGATCTTAGCTTGATTCCTCTTTTGAATTCTTTTTATGGAATTTCAACTTCCATATATACTTTACGATCCAGCAAGATTCCTTTTGTTCTTTAACCTCTTGCCTTTATTTCTCTATGATTGGGAATAGTGTAATGTTTTGTCTTCTTAGGCTTTCTATTACCTTTAGAGAACTTTTAGCTAGAAACTCCCATACCGCTTGGCATTAGGTGCGAAGTTAAACACCCCTACGAGCTTAATTGTTCAAGGGAAATAGGCTACAAGACAAAACTTATTCCTTATTTCACTAGGTTCTGTTTCTTTACTTCTTCAACCCCTTCTTGTCAAAATCTGGGAATATTATTCCCCCAAACTTGTTTCTTCCTTTATACTAAACTTTAATGAACTAGAAATCGATAATTTTGGGTTCTATCGGTGTTTATTGCAAGGAAGGGAATTTCGCCAATTGTCGTTTGTTGAAGAAATAAGGCTTATTCGCTCAAATCGTGAACTAGAGAATATGCTTAAGCATATTTTGAGGGTAGGCTTAAAAAGGCTCAAGCTGCCAAAGATGGCCTCTATCATTTCCTGTTGGTTGTTTTCACCTAGGATTTCGCCTCAATCAATAATCAAACAAGTTCTAAGAATGTGGACTCTAAATCCTGAATTCCCCAGAAGATGTTCCTAATTCCTGTCAAAAGTTTCATAAGTTTTGTTGACCAATGTGTATTATTTCTTCAAGACTTGTACTTATTCACTGTAAACTTACATTATTTTAACTAAGTATTTTGTTCTAGCAAAGCACAACCAATTTTCCAATTCTTGCAACTAAACCGAATCTAAACAGTAATAAAGAGAATACCTTAATTCCAGTTTCTTTATTCATGCCCTGATTTTTGCAATTATTTGTGTCTGCTTATTCCTGAATAAACCATTTCACCTAGTTCAGATTATGATATTTCAGCATTTCATTCTGAACCAAATCCTAATGTTATTTTTTCTCAATGTCAAGCAAAAAGTAAAAAACACAAGCTAACTGAAGTAAGCAAACATTTCTTTTTCACAAATTTTCTTGTTTTATTCATGATGTGATGCACAATTTGAGAACAACAATCAGGAAGAGGGGAAAAGAAGGATAAATCAACGGGAAGGTCTATTTTTCTTTTCAGAGGAGAGCAAAGATGTCGGGGGATCCGCATCAAGGGTAGCCGATTAGACCTCGCACTCAAAACACATGTACAAATTTAGTTGCACAATTACCAAAGGACTATTATCTAATCCTCGAAAACTGCACCATAAAACTTGTTGAGACCAAAAGTCTCCTAGAGTTAATCATTTTCAATTTTGGTTTGGGCTCCGATATATCGTTGCGAATGTGCTCGACAAGTAATAAATGGATATAAGTCTCGTATATCATCCCAACAGAGATCTCAAGAATTTTAAATCAACTACCCCGACTACTAAGCTCCTATACTATTCGACCATAAAGTGATATTGCGGTCCAAATAAGAAGTCGGAAATTATACTAGCACGAGTAAAATAAAATGAATAATAAAATAAATCTGAATATAAAGAATAAAGAATAAAGAATAGTTAAGAAAATAAACGGACACTCGAATAATTATCTTTCAGAGGATTACATCAAGTATACTACTATAGTGAAGTACCACCAAACAGAGTTAATATTGATAAAACTTTCGAATATTTCAGGTTTTAAAAATCTCATCTACAGGTTAGCAAAGACAATTATCTCTCCAAATCTCCATATTTCATTATCTAATTTTCCTCGATTCTCTCAAGATGTCAGAAATTAAATAACTACTTAAAAGGGATTTTTAACTGGTATTTTTCAAAGAATACTTCATACCCATTTTATGGACTCAGAACCTTAGCTCCTGCTATCTACAAGTTGATATACAACTTCAGATGCTCTTCCTCAAAATTAGAATAGATCACCCTCCTTGATCAATAGATCCTTCGCCCAGTACCTGGATTGGCCTCTACTATTCAATCGAGGTGAACTCTCCTCGCTTGTTTAAAATTGATAACTCATTCAACTCTTTCGATTTCAAGTGAGAAGAGATGATCAAGTAAACTTGCAAAGCTCATTAGATCTCAAATTAGCAAAGTTAATATACCTTCACAATTGTTCATAACTCTCGGGAATGCCTTCTTCAGGTCACCTGCAGGGCCTCCTTGAAATCGTGAGCAGAATGAGACAAATCTTATAACCGTATACGTTAAATGGATATTCGCATAAAAAATGTGAACCCAACCCCATAAGTAAATTCATAAACCTAAATTCAGTGTCGCTGGAAACGACTACAAGAAAGATACTTCACTATAGCATCACTAATGGAAGCTGATTCCCCACCATCGAATTACATCGCACAAAGATTCTCCGATCATAACAATAAACCCAATCTAATCAAGAGTCAATTCCGCAAATTTGTCCTAACTTCAAACATTCCAAGTAAAATTTGAAAAGAATAGAATTTCGCATTCACTTCGCCAAAATCGATAACACCCGGGATCCGTAAAATAAAATTCAAAACTAAAACTATAACCTAATCTAATCTCTAACCATCAACATTCAAGAAAAAGAAAAGAAAAGAAAAGAAAAGAAAACTAATAGGAAAATAAAGAAAATGAGCTCTTCGCCTACCTGCACTTCGCCCGTGGCCACCGCTGCCGTGTTCCTCTTCGGTAGCGCTGATTTATGTGGTTTCAATAATCTCTAATCCCAACGTGATTCTACTGCGGGATTTCTACGGATCGCCCGTTATCGCTCAAGTCGCTGAATTTCAACCTCGGTCGCTGAAGACCATCCATATGTCGCGAAGATCGATCCTCACGCCGCGACATCAACTTCTGAAGTCTATGCAGCCTTGAACTAGTCGCCGATGATGTCGCCGACATCAATACCTTGTCGCCGGCATTAGCCTACGCCTCCTTGTGCCTAAATGGTTGCTTCGGCGTCGCTGGACATCAACTTCTTTGTCGCCACAAGTACATATGTCATTGAAGGTTTTAATGGTTGCTTTCCGCTTGTCGCGACAACAACTTCTTGTCGCCACATCACCATGGCTCCAGCCTCACTTGATGGTTCCCATTTACATCAACTCTTTGTCGCGACATCAATTCATGCCCTCGGGCAGATTTCAACCGGGTCGCTACCGATGTCGCGATTTCCAGTCCTCTATCGCGACTAAATAACTTGAGTTACCTCGCCTTCCATCTCACCAAGCCCGTCATACTTCAAGGTTATCCTCTCTGTCGCGACTTCCATCCCGAGTTGCGACATCAACTCTTGTAGCGACATCACGATGCCGGGCTGCGCATCATTCCCTTGGGCCTCGGTTAATCCTCAGTCGCTTTATCCGTGATTCCCGCTGCATCATTGCTTATTTCCTTCACTTTTTCCCGGCGTCACGACCTTCTCTTTAGCTGATCTCGCTGCGACTTCTTTCTTGCGCCGGCGTCGCGATCACGCTTAATTCATTGTCGGCGTCACGATAAATACCTAGATGTCGGTTACATGAAGTCTTCTTCTATTTCCGGTTGTTTCACCTCGGAGTTTTAACTCTCACCATTTTGTTCTTTAAGTAAGCTTGCCTCCGATCGGAGTTTTATCACGCAACCTGATATGCATTCACATCGCTAAAACTTCACGATACCCTGTGTTCCTTCATCTCAGGCGCTTTCGCTTACAACTTTCAAATGCAATTGTCTGACATTAACGCCATCCACCTTCTCCGCTTCTTTTCCAGAAATTCTTCTTTCTTGAATTCCCGCTATTTAATGGGCTTGGTTAGTTATTCCATAATTCTCGCATCTTAATTATTCCTTTTCATTAAAATCACGTCATAAAAATGGACTAGTATGACTTTTAAGCTCATCAAACTCCCCCAAACTTAAAATTTTGCTTGTCCTCAAGCAAAGAAAAAGAAAGAATTGTTTGTCCTCAAACAAATAGGACATTTTTCTGTTCTGTTTTTGCAGTAGAAGTCAATTTAATTGAAATACAAGGATCAGGTAATTGTTTTCGCACATCTAACTCAAGTCCATTTCAAGGTCAGGGTTTCTATACCTCATGGTATACAAAACTAAACTCTTGAAATTGTTTTACAAACCACATATAATCATTGGATCCTCGTTGAAAATAAATTGTTTTCCTTTTCATCTTCTATACTATTCACTTAACTCCCTAGGTCTTTCTGCGTTTACCGTCTATTGCCTTTCCAAATTCCATGTTTCTGTTGTTCATATCGATCTCCCACTAATGTAGGTAATTCCATCCTTCAAGACTTCAATCAGGTCTTTTGGGCTTGTAATGTTAGGCTTGGGCAAGGGTAGGATAGAAAGGAACTTTTGGTTTAGATTACTCGAATCCTTTTTCTCTCTTCTTTCACTACGCTCTTTTCCTGTAGTTTCAATAAAACTCCCCAAACTTCATTTCTTTGGGACATCTCCTTGATTTCTTTCCATTAAGAACCGTATACTCCCATTTCTCATTTGTAATTCAACTGGGATTTTTCTTTGTTTGTCACTACTGTGATATAGTGCAATGTTTTACTCTTAGGACTTTAGCAACTTAAGTTAGTAATTCCACACCATGCATTAGGTACAAAAAGAAATCACCTAAGAACTTATTAATAGTTCAAGAGAATTAGGCCACAAGGTAAAACTTATCCCCTTTATTGTATTTCGTTTTGACCTCTTTTATTTCCATTCCCTTTTTCTGTCTTTTCTCCTTTATTTTCTAAAACAACTTCCCAAACTTTGATTTCTTCCCTCTTCGCCTTGGGTAATCTGTTCTGCCTTTAATGAAAGATTGACTTTTTTGAAGGTTTGGGGTTTAAATTACGATTTTAGAAATAAGGCTTGATTGGCCTAATTCTCTGAACTAAGGTATGCTTTGTGCATATAGATGTGATGGCTTGAATGGCTCAAACTTTCCAAGAATGGCCTGCATCATTTCTCACAACTCCAGACACCTAGGATTTCGCCTCAATAAATAATCAAACAAGTTCTAGAATCAAGAAGCATCGTTATTAACTAATAGGAGTTCCTTGATTAATTTTTTGTTGATGAGAAGAACTCTTAGTATCCAACAGTTCCTTTGACTCATTGCTCATACCTACAATCTAAAATATGTTTTGCTCTTCAATTCTCATTACTTTCCTCTATTCGACTTAACAAAGAATTTAAGTCACTTTTGCACTCGTGGTTTCAATCAAACTGTATTCTTTTGGCCCTTATTCTACATTTCCACTCTTAAGTTCTAATCTAATCGCTTCCATCCAACTCAATTTCGCACATCTCAAAGCAGCTTTTATTCCGGAACTAATTCCTACTTTTATTTTCCCAACTATGCATCAAAGCAAACACAAACATTAATAAATGTGATTCATAAATAGCACACAACAATTCAATTCAAATTTCATTTACTTCATTCAACTGCACAGCTTGATACAATTCAAATGGGATAAGGAGGGTAAGGAAGTCAGCCAGGGTTAAGTCTATCTTTTCTTTTTGGAAGAGGCAAAAGAAAGATATTAGGGGATCCAGGTCTAGGGTATTCAAATGAGTTGGGAATGGAGGAAATTTCATTTCCCTTCTTCTTCTTCTTAGTTTCCTTTCTAAATTTGATCTTCAAATGAAGATCTCATTGAGAGATAAACCTTTTGTTCAACCCCATCCCGCCTTCCCAAGCCATTCATCAGATTCTCCATTTCCAAATATGACTCTAAAAAATCTGGAGTTGTTAATTAGATCCAAATTTTCAACCATTCTTCGCCTATAGATTCAACATCCTTTGCTTCTTGTCTCTATCATCCACTTGTTTTCAAAATCCTTCTCAGACTTGTATGGGGAACTTCAAGCCCTTGATTTGCTCCCCCAAATTTGGCTATTTCTTGCTCAGATCTCTTTCTTTCAATACAGTTGAGAATCACGCTCAACCGACATTGTTATAAAAAGCTTCCATGACTTCTAGCTCGAAGCCAGAATGATTGTGATCTCTTTCCTTCATTTCTTTCTAAACTCTTCCCTTGCTTTCAAGCTTCAAAATTTTTCTCTATGTTCCTCTCTTTATGTTCACTTCTTCTCCCCACCGCTTAGCATTCCCTTCTTTGTAGCTCCATCTCATGCCCTTTTCCTTCTTGTTTAGCTCTTCCTCCCACCTGTCTCTTTTCACCCTTTCATAAATGCCTTTCCGACCCCACGTAGGTTCCACTCCTTCTTCTTTCATCCATCTCTCGTATGGTATCGAGAGCTCCAAGATCGAACTGCTTTGTGCCCCCTTGAGCTTTCTCCATGTTGGAAATTTCTGTCTCCGCATGTGAGGAGAACCGCTATGGAATGGAGTCTATTAATGCCTCTCATCCCGCTCTTTCACATTGTCCCGCAAAATGAAATCATTATTGTCAGTGAGTTTTCGGTGCTACGCCCTCGACAAGAACCCTCCTCGAGTCTCCTTCTCGGGTCTTCTTCACCGGGCTTCCATCCCTTTCTCACAGCACCCCCCCTTTCTCTTCCGGGTTTCTTGGTCCTCATAACTCCCGTCGAAGGAGTGGTGAAGCTCCGGTACTTCTTCTTCCGATTCTATACCCTTCACCCCAACTTCAAAACATAGAACAGTTACTGTCACTGGGTGAGGAATAAACCTCTTTTATCTCTCTATGATACCCTTCGATAGAATTTCAATGACAACCCCACATTATCCTGCATCCTCAGGATGGCATACACAACATATCTCTGCTTTCACCACACGTGTTTTCATTAAAACCAAACAGGCTTTCGTAGTGAAAACCATACCTTCGCCCTCATGAGGCTTCCCGTTAAATGTCTCGCCTTCCTTCTCCTTTTTGGTTTGAAGGCACCTTACCATTAGTGAGCTTGGGAATCTTTCCAACATCTGTTTTTCCAAAAGTTTCTTGAATTTGGAACCATGTTTGTGCACTTCTGCGCAGGCCTCGCTGATGGCCTTAGCTTCATGAAACCCACTTCAACAAAAACCGCCTCCATCCTTCCCTTCCTACCAAATTTGAATAAAACTCTCTACTGGGCTTGGATTAGTACCCAAAAGTACTATTTTGAACCCTATATTAGATAGGTTTTGAGTGCTTTTTTACAAGACTCATTTATGACAATTGAAGTGTCTGTTCTTAGTATCACTTATGCCGTTTAGAGGTTATTTTTGTCTGTTTTGCATGTTTTTGCGCACTTTGGGAGTTCAATATCGAGACATATGATGAATCATGAAGACTTGAACCCAATCACCCATCAAACACCAAAATCAAAGAAAGAACGACAAGTGTGCGATGGAAATCGATGCAGAGGAGATGTAGTAAGCAATGCGTTGATGAATCACAAATCCCGTGAATTTCAGATTTGCGGTACTTTATCGATCGTAAAATTTAAACCCTAAATAAAATTCTTCGCAATCTTAGCGAAATTCGCCACTGCTTAGACCCAAAATTTTAGCTGTGCCACCATTCCCAAAGAAATTTTCATTCGCACTTCACAAGAATTTCCTCAAGCCAGCCGTAAATTGCCACCGCTTCTTAGCCGAAAATTTCGATTTCGCTTATTTCTTGGTAATTTCGCTTAAGAATAAATTTTCGCTAGCTAGCCAAATTCTTCACAGCTAAATTCTCGAGCCCAATGTAAATTCAACGCCTTGTCATGCTTCTTCGCAATTAATGCAAACCGACTTCCACCTTTGTATTACCTCTTGCCCCAAATTAGCCAAATTGTTAGGCTTTGTGTATTTTCACATACTGGGTGGTTTATGAAGGGCCCTCCCACTAAGAACTCAAGCAAACAAACTGAGGATAAATTTTGGTGCTTGCACATCTTTCGAGTTTCTGCAAGGCCTGGTTTTCTCTTTCTCTCCTTTCCTTATTTTCTTGGCTGCCAACAATTCTCCTTGGAGGATGACAACTCCAAGAGATGCTGCATGTTTCCTTTCTTTGGAAGAGAAAGGAAGCTATTTGGAAAAGGGCATGCAGCTTGTATTAAAGCTACAAAAATTTGTTTATGGTCCTATCTTCTCAAAATATGGGTTGAATAGCATTGAATGTTATTAATTTGGCCAATACTTACTCATGCTTTAGGATACAGTATACTTATTGCTAGATGACCAAAGGGTTTTTTAGATGGTCTTACGAGCCAACAAATGATGCTTTTCAGAATGTTGGGGGTTTCAAATCGTAGCGCAATAGGATGCATGTTATCTGTGTTAACTCAAATAGGAGTTGATTTTAGGTGAGGTTTGGTTAGTTAAACATAGATCCGCCTGTGGCTTGGACTATAGGTTGCTTGTCATAATGCGAGGATAAAACCCAGGACAATTTGTTTGCCCTAAGCACAAGTTAGTGGGACCTAAATCTTCAAAGCTAACTTTTCACACTTCATTTTCCAGTTTTTACAAGAATCGCCAAACCCCATCAGCACTATTGGAAACTAAAAACCAAAAAGTCCAAATAGAAAGTCTTACCTTCGTGCACTTATGCAAATCATTTTGTGGATGAAAACCCATCCCCGTGTTCGAATTCTGGGACCACCATCAGCAGTAGCGTGACTACTGAGAGTAAAGAACCCCAGGGTGCATATAAATATTGTTTGACTTAGCTCAGCCTACTATGGCACTAATCAAATGGCGCCGCTGGGGTCGATGGTGCCAACCACGTTGAAGTGTACTTGGATCAACATCACAAGTGAAGGTGTTTTAACTTTTTTTGTAACCTGGAACAAAGAATCGCAAGTTTTCATCACTTTGCAAGCATTTCCACTGCTTTTGTTTTTTTTATATATATTAAATACTTTATTTTAGCTAACCCAACCTTGTGCTTGGTTTGTGCCTTTGTTGTGTCTCGCCTTGTGTAATAATGGTGTATACAAGGTCGGGATGTGAGGAACTCGTGAAGACTGCATTAGAATCAGTACATAACCCGACCCACTGAAGCTCGCACACACCGATACCATGGATCCACCAATCAAGAAACAACAGTCACCTAGAACTCAATGAATCCAACACCCATAAGAACCATGAGGGATCACATCCACCCTCCTAGAGCAAGGCTCCAACTCAGATTACTCCCTCCCACAAGATGTAGCAAAGGAGGCCATATTTGGTACCCCTACTCCTACATATCATGGAGATGAAACAAAACCACACTCATATTAGGATTTTGAGGAGGTTTGCACTACCTTTAAGGAAGGTATGATGGACATGGATTTGTTTGGGCTAAAAGCATTTCAATCAATCTTAAGCTTATAAGCAAAATAAGATTTAGCTAAACTCCACCGAGGCCTGTAACCATTAGACTGGGCCGAGTCAGCACTCTCGAAGAAGTTCTTCAAAGGTTTCCATAAGACTAATAATTTGAAAAGACAAATTTACACCTTGCGCCTCGTGATGGTGTGAGAGGTTTAGCTTCCGGCCGATTGGTGGAGACCATCGCAAAGCTGCCACATCATGGGTTTGATACATGGATGCTGGTAAACCACTTCTATGGTGGTATGTCTCCTGCCATGAGGCAGCTTTTGGAAACCATGTGAGGAGATTCTTTCTGAGTAAGCATCCCGACGGCCATGGATTTTTAAATTGCATTGAAACTCTAAGGGTCGGGATGCCAAACCTAGGAAACGGAAACAATGAGGCCCTTAGCTAACCCTAGGGAGGGATTTATACACGCTGTGAGGATATAGAAAATGAAAGCTAGGATTTCAACCTTAGCTAGAAGGTGAGGAGCTCAAGGAAAAGGCTCCAGGCTGAAGTACATGCAAGGACTAAAATCCCGCACACACCAATCTCGTACCTAATTTCCAACCCATGGTCCTGTGAGAACAAAGGTCCTATGGCCCCTACAAAGAAGGATTTGATGTCGAATGTGCAAACACCGTAGGACAAATACAAAACCACAACAATCCAATGCTCCATATGGTAATACCTACATCTCCACTGGTGAACCACTTAACCTTTTCCGAAGCCCACTTCTCAAGAGGTATACTCCCTGTGCCAAACCAGTTTTGTTCACTCTCATTCACAACCACCACCATCCCACTCGTGGAATGTCATTTTTAAATTTGAGTAAGGTGGTAGTGGGGCAACTTTGTGGAAAGGAGCAAAAAGGAATCAATGTGCAATCGGCACAAAGGATTGATACCGTAGAAGTACACTCGAATAAGAGAATGGGGAGTGGGCTGGGAGAGCAACCTAATCAAACCAGAAACAGGGAATCTGCATTCAATCACCAAGATCAACAAGTTACTGGAGGTACAAGAAAGAGGGAGGTTCCCTTCTCAAACACTTCCAAATCCTAAGGGAATCCATGAGGTCGGGTCATCCAACAATCTGAATGATTATGCTACGCTATAATTACTCCGAGAAGTGGAAAAGAGGTTGATCAACCCATGCCAAAGCCTGTTGAAGAATCCAATCAGGGAGGAGAATTGCAGTCTGAGCATATTCTCCTTAAGGAAGATTCAATGAAATACCGCATACCACCTCCATTTCCACAAGCACTTAGAGGTAAGAAGAAGGCATCTCATGCATTTTAGAGGTCTTAAGGCAAGTGAAGGTTAACATACCATCGACATAATCAAACAAGTCCCCGCTTATGCAAAATTTATGAAAGACTTTTGCAGCTACAATCAAGAAGGGATTAGGCATTGAGAAAAGGTACTTACCGAACAGTCACATAATCCAAAGTAAGAATCCAAACAACACAAGGATCCGTGATCTCCCACAATTTCCTACCAATATCGTGGAAGTGCATAGATAACCATTGCTTGATTTGTCAGCAGGAATAATAGTCGTATTCAAGATACAAGAAGTTAGAAGTTTAGTGAACTTAAACCTACCAACATCACACTTCATTGGTCGATAGATCACTTAACCCTAAGGGATAGTTGATGGTTGTCTGAGTACATATAAATTCTACTACCCAAGATTTTGTAGTGCTTGACATTGAGCCAATTGCAAGTGAACCCAATCATGTTCCAATCATCTTAGGAAGACCATTTCTCGGCCATGCTAATGCAATAACAAATTTTTAATGGAGTCATGCAACTTACCTTTGCAACATGACTTTGAGTTAAAACATCTTCATTTGAACAACAAGCAAAGTTATGAATATAAAATCAAATAACTGATAGTTGTTTCAAATGGCCGCATGTGGAAGCACACAGTCCAGAATCAGTAAGGAGTAATCACCAAGGAGATGAAGAGATATTGGTCTTGCCATCACTCCACCGTGCAGTTTTCAATTGCCTTAATCTAAAAGCATTAGTGAGGACCACTTCAACAATTGACACCCAAATTCATGGAGTCAACCTAGAAGCATCAGTTGAGGAGATATTCTCCTCAATTTCCTTGGCAATTTTTGAAATTGAATTGGTCCGGTGTTTTCAAAACCGACTAAAAAAGCTCAACAATTTTGCTTTTTGTCTTAATTTAGTTAATTTTGATAATTTCGCTATTTTTCGAAAGTTTCAATTGTGCGTTTTCTTTTTAGTAATTTTGTTCATATACTATAGTATTTTGAATTCAATTTTAATTATAGTTTTATATATAATAATTTTTTATGATAATAATTTTTATTTCATATAGTACTAATAATTAATCTAAAAATTTTGAATCACAGGAGGCAAGTCACACCCGCTTAAAAATAGGGAAAAAATGGTGTCTGAGACCCCTTCCTACGCTACGAACAAGCCTATTTAAACCTAGGGTCAACCATTTTGCCACTTCACATTCTCCCTCCCGTCGGTCCCGAGTCTCCCAAATCCGCCCACCGCCACGCCACCTCCGCCTGAGCGGCGCCCTGCTCTGACCCAGCCGCCAAAGGCCGCCGCCCCGCCATAGCCCCATGCATCCTGCCTTGCTTGCGCCTGGGCCTCCCGACCGAGCTCGGGCTATCCCGCACCGAGCCCCACCTACTTAGCATCAGCCACGCTGCCAGACGAGCCCCGACTGTCATTACCGAGTTGCCGCCCAGCCTCGAGAGCCACCCTAACGAGCCTCTGAGCCTCTACCGCCGGGGCCAGGACCCTCTTGCCCGTGGTTTAGCTTATTTTGCCCGCGCCCCAGCATTTGGTCCTCCATCGAGCCTTATTTGGCCATTTTCAGAGCTTCTGCCACGCGTTCAAGGAGCCATGGCTCATCCGCTTGTTTCAGAGTGATTCAGCCACCCTCCAAAGGAGCGCCTCAGCTTCGTAGATACGCAGCCTCAAATGTGATTTTCTCAAAGGAGTCGAGCCCTCTTCCAAGATTTGTTCTGCATTTTGATATGGTTCAGATTTCATGGTCCTGGCCACGCAAGTTAGATTCAAGATACCCGAGAGAGGCCCCACCCGATCCTGGCCCGCATCATCACCTGGCCCCGAGGCAAGACTGAGGAGCCCTGTGGATTTCTGGGCTGCTATCACACCCGACGGACCCTGCCCCATCACCCGTACTGAAAGCGAGAGTTAGAGGGCCCGCCTGGGCAGCCGGCCTACATCGTCCCTGGGCGAGTCATCTTCCTCTCAAGTCAGCCTATCACCACAAATATGATTTTGACTGCTGAGCAAGATTATCGCAGCTTGTCACTCCGGTGATCCAGATCGGGAGGTCGTTGTCTGGGAGTGGGCACCCCATTCCGAGGAATACCGCACTACATTCGGAGGACTTTCATCGTGAGTCATTCTACGATAACCTTGCCACTGAGGGCCATCCCGGCATTTAGGAGTCCATGAGGATCGAGATTATCTACTACCGCCTTCCATGACCCGAGGCGCATTATTACCCACTTATGGTGTCATAGCCCCATCATTCTATGACACCGGTGGCGTAAGGTCCGTGATTCACTTCATCGATGATCGCCGCAGTACCAGAGCGCCGATATTTCAAGACTTGGGCCCTCCGCGTGATACCGCAATACGTAGGGCTATAGAGGATTGGCCCACCCGACTAACGCGAGATGATCTGAACACCGGCCGCAGACACCACAACCGGGATCAAGATTTATGTGCCTCGCCTCGATACAAGCATCGACGACCATTTATTCCTGACGAAACTGGCTCTCCCGCCATCATTAATGACAATGAGGGGAGCCAGATCTGGAGGCTCTTCTACCCATCTTTGAGGATAATCGCCTAGTCCCTCCGAAATGGGGTGATGACCTCCTTTGATACTGGCGGTATGTCCAACTTTAAGGGCTCAAGAGCGTAGAGCTTCCGCTGGCCGGCGCCGGTACCACTCCGCCAGTTCTAGAGCATTTGGATTCCTGCAGGAGCCCAGGATTGAGAGAGTAGAAGGATTAGATGCCTCTGTCTACGCACAGCGGGCATACCGTGATCTTTCCACCTCCGACAAGAGGACCGTGAGGAGGTACCTGATCAGTAACAGGACTCCCACAGAGACGATATGCCTGCCCCTGAGCCCGAGATGCAGAGGAGTCCAGCTCCACAGATGTCACCTTCATCTCCTCCTCCACACACCACATCCGCAGAACGCAAATTCGATACACCCGGTCCATCCTATTCCAAGACACCATTCACCTCAGTATGTTCACAATCTGGCCAGAGATAGCAGCGTGATTTGATGCCATCCTCACATCAAGTAGCCTACACAAAAGTGCCCCAGGATCGTGAAGGCCAGCCCAAAGGTCACCTATGCTTCAAAGCAGATCATGACGTTACTCTGTACCTTCCCCAACTCCTGACCGTAGAGGAGTTTCCACCACGCACGTTCTATTCGATGTTTTAGCCGCAGCGAAGAATAGCCTTCAGACCCACCACCACCACACAAAGAAATGAGGTGGTTGTAGTTCCTTTTATGATTTTGTATAGTTACCAAATTTTTATCAACTACTTACTAATTTTGATTAGGATTCATGTATTAGCCATAGTAGTGCGGATATTTTTGTGTGTTTAGCTTTGTATGTATGTATCAGCCATTTTTGCTATATCAAAGCTATTCAAAGATATATATACACACTTTTGCATATACTTTTGTGCCTTCACCATAAGTAACGTTTTGTCTTCAATTGAACAATTGAATTGCTTCAATTGAACAATTGAATTGCTTCAATTGACAAATTGAATTGCCTTTAAATGGAAATTTGAAACCCTGTTTGTCACCTTTATGTTAGAGCAAATCCCATGTTTGATATAATTCGTCAATAAGTTCCAAAGATGCCTAACTCAAAATTCTCCCTTAAGCTAATCTGGCCACACCGCATACCTCTTATTGCTCATAGGCTGTAATTTGCTGCTTCCTTTCACTTTTGTATAGCCGCCTTAAGCATGTTGGCAACCTAAGATACTTCAGCACTCCACACCAAGACCAAATTGTCTTCCAAAAGGAAAAGAAAAGAAAAGCAAAAAGAGAAAAAGAAAAAGAAAAGAGAAAAAGAAAAGAAGTCGTGAAGCCTTGCCTTAAAACCCAGGCACGGTCCGTGGGTGTATGGCGAAGCCTTTGAAGCCCATGCCCTCAAGCCTAACTGGCTGGGAGTCATCGATTTAGTGTCTGCTATAGCTGTGATAGTAGAGCGCCTGGTCCTACTTGTGTGCTTGATTTTCGAAGTCATTCGTGAGTCCGGTAAAGCCCGAGAGTTTGTGGTCAAGTGATCCTTTTGGCTTGATGCCCTAAACCCAATTATTGGGAGTCATCGGTGGACCCTGCTACACACTGGCAACTGGATTTTTGCCATTTGCACCCTACATTGTAGTTGGAATAAAGAAAAGAAGTGTGTAAATTATCCTTATCTAGGTTGTTCAATGTACTTAAGGTCATGATTTCAAAGTGTTAGGTTGGGGGAGGGGACAATTTTGCAATTTATTGGCTTAATATGTTTATATAAAAGCACCATTAGATCTGAGTGAATTCAAGTTGAGAATCATGGAATCAATATCACCTAAAAATTTGTTCCTTGCTTGGTTTGATCTTTCATGTGTCGTGTTTTCAAAACTTGGTGTCCATTTTTCAATATGATGAATGTTTATATGGTACACATGCACCTTTGAATCATAAACTTTGGAAATCAATGTATATATCTCCTTTTAGTTTTTGCATTATATGATCATAAACGCCATTGGGGGTGGGATTAGTACCCAAAAAGTGCTATTTGAACCCTATATTAGATAGGTTCTGAGCGTTTTCGGCGATTTAATCGCGTCATCACATAATCAGCGTCAAGATTCTAAAAACACTGCAACAGCAGAGGTTATCGAACATTTGTTCGCGCTGAGTCCCATCGGACATGCATAAATTACGGTGATTAATCATTAATGCGCCTAACAACATCAATCAAAGAATGAAGATGCGGATGGAAACTATGCAAAGAGAGCAGACAACAATGGTTAATCAACCCAGAATTTACTTAGATCGCTTAATTGAATGATTGATGAAACAACCGTGAATGAAATCATCCATAACTACAGACCTCACTAGATCCAATCACAAGCACTCATCTGGATTTAGTTTCATCTCTATCTGACAAAGAGTTTCTCACACATGAAATTGCTTCACACAGAATCATCTGTTTAAAATCTTGATCATTATCTCCTGGCACTCAACAGCTAGCGAAACTTTTACAGCCAGCCAAATTTCACGCCTAGCCAAACTTCGAGCCTTAGCCAACCACTTAGTCATGCCTTTGCAATTAATGCAACCACTCAATTCAGACACTTCTCATTCCCAAAATTAGCCAAATCTCGTTAGGCTTCTGTGGTATTTTCATATATCAGGCCTATAAGCCCCTCCCATTTGTAACCCTAAGCAAATAAATTGAGGAGCAATTTTGGCAAGTTTTTATTTAATGTAAACATTTTCGTGAGCTTTAGTTAAGGTTTTGCTTTTCTTCTCTCCTCCTTTCCTCATTTTCGTCGCCAAATTTCTCGAGGATGACAACTCAAGAGATGCTTGGCTGCTCTTTCTTTGAAGAGAAAGGAAGCTAGCTTGGTGTCGGGCATAACAGTTCTGCCTCTTGTATTGCAAAGCTGGTGTACCGTGTTTATGGCCCTATCTTCAAAATATGGCCATAGCATTGAATGTTATTAATTCGCCAATACTTACCATGTTTTAGGATACAAAGGCATACTTATTGCTAGATGACCGTGGTTTTTTATATGGTCTTTACGAAACAATTTAAATGACAGTTTAATGTTGTGGTTTCAAACTCTATGGGCAATAGATGCATGTTATCTCATACAATCAAACAGGAGTTGATTTTGTGGTGAGGTTTTCTAGTTAAATATAGATCCGGCTGTGGCTTGACTATAGGCTGCTTGTCATAACGCGAGGATAAAAACCCGAGGACACTTGTTTGCCCCCTAAGTTACAAGTTAGTGACCTAAATCTTCAAAGTTAACTTTCACACTTCATTTTCGCTTACAGCTAATCGCTTCAAACTCATCACACCGTTTGGAAACTAAAAAAACCAAAAAGTCCAAACAGAAGTTCTACCTTCGTGCACTTATGCAAATCATTTTTAGGATGAAACCCATCCCCGTGTTCGACCCTAGACCACTATACTCAAGAAGAATGACTACTAAGTAGTAGGAACTTATGTATATAAATATTAAGATTTAGCCTGCTCACTGCAATTAATCGCATCGTATACCCCGATTTTGTGTGCGAGAGACTCTCCCACCCCTCTCGCTCTATCATCTCCTTGAAAGGAGTAACAGATTTTTCTAATCCTCTATGTGACAAAACCTCCTTATTAGCTAATACGTTTTTTCCATCAGAGTACGCTTCATTCACGAAATCTTCTACTTCTTCTTCTTCTCACCTTTCCCTTCCTTTTCATTCTTTCTTTGGAGCTCTGCCTGAGTCGTGTGTTTCCGACACGGCAAATCTCCCATTGCCTCCACGAATCTCATCTAAGTGTTCTTGATGAGTTTCTTCTTCTGTTGTCTATGTTCCCCTCATAACTCGTCTAGGTTAGGACTGTGTGGGAATTTCATTGGAACGTGAAGAAAAGCTTTCAAAAGTTTTCAAAAGGTTTGAAAGCTAGGTTTTCGTGGGTTGAGATTCGTAAGGAGGAAGAAGGTGAATAGCTATGTGGTTTGGAGGAAGAGGATAAAGCCAAAGCTGCCAATGTGCTGCAATTCAATCACTGCTTGTGGCTAATTATTGCTTCATTAAAACACGGTCGCGACTTCAATTTCGCCTCTTTTATTCTGAGATCATTGAATTCTTGGGCTATTAAAGTGAGTTAATGGCATTAAAACCCTCCTTATGTCGCGACCGCTAAGTTTGTCGCGGGACATCGCTGGATTTTTAGAACTCTGGTTTTGATTATTTACGCATTTAAGACCTTTATTCCCCTGCTTTTGTTCCCGGGCCTATTTCCTACCTTGCTTCAGGTTGTCGCGACATCATTTTTCATTTTGAAATCCAAATCTGTCGCGATCACAGCTGGGTGTCGACATGCACCTTCTTCCTTCCATACTCACAAATTGCCTTCTCAAAACAGTCACCTATTGTCGTTTTGTCGCAACATCACGGCGTGTCATGACATAACCTTCAAGGCGACCTCAAGCCCTTAACTCAATGATCTCAAGAACCTTGAATTCTTTTATTGTTCCTAACCCTTTTAGACATTTCTTCAGACATCTCAAAGCAAAGATTTAACAATCAATCCAAGTATATCTACAGAATTGGGTTAGGAAGAAGGTTAGCTCCCTTTTCTCCCGTTGTGACTTCTCTCAAGAAGTTGGCCGGAATTGTTCCCTGAGAGTTGTCTTGCCATTCATGTCTTTTGGAAAACCCAAGCTCACCGCAATATTCAAGAAAAATCTAATTAAACTAATTATTACCCTAAAAATTAAATCTATCTTTAGTAAAAACAAATTTGATCTAATTTTCATCAACTAAAAAGAAAAATATTTCAAAACTTAAAATCGGTAGATTCAATCTATGGGTATCCCCATTAGTCGCTTCGCTTTGAGTCCCAGCCGGACTTGCTGCGGGCGCGGTACCTCTTCTTTTTCCCAAGAACCTGAGTGTTCATTTCCCTCTTCCTCGCTTAGGATAATGCTTTAACCTCTGGTCAATTGACCTTGAATTCTCCCCATTATCGGGCCCCTCGTCACCTGCCCAAATGTAGTACTTGACACCACCGTATGGCCCACTCCATTTGATTTCCACTTCCCAAACAATTTCTCGCCTAGAATTAAACAGCCAGTAACCCTCCCCGTTCGAACTCTTTTCTCAAAATTCTCCATCAAAACAACTGTTCCAACAAATCTTGTAGCAGAGTTCTAGCATTATCATAGGCTTCATTTCCTCAATTCTTCCGGTCGTACGCTTGATAAATCTTTTCTCCCTCTCGCAAATTCTTAAAGTCAGCTTTTTTTTCATCTTTCGATGGCTCCATACATTGCCTTGTATTCCAATTCAAGAGGTAAATGACATGGGTTTGCCAAAAACAACTCTCAGATGGGGACATTCCAAATGGGGGTTTTGTATGCAAACCCTCGTAGCTCCAAAGTGCACACCCAGTTTGGAAGACCAATCCTTCCCCGGCTGAGCTCACCGGTCTTTTCAAGTACTTTTCGATCTCCCGTTGGAAATTTCGCTGTCCATTACGTGGTTCAGGGATGATAAGCTAAACTCATTACATGCTTGATCCCATACCTGCTCATGAGTTTTGCAAATATTTTGTTTGCAAAGTGGGTTCCCCCATCACCACTGATAGTTCTCGTGTTCCAAATTCGTCAAAATAGACTTTCTTTGCAAGAAACTCACAACTCAGATAGCATCATTCCCTCGACAAGAACGTTTCCACCCATTTCAAATGTAATCATCGTTAGCAAGATGTATAGGTTTCCCAATGATGGTGGAAAAGGTCCCATAGTAATCTATTCCCCATACATCAAAAAAATTTGTATCACCATAATACCTCTCGAGGGGCATTTCATTCCCGTCATTCGATATTTCAATCTTTATATCTATCACACACTTAACCCACTCTCAAGACAAATCTTGAAGATAGTGGGCCAATAAAATCCTGATTGGAGTATCTTGTGAGCTGTTCTTTCTCCAGAAAAATGTCCCCCATATGGTGATGCATGGCATTCATTTAAAATGTTGCCTTGTTCACTTTCTGGTACACATCCTCTTATTATCATGTCAAGACTCCTAATGTAATAATGGGTCATCCCAAATATAATACCGGCCGTCGCTTCGCAGCTTCCCTCTTCTCGTTGTAGCTAATTCTCAAGGCATTATCTCACAAGCCGTATAATTTGGCCAATATCAAAGATACCATGGGTATTGAAGGAAACTCTTAAACAATTGCTCTATATGGGGAAGTTTTCTGCTAATATCACCTTTTCTTCTTCATCAATGCTTCTTTCTATTCGAAGGCGATCTCATCACATTGTCACATCCCTTTATCCTTGATTTCCAAATCAAACTCCTGGCAAACAGCAGCATCCAATCTTATCAATCTTGGCTTAGCTTCCTTTTTAACATCATATTTGATTGCCGCATGATCTGTGAATTACTTCATTACGGGGATCCTAAAATGTATCGGGTTTAAATTTTTTCTCACAAGCAAACAGCTTCATGGCTAGCATCTCCTTTCGCTGTTGAGGGGCTCCCTTGTGCTTCATTGAAGGTCTTACTAGCATAGTATATGGCCCTGAATACTTTCTCTTTTCTTTGCCCCAACACAGCTCCCATGGCAAAATCACTGGCATCACACATTATTTCAAATCCCCATCCCACTCGTGCAAATGATTATAGTGCTTCGTACTTCAACTGATTTTGATTTCTTCAAAGACCTTTGCGTGAGCCATCAAAATTGAACCTTGTATCTTTTCCGCACCGTATTAACCGGGCTATTTTTGAAAAGTCTGACAAACTCAAAACTATAAAGACGCCTAAGAAGCTTCTTACTCCATTTAATACTGCAGTGTGGTGCTTTGATAATAGATACCTTGGATTGGTCCACTTCTAATCCAGTAGCAGAGATTTTATGCCCAAGAACAATACCTTCCGTCACCATGTAAATGGCATTTTTCCCAATTCGCAATGCTTGTTCTCAGACTTAAGTACTGCTTTCCAGATTGTTTAAACATTGGTCAAAAGTCGATCCATACACGTGAAGTCATCCACAGTAACATAACTTCTCTCTTCTTCAAAGAATGGCACATCTTACACCTTGAATGCGTAGCAGAGTATTACAAGATGCTCAAATGGCATCCTTCCTAAGAAAAAAACGATGTAAGGCATGTGAAGGTGGTCTTCTTAGTCCCTCGTGTGCAATAGCAATCCGCATTGTATCCCTCGAATACCCATCCGTAAAACAAAGTGAGGGTGCTGTCCCGCTAACCTGTCCAAACATATGATCAATGAAAGGCAAAGGGAAATGATATTTTCTGCTGCCGATTCAACTTCCTATAATCAATACATACCTCCATCCCGTCACCGGTTCTTGCCGGAATCAATTCATTTTTCATTTCTCGATCACAAGTAAACCCTTTCTTTGGAACCACATGGATCGGTCACCTGGCACTTTTCAAATAGCATAGATAAAACCAAAGATTCAAGAATTTGAGTACCTCCTTTCTCGCCGACTACTTCCTTCATCACCGATCTGGGCCGCCTTTGGTAAGTTCTTATTGCCACACAGATGGTTTGAAGTCTTCTTTCTAGCGTAATCTATGCATGCAAATTGATGAAGGGACTGATACCCTTCCTCACTTTTCAATGGACCACAGCCAAGCTAGCGATTCCCCTTATGCTTCCTTAATATTTCGCACCTTTGTTCCCTCACATCACCGAAGTCCTCACGAAATGATCAACGTGGGTTTTTCTTTGGTAATTCTAAGTAAGCATACTTTAAATGACGTGGCAACTATTTCAAAACTAGTCCTTCAGACGTTTCTTGATGAATTTCCTCTTTTCAATATTTTCCCCATTGTCATTTCGCTTTGCTTTTCAAGCTCATCATAGTTTCTAAAGAATGAAAACTCATCGTATGGAAATTGCATAGACATCTTCTCGTATATCGTGGAATTCATCTCTTTTTCATTTATTAAAAACTGGAGTATTACAATCACATAACATCGTGGTTAAAGTATAGACAAAATCTCATATCAGAACTTTCCTTTTGTCTCTCATTTTATATTTTGCATACTTGATCAAGTTAAAATGCTGTTTTCTTCTCTAGTCCTCAAGGTAAGAACTCAGATGTCAATCGGGAAAGCAGCCCAAATAGCTAGGAATGGTCTTCCTCCCAAGAGCAGGTACTGGTGAATCTTCTTCCATGTCCAGAATGATGAAGTCTACTGAAAACAAATTTCCCAACAAGTGACTGAAGACATCTTCTAAGACTCCTTCAAGCTTCACCATCGACTGTCGCCATTTGAAGCGTAACTGGGTATGGAATAACCTCCCCAAACTTGGGGCTTCTGGCAACGTAAAGAGGCATCAACGATACTAGCCCCGAGTCACGTAGAGATTCCCGGGAATTCACCTCCAACACTACAAGGAATCGTGGAAGCTCCCGGGCTTTCATCTTTACTCAGCTTCCTTTTCTTCGACACGCACTACAAGTGGCTATGAGATTCACTATTCCTTCCTTATTTCTATTTTCTTTCTTGCTCGCATGTCCTTCAGAAATTTTAGCTAGAGTGGCATCCGAAAGTTACCACTTCAAGAAAAAGGCATACCGATCTCCAAATTCTTCGAAAGTTAAAAACCTTGCAAATCGCCTCCAGACTGATTTCTCGCAGCCTGTGGAAAACGTGCCCAGATCCTTGGATGTTCTTCCCTTCTACTCCTCCCTTCTTTTCTTCTCCAGTACTCCCTTCCTTCTTGGTCTTGCTCCTTCCTCTTTGTTGTCAGCTTATCTTTTTCTTTCATCTTTTCTACTTCCTTCCCACTCCTCAACCTGCATACCATGCAAATTCCTCGGATTTTTCTTGTGTCACTTGGGAAGCCAGTATCTTCTTCCGGCATTGCAGGTTAGGCCAACCGCCTACTTATGTCTCCTGTGTTCTTCGTGGATGAATTGGTGGTGGAACAAAAATTTGAGAATTTCCTTCTCAGGAAAGGCGCTTTTCTGCTTCCAACTCGCAAACGTTTGTTCATGGAGGTTCACCGTACTTTATTATCCCCATGAAATGCAAAGATTCGATCAAAAGATTGGGCCCCCTTCCTGACCTCGGGTATTCATTTCTCGTGCTCATTTCCTTGATGCTGATAAAGGCCGGAACCTTGGTGGTTGTTGATAACCCCGTTGAGGTTCCTCGCTCCATGCCTTGGGCCTTAGCGGGGCTTCCCTCCACCATGAGAAGTTCTCATTTGGCCTCGTCGGGTGATACCGTGCCGGCAGTTAGTATCAGCCTGTGCGGTAAGCCTTGGCTCACCCGCATACTTAACCTTCACATCATAGAATTGTTCTTCAGCCAGCCTCTCTCAAGCATCTCTTCCTTCAATAATCCCTTCAACTCCAAGCCTCCTATTTCATGGGCAAGGTGTGTCTTCCTTTCTGCTTATCTGTGCCTCAGGCATAATGGCATCCAACTCGCCTCCCACGGATGTCATCTCGTCTCAGCTCCATGATCCCCCTTCTCCGCTGCCTCCTCTTGAAACCTCGAAGGAGTTTTCGATATTGCATTTCAGCTGCCCTCAACCCGCCTCTCTCGCCCTCTCTTCAAAGACTTTTTCGCTTGAATGCTCCACAACATGCAAATTCAATATCAATGATCCCTTTGATATATCATTTTCTCTCATGCACATACAATGTCCATATGAGTTTTCTCGGGATCTATCCTCATGCATTGACATCTTCTCAAGAATCGCTTGAATCTTTCCCAAGCTACAGCATGTGCTCTCATCTTCCCTCGTCGAGTCACAATACTTCCCTCCCCTCCTTTCTCGAGGTGAGTGACGGTAGCTGAATCGCCAACAAAGCTCTACCGGGCCTCCTCCCAAGTATCAACAGAGCCATATGGTAAAAGTGATTCATACCATAGCTAAGGTAATCTCTTAGAGAGAAGCGTAGAATAGATGCGCTTTAATGACTTCTCGGGTCTCACCCCATTCAACTTTTTATCGATAGCCATCCCGAAATCTTCCTGTGTGCTTCGTTGTCTTCGCAAGGATGACCAAGAAGGGTAATTAATGCTGGTTTAAGTTCAAAATTGTTGGCATCGATAGCAGGCTGTCTGATTGCTGAGTATTCATCCTGAATGATCGGCTTCCAAAATTCCTCCATGGTATCGCGATCGAGGTCTTCTCGCCGCCGGCCCCGTGTCCCCCGCCTTGATCCTGCCTCTTTCATCTCGCCATGCGGTGGTGTTTCTTTTCTCGCTTCCTTTGTCTTTCAAGTCAAGGCTAATTCGTAATCACTGAATCGATCACTGCTTCCTAAGCATCAAAGTTTTTCTGAAAGCAAAACACACTCCCATTAATAGGGATTAGTCAAAAACACAAATATATTCAATATGGTTTGTTAAAGGTTAGTGGCAAAATAACCATTGCTTGGAAAGCTATTTTTTGTTCTTTTCTTCTAAATGTCCAAATTGCATTTCCTTCTTTCGTCGAATATTGATTTACTGGCCTGGATCCGTGCGAACGGCGCCTATAAAATCCTTGATGACTCCTCGTACCAAAACACATGTACAAATTTAGTTGCACAATTACCAAAGGACTATTATCTAATCCCCGGAAACTACACCATAAAACTTGTTGAGACCAAAAGTCTCCTAGAGTTAATCATTTTCAATTTTGGTTTTGGCCTGATATACTGCAAGTGCAATGTGTGTCGACAAGTAATAAATGGATATGCAGTCCGCATATCGATCCCACGTGAGATGTCCTCAAGAATTTTAAATCAACCACCCCGACTACTGCTCCGGTACTATTTGGACCATAAAGTGAGGATAGTGGTCCAAATGAAGCCGGAAATTATACTAGCACGAAAATAAATTTAACAATAAAATAAATCAGAAGAGTATAAGAATAAAGAATAAAGAATAGTTAAGAAAATAAATGGGACAATCAAGATCATCTTTCGGGAGGACAGTACTTAAGTATGCTTACTATAGTGGAAGTACCAATTCCTCGTAGTTAATACCGATAAACTTCTTGAATATTTCAGGTTTTAAAATTTACAAGGTGCTTAGCAAGATGTACCGATCTTCCAAATTAATATTTCATTATCTAATTTTCCCCTGATTCTCTCAAGACAGGAAATTAATAACTACTTTTAAAGGATTTTTAATCCGGGTATTTTTCTTTCGCAATACTCATACCCATTTTATGGATCGGAACCTTAGCTCCCAAGTTACGGTAAAGCAAGGATATACAACTTCCAGATGCTCTTCCTTTCAAATTAGAATAGATCACCCTCTCCTTGATTAGATCTCGCCTAACACGGATTTCCTGGCCTCACTGTCTCTAATCAGGTGAACTCGCTTGTTTAAACTCGATAACTCATTCAACCTTTTCTTGATTTCAAGTGAGAAAGAGACGGCTTCCAAGTAAACTTGCAAAGCTCATTGTATCTCAAATAGCAAAGCTGTCATACCTTCAAGCAATTGTTCATAACTCTTGAATGCCCTCTTCAGTCACCGAGGGCCTCCGAAATCGTAGCAATGAGACAAATCTTATAACGGGTATAAGAAATGGATATTCAGATAAAAAAAAACAGTAAACCCAACACCATAAGTAAATTCATAAACTGAAATTCAAAAGTCACTGAAAACGACTACGTGAAAGATACTTCGACTATAGCATTCACTACTGAAGCCGATTCTCAATTACCAATTACACGCTACAAGATTCCTCCGATCATAACAATAACCCGCAATTAAACCGGCAGCCGGACTCCGTAAATTTGTCCGAATCCTCAAACATTCCAAGTAGTAATTTGAAAGAATAGAATTTCATTCAGCCGTCAAAATCGACAACACCCAGATCCAGAAAATAAAACGAAAACTAAAACGATAAATCTAATCTAATCTCTAACTATCAACATTCAAGAAAAGAAAAGAAAAGAAAAGAAAAGAAAACTAATAGGAAAATAAAGAAACAGTCGGGCCTACCTGCAGACCTCCTGGCCCCCAGGTCACCGCCTGCCGCTCCTTCCGGGTAGTCGCAGATTATAGAATTTCGGGCTTAGTCTCTAATCCCAAATCGCGACTTGGCTGTGGATTTCCGCGACCGCCTGTTATCGCTCAAGTCGCTGACCAAATCCTTATCGCGACATCATCCATGTCGCCGACATCGACTTCACGCCGCGACATCAACTTAAGTCTATGTAGCTCAACTATCGCTCATGATGTCGCGACATCACCTTGCTGCGACATCGCCACGCCTTCTGCAGCTTCACCGGAAAGCTGAGCCTCATGTCGCGACATCAATCTCTTGTCGCGACAAGTACATATGTCATCGAAGGTTTTAATGGTTGTTTCGCTTATGTCACTAATAACAATCTCGTCGCGACATCACTTTACGGGCTCGCAGCCTTCACTTGATGCCCCCGTTTGTCGCCACATCAACTCTTGTCGCCACATCAATTCATGCCCTTGCATTTCAACCGGTCGCCATCGATGTCGCTGACCAGCTTCTCTCGCCGCCGACAACTTGAGTTACCTCGCCATCTCACCAAGCTCCGCCATAGCTTCAAGGCGATTCTCTTTGCCAGCGACTCTCCATCCCCGAAGTCGCGACACAACCCTTGTCGCGACATTCCCGATGCCGTCGCCGCGACATCATTCCCTTAGCTTCCTCGTTAACCTCACCGCGATTCGTGATTCCCCGTCGCGACCGCTTGCTTATTTCCTTCACTTTTCCCGCGATGTCACGACCTTCTCTTTAGCCGATCTTGTCGCGGATTCCCTTTTTCTGCACGCCTGATGTCACGACTGCTACTAATTCATTGTCGATGTCACCATTAGCTGGCCCGCATGTCGCGACATGAAGTCTTCTTCTTCATTTCCTCGGGTTGCTTCACCCGAGTTTCTTTAACTCTCACCCGCCTTGTTCTCTTCAAGTAAGCTTCAAGCTTCCGACTGAGTTTTACCGTCGCAACCCTCGATATGCAGGCATTGATTACGCCCAAAACTGTATCACACAAAGTTCCTCTTCATCTGCGGTTTTTCGCCGCAACTTGCTTCAGCCAATTATCTCAACGCCATCCACCTCTCTCTCGCTTCTTCGCAAAATTCTTCTTTTTCTTGAATTCCCCGCCATTTTAAACAGCTTAGTTAGTTATTCTAGTACTTCAGATTTTAATGGACTTTTAATAAAATCAACGTAAAAATGGACTAAAAATGGGATGACTTTAAGCTCATCAAGCAGGCCAAAATTAGGGATTGAATTCTAGGAAATTCCTCATTTCGCTTCTCTTTTCTTGACATTCTCCTTCGATATGCTCTTCAAGGATCAATTTACTTTAGAGATCAATCTTTTATCTCGATCATCTTGTCTCGTGGCCCAAAGGTGTTCGTTGTGCGCTCCATTTCAAATAAGACTCTAAAATTTGGAAAGATTGTTGTTAATCAACCAAATTTTCAAGCTAGACTTTTCTTCTAAAGGCATTTTTATCATCAAGCTTCCGATCTCCATTCCTTCATCCTTTTCAAATCCTGAACATTGACATGTATAGGAACTTGAATCCCTTGATTGATCCAAGCCTCCTAGTCTTGGCTTCGACCGAACCTTTCCCTTTACAGAGTTTTAAGTATTGAGAATCACGTGATCATATCTGATTGCTGTGAACGCATTCATTGCTTAGCTCTTTACTCTTCAGATTCCTGATTCTTTCCTCCATTTTCCTTTTAATGTTTTCCTCTTACTCTTCTTGTGATCTTTTTTCATTCCGCTTCATCTCTTCTTCCCATATCAGATCTCTTCTTTCATCTCACTCTTCAGTGTAATTTCTTCTCTTCTGTTCATCTCTTCTTCCCAATGTTAATCCCTTTTCTTCAATTCTTTTTCATAAACCTCTTCTCTGAACTTTTGCTGGAGGTTCCATTTCTCTTCTCTTTCTTCCATGATCTTCTGAATTGAACTGAGCATTTCCATTATTTGATTATTGCCCTGGGCTCCCCTAGAGCTTTCACCAGGTTCTCTGAAACCACTCTGCTCCTTATCGTGGAGAGCTGGCTAGTGGGTCTGGCAGAAATCTATTGGGCTTCTTTTTTCTTGCTCTCATCCCTCTGAAACATAAAAGTATCTCTCTTACGTGCTTCTATATTTTCTTTCTTTCCTTGCTCGCCACCGTAAAGGTGTCTTCTTCCCGTGTCGCATTCTTTCATTTTCATCCTCGAACTGCTTTCACTATGACCCCTTTCTTTTCTTTGATTCTTTGCCCCTTGCCGACCCCGTCAAGGTGAGCGGTGAGCCTTGGGGCATTCTTCTTCTTCTTCCCACGTTCCCCTTCACACCCACTCTAGACACATAACCTTGTGATGGGCGTCGGACGTAGGATCAACTCCCCTTTATTACCTCCATGGTACCTCACATAATTTTCATCAACTGCCCAAAGATCAATCTTGTACCCCTTCAACATAGCATAGAGAAGGATTGCTTCTGTTCTTATCAGGCACTTGGCTGGTAGGGACTCATAACAAAGGATAAGAAATAACCACACTCGCTCCCTCCGTCAAATCTCCTCGGCCTCGTGGTCTTTTGCTCTCCTTTTCCTTTCTTCCACCGCCCTTACCGTTGTTAATCTTTCAAGCTTCCTACCTGCTAGTTGTTCATCGGCCTCTTGAATTTTTTATCCATTTTTCCTCTGTCTCCATCCCATACATCTCATTAATAGTCTTCGCTCCATAAGGCACTCCTGCACTTCTCTCGATAAACAGTAGTCTCTCTTTCCTCCCAACCATTGGAGTAAAATTCTGACGACTCGTCGCATAAATCCGACTTTTTGGTGTTTGCAGAGTCCTCCATCCCTCTCACAGTTCCTGCTCAACTCTCTATAAAGGCAGAGATGAGCTGGCTTAGCCGTCTTCCTACAAATCCCTTCAAAGATAGTGCTTTTTTCTTGTGACCTGAGAAGCTTTTCTCGAGATCTAACCTATCTTCCTCTTCTTCTTGCTACTTTTCCTTTCCCTTCTTCCTTTGTTGCTTTGTAACTGGTTGAACTTCTGGCTGTTCCGATGACCTGTTCTCCCTTTCAGGTTCCAAATGAACTTCTCCTTCTCGCCTCGAGTATATACCCCCATGATTTCTACGCGTGATTCGGGATTTAGGGTCAAGATTCGACCATTAGAGAACTCCGAAGGTTTTTAGAAGAGTTCTGATTTAGGTTTTCAAGAATTGAGAACTAGGAGAATATAAAGTAAGATGAAAGGTTGTATTTTGCTTCAAGGAAGGAGATGGTAGTGGGAGGGAGTTTCTCAACAACAGAATTCAATTATTGCGGTTGTGCTCTTTTATTACTCATTTATTTGTGTTTGCCTTTATTCTCACTCAGGATGCGATTGTGTGCTGTCATTAAATTTAGGGCAAAATTAAAAAATGCCCAACTGGCATACTAGTCTCTGATGTCGCGACTTATTCTTGTTTGTCGCGACATAAGTAAACTATGGGAGGACAAGTTATCATCAGGCTACGACATCAGGTATTTGATAGTTGAGTTTGTTTCGCGACCCCCTCACCAATTATTTTGAAGGAATGGTTCTTGTCACACCTCGGTTCGCCTCACGACTCAATTCTATGTCGCGACCTCTATTTATGCTTCCGGCCATAAATGCTGGTCGCCACCGTGGCCCTAAGTTCTTCCTTCAACATCGACTAAGTTATGACTTCAACCTTCTCGTCAGCACCACTGTCGCGACATAAACTGGTCGCGACTTAGTCTGCACTTGCCCTAAATTTGATAATCAGATGATCTTCTTTTTCATTCCTTATTACTGCACATTCTTAGCATCCATTTAATCTATTCCACACAAAGACACTAAAATGCATTCTATTCAATTTTCATAGAATTTATGTAGGGAGAAAAGCTCCCTTTTCGAGTTGCTCACCCGTGAAGCTACCGGAGCTGGTCCCGAGTTTGTTCCTTCGCGCTGAGCCTTTGATTCTTCATCCTGCATATTGTAACAATTCCAAAGGATCAATTAATCTAGTAATTAACCTAGCAATTTCTAACAAATCATGACTAGAACCAAAAAATTTTCAAAACACGTATTAATAAAAAAAAATCTAAGTTCAATAAAGAAAACGAGAAGAAATTCATATGAGTTGCCTCCCATGAGAAACGCTCCATTTTGAGTCTTTAGTCGACTTAGTTGTTTTTAAGTTTTCCCTTTCAATTCAAATTCACTGGAGTTCTTCTCCTGCTCTTTCTCCCCGCGAGATAGTGTTTCGCCTTCGCTCTTCATTGAATTTTCAATTCTTCCTCAAAGACGTTCCGAGCGTTACTACTCCAAAAAGATAGTACTTGACACCACTCGTATAAGGTCCACTCCATTTGATTTCAAATTTTCCCCGAAATAATCTTAACTGAGTTAAAACAAACAAGACCTCGATCCCCCCGTCTCAACTCTTTCCTCAATCTCTTGACCATGCCATTTCTTTGTTCTGTCTCAGATATCTGAAGATTTGCCATAGGCTTCTCAAGCTTTCGCCTTCTAGTTCATTCAATCGAGAAGCCCTCTCTCTCCTTGCAATTTTGAAATCGAAGTTTAGCTGTTTGATGGCCCACATGGGTTTGTATTCCAGCTTTAAGAGGGAGGTGACATGGTTCTCCAAAGACAAGTCTCGTATGGGGACATTCCATAATGGAGTTTTAAAAGCGCCCCGTATGCCCATAATGCATCATCAAGCTTCAAAGACCCCACCTTTCCTACTAGAACTCACGTATTTTCCGCACTTTTCTTTAGCTTCTCTCGTTGGAAATTAGCTGCTGCTTCATTTGTTTGAGGATGATAAGCCAAGTCATAATGTATTTGATACCATTCAAGCCATGAGTTTGTCAAACACCTATTTGAAAAATGGCTTCCCTCCATCACTAAATTATAGTTCTGTGTCCTTAAAATCTCAAGAATACTTTCAGAAAAACCCCACAACCGAGCTGGCATCATTCTTAGATAAGCCAAGCTGTTTGCCCATTGGATAAGTTATAATCCACAGCTAGAGTATGTATATTTCCAAATGAAATCGAAGCCCCATAAAATCCATTCCCATACATCAAACAATTGCAATTCATCAGATAACTTACAGGGCATCTCAGCGCTGCCTTTTGTCGATATTTCCTACCTTTGGCATCGGGATCACAATAAATTCCTTACCCATCTAAAACAGTCCCTTAAAATTGTAGGCCAAGAAAACCCGACCTGAGTAATTCAGGTTGTTTCTGATCTCCCGCAGCATCCTCCATAAGGCGCATATATGACATGACATTCTTGTAAAATTTTGTTGGCTTCACTTTCTCGGTACACATCTCCTGAGACCATCGCCCCTTCTTAAACAATATGGATCACCCCCTCCCGTTCCAGATGTGGTGACGTGGTTATCGGGCCCCAACTTTTTCACTGTAGCTGAATTCTCGTGGCATAATTCCAATGTGCTTATGAAAATTCACTGGACGATATACAACAAAGATTTGAGCCATACCTAGAATTAACTCCGCTCATCCGAAAATTTTCGCTATTTCCTCTTCCTTTTCTTGTGTACAAGTGGTTCTTTCACTTCACAAGTGATCGCCTATCACATTGTCACTCGCTCTTTAATTCTAAAATCAAATTCTCAACAATAATACTCCACCGACGGCCAACAGCTCTCTCTTTGCCATGTTTGAATATTTAATGAAGTCGCGTGATAAGCGGTGTATAACAAACATGGGGATCCTTAAAATATATGGCTTGAATTTTTTCACATGCAAACACTATTGCCGCATCTCCATTTCGCATAGTGGTATAATTTCTCGTGCTTCATTAAAGGTTTCTTTTGCTAAGATAGTGATGTCTTTGAACACTTTTTCATCTTTTCGTCTCAATACGCCTCCCATTGCAAAATCCACTGCATCACACATGATCTCAAATTCTCTGTCTAACTGTTTTATGATTCGAGCTTCCACTAAACTGGATTTGATTTCTTCAAATGCTTCTCGGTAGGATCTATCAAAATAAAACTTACTATCTTTTCCAACAACTGCAGATAGTGGTCTAGCAATTTTGAGAAATCTCCGATAAATCTTCTATAAACCAAACATGTCCAAAGAAACTTATGATTCTCGACTTAGCTGGTGGCATTAAGTCTCTTATAATTGAAACCTTTGCTTTGTCTACTTCAAGCCCTGTTGCAGAAATCATGTGCCCCAAGACAATCCCTTCTGTAAACATAAAATGGCATTTTTCCCAATTCAGAGCTAGATTTTTGTCTTTGTACCTTGAAGTATCATTCCAAGTTATGCATTGTTCAAAAACTCGGGATCCACCTAAATCATCCATGAAGATCATAATTACTTCTGCTAGATCAGAAAATATAGACATCATGCATCTTTGAAGGCAGTCAGAGCATTACAATACACCAAATGGCATTCTTCTAAAAGCAAAAACAAATGGGCATGTAAAAGTGTTTTTCTCCCGATCTTCGTGTGCAATAGCTATTTGGTTATATCCAGTATCCATCAAGAAAACAAAATGAGGGGTGTCTTGCCAACCTATCCAAGATTTGATCGATGAAAGGTAGGGGGGAAATGATCCTTTCGGTTGCATGCCCAATTTTCGTAGTCGATACAAACCTCCATCCTTTCACGCTTCAGAGGGAATAAGTCTATTCTTTTCTATTTGGACATAAAGTGAATCCACCTTCGGGAACTTACATGTGCTGGGCACCCAGAACCGTCTGCTATAACATATAAACCCGCATTTAACCATTTCCGTAACTTCTTCGACAACTTCTTTCATGATCAAGTTCACCTCCTTCGATGTCAATGTAGCTACGATCTTCCAGTTACACATTTTGCGCATACAAATGTAGGGGTCGATAATTTTCGTATCTTCACCTGACTCAAGCACCGCTTCTTGTATTTTTCTCAAAATTACTAGCAACTGCTTCAAATTTCGCCAATGCAAATTGATATGATAACCGTTTTCTTCGGATCTAAAACTCATATTTCAAATGACTGGGCAACTCCTTCAATGTTAACCTTCCGCACTAGTTTCCCGCCCATGAGTTTGCTGTCGTTTTCGCCGTCACTTCTTATCTTGATCAAGCCATTTATTCTGAGAATCTTCATTATTAACAAATTTGAAGGCAGAACTTACAACCAAACTGTAGTACTGAAATTCATCTCAAATTCATTGATAGAGTTTTGAATGATACAATCGTAATCTACTTCATCATTGAGAAGGCTATTGCTTCTCTACAGCCATACAAACTGCTCTCCTACATTGTGATGTTCTGCATCTCTATTAATACTTAAATGCACCGCTTCATTCCCAACTCGAGTGTCAAGAACCTTTCAAGACAAGCGATCATATGCTCCATTGCTAAGAAAGGTCTTCCAAAGAACAAAGGAACTTGAGGGATCTTCCTCCATCCTCGTATGATAACAAAATCTATCCAAACAATTTCAAACCTCGACAGCACATCCTTCCACGTCCTCCATGTGCCAATGATCTAACAACCATCTATAAAGTAATTGTCATTGGGTTAGTCTCTAAACTAAGTCTCACACCAACGATAGAGGCATCAAATTTATGCTTCCTCCAGAGTCACATAGCTTTCGAACTCACATTTCCATATAGAATTTATGAATATGAAAGTACCGTGGTCTTCATCTTTGGTCGAGCTCATGATAATGGCAATCGCATGAAGCATCCAAGCTAACTATACCCTCCTCAGCCTATCTTTCTTTTTCTGTTCATCACCTCCTTCGTAAATTTTGTATAAAGAGGCATTTGACTCCATCACCTCCGCAAATGAGATATTTATTTCTATATTTTCTTGAAAAGATCCAAGAATTTAGAAAACTGTTATTCTCTTTTTGACTCCTGAAGTCTCTGTGGGAATGGGACTGCAGGAGCATAAGCTGGTACTCCTTTCTTTTCTCGGTCATTTCTTCCTCTCATCCGTTCAATCAGCCGGCTCTTCCTCTTATTTCTCTCTCTTTTCAGTTTCTTTCTCCAGCCTCGCCCCTTCTGGCCTCTATCCGTCTTCATGGTCGTCTAAATCCTTCCTCACCTCCTCAATTGAATTGCATTTCCTTTAGGGTTCTTCCTCGGGGTGTCACACTAGGAATGTCCCTGTCTGACAAGGCTTATTCAGGCCAATTGCCCTACTTGTGTCTCAGGATTTTTCAAGAAGCACTATAGGAATTTTCCGAAATATCCGGTATCGTGACGGAAAGTTTCCCAAGTCGGGAGAAGTTTCTCGATCATGGAATTGTAATAGCCTCTTGTTATCCCCTATGAACTACATTTGTTCCTCAAATGGTTGGGTCTCTCCTCCTAATTCTCGGTATTCATTTCGCTCTCACCTCCCTTAGTCACAGATTACCGAACCCGCTACCGAGCATCCTTGTCGAGATGCTGCCCCACATGTAATGCCCTCCACTATATGAGAAATTTCTGTTCCTCGTTGTTGGATTGGTAGTTAGATGGGCGTTAGGATTTGGGTTTGAAATGATAACTCCTTTGCCTGCTCACGCACTTAACTCTCCTCAAGACCATAAGAATCTTCTCTCGCTGCAACATCACGTTTCCTTCATCAATCATTATCTTCTACCGCTTCTCATTTCATGAGCAAAGGTGCATCTTCCTCTTTTGTTTGTCCATCCTATGCATTATAGCATCCAACTTAGCCTCCATATCGTCATCTTGCTCACCTCTATGACCCCTTTCTTTCCTCACATTTCACTCCCTGAAAACTCAGATGGAGCTTACATTGCATTTTGCTAGGTCCTCTATCATATCTCGCCTTCAAAGACTTTTCATTCAATGCTCCACAACATGAAGCATCGATAACACTTGACGATTATCTATGAGCGTGAAACACTATATCCATCCGGGTCTTCAAGTCTATTCCATGCATCGATACCTCTTCAAGAATCTTTGAACTTTTCCTGTTTACATACAGGCCTCATCCTTCCCTTGTTGAATACAATTATCTCTCTCGTCTCCGAAGTGAGAGTGGAGAATCCGCCTAAGTGGTTCTTCTACCAACTTTCCCAAGTGTCACAACTACATGGGTAAATGATTCATACCATGTGGCTGCAGGTCTCTCAAAGAAAATGGGAAGAGATGTAGTTTTATCACCTCTGTCCACGCCTGCTCGGGTTTTTTATGAACGACAGCCATCCCAGAAATCTTCCTGTGCCTATCTGTCTTCTGGGATGACCAAAGAAAACCCATGTCACGAACCATTGTAATCATATAATGGGCTTTAGTTCAAAATTGCTCAGATCCACCCGTAGGTCAGTCTGATTGCGTATCACTCTTCTGAATAATAGGCCTCCGTAAACTCTCCATTGTGCCGTAATGGGGGTCTTCCGTCGCCGTCCTCCGTTCATCCGTTTGGCTCGTGCCCTCTTCCGCCAGCTGCAAGCCGTCTTTTGTCTTTCTTAAGCTCCCGAGCGTTTTCCACTAAAGGTCTCATTGAATCAGGTCAGACTCTATTTCTTGCGTAATAAAGGCTCTCCCTAAATAAAAGCACATTCATATTAATAGGATTAGTCAAACCTAACAAATATTTTCAACATGGGTTTGTTAAAAAATTAGTGACTAATGTAGTCAACGCTTGAAAAGCTATTTTGTTCTTTTCTTGCAAAACCAAATTAGTATTTCCTTCTTTCTGGCTAAAATATTGATCTTATTAATTTTCGATCCTCAAGAATAAATAAAAACTGCTTGATCGACAAAGACATACATAAATTTATGAGACACTATTACTAAAGACTATTATCTATCCCTGTGAATAATGCTATGAAACTTGTTTGTTATATTTCTTGCAATTATACTGATTAATAACGGTTTCTTAAGAGGAGATAAATTTCTTCTAATTTTGATCCACATCTGCAGTACACAGTTTCAACATAATAAAATGGATTTAAGTCAAGAATTCTCAATCAACTACCCTGACTACTCAAGTTCTATACTATTTGGACTATGATTTGCAACTGATATATTCTTAGCAACCTTTAAAATAATGAAAGAATAATGATATGTAAACTAGAACAAAATGAAATAATGCTTAAACTAAAATAAAAAAAATTAAAGAAATAGACTGATCAGTTAGTTTTTAAAGGGAGCATTGAAAATACAACTGCTAGAAACATCAATTCCGTGCATAATCAGAACTTTGCTTCATGAACTTAGATTTAGAATCCGTCAAGGAAAAGGTAATGCCATGTGGATCTCTCCTTAATGACACATTTATCATCTAATCTTCTCTCAAGCTTCTTTCAATGCAGATTAGATAACTACTTTAATCCAATTGCCTGTTTTCTGGTATTTTTCTTTTTCAATACTTCATACCTGCACATGGACTGTGAAACCTTAGCTCCTAAGACATAGGCAAAGCAAGGGTTTACACTATACTGGTTTCTCATCCTCAAATTGAACATTTCATTCTTTCCTGATTAGATCCTGCTAACACGGATTGAACTTACTGCTCGACCGTGAGGCGAACTCCTCGCTCATTTTAATTGATAAGTCATTCAACCTATTTCGCTTCAAGTGAGAAGAAGATTTATCTATTAGAATCTCATAAAGTCTATTAGATCCCTAATATTAGGTTTGTATACCTTCGTGATATTGTTCAATACTCTCAGAATGCCTTCTCTCAGGTTACCCAGAGGGCCTCCGAAATCGAGCATTAGAAATAATCCTATTACAGTATAGACACTAATATTTGGACTTCAGATACAACAATAAACAAAACCAAGAAGTGTATTCGAGACTAAGTTCAAGAGACTGATAAATTCCCTCTGCAGAAAGATAAATTTAACAACAGAGTAGGATTCAATCTAAGCCGGGTTTCTAAATTACTTCATTACACTAACGGTAGCTCCTGATCAAAAGAACTATCAGAGATCGAACTCCAGAAGTTCGACCTAAAATTTGTTTGACTTCAAATGAATCAAGCAGAATTTTAAGAAAATAACTATTATGCATTGCTTCAACTTCAAATAACAAACATCCAGATCCAGAATCTCAAAAATGAAATAGCAATCTACTTAATATAATCTAAAATAACAGAAAACAAAGAAAAGAAAGAAAATTAAACTATACTCGAGCCTTCCTGGCCATCAAAATTTCCTCTGAAGTTTCGCTAAGAGCCGCTTCAAGAGCAACAGATATTTATAGGTTTGGAAGTCAGTCTTAACTTCATGCACCTATTTGTGGATTTCAAAATAATCGCCCATTTGTTTGTTCATGTCGCACTCCATTTCTCAGAAAACACGACGGACTTGATGTCGCGATCTCTCTTTACGTCGCGACTTCACTGCTCATGAGGAGTCGGTTCCGATGTCGCGACTTCTCTTCCACGTCGCTTACTTCATCTCTTCTGTATCAGGATCTTGAGGTCGCGATTTAATCATACGTCGCGACTCGCTTTTCTCGTCGTTTTCTAGGCAAAAGCTTATATGGTCGTGAATCTCTGCCTTTAATAATTTCTTGATCCACAAATGCGACCATAAATGACGCCGCGACCTCTTTCCAACTGTCGCAATTACACTGAACACTAGACGCCGAATTTCATCTTCTCGTGTTGTGAGCTCTTCGAGGTCGCGATTTCAATCATACGTCAGACTTCAATGTTATGCTTATGAGCCTTGATGTCACAGAAGCTTTCATTGTCGTGACTCTGTCTTCAAGATTCTTGGATATGATGTCGACTTCTAAAATGACGGCCGTGACTTCCATTCTTTGCAAAACTGATGTCTCATCAGATCAAGGACGCCGCGACCATCTCTTCCTTATATTCCACGTCGCACTCACCAAGGACGCCGATCATCTTTCCTATAAATCGGCGTTCCGGACGCACGGCGACGCCGCTACCATCTTCCTATAATCGATGTCGTGATCACTGGCGACGCCGCACCATCTTCCTTAGACCGCGGTCGCGATTTCATCGGCGACGCCGCGGACCATCTTTCCTTATATAACCGATGTCGCGATCATCAAGGACGCCACGGCATCTTCTTCATTGTAACTCGATGTCGCCATTTAACGGCGACGCCACTTACTATCGCCTCCTTTATAAATCGGCGTCGCAAGCACGCATGACGCCGCGACTCATCTTTCCTTATAGAATCGATGTCGCGATCATTGAAGGACGCCGCGATTATTTTTCCTTATAATCATGTCGCGATCATCAAGGACGCCGCAACCTTCTTCATCAGAATCGATGTCGCTCACATCAAGGACGCCGCGATTTCACTTTTTACTTCAATTGATTCACGCATCAATGGCGACGCCGCGATATCTTCCGATTTAGTGTTTGATGTCTCTATCTCGTCGAATCACGCGACTGACGCTCTCGCCCCTTTGAAAATCTTTGTCGCACTTCGGTCTCGCTGTCACTACCACGTTCACCGCGCTTCTACTCGCCGCGACCTCAGCGGTGTCGCGGCATCACATGAGTTCCCGTCGCTCCTGGACGGAGTTTCGCTGCGACCTTGGTGTTATTCTTCATTATCGTCAAGGTCGCTACAATGTCCTTTCTTTCAAAATTATCATACTTTTTTTTTTTACCTCGAAGTCGTTTCGTGGCTTTGTAGGATGCCAAATTTCCTTGTAGCGACTTCATGGTGATATCACGATATCATTTATCTCTTGGTGTCGTGGACATCGCAATGAGATGTCGCGTACATGAACTTCCTCGTATTTGATCGCTTCTTTAATCTTTAATTAAGTCATATTTTGTCTCAACTTCCTTCTTCAGTTCGACTTCGGGCTGTTCACTCTTCGGGCTTTATTCTTAAAAGCCAAATTTGTTGGTGTTGTGACTTGAAATTGCTGGAACGCGCTTCCTCGCCGCTACTCAGCCCCCAGCTTTTGACTTCACTCACGCAGGCCGATTTCTTATGATTTTTACAAAATTTGATTTTCTCACGATTTTCCCCGCAAATTGGAATTTAATTCAATTATCATTCATAGATAATCTAACGTTATCCTCATTATAAACTCAGAAAAATGGATTAAAAATCTAATGAGTTTTTGGACTCATCACTTACCACTTCACGTGATCGCGAACGCATCATCCCCATCTCTTCTCGTCACTTCAATTGCTCGTACGAACCCATCATTTCTTCACAATAGTCGCTTAAATCGACTCCATCTCAGATTTCAAATTTCTTAACTGGGCCGCTTGATTGTTCAATTGGGTGGCCTGTTGCTGCATATTCGCCTTGGTCTCATCTTATAAAAGGTGAGTGAAGTAAACATTTGTGCAGGGCTTGTCTCTAAGTCCACCTTTTTCAAGAGGTGGTTCATTCACTGAAGCAGGTATGTTGCTCCGATTGTTCCTCCATCCATACTCCCTTTGACTGCTCGATTGTCTTATTCGATTGTTACACTACCCTTTGGCCTTGATTTTGATTCGAGTAATTGTTTCCTAAACTCCGTGCTTGTTGCCAGATCACCAACAACTCTTGACACGACTGGCCCGCTTCTACCGCTTTGGTTTCCTGACTGACATTCTGTGCTATTGTGCTGTCCTCCACAGAATTCACACAACTCCCATGGGTTGGTCTGTATGGCATTCGCGGGGTCTCGCCGCCTAGTTAATCGTTTAGCTTCACCGTACATGATTAACTGGGACACAGGAACTCCTATCATTCGTATACCCATATTTTTATCGGTGTAGTCTTCCTAGGCCACTGATTGTATTAGTAGCAACATCTTCCAAGATTTCATAAGCTTGGCTGGTTTTCTTCATTAGTGTTCCTCCAAATTTATGCATCAATCATTGTTCTAGTTTCATTCTCGTACTCATTATGTAACGACGGACCTCGCATCCATCTAGTTAGTCTCGTGATGTGGCACTTTCAACAGTCTGTGTGGAAATCATCCCACGCCTGCTTGCCCTCCCCAGTTGTCCAAACGTATTGATCTCTTGCAATAAGCCAAAATTTTCGAGGGTGGAAAACTGGGTCAGAATTTATGCACTAAATCTGTTCCATGAAGTAATGGAGTCCGATGGCTGACTCATAACGTCGTCTACACACCTGAGCGAGAGGAACACCTCAACCTCGAGTGCCTCTTCAAAGACTATTATACTGATCGTGCCGCAGATTTCCTTTGAGGAAGTTGCATAAATGCATATTTGGATTCTCATTAGGCAACCCGTGGGAATCATGATGTTCTAAAGACCAGAAGTGATCACTCAACTCGAAATTGTTTGCCTGAATAGGTGGTCTTCTGATAGTTGTCTGAATAACAGTAGGTTGTAGTGCAAACTCCTCTAGCAACATGAATGGATCATCTGGCTGTATAAACGATCTGGGTACTTGATTCCTTCCGTTATTCCCATTCTCACTTCAGCCCGCTTTGCTCAATGCTAAGATCCCGCTCTTCATTGTTCTCCATGTTTGCTTGAATTATAATCTGTTTCGTTCTCTGTTCTCGGCGTATTCTGTGTAAAGTTCTTTCTGGCTCAGGATCAAACAGATGTTAGTCAACCTGATCTCGTCGTTGCATGTACTCACTGAAACCTAAACTGCAATCACACACGAAACAACAAGACCAATTTACCAGCACTTGTAAAAACAAATAAAAACAAAAATTCCAGAGTAATATCTAATTGTTGTATTCTCTATATCACTCTAAACCTATCCCCGAAAATGGCGCCAAAAACTTGATAGGCCGAAAACGTGGTGTGTAAAATGTACGCCATGTGCAAGTGCACGTTGTCGCCCCAAGTAACATGCTGTACCAATGGTACCTGACATCGATCCACCCGGGGATAGGTGTAATACTACGTGATATTTGCTTTCAAATATTATCCGGATATATGCATTATGAAAGGGTACCAGTGTCCGAATGTAAACTAAACAAACCGATATGAATTAATTATCATGAGATTAGTATTATAGCTCCCTCATTACTTTCGATGGATTATTTCTAAAGAGAATATTATTCCGGCTTTATTTATGATTTATTAATGGCTATAGTGATCTTACATTTAAATACCCTCTCTCGAGGTATCCGCCACCCGCAGAGTTGGAGCGTATCTCTACCCCAACCTCGACATCCGAAATGCTTAAATGTTTAACCTTATTTTGCCACCTTCGGATCGGAATATCTCTATTTACCGAATCAATCAAGGTCGCTTCACTCGTGATCCTGAGGGTCCTCATCTCTAACTTGATCTCCAAAAGATAGTCATGCTACGTTGGCCAGACATCACTCATGTAAATGATTAACAGATATAAAGGTATGCTAACAAATTATAAACAACTTGAATAATATATAAATGGTTAATCTTTAATCCATGAGAGCATATGTAGTGGTTCAACAACACCCTAAGTGTAGATCTAGAACATACTGAATGAGAAAATACCAATATGTAGTATGTAAAACATCAGTACTATTGTCCAAAAAGAGGAAAAATACAAATCACGGGCTCTCCTTCTTCGCTAAGCATCGCTGCTGCTCTGATTTCCGTGCCCTAGTCCGTATGATTCCCGATGCCTCGAATTCTGCACCCCTTTTTGCTTTTAATGATGAGAGAACAGAACTCGCGCTGACGTCGCGACGTTGCCGCTTGTTGACTTTTATATTAGTTGACCCAACGTCGCGACGTCCCAACGTCGCGACGTTCCAACCATCTTTATGCACTGCCTCCTTCTGCTCCAAAATTGCTTCCAAAAGCTGCCCTTTTCACACCAATTGCACCTGCATACACACCAACTATACTAATCAGATATTGAGCTAAAAAAATACGTATTTAAATGTAAAATAATGCTAAAAACGTAAGGGTATAATCTGAGTGTTTTAAGCACTCATCACCATGGAAGGGTATTTTGAGGTTCGGGAAGCGTGGAAAGTTGAGTCCACGATATATGGGCCCCTATGAGATAGTAGACAAGGTGGGTGAAGTGGCTTATCGATTGAGGCTACCATCAGAGTTAGCCATCCATGACGTGTTCCACGTCCCATGCTACGTAAGTATATAATCGACCCTTCATATTCTTACGAGCAACCTATTCATTGAAGGAAAATCAATCTACGAGGAGCATCCAAGATATCCTAGATCGTATAGATCTCAAAGGTTGCGTGACAAAGTTATTCACTTAGTGAAGGTGCTATGGCTAATCACGCGTAAGAGAGGCTACATAAGCCTGTGCTACGTATGCGTGCCTAATACCTTCAGTTGTTTGAATAAGGTACACAATTTAAATTTCGAGGACGAAATTTTTAAAGGGGGGAAGAAATTGTAAACCCCTAGTTTCGATCTATAACCTCTGTTAAAAAGATGGATTAGAGAGGTAAAATAAATCTCAACATTAGATTAATTGAATCTCATGGCGTTAGAGAATTATCAATTTAAGGTTGACGACTAAATTAGTTGTAACGCCCCGTCCCGAGAGAGTATACAGTACATGATGCTGTAGGGGCGTATACGAGCACTGAGTGTTACATTGTAATATTCTGGAAATGAAATTAGGAAATTATAATCTAAAGTGGAACCCTAATTGTAGTACTTGAACAAGGGTTAAATTGTAATTCATAAAAAAGACATGAAAACCATTAAGTGAGAGATGGCCAACATATAAATAACAAAAAACCGATTTGAAAATTAAAAGGGATGAAGGACTTGATGGCAATTAAAGGAGATATTAGAATATAAAATGGGAAAAATGTGCTAAGCCAAACTCATTTTTGGTCCATACAGGTTGAGAGGAGAAGAGGAGGGAGAAGGAGAAGAAGTCCAAAAAAAAAAAAATTCAAGTATGTGTTTGCCTTGGAATCATGGGTAATTGGATTATTAAGGTTTGGTATGGAGAATTAGTTGTTCCTTTGGTCTAGGTTTTGTGGAAAGATCACATAAACCTTTGAATTGTTGGGGTTATGAGAGTAAAACCCCAATTGGTGGAAAATAATCATGGAATCATCATATTTATATGGGTTTTAGGAGAATTGGTGGACCTTTGGTTGAATTCATAAGATTTTACCTAGGGTTTTGTTGTATGGAGTTCCAAATCACCAATACAAGTGTTATGAAGTGGTTTTGAATGACTTTCATGTTGATTATTGAGGTATTATGGTTTTGAGGATGATTAGTGCCCAAAAAGTGCAATTTTGAACCCTATATTAGATAGGTTTTGAGTGCTTTTTGTGCACTAATCATGTCATTAATGCCAATTGAAGTGTTCAAGTCTTTTTAGTATCACTTATGCGCTTAGAGGTTATTTTGGCCGCTTTGGCTGCAAGCTACAAGACTCAGAGTTCAATATCGATGTATGACGAATCATGAAGTTTGAACTCAAGTGTCAGCCATCAACCAGCCCAAGAATCAATGAAAAACTGAAGGCAAAGTGAAGAAAAATTGATGCAGATGAAGACAGGATGAAATGCAAAGGGAGATCAACAAAGCCCCGGAATTTCAAGTAGAGTTGCGATAATTTTCGGCTAGGATTGCGAAAATTTCGCAACCTTAATAAAATTTCTCAACATTAGCTTAAATTTGTTAATTTTCGCTAGACTAAACCAGCCATAGGCACTGCTCCTAGCGAAATTTGTATTTTCGCTTACTCACTTAAAATTTCGTTTGCTATTAGTTCTCGCTTAGTTAGCTAAATTACCCTCGGCTTTAGCGAATTCTCCTGCTGCTTATGTTCGGTGATTTCGCTTACCTAGCGAAATTTTCTCGCCATGCTTTTGTATTTAATGCTAACCGACTTCAAATTTGGTGTATTACTCTCTTGTCCTTTAACTTAGCCAAATTTGTAGGTTTTTTGGTATTTTCATGTATTGAGGTGGCCTATATAAACCCCTCTCTTTTTGTAATAAAGATAGAGAAATTTAGGGGGAAGCAAAGGAGAGGGGGAGAAGATATTTTGTAAGTTTTATTTTTGTAAATAAAGTCTCGTATTTTTATTTAGGTTTTGCTTTTCTCTCTTCTCTCTCCTTTCTCTTACTTTCTCTAGGGTCGCCAAACACCCTCTCGAGGATGACAACTCAAGACGCCGCTGCTCTCTTTGGAAGAGGAAGGAAGCTTAAATTTCTTGAGGGGCGGCATATGGCACATGTTGTCCTCTTATTAAAAGCCATAGGTATCAATGTGTTTATGACCTCTATCTTCTCAAATTAGGTTGAATAGCATTGATGGTGCCATTGATTCGCCAATACTCTTATGCTTTAGGATACAACGCCTCATACTTAATGCTAGATGCACCGTGGGTTCTTTAGACGGGTCTTTACGCAGCCTCCGAAATGATATTTAAATGTTAGGTTTCAAATAGTAAATTTGCTAGATGGCGCTACCGTGTTGACTCAAATAGGAGGTGATTTCTGAAGGTGAGGTTTCATAGTTAAACATAGATCCCAGTTATGCCTGACTATAGGTCACATGTCATAACGCGAGGATAAAATCCGAGGACACTTGTTTGCCCTAACTTACCAAGTTGCTGACTCAAATCTTCAAAGTTAACTTTCACACTTCATTTCAGCTTTTACAATCTCGCTTTCAACCTACTTCCACTGCTTTTGAAACAACAACCAAAAAAGTCTTAAATAGAAAGCCTACCTTCGTGCACTTATGCAAATCATTTTTGGTGATGAAAACCCATCCCCGTGTTCGACCCTAGACTAATTATACGGCAAGAGTCTCGACCACGGCAAAGAGGTAGGAACTTAGGTGTATATAAATTTTAAGTTGATTTAGCTCTCAAATTTACTCGTGGCACGAATCAAAATGTATTGGCGCCAAGGTTTCGGATGTTAAACCACAATGGTAAGTTGAGGCAGCCAGATCAACATCACAAGTGAAGGTAAATCCTTTACCTCTTTTGTCACTACTTGCAAGAATCGTCGCCTTTCAAGATTTTGCGTAATCGCACCAAGCTTCAAGCCAATACAAATATTTGAATTTATTGTTAGCTAATCTTAACCTTTTGCAAGCTTTGTTAGTTCTCTTTGTTGTCTCTATAATTTTGTAACAGGTTTATGCAACAAAGGGGATGGTGAGACACACGTAGACTGCAGATAGAATCAAGACACAACCTCGACCGGGCCAAGAAGTCGGTTGTATACCGATACCATGGATCCACACTCTGGTGGAACAACAGAGTCAACCAGAACCCTCTATGAATCCAAATGCTTATAGAACCATGAGGGATCACATCCACCCCTCCTCCTAGAGTTGCCGCCCCATCCTCAGATCATTCCTCCCACCGGCTAGAGCAGCTGGAGGCCTTATTTGGTAATTTCACTCCCACATATCATGGTATGGAAAATGAAAATCCACATACACTCATATTAGGATTTGAGGAGAACTCACACTACCTTCAAGGAAGGTATGATGGACATGGATTTGTCGGGGCCGAAAAGCAAATCTATCAATTTAAAAGGACAAGGCCAAGATATTAAACTCATCGAGACCTAGAACCATTCGAAATTAATGAGCTTCGTGCACTTCGGTTCTTCGCTCACAAGACCAAGACTTTGAAAGGAGAAATTGAGGCCTTTTGCAAATTTCTCAGATGGTGAGAGATTTTACACTACGTTGTTTGGAGAGATTTATGGAAACCATCGCTGCCTCGTCCATCACGGGTTTGACACTGATGTTGGTGAACCACTTATGGTGGTATGTCTCGCCATGAGTGCTGAAACCATGTGTGAGTGAGACTTTTAAGTAAGCATCCCAGACGGCCATGGATTTTAAAATTACGCGGGCTGAAACTTCTAAGGGTCAGACTTGAGCCTAATCCTAGAGAATTGGAAAGGATGAGACCACCAGTCAACCAAAGGGGTGGGATGTATGCACTGCCAGAGGAAATAAAAACGAGAGCTAGAATTTCAACCCTGGCTAGAAAGGTAGAGGAGCTTGAAGGTAAACAATCTAAGAGGGTGCATGCAAGGATCTAAAATCCTACACAGTCCACCCCGCACCAATTTCCAATCCCCGTACACCCAAGCAGTAACCATGTCCTATGGCCCCTCGCAGCTGAAGGATTTGATGTCAGAATGCAAATACTGTAGGTCAATACAGCCACCACAACCCAATGCTCCATATGGTAATACCTACAATTCCAATTGGAGGAATCACCCTAACCTCTCATGGAGACCCAACCCCCGCTTACGTGACTCCCCAGCCAAACCTCGCCCCGTACCCTCACAATCACAACAAACTTCACTCATCCTCTTCTCCAGCTGGAACAAGCCATATTGAATTTGAGTAAGGTGGTGGGCAACTTGTTGAGGAACAAAAGGGAATCAATGTGCAATCAGTAATAAAGGATTGATAATCGTAGAAAGTACACTAAATAAGAGAATGGGGATGGCTTCGAGCAATCTCTCAACCGTAAAATTGATAATCTACAAGATTCAATCACCAAGATCACTGTTGCTAGAGGTACAAGAGAAAGGGAGGTTTCCATCACAAACAAGCCTAAATCCTAAGGGAATTCATGAGGTAGGATCATCCAACAATTCGGAACGGGATGAAGTTAAGGGGCTATAATCCAAATTCTATGAGTGCAGTTATGTCGATCAACCTATGCCAAAACCTGTTGAAGAACCTAGGCAGGGAGAAGAATTGCAATCTGAGCATATTCTCCTAAAGGAGGATTCAATGAAATACCGCATACCACCTCCATTTCCACAAGCACTTAGAGGTAAGAAGAAGGCATCTCAGCAAGCAGGCATTTTAGAGGTCTTAAGGCAAGTGAAGGTTAACATACCTTTATTGGACATAATCAAACAAGTGCCTGCTTATGCAAAATTTTTGAAAGATCTTTGCACAATTAAGAAGGGATTAAGCATTGAGAAGAAGGCATTTCTCACTGAACAAGTCAGTGCCATAATCCAAAGCAAATACCCTGTCAAATACAAAGATCCTGGATCTCCCATACTCTCACTAATATTGGTGGGAATTGCATAGAAAGTCCTTTGCCTGATTTAGGAGCCATAGAACCTAATGCCGTGATTCGCATACAAGCATCTAGGTTTAGGTGAACTTAAACCTACCAACATCACACTATCATCGGGCCGATGATCGCTGAAACCCAAGCGGGATAGTCAGAGGATGTCCTTAGAAAATAGACAATTCTACTCACCCAAGATTTTGTGGTGCTTGACACTGAACCAATTGCAAGTGAACCCAATCATATACCAATCATCTTAGGAAGACCATTTCTCGCTTACGCAAATGCAATCATAATCGTTTAATGGAGTCATGCAACTAACCTTTGGTAACATGACTTTGGAGTTGTCACCCATTTGAATAACAAGGCAAAATTTGTTAAAAACCGAAAATCAAAGAACTAATGAAGTTGTTTCACCGTCACTGCGTGTGTGGAAGCAAAATGTCCGTGAATCACAGGAGAGATCACCAAGGAGATGAAGAGATATTGGTCTTGCCATCAACACCCACTGCAAGCCAATTACTCAATTCAAAAGCCATCAGTGAGGACCACTTCAACAATTGGGCACCCAACACCATGGAGTCAACCTGGTGCCATCAAGTAGGGGTCGGCGAGATCATTCTCCTCGAATTCTCCTGAGTAATATTTGAAATCAACTGGTTCGTGTTTTCAAAACCGGATTGCAAATGATAATTTTGCTTTTGTCTTAATTTAGTTAATTTTGATAATTTTTACTTATTTTTAGAAAAGTTTCAAATTAGCGCTTTGTTTTTTTAGTAATTTTTTGTTTTCTTTATATTATGGTAATTTGTATTAAATTTCTAATTATAGTATCATCTAATAATTTTATAATAATCTTATTTTATATATTATCACATAAAGTTAAAATTTTGAAACTGGTGTAGCGTATTTCCTGCTTATAAGCCAAATTCGCTAAAAATAGCTTAAAATTGGCAGAAGACCTTCTACGCCCATGTTGGTCTCTATATAAACCTCGGGAGGGGATAGCCAAATAGTCACTTTACATTTCCCTCCCTAGCGGCTTCCGCTAAAGCCCCGAGTCCCAAATTCCGCCGCCGCCCTCGAGCCGACATCGTCGCCGCCAGGCCATCGCCGGCCAGCTTCACCGCTAAAGTTCGGCAACAGACGACTACAGCTACAGACCGCTCTCGCGCATCCTAGCGCCCTTGCGAGCCCCCGCCTCACCGGGTCGAGCCCCGATCGAGCCTCCATATTCGCAAGATCATTCATATACGCGCACGAGCCCCGTGGTGTTCATACCGGCGGCCGCGCCCCACCGGGTCAGCCACTACTCGTGTTCACAAATTTATTTCGCCCCGCCTCGCATTTGGTCTTTTACTGAGCCTTGTTTGGCTATCCTAGAGTCACTGCACTATACCTGAGCCTTAGCTTTGTCGAGTTCCGTCGGGAGTGATTCGCCACCTGCGTAGAGAGCCTCGCCTCAGACATACGTAGCCCTCAACCGCATTTTCAAGTGAGTCGAGCCTTTTACATTTTATTTCGATCTCGTGATGGTTCGCTATCCAGGTGGGTCCTCAGAGCCCGGGCCGCGGTGTGAGATCTCAAGACACTCGAGAGGCCCCGCCTCCGGCCCCGATCAGCACCATCACCGGCCCCCGAGGCCGCACCCGACGAGCCTCAGGATCCTGACGCTATCACACTACAGACCCCGTGCCCCATCAATTAGCACCCCGCAGGAGAGTTCGGAGGCCCAGCCCTCCAAGCCGGGCCTTCTCCCCGGCACATCTGCCTAGCGAAACATCATCCTCTCTACATACTGGGTCACCAAATACATTTGTCATGAGATACTCCATCACTCACGCCGTCGCCTCGAGGATTCGGAGGCCATTGTTCGTAGGGAACCCCATTCCGGGGAATGTGCGACTCCATCGCAGACCGTTCCATCAGGAGTCGTACTACGACGTCCCCGCACTGAGGGCTGATCCTAGATACCGGGAGTCCATGAGGTTGATCGAGGAGTATTCACTATTACCTTTCATGACTGAGGCAAACATTACCACCACGAGTGGTGTCATAGCTTTTACCACCGACGACTCGAGGACACCTAGTCCGCCAGCAGAGTTTCTACCAAGACGATGATCGCCGCTGAGTACTCAGAGCCGGGCCGATATTTCTGTAAGAGAATTTCGCCCGCGTATACCGCGGCCAATGCAGAGGGTTACAGATCGGGCCCACCCGCCTCATCGCGAGATGGTTCGAAAGGCCGGCCGAGACACCACCGGCTGGACCCGCATTTTACAGATGCGCCTCCCGCCCCGATGCCGTTGATTGACCATCCGCTCAGACGCAGCTTATTTCCGCCCAAAGATACGTACGAGGAGGGGAGCCATCTTGGAGGCAAGCCACCTGACCTCTGGGATTTCGTTCGTCCTCCGAGCCGGTGGGATGGCCTCTCTTTCATAGCTGAGGAGAAGGTCCACAAGAAGGACCTGGTACGAGCAGAGAGCATTCCACTACTTACGCGAGACTCCTCTCGCCTATGTTCTCGAAAGCATATGGGATTCCCGCAGGAGCCCAGATCGAGATGAGGGTCTGATGCTCCCCCGTTATGACAAAGGAGCGTGATGACTATGCCCTCGTATCTTTCCACTTTATCACCACGCGACTGTGAGGAGGTACTGGTCGAGGCCGAGGACCACCATACGTGATGATATACCGCCTCGAGTCTCGAGATACGCAGGTAGTCCTGGGCCCACGCGATGTCACCTCCATCCTCCCCTCCACGCACCATCGCAAATGTAGCGCACACTCCCGCCCATCCTATCTCAACACACACCAACGAGTACGCCATGTCACCGAGAGAGAGATAGCCGGTGTGACGGATGCTATCTCGCTTCACCGGCGCCTACGCAGCGTACCCCAGATCGAGGTTGGCCCAAGCAGCCATTCCATGCTGGCACAGATTATGACCCACCTGGGTCTTCCTCATGTTCCTGGTCAGCAAGAGGAGCCCACCACAACCGCCGCTCTCTCGATGTTCCTGATTTCAAGAATAGCCACAGCTTTCAAGCCCACCACCACCACCACCACAAGTTGAGGTGGTTAGGCTTTTACATTTTTGTATGGGCTATCGCTTTATCAACCCGCCTACTGATTTTGATTAGGATTTATGTATTAGCCATAGTAGGCAGTGATAGTTTTGTTTGTTTAGCTTGAAATTCATGTACTAGCCATTTTGGCTATATCAAAAGCTATTCAGTTTATATATATACAGCTTTTTGTACATACCATGTTTTGTGCCTTTACCATGTGTAAATGTTTTTCTTTTCAATTGAACAATTGAATTGCTACAATTGGACAATTGAATTGCTTTATGTTGGAAAATTGAATCATTATTTGTCACCTTTATGTTAGAACAAATTCCATGCTTGAAACATTTTTTTTGTCACTTACAGTTCCAGCATGCTCAACTTGAAATTTCTCCCTTATGCTAATTCACACACTGCACTCCAGATTATTTCAATAGGCTGTGAATTTGTTCGCCTCTCTCGCTTGCATAGTCGGCCTTAAGCATGTTGGCAACCTAGGATAGTTTCAGGTTACCCATACTTGAAGACTAATGTTGTCTCTCCCCAAAAAGGAAAAGAAAAGAAAAAGCAAAAGAAAAAGAAAAAGAAAAGAAGAAAAAGAAAATAAAGTCGTGAAGTTTTGCCTTGAAACCCGAGCACGGTCCGAGTGGTGTATGGCGAAAGCCTTTGAAACCTGATGCCCTATGCCTTAATTGGTCAGAGTCATCGATTAGTGTTCAAGTACATGGGTGGATAGGTAGAGTCTAACGATTTGTAGGTGCTTGATTTTCAAGTCATTCGTAGTCCGGGGAAGCCTCAGGAGTTTGTGGTCAAGTGATCCTCAGCTTGATCCCTAAACCCAATTGGTTGGGAGTCATCGGCGGACCCTGCTACTAACGGATCTTGGTGAAGTCGAATTTTGCTACTTGCTTCCCACAATGTAGTTGAATAAAGAAAGAAGTGCGTAACTATCCTTATCTAGGTCAAGCTCAACAAATTAAGGCCATGTCAAGCATAGTCAGGGGAGGGACAAATTTTGCAAACTTTTGGCATAATCCTCGGTTATATAAAAGAACTATTAGACTTGGTGGAAATTCAAGTTGAGAATCATGGATCCAAGATTGGCCTAGAATTTTTCTTGTATGGATTTGGTTCTTTCATATCGGTTTACAACTTTGATGTCAATTTTTCAGTTTAAGGTAGTTTATATGTACATACACCTTTTTGACTCATAAACTTTTTGCAAATCACTACATGCATCTCCTTTTTTTGTTTTACTACATGGACTAGCAACGCTTTGGGCTAGCATTAGTGCCCAAAAGTGCAATTTTGAACCCTATATTAGATAGGTTTTGAGTGCTTTTTGTGCACTAATCATGTCATTAATGCCAATTGAAGTGTTCAAGTCTTTTTAGTATCACTTATGCCGTTTGGAGGTTATTTTTGGTCATGGTCGGCTTCACACCTTGGGTTCAATATCAAGATGTATGACGAATCATGAAGTTTGAACTCATGTCGCCCATCAACCAGCCCAAGAATCAATGAAAAACTGGAAGGCAAAGTGAAGAAAATTTGATGTACTAAGACACATGAAATGCAAGTGAGATCAACAAAGCGTGAATTTTCGCTTAGAGTCGAAAAATTTTCGCTAGGATTGAGAAAATTTCAAGAACCTTAGCTAAAATTTCGTAACCTTAGCGAAATCTATACACTTTCGCTAGACCAAACTTAGCCGCTAGCACCTGCTCCTAGCGAATTTGCATTGCCATCATCTGTACCTCTCGGCAAGCTACGAAATTTTGCTAGCCAGCGAAATTACCCGGCTTTAATAGTCTCTCTGCTTTCGCTATGTGCCCGGTGATTTCGCTACCTAGCGAAATTCTTCACTCTAGCTAAATTTTCTCTCTCGCCTCTGGTCATGCTTTTTGTATTTAATGCTAACCGACTTCAAATTTGGTGTATTACTCTCTTTGTCTTAACTTAGCCAAATTTGTAGGTTTTTTTTGTATTTTCATGTATCAGGTGGCTCTATATAAACCCTCTTTTGTAATAATAAAGATAGAGAAATTTAGGGGGAAGCAAAGGAGAGGGGGAGAAGATATTTTGTAAGTTTTATTTTTGTAAATAAAGTCTCGTATTTTTATTTAGGTTTTGCTTTTCTCTCTTCTCTCTCCTCTTTCTCTTACTTTCTAGGGCTGCTAAACACTTTCGAGGATGACAACTCAAGAGATGCTTGGCTAAGCCTCCTTTCTTTAAAGAGGAAGGAAGCTAGCTTGGTGGTGGGGCATATGCATGTTGTCCTCTTGTATTAAAAGCCATAGGTACTATGTTTATGACCCCCATCTTCTCAAATTAGGGTTGAATAGCATTGAATGTTATTGATTTGGCCAATACTCTCCATGCTTTAGGATACAGTGCATACTTAATGCTAGATGCACTATGGTTCTTTAGATGGTCTTTACGAGCCTCCAAATGATATTTAAATGTTAGGTTTCAAATAGTAAAGGGGCCATAGATGCATGCTACCGTGACAGTTGATTCAAATAGGGAGGTGATTTCTAAGGGTGAGGTTTATTAGTTAAACATAGATCCCATATGCCTGACTATGCCGTATGTCAGCAACGCGAGGATAAAACCCGAGACACTTGTTTGCCCTAACTTACCAAGTTAGTGACCTAAATCTTCAAAGTTAACTTTTCACACTTCATTTTCAGTTTTTACATAATTTCTCGCTTCAACCTACTTCCACTCGCTTTTGAAACAAATCCAAAAGTCCAAATAGAAAGCCTTACCTTCGTGCACTTATGCAAATCATTTGTGGATGAAAACCCATCCCCTCGTGTTCGACTTAGATTCACTATAATCGGCAAGAGTTTGACTACCACAGTGAGTAGGGAACTTAGGTGTATATAAATTTTTTTGATTTTAGCTCAGCCTACTGTGGCACGAATCAGAGGATTGGTTGTAAAAAAAAAACAAAAACAAAGGAGAATGTTGGGTTCTTAAAGGAATTGATGTCAAAAATTTCTTTAAAACCCCTGTTTTTGTTTTGGCTATAAATTAAGTTAGAATCATCCAAATGAATTGATTCTAATTGATAAATAACCATAAGAGATAGGGCTACAAATTTATAGAAGGGACCAAGAGCAAATTGTAGCTCTAAGGCTCCCAAATACGGACTGAAAGGTGAACTCGTAGCCTAATTGATTTTGCCTGCTTTGGGTATGGTTGTAGTGTTTTGGTCATAAGTGGAGTTTCACTCATCCAAATTGAGTGATTCAAAATTATGGGTAAAATAGACTTCTAGGGGAATAAGTTATCTGAAGGAAGTTCAAGCAAATTTTAACCCCAAAATGCCAAGAAATATTTCCAAGTGGAGCTATGTGCAGATTCTGTTCTGCCAATTTGAGTAATCTAGGTATAAAATACAATAACTTGAGTTTTGGTGATCCAAATTGGGTGATTCCAATTGGAGAAGAAACCTTAGAAACATAGCTTCAAATGAGTGAAGAAACAAAAGGCAATTTCGTGTGACTAGAAGGTGATATAAGTGGAACCGTAGGGAAGAAGAACGAAGAAAATCTGAGACCCGAGCAAATAAGCAGGCTACCACCGCTCAAGTATGGCCGTCCGTTTGAGTAAAATATAATTTTTCGTATCAAGCCTTCAGAAATTAAACTGGACCACGTGTGATCCCCCAAGGGTCAAAACTAAAACTTTACATAAAAATCGGGATTAGAGAGTCTCGGCTGAGTAGAAACAAGTTAGGAGGATATATAGAGAAAAAAATGGTCTTAATTGAGATTCTTGACCTTATACTGAGAATTGAAATTTTTTTGTCACTAGTAATGATGAGGAATATTGTGTAGGTGACAGTACCTGAGTTTAATAGCCCACGAGCCTTGTAGAGACGCTTGACATGGAGTGACGCGATTTCAAGGTAAGTGGTTCGCCACTTAAGATCTTTTCCCAGTTTCATGTAAATGGTTGATGTTGGTAATGAATATGGTAGTTATAATCTAAAAGAAAATATTTGACAAAAAGAGTTTTAGAAGTTTCAAAACGAAAGCTAGATTTGTGCTTTGACACTAAGTAAATGTAGTTTTAAAACCTATGTATATATTCCTTAAGATATAATGAGATTTAGGCAAGATGTGACAATGCAATAAATTTCATTCATAGTCGCTCACAATAAAGAAAAGTTAGCACTCACGACGATGCGTAAAATTCCTTCAGAGTTGCTCAATTTCATAGAGTATAAGCGCTTTACGCTATGGCTGCATAATTCCGCACGAGTTGGCCATTTGTATAGTTCGCACTATGTGGCGATGAAAGAAATTCCGCCTGTAGTCGCTTCGTAGTTTTAGCACTACAATCGAGATGCAGAATTCCGTATCAGAGTCGCCTTTCGTTGGTGTTTTTTTAGCACCCTACGTGCAATGCAAGTAAATTTCAGAATTTAGTGGTTGAGATGACTTAGTGTTTCCCTTACGCTACGTTAGTTTTAAATCGCCCGTGATGGTTAAAATAATTAAAGGATATACATAGGGGTTTTTGAAAGAAACCATAAAACAAATGATAAATTGTCATGTTAGTATGTGTGATATATATTTTCGTTGCACTAACTTGTTTGTTCATTTTGTAGCTATTAATATTCCATTGTGTGCTATCGCGGACGACAAGACGTCATCATTTTGTTTTCTATATAGGTGGGCGATTTATGATCTATGATGTAAAACTTTTTGTATGAGATGGATATGTAATTGAACAACACATATTTAGATTTTGAAATTGTATATTTGTAAATATCCATGCATTTCATATATATATGATGCATCTAGATATATTCTACTTAAGTTTGTAAGTTTGTATTTATAAATTGAGAATTGAGTGTTATGTGGCATGTTGGTGGAAATATGATAATGATTATTGCAAGTTTGGGAATAAAGAAGTTGGGAGGAATTGAGGTTTTAGTAGAAATGTAAATTTCTTGACATGTAAATTTTGGTTTATCAAAATGTAGCCGTTATGCTGCCGAAAATTTTATAAAAATATTTGAAACAAAAGTTGCGAAAATTTTTATCACTCCCAACTAATTAAAAGAAAATTTAATTTATGAGTTTAAAAGAGTAAACCAGTTATAGAAAGTTAGGGTTCACTTCTCGGATTTCTTCGATCCGACGAGTCGGTTTCGAGGAGTCCGTTGAAGTGCCCGACAGGATCCTCCAGACAAGAGTTTAGATAAGGTCTGGGAAGGGTCCTGTCATTTTATGTCCATGGCTGCATACATCATCTTGACTGTTTTCATTCATGCTTGAGACTATTTCTTTGTTATACATACTGGAAGGCAACATTTCACAATCAATACTCTCAAGATACTGTAAATTCATCTCAATTTCATTGATAGAATGTCAAGAATACATCGGGACCAATTCAACACTGAGAAGACTATTGTTTTCTACAACCATTCAACTTTCTGCATCTACATCAGGGTGTTCCAAACTCATATTAAGATTAAAGTGTACTACTTCATTCCCCACCCTTAGAGTCAATTCACCTTTCTGCACATCTATCAAGGCAGCTCCAGTTGCTAAGAAGGGTTTTCCTAGCAACAAAGGAACTTGGGTGTCTTCCTCCATCTTCATAATCACAAAATCCACAAGGAAGATGAATTTTCCACCTTGACAAGCACATCTTCAAGAACACCTTCCGGGTCGGGTGTTACCGATATGTCAGCCATTTGCAATGTGATCGCTGGCTGCAATTTCAAACTCGCATTTGCACCACTGACAGAGACATCAAATTTATACTGGCACCAGAATCACACAAGGCCTTCTTGAATTCATATTTCCCTATGGAGCAGGGAATGGTGAAACTGCCTGGGTCTTTCATTTTTGCTGGATAACTGCACTGCAGGTAGCAGTCAGGTTCACTATTCCTTCCTCAACTATTTTCCTTTTCTTGTTCATTATCTCCTTTAGAAATTTCGCATAGTTAGGCATTTGGTTGATTACTTCTGCAAAAGGGATATTGATTTCTATCTTCTTGAAGATGTCCAAGACCTAGAAACCGGCTTCCCTGCTTCTCAAGCCTCTAAGGGAATGGCACTTATAGGGGGTGTATGTAAGCCGGTACTCTCTCCTTATTTCTACTCACTACTTTCTTCTCAAAGTTGTTCAGTCTCAGGTATTCTTCTCTCGCTTCAGAGTCTTTAGGCTTGCTCTTCTCCTTCCTTTCCAGCTTTGGTTCTGAGATTAGTCTCCTTTACTTTCTTTCTATTGTCGCCCACTTCTTTCCCACTTCTTAACTAAACCGCTGCGCCCTTAGATTCTTTTGAGGTCACTAGGAATGTACCCTTGCTCGATTTATAAAACTAAGGGCCGCCTGTCTCTTACTTGTAAGGCCCCAAGTTCTTCACTGAGGCACTTGTATTCTTTGAAACACTTGAGTGTCGACTCTTGAAAGCCCAAGTCGACACCGCTCATGGAAGTGTATCACCCTCTTGTTGTCCCCCCATGAATCGCAAAGATTTGTTCTTCAAATGGTTGAGTCCTCCTATGACCTCGATAGTCATTCCCGCTTCACCCCTTGATGCCGCCGGCTGACCTGGTGGCTGTCGATATCCCCCCGTTGAGGATTCTATCCATGCCTTTGGCCTTGTACTGCCCCTCCACCATATGAGAAATTCTCATGGTTCCTCAGTGCTAGAGTGTAGTGTGTGGCCCAGTGTCACTCTATGCTTCAGCAGATCATGACACACTTGGGCCTTCCTCGTGTCCCTGATCAGAGAGAGGAGCCCACTACAGACGCTGCCTCTTTGGATGTTTATTGCAAAGAAGAATATTTCTTCAAAGTTCACGACCACCACCACCACAGCCGAGGCAAGGGTCTCTTTTATGATTTTGTATAGTTACCACTTTAATAACCCATTCACTGATTTTGATTAGGATTTATGTATTAGCCATAGTAGGCAGTGATATTTTTGTGTTTAGCTTTGTATGCATGTGCTAGCCATTTTGGCTATATCAAAAGCTATTCAGTTTATATATATATAGCTTTTTGCATATCATGTTTAGTATTTCCATTGTGTTTAAATGCTTTTCTTTTCAATTGAACAATTGAATTGCTACAATTGGACAATTGAATTGCTTTTGTTGGAAAATTGAATCATTGTTTGTCACCTTTATGTTAGAGCAAATTCCATGCTTGAATCGCTGTCAGCCAGCCTAAAGAGACGTCAACTTGAAATTTCTCCTTATGCTAATTCACACTACACTCCAGATTGTTTCAATAGGTCGAATTTGTTTCTCTCCTTTCGCTTGCAAAGCCATTTACATGTTGGCAACCTAGATAGGTTTAGAAAAGCTACTCCATAGTTGAAGATTCAATGTAGTCTTCAAAAAGGAAAAGAAAAGAAAAGAAAAAGAAAAAGAAAAGAAAAGAAAAAAAAAATAAAGTCGTAGTTTTGGCTCTCAAAACCCGAGCACGGTCCGAGGGGTGTATGGCTAAAGCCTTTGAAACCCGATGCCCTATGCCTTAATTGGTCGGGAGTCATCGATTTAGTGTTCGTTACATGGGTGGATAGGTAGAGTCTAACGATTTGTAGGTGCTTAATTCTTCAAGTCATTCTGAAATCGTACGTTCCTCTTGAGCTATGGGTCAGCGATCCTTTGGCTCGATGCCCTAAACCTTAATTGGTTGGGAGTCATCGGTGAATCCTCTACACTGACTTTGGTGAAGTCGAATTTTGCCATTGCATCCTACAAGGTAGTTAAATAAAGAAAGAAGTGCTAACTATCCTTATCTAGGTTGTTCAAATGCCTTAAGGCCAAGTGTCACAAGGTTAGGTCAGGGGAGGGACAATTTTGCAATTTATTGGCTTAACTGGTTATATAAAGAACCATTAGCCTTAGGTGGAAATCTGCTGAGAATCGTGGATCCAAGATTGACCTAGAATTGTTCTTGTATGGATTTTAGTTCTTTCTATATCGTTTTTGCAACTTTGATGTCAATTTTTCAGTTTAAAGGCAATGTTATATGTACATATACCTTTTTGAATCATAACCTTTTTGAAAATCACTACATGCATCTCCTTTTTGTTTTTGCATTGCTAAGGGACTAGCAACGTTTCGGTTGGGGGGTGTGATTAGTGCCCAAAAAGTGCTATTTTGAACCCTATATTAGATAGGTTTTGAGTGCTTTTTGCGCGCTAATCATGTCATTTATACCAATTGAAGTGTTCAAGTCTTCTTAGTAGCACTTATGCCATTTAGAGAGTATTTTTGGTTGTTTTGTGGTGTTTTTTTATGACTTTGGGAGTTCAATCTCGATACAAATGATGAATCGCTTAGATTTGATCCCAATGTCGGCCATCAATTATACCAAGAATCAATGAGAAAAACGATGCAAAGTGAAGAAAAGTTGATGCAGTTGAAGAAAGGATGAAAATGCAAAGGAGATCAACAGCCCTGAATTTCACAGAGCTGCGAAAATTTTTGGCAGTGGCTGCAAAATTTCGCAACCTTAGCGAAAATTTTCGCAACCTTAGCGAAATCTCCAATCCCGCTGGCACTCAAAATCCGCTCGCTAGGCACTGCTCTTAGCTTAGACCATGATTTCATGACTCACGGTACTGGGCTATTAGCTTAAATTTCGCTTAGCTAGCTTAAATTGCCAAGCTTTAGCTAGTTCTTCTATTTTCGCTTATGTACGGTGATTTCGCTTACCTAGCTTAAATTCTTCACTCCTAGCGAAATTCACCGCCTCATGTTTTTTATTTTTAATACTAAACTCCACTCCCTAAATTCTTGTGTGGCTACTTATTGTCCTTAACTTAGCCAAATTTGTAGGCTTTTTGGTATTCATGTATTGAGGTGGCCTATATAAACTCCCTTTTGTAATAAATATAGAGAATTTTTTGGAGAAGCTAAATAATTGGGGAGAGAAGAATTTGTAAGTTTTCATTTTTGTAAAGAAAGTCTCAGATTTTATTTAGGGTTTTATTTTCCTCTCTTCTCTCTCCTCTTTCTACTCGTCGCCAAACACCACACCCTCTCGAGGATGACAACCTAAGAGATGCTTGGCTGCTCCTCCTTTGAAGAGGAAGGAAGCTAGCTTGTGGCGGGCATATGCATGTTGTCCTCTTGTATTAAAAGCCATAGGTACTGTGGTTTAGTGATCCCCATCTTCTCAAATTAGGTCAATAGCATTGAATGTTGGTCGATTTGGCCAATACTCTCCATGTTTTTAGGATACAAAGGTATACTTAATGCTAGATGCACTGTGGTTCTTTAGAGGGTCTTTACGAGCTCTCTCGAAATGATATTTCAATGTTATGGTTTCAAATCGAGGGTCAATAGCATCAATGTTATTGATTCGCCAATACTCTCCATAAAGCTTTCGTGATACGCTGCATACTTATTGCTAGATGCACTGTGGTTCATTAGATGGTCTTTACGAGCCTCTGAGATGATATTGAATGTTAGGGTTTCAAACAGTAAAGGGGCCATAGATGCATGCTACCTGCGGTTGACTCAAATAGGAATTGATTTCAAGTGGTGAGGCTCTGTTAGTTATAACATAGATCCTAAGTATGCCTTTGACTATAGGTTGCTTGTCATAACGCGAGGATAAAAAACCCGAGGACATTCTGTTTGCCCTAACTTACCAAGTTAGTATTCTAAATCTTCAAAGCTAACTTTTTCAGCACTTTACTTTCGCTTTTTATAATTTCGCTAACCTATTTCCACTGCTTTTGAAGCAAATCCAAAAAGTCCAAATAGAAAGCCTTACCTTTCGGCACTATGCTGCATCATTCTTTAGATGAAACCATCCCCTGTTCGCCCTAGATTCACTATATCGCAAAGAGTCGACTACTGCAAGAGAGAACTTAGGTATAAATTTTGTTGATTCAAATTTTTCATCCTACTCGTGGCAATTTAATCAACATGTCGCTGTTGGTGATAGAAAGCCAAACTACTAATGGTAAGTTGAAGTGTACTTGTGTTCAACATCACAAGTGGAGGTAACCTTTTTACCCCTTTTTGTCACTTAGTTGCAGGAACTGCCGGTTTTAATTACTTTGTAGTGACTGCACTGTTTCTGCTTTTTAGTCAGTTTTAATTTTTGTTATTTAACTTTAATCTTTTTGCAAACTCTATAGTTGCTCTTTGTTGTCTCTAAATTTTGTAAATGTGTGTTTATTCAATGCTGGGATGTAGACACACGTAGATCGTATAGGATAAGTACAATAACTCGACCTACCAAGTGAAGCTAGTGTACATACGATACCATGATCCATGCACCTCCGAGGAACAACAAGAGTCAACCAGAACCCCCATGAATCCAAAATGCTTATAGAACCATGAGGGAACACATCCACCTCCTAGAGTTAGTGCCCCATCTCAGATTATCTCCTCCCGTCGAAGATGTGTAGCAGCCGAGGCCTTATTTGCACTCCCTACTCCCTTACATATCATGGTATGGAAAATGAAAACTACACTCATATTAGATTTTGAGGAGGTTTTGCACTACTCTCTAAGAAGGTTGATGATTACGATTTTGTCAAGCTAAAAGCATTTCCATTGACTTCTAAAGGACAAGGCCAAGATTTGGTTAACCCACCGAGCTCAGAACCATTAGAGACTGGGCCGAAATGTAAGCAAAGTGCACTTTGAAGAAATTCTTCAAAGGCTCATAAGACTAATAATTTGAAAAGGCAAATTTATACCTTGCAATTTCAAGATGGTGAGAGATTTTACCAATGTTGGGAGAGATTTATGAAACCATCAAGGTCTGGTCCAGCATCAAGGGCCTGACACTTGGATGTTGGTGAACCACTTCTATGGTGGTATGTCTCCCGCCATGAGGCGCCTTGAAACCATGGAGACTGGCAAGCATCCCACTGGGGCCATGGATTTTTTAAATTACGTGGCTGGAACTTCTAAGGGTCGGGATGGGCCTAACCCTAGAGAAACGGAAAGGACGAGGACCCACATTAACCAAAGGGGTGGGATGCATGCACCGCGCAGGAAATAGAAACGAGAGCTGGATTTCAACCCTGCCTAGGAAGGTGAGGAGCTTCAAGGCAACAATTTCCAAGAGGGTGCACGCAGCTGGGACTAAAAACACACATCCAACCCACCACTCCCAATCCCCGTACACCCAAGAGAACCATGTCCTATGGCCCCGCAGCGGAAGGATTTGATGTCGAATGTGCAAACACCGAGGGACAATTCCAACACAACAATCCAATGCTCCATATGGCAATACTTACAATTCCACCGAGGAATCATTCCTAACCTTGCATGGAGACCCAACCCCTCGCTTATGTACCCTCAAAGCAATCTCGCTTTGGTACCCTCTGGCAATGACAACAACCACCATCCTCTTCTCCAGTGGAACAAGCCATATTGAATTTGAGTAAGTGGGTAGTAAACTTTGTTGAGGAAAATTGGGTAAGGAAATCAATGTGCAATCAAGCACAAAGGATTGACATCAGAGAAAATACACTAACAAGAGAATAAATGGACTAGAGAGCAACTCGAACCGTAAAATTGATAACCTACAAAAGATTCAATCACCAAGATCAACAAGTTGCTAGAGGTACAAGATGGGAGGCTCAACACAGTCACTCCAACCCAAGGAATCCATGAGGCTCCGGGCCATCCAACACCGAATGGATGAAGTTAAGGTTATAATCACCCCGAGAAGTGGAAAAGAGGTTGATCACCCATGCCAAAGCTCCTCGTTGAAGAATCCAAGGTGGAAGAAGAATTGCGGCCTCGATATTGGTTCTCCTAAAGGAGGATTCAATGAAATACCGTATACCACCTCATTCCCACAAGCACTAGAGGTAAGAAGAAGGCATCTCAAGAAGGTGCATTTTGAGGTCCTAAGGCAAGTGAAGTGTTAACATAATTCTGCTGGAATATAATCAAACAAGTCCCTGCTTATGCAAAATTTTTGAAAGATCTTTGCACAATCAAGAAGGGATTAGGCATTGAGAATAAGGCATATCTCACTGAACAAGTCAGTGCCATAATCCAAAGCAAATACCCTGTCAAATACAAGGATCCGTGGATTCCCACAATTCAGTCAATATTAGTGGAAGTGCATAGACAAATCATTGCTTGATTTAGGAGTCAGCAGGAATCTAATGTCAGATTCGCATACGCGCTAGGTTTAGGTGAACTTTAAACCTACCAACATCACACTCATCGGGTCGATGGGATCGCTGAAAACTCCTAAGGATAGTTGAGGATGTCTTAGTGAAAATAGACAAATCTCTCTACTACCCAAGATTTTGTAAGAGCCGACACTAAGCCGATTGCAAATGAACCCAATCATGTACCAATCATCTTAGGAAGACAATTTCTGGCCACAACCAATGCAATAATAAATTGTCGGAATGGAGTCATGCAACTTACCTTTGGTAACATGACCTTGGAGTTGAACATCTTTCATTAACAACAAACATGAGTTGCTAGAAAATGAAAATCATATAACTGGTGAAGTTGCTTTCACTGGGTCAAGGTAGAGTTAAAATGTCCAGAATTGGTGTGTTGATCACTGAGAAGATGAAGAAAGTTTAGTCTCTGGCATCAACACCAACTACAGTTTTTCAATTGTTCAATTCAAAAGCCATCGCCATGACCAGCTCAACACCGGGCACCCACAATGGAATCACCAGTTATCGTACGGGTCGAGGAGATCATTCTCCTCGAATTTCCTTGAGTAATTCTTTGGGATTGAACCTGTTCGGTGTTTTAAACCGAATTGCGCTCCACAATTTTACTTTCTGCCTTAATTTAGCTAATTTAGTTAATTTTCGCTTATTTTTAGAAAATTTTTAACTTAATAGCTACTTCGAGCACTTAGCTTATATATTATAGTACCGAGTATTAAATTTTAGTTATAGTTTCATCTAGTAAATTATTTATAATGATGATTATTTCGTATAGTACTTTTAATTAATTTAAATTTTTGAAATTCATAAAGGCCAAGAGAGGGCCACCCGCTAAAAATAGGCTTAAAAGGCAAAGCAGTGGACTCTTCTGGCTACTTCCCCCCGGAGCTCTATGCAGGAGGGAAAGGGGTGCTTAACATTCACACTTTTCATTCCCTCTCCCTGCCTCTACCGGGTCCCAACCGGGCCCTGAGTCCCAACTACACCGCATTGCTTCTCGAGCCTCGGCCACGGCTGGCCGCCGTGGTCACTACCTCTCGCGCATCGCCGGATTATACCGCGACGACCGGAAGCCAGGACTGTAGCCGGGCCGGCCCTCGCGGCTTCCGTCCGCCTGCGTACTGGCCGAGCACCGCGACCTCTCACCGGAGCCCTCGATCGTAGTCTCCACCACGCAGACGAGCCCGACCGTTCATTGCCCCAGCCGAGCCACTCTGGCCGAGCCTTCAAGGAGCCCACCACAAAGAGACAGATGTCGTACTCTGCTCAAATTTTCTATGCCCCGCCTTAGCATCCGGGTCTTCCCCGAGCCCTTATTCTGCCAAAGCCAGCATTGATTTCGCTGGTGCCTAGTGAGCTCCCCCCGTTCGCTTGCCCGTCAGAGTGATTCGCCAATTTCCAGAGAGCCTCAATTCGTGACATACGTGAGCCTCACCGCATTTTCAAAGTGAGTCGAGTCCTTATCCAAGATTTTATTTCGATATCAAGTGATGGTTCAGACTCGGGTGGGCCCCGCATTCGCCGGCAGTGAGATTCCAAGACACCAGAGAGAGAGGCCCTGGGCCCGGGTCCCGACCCGGGGCACTCATCACCGGTCCCCGAGGCCGCATTCCCGAGTGAGCCCAGTGGATTCCGACGCTATCAAACACCTGATGTAACTCGTGCCCCATCACCCAGACTCAGAGGAGAGCCTGGAGGCCCAGCGAGAGCAGTGGCCCGACATCGGGCCCGCAGTTATCATCCTCTCACCGCACTACCAAATACATCACGCGGAGGCGACTTCCATCACCGCCGTCGCCCTCGCCCTCGCGATTCTGAGGCCATTGTTTGTTCGGAAACCTCATTCCTGAATGCAAAGTACTCCATCGTAGGGACCGTTCCATCGGGGGAGTCGCATTACGACGTCCCCACGCCGAGGACTAATCCTAGATAACGGAGTCCATGATTGATCGAGGATTATCTGCTATCGCTTCTTCACGACTTTCGAGGCAAGATTAGGCCACCCACGAGCGGTATCATAGCTCTACCACTGATGACGTCTGTAGGATCACCTTGTCCGCGTGAGCTTCAGCCTCGTTGTTGATGATGGCCATGAGTAATTTAGGAGCGGCAAATATTTCAAGACTTTGGCCTCGCGTATACCGCCGGCCACACAGGTTATGACGCCCACCCGCCCCATCGCGAGATGGTGGTTCGAAAGACCGGCCGAGACACCACCGCTGACCCGCATTTTACAGAGGCAGCTCCCGCCCCGTATGCCGTTGTCGGACCATCCGCTCAGACGAGCTTATTTCCGCTTCGCATTACTGCATACCGAGGGGGAGCCATCTCGGGAGGCTCTTTAATGACCCTGGGATTTTTGCCCGCCCCTCTCGAGTCGGGTTATGGCCTCAAGGTAGCTTCGAGGAGAAGGTCCATCAGAAGGACCTAGTATGAGCAGAGAGCATTCCATTACTTATGCCGAGACTCCTCTACCATGTTCTCGAGCATCTAGGATTTCCAGCGGAGCCCAGGATCGAGATCAGGGTCCGATGCCCCCTAGTCATGTCAGTGGAGCGGGTGATGACTATGCCCATATCTTTCCACTTACGACCACAGGACCAGGAGGAGGTACCGGGTCAGGAGGCTGAGGACCACCATACGTAGGATATACCCCGCCCCGCGCCCGAGGTACGTAGAGGAGTCCAAATGCATACGTATGTCACCTCCATCTCCTCCGACACTTACACGTACGCAGCAGATACTCCTACCCATCCTATTCCAAAGACACCATTCGCCGGAGTACATTCATGCCAACTCTAGAGAGATAGCTGGTGTGATGGATGCCATCTTCACTAGCAAATTACATAGGCGCCCCAGATCGAGGCTGGCCCAAAGGTCACCATGTTTCAACCAGACATGACACACTCGGGGCCTCTCCTCGTGTCCCCGATCGTAAGAGGAGCCTTTCTGAATGACGCCTCTTTGGATGTTTGGTACAGCGGCGGTAGCGACAGGCCACCACCACCACCACCACAGCAGTGAGGTGGTTAGGTCTCTTTTATGATTTTGTATAGTTACCAGCTTTATCAACTGCCTACTGATTTTGATTAGGATTTATGTATTAGCCATAGTAGCGGTATTTTGTGTTTAACTTTGTATGCATGTATGGCATTTTGGCTATATCAAAAAAGCTATTAGGTTTATATATATATAGCTTTTGCATATCATGTTTAGTATTTCCATTGTGTTTAAAATGCTTTTCTTTTCAATTGAACAATTGGTGCTACAATTAGACGATTGAATTGCTTTTGTTGGAAAATTGAATCATTGTTTATCACCTTTATGTTAGAGCAAATTCCATGCTTGAATGAGTTTTTGGTGGTGCAGTTCGACATGCTCAACTTGAAAATTTCTCACCATGCTAATTCACACTACCTCCAGTTGTTTCAATAGAAATTTTGTGAATTTGTTTCTCTCGCTTCGACTTTTAGCCCAGGCGCTTAAGCATGTTGGCAACCTAGGATAGGTTTGTGTTGCCCATAGTTGAAGACCAATGTGGTCTTCGAGAGGAAAAGAAAAGAAAAGAAAAGAAAAGAAAAGAAAAGAAAAAAAAAAAATAAAGTCGTGAAGAGTTTTGCCTTGAAACCCGAGCCGCGGTCCGAGGGTGTATGGCGAAAGCCTTTGAAACGTGCCACATGCCTTAATTGGTTGAGGAGTCATCGATTTAGTGTTCGTTACATGGGTGGATAGGTAGAGTCTAGCGATTTGTAGGTACTTAGTACCGAAGTCGTCGGTCAGGAGTGAAACCTTTGGAGTTAGTGGTCGGTGATCCTTTTGGCTTGATGCCTATGACCTTAATTGGTTGGGAGTCATCGGTGAATCCCGTTACGGACTTTGGTGAAATCGAATTTTAAGCATTTGCATCTAGTGTAGTTAAATAAAGAAGAATCTGTAACCTCCTTATCTAGGTTGTTCAACGACTTAAGACATGTCGATTGCTAGGTTGGGGGGAGGGGACAAATTTTGCAATTTATTGGCTTAATCTGGTTATATAAAGAACCATTAGCCTTAGGTGGAAATTCAAGTTGAGAATCGTGGATCCAAGATTGACCTAGAATTGTTCTTGTATGGATTTAGTTCTTTCATATCGGTTTACAACTTTGATGTCAATTTTTAGGTTAAAGCAATGTTATATGTACATATACCTTTTTGAATCATAACCTTTTTGAAAATCACTACATGCATCTCCTTTTGTTTTTGCATTCTTTGAGGACTAGCAGCGTTTAGGTTGGGGGAGTGTGATTAGTACTTGAAAAAAGTCTTATTTTGAGCCCTATATTAGATAGGTTTGAGTGCTTTTTCTTGCGCTAATCATGTCATTTCTCACCAATTGAAGTGTTCAAGTCTTCTTAGTAGCACTTATGCCATTTAGAGAGTATTTTTGGCTGTTTTGCAAGTTTTTGCGCACTTTGGGAGTTCAATCTTGATACAAATGATGAATCATGAAGATTGATCCCAATGTCAGTCATCAATTATACGAGAATCAATGAAAATGAAGGCAAGTGAAGAAAAATTGATGCGATTGAAGACGGGATGAAATGCGTGGGGTCAGCCAAAGCACGGAATTTTCGCTAGGTTGCGAAAATTTTAGCTAGGATTGAAATTGCAACCTTAAACGAAAATTTATAACACTGCAGAAATCTCAAATTTCGCTAGACCAGCTCCAGTTTAAGCTGAGCCTTGTTCTTAAGCGAAAATTCATGATTGCTACTGCGAAAATTTAGCTAAATTATTGAAATTTCGCTATTAGCAATTGCAAACTTGGCATGAAATTTTCTATTTAAACTATGCATGGTGTTCGCTACCTAAGCGAAAATTCTTCACTCTAAAGCGAAATTCCTTTGCCTCCGTCATGTTTTGTATTTAATGCTGTGACTCCAAATTTGGTGTATTACTCTATTGTCCTTTAACTTAGCCAAATTTGTAGGCTTTTGGTATTTCATGTATTGAGGTGGCCTATAAGCCCTCTCTTTTTGTAATAAATATAGAGAATTTTTGGAGAAGCAACAATTTGGGGGAGAGAAGAATTTGTAAGTTTTCATTTTTGTAAATAAAGTCTCGTATTTTATTTAGGGTTTTATTTTCCTCTCTCCTCTCTCCTCTTTCTCTTACTTTCTTGGCTGCCAAACACCACACCCCTCTTGAGGATGACCTTTCAAGAGATGTAGCTAAAGCCTCTTTCTTTGAAGAGGAAAGGCTAGCTTGGTGGTGGGAGCATATGCGTGTTGTCCTCTTGTGTTAAGCCCTTGGTACTGTGTTTTTATATTTACGTCTTCTCAAATTAGGGTTGAATAGCATTGAATGTTATTGATTTGTAATACTCTCCCTATGCTTTAGGATCACGATGCATGCCAATGCTAGATGCCTTGTGGTTCTTTCAGATAGTCTTTCTGAGCCTAGAAATGATATTTAAATGTTAGGGTTTCAAGGCGGGGTTGAATAGCATTGAATGTTATTGATTTGGCCAATACTCTCCATGCTTCAGGATACAGTGCATACTTATTGCTAGATGCATTGTGGTTCATTAGATGGTCTTTACGAGCCTCTGAGATGATATTGAATGTTATTGGGGTTTCAAGCGTTAAAGGCGATGAATTACATCTTTACTGTGTTGACTCGAATAGAGATTGATTTCAAGGGTGAGGTTTCTTCAGTTAAACATAGATCAGGTTACATGCCTTGGGTATAGGTTGCTTGTCATACTTGAGGATAAAACCGGGGTTGTTTTGCCTAACTTACGAAGTTAGATGACCTAAATCTTCAAATTTACTTTTTTCACTTTTCGCTGATTTACATTCTCGGATTTTGACTACTTGTTTTGACAAATCAAAAGTCGAATAAAAAGCCGCTTTTACACTCATGCTTATCATTCTTAGGATGGCTTATGCAAAGTATTTGACCCTGAGCCACTATCTTTGCGGTAATGACTACGGCGATGGAAATTTCGTATATAAATTTTTGTTGACCATTTCCGACTCTTTGTGTACAGTCCGGGTAATAGGTCTGAATCATTTTACGTATGAGGGAAATAATTTCACGATATTGAAACTTACTCTTAGATTAATAGGATCTAATTAGACATAAAAAATTATTTCAACATATGGCTTATTGTTGAAATCGATAGTCGGCTCACCCACCCTTATACCATTGTTTTGGTCTTTTCTTTTTATAAAATTTTAGAAAAAATGCATCCCAGTGCATTTCTCTCTTTGTTAGAATATTAATTTATTCAATCTTTTCAATCCACAGCGCCATAAAAACTTGTTTTTTTCCATATAGACTAAAGCCCTCGGAATTCACATAGTTACAAGAGCCTTACGTTTCTCTTGCGCCATGTCTTTGAGTTGTTTGCTTGATTAAATAATTCTTTCTTGATGTTGGGAGTTTTAAAATATGGTCTAGTCTATGACCTTTGAGTCTTGCGGAGTCATACAAATAAGTAAATCTGAATATAGATCCAGGAGTATCCATTCAGTAGAAGTTGATAAATTGGGGGTCCCGACTACTGACTCTTTGAAATTCTATTACTATTTGGACTAAATGAGTAAGTAGGTTTTATCACAGAAAATTAAAGATCCTAGACTATTAACTAAAAATAGAGCGATATATGAAAACAACCAAAAATATAAAAGAACAAATTCTTGGTTAACTCCCATGTTCCCTGTGAAAGCGAAAACTATCGAAAATTCTGATTAAACGGTCGATTCCTAATACATTACTCTTATTTTTATGTATGGATGCAGTTTGTCAGATTGCCTAAATATTGCGAGTTGGATTTCTCCATATTCCACTTTGGTTGGAAATGCTTCTCTCGAAGACAAAGATCGAACCCCGGCTACGTATTCACGATTCTCTTACAAGATCGGGCATTTTCTTTCTCAATACCTTCACACCCGTTTCCCAGTGTTTCCCAAATCTTTTGTTTTCCTTCTCAGGATTCTTGCAAAATTTCTACAAGTCAAGTAGTGGCTCATCCTCCAGATCTATCGATTCTTCCCTTTCCCTTGAATAGATTTAAGCTAACACAGGGTTGGGAGCTTCCCTTTAGATTGAGGTGAACTCTGACTGGCCCATATTGTTAAATACTCTATCGACTTCAATTATGAGCGAATGGGATTTATCAAAATGAACTTTTCGAGCTCGGCAGTTCATCAATGGTAGTCCCCGGGATACCCATAAGTGAATGTTCGGCTCTCGGGAATCTCGACTCGTACGCGCGAGAGGGCATCTGGAAATCGAGCCAAGATACACTCGACTTATTACTTGAATGCTTGCCGTTTAGAACTTATCGATTCAAAAGCGACACCATGAGTAAATCAACCGAATAATTTTCTCCATATTTTTCGCAAACCAAAGATGTAATAGCGTATATCAAAATCCGGTAATTTGCGCGCGTTCTAATCTTGCATTACAATTAAAGAAATGGAGTCACCCAGATCCGCGTCATCCGCTGTAATATATTGGCCCGAGAAAAGAAATAAATTCGAAATTTGTATAGATTTCATAAATTTTAAAGCGATAATTTTAAGAAGAAAATAAATAAAAATCCAGCTCAATCGTTTTGCCTGATTCGCGAGATTCAAATCGAAGATAAAAAAATTTAAAATAAAGAAAATAAATTTCTATACAAACTATACAACGAGTTCCTCTCTTACTTTTACGGGAGTAAGTAGAAAGACGGGAAGCTGCTTTACTCTTATTCTCATCTTATCTGTTATAATGTCGAAAGAAATTGGGGCTGAATCCCCAAGGACTCGGTGGAATTCTCAAAAGAAAGCCCAAATCAACATCTGGTGTAACCTCGGGTTGATGCCGACCAATTCCCACTATTTGTTCTACTTTAGTTCTGCGACGGAGTTTCTTTAGTTTGCGACAAGTTTCTTGGAGCTTCGTTGATTGAGTGGTGACCTCTTTAACGGATTGTTCCTCAAAAATTAATGTCGCGACCTTAATCTTTACGTTGATACTCGTTATAGTTCCCTTACATTTGCAACTCTAAGTCATTGAGTTTTAGGTTGCAACCTCCTTTTAGTTATCACCACTTTAGTTCTGAGTCAGGACTTCCTTTCCTTGTTGCACTGCATGTTACGACCTTAGTTTTAAGTTGCGACACATTTTTAAATTCTCACTTGCCTTACGCTTAGGTAGTGACTTTCTTTTTTGGGGTTGCGACCTCGGCTGGTCTTTGCTTTGATAGCGGAAAGATGTCCGAACCTGTGTGGAGTGGTAGCGATTGCTTTTGATAGCCTTGCCTTTAAGCGGTGTTTGACCACAATATGATATTTGCGACCTCCGTTCATCACTTTACGGTTGCGAGGTTGTCTCGGTTGCTTTAAACATGATTACGGGCTTTGGATGTTGATCTTCGATCTGCCGGTCGCGACCTGGGTGAATGAGTCGCAACCTGGCTTTTAGGTTCTTAAAGTGGTCAGTGGTTGTGACTCCCCTTTGCTTGGTAAAGACTTCGTTGGCGAGTTTTCACGTTATGACCTCAATATTAGGTTGCGACTTCATTTCTGATTCTCCATCTCTTGTAGTTGCAACTTCAAATCTCTTTGTTGTGACTCCCAATTGAGTTCCATGTCGTGACCTCGAGATGATGTCACGACCTCTTATTGAGTCCTTCATTTAGGCTGGTTGCAACTTCAAATTTTCTTACGAGACCTTATACGTGAAAGCTGTCAGCGGATCAACGTACGCGGCTTTTCAGTTGGCGTTAGAGCTCGGCTCTTATGAATAGTTTCTTCGTCTCAGCCCGACATTTTTCTTTTGGTCGGAACCTCATTAGTGGTCTTGGTGATGTTTGTGACTTGAAGTGCCGAACAAAGTGCTCCACATCGCGACTTTCATTTCCTAGTTGCGACCTCCTTTGTTCTCGGTGAATTCTTCGATTTGCTTAGTTTTAAACCTGTGGCACGTATTTTTGCAAAATTAAATTTAAGCAAATTACACAGGTTTTTGTATATGAATAAATAATTATCTTGTAATAAACTCAGAAAAATGGATTAAAAATCAAATGAGTTTTTAGACTCATCAGTCCTCAAGCAAAGAAAATACTATTTGTTTGTCCTTAAACAATAAAAATCAAATTTTAAAGACATTTTTTCAATTAAATCATCTTTTCAATTAGATTAGCATTTAGGCCTTAGTAGTATTTCAGTTGTGATATCAATTCTAATTAAGCTTCATTTTCAGAATCCTAAACACTTTCAATTTAAATCATTCAATACAACATGTAATTCATAGTTAATAAACAGATACAGTTCTTTACTCTATGAGTGTGTGTTGGTCTTCCTTTTATGACTAATTTTCAGATTAGTTAGCTTTATGAGAGTTACTATTCAGAATGATATATTTCAGAGTGATTTAGGTCCCATAGGCTTGTTGGTCATATTATTCTCTATTAATGTAGGCATAACACAACCGTCATAATCAAATAGGTCTTTTGAGCTTGTAATGTATGGCTAGGGCACTTGGGTAGATAAATAGACATTTTAGGCTCGAGTTTACCCAATCTACATACATTTTCTCAACATTTTGTGTTCACTGCTCATTCTATTTTTCTACTAAACTAGCCTTTCAAGCACCACCAAAATTGTTATGTTGTATTTTTCTATATTTTCTCCTCTGTGGATTTTTCTTTTCCACTGCTATTTTCAATTATGCTCTAGAAGCACTTTTCTGTCATTTGGTTTTAGGTTTGGAGTGGTGCAATATTTTATCCTTTTAAGCTTTCTACTACCTCTTAACAAGCTTTAGGTCAGCAACTCCCATACTAGTTGGCATTAGCTTTAGGTGTAAACACCAGAAGGACCGTGCTTAGGTAAGTAGGCTACGAGAAGCAATTGACCCCTCGCTAAAGCGTCATTCTTTTCGAAGCTTCTCGATTTTCTGCCTCCTTTGAGTACCGCTTTCCTCGATTGTTTTCCTTTCACCTCCTTAATTTTCCTCCTTCCTTTTAATTGGTACTCCCCAAACTTATCCTCTTGGTCATTTCTTGCACTATAATGTCGGTTTTGGGTAAATTCGGGGTTATTCTTGCAGTACTTCGAGGAAGGTTTAACGCTCTTTTTGGTATTGATGATGACGGCATTAGGCTCAAAATAGTACTAATGTATATGCATATAGCATATCAAGGGTAGGCACACGAAGATCCCCGAACTATCCCGAGGATGGCGGCAATTTTCTACTAGTTGTAATGCTGGGATTTGCACCTCGAATAATAATGCAACAGGTTCTAGAACTCTTGAATTTCGATGGTAAGTTCCGCAGGGTTTTCCTAACGAGCACAATAGATTTTGGAGCCTGTCCAAATGTGTTAGGTTGGTCATTTTACGAAACGATGTGTTCAATTTGACTAAATTAGTACCTTATTAGCTTTGATTTCAATTTCATTTTTTTAGAATCTAAAATTTTAGCTTGTTTATCCTTGACATCACAACTTAAAATGTAGTATATTTGCATTTTTGATTTCTGCTCTGTTTAGTTTAAAACAAATTGTTGTGTTATTGTTCAAATTTACAGTTCATTATGATTAAGCAATTCAGTTCAATTGGTCAACATTAAAAACAACATCTCAACAATTTTTTCGCAATCCTTAAATAAGAAATCATAACATCCCCTCAGAAAATATGCAACAACATCCAAAAAATTTCAACTCTACAGCATTCTTACATTTAACGTACTGAATTCTCATTTATTCAGAAAAACTAACACAAGCTCAAATTTATTATAGGTCTCAGAAATGTAAAATTAAAAGAATATAAGAACATAAGAAAATTATGTCCACAAATTTTAGAAACTGCCTTTTTATTTATAGAGAGAAGAATTACATTGTATAGATTACAAGAGATAGAGCAATGTAGAGAAGATAGAGATATATAGGGATAAAGAGAGAGATATAGAGGAATAGAGCTTATTTTTTTCTTCTTTGGTATTTGATTCGTGCAACAATAGGTGTACTGGAATCAACAAAATTTGTATCCTAGGATTCCAAATTTGCCGTAGCTAAAAGGCTCGCGCTGATGTAGTGGCACCCTAAGGTCGAACTCGAGGATGGGTTCTTCATGCTAAATGAGTTATAGTTGGTAAATTGGGTGTTTCCACTTTGGATTTGGGGTTTTGGTAAGCAGAGGTGAGGTTGATATTTGATAAAGCTGCAAATAAAGTGTAAAGAATTCGCGGTTTGGGACCGCCGGGCTTGGGTTTTAAGGTAGCTTCTACCTGTGTCTACTCGGGTCCTTTTCCTCGCGTTGGGGAGGATGACCTATAGTCATTTCCCAAGCCGGATCTAGGTTTGGCTATCAAAACTGAACCTTAAGAGTTTCCTTCCTAGTATACAACATTTATGACTCATTAATGTTTCAAAGCAGTTAAAACCATCAGCTGGATCTAACTTGTAGGAGCTAATAAATGTCAACTAATTAAGCATCAGTGGATCTAGCAATAAGTGTCCATTGAACCTTGAAAGTTTTCCAAGTACTAACCCTTTCGAGGTACACATCGATTTAAACCCACGTGTGAGATGTAGAAACTTAAATGATGATAAATGCCTGCGTTGGTAACATAGGGCAGTGTATTACCTCAAACCTCTAACCCAGTGGCCCTCATCTTCAAGGATGAGGGAGGTTTAGCTAAGCATCCTTTGAGTTGTCATCTTTAAAGGGCGTTTGGAAGGTGAGAAAATAAGAGAAAGGGAGAGAAAATGAAAGAAAATTGCAGAGGCGGGAAAGGTCCAAGCTTTAGCGCCAACTTTATTGATAAACTAAAAGCGTAAATTTACATGAGCTTGGCGAGCTTATATAGCTCGATCGAAGAATTTACATAAATGTTTGAAAGACCAACAATTATATTAAGGGCATTTTGGTAAAAAGCCATAAAACTACGTTGAATAAGCGGTCGGCATAAGCGATAGAACTGCGAAATTTTTCGAGGTTCTTGGCTCCCCTGCAACATTACTTGAACCTGCTTCCCTTTCTTCTCTACTTTGCACTTTAGCTCAATCGCGCCCGATTGCATATACGACAGTTCTTAGGGTTCATCATGTTTGAATCGATATGATCAATAGTATGGCCGGGACCTCAATGCATTAATTGGGTTATTTAAGTTGATTAGTACATAAAAAGTGCTCAAAACCTATAATCAACAGGGCTTAAAACAACATTTGAGCCCTTGTCACTCCCGATCTACATGTGCTAGTCACTTGTGATGAAAGAAAGAAAGAAAGAGAGCATACAAAACAATAACAAAATGATGCGAAAATGGGTATTTCAAAAGGTTGTGAATGAGTAATGCACAACCCTCGACGAGGAATGCGGTCGTGCCACGGTAGGGTGATGCCGAGAATCAACAAAATTTATATTCTATGTTCCTCCTACTGGCAGTAGTCAAAGCTCACTATGATTATAGCGATCTAAGTCGAACACGGGGATGGGTTTTCATCCCACGAATGATTTACATCAGTGTTTGAAAATGGTGAGGCTTTTGTTTGGATTTTTGGATTTGATTAAAAACATGGGAGGTTGGTTGTTCACTGATTAACTGTAATGGCTTAAATGAAAGTGTGAAATGCTAACCTTGAAGGCTTGGGTCACTAGCTTGATAACATGGGGCATCACAGTGTCCTCGGGTTATTTCCTGGCATTAGGGCAATTGACATATAGTCAAAGCCAAGCCGGATCTTTTGTTTAGCTATAAAACCTAACCCACAAAAAACCACTCCCCACATTTGAGTCAACCCCAGTACTAAGTGAAGCCCCATTCGGTTTGAAACCCTAGCATTTAACCTCATTCCCATGGCTCGTAAATGCCATCTAAAGAATATCAGTGCATCTACCATTAAGAATGCACTGAACCCTAAAGCATGACAAGTATTGACCAAAAGAAAGACATTAAATGGCATTAAACCCTAGTTTGAAAAGCCTGGGAACCATAAAATGTGCGACTGTAATATTCAAAGCATGAGGACAACCTCGCGTGAGCCTCAAACCAGCTAGCAACCCTCCCTCTTCATATGAGGCTTAGCCAAGCATCCCTTTAGTTGTCATCCTAAAGGTGTTTAAGCAAACAGAAAATGAAAGAAAGCAGGGAGAGAAGAGAGCAAAAGTAAACCCTAAAATGAAAAGCTGTGGGAAACTGTATTAAATGAAAAAGTTTCTTTTTTTTTTTTTTTGGTTACAAAGTTGAGGGGGCTTATATAGCCAATCCCAAAGTGTGAAATGACAAAATTACCTAAAATGTGAAATTACATAAGGGACAAATGTAATAATCAAAACGTGGTCGCTTAGGAACCAAAAATACCAAAAGAAGGGCGTGCCACTAAGAGGTAAAGAAATTTCGCTAGCATAGCGAAATTTTTGTGAGATAGCGGTTCGAGAAATTTCGCTAGGAACGCTGAATTTCCGCTAGTTAGCGAAATTCCCTGCTAGCCTAGCTTAAATTCTTCCACATATTTAAGATTTCGCTAGGATTGCAAAATTTTCGCTATGTTTGCGAAATTTTCACAATCATAGCGAAAAATCCCAAATTTTGATCCTCGCTTCCCAAGCTTTTGCTACTCGCATCCCTTCCGCACTTTATTCATCACTTTTGCCTTCAATTTTCACTGCATCTTGACATTTCATCGCCTCAGCTCGGTGAAATCATTGAGGATTCTCACATTCAGCACCAATAAGAAGCCAAGCTTGCTGAAGTTCCCAAGACCTGCAAAACTATCCAAAACAATCTCGAAAACAAATCAAAAACACTAAAAGGACATGCATATGACAATTGACTTAATTCATATGATTAGTGCGCAAAAAGCACTCAAAACCTATCTTGAATAGGGCTCAAATAGCACTCGCAACAATCACACCCCCAACCCGACACGCTATAGTCCCTTAGCGCTAAAAATAATGGGATGCATTCTGCTTTACAAAAAGTGTATGTGGTTTAAAAAGTGTATATGGGCTGTGTAAGCTTTACCTTTAGCATGAATAATTTACACCCTGTATGAAAACCGGTCATGAAAGAACAAAAACCATATAAGAACAAGTTTTAGGACAACATTGGTTCCAAGGAAGTCAACCTGAATTTCCACCAAAATCTAATTGTTCCTAAGGTAACCAGATTGAGCCAATAAAATGCAAAGCTACCTCCCTAACCTAAACACGCCATGGCCTTAAACTCGTTGTCCAACCTAAATGTGCTAGCTACGCCTTATTTCTTCCTTGATTGCAATGTAGGGTGCAATGCTAAAACTCGACTTCACCCGCAAAGTCGTTGTAATCTGGGTCCACCAACACCCCAACCAATTAAGGCTTGTGGCATCAAGCCAAAGGATCACTAATTAATAAGCTCATGTGCTTCAATTCCGACTTCGAATGACTTCGAGAATTAAGCACTCATAACATCACAAACTCTACCCATCCACCCGTGTAGCGAACACTAAGTCGATGACTCCCAACCAATTAAGGTTTAGGGCATCGGGCTTTAAATGCTTTCGCCATATACACCTCGGACCGTGTTCGGGTTTCAAGGCAAAGCGTCACGGCTTTTATTTTTCTTTTTCTTCTTCTCTTTTTCTTTTTGCTTTTTCTTTTCCTTTTTGGAAGACTTCATTGGTCTTCAAACATGGGTAACACAAACCTATTATGGGTCACAACAAATTTAAGGCCTGGCTGGTAAAGTGGAAAGAGGTATATAGTCGCAGAAATCATTGGTACAACTCGTGCAAAGTAGTGTGAATTAGCTAAAGGGGGAATGTTCAAGGTTGACTATGCCGAAATTTCAATTGACCAAATACTAAATCATGCATAGAAATGTTCTAACATTAAGGTAACATACAGCGCTTCAATTTTTCAACTAAAGGCAAGAGTAGAGACACAAAATGTAGACACAAAAGCGATTTGCAAAAAGTGTAGTAACCTGAGCAATCTAGCAAAGTTGATATCCAAATGCATCAACACATGTTTATGAATATAGCTAAATGATAACAAAATATCAACGCTTACTATCGGCCAATACATGAATCCTGCATAAATGAGTAGCAAATGATAAAGTCGAAAACTGCATAAAACATAATAGAAGACATACCCTAACTCTAACTTTTCCCTCCCAAACCCAAAGCAAACACAGTCATAGGGGTAGGAAAGTTAGAGACAAGAGGACCACACCCCAACTCAAGGGGCGGTGGATCCGAAGCCGCCGTCGCGTGGCCAACATGTCTAAGGAGGTTGTCAAGCTGCGGGCTCATCACGATGTGCGTGCTCGGGCTGAGACCGAGGTGACTCATGATCCGACGAGCATGGTATGACAATGCTCTGAAAGTTGGTCTCTGGCTAATCTCCTCGATCCATCGACGCCTCGCGGTAAGAGCCTAATGCACGACAAAGATCCATAACACTTGCTGCTAGCTCCTCGGGCGACATAAACATGTTCCGAGAGTGTCGTATCACATGAAGGGCCAGGAGTGTCACCGTCGGGGCCGAAGGAGGTGTGGAGGAGGAGATGGAAGAGACAAATCCCAAGACTGGCCCTCTCCACCTCTACCTCTGAGCAGATCATCTCCCTCAAACTCTCTGCCACCCCATCTCAAAATTCTCCTCCCCGGTCCCGTCATTGGAGGGAGAAAAGAAATTGAACTACCATGGCTCGCTCCATAGATACAGGACCTCGAGGACATCTAATCCTCCCTCTCACACGGGCTCCTCCGGAATCCCAATGCTCAGACATGGCCCAAACAGTCGCATCAACAATGGTAGACTCTCGCCGAGCTGCCCTTACTTCGTGGACTCCATTCTCTAAGTGCAACTGGTCTATGACCTCAACTCGTGAGAGACTGAACTTAACCTCCGAGATCCGATACAGGTTCCGAGTACGGGGCTCCCCCGCGCCGGACGTAGGGTCAGAATGGAACAGCCGTCCATGTGTGATCCACGAAGCATCCGAGGCGGAGCCGCTCCCGAAAGTACCGGTCCCGGGCCGTGGTATCTTCGCTAGGCAATGGACCATCTCCCGTTGCGGTTTCCGCCGAGGCCAATCCCGATATCCTCCGAAGATCGGGCCTGCTCTTACCGTAAGGCCCAATGCAATTGAAATGTCCGGGCCGTCGAGTACCGGGTCGATCATCAACAAGAACCGAGCTCCAAGGACTCCTCGCACTCCCCGAAGTCATGGAGGCCGAACTAAAGTACCACCCGGGATAGTAGAACTGTTCCCTGTCATGTGTACTGTTAGGGTACTATGTAATCAAATTTCATGGAGTCTCCGAACCAGTGGGTCACGGGTCGGCCGCACATCGTAATATGACTCCCCATGAAACTCCCCGCATGCAATCCACGCTCCCTGCATCGGGTCCCAAGAACAATGGCCGCCCGGGATCCCCTCGGTCGATGACGTATGGGGAGAATGGCACTCCTCGCGCTGTGGAAGGCGATATTAAGGCCTGGGATGACGAGGGACTCCCCGGCCCGATGTCCGGCCCACTCGAGGGCCGGGGCCTCCCGGATAGTCTCGAGGCACCGGGGAAAGGGCCCGGGTCCTATCCGTCCGACATCCTCCCGAACCCTCGAGGCTCGCCGTGGACCGGATCAGCGACCGCAAATGCGGCCTCGTCCCCGCTCCGAGCGCTGAATTTGATGGTTTAGGGACTCCACCCTAGTACGCACTATAGCTCAGTCATACGCATAGCGCGCCACGCGTTCACGGTCGGGCCAGAACGCACCGCACTCACACCTCCCCGCGACCAGCGCCCATCAACCAAACCAACCACCGCCAGTTGTTTTGCGCGCGCGCCGCCAGTGTTCAGTACAACCCGCACCGAAACGCACGCGTGCTGGCAACGCCACACACTCGCCACAGCAGTGCAAACTGTGTCGCGCCACAGTGGTAACTCAGAGGCTCGTGAGATTCGCAGACACTTTCGGTCCCATGAGCATCACGGCGCGCGCTGCCACCTGGAGGCCCGCGGGCCCACGACCAGGCATTCACTCGTGCGTGATTTATGAACTGACATTTGTTCGCTCCTCCCCCTCCCCTTCTTCCATATATACGCTTATGAGTTTCCATATCAATTTCTGCTTACACAGCTAAATCTCATTTAAATCAATCCATCTTCACATAGCAAATTGAATTAGCAGATGTAATAGGCACAGGATGAGTTATTTTTATCAAAAACCTAAAAATACAATTAATTTTAGGCTACTTAAAAAGGAAAATTGCTAAACTCGGGTTACTAAAGCGGAAAGCTAAAAATAGTAACTATCAAATTGACCAATTTTTTAAACAAAAGCAAAAATTTTTGAGCTGCAATTTGGTTTTAGCGAACACCAAACTAAATTCTTCAATTTCATCGATCTACTTTGATTGAGGGTCAAGGAGGTGAGCCTCTAACCCCTGCATTGCCAGGTCGCGTTTTCATGCTTGGTCCATTCTTGTTGATTTTCTTCTACTGGTGATTGGTCGACTAAATTTGCTCACAGATTAGGATCGATGACCCTAATCAATCGCTTCATCTTGCTTAGCTAGTTCTGCGTCCACTCCTCGACTTCCCCGCCTCACCAATCGAGCGCACTTCATCGGGCTTCCTTCCTATCACCTTCCACCAGCTTGTGCTTGTTACCAAGTGAAAAAATATCAGCCCAATGTCATATTGCCAAATGTGAGTTGCATTACCCCATTTCCTAAGAATTGATGATTGTGATTGGTAAAGGCCAAAACGCCTTCCCAGATAATCGCACATGATCGGGGCCCACTTTGCAATTGGCCCTGCATCGCTTCACCTCACAAAGTCTACCGGCAGTAGAATCTCTATCTACCTTTACCAACACATCCCTCAACTATTCCCTCAGAACTGCGACTCGATTCCATCACCCAATGACAAAGTGATGCCGGTAGGCTCAGCTCCCCTAAAACCTAACCGCTATACACCGAGTACGGCAGGTTTTACACCGCCCCTAAATCTAGTAATAATTGTCTACGCAGTCCCTCCAAATGTCGATCGAAATTAGGATCCGGATCCTTGTATTTGATTGTTTTAGCGGGATAGGAGTATTTACCTTGTTCTCGGTTAGGAAGGCTTCCTTTTCAATGCCTAACCATTTCTCGACAGGCATAGTCTTAAGAACTTAGCATGTTAGGACCCGCTTTAATCATGTCGGAGCAAAGGATGTTCACCTTCACTTGCCTTAGCACCCTCCCAAATTTCAGCCTTGGTTTGGTGTGTTTTTCGCTCTCTTGCTTGGGGAAATGGATGGGGCATGGTTTTTTTTCACTGGTCTTCACTCGATGAATACCCCTCCCAAGGTCGCCTTCCTCTCTTGCATGTTTCTTCAACAGCCATGGGCACTGGTTGCTCTATTTCTCTTCCACTCCTCAGGGTGATTATAGCTTTCACTTCATCCATCCCCGAATCAACTGGACAGCCTACCTCATGGTCTTGATTTTGGCAAATGCCTGGAAGGGAACCTCCTCCCTCCCCGTATCTCCAAGAATTTGTTGATCTTTGTGATTGAATACGCAGTTGTCAATTTTCCGATTAAGATTGCTCTCAAGCCCATCTATTCTTTTGTTCAAGGTACTTTCTACAAGATCGATTTCCGCTAATTGTACATTGATCCCTTGCTCTTCTACAAAATCGCTTACCACCTTACTCGATTCGCATAGCCTGTCTAATGGGACATGAAGAGGATGATGACGATCGTATTGAGATGAGGAAATTAAACTCGTTTGTTTGGCACCTAGGGGGCACATATAGGCAGGGGGATTAGGTTTCCAGGAGAGATTGGGGTGATTCTTCCAATCGAATTGTATGTGTTACCGTACAAGCATTAGGTTACGGCTTCATCGACCTCGTGGCATTGGCATCGTTCGACATCAAATCCTTCACCGATGGGGCACTCGATAGTTTTCCCGATGGACGCGGCCGACACTGGTGCATAGGTTGGCCTCGTGCGCATTTTCGCCACGCCTGCACTTCACGGAGCTCTTCCTTCTAGCCCCATTTTCCTGAAGCTAGGTCGGTGATTTTCGCTTCCATGTCCTCCGAAAGTGTAAAATTCCTCCCTTGGTGTGTAGCCGAGGGGCCCCCATTTTCTCCACCTCTCCTGGTTTGGCTCGTCCTAAACTTTGGAAGTTTCAGCCACATAACTCAAGAAATCCATAGCTTCATCCGGATTCTTACTTTAAAACTACCTCCACATGGTTTCTAAAGAGCCTGCTTCATGGCGGGACATACCATTATAGAAATGATTCACTAGCATCCATGTATCAAAACCATGGTGTGGGCATGCATTGATGGTATCCACAAATCTCTCCTAACATTTATAATTTTTTCATCACATAGCCGAGTAGTGTGTGATTCTGCCTTCAAACTGTTACCTGCTGCAATCAAGAACCCTTCAAAAACTTAAGGCCTCGGCTCAATTTCTAATCGTTTCGCCGCTGAATTAAGCCATATTTTGGCTTTGTCCTCGAGGGTCAAAGGGAATGCCTTCAACTTCACCAGCTCCATATCTGCTATAAATTCCTCCTTAAAAGTTATGCATACTTCCTCAAAACTCGTATGTGTGAATATGGATTTTCATTCTCCATACCCATGAAATGTGGAAGCAGGGGCACTAGTAGGGTCTCACCTACATCCTGCCAGGAGGTATTATGTGAAGGAGCACTAACTCTAAGAGGTTGTATGTGATCCCTCATTGATCTATATGCTGTCGATTCACGTGGTACCCGCCGACTCACTGCTCGTGAGGATCCATTTGGTCATCAGGCACACCGATTTCACAAATCTTGTTCAATCGGGTGCACTCACTTTGCAATCTACCTGATATTCCTCTGGTCTCCAAAGGTCGCACAAACACTTGCTAAACAAAACGAAATGCAAATACGTGACACAACAAAGCTCGGCAAAAGAGGTCAAGCAAGTTAAAACAAAATCATCGGTGAAGAAACAAAAACAAAGGCAAGAATCGCTAAGTGAAGAAAACTTGCGCCTCGCGACACCAAATTCAAAAAGGACCGAAGGTCACCAACACTTGCATCGTGGATTACAAGCACACATCAACCTTTCATAATGCAGTTCAAGACCATCCCCCGCAACGACTCCACGGATTCGCGGCCACGTAGGGTGATGGAATCAACAAAATTTATATTCCTATAGCCTTCTACCGCCGTAGTCAAGCTACCGCAGCGATCGGTCTAGGCCGAACACGGGACGGGTTTTCATCCCACCTAATGATTCAGTACTGTTGTTTGAAAATGGTGTGAGGCTTTGTTTGGATTTTTTGATTTGGTTAAAAACATGGGAGGTTGGTTGTTCACTGATTAACTGTAATGGCTTAAATGGAAGTGTGAAATGCTAACCTTAAAGGCTTGGGTCACTAGCTTGATAACACATCACAGTTGTCCTGCTATTTCCTCGATTAGTGGCAATTGACATATAGTCAAAGCCAAAACCCGATCTTTGTTTAGCTATAAAACCTAACCCTAAAAACCAATTCCTATTTGAGTCAACCCAAGTACTAAGGCATTCAAAGTCCCATTCAGCTTTGAAACCCTAGCATTTAAACCTCATTCCCATGGCTCATAAATGCCATCTGGAAAGAATATCGCGCATCTACCATTAAGAATGCATCGAACCCTAAAGCATGACAAGTATTGACTAAAAAAGAAAGACATTAAATGGCATTAAACCCTAGTTTGAAAGTTGGGAACCATAAATGCAAGACTGTAATATTCAAAGAAGAGACAACCTCAGAGAGTCTCAAAACCAAGCTAGCAACCCTCCTCTTCAAGGTTATGAGGCTTAGCCAAGCATCCCTTGAGTTGTCACATCTAAAGTGGGGAAGCTGGTACCTCGAGAAAATGAAAGAAAGAGGAGAGAGAAGAGAGCAAAGTAAACCCTAAAATGAAAAGCTGTGGGAAACTGTATTAAATGAAAAAGTTTCTTTTTTTTTTTTTTTGGTTACAAAGTTGAGGGGGCTTATATAGCCAATCCCAAAGTGTGAAATGACATAATTACCTAAAATGTGAAATTACATAAGGGACAAAATGGTAATTAATCAAAACGTGGTCAGTTAGGAACCAAAAATACAAAAACACAGGCAAAGATCGAAATTCTCAATATTTAAAATTTCATATGCTAGCGAAATTTTTGTGAGATAGCGAAATTGAGAAATTTCGCTAGGAACAGTGAATTTCGCTAGCTAGCGAAATTTTGCTAGCCTAGCGAAATTTTCCACATAGCGAAAATTTCGCTAGGATTGCGAAATTTTCGCTATGATAGAAAAATTTTCGCAATCATAGAGAAAATCCCAACTTTGATCCTGCTTCCTGTTTTTGCTACTGCATCCTACTGCATCCCTTCCTGCACTTCTTATTCATCACTTTGCCTTCAATTCTTCACTGCATCTTGACATTTCATCGCCTCAGCTCGGTGAAATCATCGAGGATTCTCGCATTCAGCACCAATAAGAAGCCAAGCTTGCTGAAGTTCCCAAGACCTGCAAAACTATCCAAAACAATCTCGAAAACAAATCAAAAACACTAAGTGGACATGCATATGACAATTGGCTTAATTCATATGATTAGGTGTGCAAAGCACTCAAACCTATCTTGAATAAATCTCAAAATAGCACTTTAGCACTAATCGACCGTTGAAACCCTTGCCCAATAACTATCTCGAGAGAATGTGAATGCGGCTACAAAGTTGAGTATCAAAAGAGCTTCCTTCTCGAAGACTCAACCAGAACTTCCACCAAAATCTAAGTTTTGTTTGATCGGGCCCTCAACAATAAACCGCCAAAACCGGCACTCTCCCCCAACCTAGCTACTCGCCTCTCCACCTAGCCACTAACCAACCTAAATAAATCAGACCCAATTTTATTTCACAACTCTTTTGTGTTGTAGGGGTGCAATGTTGAGGAATCCGACTTCACCAAAGTCCACGAACGGGATCTACCGATGACTTAACCAATTAAGGCTTAGGCACCAAGTCATAAGGATCTTTCGACCACAAACTCTTCTTCAAAGCCTCAATTCCTGACTTTGAATGATTTCGAGACTCCAACACCTACAACTTGCTCAACTCCACCCATCCACCCATGTAGCGAGCACTAAGTTGGTGGCTCCCAACCGCTTACTCAGCATCAGTTTTAAAGCTTTACTATATACCCCTGACCGTGCTCTGCTTCAAGGTAAGCGTTGCAATTTTCTTCCTTTTTATTTTTCATTTATTTTTCTTTTTCTTTTTCATATCTTTTTATTTTGGAAGACACATTGGCTTTCTTTTCATGGGGGTCCTTAACCTATTAAAGGTAGTCAACGAAACTAGGGTAGGTTTTGCAAAGTTTAGGAGGTTAGGCGCTTTTTCAAATTCTATTGTTGAAAACTGATGTGCACTGTGTGTGGTTAGCTAAAGGTGGAAAAAAAAGGTCGAAAGTAACAAGAATTCAACTAATCATCCACTCAACTAGGCATGTAATCAATCTAACAACAACAGAATTGGACAATGTTTCAATTTTTCAAACTGTAGGCTAAGCAAAACACAAAAAAATTGGGGCAAAAATGTTGTAAATGAGTTAAGAAACTAAATTGTTTGAAATGTATAGCAGTGTGTATCACTAAATTTTTAGATTTTTCAAAAACAGCTTTCTCAACAAGAAGCAAAAAGCAAGCCACTAAACGGCAGTAAAACGGGCTTACGAGTACATGCGTAAGATTCGAAAAGTGTAAACAAACTCGATATCTACAAGATAAGAAAATCACTTCCTTCACTAACTCTCCCCCAACTAAAATGAACCATTGACTGCAATGGGGTGTGGATTGGAAGGTAGTGGAGGGAAGTGCTACCTCGCCAACTCGGTCCGACAGCCGAGCGCCGCCGGGCCGGGCGGTTGCAATCGGCCAGATCTACTAGCACATCCAGGGAGGGTGCAGGGGCTGGTGGAGGAGGGGCTGGTCCTGCTGGAGGAGGAGCAGAAAAGGCCTGAGCAGGCACATACGGGGAGATCGCAGGGAGACCCAGGTGGCTCTGGATCTGCATAAGGATGGCCTGATTCTGGGCCAGTATGGCCTTGATATGAGTCATGACGGCCTTAGTCCGAGTCATGCTATTTGCTAGGGTTACATGGGCGTCATAAATGTCTTAGATGTGGTGGAGAATGCGATTTGTACCCATGATGGTCGAAAAGTCAGGGAGGAGATGGTGATGGTTGTTGAGGTTATGTGGAAGTCTTTCGACCCGACAATATCACGAATGGAGCAGCGGCATGGTGGTCGATGGCATTGGAGGTACAGCTGGTACAGGAGCCGGAGGTACTAGAGTAGCGGTAGCTGGAGCTGGAGAGGTTGGGCGAGGGCTCGAAGTAATGCTCTTGTAGGGGCTGGTCCTCGGGTGGAATATCGATGGCCCGTTTCGGTACGGAGTCGAAGGTGCGGAATGATAGGAGCGGGCATAGTGCCACCGATAAAGGGTAAAGACGAACCTCGCAGTCTCAATGACACTCCAATCTAGGCTCCTCATGGAAGACGATATGCTCTAGCACATGGCACAAGAGTCTCGGGAATAATAGAGGCGTGGACTCAGCTCGGGGTAAACTCCTACGATGAACCTTGTCCTTGATGTGGAACAAGGATGTCATAATAAGCTCTAATGGGATGATCTAGAAGCCCTCTGATATGCGATATAGGGCCTCAAAGATGGCTCCTCTCCTCTGGACTATATGTTGGAGCGGGAAGAGATTAGACCGTAATATGTGGTTTATAAGACGCATGCACGATGGGAGATGCTTCCTGAACAGAATTGTCCCGGCGGTAGTGTCCCCGGAGAGAAGACGGACCATCTCCTTGGGTGAGGGATGGGGCCACTGTCTATAAGCTCTGGGAGTTGGCCCGAGGACAATAGGTGAATTAAAGTAGGCTGTGATGTCGGAGGCCTAAGTATCCACTGGCCGACCGTCGATGGAGGGTGAATAATTTGTCGGGTTGGGCTCGCGCTTGGATGTCATCTTGTGATAGAACTCAATGACCACGGGTCGCCGACGAGGTGTCATGGGCAGCCCGAGAGATCTTGCTGTAGCATTAGTCTCGAAGCTCGGGTCTTGGGAAAGTCAGGAGATCTGTCGAACCTCTGCATGTGGCTCCCTCTCCTTTGCCGATCAGCATTCCACATGTAGGGTTGTAGGAGAAATATGGTGCCCAATGACGGAGGCGGGGACAAGTCCCAGATGGAATCAGTGGCTTGATGGGGTGGTATTTGTGGCTCTATGGGCTCAGGCTGGAAATTCCCTGAAATTTGAGTCTGGCTCTCTTGAACGGAGGGGCCCTACGGGATGGCCTGGGATGTGCTGGGGCAGGCGGAGTGGGGCCAACCCGAGTGTGGTACCTCTTCGGGACAGGGGTATCAGAAGAGGAGCCCACAACAGGATTGCCTTGGTGGTAGCAGTGGCGAAGCAGGCGCGGCGCGGGTTAGGGGTGTGGCGGCGGCGGCTGGCGGCGTAGAGGCTGCGGGGATGCGGCGGTGTGTTTGGGCTATTGGGGATCAGGCGGCGCGGCCTGGGGCTGCGGGGATGCGGCCGGCAGCGAAATTTGCGGGGGGGTGCGCGAGGCTGTGCACCCTAAATTTGAAACGTGAGAGAGCACAGGTCTTCACCATGGTTAGGCTAGAGGAGGAGAGGGGGTGGAAAGGGTAATTTCAAAGGGAAAATGGAGATTTGGAATGAAAATGGGAAGGTGGAGGTTTATATAGAGGTAGGGGTAAGTGGAAGGCCTTGCTCAATTAATGGCATTAAGTGCCTATTAAATGGCCGGCTCAAAAAGAAATGCAAAATTTTAAAGGGTTGCAGGAATTGAAGCGTCACAGCAGGAAGATGAAAGGGAAGGAGACTAACAGTGCTTACTGCAGAATTTCACAACTTATTCAGACTCGAAGTACTCTTAGCCTTGCAACACTGCGAAAACCAAAAGAGAAAAAATATTAGAAGACCTGCTTAAAAGAGAAAAAATGCAAAAGGAAAACAAACCAAACAACAACAAGGGACATAAAAAGATTGCAAAAAAAATTAAGCAATTAAATTATAGTGACTTCTGAGATACTGTAGAAGTCACTCCTAAATGTGTGGTCAGGAGGTTTCATGGAGGGTTAAGGAGAGAGTTTCTCCTTATGCATTGAGTGTTGAGCTGCATATGAGAAACGCCTTTGGCCATTGACCTTGAACACTCGATTGACTTTGGCATTGAGCAGGTCTACTGAACCATTGAGGTAGACTTCTTGGATGGTGAATGGCCTAGTCCATCTTGATTTAAGCTTGCCTGGAAAGAGGTGGAGCTTGGAGTCGTAGAGCAGTACTTGGTCCTATTTTTGGAAATTTTTGCGAGCTATCAGCTGATCATGCCATCTCTTCAGCTTATCTTTTGCAATTTTTGAGTTGAGGTAGGCATCATTTCTCAGTTCTTCTAGCTCGTTGATATCGAGGAGCCTTTTGAGACCAGCTTTACCCATGTCTAAGTTAAATTTTTTTACTGCTCACCATGCCTTGTATTCAATTTCCACAGGCAGGTGGCAGGCTTTGCCATAAACCAGGCGATAAGGAGACATGCCTAGAATGGTCTTGTAGGTATCTGTATGCCCAGAGAGAGTCAAGCAGCTTGAGAGACCAATCTTTTCGGTTAGAATTTACCACTTTCATCAGTATGGTCTTGATTTCCCTGTTGGCTAGCTCTACTTAGCCACTGGTCTGAGGATGATAAGGGGTGGCCACCTTGTGCTTGACAAATGCTTAGATAAATTCTCAAAGGTTTGTTGCAAAAATGTTAACCTCCATCACTGATTATGGCTTTGGGGACCTTGAATCTGGAGAAAATGTTCTCCTTAAAGAATTTTAATACGGCCTTGTGATCTGGTGCTCTACACGGCATTGCTTCAACCCATTTCGACACATAGTCAACTCCCATGAAGTCGATGCCCTAAACGTCAAATAACTCAACAACCAGAATAGGGTTCAGTGGCATCATGTGACGACAAGAGATTTTTCCTAACCTCTGGCATTTGTCGCATTGTTTGCACATGGTATAGGCATCCTTAAACAAAGAAGGCCAATAAAAACCCTCACATTACCTTCATTCTTGGTTTTCTGAAGGCGTGATCTCACATGCATTGTCATGGCAGTGGCTGAGTATCCCTTCTTGTTCTCCTTTCGGCACACACTTTCTGATTATTTGATCAGCACAGTATTTGAACAAATAAGGTTCTTCCCAATAGTATTGATTCGTGCCACGGTAGGGTGATTCGGAATCAACAAAATTTGTAGTCCTAAGTTCCTCCCTACGTGGTGAAGCTCTTTGCGTATGTGATCTAGGGTGTCGAACACGGGATGGGTTTTCATCCTATGGATGACTCATGTCGGTGTTGAAATGGTGAAGCTTTTGATTTGGATTTTGGATTTTGTTGTTTCAAAATAGTGGAGTTCTTGAATAAACTGTAAGCTTAAAATTAAAGTGGCCAGAAATATTAACTTTGAAGATTTGAGTCACTGCTTGATAACATGGGGGGAACAGTGTCCTCGGGTTATATCCTCGCATTATGACAAGCAACCTATAGTCCAAGCCATAACCGGATCTTTGTTTAGCTAGAAAACCTAACCCTAGAATCAATCCTATTTGAGTCAACACAGGTAATATTCATCTATAGCTCCTTTCAGTTTGAAACCTTAACATTCACTTCATTTGATTGGCTCGTAAAGCCACGTCTAAAACAACGATACATCTATAATAAGTATACTTGTATCTAAAGCATGGTAAGTATTGGCCGAAAGCAATGACATTAAATGATATTCAACTGGATTTGAGAAGATGGGAACCATAAATACGATTACTGTGGCATTTAACACATGAGGACAACACACCCAGCTACCCCACAACCAGCTAGCTACCTTCCTCTTCCAAAGCTGAGGCTTAGCCAAGCATCTCTCTTGAGTTGTCATCTCAGAGGTTGTTGGTAGCCTAGAAAATGAAAAGAGGAGAAAGAAGAGAAAAACAAACCTAACTGGCTGCGGGAGATATTTACATAAAATGAAAATGTGCCAAAGATTTATTTGGGTTACAAAATGGAGGAGCTTATAGGCCACCTGATGTATGAATCTGAAAGCCTAACATTTTGGCTAATACAAGGGACGAAGGTAATACACCAAAATGAAGTCGGTTGGCAATCATTACACAAAGATGATAAGGCGAGGGGTTTAGCTATACGAGAACAATTTAAGCTAGGTAGCGAAAAATTTACTAAACCGTATTACCTGAGAATATGAAATGAAGAATTGATATCTGCTATGATTCGCTAGCTAGTAATTGTAACCTATGAGCTAGAATAGCAAAATGTATAATTTAAGCTGAGCACGGTGATTAAGCGAAATTTAGAAAAGCCTACCTTGAGAATTTCTCAATTTAGCTAAGTTAAGAAACCTCGCTATGATTATGAAATTTCGCAATCTGACGAGCCACCATAATCATAAAGCGAAATTTCTTTTTGGGTTTGCATATTCTTCGCACACTGCATCTTCCACTGCATCCATTTTCATCACTTTGCCTTCATTCCTTCATTGAATTTTGATATATTTTGATGGCTGATAAATGGGTTCAATCTTCTAGTTCAGCACATATATCGATATTGAACTCAGGTATGCAAAAACTTTTAATAAAACAGCAAAAATAATCCTCGAAATAGCATAAGTGATACTAAGTGGCCAGTAACACTTCAATTGGCTTAATTGACATGATTAATGCAAAAAGCACTCAAAACCTATCTCAAATAGGAGCTCAAAATAGCAGCACTTTTGGGTACTAATCCCACCCCCCAGCAGCAAGCGTTGCTAGTTCTTAGCATTACAAAAACTAAAAGGATATGCATGCGATGATTTTTTTAAAAAGTTTATGATTCAAAAGATTGTATGTACATATAAAAGCACTACCTTTGGAAAAATTGACACTAAGTTTGAAAACCATTATACAAGAAAGAGCAAAACCATACAAGAACAATTTATAGTCAATATTGGATCCAAGGCTCCTCCTTTGAATTACCACCAAAGTCTAATGGTTCTTTATGTAACGGTCGGAGAATTGGAAAATTGTCCCTCCCCAACCTAGCAACGGCATGGCCTTAGGATTGTTGAACAACCTAGATAGGGATAGTTACTCTTTTCTTTCATTATTCAACTACATTGTAGGGTGCAATGCTTAAAATCCGACTTCACCAAAGTCCGTGTAGCGGGTTCATAGATGACTCCCAATTAAGGTTTAGGGCATCAAGCCAAAGGATCACTTGACCACAAACTCTGACTTCACCCGGACTCGAATGACTTGAAGTAAGCACCTGGTCGTTAAACTCTACCTATCCACCCATGCTTGAACACCGTCGATGACTCCCATTGGGCATAGAGGCATCGGGCAAAGGCTTTCGCCATATACCCCTCGGACCGTGTTCGGGTTTCAAGACAAAGTGTCACGACTTTATTTTTCTTTTTCTTTTTCTTTTTGCTTTTTCTTTTCTTTTCCTTTTTAGAAGACTACATTGGTCTTCAAATGTGGGTAACACAAACCTATCCTAGGTTACTTGACATACTAAATTCGTATGCAAAGTGAAAGGAGTATACAAATTCACCGGCCTATTGAAACAATCTGGTGTGCGGCGTGTGAATTAACCAAGAATGTTCAAGTTGAGCATCTTTGGAACTTCAAGCGATCAAAGATTTCTTCAAACATGGAATTTGTTATAACATAAAGGTTACTTACAATGATTGATTTTTCCAACAAAGAGCAATTCAATTGTCCAATTAAAGCCAATTCAATTGTTCAGTGAAGACAAAAACTTGATTACACATGGTGAAGGCACAAACATGATATGCAAAAATCACGTATATATATTGAATAGCTTTTGGTATAGCCAAAATGGCTAGTACGCGAATAAAGCTAAACATACAAAAGCATCAACGCCCTCTGTAAGTAACACATAAATCTAATCCAAAATTAGTAGGCGAGTTGATAAAGTAGTAACTATCACAAAAACATAAAGAAACCTAGCCACCTCCTTTCTTTGTGGTGGTGGCGGGTGTATTCTCTTTGCTGCGTGACACATCGAGATGTTCTTGCTGCTTCTGTGAGGACTCATCTCTACGATTTGGGAACATCTTTGAATACCCAAATGTGTCATGATGCTGCGGCATGGAGTGACGATGGAGCCAACCTACGGTCTGTGCTGCCGTGTGACGAAGAACAAATAGCATCCATCGCGCGGTATCTCGGTGGCATGAGCATTCTTTCGGCGAATGATGTGATGTATATGATGGGCCAGGAGTATCGGCTGCAGCTGTGGAAGTAGCATGTGGAGGAGGAGATGGAGGGGACATATGCGGAGCTGAACTCCTCTGTACCTCGGGCTCATGGGCATGACTATCATCTCTGTGAGAATGCTCGGCCTCTGGAACTGGAACCTCCTCCCGGTCCTGCTGCTGGAGGATAAAGGATATAGGCATGACCATCGCTCTCTCCATCGATAGGACCTGAGGGCACCTAACCCTCAACTCTAACTTGGGCTCCTCCGGAAAACCTAAATGCTCAAGGACCTGGCATAGTAGTCTCGGCATCAGCAGCGGAAGACTCTCTGCTCCGAACCGAGGCCGCCACAGTGGACCTTTGTGATGCAACAAGGGAGTCATCACCGGCACCGGAGGACAAACCCGGTATCCCTACGAGATCCCGGGTAAAGAGCCTCTAGGATGGCCCTCCGCTGCATAATCTTTGCGGCGGGAATAGGACCAGTCCCCGAATAGATGGTCAATGGCGAAGGGGCGGGAGGCGCCTCGGAAAACAACGCCCATCTGTGATGTCTCGGGCAGTGTCAGACATCATCTCCCGGCCCAGGAAATATCTGTGCTCTAAGTAGTCTGGGCGATCGTCTATGGTAGACTCGAGCTGGCGGACGGAGGAGGTCATCGAGTGAAAGAAGCTGAGAACAACTTGGGGATAATAAAGCGCACCGGGGTCATGAAGCGGCGAGGAATAGTTCTCGGTCGGCCTCATTGAATCCACGAACACAGGATCAACCGTAATCTTGCAGGACATCGTAGTAAGACTCCTGATGAAAGTCCCTCGAGTATAGTGCGACATTCCCGAATGGGGTGCGGGCAAACACGGTCTCGATCACGGAGGCCCGGGCGACAAGCGAGGTGATGATGTCGGTCTCGCTGCGGATGTGGTTGGCGATGGGTGAGGCTGTGAGGATGACTCACCGGGCGCGGGCTTGCTTGGAGCCGAGCCTCTGAATCTCCGCTGGGAATGCAATTGGCAATGAGACTGAGACCCATCCGTCACAGTATCGTCGAATCCACGAGGCTCTAGGAAATGCCTCGGGGTGGAGGCTGGTCTTTGAAATTTGGGACCTGGAGCTGGAGTAGAGTCGGGGCCAGACTGGAACTAGGGCCTGCTCCTCTCGCTCTGATACTTCATCGACCCGTGTGGCGCGGGACCCACCTCCCAGTGCCTTGCCATAGCGTAATCAAATAAGGCTCTTTGGAATAGGGCTCCCACTAATGGCAATGAAACCGGTGCCACCTTTGAGCTGATGCGGGCTCCTTTGCGAGGACGGAGGCCTTTGGATGTCTTATGAAGCGGCGGCCTCTTGGTGCTGCTCGGGGGCGTATGCGATTACTCGTACCACGAACACAGCTGGCGATGGCTAGTAGTGGCGGCCTGGCGAGTGCGAGCCATGACTCATTTCGCCAACCGGGCTGCCAGCGCGCTTTGTGGTGCTTCGATCAAAATGGCGTGGTGAAGCGCTATGCGAGAAGCGAGCAAAGCGAGCGAGACGCGGACTCTTGAGCTGGCGGTGGCGCGGTAACGGCTTCAGCGGTAGCGGTCAAGCAGCGATTGATAACGGCGATGACCCGTGCTTCGAGGAGATTCTTTACAAGTGGCTGTCGAGAAAAAGCTGAAGGTGAATAAAGTGATTGAATAGCCTTCCTCCTCTTTTTATAAGCCTTAGACGGAATGAGGGTCTTTTCCCTCTAATTTTATTGTATAAGCGAATTTGAGTTAACCCTTCATCTACACTGCATTTTCAAAATTGATGACTTAAATATTATATGAGTAAATTATTATACTAAGTAATATATGATATTATAATAAAAAATTTAATATAAGATACTATATTATATTTACAAAGTTCTTAAATGTGAAACTGCTAAAAGTTAGAAACTTTCTAAAAATAATGAATTTATTAAATCGATAAATTAAAACAAAAAGCAAAAGTGAGCTTGGCGCAGACCGGTTTTTGGAACCTGGGCAATTTCAATATCACAAAGTACTCAGGAGGAGCAGAGGATGATCTCCTCAGGCAGCGTGCTGGCGAATCCTTGTTGGTTTCCTTTGTGACTTGTTTCTCTTTGGTTGATAGTGAATTGAGAAGTATCTTAATTGGGCAGTGGCAATTCCAGCACTTGCACACCTGGTTGGTCATTTCACCACGATCCACGGATGCACTTGGCTTTCCTTACGTGTTGACCATTGAACAAACTTCACTCCAGGTCATTAGATTTTCATCTTCTGGCAGCTGGTGTTTGTTGTTCAAATGGAATATGTTCATCCAAGGTCATCTTGCCCGACATGGTTGCATGAATATTGACAATTGATGATTGGCGGTGGCGAAATGGTCTTCGGGATGATTGGCACATGATTGGGCTCATTCGCATTTGGCTCGGTGTCGAGCACTACAAAATCTACTGGGTAGTAGAATTTGTCTATTTTTACTAAGACATCTTCAACTATCCCCTTGAAGTCTTGCAAATCTATCGGCCAATGATAGTGTGATAACAAGTGAGTTAAGTTCTGAAACCCTAGCGCTTGTACCTGAGAATCTGTGATAGGTTTTACAACGGCTCCTAGGTCCGTAAGGATTTGTCTATACAATTTCCACCCAATATTCCCCGAAATTGTGGGAGATCTGGATCATGTATTGGCGAGGTTCTTACTTTGGATTATGGCCTTGACTTGTTCAGGTTAGAAATGCTTCTTCAATCTCTATCCCTTCTTGATTGTGCAAGATCTTTCAAAATTTAAGCGGGGACTTGTTTGATTATGTCCAAAGAGGTATGTTGACTTTACCTGCCTTAAAACTTCTAGGATGCACTTTCTTGAGATGCCTTTCTTGCCTCTAAGTGCTTGTGGAAATCAGAGGTGGCATGCTATGTTTCATTGGAGTCCTCTTTGAAACATATGACTCCATTTCTACTTCATACGATTTAGGCAGGTTTTTTGGCTTGTTTGATCCAACCTCTTTTCCCACCCTTAATGCGTTACTGTTTCACCTCATCTGTTCCGATTGCCCTGAATAAACCCTCATGGACTCCTTTTGGATTTGGCAATGATGTTTGGGAAGGGACCTTCTCTCTGTGCCTCCAGTGCATTAGTCTTTGTGATTAGTCACGGATTATCTATTTACCGATTAGATTGTTCTCAGCCCATCTATTGTTAGGTCTTTTTCTCATTATCAATCCTTTTGTGTAGTGTGCGACTGATCCTTTTTGTTCTTCCACACAGTTACCCACCACACCTCAAATTTAAAATGGCTTGTTCCACGAGTGAGAGGATCAGGAGGAGTGGTTGTGGTTGAGAGGTGGAACAAGCTTTGGTTTGGCGGTGGGTACATAAGCGAGGATTAGGATCTCCATGAGAGCCAGGGTGATTCTCAGTTGGAATTGTAGGTATTACCACGTGGGTGTTAAGTTGTAGTGGCTTGTGACACACACTTTGCTTTACTCGACATGATCTTCATTGATGGAGCACTCATTATCATGTTCTCTGGATTTACAGGTTGGAAGCCTTGTGAATGGATTGCTTTGCAGCAGTGTTTGATCTTTGCATACTTCTGTGAACCTTGCCTCTTGACTCCTCCTTCTAATAGGTTGAAATTTAGCTTTCATTTCATATCTCTGGCCCGGTGCATACCATCCCCTCTAGGGTTGGCTAAAGCATTTTCTCCATTATCTAGGTTGGTTCATCCCAACCTTAGAAGTTTAAACCACATAGTTCGAAAAATCCATGGCTTCATCGGGATGCTTATAAATCTCCCACATAGTTTCAAAACTTGCCATGGCGAGACCTTTCCACCATTTAGGCGGGTTTACAAGCATCCACATGTTATCGAAACCATAGGGTGGACAAGCACTAGCCGTTCTCCATGATCCCTGCCAGCACTGGTACGAACTCTCACACACCTCTTGAGCACACAAAGGTGTGAATTTATCTCTTAGTGTTCAGTCTTGAAACATTTTCAAAAACTCACCGCACTGTTGACCCAATTCTTAGTTCTGAACCTCAGGTAGAGTTTAAGCCAAATCTTGTGCCATCCTTCAGGTCAATGGAAATGCTTTTAACTTCAGCAAATCATGTAAATCATACCTTCCTTAAGGTTGTACAAACCTCTCCAAATCCCTTATGTGTGTATGGATTTTCATTCTCCATCTTAGTGAAAGTGGGAAGTAGGAGTGCCCAAATAGGGCCTCTTGCTATCTTCAGCAGGAGGTATGATGCAGGAAGGGGCACTAACTCTAGGAGGGTGGATGTGGTCCCTCATCGATCTATAGGCTGTTGGATTCATTGGGGTACCTGGCTGACTCTGTTGTTCCTCAGGTAGGGGATCCATTTGGTGTCATACCTTCGTTTCCTTTGCCTTATTCGGTGGTGCTCTACGATTCTTTGCAATCTACACGATGTCTCTCTTTCCCAGTGGTGCTCATACACATTTGTTGAGACACAAGAAATAGCACAATAAACTGCAAGGGTTATTGTTAGCTAAATAAAGCGGCGTAAAAAAAAAACAAAAGCAAAAAACGATTACGATTCTTTAGTGAACACTTCTTGATTCTGACAATGAGTTCAAAAAGAGGTTAAAAAGGGTCCTGCCTTCACTTGTGATGTTGATCACAAATGTAACAACATCGACGTAGTTTGGCGTCGGCAATAATTTTGATTAAATGTACTTAGTAGGTGATTCGGAATCAACAAATTTGTAGTCCTAAGTTCACTCCTCTCTAGCAGTAGTCAGGATTAATAGTATAGCGATCTAGGAACAGGAACACGAGGATGAGTTTTCCATCCTATGAATATTTCTGCATCGATTATCTTGAAAATGTTAAAGCTTTTAATTTGGATTTTGGATTTTGTTTGTTTTAGCTTGATGGGAATTGTTAATTCTTGAATAAGCATAAAAGCTTAAAGTAAGTGTGAAATGATAACTTTGAAGATTAGGTCACTAACTTGATAACATGAGGAGTGAGTGCCTCGGGTTATATCCTTGCATTATGACAAGCAACCTATAGTCGAGTCATAGCAGGATCTTTGTTTAGCTAAAGAAGAAGAGAACCTAACACCCAGAATCCTCTATTTGAGTAACCACAATTAATATTCATCTATAAGCTCCTTTACGGTTTGAAACAGCAACATTCAACTTCATTTGTTGCTGCCGTAAAAGCCATCAAAACAACAGTACATCAGCAATAAGTATACCTTTGTATCTAAGCTATCAGTAGGAAATAATGGCCCAGCTTGATGACATTAAATGATATTGACCTAGTTTTGAGATGGGAACATAATCGATTACACATGGCATTTAACACATGAGGACAGCCTGTAACTGCCCACAACCAAGCTAGCTACCTTCTCTTCAAAGCTGAAACTTGGCAAGCATCTCTTGAGTTTATGCATCCTCAAAGAGGTTGTTTGGTAACTTTAGAAAGCAGAGAAGAGGAGAGAAGAGAAAAACAAACTAACTGAAATTTGAGAGATATTTACAAAAGAAATGTGCCAAAAGATTTCTTTGGGTTACAAAATGGAGGGCTTATATAGGCCACCAATGTATGAAAATACAAAGCCTAACATTTTGGCTACTCTGAGGACAAGAAGGTAATACACCAAATGAAGTCGGTTGGCATTAATTACACAAAGATGATAAGCGGGAGGTTTCGTTATGCGAACAATTTAGTAGGTAGCGAAAATTTCGTGAGCAGCGAAAATTCGCTAGATGTGAAATTATAGAATAAGCGAAATCGGAGAATTCAGCTATACCTTGCCAATTTCGTTAACCTGAAATTTCGCTAGCTGAAACTTTTAGAGATAAGCGTGTGTTTAGCTAGGCACGTGCTTGAAATTTGAAGCTGTGAAACTCTCCGATTTGCAGCTAAGATTCTGAAATTTTAGTTATGATTGCTAAATTTTCGCGATCCCGGCGAAATTTTAAGCAATCTCTGAGAGGCCCTCTGGGACTGCATATTCTTCGCACCTTTGCATCTTCCACGCATCCATTTTCATCACTTGCCTTTACATTCCTTCATTGATTGATATGTTTGATGGTTGATAAATGGGTTCAATCTTCATAGTTGAGCACCTTCGACCAGACTCTCGAGTATGCAAAACATCAAATAACCAAAAATAACCTCAAGTAACATAAGTAGTACTAGAAGTAGACCCTAACACTTCAATTGGCTTAATTGACATGATTAGTCATAAAAAGCTTTCAAAACTTATCTCAAATAGAGACTCAAAGCAGCACTTGCAGGTACTAAAATCAAGTACCAGGTGGACTTTAGCGGAAGACCCTTTATCTGTGCTTCCATTAATTTGGGAACTCACATTACCAAAAAGTTGGCAAAATGTGAGCAAACCAAAGACCTTGTCCGCAGTGAGTAAAGACTCCTCTGAGATTATCATGAATTGGAGGGTTGTGATTATTTGTGTGTATAGTTAAGATCTGAAGATGATCAGCAAGCAACTTGTTCCACACCCTTCTTGCAGACTGGTTGAACTCCTATATTAGCCAGGATATCGTAAGCCTAGCCTTGGCATTTCAGCAGTGGTAGATGTTTCAAAGCTGAGTGATCTGTGAAGATGATTATATCAGACCCAAATGAAATACACACGAAACTTGTCAGGCATGAACCACTTGCGGTAATTTCTTTCGATTGGTAGTACCAATTCGAGCTTCATTCAATGTTTTCTATGAAGTAAACCACATACGGTTTTCCCTCTGAACCGCTCTGACAGCGAGGTCACTTGTATCACACATGACCTCGAGCAACACCGAGTTAAGGCCCACCCTTATTAATTGCAATGATGTCAATCTTCAAATCTTCAAACCTTCAGTGGCATTCCATCCCACTTAAACTTGGAATCTTTTAGAAGCTTATAAAGTGGCTTAGCAATTATTAGAAGTTACGTATAGACCTCCTATACAAACGCATACTACAAAATTGCCTCCTTTGTCTTCACATTGTAGGAGAAGGTATTAGAGATCAGTTCAATTTTCCTTGTCCCATGATTCATACAGGAAATGACATGCCCCAACACTATTCATGGTTCACCATAAATGGCACATTTCCAGTTGACCACTAAGTTCTTCTCAATGCATCATCACGAGGCCGTTCCCAATGGATGGGAGCATTAGTCAAGCTTTCCGCAGCCAGTGTGGTATCATCCATATAAGCCTGCATCGTTCTGCAGATCATGTAATGACTTATGTTTGCGAATGTGAGGGCATTGGTAGAAGAACCTCTTTGTGAGCATATGTGCGAAAAAGGGCGGAAGTGAAGGTAGTGTATCCTGATGTTTGCAGCAATTTCAATCACGGAAGTAACTTTGAATAACCATCCGACGATGAAGGGTGGCACAGCTGTTTCCGAGGTGATCCATGAAGGTAGAGGAAATGATATTTTCTTGTCCTCATTCAGTCTTACGTAATCAGCGCCCTCCGACTTGTAGTAAGAATGGTTGAAGCTGCCTCTTTTTGTTACTGCTGTGATTACCACGATTTCTTTGGCGACTTGGTTTGGCTCACCCAAGTGCTATCGGATATGGGAATTAAATAATCACCGACTGTGTAGCAACCAGGACTTCATTCAAACCCCTCCACCTGGGGATTCAATCTCTACGTGGATTTACTATGACTTTTGGCTCCTCACTCCTAAATAAATGCAGTGGGTGCAGTTATTGGGTTGATGCCTTTAAATCAGAAATTTTCCTTGACTTTGCTTTTCTCTTGAGTTTGCGGCGGATTGTTTTCTGTGGTCAGCAGTTAGTACCCCGAATAGTGCTATTTTGGGCCTTGGCTCATCAATGTGGGTTTTGGGCACTTTTGTGTACTAATCTGGCCATCTTTAATTGATGCATTGAGATTCCTAGCGGCTATTATGATCACCTTTCTATTGTTTGTGGCTGGTTTTGCGGGACAAATACTCATTATCTTTGTCAGTTCAAACCTGACTGAACTGAGGCGGTCGAAGATTGTGGTCGGGCCGGAGAGCATTCAAAATACAAGAGAGAGAGATCGGTCAAAGGAATTTTGCGGGGTTAAATTTTCCCATGCGCTCTGTGCCTGCTGTTGGCCCTTTTGACCCGTTTTTTTTTTTGGTTTTTGTAAATTTACCCTGATGTAATTTTGGTTCGTATCACATTTTTATGAATTTCTTTTCTTGAGCACTATCTCTTTCAGTCTTGCTTGTAAATCAATCAACTTTTAACTCCATCAATCCTTAGGTTGGCACAAAAACTTCCTCCCTCTTTGGTTTGTGATTTCTCTCACTTTTCTCTTTATTTTTCTTTGCATTTTTCTTGGTAGCGAAACACCCTTGATGTGTATGCAAATCAAGGATGCTCAGCCTAAAACCCTCATCCTTGGGGGAAGGCCTTTCAGGTGTTGGTTTCTGAGACAAAATTTGCATGTTCTCATGCTTTTTTTTTTCATGTATATTGCATTTAAGGGTATTTGTGTTTTCTGCTTCTCACCTTAGGTTCAAAATCTCTTAGACATGCTCTCACAACGTGTATTTGGCAAAACTTTTGGATTATAGTGGATACTTATCACTAGATCCTTGATGCCCAGTTAGTTAATCTCTATTAGTTACTATAGATTGAGTTTTGAATATGTTCTCACCATTAGGGACATTTATGACTAATCAAATGCCATCTTTCAAGAGGAAAACTTTTAGGGTTTAGGTTTTAAAGCTAAATGAAGATCTGGGTTAGGAAATGACTATATGTCATGATCTCCTTAGAGAAAAAAGACCAAGAACATGTCGGTTAACCTAAAACCTAAGCCCATGGCGAGACTTCAAAATTCTCTTTTAACTTTACTTCAATCTATTTGATTTCCAACCATTCTACACATTGTTTTTCACAAATACACAAAAATCGGCGAAAACACCATTTTCAATGCCTTTATAACTCTCTCACGAAGAGAAAACCCACATCCACGTGTTGACCTAGGCCACTATATTAGGTAGCTTTGCTCGTCGATGAAGTAGAATCTAGGATATATGATTTTGTTGATTCAGTTTTCCTACTTGGCTAAAACCTGAATCAGATGGCGTGGATTCAACGGGGATGTTTTATGAGAAAGAAAACAGTGAACGTGATTCCCCATCACAAGTGTTGGTGAAATCTCATTCTTTTCATTTACCATTTTCCCCACTTGTGATTCAGCACTGGGGTTTGAAAATTTCACTGGGGGAGTTTGAAAACTTCTTTGATAATTTGTTTTACTGTATTGATTAGCTAATATTAACCTTTTAGGTAACCTTGTTTTTATTTGGTTTTCTTGCTTGTTGTGTGTTCATGCAAAGCATAGGTGCTATAGATACAAACGCTGTGAACTGAATTGGAAGGCTAGTGCTCCCACTTAAACAAGGGTGTGAAATTAGTTTTCACACCAATCAGATGGAGACCCCACGAGAAGCGTGAGCCAGGGGGTTCATGAGAGACGATGCCTCTGGATTAATGAGGATCCACATGCACCCACCAGGGTAGTGCACCCTCCTACATTATACCCCCCTGCGAGGATGTGGCGATTGAGGCCTTATGCAGGTATTCTCCCAACTTTTCATGATGGAAAGCAATCATACACACACATCCGGGATTTTTTAAGGAAGTTGCACAACTTTCAAGGAGGGTGCATTTGATATGGACTTGCTCAAGCTGAAAGCCTTCCCTTTAACCCTCAAAGATAAAGCCAAGAGCGTCTTAATTCACTTAGGCGAGGACCATCGAGGCGAGCTCTGAGCTGAATTGCAGAAGTTCTTCAATGCCCATAAGACTAACAATTTGAAGAGGCAAATTTACACCTTTGCAGCTCATGATAATGAGAGATTTTATCAGTGCTGGGAAAGGTATCTTAAAACTATCAGTGCATGCCCTCACCATGGCTTTGACAAATGGATGCTAGTAAACCACTTCTATGTCCCCTTCCATGAAACAACTCTTAGAAACCACATATTGTGGAGGGACCTCCTTCAAAATCTAGATGAAGCCATAGACTTCCTCAGCTAATAATGGCTGAAACCTCCAAAGGATGGACAAATGGAACCAAGGGAAGTAGAGAGAATGAAGCACACAGTAAACCCTAGGGGATGCATTTATTCACTGACGGAGGATGTGGAACTAAAGGCTAAGTTGTCCACCCTGAACAGAAGGATGGAAGAACTTGAACAGAGAAACCGACATGAGGTACGGGCGGTGACTGAGACATCTATGCAGCTGACAAGTTTCAATTAATAATCACAGTCATCAAGGAGAACATTGTCGATTTCTCCTCGTAAGGTTTGATGGTTGAAAATGCAATGTTGTGGGCAAAATAGGTCTGTGATGCGGTGCGACACCATAATCCCAACAATGAAGAACCATGACCTAACTTGGAAGCCTAAACCTCCGTTGTGTTCCCAGGGGCACATCGACAACAGTGGGTCCACCTCTCGACCAAAGTAAACACCAACCTCATCTGTTGTGGTATCATGAACTTGAGCAAGGTGGTGGGAATTTATAGGAGGCGAAGCTATCGATGCTCAAATAAACCAAGGAATGAAAATGTAAGCCCCATGGACAAAGAATTGATGGGCTCACAAAAGCTAATCAAGAAATTGATACCTGGTCATCCATCGATGCTGAACGATCTAGCCACGAGTGCGGGGAGAAAGGGAGATTCCACTCGAGCATTGCAAGTCCTGGGGGAGTGCATGAATAACTTTCTGATGAGCCTGCAAAAATGGATGAAGTCCAGGCCATTTATCACCTTGAGGTGGTAGGGGTGAGGCGGTTGGTGCAAGACTACGTGAGAAAAACCATAGAGCAGAGGAAGTGGGCTGGTACATATTCAGCAAAGGATTCAATGAAGGGAAAGCATGCTCTCCATTCGTGAGAGGCAAAGAGCTTCTAAGCAAGAAGGCATCCTGGAAGTGCTGAGGCAGGTAAAGGTGAAATCCCACTACTCGACATGATCAAACAGGTTCCAACCTATGCTAAATTTCTAAAGGACTTGTGCACCATCAAAAAGGGGTTGGGCATTAACAAGAAGGCCTTTCTGGTGAACAATTGACCCAATCATCAGTGCAAACAGCGGTGAAATACAAGATCTAGGATCCCCCACGTCTCGTTAACTTTGGAGGGACCTGCTGGGCAAGGCGTGGATGCAGACGATGTCAGTGCGCCGCCTTCTGGTGTCTGGCGATTGAGTTTGAGTCATTGAAACACTACCCGGCATCATATCCTTAAGCGGATCGATTAGTGAAAAATACAAAGGGGATAGTTGATGATGTCTTGGTGAAGGTAAACAATTCTACATCTGTGGATTTTGGTTCTTGATACGAGAGAAAATGCGACACTAACCAAGTGCCCACTTCATGCTTGGGGCCATTTTTATTACATCTAATGTTATAATCAGCTTCTGAATGGGGTCATCTCTGACTCGTCTTCGACATGACTATTAGACTTAACATTTTCATGACAACAAGGATAAATGCATTTGAGAAGAGGCGGAAATGAAATGCCTTGGGGTGGCCTGCGGGTGTAGGTAAGCATAGTGCTCAAAAACTCTGAGGAGGAATTAACAAAGAACCAGTAGTTAATGAGGATCCGCCCATCGGTCAACCTTCCTGCATTTGTCATTCTGGCACCACCAGTGCGAGATGTTTAACACTAAGGGCATAAGTGAATTGGCTACAAGCAAACCCTGCGCAAACAGGAGCTTCTCCTCGGACCCCATGAAACTCTCGGTACACAATTGAGTAAACACGTAGTATTTCCTTAAGTCACTAGCTATGTCTGATTCTTGGTCTTGTTTTTAGTTAAATTTCATTTTTGATTTTGATCTTTTGGTGATCAGTTAAACATTTTACTTTGTATTGGCAGCTGCAGCAACATCATCCACCCCACCGACAGCCCCTCAGCTTGTCCAGGCTGAGGATGATTCTTCTTCAGCCGCCGATTGAGGAGGTACCACTTCCTCCACTAACTTTTTGGTTCCGTTGCCAGGAGAGTTAGTGTTGGAAGTGATGTTCATACTTTTGACTTTAGTTTTGCTTGTATCGATTCGTGCCACGGTAGGGTGATCCGGAATCAACAAAATTTGTTTCCTAAGTTCCTCCCTCTTTGCCGTAGTCAAACTCTTTATGGTATAGTAGATCTGGTCGAACACAGGGGATGGGTTTTCTTCGTGCAAATGTTTAGTGAGTCAGCGGTGAATTAATTTGATTTTGGGGTTTTGGTAAAGCATTGAGGATAATGTTTGGCTTCAGAATTTAAACAAATGGAATAAAAAAGTCTCCTTGAAGTGTGAGCACTAGATTCGAGTTCTAAAGTTCTTTGGGGACTAAGATTGATCTCACTCGCGTTGGGAAGATGACCTATAGTAATTCTTTGACAGGATCTTCATTTAGCTTTTAAAAACTAAACCTATGATTTTCCTTTTGAAAGATGGCATTTCACGAACATTCATGTAGATTCCCAAGCAGTGATATCTCCCGAACTCATCTTATTAACAAATGAGGAGGCAACTAATGAATATCATTGGATCTATTATTAAGCATCAATGAACCTAAAGAATTGCCAAATACTGGAATTGATCAAGATGCACACAAGAGATTTGAACCTAGGTGAGTTTAGGAGCATAAATGCCCATAAATGTGTCGTTAAGAAACGAGAGGACCATGGGTTAGCCATTAGCCAGCAGCAGCCTTCTGCTTCAAGGAGGAAGGGCCTTAGCTAAACATCCTACAGTTGTCATCCTCGGAGAGTGTTTAACTTAGAGAAAAGGAGAAAATGAGAGAAAATGGCTTGGAGCTTGAAGATTTGAAAGCTTTACTTACTAAGAATTTTATTAGTTCAAATTCTTTCAAGTTGCTTGTCTTGAGGCCTTATAGCCTTACACAAGTACAAAAAAAACCAGCTAAAGCTAATACAAGGACAAATTTGGAATAAAAGGAAGCAAAAGGCAAGCAGGCGCGGGAAATTAATCTGTGATGGCAGTGGCGGGGATGGTAAATGGTGCCCTGAAGGAAGCCAATTTGTAAATGCTCTAATTTCCTTGTATTTTCTTCCTATTTCCTTCTAGTCTACGATGCGTAATCTTTGGGTTTGACTGAATTCTTCGGTACTTGGATCGACTGTAATTGTATAAATCGCATCATTTAAAATTTGCAATACGTCGATGGGAATCACGGGACAGCAATATTGTAAATTGGGTTAAATAGAATGATTAGTACACAAAAAGCACTCAACTATAATAAATAGGGTTCAAAATAACTTGCTTTTTGGGCACTAATGCTTTGACCTCACATTGCTATCAATGAAAAAGAAAAGAAGAGAGAACATATGATAACAAAATAATGTTCACAAAATTATATTTCAAAAGGTTGTGAATGAGTGATACTTTAACCCTAAGTAAAGAATCATCAATGTCATGTCCTAACTATCATGAAGAGAATGAATGCCATACAAAATTGGTATCCAAAGAGTTTTCCTTCTTGGTGAATCGCTTGAGAAATTTCCACAAATCTAGGTGTTTTGTTTGATCGGCTCTAACATAATCAACGCTATTGCACTCTCCCCAACTGCTTCTTTGACCTAGCATGCTAACCACGACCTAAATAGATCGGGACCCACTCTTATTCCACTACTCTTTTTGTGTTGTGGTGCGAAATCTTTGAGATGGAAACCTACTTAAAGTCCATGTAGCAGGGGTCTTCTAGATGACTCCCAACCAATTAAGGCTTAGGGCACGAGTCGCGAGGATCTTTTGACCACTGCTCTTCAGGTTTCACGGACTTTGGGCGTTTGAGACTCCAGCACTACAACTTTGCTCAACTCATATCGCCGCTATACTTGAACACTAGTCGGTGACTCCCGACCGGTGAGTTTAGACACCCAGGGCTTTAAAACTTACCGCCATATACCTCGGACCGTGCTGGGTTTCAAGGCAAGCGTTGCAATTTTATTCTTTTTTTTTTTTTTTTTTTCAAACGCATTTGGCCTTTAACTTTCCATGGGTCCTTAACTTCCATTAAAGCGGTGATAAAACTAGAATGGGATTATGCAAAGTAAGGAGGTTCTTGCGGTTTTGACCTATCGTAAAAACTTAATGTGCTCGGTGTGGTTAGCTAAAGATTGGAAGAAAAGGTCGAAATAAAGAATTCAACTAATCATTCACTCAACTAGGCATGGAACCAATCAACATCAATAGGGTGAGGACAAAGTTTCAATTTCCAAAACTATGGGATAGAGCACAACACACAGAATTTTTGGTTTCAAAATGGGTCCAGAATTTTGAAAAAGTAAGTCGGTATGGTATAACGACTTTATAGAAAGAGACAGCAAGCCACTGAACATCTAAATTGGGGCTTGCTCAAATAGTATCTTTCAAAGCTTATAAGCTAAAAGCCACTTCCTTCGCTAACTCTCCCCCCCGACCCAAATCGATTGTATGCAGAAATGGGCTCGGATTAGAAAGATGAAGGAAGTGTTACACCATGATGAGATATGATCATTGCTGGATGGGGAGACTTATGGCTTTCCATAGACACCTTATTCACTCAGTTTGGGCTTCAATAAACAAGTTAGGAAGCGAAAAGGGGAAAAAGTGACCCGATTTAGGCATTTTAAAATTAAACCTTCTATATGTGTTCAAAATGGCTTCTTTCTGGCTATATTTGGATTTTACACTCTCCAAAACCAACGGTACCAAAAGCGCCTAAAGCGGGTTCGGTTATGAAAAGTTATGGCGAAACAAATTGGAGGGGTCAAGAAATTGAGGCCCATATGAAAAATTTAACAAGCTGAAAATTACGTAACTATGAAATTTTTTTGTTTTTTTTTTTGAAAATAAATAAAATAATTAATAAATAAAAAATAATAAAAAATAAAACTAAAAACAAATTTTTTTGTTTTTTTTTTTAAAGAAACAAAATTTTTTTTTTTTTTTTTTTTTTTTTAATATATATATATATATATATATATATATTTAAAACAAAGAAATAAATAATAATTTTTATAAATAAAATAATATATAAAATAAAAAAAAAAAAATCAAGGTTTTTTTTATACTGACTGCGTGGGCGGCTTGTCGTTTAGTGGAGGCTATAGTTTTTTACGCTACCTTGTGAAATTTAGCTATATTGCAGAAAATTTATAATTTTCGCTATCATCAGCATTCATTAAGCTAAGTTGAAATTTTCGCCTATAGTTGCGAAATTTCTGCTCCTCACCTTGCCATTTCTTCATTCTGACCTTCAAATTTTCATTACCTTCAAAAATTTGCACATAAGCTGTAAAATATACAAGAAAAATTAAGAAAAATTCTGAGAAAAGTAAATTAATCTAAAAACAAATTAACTAAAAATTGAATACCTAAGAAGAAAAATTAGTAAATCAACATAAAATACGATAAAATAAAAATAAAACAGAAAAATTAAAACAAAAGGCTAAGGAGAATTGCCTCCCCCAGGCCACTATGAGGCCTTTGGAGACCTTTGAGGCCAGCGGGCTGAAATGCGAGTTACAGAATTGCTCCAATTTCGAATCGGCACCAGACAGCCATTTATGCCATGTGATGTGACGTTTGCCATTGTTTTTGATGTAGTGGCAAAGTTACATTACAAAGGCCCACTAATCCTTGAGATTTTGCATAGTAAGCAATGATGGGTTGGACTTAGCCCATGGACGAGTCTTTGCCAGGTTAGTTCTGCATGTGTGAACAATATGTACCTTTGGCGGTGGGTTATGGTGGCCTAAACATTTGGCGACCAGGTGTTTTGGGCATGGGTTGTGCTTTGAGGGAAGCGAGGGATCTGGCAATGGGCGCTGTTTTGTTTGGGTAGTGGACTTTTGGGGCTCTTAAGTTCTTCCTTTCCCACGCCCCCTCCTCGGTTATCAAGACGTTTGTTATTCTGCCAAGGCCAAAAGCAACACTGATGTTTGGGGATTCGGATAGCAGTTCAACAACTTCTGAAATCCTCTGTCATCCTCTTCTTGTAGTTGTTGTTCCAGATCTTCTCTATCCATGGTGTCATTTAGGCACTCTTCCTCTGGACTCTCTTCCTCTTGATGAACAAGCTGATTGGTGAGCTTTGAGATGGAGTACTGCAGGTTGTCCAATTTCTGCTCCATTTCACTTTGAAGTCCATCAATTCTCTTGTTCAGGGAGCTCTCTTGTCTCAGTTCTGATTAACAGACCGGGTCAACGCCTTGCTCCTGTGAAATTTATCCTGGATGACTCAGTTCGGGATGAAAGCATTCCAGCGAGGATGGGGTTGTAGTGGCTGTAATTGGCTGGGAGTTGAGGTAAAATGTGGAAGCTTGAGGAGGCCATAAGTTGAAACACTATGAGCAAGGTGCCTCATCCTATTAGTCTCTATACTCCCTCATAGACACATTTGGATTTGGATTTCTCTCCCAAAGGTTGCGATTTTGCCATGCTAGGTTTACATGGTCCCTCATTTGTCTAACCATATGCTCTAGAGGTTTACTCTTGAATATTCACTATATTGTTCTCCCTGCTTCCATTTGATCACGATCAATTTCTCATAACCTTAAATGGCGGCCTTGCCTTGAGAATTTTTAATCCTTGGAATGTGTTCTCCTGACAAAATAGAGTACCTTGAGGCAACCTGCAATAACTTTTCTTTCTTCTTTTTTTTTGTAGGAAATGAAAGTAAAATAAAAATGGCAGTAAATATAAAAGAAATTCACCAATACTTGTGATGAGGATCACAAGTGTTCCACTGACTTTCGTCAAATGCATGAGCACCATCCCAGACACTTGGCGCCATTGGTCGTGCCACGGTAGGGTGATCGAAATCAACAAAATTTGTTTCTAGGACTCTCCCTCTTCTACGTAGATCAACCTCTTTGCTGATATATTAAATCTAAGACCAATTCTGAGGGATGGGTTCTTATTCAAATGATTTAGTGAAGTCAGCGGGTGAATTAAGGCGGATTTTTAAGGGTTTTGGTAAAAGCAATTGAGGACTAATGTTTGAAAACTGAGAATTCATCGATAAATTAAAGTCTCTCCTTGAAATGTCGGGCTGCTGGATTTGGGTTCTAAGTTCAGGGGTTCTGGTCTAAATCTCTCGGCGTTGGGGAAGATGACCTATAGTCATTTTCCCGACAGGATCTTCATTTAGCTTTAAAAACTAAACCATAGTTTCCTTTTGAAAGATGGCATTTCCACGAACATTCATGTGGTCCCAAACGGTGAAAACCTATCTCAGACTCATCTTACATTAACAAATGAGAGCTGCTCTATGCAGACTATCCCTTTTTCAGATCTAGTATTAAGCATCCAATGAACCTAAAAGATTGCCAAATATTGGTCCAATCAAGATACTAAGAGATTTGAACCTAGAGTGAAGGTTGGGAGCATAAATGCCCATAAATGTGTGCGTTAAAGCAGGAGACCAACAGTTGCAACCGTAGCTGCCTAGATATACCTTCAAGGAGGAAGGGCCTTAGCCAAACATCCTCTGAGTTGTCATCCTCAGAGGGGTGTTTGGCAGCCGAGAAAAGGAGAGAAAATGAAAAACTGGAGAAAAACGAGGCTGAAAGCTTTGCCCTAAAATTTTATTGGTTAAATTCTTTCAACAGTGCTTGTCTTGGGGGCCTTATAGCCAACCCCATTACAAATTACAAAAAAAACCAAAGCTAAAAGCTAATACAAGGGACAAATTTGGAAGAAAATCAAAAAGGAAACTAAAGGCAAAACGGCAGGGGTAATCGAGACGGTGAGGTGGCGGGATGGTAAATAGTGCGACGGGAAGCGATTTGTATATTGCTCTAATTTCCTTGTATTTTCTTCTCTTTTTCCTTCTAGTCTACGATGCGCTATCTTGAGTTTGACTCAAATTCTTAAATGTGGATCGACTCAATATTGGCGTAAATCGCGTACGAAAACTGCAAACCCGCCGCAATACGATCGATGAATCACGAGGACCTTAATGTATAGTGGGTTATCAGAATGAATTAGTACACAAAAAGCACTCAAAACCTATAATAAATAGGGTTCAAAATAGCACTTTTTAGGCACTAATCAGTATCGCATGCCCAGCAAAGCCCGTTTTTGTATATTTACAGGCTTGCTGTTTACTTCCTTTTGCAAAAGTTGAAAATTTTGTAAATACACCTTGATATATATAATACAACTCTATTTTTCTACACTTTTGCATCTCATCTTGCCCCTAAATTTTTGTGATTCACCTTTCACGCTAAGTTGAAAAGTTCAAGCCACTGTTTGCCTCATCAATTCTAGAATGGTTCCATGCTTGATTGGTGACCTGTCGATTGAAGACCACAGTAGACCCTTTGTTTTCCACCATTCTCTGCCACACACAGTTCACATTAGTTTCATCATTTAGGGTGAGAAGTTGCATACTCCTTTACTTTGCAAAGCCTTAGCTTAGTTGTGACCTCTGTAGATTAGAGCTCCCTAAGAAAGAATGCCAATGTGTCTTTCAAAGAAAAGAAAAGAAAAAGAAAGAGAATAAAAGCAGTCGCGGTGCCTTGAAACCAGAACATAGGGGTATATGGCGAAAAGCAGCAGCCTTTAAATAATTTTTGACCTTCAGTTTAGGAATACAGAAATAAGTACTCCACTTCACATGGGTGGATGGGTGGAGTTTAGCGAGTTATAGTGTTTGATTCCTGAAATCATTTTAAAGTAAGGGTAAGCCTCTGAGGTTTGATTGAAGATCTTATGACAATGCCTGAAGCAGGTGGGTTGAGATTGTTGGTGGATCCCCAGTGTTTAAAGTGAGAGTGAAGTTTCAGTATTCTTACCATTGTGAAGTAAATAGAACAGGCGAATCTATTGAACATTAAATCCAGTCTTGAACAGTTCACTGGAAGGTAAATTCAACTAACTGTTTCATTATTCCCTATGCCGTTTTGTGAAGTTATTATTTCTTAGACCAATCATGAAACCAACTCACTTATTAACCCCAATTGTTTTTATAAGATCTGATTATGTATCTAAGTTAGGCATTGTTTTACTTTTGAAAAGACAATCCCTTTTTGCATACACGTAGCCTGCATGATCTTCCTTCTTTTTATCATTTGCTGAGGACTATGATGTAATCGGTTGGAGATGAGTTAGTACCCAAATAGTATGTTTGGCCCTGTATAATGCAGTTTAGGCACTTTTATGTATGAAAACCAACTGCCTAATTGATGCATTGGGGTCTGGCATACGATCACATTTTGTAGCTATATTATTGTAGTTTGCGGGACAAATGCCTCATTATCTTCAATCAGGATTCAAACCGATGGGCTTAAGGCGGTCGAAGATTCATGGTGAACGAAAGAGAAACGAGGACGAAGCTAAGAGAGAAGAAAGAATCGAATTGGAGTGCAAGGTTACGAAGAATTCATGTAACCTGCTAAATTCAGCGGAGTTCTCCAATTCATAATAACTCCTGTAACTAATACATTGACTCTTTTTGGCCCTTTTTTTTTGGTTTATACAAGTTTATAACAGTGTAATTTTGGGTTCATTGCTTTGTTTTTGCTAATTTCCTTTTCTTGAGCACCTGGCTCCAATCTTGCTTGTAAATCAATCAACTTTTCACTCCATCAATCAATCAGGTTGGCACGAAGCTTCCTCCCCTCTACTGGTTTTGTGATTTTCTCTCCCTTTCTCTTATTTTCTTGCATTTTCTTGGTAGCAGGCTTACTTGATGACAAATCAAGGGATGCTCGGCTAAAACCCCCTCATCCTTGAAGGGGAAGGCCACTGGGTGTTGGTTTTGAGGCAAGCTGCATGTTCTCATGCTTTTCATGTGTGCATTTAAGGGTATTTGTGCTCCTTCTTCTCACCTTAGGTTAAAATCTCTTAGACATGCTCTCCCTAACTTGTATTTAGCAGAAAGAAAACTTTTGGGTTCGGTGGATACCCATCACTGATCATTGAGTGCCGGGTTAGTTTGTCTCCTATTAGTTCTTGTAGGGTGAGTTTTGAATGTTCTCACCGTTAGGGACATTGTCTTATGAAATGCCATGTCTTTCCAGAAGGAAAACTTTTTAGGGTTGGGTTTTAAAGCTAAATGAAGATCGATTATTAGGTATTTATATGTACCATGATGATCTCAGCGAGAAAAAGACCAGAGGATATGTCGGTTAACTAGAACCTTAAGCGGGTGAGCTGAGACTTCAAGGAATTCTCTTTTAACTTTTTACTTCAATCTATTTCAGTTTTCAACCATTCACACACTGTTTTTCATAAACTGTAAAAATCAGCGAGAAAACACAATTTTGATGCCTTTATAACTCTTCTCTCGAAGAAAACCCGTCCACGTGTTCGGCCACAGGTACTATGTTTAGATTGGCACTCTGTCGGTAATAGAATCTTGAGGATATAAATTTTGTTCGAGTTAAGAACACCTACTTAGCTAAATGAATCAGTGTAGATGATGATACTAATATTTAGACATTTGTTTGTTTTCTTCCAAAAATGCATATTACTAGTTGAGCTGGAGCTTGGATCAGTGACTAGAGATTCATTCTTCCTCCGTCCAATAGGAGTGAAAATTTTCTGTTTACTTCTAAATATATGTTATAAACTCATGCTTTGAGTCCCTGCCCTTTCTACGAGGTTGTGGAATGCTCTTGGTTGCTTTATCTTGCATTGCCTCAGTTAGCTTGTTCTTCAAGGAATTGTGTCCTATTATGTGAGACTTCTTTGGAGGTCATCCTCCGCCCGGTTGCCATGATTTTTGCCAGTGGAGGAGAATCTTAAGTTCCAAGGTCATGTTCACAAGGTGAGTTGCATAGCCACATTTAGTTTATAATGGCATTGATGCGGGCCGTTCTTCAGATATGATGGAGTGCTGGTTGTTGCTGCCAGCCAACACTATGTCAAGTCACGACAAAATCGGTGGATAGTAGAGATTTGTCATCTTGTGTCGAACATCCTCAATGATCCCCTTTGTTTTAATGAACTATCGGCTGAGGCAGTTGATGGAAGTGGGCTTGAGTTCTCCCAGACCTGCTTGTTTGTACATTGAATATGGAAGTGTGTTCACACTGGCTCGAATCTGTAGTGCATTTCAACACAAGTGCCTCGATGATAAGCTGAAATGGTAGGACTTGGGATCTTTGTACTTTACTTGGGGTTTTGGGTCAACAGTGGCATTGACTTGCCGATTCAGAAAGGCCTTCTTATTGACATTTAGACCTCTTCAGGTGCATAGGTCCTTGAAAATTGGAGGCATAAGTAGGACTTTAGCATCATGTCAAGCAGAGGGATGTTGACCTTCACTTGCCTCAGCACTTCTAATATTCTATCTAGTTGATGGTTTTTTTCTTGTTTTTCAATGCTTGTGGGAGGAGTTTATTACTCTTTTCACTATGTCCTTGTGCCTCATCCTCCTGGTTAAAGATTCAAACTACGTTTGGGATCTTATACGGTTTGGGAGCGATGGTTTGACTTCTCCTTCCTCCTCCGTGACCCACCTTCTTACCACCACTTCATCAGTGCAGGTTGGGTTGGCGGAAAATTCATGCACTCCCTTGGATTTGGTTGTGTGTTTGGGATGGAAAGTTCCTTTTGAGAGAACTGTACAGTTATTAAACAGAAACTAAGTACTGGGTCATCTTATTTTTTTGTTGAGTGTGCCTTCCAAATGTTTCGATTTTACGGGTAGTGCGAGCATTCACTATCTTCTGTTCTTCCATAAAGTTGTATCACAACCTTGCTCAAATTCTATTGGCTTGCTCTCACGGGGGATGAGGTGGGGGTTCTTTCTTCTTGTGAAGTGGAACCGGGATGTTACTCTTTGTTGTGAACTATAGGAGCATAAGCTTGGGGTTTTGGCTTCAGATAGATTAGGATGAGTTCCTCGATTTGGATTAGCAGGTGTTCCCATACAGAGCGTTTGTTGGTGAAGCTTACTTTGACCTACTATGTTTGCTCTTGCATGATCCCTTACAGAAGGAGCAGACAGGCGGTCGCTCTCGCGATGACTGGTCGATTGGCAGCGAGTGGGAGAGGTATAGGTGTTTCAACTCGCACATTCCTCATCTTTGATTTCACATTTCAAGCTCTTCAACCTTCTAGTCAAAGGAATAACTTGGCTTTCATTCCCATCCTTTGACGGTGAGTATACCTCCCCTTTGGTTTCTTTGTGCTTCATTTCTCTACCTCCCTTGGGTTTTGGCTTCATCCATGCCTTGGAGGTTTGACCCATAGTTGAAATCCATAGCCTCATACGGATTCTTGCTGGGAAGTCCTCCACACGGTTTGACGGTTGCTTCGCGGGGACATCCCATCAAAAGTGATTCACCGTATCTGGCAATGGTGAGAGGCGGAGCCTTGATGGTCTCCGTATACCTCCCGTATTTGGTAGAAGACTTCTCTCATTATCATGGGCGCAAATGTATGTCTGCCTCTTCCAAGTACATTAGTCATGTGCACTAAAAGACTTCTTCAAAACTACTGCCTACGATTCTTGAATTTCACGATGGTTCACGTAGAGAATTAAGCGAATCTTAGCCTTGTCTTTGAGGGTTAAAGGGAAAGGCTTTCCCAGACTGACTCCACATCGGCTACGCACCCTCTTTGAAAGTCGGTGCAAGCTTCCTCAAAATCCGGATGTGTGTGTATGGATTTTCATTTTCCATACCATGAAAAGTTCAGGAAACAAGGGCATAGATAAGGCCTCACTTTATCACGGCGGAGATAATGCGGGGTGCACTCACCTTGGTGGGTGCTATCTGATCCCTCATTAATCTGTAGGCATTGGGGATCCTTTGAACCCCTGATGGCTCTCTTGCTCCTCGGGTGGAGTTCCATTTGTTCAGTTTGAGCTCACTTTTACTGTTCAACTAGAGCCTGAACCTTTCAATGCACCTGGGTATTTACGTTTTGATGGTGCATAATTTTGCTAAACGAGCAACAGTGGACAACCAAGAAGCGGGGCTACGAAAAGTTAATTTTTAATTGAAATAATAAAAATGAAAATTCTATCTATGGGCCAATTATAAAAATTAAATCAACTGACGATGAAACCATGGGGAAATAAAAGTAAAGGTAAGAAGAGATTGGAATTCACCAACACTTGTGATGAGGATCATAAGTTCAACAGCTTCTCATTTGCACTAAGGCACCATCCCCAGCAACCACGCCATTTGATTCGTGCCCTGATAGGTGTGCAGAATCCGCAAAAATTTATATCTAGTTTACTGCCGTAGCTAAGCTATTAATTATAATGGCCCCTAAGGTCGAACTAGGATAGGTTTTCTTCATCTTTAAACAAGATTCTGATTGAGTAAGAAATTGGTGTTTCTACTTTGGATTTGGGGTTTGGTGAAAGCGGTGAGGTTGATGGTTGGTAAAACTCTAGCTGCGAGAACAGAGTGTAAAAGAATTCCTTGAGTTTGGGACCCACTTTAGGCTTAGGGTTTTAAGATAACTATAATGTCATAAAGGGTCCTTTTCTTATTTGGGGTATGACTATAGTCATTTCAGAACCGGATCTAGGTTTAATTTATCAACTAAACCTTAAGAGTTTCCTTCCTAGTATCACGAGAATTTATGACTCATTAATGTTTCAAGCGGTTAAAGAACCATCAGCTGGATCCTAACCTCTGAGAACAATAAATGGCAGCTAATTGAGCATCGGTGGATCTAGCGATAAGTACTTGAACACTTGAAAGTTCTTGAGTACTAACCACTCAGGGTACATCACAGGGATTTAAACCCACGTGTGAGATGTAGAAACATAAATGATGATAAATTCCTGCGTTGGTAACATAGGGCAGTGTATTACCTCAAACCTCTAATCCAATGGCCCTCCTCTTTAAGGATGAGGGATGTTTAGCTAAGCATCCTTTGAGTTGTCATCATCAAAGGGTGTTTGGCAAGTGAGAAAATAAGAGAAAGAGAGAGAAAATGAAAGAAAATTACTAGGCGGGAAAGTTCCAGCTTTAGCGCCCTGACTTTATTGATAAACTAAAGAAACATAAGTGTAGGCTTGATTGAAACATAAGCTCGGAGTAAAAAAATGTACATAAATGTAGCAGAAAGACCAACAATTATATTAAGGGCATTTTGGTAAAAGCCATAAAACTACGTTGAAAAGCGATTCGACACAACAACGGGGCAACTGCAGAATTTATGAGGTTCGCGGCTCCAGTTCACGAAAATTTGCCAACAACGCGAACTTACATTGCTCTTCTCTCGTCTGCTAGCTCAGTGCCTTGATTTGCATATCTGGGTTCGAGTTCGATCACGAGTCATAGTGTTTGAATCAATATGAAGGATATAGTGTAATTGACACAAAACTACAAAAATATCACAAAAATATGATGATCGATAAATTATAGCAGGACCTCAATGCATTAATTGGGTTATTTAAGTTGATTAGTACACAAAAAGTGCTCAAAACCTACAATCAACAGGGCTTAAAACAACACTATTTGGGCACTAATCAGTATTTTGAGGGTTTGACATTTAGAGGTTCGATCTTATAGCTAGCATTAAAGGGTGTGAATTCAGGGATTGAGGGTTCTAGTCTTTCAGTTAAGCCACTAACACCCTTGTCAAAGAGGTAGCACTCTTGTGTTTGAATGTGCTGCTTGATGAGCTCATTTTGCCTCTGCCTAATTGAATTTAGGGACTGCTCAAACTTATCATGGGCTTGATACATTTTTATCATGTTCTAGTTCACTAGATCAATGATCTCAGTCCACAGTTTCTCCATGTAGTTCATGGTGGACTCTAACTCTTCATCCCTCTTTTGGATGGTAGTTTTGATTTCCTTTCGGTGTTCCTTGTAGAGCTACCCAAAGGCTTCAGCCTTCTAGAGCAGGTTCTGTTCCATTTCTTTTTCCTTAACCTCCATGATCTTGATTAGCTCCTGATCTCTCATGAGCTGATCATTGACCAATGTCCTCTCCATTTCTTTCAGCTCTTCCCTTATAGCTTTATCCCTCTTTGCTAGCACTTCTCTCCATTCCTCATCCCTTTGCTGGATGAGTGCTGCTAAGTTTTCTTCTCTTAATTTGTTTTCTACATCCATATTTTCATCTCTTCATCTTAGCCCTTCCTTGAACCGCTCATCTCTCCGCTTCATCTCTTCTCTCTCATCTGTTAATTAACACCTCACCTGTCTCTCATCTCTTCTTCTTCGTCTTTCCTTCTCTGTTTATTATTCATTCTTCTCTTCTTCATTATCATATTATATAAGGTAGTCTTAAAACCCTATTTCTTCATTTTTGGTTTCTTCCTCAAGCTGTAAAGTTTCCTTAGGATTTTGCAACTACTCTTTTCCTCTTTCTTGCTCTCTTTACCTCTTCACCATGTGATGGAGTTTTAAGGACCCCAGTTAGAGTGAGAAGAGAGGATCTTGGGCACTTCTTCTTTGTCTCGTTGAATCTTCCTTAGTTCATAGAGTGATTAAAAAGCGGGTGGGGATCATACTTTGAGAGTTGTTCTGGCATAGTCGAAATGGAACATTCCATTATCTTACACATTCATACTACACCCCTTAACCAGTGCATATAGTAGTATGACATGGTCTTGTCTCACAATTGAGACATGTTTTGAGGGTTGAGAATAGAGTTGACATAGTAAAACCATACCTTATTCGCCTCTGTCAAATATCCTCTTTCGATGTAGGCGTTGTGGATGGTTTTGGTCCTCTACCATTGTCCCATACCATTTGGCAGCTCCCTGACGATTTCCTCGAACTTCGAGCTCTCATAGAATTGGTCGTACTCTATGCATTTACCCACTGGTGTCAGCTCCAGGAGTTTGGAGATGTCTCTTTCCCTAAAAGGGATCTATCTCCCCCTAACATAACATGCTAGGTTCTTCTACTCGCCCAGATTGGAGTAAAATTCTTTGACGAGAGCCCTTACCCCTGGCTCCCTATGTTGGCTCAACTTCTCCCAGCCTCGTTGCTCGATTTCCCCCTTAAATGGCCACACCAGCTGCTTAAAGCCTCTTTCCTCCACAAAGCCCTTCTTAGCTAGATGCTTTGGGAACGCTTATGCTCCCTTATTGGAGTAGAAGGCCCTGACTTCTTCTTCTTCCACCACCACCTCTATCTCCTTAGGAACCACTTCTATTGTAGTTTCTTGGCTCCATACCACCGTTTCTCAGAACTTGTATTTGATCACCTCGTCTACAGGAGTTTGGAAGTTAGGATTGACATGGTTTATTTTGTGAGATTTTATGAAGGTTAGGGTTCGAAAGTTTAAGAGATTAGGTTTGAGAATGAAAATTTCTCGAAGTGTTTCTTTTATAGGTGAAATTTCACTTTTGCTTCATCAAATATCCTGCATTAGAGTTTTGATGTCATGTAAGTAACTTCGGTTCAAATGTCGCAAAATTTAAAAATTATTCTTAATCTTTGTTGTGTTAGACTAATTTTTGTACATAGACCAAAAATTGTAGATCATAATTTCAAATACTTTGCCACCAAGAACTAGATTGAGTCTACAGGCAGTAAATCAAAAGCGTTAGAGTAATTAAAGATATAAATTATGTTGTTTTCAGATAGAGAGCTCCATTTAAAGATTAATGTTTAGTGAATAAGCACCATGCACAAGTCATACAAGTAATAAAAATGGATTTAAGTCCAGATATCATTCCCACGAGGATTGATGAAAAATCTAAACATCAATTATCCCATCTACTCAAGATCCTTGCTATTTGAATTCCAAAGTTAAAAGTGGTTTTGTTTTAAACTAAAGTAAAGTAAAAACTAAATAAAACTCTATAACTATGTATAAAGAATTAAAAATAATTAGATTGGAAAGTTCACTAGGTACGTTAACACTAGGAAATAGATCAGTATACAATTATAAATTTCTGCATCACTTTATAACATAGCTTAGCCATTAGTTTGAAATCTGGACTTCTCAAGGGTGGCATTAGTATAGTTTGGTTCTCCAATACACCATACATTTCCTAATTAAAAGTCCATGTTCCTTTGAATACATGAGTCCTAATCGATTACTTGTAAAATATAATCCTCTTTCTAAGATCGGGGTATTTTTCATTTTAGTACCCTTTTGAATCTCAGGACTAAAGAATTCTGCCTATAGACATAATTTCTCTTCTCCCGATCTAATTAGTAACTCTTGTCCCATCAAATCGATACAAATTCTCTCTCTCTCCTTGATAAGATCTAATGCTAGCTATATCAAGATCCTTTCCATTGAATGAGGGGCACATCTAAATGATAAGGGTGTTCATATCCGACTATCCTCACACCATAGTGAGTAGTGATCTATCGAAGTAATCTTTAAGAGTTCATTAGTTCCATAATATTAGTCTAACATACCCACAAGTAATTTGCTCCACACTCGGGAATCCTCGAGTCTCTTTGTCACTGAAGGGTTTCCTTGAGAAATCGAGGCGAATCGTCGCTACGAATTACAAGCTACTAATATTTTGAACAAGTAACTTCAAGAACATTACCATATAAATAAATTCAGGATTTCGAACTATGACATTCTTTCAAGTTGAGCAGAAAAAAATAATTAACATCGATCCAATCCCATAGGGAGCTTAGTCTTCCAAAACTAGATTACAAATAACAGTGACTAAGTGATCAGGAAAATTCACTGAAACTGCAAGTGAACTGAAATAAATAAACTTCATAAAATTTCCAAATTTCATCCAAGTCAGATAGTAATGAAAACTAAAATTTTAAAATGAACCTAGCTCAAAAACTTCACACCAGATCACTATTCAATCCAAAAAGATCTAACTAAAATGCTAAACTATAACTAAATTGACGAAAAAAGAAAAAAATAATAATTACAAAGGAGTTTCCTACTACCCAGAAGTTCCTGGTTTTGCAGAAGCTGCACACAGTGCTCTAGATGCGTCTATTTATAGATTTTCAAATGATGGGTCATACTTCAAGGCTAAAATTGTGGTTACCAAAATTTTTTGGCCCAATTGGTTGCTTTGTCGCGACATGGAAAATTCTATCGTGAAATAGTTTACATCTTTGTTCCCTAGCTTTTGTCATGGCCTACAGTTTCTGTCGCGACATAATTTGACAGTGTTGTGAAATAGTTTTGTTGAAGTTCGCTAGTGATTGTTGCGACATGAGTGTCTTGTGTTGCGACGTAAAAACATTGTTTCAATCAACTTGTCATTCCTTGATGCTTTTGAAAAAATGTCGCGACAAAACTTTTTGTTGCGACATAGTTGTCTTTTGTCACGACAAAGCTTTTCTGCCATTGTTAGTTCTTTATGTCACGATAGAGTTGAGAAATGTCACGACAAAGTTTTGTCTTTTGTCTTCCTTTATGTCTCGACCTCCTATGTCATAACATTTAACGGTCGATCTCTCTCATATTTGTGTCCGCGATAGAGTTGTGGATGTCTGCGAAACTGATCTTATTTTCTGGATTGAGTTTAGCTTGGTATTTGTTGCGATATAAAGCTGCCTGTTGTGACATAGCTTATGCTAGTTCTCTTGGGATTATGGGCAGACTATCTTATAAGATGGGATTTGTGACATGACCCGATTTTGCTTTTCTTGCTGGGTTATCTTAGCACATTTAAAATCTGCAAAACACAAAGTTGATGAATATTCCATAATTCAACATTAAAATGACTCATAAACTTCTAGAAATATGCGAAAAATACGTTAAAAACATAGGTTTACAGTCTGTCAAATTCCCAAAAACTTAAAGTTTCTTGTCCCTAAGCAAAGAAAAGAAAATTTTGTTTATCCTCAAACAATTTAGCTCTTATTTTTTTATGACATTTTTCTGTTGAATCCACAATTTGGTAGGAAACATAAGTTAGTTGTAAAATGATTTCTAAACATGTTTCCATTCTAGATCAGGAAGATTTTCAATGAAGTTTACTAGACAGCCAAATAATTTCTATAGTGTAAACAATGTAATTATTCGAAACCACGATTTGTGAGTGCAGCAGATGGTCTTCTTTTCTTCTTCAAACGACAAATTATGATTAATCTTATGGGATTACACTCAGATAGCATACTTCTCCTTTATTCTTTAAAGTCCCATACTCTTGTTTGTCATATTAATCTCCACTAATGTAAGCTTAAACTACTTCAGAATCAATTAGGTCTTTTAGGCTTATAATGAGTGGCTTGGTAGTTGGGTAGATAATTAGACAATTTAGGCTCAATTTTACCCAAATTTCACTTACAACTTGACATACTTGCCTTCATTATGCATCCTTGATTTTTCCATTTATGTAAACTCTCTAACCTCAACATTTGACTTGGTGTATCTTCCTGTATAATCTCTATTGTGGTATTTTTCTTGACCATACTTAAACTGTAAATTCTCCTCCTCATATTCGAAGCTTTTCACTTTTCATCTTTTATCAAGGTTTATGGAATAGTGCAATGTTTTACCTTTTAAATCTTTCTACCACTGATTAGTGCCCAAAAAGTGCTATTTTGAGCCCTATTTATTATAGGTTTTGAGTGCTTTTACATTATTACTAATCATTAATTAACAATTTTTACATTAAGATTCCCATATCCTGCGATCGCATTTTGTATGGCAAATTTTCTGATTTTGCAAGCTAATGGTGCCGGTGAGTGCGATCAAATGCGAAGAATTAGTGACTCAGCATTGCCGGATCGAGAGACGGGAAAGGAAGAAGAAGCGAAATGAAAAATGATGGAGCATTGCAATTTTGGTTCATGCGAAACCTTGTGCATCCTGCGAACCGCATTCCTCCGGCAACCTATTCTCTGCATTTCACGCCCCAGTTTTGTTACATTTTGTTTCTTCCCATTTGGTCCCTTGTAATGGCAGTTAAATGTTTTGTTATTTTGGTATTTTCCACTTGTCTTAGTGGCTATATAAGCCATTTGTATACCTGCTGATGCAGGGCGTTTTTCTTTGTAAAGAAGAAGAATTGGTGCTCAGTTCTCAGTTTTTCCTCTTTTCTCCCATTTTCCTCTCCTTTCTCGGCTACCAAACTGCTCCTTTGTGGATGACAAGGATGTGGCCTAGACCTCTTCCTCCTGAGGAGGGTTTCTTTTGACAAGTTTGGTGGCAAGCGGTCCTCTGTTTTAACGTAGGCATTTATTTTCATTTATGTTCCTATTTCTCACTCTAGGTTAGTAGAACTCCTTTGATGTGCCCTAACACATTGATGTTGGCAATCTTTTGACAGTCGGTGGATGCTTATTGCTAGATCCACTAAGATTCGTACTTGCTTTCTATTTATCCTTGCGGGTGAGATCCTTGGAGGCACGTTTTCAATGCGGGAGTATTAATGTTCGATAAATCTTTGTTTTTGAAAGGAAATTCATAGGGTTTAGTTTAAAGCTAAATGAAGATCCAGGTTCGAAATGACTATATGTCATCACTCCCAATGCGAGAAAAAGGGCCGGGGTATGTTGATTCTTTGCTTAAAACCTAAACCCGGTGGCTTGACACTTGAGGGTTATTTACATTTTTCTTTACTTATTTTATTTTTAATGCACGCATTGACTCCTGTTTTTACTGAGCACAGAAAATCGAATTAAATTCACCATTTTGACTTCACTTAAATCATTTGTACGAAGAAAACCCATTACTGTGTTCGGCCACAGAGCCGTTATCTTTGCGATAGTTTTACTATGGCGGTAGGAGGCCCACAGGTATAAATATTGATTAGGATCACCTGTTGTAGCACGAATCAACCACCTGCTGAACTTTGGTCGACAACTCCCATACTAGTTGGTATTGGGGTACTAGGTGTTAAAACACCCCCATCAACTTAATTGTTTAAGGGAAGAAGGCTACAAGACCAAACTCATTCCACCTTTATATTTTTCTTTTTATAGCTTCTTTTCTTCATTCTTTTCATCTTTCCTCATCTCAATTGATTTTCCTTTCTCAACCCTTCTTATCCCTGTAATTTGAAATAATATTCCCCCAAACTTGTCTTCTTCTATCATTGATGTATTTGTCATGTAATCTGGGCAAATAAGGGTTCTTTACTGTATGATTATGCTCAAGGGAGGATCTAGGCTTTTCATTTGCTGGTTGATGATTAAATTGGCTATTGGCTCAAATAAGGAACTAATGTGTGTGCTTATGCATATTATAAGGGTAAGCTTTAAAAGGCTCAATCTTCCAAGAATGTCCTATATCATATCTTGTTAATGGTATTGCTTAGGATTTCACCTTGACTAATAATCTAACAAGTTCTAGGACATTTGGAGATTTAATTGTGATAGATCCCAAAAGATGTCCCTAATCTTTGCACATTTGTTTCAGAGATACTTTTGACCATGTGTAGTGTTAATCTGGATTCATAATAACTAAACTGTTTACAAAAACAGAATTATAAGTCTTATTTGTTACATCAATTTGTTGCAATCTTCCTTATTCTTGAAGTTCAACACATCCATTAATATCCTTACAACTTTCATTTATTAGTTCATCTTATTCTACCCCAATTCATTTATCAAATTCTTGTTTGGTTCCTGGATATGTTGCTGTGCTATTTTACAAGTTGAATGGTTTTTTAAATCAAACATTGAATTCAAAGAAATTTAATATAGCAACAATTGAATTCTACCATAATTCCAATTATACTAAACAATTCACAGCTCATTTAGCAATTCAAAGCAAGAAAACTGGTTTCTCCATTATTTAACAAAGCTATACACTAAAAGTCGTCAATTTCTACTTATTTAAAATCAAGGAAAGAAAAATAAAATAGCCACAAAAGAAGTGCAAATTGAGAATGGACACCGAGTTTTGCAAAGGAATTTTTTATTTAAGATTTTAGGTATAAAAGAATTGGTTACAATGAGGGAAAATAGAAGAGACAATAGGGCAAGTTATTTCCTTCTTCTAACATGCCTATGGGGATGGTTCAGATTAATTTATTCAAATTTGTAACCAGCTGTAGAAGGGGAGAATTCAGGGATCTGAACTTGTGGCTACTTGGACCTGCTACCTTCCTCAACTCTATTGAATGCATATCATTCCATTGAAAGGGTCATCTGTTTAATGAGATCATTTTGTCTCTGCCCAATAGAGTTTAGAGTTCCCTCAAATCCACCATGAGCAGAGTATATTTTGATCAAATTATTATTGATCATATCCAAAATTTCAGTCCTTAATTTTTCCCTATAGTTTAAGGTTGCTTCCATTTCTTTGTCTCTATTTTCTATGAGGAGCCTTATTTCTTTTTTATGCTCTTTATACAAGTAACCAAAGGCATCTGCCTTATGCTCCATAACATCCTCTCTCTCCTTCATGATCTTTAGTAACTCACTGTCCCCCTTGAGCTGATCTAAAAGGAAAACATCTTCTCTTACCCTAAGTTCTTCACCGAGTTCTTTTTCTCTGGTTTCCCATCTACTCTTCCACTCTTCATCTCTCTGTCTAAGTGCTTCCTCCAGATTATGATCTCTTCTTTTTAGCTCAGCATCCATGTATTCATCCCGTAACTAGAGTTATATTTTCAGCTGTTTATCCCTTTCTTGCATCTCCTGTCTCATAGCTTTTAGCATCTCCACCAGTTTTGTATTGTTATCATGACGATCTGAGCTTTTAGCTTGCTCCTGATAGATTTGTCTTAAATCTAGAGATACTGTTAAAATAGGGCTCAAACCTTCTTGCCTCTGTGGATGCTCTTGAGTTGCACTATCAAACTGTATTTGCTTTATTTCTATGTTATCTCTCTCTTCTCTTTCAATTTATGCTTCTTCTTCCTTACCTTTGTTCTTAGGCCCCTTAATTACTCCTGTCAATGTCATGGGTGAGGACTTAGGATAGGTCTCTTCTTCCTTCCAGTCTCCTTCTACACCCCTAAAAATGCATAGCCTTGTGATTGAGTCTTTGGATAAGTACAGTGATCCCATGTATCCTCCTGCGCGACGCTCAAAATTGAGTTCTACATGATTTTTCAACAAGCTTGTAACCCTTCAAAATGGCATCTACTTGATCTTTGCCCTCCTTTTTCTTGACAGTACTTAAATGCTTAGAAGGTAAAATGATTGAGCAGAGGAAATAAAACTAGACCTTGGCTTGTTCAATCAACGAACCTCTTGCAATGGACTCATGTGGGTTTTTCCTGGTGGCATTCCATTTCCCTTTACCATCAGTCAGCAAATCAACAATTTTCTAGAAGTCCGGTTCCTTTACTAGTCTATTGAACTTTGAACAATTCTTCCTCTCGTTCAGTTTGTAAGTTTTTTCAATCTCCTCCCTGTTGAACGATATCCATTTATTCATGACATACACTATCTTGTCCTTTATTCCCACCATGTTTACGTAGAATTCCTTCACCACATCTACGAAACCAAGGGCCTTGTGCTCATAGAAAAGATGTCATCCTTTGCTCTCAACTATTTCCAAGAATGGAGAGATTAATTTGTTGAAACCTCTTTCGCCAATAAAGTCTCTGTGCTGTAATTTGTCCCTCCAGGTGAAATAAGCACACTCTGAGACCAAATCATTTGTTTTTTCTCCCCTTCGCTTAGCTCTAGCTTCTTAAGCTCCTCTCCTCCTCTTTACGGTTTCTTTAACTAGTTGCTCAATCTCTACTCTTGCTTCAACTCTTTCTTCTTCCTGTCCTGTTTCTGCCTGAGTTTCTTGGACTACTTCTTCCTCCATCTCGGCATACTCTTCCATCATTTCGTTCAGATTAGGAACAAGGTGCGACGACTCAGACATGGACAGAAGAATGTTTTTTTGAATCTAGGGTTTTCGAAATGAGAGAAAGAGATTTGGCGAAGAAAGATGAGTGGGTTGATTGTTTATGAGGCAGGTGGCCTTTCGGGTTTAAAAAATGATCTATTTATAGGCCAAATGTTTTGTTGTGCCCTTCATTAAATGTCGCAACAAAAACTAACCTAGGGTTTATTCCCCTTTTAATCTTATGTCGCGACATAGAGAAATAATGTCACAACATAATTTCTACAATCACTTAAAAGCTAGGTTAGTCATTTATTGTGACATAGCAAGAATGTCGCGACAAGAAAAATATGATGTTCAAGTGTATTTATGTCGTGAGAAAGAGAAATATGTTACGACAACCACTTTCTTTCAAGATCAAAGTTTAGAGCCAATTTGGTCGTGACATAGAGAAATATTGTCGCGACCTACTTCAGTCATCTCACTTGACATAATGTCGCAACATAAAGAAATATGTCGCGACATACTTCCCTGTGACTTGAAATAGGCTAATTGCACTCTTTGTCATGACACAGAGTACCAATGTCGCAGTAGAGTCGAAACAATGTCACGACAATCTTATGGTTTTCCTCAAAATTTCACACTTAACATTTTTCAATCAACACATAAATAACAGTATGCAATATTTTCCTCCCACTCAAATCATACTTGTGAAAACACATCTAATCATCATAGAATCTCAATTCAAGTATGAACAATCACATTTCATTTCTACACTTAATATAATTCAGCATGATTATCATTAAGGTAGTCAAGGAATGAGCATAACGAAACTATTTAAAATTTCTTGTTCTAAAAAAAATCACATTCCCCCAAACTTCAATTATGCATCCTCATTAAGGACAATTAGGGAAAAGAGCTTCCCCCCTTGTAGCCTTTATGCACTTTGATAAAGTCGAGGAATGATTCCAAATAAAATTCATCTCTAGTATAGCTTCTTTGTCTTGAAAAATTAACAAAATTTACTAAATAAAATTTCAAACAAAATCACAACTAAACTTCAAATACACTAAATTTAACAAAAGCAAGCTAACTATTAAAATTAAAAATTTCCTTGGGTTGCCTCCTAAGAAGTTGCTCAATTTAATGTCTCTAGCTAGACATTTGCTGCATAATGTTTTCCTTTTAGAAAAATTATCCTCTCTCTTCAAAATCCGGCATTAATATGCATTTATGTTTCCTCCAATATAATGTGTCAATATTTGACCATTCACTTTAAACTCACTTCCAGATTCAGTTTTCAGTGTCACTGCTCCAAAGGGTGTACTGGTGATTATAGTGTAAGGACCACTTCATCTTGACTTTATTTTTCCTAGAAACAACTTGAGCTTAGAATTATATAATATGACTTGTTCTCTTGCTTTGAATTCCTTTCTCAAAATTTTTTGATCATGCCACTTCTTTGTCTTATCTTTGTAGATTATGGCATTGTCATAAGCTTCATTCTTCAACTCTTTCAGTTCATTCATTTGGAGCAGTATTTCTTCTTTGGTAGCTTGAAAGTCACAATTTAGTTTATTGAGGGCTCACATAACTTTGTATTCCAATTCTAGAGGGAGATGACAAGGTTTTCCAAATACAATTATGTATGGGGACATTCCAATGGGAGTTTATTAAGTAGTTCTATAAGCTCACAATGCATCATCTAGCTTTATAGAATAGTCTTTTTTGCTTGTATTCACTATTTTCTCTAAAATTTTCTTTATCTCCCTATTGGAAATTTCTGCTTGCCCATTTGACTAAGGGTTATAAGCTAATCCCAATACATATTTGATTCCATATCTACTCATGAGTTTCACAAAAACTTTATTTTTAAAATGGCTTCCCTCATCACTAATGATTGTTTTGGGTGCTCCAAACCTACTCAAAATATTTCTTTGTATAAACCCAGCAACTGTGCTGGCATCATTTATGGGACAAGCTATTGTTTCCACCCATTTGGATACATAATCTACTGCTAGGATAATGTATAAATTTCCAAATGATGATGGAAAAGGTCCTATAAAGTCTATTCTCCACATAAAAAATCTGCACCACCTGGATTTCTTGTAGGGCATCTCATTTCTTCTGCTTATGTTGCCCATTCTCTGACATCTATCACAATGTTTTACCCATTCAAAACAGTCCTTGAATAGAGTAGGCAAATAAAAACTTGATTGGAGAATTTTATGGGTTGTTTTATCTTCTGGAAAATGTCCTCCATATGGTGATGCATGTCATTTATCAATAATTTCACGTTGTTCTGTTTCTGGTACACATGTCCTGATAATCATCTATGCTCCTCTTCTGAAAAGTAGTGGATCATCCTAAATATAGAATATGCTATTAGTTCTCAACTTTCTTTTCTGTTGGTTACTGAATTCAAATGGCATAATTCCACAAGCTAAGTAATTCACAATATCAGCATACCAGGATGTTTGGACTGATAACAAAAACAGCTGCTCATTAGGGAAGTTTTCTGCTATTTCACTTCCCTTTTCTTCTTTAGTAGTTTTTTTCCATTCTAGACAAGTGATCAGCTATCACATTGTCACTACCCTTCTTATCTTTAATTTCTAGGTCAAACTCTTACATAAATAATACCCATCTGATTAGTCTTGGTTTGACATCTTTCTTTGCCATCAGATATCTACTTATAGAGGAGTTTCCACACTTCATCAACTTTTATAAGCATAAAACAACTCTAAAATCAAGAGCATTGAAGCACAGTTTCAATTTCTCTCATTGCAGGCTCCGAATTACAAAAAAAGAAGGATGTTAAGGAAACTAAAAGAAAAATCCTAAAAATAAAATGATAGGATAAAAATCACCAGCTTGTGATGAGGGTCACCAATATCCAGCAAAGATAGTCATTAGCACTAAGGCACCATCCTTGGAAATGACACCATTTGATTCATGGCCCAGTGAGGGTATTAATCAACAAAATTTATAACCTAATACCTCATACTAGCGTAGCATAGCTACTATAGTATAGTGGTTCTAGGATTGTCCACAAATATGGGTTTTCTTTGTGAAAATGACTGAAAATAAAGCTTATACTGGTGATTTCATTTTGGATATTTGGGTTGTGATAAAAAAGTGGATTTTAGAGAGAAAATATAAATAAAAATAAATCAGAAAGTAAAATCAGGATAACATGTAAAAAGGAGAAATTCCTTAGAGTTCCAGGTCACTAGGTTTTAGGTTCCTTAGGCAAAGGAGGGGTTTTCTTTGGTCTTTTCCTCGCATTGGGGAGGATAACATATTGTTATCTCCCGAATCGTTTCTTAGTTTAGCTATAATAACTAACCCTAAATAAATGTCCTTGAAAAATGGTATTTGCTTCCCATTAATGGTCTCAGACAGTGAAGAACATCTCCTTGACTCACCTTCCAATGGTCGATAAATGATAACTGATGAACATCACTAGATCTAGTAATAAGTATCCAATGAGCCCTAAGAGCTTACCAAATACTAACCATTCAAGGTGACTCGAAGGGATTGAACCTAGGATTTGAAGGAAATAAAAACATCACCTTGAATCACGTTCTAAAAACCCATAAATGATAACTAATGAATGTCAATGGATCTAGCAATAAGCATCCATTGAACCCTAAAAGCTTATCAAATACGGATCATTCAAGGTAACTCGAAGGGATTAAAACCAATATTTGAAAAGAAACCATTAACGGTGGAAAATACCTCTGTTAAAACATGGAAAACCCCCACCTTTTCATCTGATACCTTCACCTAGTTTTCTTTACTCCAAGGCCGAAGGAGTTTCGCTGCTCCTCCTCTTCGGAGGGTTGTTTAGCTCACTTTGGCTGGAAGAGAAAATGAGAGAAAAACATAAACTTCTGCGTAAACTGAAACTATTTTTTCTTGTGAATATGAATTGAATACTTACAATGTTTCTGGGTATTTCTTTCACAAACCCAGCCACAAATTACCAGAGCTATACAACTCACCACTACTTACGAGGATAAACTGGTAAGAATAACAAAAAAAAAATATCAAAAGTCAAAGTTTGCAAGAGTTTTCGTAGGGGTTAGGAATTTTCGCAACCTAGAAGTCTATAAGGGCTGTGAAATTTCCTTGCAAGTTTCACAAGGATCTCTACATGCTGTTGCATCTTTCTTGCTTTCTTTTGGCTTGGGTGCTCTAAACTTCAACTGGATTCTTAATGCCTTGACTTGAATCCCTGTCCTTAAGATATACAGTCCCTAAAAACAACCAAACTTGCCATAAAATTTGATTAGTAGCCTTGCTAGGTCCTTAACATGCCAACTGGGTTAATTAGGCTTATTACTACACAAAAAGTGGAGTGGTAAGGGTATGAAACAACACTATTTAGGTAGTAATAAAATGTTATAGTGTTTAAGAAGGGAGAGGATGAAAGTCTCTACACTGCATGGGAAAGATACAAAAGATTACTGAAAAGATGCCCCATGCATGGAATAAATCTGACCACTCAGATGGATATTTTCTTCCATTCTATGAATTATACCTCAAAAGGTATAATTGATGTAGCCTACTATGGAGCTTTTAAAAGAAAAAGTGTTGAATAGGCAAAGAAGTTGATTGAAGACCTTGCCAAATGCAATTATAGAGATCCATTTGAGACTTGAGGAACAGCCTGGACTTAAGGAAGAGGGTATGATAGAAGTAGGCAGCATAGTTGCCATAGAAATAAAGATTGATGCATGGAAATGACAAATGAGAATCATGAGAAGAATGCACTCAATAAATGAAGTGGGATCAACTAATGAAATTGAGAAGAGGAATAGTGCTAAAGAGGGACTGGCCATGAAGTTCCTCAAGTTAGAGACACGGTATCTCGTACAATAAAGTTACAATTTTAATGACCTCAACTTGCCAACTCATTACTCACCAGAACTCAGAAACCATGAGAATTTCTCATATGGGGGAGGAGCACAACAAGGTAAAAGACCTGGGCAGAATTTTCAAGAACACTATGCTTCACCTGGGTTTCAACAAAAACAACAACAATAGCAACAAGGAAGTCAAAGAGCAAAAAATCAAGGACAAAGGAGATCTTCTTCTTTTGAAGAACATATGCTGACTTTCATTGGGGAAAATAAGAAATTTGTTGAACATTTATAGCGAAATTTATGATCTAGCGACATTCCCTAGGGCAAACTCAATTGTGTTTTAGGCTCAATACTGAAAGTATATTTCTAAAGAATGCAGGCGAAAAGTAAGGCAGTTGGCCCTAGCAATGCAAAATCAATCCAAAGATTCTTTCCCAAGTGACACAAAGAAGAATCCAAAGGATTTCATGGTGGTAACTCTAAGAAATGGAAGAGAGGTAGAAAGCAAAAAAGAAGAAGAGAAGAAAAAGAGTGAGAAAGTTGAAAATTGAAAGAGAAGAAACTGGAAAAGAAAACAAGTTGTTGATTCGGACTTGATTGCGGAGAATTTGAAAGGGCGGAGGTCACGAGACTAAGCGATGGGGTGGAAGAGAAGAATTGAAGAAGAAGAAGATAAACATGTCTACATACTGCTGTTCCTTTTCTCAAAAACCAAAAAAGCTAAAATGGAAGCAGTTCTCAGTTCTTGGATGTCTTCAAGGGAGATGAGATCAACACTACCTTTATAGAGGCATTGGCTCGAGATGCCCAGTGTATAAGTTTTTAAGGACATCACAGGCAAGAGAAATTTTGCTGAAAAATTAATTGGTGACTGACTACATGCGGTGCGGTGATCCGAGGAGATTACGGCAGGAAGATGGAATCTGGGGCTTCACTATTCCCTGCACCATTAGGAATTTTGAATTCAAGAAAGCTTTGTGTGACTCAGGAGCTAGCATTAACTTGATGCCTTTGTCAATGGTTAAGAGACTCGGTTTGGGGGAGCTTACTCCCATAGCTATGACTTTGCAAATGGAAGATAGGATTATGGAACTGACTAGAAGAGTCGCAAAGTGCATACTCATCAAAGGTGGGAAAATTCATTTTCCTATGGACTTGTAGTCTTGAATACTGAAGGAAGAACCACAGTTCACTCTACTTGGAAAACCTTTTCAACATAGACTGCCTTGATAGACGTGAAAGGAGACCTCTGGAGGTAGAGGAGAAGAAGCAAATACACTTCCAAGTTGAACTGAAAACTTAAAAGCGATGTGAGTTTAGGGAGTCCCATGTGTAGGCTTGTAGAAACTATAATTCAGTAGCCACAGAGCTGATTTTTAGTTTGTAATTTTTCATAATTCAATCAATGAAAATGAGATGAATTTCCAGTATCTTGATGATCTTGATTGTGAATTTCTGCATTCCATTTGTGAATTAAAGGAAATAGTCTTTAGTACGATTGAGAATAGTATAAAGAAGATATGCAACAATGAAGAGGAAGCAAAAGAGACAGAAACAAGTTCAAAAGGGTTAAACTTGAAGGGAATTACAGTATAGTTAAAGTATGCCTTAAAGCAGAAAAGCCAACACTGTTATTATTTGGCGCGTGGCGTGAAGAGAACAAAAAATGTTGGAGATTCTAAGAAAATACAAACAAGAAATTTTTTGGTCAATAGAAGATTTGAAAGGAATCAGTCCTTCTATTTGCATGCACAAGATCCTTAAAATTAATGCAAAAGTACCACATATAACATCAAAGAAAGAAATTTGAATCCGATGTGGAAGAAGTTATGAGAGAAAAGAAATGCGAAATATGGCTAAATGGAGTTTCATACTATCACGATGAAACACACCCAAATGTCTACTAGCCCGTTTCGACATGTTAGGGTATTTACTTAAGCATAATTTAAATGTTTCGTAGGTTAAATGCAAAACAGGAAAGCGAGAGACCGAAATTTTCCAGAAGGCCTGAGACAAAGTGTAATTTGTCAAAAAGGGATAAGTCATAAGTTAACAAGATTGAGGCGAGAAATGAAATTAAGGAAATTGATACAAATGGTTAAGAGTTTGGAGACCTTTTTGCAATAAAGGAAAATTTTGAGTATAAGAAAATGAGATAAAAATGTCGTTTTTTGGTCTCACATTGAGAGCTCCATAATGTGAAAGTATAAAGGGAAGAAAAAAGAGAAGAAAGAGGAAGAAGGGAGGACGAAAATTATGGAAACTAAGAGTTTTGTATGGATTCTTGCATACACATGACTTTAGTATGATTTTGTACAAAAGATTTTCTTGAGTATGATTATTAGGGTTTACCTTGAAGGTACAAATTAGTTCCCTTTTAGGGTTTTGTTAAGACATCCTAACTCTAAATTAGAGTTTAGTTGAAAATCCCTAGTTGATCATAATTAAATATGGAATCCTTCACAATTCCAAGTTTTGGTAGAATTGATGAATCTATGGATTCTTTGTCTATTAAAAGTATTGAGGGGGAGTTGTTGGATTTCATGTTAGTTTTATGAAGGATGTAATAGGAGTGATCTATGGAAGAAAGTGCATGAAAAATGGGAGAAAATACACATTCTGGGCATTTTCGGTGACATGTACTGGTCCACCTTGAACATGTTAGGTTCTGGTCATTTTGGGCCAACATGTACCGGTACAGGTCAGGGGTGTACCGGTACATGTGATGCTCTGTTTTCGGTTTCGACCAGTTTTTGTATTTTAGCCATAACTTGCTCATTTCTTATCCGATTTGAGTGATTCAAGTGGATAATTAAAATAAAACTTCTGAAGAAGCAACATATATAAATAGCTACCTTCTATGTTCTCTTACTTTAAGTGGCCCAAATATTCACTCAAAGAAGTGGGGCCTGTGTGCAAAACCAATTCTGCAACAGTTTGATCATAAGTGAATAATTTGGACCATTATCAGTTTGATTACTCAGGTGAGGTGAAGTTCAGTTAGTTAGAACCCTTAGCACCTTAGATTTAAATAAGTACAAATATCTAGTGTCAAATATGAGGTTAAAACCCTGGAAAAATGAGTAATACAAACTGTCCCTAGTGTAATCGGTAAATTGAATAGTTGGCATGCAAATGCCATAACTTTATTTTGGATGATCCGATTGGATTGATTCCAATTCCTAAGAAAAATAGATTCATTGAGGACAAGAGCCATGATGATGTGTGAATACACTTAAAACTCATACCGTACAAGTATCTGAAATTCCATATGGAATAGGCATGTAACTTGGAAATATGATATGAAACTTGAAAGCGAAGCTGGAAACATGAACATGAACATGAAAAGCCATATGTCATGAACACAGAATGTGATAAAGATAGGTTATCAGTTCTGAAAGATATATGATTGTATGACTACCTAGGACCAAAGAATGAATGAGTGGATGTTCTGATTAGTACTTCGGTACTCTGTTGGTGATTCACGGCCTCTGTCTGATTAGTGCTCGGCCTCCCGAATAGTACTTCGGTACCTCTGATTAGTGCTCGGCGCTCCCGATTAGTGCCCGGTGCTCTTGGTGGTGCCTACGGCACCTCAGTACTGTATTATTCGTCCCTCATTTCTTACTTAGTTGGTCTAGGTAGTCGGATAGACATATGATAAGACCTTTGAATAAAGAATAAGAGTAAAGATCAGATGTACCTGCCGTATGCATTGTGTAGTACCTACGGGCCTCACGTATCCCAGTAATCTCAGTAGTACCCACAGGTACTCTCGTATTTGAAAAATAAGCATAAGTTCTGTAATATAAGTATAAGTCCGGTCGACACCTCCCAAGGTGCTTTAAATATAATGAATCTGTGTAGTACCTATGGGTACTTTTTGTATACTAATAAGTTCGTAACTCTATGGGAGTCATCGGGCTGTGCGCACATTATAAGTATAAGTTACGAATAAGAATAAGCTTTGTAATACGAGAGTCCCGAATGAACATCACGTCTGTTATAAGTATAAGCTACGCATAAGAAGAAACTACGCATGGCTCTACGGGATCCAGAAATAAGTATAAGTCCGGTATTTTCGGGCACTCAGTATCGATTAAAACAAGTATAAATTTGATGGTACCTAAAAATTTGCTCGTATCAGTAAGTAAGTGATAAGTTACGTAGTACCTACAGATTACTCTCTGTATGTTGATAAAATAGTATGTATGCGTATGATCGTACTTGTGTGGACTAATCATCATACCAGTATGTCATGTAATTGCGAGTGTATTTACGACATCGTACCTACGGGTGCAGCCATTATAGAATCAATTCCATAACACAAGTATGGACAAGATGGGACAGGAATAAACATGACAGTGCAGATCCATTAGAGACTAAGTATATATACGCCAAGACCAATTATAAGATCAGAAATGTCACATGTATAAGTTGGTAATACAAGTATAAGTTCCAGTAAGACCGGAGGATATGCTTCATAGTACAGAGTATAAGATCTGAGCACAGGTATTAAGTTTGTAGTTCTTACGGGTACTTCGGTATAGGATAAGTTCCACTTAATGCCAGTATCGTTCTGTAACTATCTCATGAGCCTCTGAGTACCTCCGAATAGAGGTGTAAACTCCGTAGTAAGTATAACCCTATGGTATAAGCATAAGTTACATGCTCTGGGAGGTAAGAGATAGATATAGTACCGATGCGTGTATAAGTACCTCTTATATAAGTATAAGCTCACATGCTCTACGGAGATCTGAACAAGTACAAAGAGCGGATAGAAGTATGAGTACGTGATAAGTACTTCCGTCTTGAAGTACTTTATGTATAAGTTCGAGTCTTAGTATGAGAATACGAATAAATCTGTCCCTCGGGAGATTGGAATAAGAATAAGTCACTCATGGTGTGCGTCTGAGTAAGTACAATATCAGAATGTTATAAGTATAAGTTCGAGGATGAAATAAGTCTCCCATAAGTGTAAGATCTGAGTAAGTTATAAGTTGCTCTAAGTATAAGTTCGATACGATTAGATGATATACTCATGGGAGATGTAGAATACATTAAAGTCATAGTACAAAGTAAAAGCGGAATTATGTCAATGATATAAATAGGAAAACGACCACGAAAACCGAGAAAGTCATGATACATGTAAAGAGCGAATTGGGATGACTTGCCCTTGTATATGTCTCTAAGTTTATAAGACATATAGTCGGCTGTTATACATTTGGATTAATGATTCACTTGAAGATTTTTATATCATTTTACATTTATATATTTATCATGATTCGGTTTAAGTGCATAATGTATCAATTATAAGTTATAGATATGTTTCCCTTTCAAGGCGTAAAAACTATGCGGGTTCTAATCGTCTGCAGGTATAGGAAAGGCATTCTGCGACATCACGCCTGGCCCCAGACTGACACACTGTTGAGGGTTCATCCTGATGGGATTCGTACTCACGGTTGTAAATGTAAAAGTCACAGTTTTGTATTTGTAAAAAAAAAAGAAAAAAGAAAAAAAAAAAAAAAAGAAAAAAATGGGACTCGATGTAGTATTATTATAGATTTTGATGGACACCTCAGGTGGTAATGCTTTTGATATGTATATGATATTCTGATTACGTATAAGATCACGGGCCATACAATTGCAGTTATGTTTAAAAAAAATCGAACAAAAGTCCGGTATATGAATCTCGCACCCCGAACTCGGTTCGGATCCTCCAATCGGGTCGGATCGGGAATCGGGGTGTGACATGCAATCTCAGATAACCCTTGGGTGAGCCTAGTTCATGTGGTTCCCAAGAAAGGTGGATTCACTGTGATAAAAAATGAGAATAATGAATTAATTCCTACAAGAACCATGACAGGATGGAGGGTGTGTATTGACTACAGAAAACTAAATCTTGCTACCATAAGGATCATTATCCTCTACCTTTCATTGACCCAAATGTTGGGCGGGTTGCTTTGAGGACATCCCCATTGTTTTCTTGGTCAGATCTTTTAGTTATAACCAGATTGCTATATTTACCAGGATCGAAGACTACATTTACATTTCTTATGGCACCTTTGCTTTGAGAAAGGATGCCATTTGGATTATCTGATACTCACACCACCTTCCAAAATTCATGAGTGTTTTATGTTTCAGATTTGGTGGAAAGTATATAAAAATTTTCATGGATGACTTCTCGATGTATTGATCGATTTTGAAAATGTCGAGAATTTGAAACAATACTTCAAGGTGTCAGACAAGAATCAGCTACGAATTGGGAAAATGTCATTTCATGAGTAACGAAGAATTGTCTTAGGACACGAATTTTTACAGCCGGATTAAAGTAGGCGAAGCGAGTTTCTATCATAAGAGCTCTGCCTCACAATGATGAAAGGGATAAAAAGTTTCTTGGGACATGTTGGTTTTTACAGGAGATTCATAAAGGACTTCTCAAAAATCTGTAGACCATTATGCAAATTGCTTGAAAAAGATACAAAGTTTGATTTTGATGAATTGTGCCAAGATGCATTTTATGAAATTAAATCCAGATTGGTTATAGCCCCCATTATGGTAACACTAGATTGGAACAAGGAATTTGAAATTATGAGTGATACTAGTGATTATGCAATGGGAGTTGTATTGGGACAAAGAACATAGAAGATATTCAAGGCCATATACTATGCTAGAAAAACCTTCAATTAAGTACAAGAGAATTACTCTACAACTGAAAAAGATATGTTGGCACTGGTGTTTACTTGTGAAAAATTTAGGCCTTACATATTGGGGTCCCATGTTCTAATACACACTGATCATGTTGCAATTAGATATCTGAGGCAAAGAAAAATGCGAAAGCAAGACTGATCAGATGGGTATTATTGCTACAATAGTTTGATCTGGAAATTAAAGACAAGAAGGGTAGTGACAGTGTGATAGCTGATCACTTGTCTATACTGGAAAAAACTACCGAAGAAGAAAATTGAGGTGAAATAACAAAAAAGTTTTTTGATGAGCAGCTATATTTGTTATTAGTCCAAACATCCTGGAATGCTGATATTGTGAATTAGCAACACATTGGAATTATGCCATAGATTCAATGACCAATAGAGATCAGGATTGAAATGATGGCAGTTCTACTATTTGGGATGATCCAGTCCTTTTCAGGAGAGGAGTAGATATGATTATCAGGAGATGTGTTCTAGAAACAGAACAAGGTGAAATCATCGATAAATTCCATGCATCTCCAAATACAAAGAAATATTTTTAGTAGGTTTGGAGCACCTAGAACAATTATTAGTGATGAGGTAAGCCATTTTTTTCAAAAATTTTTTACCAAAACTCATGGCAAATATGGGTCTAGAGCATGTAATGGGATTGCTTATCACCCTCGATCAAATGGGTAGAGAAAGTTCCAACATGGAAATAAAGAAAATTGCAGAAAGCGATGAATCTGACTAGAAAAGATTGGTCTATAAAGCTAGATGATGCATTGTGGGCTTATAGAACTGCTTACAAAACTCCCATTGGAATGTCCCCATACAAAATTGTATTTGAAAAACCTTGTCATCTCCCTCTAGAACTGGAATACAAAGCTATGTGGGCCATGAAGAAACTGAATTTTGATTTTCAAGTTGCCAAGGAAGAAAGATTACTCCAAATGAATGAGCCCGGAAGAGTTGAAAGAAACATGATGTTGCGAAGATCTAAAGATAAGACAAAGAAGTGGCATGATTAGAAGATTTTGAGGAAGGAATTCAAAGTAGGGGAACAAGTCCTATTATACAATTCCAAGCTCAAGCTATTTCTAGGAGAACTGAAGTTAAGATGGAGTGGTCCTTACACAGTAGTGGCAAGTACTCCCTTTAGAGCAGTAACACTGAACACTGATTCTGGAAGTGGGTTGAAAGTGAATGGTCAGAGATTGAAGCATTACCTTAGAAGAAGCTTAAATGAAGATTGATCCAGATTTGAAAGGAGAGGAGAATTTTGATGAAAAGAAAACATTCTCTGACAAATGTCTAATTAAATTAAAGCCCGACGACTTCTTAGGAGGCAACCCAAGCAAATTTTAATTTTCATAGCTAGCTTGTTTTGGTTAAATTTTGTGTGTTTGAAGTTTAGTTTTAATTTTGTTTGAATTTTTATGTGTTGTTTTTGCTGATTTTTCAGGGACAGTGAAGCTAAATTAGAAATGGATTTTATTATAAAGCACATTCTCTCAAACTGATTATGTAGAAAATGCTACAAGGGGGAGTATTTCCATTTCACTAACTTGCTCTTTAATGATAATGCATAGTTGAAGTTTAGGGGAATGTAATTTTGTTTAGAGTAGAAAATGAATAGTAGCTTTGTTGTTCTCATTCTTTGAATACTTTGAATATCATCTCGTCGAATCATCTTGAGTGAAGAAATGAAATGTGATTATTCATACTTGAATTGTGGTTCTTTGATGATTAGATGTGTTTTCACAAGTATGTTATGATTGGTATGAAGGAATGCATAGTACTTTGAATGTTACTTGAATGAAAAATGTTAATTGTGCCATTATGAGAAAATTATTTTTTTCATTGTCACGACATATTTCTCTTTGTTGCGACAATATTACCAAAACTCAGTTGCAAGCGACAAAGACTGGGTTAGTCTTTTAAAAGCAGTAGGAAATTATGTTGCAACATAAAATTTTTATGTCGCTACATCATTTAACTGGAGAAGCAAAAACTGTGTCACGACAATGTTTTTCCTTGTCGTGACAACATTTGATTTGGTGATCCACCATCTTTTCACAATGTCGCGACCAAGTTGGCACAGGCGATATTGAAAGAGTATTTGCGAAAGATTTTCTCTTTTGTTCTGCAACCTGTATTACCTTGAACATCCATTTTTTATGTCATGGCATGTTGCTATTTCCTATGAGAACTGACTAATTTTAATTGATTTCAAAAAATATGTTGCGACATTATTTTTCTATGTCGCGACATAAAATTAAAAAGGCAATAAACCCTAGGTTAGTTTTAATTTGTTGTGACATTTAATGATTGTACAACAAATATTTGGCCTATAAATAGATGAATTTTGAAACCTAAAAGTTTACCTACCTTATAAACCATCAACCCACTCCCTTTTCTTCACCAAATCTCTTCCTCTCCTTTCGAAAACCCTAGATCCCCCAAAGCTCTCTTCTGACAATGTCTAAGCCGTCGAACCTTGTTCCTAACCTAAAGAAATGATGGAAGAGTATGCCAAGAGGGAGGAAGAAGCAGTCCAAGCGACTCAAGAAGAAATAGGGTAGGAAGAAGAAAGAGTTGAAGCTAGAGCAGAGCTTGAGCAGCCAGTGGAAGAAACAAGAAAGAGGAAGAGGGGAGCTGAAGAAGCTGGAGTTGAGCATAGTGAGGAAAAAGAAAGCGATTGAGTCTCAGAGCTGGCTTATTTCGCCTGGAGGGATAAATTACAGCATAGAGATGTCATAGGCGAAAGGGTTTGATGAGTGGATCTCCCTTCAAGTTGTGACAAGGGATGGCATATGCACATGAGCTGGGGCTCCCTCTTAGTGGAATGGGGACCAAGACAGTATATGTTAGAGAGTATGGATATCCTTCGAGTGGGAGTAGATCATCAGGCCACCACAATCGAACGAGAGAAAAATGGTTGGATTAAGCGGGTGGAAGGAATAAGACTTCCAAAAGATTGTAGATTTGCTAACTAAGGGCAAAGGAAAGTGGAATTCCACTAGGAAAAACCCACATGAGTCCATCGTAAGAGGAGCATTGACTGAACAAGAAAAGGTTTGGTTTTATTTCATTTGTTCAATTATCTTACCCAGTAAGCATTTGGAGTACCATGGATGGAGTTTTTAATAGCCATATTGAAAGAATTATAAGTTCAGTGTTGGAAAGATAATAGAAAACTCAATTTTGAGTTATCAAAGGTGGGTACATTGGATTGGTACCTCATTTAGCATTGATCACTAGGCTTTGTATCGTGGGTGGTGTAGAAGCGATTGCGGAGGGAAGAAGAGCACGCTGAGACTTCACCTTTGTGCCATGGGGAATCTGAGGCTAACAAGTGGTAGGAAAGAAGATGAAGTTAGAGAGGAAGAGAACATAGAAGTCAATCAGATACAGATTGATAGTGCAGCTTAAGAGCAAGAACAAAGGTAGAACAATTTAAGGCCAATTCTTACCCTTTCCCTAGATTTGAGACAAGCCCATCAGGAGCAAGCTGGAAGCTCACAACATCAGGGTATGAATATTGAATTGATGGAAATGTTAAAGGCTATGAGACAAGAGATGCAAGAGAGGGACATCCAGTTGAAAATCCAACTCCAACTCAGGGATGAGTATATGGATGCTGAAATTTAAAGGATCAGTCATTTAGTTAGTGTGCCCACGGTAGGGTGATCAGGAATCAACCAGAGATTTATATCCTGCTCTCCTCCCTCTCGCGTGAATCAGCTACTGCAATATAGTGGTCTAGGAATTCGAACACAAGGATGGGTTTCTTCGATACAAATGACTAACTGATTCGGTACCCTAGTAAGCTGACTAAAATCAACAAAATTTATATACACCTAGTTCCTACTCTTTATAGTAGTCAAGCTCTTTGCGATCTGATAAGTCTAAGATCGAACCACGAGGATGGGTTTCATCCTAAAAATGGTTGCATCGATTGCATGAAGGAGTAAGGCTTTTCTATTTGGACTCTTTGGATTTGGGTTTCAAAAAACGAGTGGGAATGGTTTGAAAGCGAGGTATAAAAACTGAAAGTTAAAGTGTGAAAAAGTTAACTTTGAAGAATTAGGTCACTAACCCAGCAGAGTTAGGGCAAACAAGTGTCCTCGGGTTTTATCCTCGCGTTATGACATGCAACATATAGTCCATGGCATAGCAGGATCTACTATTTAACTAAGCGAGCCTCACCCATGAAACATCTCTATTTGAGTCAAAGCAGGTACACTTATCTGATTATGGCCCCTTTTAGTTAAAACCAACATTAAATTATCATTGAAACTCGTAAAGACCATCTAAAGACAACGTTCTCCTCTCACCCGAGCCTTTATCCTTGCATGGGAGAGTATTGGCCAAAATATGCTGATAAATGTTATTCAACCACAATTTGAAGAACCTAACGTGTAAATATTATCTCGGAGGCTGCAAAACCATACAAGAACAAGCAGGTCTAAGCATGGAGTATTTGCGAATCAATAACATCACATGTTATGCAACTAAGTTTGAGAATAGAACTTCATAAATACACTGCAGTAGCTTTTAATACAAGAGGATAGCATGCATATGCCCTTTGCTGACCTAGCTTAGCTACTCTTTCAAAAGAAAGGAAACAGCAGAAGCATCCTCATGAGTTGTCATCCTCGAGAGGTGTGTTTGGCAATAGGAAGGAAAAGAGAAGAAAAAGAAATAAAAGCAAAACCTAAAATAAAAGACTTTGTTGTAAAAATAAAAACTTACAATATCTTCTCCCAATTGTTCCTCGACTCTTTACACTTTCTTACAAGCAAAGGGGTTTATATAGGCCTCCTCGAGGTATGAAAATACAAAAAAACCTATCAACATTAAAGTGCATTGGACATTCAGCCAATACACCAAGTTTGGGCGGTTTGCGTGAGTACAAAACATGTGAGGCATGTTTCGCTGAGTGGGAATTTCGCTAACTAGCGAAATCAACAGGTCTAGCGAAAACATGAAATTTCGCTAAGGATGGAAAATTTCGCTAGCTAGCGAGGAATTTCGCTAAGCCATGGCATTCTTGTGTGTAGAAATCAGGTTTTTCGCTAAAGAAGACAGTGCTGGCGAGAGTGGGGATGATTTGCTTGAAATTTGGTGTTTTCGGCTAAGGTTGCGAATTTTGGCTGGGTTGCGAAATTTTTCGCGATCTAGCAATTACCCCGTAAGCTTAGCGAAAATTCGGCTTTATTTGATCCTTCCTTTGTTGCCTCTGTCTTGATTGCATCATTTTCTTCATCTTGCCTTGGTTTCCTCATTGATTCTTGGGCGATTGATGGTGAGACTTGAGTTGAGCTATGATTCATCATTCATCTCGACATTGAACTCCAAAGTCTTGCAGCTTCTTGAAAACAGCGAAAATACTCTAAATGGCATAAGTACTACTAAAGAAGACTAGAACACTTCAATTGGTATATATGACACTTGATTGAATATACAAGCACTCAAAACCTATCTAATATAGGGTTCAAAGTACACTTTTGGGCATTAATCACTAACAGCTTAGTTGCTAATTACGCCCATATTTGAAGCAAGGAGATGCATGTATTGATTTGCAAAAGTTATGATTAAAGGTTTACCACCTCAAACATTTACCTTAACAGAAATTGAAATCAAAGTTGTAAACCGATATGAAGAATCAAAACCATCACAGAACAATTCGAAGTCGATATTGGATCCATAATTCTCAACTTGAATTTCCACCTAAGTCTAATGGTTCTTTTTTGTAACTTGAATTAAGCCAATAAAGCGCAAAATTGCCACCTGCTGACCTAGCAGCGACATGGCCTTAAGTTGGTGAACCAGCTGGTGGACTGGATTACCTTTTCTTTCTTTATTCATCTACATCGTGAGTGCAATGCTTAAATCCGACTTCACGAGAAGTCGGGTATGGCAGGGGGTCCGCCGATGACTCCCGACGATTAGGAGTTTAGGGCATCAAGCCAAAAGATCAATGACCACTAACTCCAGGCTTCTGGGACTCAGAATGACGAAAATTCAGCACCCACAAGTCATTAAGCTTCACCTATCACCCATCATAACGTGTCGATGACTCCCGGCCCGATTAAGGCTTAGGGCATCGGGTTTCAAAACTTCGCCATACCCCTCGGGCCGTCTTCGGGTTTCATGAATTTCAAAACTTATTTTTCTTTTTCTTTTTTCTTTTTCTTTTTCTTTCTACTTTTTCTTTTCTTTTCCTTTTGGAAGACAACATTGGTCTTAGATGTAGGTAACTTCAGAAAACTATCCTAGGTAGCCAACATACCTAAAGTGGAAGCTGACGAGAAAGAAGGCCTTTGTTTCTGACTATTGGAGCAAATACAGGTGCGGAGTGTGTGAATTAGCATAAGGGAGAAATTTCAAGTTGAGCATGCGGGAACTCAGTGATAAAAATTGTCTCGACATGATTTCATCACTGCTTTTATAAGTGACAAATAGTGATTCAATTTTCCAACATGACAGTTCGAATTGTCCATTATAACAATTTGGTGTTCAATTGAAAGAAAAACACATTAAACCTAGTGGAGCCTGAAACATGATATCCTGGTGTATATATAAAAATTTGAGAATAGCTTTTGATATAGCAAAATGTTCAATAGCGATACAAGCTAAAACCTTGACTTCTCACTGCTACTATGGCTAATACATAAATCTAGCAGGGGTAGTAGGCGGAGTTGATAAAGGCAGTAAATAAGCAAAATCAAAAAAACCTAACCACCTGCTCTTGTGGTGGTGGTGGTGAGTAGACTGAAAGCTACTTTGCTTGTTGCTAGCCGGAACATCGATGAAGGCTGCGTGATGGTGGGCTCCTCTCGTACGACCCGGGAACATGAGGAAGACCCCGGTGGGTCATAATCTGGTCGACATAGAATTAGCTAGCGGGCGACCTCGATCTGGCGACTGTGTAGGCTGAAGTGAGCGAGATGGCATCCATCACACCCATTATCTCCCTCGGTGGCATGGATGTCTTTCCGTTGAATGATGTCTCTTGGGAATAGGAAGGCCACTGCCGGAGTATCTCGCTGCGTTTGCGATGTAGTATGGAGGAGATGGGAGGTGAAACGATCACGGAATGGGAGTCTCATGCCTCGGGCTCGAGGGACGGGCATATCATCGTATGGTGGTCTCGGTATCCCCGAGCCGTGCCTCTCCTGGTCTGTGGTCGTGTGGAATGAGGGCAGACATAGTCTTGGTCTTGACCTCCTGTGAAGGCATCTAGCTCTCTCATCTCAGGCCTTTTGTGAATACGGGAATCTGCATACGCTCGAGAACATAGCGAGGAGGAGTCTCGGCATCGGTAAGTGGGATGCTCAGCTGGTCGGTTCTTTTCGATGGACCTTCTCCTCAAATGCAAAGGAGGCCATCACAAAAACAGAGGGTGAGACCAAAATCCCCTGAGATCAGTTAAAGTGCCTCAGGGATGGCTCCCCTCCTCACGCACGTAATCGCTGCTGGAGAGACAACGAGATACGTAGCGGATGTGGTCGATGTGACGATCGTGACGCCTCCTGGCAGAATCTTGGACCCGGTGTTATCTCGGCGGTGCCGGACCATCTCCACAGTGGCGGTGAGCCCAGCTTCATCAACCTCTGAATTGTGATATCGCGTGATCCAATCTTCTTTGGCTCTCCGGGTGCTGTAGTACAGGCGGTCATCTATCTTGACCCGAATCTCTAGTGGAATGTCTGTGCTCCTGGATGTCATAGAGTGGTGACTGAGTACCACTCTCGGGTAATAAAACTGTCGCGGAGTCATGAAGGGTAGGGTGTTGAATCCTGCCGTCGATCTCGAAGACTCCGGAGTATCTAAGTCGACTCTCGTGCGGAGATATCATAAATGACTCTGATCAAACTCTCTCTGGCTGAATTGTGCATTCTGCGATGGGTTCCATACAATAGTGGCCTCTGATCTCGGCGCGACTAATTTGTGGTGATAAGTCGCCTCTTGTAAGTACCAGATGCTTGGAGATGGTGGGGGCTGGTGGAAGAGGAAGAATGGCTTCCTTTGGGCCAGTGTGTGGGCGCAGAGAGTGATTCCCCTCTAACTCTCTGCTCATTAAAGATCTGGGCGATGGGGCAGGGTCCCATCAGAACCGATCACGTCTAAATCCAGAACTGGGAGGCGCCTCGGGAGCCGGTGATGATCTGGGAGCGGGACTGAGGTGAGAAACTCTCGGCGTCTTTGAATCTCACGAGGCGAAGGCGGGACCCACCGTCTGGAGCCATATCACGATGTCGAAGTAAAATACTCGAAAGGGCTCGACTCAACGAAATATAAGCTGGCACACCTTGTGTCTCTTTGGGCAGAGCTCCTGGAGCTCTTTGAACCACCTGAAGTAATGGCGAATTGGGGCTCAGTGTGGTGGATGGCTGAACTAACCAAACAAGGCTCGGAAATGGTGTTGGATCTTGGCGAGCACCAGTGAGGCCCGAACCGGGGCACGTGATAATGAAAACAGTGGGGCGTGGGCAATCGAGGGCTCGTGCGTGCGTGGTGGAAGCTCACTGAAGGCTCGGTCAGGGCTGGTGCGTGCGTGTGGGGATGGCTATACAGAAACTTCGGTCGAGCTGGCTTCGGGGTGTAGAAATTGGTGCTTTCGGTCCCAGCCGGACTGCAGGCTCCGGCGATGGGGCTGGGCGCGGTCGGCGGGACAGTCCGGCGGCTGACGGGAGAGAGCTGGGACTCGAGGCCGGCGGGAGCTGGGACAAGCTGGGAGGAGAATGTGAAGTGGCAGTGCAGCCAACCCTCCTGTTTATATAAGCTTAACGGCGTAGAAGAGGTCATTCGCCAATTTTCGCTATTTTTAATTTGGCTCCTTTAATTCTGCTTTGCAATTCGAATTTTCGAGATTAAAATGAAAATTATATAGTATAAAAGTAAAAATTAAAATTAAAATTAGAATGAAATATATCAGACCATTTAATATAAAGATAATATAAAATGCCTGACTTGCTAAAGAAATGGAAAGAATTTGCTTAATTAGGAAACATCACCAAAAATAGCTAAAAATGAAATTGACTAAAATAAAAAAAAACAAAAATTGTTGAGCGCAATTTGGTTTTTGAGAACACCAAACAGTTCAATATACCAAAATTACTCAAGGAGGGTCAAGGAGGATGATCTCCTCGACCGTACGATTGCACCAGGCTAATTCCATGGTTTTGGTGCCCCGAGTTTTGTCTTGTTCCTCGGTGATGGTACATTTGAATTAGACAATTGGCTTCTTTGTTGGTGTTGTTGGCAAGACCAATTCTTAACTAATCTCTATGGGTAATTACTCCTTGCATTTCACAGTCAGCGTGTTTTCTGCTGCGATCGAATTGAAACAACCTCGTTGGAATTTGATTTTGGTTTACAGCAACTCATGTTTGTTGTTGAATGAAAGATATTGACTCGTGGTCATGTTACCAAAAAGTTAGTGCATGACTCCATTCCGACGTTTATTATTGCATTAGCAGTGGCCAGAAATGGTCTTCCTAAGATGATTGGTACATGATTAGGTTCACTAGCAATTGGTTGATGTCAGTACCCACCAATCTTGGGTAGTAGAATTTGTCTATCTTCACTAAGACATCCTCAACTATCCCTTAGGGTTTTCACGGATCTATCGGTAATGAGAGGTGTGATGTTGGTAGGTTTAAGTTCACCTAAACCTAGCTGCTTGTATACAGAATACGGCATTAGGTCACGTGGCTCCCTAAATCAAGCAAGGTTTTTCTGTACAATTCCCGCAGTATTGGCGAAATTGTGGGAGATCCGGGATCTTTGTATTTGTGAATTATTTGCTTTGAATTATGTGACATGTTCAGTGAGAAATGCTTTCTTCTCAATGCCTAATCCTTCTTGATTGTCGCAAAAAGATCTTTCAAAAATTTTGCATAAGCGGGGACTTGTTTGATTAGGTCCGGTAAAAGGTATGTTAACCTTCACTTGCCTTAAAACCTCGAATGCATGTGATGGAGTTTGCCTTCTTCTTTCCTCTAAGTGCTTGTGGAAATGGAGGTGGTATGCGGTATTTCATTGAATCCTCCTCTAGGAGAGGTTGCAATTCTTCTCCCTGCCTAGGTTCTTCAACAGGTTTTGGCATAGGCTGATCAACCTCTTTTCCACTTCTCAGGGTGATTATGGCCTTAACCTCATCCATTCCTGAATTGTTGGATAATCTACCTCATGAATTCCTTTAGGATTTGGGCCATTTGTGATGACCTCCCTTTCTCTTGTACCTCTAGCAACTTGTTAATCTTGGTGATTGAATGCGTGAAGTACATCAATTTTACAGTTGAGGTTGCTCGAAGCCCACGTCCCCATTCTCTTGTTCGGTGTACTCTCTACAATTATCTATCCTTTATTGCGGTTACGTTGATTCCTTTTGTTATGACAAAGTTGCCCACCACCTTACTCAAATTCAATATGGCTTGCTCTCTTGGAGAAGAGGATGGTGGTTGTTGTGACTATGAGGGAAACAGGCGAGGTTTGGCACGGGAGTACGTAAGCGGGGGTTGGGTCTCCATCACCAGATTAGGGTGATTCCTCAATTTAGGTGTAGGTATTACCATATGGAGCATTAGTTGTTGTGGCTTGTATTGTCCTGGTGTTTGCATTCGACATCAAATCCTTCCGCTGCGGGGCCATAGGACCTTTGTGCAATTTGGAGTGCGGGGATTGGAAATTGGTGCGGGTTAGGCGTGCGGGATTTTAGGTCCTTTGCATGCACCTCTTGGGTGTTGCCTTCAAGTTCCTCAGCTTTCTAGCTAGGGTTGAAATCCTAGCCCTCATCTCTCCTAGCCAGTGGTGCATACATCCCACCCCTTTGGTTGGCTAGTGGTTTCATCCTATCAGTTTCTCTAGGGTTAAGCTCATCCCAACCCTTAGAAGTTTCAGCCACGTAATTTAAGAAATCCATGGCTTCATCCCGGGATGTTTGCTTAAAAATCTCCCCACACATGGTTTCTAAGGTTACCTCATGGCGGAGACATACCACCATAAAAAGTGGTTCTAACATCCAAGTGTCAAACCCATGGTGTGGACATGCACTGATGGTTTCCATAAATCTCTCCCAACACTGGTAAAATCTCTCACCATCATGAGCTGCAAAAGTGTAGATTTGTCTTTTCAAATTATTGGTCTTGTGAGCGAAGAACTTTTCAAGAGTCGACCTGCATGCTTCGGTGATTTCTAATGGTTGACTCTCAAATGGGTTGAGCCATATCTTGGCCTTGTCATGAGTCGGTCGATGCCTTTAGCTTCAGCAAATCCATGTCCATCATACCTTCCTTAAGGTAGTGCAAACCTCTTCAAAATCCCCTAATATGGTGTATGGATTTTCATTTTCCATACCATGATATGTGGGAGTAGAGGTACAATATGGCCTCAAGCCATCTTCGACGGGAGGATGATACGGGATGGGGCACTAACTCTAGGAGGGTGGATGCTTGATCCTCATGGTTCTATAGGCATTTGGATTCATGGGGTTCCTGGTTGGCTCTGTTGTTCCTCAGGTATGGGATCCATGGTATCGGTTGGTACACTAACCGCTCATTTGGATTCGATTTATTGTACCTATCTATTGATCTACGAAGTGTCTCTATCCGCTGTTGCATAAACACACATTTACAAAATTGTAGAACAACAAACAACAAACAACTTACAAAAAGATTAAAATTAACTATAACAATAAGCTATTTGAATGGCAGGCGGATCAAAAAGCTGGCTTGATGCGATTACGCTAATTGCTAAGCGCGGTTCACAGGCGGAGTTGCGAGATAAAGAGTTACCTTCACTTGGGATGTTGATCACAAGTACTCCTCAACTTACCATTTGTAGTTTGGCACCATCCCCGGCAACGGCGCCATTTGATTCGTGCCACAGTAGGTTGAGCTAAAATCAACAAAATTTATATACACCTAAGTTCCTACTATTTTGCCGTGGTATTTCTTGCGATATAGTGAGTCTAGGATCGGGCTCTGGGGATAGGTTTCATCCTAAAATGGTTTGCATCAGTGCATGAGTAAGGCTTTCTATTTGGACTCTTTGGATTTGGGTTTCCAAAAGCATTGAATGGTTTGGCGAAATTATAAAAACTGAAAGTTAAAGTGTGAAAAAGTTAACTTTGAAGAATTAGGTCACTAACTTGGCAAGTTAGGGCAAACAAGTAATCTCGGGTTTTATCCTCGGTATGACATGCAACATATAGTCAGCATAGCAGGATCTATGTTAACTAGAAAACCTCACCCATGGAAACATCTCTATTTGAATTAAACGGTATGCAGTTATGGCCCTTTTAGTTTAAAACCTAACATTAAATTATCATTTCGGAGGCTCGTAAAGACCATCTAAAGAACAGCAGTGCATCTCTCACACGAGCACTTTGCATCCTAAAACATGGAGAGTATTAGCCAAAGTAATACTTAATTAAATGTTATTTAACCTAATTTGAAGAACACAACATGTAAATATTATCTCGGAGGGCTCGTAAAAACCATCTAAAGAACAACAGTCCTAAAGCATTGAGTAATGGCCAGTAATAACATCCCATGTTATGCAACATGTTTTGAGAATAAGAGCCATAAATACACTGCAGTAGCTTTTTAATACAAGGAATGACATGCATATGCCCCATACCAAGCTAGCTTCCTTCTGTTCCAAAGAAAGGAGAGCAGCGAAGCATCTCTTGAGTTGTCATCCTCGAGATTGTGTTTAGCAACCGGGAAAGGAAGAAGAAAGAGAGAGAAGAGAAGAAATAAAACAAAACCTAAAATAAAAGACTTTGTTACAAAAATAAAAAACACAAAAAATATCTTCTCTCCCAAATTGTTCCTCAACTCTTTACACTTTGTACAAAACAAGGGGTTTATATAGGCCTCCTCAAGGTATGAAAATGCAAAAACCTATCAACATGGCTAAGTTGTTGGACAATTAAGTAATACACCAAGTTTGGAGCGGTTTGCATTAATTACAAAACATGTGAGGCATCGATTTTAGCTAAGTACAGGAATTTCGCTAACTAGCGAAGAATCAGCAGTCTAAGCGAAAACATGAAAATTCGCTAAGGATGGAAAATTTAGCTAGCTAGCATGACAATTTATTAAGCTAGCGAAATTCTTGTGTGCTTAATCGGGTTTTCGCTGAGAAACGGTGCTAAGCGAGTGGGATGGGTCTAAGCGAAATTTGGTGTTTAAGCTAAGGTTACGAAATTTCATGATCTAGCGAAAATTTATATAACTCTGCTTGAAATTCAGCATTGATCCTTCCTTGCATTTCTCCTGTCTTCAAGTTGCATCACACATTTTCTTCATCTTGCCTTGGTTTTCTCATTGATTCTTGGGCCGATTGGTGGACAGTTGAGCTTCATGATTCATCATTCATCTCGACATTGAACTCAAAGTGTGCAAAAGCACACCAAAACAGCCAAAGCCACTCTCTAAATGGCATAAAGTACTACTAAGAAGACTAGAACACTTCAATTGGTATATATGACATGATTAATGTACAAAAAGCACTCAAAACCTATCTAATATAGGGTTCAAAATTGCACTTTTTGGGCATTAATCACTAACAGTGAAGGCAAAAATTGGTGAATTAAATTTGGATTTTTAAGGTTTGGCCAAACGAGGGGGTTTGGGTGTTCAGCAGTGAAGCTAAAACAAGAAAAGCTGTAAAATAGGAACCCTTGAAGTCATTAGGCCAGTTTGGGGTTTCAAGGTAACCACATGTCCTGAATTATTTTCCTCGCGTTGGGGGCATGACATATAGTCATTTCGAGCCGGATCTTCATTTAGCTTTAAAAACTAAACCTATGATTTTCCCTTTTGAAACATAGCATTTAAATGGGCATAAATGTCGCGTTAAACACATCTGACCTATAAATCTTGGGGAGGCAATCGCGAGCCTCGTGGATCTAGTGAAAGTATCAGTGAACCCAACTGCAAATACACATTAAAGAGGCATGCTTAGAGATTTTAACCCTAATTGAGAAGCGGAACACAAACAACCATGGCTCAATGCGTTAAGCAGGGCCAGTGGGTTGCCTCCACCTAGCCATGACCATCCTGCTTCCAAGGGAAGAGGGTGTGGGCTGTCTCTGAGTTGTCATCCTCAGGAGAATTGTTTAACAGCCGAAAAATGGAAAGAAAAGGGAAAGAAAAAGGAAAAGGAAGGCTGGAAAGCCTCCTTCTTTGTATCTCAAAATTAAGTCCCATTGATTTATTATTATGATTGAGACTTATATAAGATGCTCAGGTGTAAGGGAAGTTACAAAAAAAAACCAGTGGAAGGTTATTACGGTGAAATGGAAAGAAAAACCAAAAGCAAAGCAAGCCGGGTGTAGCGTGAAGCGAGGAGCAGGTAGCAGGAGGAAGAATCTGGGCGGGAACGGTGCTCGCGGGAGAAGCTTTCTTCTGGGTGGTGTTTTTCTTAACATTTGCTCTTCTTTCCCTTCTGATCTTTGATCTCTGCAATGTTGAGTTTGACTTGAATTCTTCGTGGCAAGGATCGCTCAACAATTTGTATAATTAGCTCATGGCGCAAAATTGCCACAAAATGCAATCAATAAAATAGTAGGGACCTTAATGGCTACCGTCGGGTTAATTAGCATGATTAGTACCTGGCACTCAAAACCTATAATAAATGGTTCAAATAACATTTTGGGCACTAATCACCTGACCTACCATTCTTTAGTCGCCACTTGATGAAAGAAAGAAAAGAAAGAAAGAGCATAATGATAACAAATAATGATTTCACAAAATTATATTTCAAAAAGGTTGTGAATAGTATGCCTAACCACTAAGTAAGAATCATCAGTAGGTGTCCAATAACTATCATGAGAGAATGAATGCCATACAAAATTGAGTATCAAAAGAGCTTCCTTCTCGATGACTCGACCAGAAACTTCCACCAAAATCTAAATTGTTGCATTGATTAGCTCGCAACAATGGCTGTCATTGCCTCTCCCCCGACCTAGCTACAACCACGACCTAGCATGCTAACCAACTAAATAGATCAGGACCCACCTCTTATTCCACAATTCTTTTGCGTTGTAGGGTGCAATGTTGAGAATCAGAGCCTCACCAAAGTCCATGTAGCAGGGGATCTACCGATGACTCCTGACCAATTAAGGCTTAGGGCACCAAGTCATAGGATCTTTCGACCACAAACTCTCTGAGGTTTCCACCCCGGACTTGAATGATTTCGGGGGCTCAAGCACACAACTTCAAGCTCCACCCATCCACCCATGCTTGAACACTAAGTGCGTGACTCCCGACCGGTGAAGGTTTAGGGCCTTGGGTTTAAAGACTTTCAGCCATATACCCCTCGGGCCAGTGCTGAGGTTTAGGCAAAGTGTTTAATTTTATTCTTTTCTTTTCTTTTTTTCTTTTCTTTTTTTTTTTCTCGTTTTCTTCTTTTCCTTTTCCAGGGGTCACTTAACCTATTAAAGGTGGTTCGATGAAACTGGGTGATTATCTGAGTAAATAAGTTGTGCGGAGTTTTTATTTGTGTGAAACCTAATGTGCATTGTGTGTGGTTAGCTAAAGGTGGAAAGAAAAGGTTGAAAGCAGCAGAATTTAACTAATCATCCACTCAATTATGCATGGAACCAATCTAACATGTGATATAATTGGGCCAAGTTTCAATTTTCAAATGAGTTAAATGAAACACCTGAAAATTTGGATTTACCAAGCAGATTAGAAATTTTGAAAAAGTAAAGTTGTAAAGTATATAACAACTTTATAGAAAGGGGACCCAGCAAACCACTAAACATCAAGTAGGCTTGAACAAAATAATAACAAAACATAAATACAAGCCACTTCCTTGCTAACTCTCCCCCAGCCCCGAACATCTCGGTGTCAGGAATGAGATTTCGGTTGAAGAAGAATTAGAAGGAAGTGGTACTCATGATGAGATGATCATTTCTGGATCTGCGGTGACTTCCCGCAAGCTTTCCATCCGACACCTTATTCCTCCGTTTGGCTAAATAAACAAGTTAGGAGAGAAAGAGAGGAAAAAGTGGCCAGTTGGACCATTTTTAAAATTACGCTTTCATAATAATCTCAAAATGTTATTTCTGGCAGCCATATTTGGATTCCATAAACTTAGCGGTGCCAAAGACACCTAAAACGGAGTTCGGATGAAAAAGTTATGAAGTAAACGAAATTGGAGGTCAGCGTGAATAGCGAAAAATTTTATTGCTTGGCGAAATTACAAGCTAAGCTAGCGAAAATTGGCTGCTAGCGAAAATAAGCATTCGCTAAACAGCGAAAATTAAGCGTTGGTATGTTTGAAATTTATTTGTATCTAATAAGCGAAAATTTTTATTACAGATTTTTTTATAATTTTCAAATAAAATAATTAATAATTAAAAATAAAAATAAAAAAATATATATATTTTTTTCTTTTTGCAAACTTTTTTTATATTAAAAAAAACGTTTTTTTCAAAATTTATATATATATATATATATATATATATATATACATATATAAATGTTTTTATTTTAATATATAATAAAAAGTAAAAAAAATAATAAAAAAAATAAATATTTTTTAAGAAAATAAATAATATATAAGAAAAATATTTTTTTATTTTATAAAATACATAAAAAATAAAGTAAAAATTTAAAAGGAACTTTCTTTGTTACGAGTTTATTAAAGAGACATTATTTAAAACATGGAATTTCGCTGAAACCTTGTTCTAAACGAAATTTAATATTCATTGTCTAACAAGAACTATTTATCTTGCGAAATTGCTATCTAAATTTCAACTATAGCGAAATTTTAAGCGTTTATTTAGAATGCGAAATTTTCGTATAATTCTCAGCTTCAAGCGATGCTTTATGGCGATTTTCAATCCATGCTTCAAAATTTGCACAAAATCTGCAAAAATTAACACAAGAAAAATTAGGAAAAATTGCAGAAAAGCAAAAATTAATTTAAAAACATAAATTAACTAAAAATTAGATAAAACCTAAGAAGAAAAATTAACGAAATCAAAATAAAACAAAGCGAAAAATTAAAACAAAAAGTGGAGCTTAGAAATGCAGGGTTAGGATGCTCCAATCAACCAAACTGAACCCGACCAACGTGTACGATATGAGCGGCTGTCTTCTTTGGTGTGGCAAAATTACGTACAATGGCCACTAATCTCTTTAAGTTTTGACGTAGGCGTGTCGTTGGACACCTTTGGGAGCAGTGTTTCGAGATGTTGGTTTGCTGCGGTGTTGCGATAATACCGCTTTGGAAGTGGGTTATAGAATTGGCTGGGCGGTGGTACTAGGATTCAACTTCATGGATTAGTTTGAAGGACCGGGTTGTAGGCTCTTCCATTCTTTCATGTCACGCTCTTCTCGATTGATGGGAGTTGCTTCCGCTTCTTCTCCCGTAGGCGAGATAAGCGGCCTGGCGAGATTCAAAAATTTCCACCGGGCTTTCTTGTGGGCCAGCGCAGGCGCGACTCCTCACCATGGTGCCACTTTGAGCACTCACTCTCTGGTGGACGTGCTGGCTGATCAATTAGGTCTTCAATGGAATCTTGCGGGTTGTCTGTTCATGCTAAAATCGTATTTCAACCCATCTAATCTTTGGTCAGGGGAATTCTCCTCGGTATGGTTTTTCATCGATTGGGCATTGAATTCCTTTTGTTCTACGACATCACCCACCATTTTGTAGTGCAGAATTGCTTGCTGATTGGGGAGATTGGGTGTGGTGGTTGAAATTTACAGACAGGGGCATATTGTGGATGTAGAAGGAGTCTGGATTAGGGTAGCTGCTTGTAGGAGGTGTGCCATCCATTGGTCTCTATATTCTCATGAACTGAGGTTTGAATTTCTCTCTACAGGTTGTTGCCCTTTGCCATGGAAGGGTTCATGTAATCCTCATTGTCATGCTTGGCTCTGGGTTACCCTCCCACATTGCATTGCTCTTCATGTGGGGGTTCCATTTTCTCTCAATTTTCCCATGAACACTATCTTGAACTCTTGCGCGAATTTTAACCCACTTTAAATATTCAATCTGCGGTAAAATAAGGCACCGCAAAGACGACACAAAAAGCAGTCCTACGAGGAATTTTTTTATTTTTATTTTTAAAACTAAAAGAAAATAGCATTAAAATATAAAAGCAATTGTATTGCTGTAGTGAGGATCACAGTGTTCCACATTCGTCGAAATGCACTGAGCTTATCTCGGCAACGACGCCATTTGATTCGTGCCACGGTAAGGGTGATCGGGAATCAGCAAAATTTATATCCTATACTCCTCCTCGTGAGTCAAACTCACTATAATTATAGTGGTCTAGGGTCGAACACAGGATGGGTTTTCTTCGTCTGAATGACTAACGGTGAAGGCAAAAAATTAGTGAGATTAAATTTCGGACCACAGGTTCCCCGAGGTAAAAACGGGGTTTTAAGTTGTTCTTATTTGAAGCTAAAACAAGAAAAGCGTAAATAGAACCCCTTGAAGTGTTAGGCCCGCGGTTGGGGTTTCAAGGTAACCCGTAATCCCCGGGTTATTTTTCCTCGCGTTGGGGAGCATGACATATAGTCATTTCTGAACCCGGATCTTCATTTAGCTTTAAAATAACTATGATTTTCCCTTTTAAAACAGCATTTAAATGGGCATAAATGTCCTAACGGTGAAAACACATATCTAAAACCCTACTCCGATAACTAGCGGAGGTGACTAGCCGGGCCTCGATGGATCTAGTGAAGTATCCATTGAACCCAAAAAGCTTACTTAGTGCATTAAAGAAGGCATTGTAAGAGATTTTTAACCTAAGTGAGGCTTGAACACAAACAACCATAAATCGTGCGTTAAAAACGAGGGAACCATGAGTTACCTCCGCACCCTAGCGACAGTAGTCTCTTCCAAGGAGGAAGAGGTGGAACATCCTCACAGAGTTGTCATCCTCGGAGAGTGTTTAACAGCTAGAAAAATGGAAAAGAAAGGAAAGAAAAGGGAGAAAGGAAGGCTGCGGAAAGCTGCCTCCCAGCTTCTTGTATATCAGAAAATTCAAGTTTGTTGATTTAATATGGCCAGAGACATATAGATGCTCAGTGTAAAGGAAGTTACAAAAAACCCAAAATCGGAAGGTTATTACGAGGTAAAATGGAAAAAGCAGCAGCGAACGGGGTGTAGCGTGGCTTGAAACGGGTAGCGGAGGAGCAGTCTTTGGAGCTTGGAGCAGTGCTCGGGAGAAGCTCCCTCACAGTGGTGTTTTCTTAACCTTTTGCTCTTCTTTCCTTCTGATCTTTGATCTGCAATGTTAAGTTCAACTCGAATTCTTCGTGCTTGGATCGACTCAAAAATTTTGGCATAGTGGATTGCAAAGGCTTGCAAAATTTGCCACAAATGCGATCAATAAAAAATAGTAGGGACCTTAATGTGCAAATCGGGTTAATTAGCATGATTAGTACACAAAAAGCACTCAAAACCTATAATAAATAGGGTTCAAAATAGTACTTTTTGGGCATTAATCAATATTTGGAGGAAGCCCTCAGGCGGAGAAATGAAGAGTGGAAGAGCAGATGGGAAACCAGAGAGAGAGAACTAAGTGAAGAACTCAGGGCAAGGGAAGATGCCTTCCTGTCATATCAACTCAAGAGGGATAGTGAGCTAATAAAGATCATGAAAGAGAGAGAGGATACTATGGGCGGGCACTCTGAAGGTGGGTTAGTCAGTACTGTATAAAAGAGCATTGAAGGGACATGGCACCTCATAGAGAAAGGACCAAATAAGCGAAGCCACCACAAGCTATAGGGAAAAATGTTGGACCAGAAAGCAGGATATGATCATGACAATGCGATATGGCACTTTGTGAGGGTGAGTTTAAGGGAGCCCTAAACTCTATTGGTTAGAGACAAAATGATCTCATCAAGCAAATAACTCTTTCCATGGAGTGGTTTGCATTCAACAAAAGTGAAGAAAAAAGCAGGTGGTCCAAGCAGCCACAAGTCCACATTCCTGAGTTCTCTCCTTCTACAGCTAGTTATATGTTTTAACCAGTGAATCTGCACCCTCCCATAGCATGATAGAAGAAGAAAATAGCTTGCCCCATAGTTTCTTCCCTTTTTTCCCTCTTTGTAACCAGATGTCTTACACCTAAAAACTTCAATGAAAAATCCTTTGCAAAATTGGTGTTCACTCTCATTTTGCATTTGTTGTGTGTTGTGTTTATATTTTCTTTCTTTTACTTTAAATAATTGAAACTTGATGACTTTCAGTGTATGGTTTGATGAATAATGAAGAAGCCAGTTTACCTAGGTTGAAGTACTTAATGTGTGAGAATTGTTTGGTGGAATTGATTAGTTGTTGTGTTAAACTTCTCTGAATTAAATGGTTGATTTAAATGAGCTTTTAACTTGTTAAATTGCATAGCAAAATATCTAGGAACCAAACAATAATTTAATAGACGAATTGGGGTAGGATGAGATGAACTAAAAAAGAAAAGTTGTAAGGATATTGATGAATATGTTGAACTTCAAGAATAAGGAAGATTATATAGTTAATTGGAAATAATAAGACCTATGATTATGTTTTGTAAACGATTCGATTCTTAAGAATCTGATAAACACGCACATGGTCAAAAGTATCTGCGAAGCGGTTATTGCTAAGGTTAGGGACATCTTACGAGTGCATCCCAATTAAATCTCCGAATGTCCTAGAACTTGTTAGATTATTAGTAAAGGCGAAATCCTAAGCAATAGCACTAACAAGAAGTAATATAGGCCATTCTTGGAAGATCAAGCCTTTCAAAGCCTACCCTATTAATATGCATAAGCATACACCTTAGTTCACTATTTGAGCCAATAGCCTATTTCATCATCAACCAGCAAATGAAAAACCTAGATCCTCCCTTGAACATAATCCTTTAGTAAAGAACCCTTTATTTGCCCATATTACATAACAAATACATCAATGATGGAAGAAGACATGTTTGGGGGATATTATTTCAAAGTACGAAGAAGGATAAGAAGGGTTAAGACAAAAAAAATCAATTGAGATGAGGAAAGATGAAAAGAATGAGGAAAAGAAGCTGTGAAAAGAAAAGTGTCAAGGTGGAATAAGTTTTGTCTTGTAGCCTTCCTCCCTTGAACAATTAAGTCCTTAGGGGTGTTCAACATCTAGTACCCTAATGCCAAATGAGCCTTAAATTCTTGACCCAAAAATTCGTTAAGGGTGGTAGAAAGTTTAAAAAGACAAAACATTGCACTATTCCATAAACCTTGATTATGGATTAAAATTGGAAAAGCTTCTAAGATAAAGGAGAGGATTTATAGCAGATATTGATCAAATAAAAAAATGCCATAATAGAAAGTATGGAAAGAATGCAAAACCAGTGAGAGTTAGAAAGTTGACATCAATGGAAAGATAAAGGATACATAAGGAAGGCTAGTTTGTCAAGTTGTAAGTTAAATCTGGGTAAAAGTGTGCCTAAATTGTTCAATTATCTGTCCAAGTACCCAAGCCTCTCATTATAAGCCTAAAAGACCTAATAGATTCTGAAGGTGATATATGCTTACATTAGTGGATATTAATATGACAAACAAGCATATGGGACTTTTAAAAACAACTAAAGGAGAAGTATGTTATCTGAGTAATATCCCAGAAGATTATCTAATCTGCCAAGGAATAAGAGAGAAGACCATCACATACTCACAAATAAGGTTGGATAATTGAATTGTTTACACTATAGAAATTATTTGACTTTTTAGTGAACTTAATTGAAAATCTTCCTAATTCTAGGTTGGAAACATGTTTAAAATAATTTTACAACTAACTATGTTTCCAACCAAATTATAGATTCAATAGAAAAATGTCCTTAAAAATAAAAGCTAAATTGTTTGTGGACAAAACAAAATTACCTCTTTGTGGTAGCAAGAAAAACCTTAGGATTTGTGTACATAACGTCTCTGCACCATCGGGATTACAGGAACATCATTTCTTCTGTTTATATTGCCCATTCTCTGACATCTGTCACAATGTTTAACCTATTCAGCACAATCTTTGAATAGAGTAGGCTAGTAAAAACCTGATTAGAGAATTTTATGGGCTTTTCTTTCTCCTACAAAATGTCACCCATATGTTGATTGTGGCATTATCAGTGTTCTGCCTTGCTCATCTTGATAGTCTGATGCGCCCCTCTTCTAAACAACGATTGGGTCATTACCATATCTTACTATGACATGATTCTAAACTTTTCTACTAGTAGTACGTATTACGGTGGCATGATTCCATAAGCTAAACAATTAGCAATATCAACATACCAGGGTAATTGGACCGACACCTAAAACAGCTTGCTCATCGAGGAAATTTTCTTCCAAATTTACATTCGCTGCCTCTTTGTAGTAGCTTTCTATTCTGGCAGTGATGACTTCTTGTCACCTTTTCTATCATGATCTCAAATCAAAATTCTTGCAATAGTAGTACCCACTCGATCAGTCTTAGTTTGGCATCTTTCTTTGCCATTACATACTTAATTTCTGCATGATCAGTGTGTATGATGACAAGGGATCCCAAAATATATGGTCTAAATTTTTCACAAACAAACACCATTGCTAACTTTTCTTTTTCTATAGTTGAGTAATTCTCTTGTGCCTCTAATTGAAGAGGTTTCTTAATGTATTTATAAAATTTTCATATTCTTTGTAGCATGTTATAGTTCTGGCGTACTTTACGATTCAAACTCTTTGTTCCAATCGTGTTGCCATGATGGAGTTATAACAATTTGGATTTAATTTCTTGATACAAATCGTATGATTCATGAATTAAACTTTGCATCCTTTTCTAATAGTCTCACATAATGGTCAAAATTTTGAAATTGGCTGCCGTCTTTTGTAAAAATCCCGACATGTCCATGAGCTTATCCTTTTACTATTGTATGTGGCAGTAGAGTTTTTATGACATACACCTTAGCTTGGTCAACCTCTACCCTAGTTGTAGAAATTTTATGCCCCAAAGACATTTCCTTCTTTTACCATGACGACGTTTTTTGAAATTGGACTAAATTCTTGTGTGGCTGAGTTTGATATAGTCTGCAAGTTTTCATGCGTCTTTGAAGAAACCCGGATCCCATATGCGAAGTCATCCATAAAATTTCCACGCCTCCTCCACGAATCAGCGTGGACATCATACACCTTTGGAAGGTGGCAGGAGCATTACATAATCCAAATGACATCCTTCTAAAAGAAAAGATGCCATAAGGACATGTAAAAGTAGTTTTCTCTTGGTCCTCTAGGACTATAGAATTTTGATTGTATCTTGAATATCCATTAAGAAAATAGAAGTAGGGGTGTCCAGCCAACCTGTCCAGCATTTTATCAATAAAGGGCACAGGATAGTGATAATTTATGGTTGTTGTGTTAAGTTTTCTGTAATCAATGCACACCCTCCATCCTGTCACAATTCTCGTTGGAATAAATTAATTTTTCTCATTTTTGATGACTGTGAATCCACCATTTTTAGGAACCACATGAACTGGGCTCACCTAAGGGCTATATGAGATTGCGTAGATAAACCCTACATTCAGCCATTTTAATACCTCATTTTTGACAACTTCTTGCATCCTTGGGTTCAATCTTCTCTAATGTTCAATTGATGTTTTGCATTCTCCTCCAGGAGTATTTTGTGCATGCAAATTGAAGGACTGATCCCTTTCAAGTCTTCTACTGACTAAGTAATGGCTTCTTTATATTTGCTGCGGATTCTAATAAGTTTATGCTCATTTTCTACTGTCAAGTTAGCTACTATGATTACAGGTTATGCTCTTTCAACTCCTAAGAAGGCATATTTAAGATGTTTAGGTAATTCTTTAAGAATTAGCCCTTCATTTTTCCCTTCTTGTCCTTAGTTGTGGCTTTTTTGCATTCTTATTTGAGACTTCAATCTTGTTTGTCCAATTTCAAAGCGGAATTTAGATATTGACGTCACTGAAGGAAATCTTGCCTTCAAATAACGATCATGTTGACACAAATCTTTGGGTTCAATTGATGAGCGCGATATAAAATCACAAAGTGGTTCCGCTGTAGCATCTATCAAAGGCGACTCCCATGGCGGCTAGAAGGCATCACGGCAACGAGTGGGACTTGTGTCTTCTTCCATGTCCCATTACCACAAAGTCGCGGGAAAATGAATTTTACCGCCAGTGATACGTCTTCCAAGGACTTCCTATGGTGAGCCATAGTCGTATATATTGCGAGTTAGTAATTGTTAGATAAGCTCCCCCAAACTTCCGATCTCTTCACTACGAGATAATTTGGCATCAGTTGATTCTTGCCTGAATCACGTAAAGCCTTCCCAATTCAAAATTCCTATGGTGTAAGGGATGGTGAAATTAACAGGATCCTATATCTTGAGTAAGCTCTTAGATTACACCTTAGTGGCTGTGAACACCAACATTCCTTCTTTAGAAAATCTTCTTTTCTTACTTAGAAATATCTTTTAGAAACTTTTCATAATTAGGCGTCTGGTCGATAGCCCCGACAAGATGTTTATCTCATCTTCTTTGGAACATGTCCAAGGAATTTAGAAGCGTATTCCATCTTTGCTCTTTCTTTGCCTTTGAGGAAATGGAATGGGGGCTCTTTCTTCTTCACATTCTTTCTCTCAATAGTGTTTCTTCTTACTGCCCTACAATATACATTAGTCTTTTCCCAGACCTGATTGACAATTGTCTTGCTTTTCTTCACCCCGGTCTTCCTCTTTTCTTCCTTTTCTATTTTTCAAACTCTCTATATCATAAAGTCATTACCATGAGTCATACTTAATTATTCTTGGCATCATGGGAAGAGCATCCTTTTGAAAGTGGTTCTGCATTTACAGAACTGACCTACTGTGTCCTCCAATTTTGGAAGATACATGTGTCTTATTAACCCTAAATGCCAATTGTGTTTGCTTGGAATCTGTGGGCTTAACGCAAAAAATTTGTTCTATGAATCATTCATGTTTGTTCTCCTTGAAGCTCAATGTGCTCCTCTCAGTGGGGACCTCCATGAACATAATTCTTAGCTCTCTGTGCTTGCACTGTCTTTAAACCACTAGACATGTGGATCTCTGGTAATTTGATGGTTTGTATGGAAACTGTGTTTAATTATCTATATATGAAGTGTATGGTTCCTCAGGTGCTGGTGTGTGGTGGGTTGGGGAAGTTGATTTACACCCAGTGGGCTGAGTGTAACTTATGTTTCTACCCATAAGGTGGAGCCTTCTCCAAGATGGATCCTCATGAAGCAAGTCCTTCTTCAATGATACTCTTTTGCTGATTTCCTTCCATTGTTCCCACTTCATCCAACACAGATGCGTGGCCTATCACAGTTTCCCAACATTCATAAAGTAAAAGTACCAAGCTTTGCCTTTATAAATGTGAGTAATCCTATTTAGCTCTATTACACCACCTCCTCTAAGTCTACTGCTGCTCCCTAAAGTCTTAGATGGAGCTTTATAGTTGTATTTGGTCAAATCTTGAATAAAATTTGGTTGGCTTCTTGACCTCTTTCTCATTAGTGCTCCAAGTGTTTATTATCTATGAATCCCACTTGATTGCAATTCATGGCATGAGTAAAAGATGTCCATAATAGTCGGATCACCATGCCATGCATTGGACTATCTCAAGCCTCTTGTCTGTCAAGTTATAACGACTTTCATCTTCTCCTCGCTTGAACACAATAATATCCAATCTCCTATATGAAGTGAGAGCAGGAGGGACAAATCTACTCATGTATGCCTCCTGGCTCTCCAGATTTGTTCATTGATCAATAAGTTCTGGCTAGGCAGATTTATACATCTCTATAGTAATGAAAGAGCTGAAACTATCATTAGATCTCTTAATTGATTTCCATGTGTTTGGATCATTCTTAAAAATCACCACCATATACATTTGGATCTTCTTATTATTGATATACTCATGTTATACACCATTGTGATAAGAGCTATTGCTTGACTCAGAGTTTATTTATTCTATAGTGGGATCCATATAACTAAATATTCATCTTTGTTAATTATCCAAAAATAATACATTGTTCTCTACCTTTAGGGGTCTCTCATTGCCTTGAAGATGGATAATTAGTGTGTTTCTTGTTGCTCTGCAAATTGCACATTGATTAGAAAATCTTACTTTTTCTTCAGTTTCTGGTCTTTTTCCAGATTCAATGTCATTCAAACAATTTTGCTTCTTGTTTAATATTGCATGTGATAGAATTCACAAAATGGAAATACCTTGAATCAATAGATAATAGAAATACATTATGATATGCTTTAATAAAAGATTAGTAGCTAAGTTAGTTACTACAGTTAAAACTATTTTTGAAATATTTTATAAAAGTTAAATGAAAAAGTAATACAACTGTAAATTTTCTCTTTGGTAAGAATATGAATCTTTGGGATTTCTTTTTCGTTTCAATCCCTGTGCCTTACCAAACTTGATTTTGAACTGATTTATACTTATATACCAAAGCATAGCGATTCATAACACGGCTACCGAGAGATTATTCCCAACCTCAACTGATATGTGAAAACTTAGTTAAACTCAAATATAAAATTGCCTCTTTTGCTTCATAGTATGTTTATATTAAATTTGGTTTGATTACAAATCCTTTCGCAAGTGCATAGGTCATACAAGTAATAAAGTTGACAAAATAAGTCCGGACATCATTCCCACAAGGATTGATTTTGAAAAATCCAAAATTAGCTGCCGCAAGCTCAGGGTGCACTTTCTTGGGCCATACATTTATTTAAATTATCTGTTTAAAAGAATTTGAAATAAAAGATAAAGAAATCTTTAAAATATAGGAATTAGAGAATTCATTGGATAGAAATAACACAGGGAATGAAATCATTGTTGTGACCATTAATTTGTAAGCCTTCCAAATAAAATATAAAGTATGGAATATGAGTTTGGGAATTGTCCAAGAGCAAGGTAGTGTAGCAATGAATTTCTCCTCACATCACACATTTCACTCTCTAGTTTACCACATTTCCATCTCTAGACAATGGTCTGAACTGTTACTTTTAGGATTTGACCATCTTTAAGATATGACTGTTTTTCCTTCTCAGTATTTCTGACCATCCCTTAGGGTAAATTTGTATTGCATGACAGGATAATGGAAGCCTATCTAAGTGTGATTATCTTAGCCATTAATTGGTGAAATTCCCTCTCTCCTTGATTAGAATCTCAGCTAACACAGGATTGAGATTATTCTTCTCAATTGAGGTGAAACCTCTATGAATTAAACTGCTAGATTAGTAGGCAAATCTTATTCTCGATAACACTGCAAATGCATCGCACAGAGAGAGACAACGTCAAAAGTTGAATCTTCACAGTGATCGAAAGAGTTCATTAGTTCCGCATAATATCGAGTAAATTGGAGTTAGATCTTGCAGGTGATATACCGATTGCTTGATCGAAGAGTTGTTAAGTTTGCAAAATATCAATACAATTTACCCCTAAATGACTTCTTTTTACTATCGTGATCCGTCTCGGTGTCATAAAGGGATTTCTGTCGAGCAATAAATAATGATTCTTTCAAAATTTTAACAACGATATTAGAACAGAACAATATAAGAACAATACTAGTTAAATCATTCAAATTCTCATACCCAAAACAACATTATAACTACAAACAATAATTCTAACGACAGATTCTTCCCAAAGGGAGGTTAACCTCTCAATTCTGGATCACAAGTGACAATGACTAGTTGATCGAACAAATTCATTGAAATTGTAATCAAATTGAAGAAAAATTAATGCTCGAAAAATTCCTAGATTCCATTAAAGTTCAAATATAAATGAAGCTTTGATTTACATTCATCTAGCTCTGAATCCCAGTTCAGATCACTACTATAGTCTAAAATAAGAAAACTAAATCTAACAAAAATTAAAAGAAAATAAAATTAAGAAAATAAAAGAAAATTATATAACGTGAGACTTCAGCTCTCCCCAAAAGCACATAAACTTGATAAAAAGTTGGTGGAAGCTGTGCACTATTCCGTAAGAGCTTCTACTTATAGGCTCAGGTCTTGGGCCTTAAAAATGAGGTGAGAATCATGCACTTCGAAAAGCCCAGAAATTCTACCCTAGTTGTTGATGTTGTGTTGATGTCGTGACATCGGACTTGTCAATGTCTTGGTTGAATTTGATGTCGTGACATTGAAAGACTGTTGGGTATTTCTCAATTTTTAGTGATCAGTCAATGTCGTGATGATGTCGCGACATTGAGATGCAATGTTGTAGATCAACTCTAATGTTGTGACATTGCCTTTTTGGTGTTACGACATTGAGTTGATGTCATGACACTAAGTTGTTGTTGTGACATTGCTCTTGAATATTGAGGTTACTTTCTACTGTTGCGACACTACTTTTCAACTCTACTCACTTCACTTGATGTGGCGACATTGAGTTGATATTGGGACCTTGCTCATTGTGATTGAACTTTGATGTCGTGTTGATGTCATGACACTAGACCTATTGTTCTGATCATTTCAGTTGATGTTGTGACATTGCTAACCTGGTGTCACGACATTAGTCAGTTAAGTTCATCTTAACCACCATATGTCAATGTCGCGATATTGATGTGATGTCGCGACATTGAATCTTGATGTTTTGAAGCCCTTTGTTAATGTTGTGGCTGATGTTGTGACATTTATAGTCCGATGTTGTGACATTGGATTTCTCTTACCACCTTGGCTACCTTGGTTTGATTTCACGACATTACTAGTTCAATGTCGTGACATTACTGGTTTTATTTCGCGACATTAGATGTTTAGATCTCTAATGTTCAAGCCTTAGCTGATGTCGCGACATTGCTTGTTAATCCTGTTGTTGATGTCGACGTGGCGGTCGTGGTGAATGGCGTTCATTTGTGTGCTGCTTGGTTGGGAGCGTTGCGTGTTGCCGCGTGTGGTGGTGGCCTTGTTTTGTGCATATCTTTAACTTCCCTCTTAAGATTGATGTCATGACTATGTCATAACTCATTATCCATTTTGCACAATGTTGATTTATGCTTCTTTTTATGCTGAATTCTGCTTCTTATCTTAATTTTCTACAAAACATAAATCTGGGTGAAAGCTCCATGATTTTACAGTAAACTGAACTTTTAAGCCTAAAATGTACTTGAAAAATGGGCTTAAAAATAGATGAGTTTTAGACTCATCATATAGGCATATGTCCTTGAAGTACAGTCAGCCTTTGAAAAGTTCAAAGATTCTTCTCTTGAAGTGGAGAAACAACTTGGGAAAATATTCTAGGCACGCCAAGATCGATAAATTGGTGAATACTTAAGACAAGAGTTTATATATTATCTTGTAAATCACGGGATACAATCCCAATGAACCACATGCCCGGCTGTGAATTGTATGGTTGAAAGGAAAAACCAAACCTTGTTAGACATGGTGAGGTCTATGATGGGCAAGGTAGAACTTCCTAAATCTTTCTAGGGTTATGCGCTTGAGATTTCTGTTTATATCCTAAATAGAGTCCTATCTAAGTCAGTTGATATTACTCCATATGAGATATGGACTAACTAGAAATCCTATCTTTCTCATATGTAAGTATGAGGTTGTCTAGCTTATTTGAAGCAGATATTTTCAAACAAGCTAGATTCTAAATCTGACAAGTGTCTGTTTGTAGGATATCCTAAAGAAACAATAGGATATCAGTTCTAAACTCACATTAAAGTGCTGTTTCAAAGCATATTTGCCTTTTAGAAGATTTTTCAAGAAATGAGGAGCAAGTGAGCTTGGAGAAATTGAGTGCTCGAAGCAGTGCGAGATTAATTGCTTGAACTTGAAGCTAACATTCATAGAGATGAAATAGCAGCTGGTCCTTTTGAAGCACAAGTGCTTTGTAGGTTGACTAGGATACGTACTGTTCCAAAGAGATATGGATTTCTCATCAGTGAATAGAATGACATATTGCTTATAGAGGATGATGAGCCTACTACCTATGAAGAATATGCAAAATAGTTCATAATCCCGACAAGTATTATTATAGCCATAAGTCAGAGAAATGGATTCCATGTATGAAAAACTGTGTGGACTTTGGTTGACCCACTGAGGATAAAACCCATAGGGTCTGCAGTGGGTCTTTAAGAGAAGGCAGAACATGGAAGGTAATGTGTTTATCTCTGAATGAAGTATAGCTAAAGGCTATTGTCAAAAGACGAGTTGGCCAGTAAAACTTTAGTCTTGTAGTTATGCTTAAATCCACAAGGATACTTCTAGCTGTTGTTGCTTATCATGATTATGAGATATGGAAAATGGAGGTGAAGACGAGTTTCCTTAATGGAAACCTATCCGAGGATGTGTACATGACACAATCGGAAGGCTTTACATCTAAATATGGAAATCAACATCCAAGCTTTAAAGATCTACTTATGGATTAAAACAAGCATCTAGGAGTTGGAACATTCAATTTGAAAAGGCAATCAAAGAGTTTAGCTTCTCATAAAATAGATGAGGCTTGTGTGTATAAGAGGGTTAGTGGGAGTGTTGTCATGTTCCTAATGTTGTATGTAGATAACATACTATTGATAGAAAATGATGTCTCGGTTTTACAATCTGTCAAAATTTGGTTATCCAAGAATTTCCCCATGAAAGACCTTGGAGAAGTGTCCTATATCTCAGGGATTAAGATCTATAGGGACAGATTTAAAAGGTTGCTTGGTATTTCATAGTCAACATACATAGATAAGATGCTAAAGAGGTTTAGCATGGAACAGTTTAAGAGAGGGTTCATTCCCGTGACTTATGGTATTACACTCTCGAAGTCCTTATGTCCTTGAACATAGGGTGAGAAGACACACATGAGTTTGATCCCTTTTGTTCGAGTATAGGATCACTCATGTATTTTATGATATGTAATAGACCCAATGTATCATATGCTCCAATTATCATGAGTAGATACAAGTTGAACCCTGGTTAGGGTCATAGGGTGCCTGTCCAGAATATTCTTAAGTACTTGCGAAGGACTGAGGATGTATTCTTGATATATGGAGATGGAATATGATCTGTGTGAAGGGTTATGCGGGATGCTAGCTGTCAGATAAAGATGAATCTGAAAATCTGTCAGTTATTTATTCCGCGTTAAATGGTGGGGCATCTAGTTGGGAGAAAGTTCAGTACAGATGATTGGGTCCTGTCGAAGAGTGCATTGTGGCTTTCGAGGTAGTTAAGGAAGTGGTTTGGATAAGGACGTTCATCTCAAAACTTGGAATGGTACCTAACATTGTTGATCTAGTACCTCTATATTGTGATAACAATGGAGCCACTCATGAAACCGAGAACTGGCTGTACACCTCGAATCAGTCCGACGAATGGCGGGGATCTGAGCCCAGAGTCTGGGGCGCGAGACCATATCTTGAGACTCTTTACGTTTTTTTTTCCGGAGCTGAACATAACATAATCGAAAATATCATATAAATAAAACTACCATAGTAGTGGTGTTTTAAGTACCAATACATACAATCTTGAGTCCGTTTACTTATACATATCTGATAACAACGCATTTCAATTACATATTTCATAGCCCGAACCTGCATGTGAACCCTTACTAGTGTGTTGGCCTAGCTGTATGTGGATGTTTTGAGACGTCTTCTCTATTACCTACAGTTAAAGGCTTCGTGCTAAGCTGCAGCTTAGTGAAACATATGACTTATACAGAAACACATGCATTTATACTGAATCATAATAAACATATAACAGAAACAAATATCAAAATCTTCATGAATTCATATAACACACTTACATACAATTATCCTTGTAACAAACTTATGCTTATTCAGATCTCTCGTATACATTACTGAACTTGTACTTATAGCGAACTTATACTTACTCAGATCTTACACTTATACCAGACTTATTCTTATTCCAATCTCCCGTAGGACACATATTTATACTTATCTCCCATAGGACACATACTTATTCAGATTCCTTGTATACGATCACGAACCTTCTTTGTGACGGTGCCATCACTGCTCCTTGCTCTATCTCTCTTGTATACTTGTTCGGATCTCAGTGAGGATTCTGAGCTTATGCCTCTGGAGGTACCCTAAGTGCCACAGAGCCTCTTATACCATAGGGCTTATACTTATACTACGGAGTTTACACTTGTTTGGAGAATTGCAGAGTAAAGTCTTCTGAGAATATTACGGAGCATTATGCGATATTGCGAGACTTATTCTTATCTGAGTACTATTAAGTACTATATTCAAAATGTCCCAAAGACAAGTACTTGTGCTTATATCAAACTTATATTTAATTAAAAGTACCTGTGGTACTACTAACTTATACTCATGCGGGGTACCGTAGGTACCTGCGAGTTTATCTTGGTTCGGGCTTATACGGAGGTACGTGGAGTCTTCTGATGTCGGATATAGAGGTGCCGTGAGGTACTATAGAACTTATACTTATTCTTGTATTTCGGATCTTACTCTTGTATTACAGAGCATACTTGTCTTACGGATCTTATACTTGTATTACGGGCTTATTCTTTGTATTTGGATCACCTCGTGTATTCACCCGGAACTTGTCTTCACGGAACTTATACTTGTATTCTGAGGAAGCATTACGTGTATTGGATCTTATACTTATATTACAAAACTTATACCTGTCTTATGGAACATATACTTGTGTTCTGAGAGCTTGTCGATGTATTCGGTTCGTATGCTTGTATTCTGAGAGCTTATACTTGTGTTCTGAAACATACTTGTGTTCTGAGCTTAATCTTGTATTTCGGATCTTATACTTGTATTACGGAGCATATTCTTGTACTTCGGATCTTATACGGGCTTATTGTTAATACAAAGTACCGTAGGTACTACAGGATTCATATACGGAGGTACCAGTAAGGTACTACTGGACTTATACTTATATTAGAACTTATACTTATTTGCGTCTGAAGTACACAGTGGATACTATGGGAATTTTACTTCTATAGAAATTGCCCATAGGTACTACGAACGGATCTGAGGAGGTGCCGTGGTACATTCAGATCTTTACCATATTCATTCTTTACTCTTAGTCTTTATTCGAGTCTTATCATATAAATTTGTTTGACTACCAGGACGGATCATAAGAAATGGTAGGACCTTGTGACACAATAAATTAGAAGGTCTGATACATTCTTGTGAGTCGCAAGTAGCGCCGCGAAGTCTTAGTAGCGCTGAAGCGGGAGTGTCGAAGCGAACGGGAGTGTCGTAGCGCTGGTCGGGAGTACGATTAGTGCCATGAGCGTGCACACGTAGCGAGTGTCGTAGCCTTTAGCGAGTGTCGAGAAGCACCAATCGAGCGATGCGCCGCATTAGCGAAGTGTCACTTTAGCGGGAAGCGCGGAAACGCCGTCGGAACGTCCATCATTCACATTCTTCGGTCCTAGGTAGTCATACCATCATGTGTCTTTCAGAACTCATAACCTATCCTTATCACATTCTTTGTTCATGACATATTGCTTTTCATGTTTCAGTTCATTTTCATATTTCATATTATATTCATGTTTCATGAACACATCTATACATATTGCATTTCATATACTTGTACGGTATGATACCTATGTATTCACACCACATTCATGTTTTCTTGTTCCTCATGAATCTACTTTGCTTAGAAGTGGAATCATTCCAATTGAATTATCCAAACTAAAGTTATGGCATTTCATGCCAAACTAGTCAATTCTGGAAATATTACGCTAGGAGACGGAGTTTGTAATACTCATTTTTACGGGGTCTTGGCTCCATGCACAGCCTTTGGTTCTTTGTATTCATTTGAAGCTAAGGTGCTAAGGGTTCTTCTCAACTAGAATCACCCAAATCGAGACAGAAACTCGAGTTATGTCTTTAAACAGCCCAGATTTACTCTATGATCGATCATGACGAAATTGGCATGCTTGAACATAGCCCCTCTTTGAGTGAATTTTTGGGCCACATAGAGTCAGAATTCGAAGGTAGCTATTTCAGGGTGTTTTATTCTCCTTGAAGTCTGGTTTAAACAACAACTTGAATCACTCAAATTGGATAAGCAATGACCAAGTTATGTCTAACATGCGGATATTTTGGTCAAAATAGAAAAAACGAGAACACTTATGGTGCAGGTGCCCTGACGATGCCCCGGTGCGCCCCTCGAAAATTGCCCAGAATGTGTGTTTTTCTTCCCTTTTTTCCATATAGTTCCCTCAAACCAACCCAATACTCAATACATACACCGAAATCACTCCTTATTCATCTTGTAATGGTGGTTAGAACTACATACCAGCCTGGTAAAAGTCCGAGAACCCGTACAAAGTCCGTCATCTTTATACAAAATATAGGGTGAGGGGATTCCATGCTTATTTTTCACCAAGCTAGAGTTTTCAACTCAATTTCATTCAAATCTAGGGTTAGGATCAATTCCTAACTAAACCCTAGGTTTGGAACCCATAAAAATCCCTACCAAAGTCCAAAATACACATAATCTATATTCAAAGTCAAAAATCATGGAAATCCTTACTAGAATCCATACAAAACTTTAGAATTTCCATACCTTTTGCAAACTTCTCCTCTTCTTCCTCCTTCTCCTCTCTTCTTGGCCCTTCCCACGTTGGAGCTCTTGTTTGAGCAATGAGTTATTTTTGTCTCCCTTCCTTTATAATTAAACTTTCTTTTATTTGCCCTTATTAGTCCTCCCTCGCTCTCTTATTTACTTCTCATTTATATTATTTCCACTTTGGCCTCTCATCTTATCAACTTATGACACTGATACTTTCTACAAATTACAATTTTGTCCGTGAAAGTATTGTACAATTTCCGGGTTTCTCAATTTCCATTTTCGCATTTAATTTCTGAAAAATCAATTTATGCTACAAAATACCTAAACGCCGGCGACTAGGGTATATTTCGGGGCGTTACACCAACGATCTCACCAATGGTCCAAACACGTACTCAGACAATACCACGTTATTAGAGAAATCATGGGTCGACGTGATGTAATCATAGAGAAATTGCCCATTGATCAAAATATTGTTGATCGTTTGACTAAGCCACTTCCCTAAAAGAAGTTTACACTCATATACTCTCTTATGATATTAGTTATAAAGGTGATTAGCTTTAGTTCAAGTGGAAAATTGTTAGAGAAGTGATCTAAAGGCAATCACCTTTATCACTTATTGTATGACCTATATTCATTTATAGAAAACGTATCTTCATTAATATGATATTCATATTTTGAATTGATAGCGATCTTTAATCAATTACAGAAGTCCGTGATACACAAACATAGCATGAAGGAAATCACGATGGGATCATGATAATGAGATTCCTATCATGTTTAATTATGTTAGTATCTAAACTATCCTTGGTCATAGGATCAGCAAGATTGGACATTGTTGATTCGGACAAACTAGCACATGATGTACTCCTTAATTTGATCAAGCAATTGGTTTCATAAACAGTGATCATCATGATGATTAGAGTAGACATGTGGATGCTTGATAAGAGTAGTCAACTACATAAAAGACCTGCTATGAGACAATCATATGGATTATCTATTCAAACATCAATGATAGCCTAATCATAGCAAAGGTGCAAGTATCCTTAAACTTGAGATGCTCAGGCATATCTTGGGTATTGATTCTATACATTGACTTTGGTCCTTGTTGCCTTTGAGAGGTTACTTGTAGGATGATGATTAGTTATATCTTGAGGTATTCGAAGGTAATTGAGTAGCCAATAGAGGATTCACCACTCCTGATAGAATGAGGGTTTAGCCTCTGTCTCTTCTGCAAATCATTACTTGGAATCTCTAGCCAGAGTGAATATGTCATGAAGATAGTCTTCTATGGCATGATTTATGAGTAATGGGTCTTAGAGACAGTTAGGATAGGTGTGGCGTAGCTAGTTTAGTAGGAGTTGATGCATAGTCCATGCTTTAAACCAAGTAGGTTATAATGAGGAGTGAAAGGAAAGCATGGCACAACATATTGTCTATGGAAGTGTTGTAGTCAAACCATTGACTATCTGGTCAATTGGGGATCATGGTGTGTTCCTAAATATTGCTGGTGATTTGATTTGATTGAAAGTGTTGAATCAAATGACCAGCAGAACCAGAAACCTAATAGGTCACACACTTATAAGAAGTCATTTGGTCTTGGATTGAATCCAAGTTGAAAGAAAGGTTTTGGATTGGATACAAATAGAAAGAAAGAGCTTTATAGTTGGACATTCTCAGGATCAGTTTAATTTCGAGGCCATGTGGATGGGTTGAAGAGCCACTGGACTCACAAATGGGCTAAAAGCCTAAAAGGAGCAAGCCCCAGGTGCATTAGATGCACATGGCCGGCCACCCCTCTTTAATGTGGGCTATCTTAGTCCTTTTGGAAGGCAAGGGGCTAATATTGAAGTTGAATATCAACCCTAGCCATCACATTATAGAGAACATAAGAGAAAAACGCTTTTTCTCTAGTGCTATCTCTCTCCACTGATTCCTCTTTAAGAATCAAGGATTTAACTAGCACCAAACCTTGATTTTGCAGGGTTTTGAGGGTGGCATCTCATGCTAAAAGCAGCGGAAAACAAAAAATTCTCAACAAAACACTCCCAAGGATCCCTTAAGGGATCAAATCTGGTTCAAAACCAAAGAGAGGGGGCGTGATTACCTTATGTTGGTTTCAAAAACCAATCTACTGGTCGAGGCATCAAAGACCGAATGAAACCAAGTCCTAGGTTCACCTCTAATGGCATCCACATGAAGAGTGGAGCTGACAACCTCTAAGGCCATGGTCTTGGACGAAGTCCCGGTGCTAGCTAAGTCTCGATCCGAAATGGAATCCAAAACTCGGTCTCACAAAGAGGAGTTCTTGAAGAACACCCTCTCAAACTCTCTTGAACAATCCTAAAGAGAGAAGTGAACAAATGGCTTGGTGTAGTTAGGGTTTTCCATAAAGGTCCTTTTATAGGAAAACCTTAGCTCATGAAATGTCTAAAGTGCCCTTCATTTTAGGGGATGATAGACTACACACATCCTTATGCGGTATGACGTGTTCCTTCACGAGCCTTAAGCCGAAGAACAAGCCCAAACCTACTATCTCTCTTAGTGAGGGCCTTCTAACTTGGGATTCTACTAATCCCGCGACATTCCATTCTCGAGAATGAATGAACTCCCTTATATTTGGATCACTTCCAAATTCATATCATCTCTACACTCTTCTAAGTGTGTGACCCATTAGGTTTCGGGTTATGTTGGCCACTTGATTCAACCATTGTATCAAGAAAGTCATGAGCGGTATTTAGAAACACATCATGACCCCCAATTGACCGAAGAGTCAGTGGTCTGACCGTAAACCCTTCCATAGACAAATACAACATAATTCGTCCTTTCACCAATCTATACCCCACTCGATTCAAAGCATGGACAAAGTGTAGCTCCCACTAGACTGGCTACGCTACATCTAGCCTAAGTGCTATTATAAATTTTGCCCGGACTCATTACTCATCAGTTATTCACCTTAAGACACTCTTCATGGAATTTCTACTATGGCTAGAGATTTTCTAGCAATGATCATGATAAGAGGCAATAGATATACTCTCCCTCTATTGGAAGTGGTGAATCATTTGTTAGCTACTCAATTAACTTTGAACACCTCAATCTATACCCAACTATCATCCAAAGAACAACCTCCAAGAGGCAACATGGATTGAGGTCAAAGTACACAATCAGCATCTAAGATATTCTTAAGCACCTTAATGTGCTAACATAATTGCACATGAAAGGAATCTTATTATCGTGATCCCATCATGATTTCCTTCACTCCATGTTATGTATCATTGACTTAATTAATTCGATTAAAGAGCTATATCAATTCAACGTATGAATATCAAATTAATGAAGAAGCTTTACATATTAAACAATATGTAATGCGTAAAAAAAGTGCTAAGGGTGATTGCCTTTAGAGCACTTCTCTAATAGATTTAAGCCATCACTTGTAGGGCTTCTTCAACCTTCTTCCTATGGATCACTGTTATAGGTGAACCTAGGCTTGATTTGGTTTCTTTGCACATCCTCTCACGAGGCTTCATTAACTAAAAAGGGTAGCTATGTTTCCATACTACTTTCATGTTTTTTATTTTTTTGCATGAATCATGCGACCATGGGCTAGTTTCTAGAATAAAAATTTTGTTTTTCACATGTGCTTTTGCATTACAGTCAGATGTTCTTCAGTCTGCTTTGATCAAGTTAAAGGCAAGGAACTCTAGGTCTAGCTTCCTAGGGTAAAAGGAACAATCATCTTTTGAAGAGGGAATTTGGGCTTTGGTGAATGATCAAAAGAGGACAAATGAAAACCATGCCAACCAATTATCTAATGTAAAGGGCTCTTTTTGACCATGAAGTCTGAGAAGACTAATATGGTTTCCTCAATTAAAAACATTGAAACTCAGATTGGGTAGCTGACCCCTACCATAAAGGAGGAATAGAGTTCAAGTTGTGCAAATTGGAGTTTGGATAACCAAGATACAACCTTGGAAAGTTAGGATGCAAAAATAGGGAAGTAGTGCAAAAATCAAGAAGCAATGTGAAATGTTGGCACCGCTTGGTGAGGGTGTGCGAAATCACGTAAAAATGCCTAGAAAGGGAATTTTGCAACTTCAACTCGAAAAGTGGCTCTATTTTAGGATTGTAATCAGTCTAGGATTCTTGTAATATGTCTAAAATAGCCCTAGGATTCATTTTGATCCCTTTAAATAGCCCTAGGATAGATCAAATGAATAATGAACACCTCATTAGAGAATTTTTAGTTTTTCGAATCTTTCATTAAAGTTTCTTATTTTCTTATTTTCTTTCATTGCTTTTGCATAATTTCAGTTTCTCATCATTCAATGGAGGCTTTTCTCCAGTGAATGAGTGAGTAAACTCGTTTTCATGGGGTGAGGCAAATCTAGAGCACAAATCAAAGGTATCAAAGAGGATCATGTACTTCATTCAAAAGGTATGTTAACAAACTCTGACATCCTCATTAGGTTTGATGTAAAATGTATGGCAATGATCTTTAGATGTCATTAAGGCTTCTTGGATAGATTCTTGATGGTAATTCTCCCTCTTTCTTTGAATTTATTGACAATAGGTATACTACATAGATACATCAAGTGCTTAATATTTGACTTGTTGTGATCATTGAGTTTTCTATTTTCATTTAATCAAAAGGGTAAGTGATGATTATCAGAATTTCTAAATCTACCTTACATTGAAAAATTGAGCTTAAATGAAATTCTAAGGAGTATAGTTTTTGATCAGATCTAAATAAGTTTGAGCTTTTTATAAGTTTGGAGTACTAATATCTTCTAGTTGTAGAAGTAACTTGGTTTTCTGAGTCAGGGCCAGATTGGCAAATCAGAGGCAGGTTCAGGGATGCTCGTTAAATTCTTTTTATTTATTTATTTGCATTTTTTTAAGATGCGTGACTCGAATCCACTGAGCAGGCCGAATAGGCGGATCGGAAGCCAGGAACCTAGTTTACTCGGCGGATTTCCATTTATCTTATCAAAACATTTTATTTATGTCAATTCGTTTTAGAGTTTTCAATTATGCGGAAGCTATTTCAAAAGGTAGGCCTATAAACATTTACTTTTATACAATACGTTTACAAAATGGCGTACCATGGCTTTACATAATGATACACGAAACACTATTTCAGAGATTTACTCTTTTGTTCACAAAATATCACATGTTCAAAAGAAATGATATGCAAATGACCGGGTATATACTTATGTTAGTGATATGCTCTAGCCTAGTGGCATATACATTGTCATTATATGTTTATATACATAAGTCATTTATCATTTTATCTTGTTATTTAAATTGTGGTTTAACTTGATAAAATCGAGATCCTTGAATAATTGACAAAAAAAACTTTATGTCATCAAGTATGTGACTTGATAGTAAAACCTTAAGGCATAAGAACACTATTCTAAATAGTCCATAGTCAATCATTATTGTGGGAATAATAATGAAGTAAGACTATTATATTTTATGAGAAAAGACCACGTTTTGGTGGTCATGAACATAAGATGTTACTCAAAACATAAGTACATGTTAAGTTCATGTTATTGGATTGACCCGCTATGAGAAATACTACATGGATTATGTCATTAGTAATTCTCATTGCAGTAGTGGTATTTGAGTCCTTCGACCTGAATTCACCATGGATTCCAACATGACGAACTTCGTGTCTTGACGTCTTTAACAGGATGGTAATATAGGCTATGATTGGGCATGCAGTAAATCATGTGGAGGAATGTGATTGATAGTGAAGGAATTTGTCCCACTCTTAATTGAGTGAGATGTCTATTGGCCTCTTGATAAGTGAGACTGAGAAATGCATGGTCGTGCTCGAATGGGATTGTTGGAGTTATGGTATGTTTATTTAGATGGAGTCTACTTGAGAATCGAAGATGATTAAGTTGTATAAAGATGACTTCATCATTGGTGGCCTTAATCGAGACATCGTGTGACAAAGGACTAATATCATATTATGGTAAGGTTTTTCGAGTCATCGAATTCACTTGATTTGGGTAGTTATAATGTCTTGATAGAGACCAATTATAACTTGTGGGATTAGAATATGATTTGGGCCTGCTGTCAACATAGAGTGAACCTATAGGGTCACACATAAGAATGATCTATAATGGGATGTTAGAAAGGCTCTCTCTTTAGCCCATGATTAAGGCTGACGAGCCCAAGCGAGCTTGGCCCAGGCCATTAATAGTTAATGGAATTTAGTTTAAATTCATTTTAATAAAAGGGTTTGGGAGGCTTGATATAAATATGGGGTTTATCATCTAAAAGTAGGTGGTTCTTTTGAAGTGGGTGTTTTTGAGAGAGAATTATTTTTAGAGTTTTGGAAGACACGAATGTGTTTTTGGTTTTGTGAGACAAAGGCCTATCATAAGGTGTTAGCATCAATGTCCATCCATTAGCCGTTTATTATGGATACCTTTAGAGGCATTTACTACTTTGCATTATCTTGATCGTTGTTCATTTGGGTCGTTTCGGAAGAGTTCTATTGTGTTTCAACGTGTGTGTGATCAAGAAAATCTGCACTAGTCGAAAGGATTCGGTCACAAGAGGTAAGATCGTTTCCTTGATTTCATTGTTTATTCATAAAATGTCCGCTTGGATCTGATCACAGTTGGCATTCGTTTTCTTTGCTTCACGTTTTCTTATCATTTGAATTCAGCAATGGTATCGGTACTTATTTGTTTGGTGAAAGCGTTGATTATATGTGATATAGCATTGATATGTTTAGTGTATTTGTTTTTCCATATGTGATATGCCATGATCCATTAGTTCATCAGTTTATAATCGGTATAATCGGGTGTGAGCTCAACATGTGTTGTAACATCTTATCAGAAATTGAAAATTGATTTGGTTTAGAAAAGCTCTAAGAGGATTAGGACTGTTGATGATCAAAATCAAATTATGAGTTCGTAATTCTTGTGTTCTAATCACGATTAGGGCATTCTGAAACAATATAAATTGTGGGTTCACATAGTAAGTATGGCTTATTCTGAATACTTATTAATCGATATGACTATTACATATTAAGTATGGTTGTTACAGATACTTATTAGTCAGTAGGACTGTTACACATTAATGTTAGACATTAAGAATGAGCGGTATAGATTTATTATTCTTGTCGGTGGAATTCATTACACATTAATGTTGGCATTAGAATGAATACATTCTGATTATTCTTAATTAGTAGGGCTATTACACATTAATGTTAGACATTAGAATGGTATTACAGGATTATTGTTAATTAGTAGAATTTGTTACATTAATGCTAGACATTAAGAGATAATTTATTCTGATTATTCTTAAATTAGTGGGACGTACACATTAATGTTAGACAGTAAGATTGGACTATTACAAATTATTACACATTAAGTAGGATTGTTCCAAATTAATGATGGACTGTTAGATTAAGAGGAATCAGCATTGGTGAATGACCATAATTATTAGTGTGATTAATGATCAGGAGAAATTTCCAGGCAGCAACTCACTCATGCTAGCCTTAAAATTTGTTTATGTGACTAACGCTGCAATTGAAATACCAAATTCATAATCTGATTTTGTGCTTAATGTGTTTATATTCAATTTTCATGAATTAAATGTACGGCCACTTGGATTCGAGTTAGCGGGTATTAATTATGGGTTTGTAATTTTTAAATACGGCTGCGTGTCGTTAATTTTTATTGACACAACATGTGTGTCTTTTTTTCATTATATTAGCATACGGCTGCGTGTGATTGTTTTATTGACCTGACATGTGTCTGCTTTTATTATTTTAGCAAAAAATAGCATACAATTATTACTTTCTTGTAATGAAGAAGAAGGAAGAATGGAGGCCTGTTCCTTCTTGGAGACAAGCCCATAAAGCTAAGGTATTGGTAAAAGGTAATCCTGCATCTCCATATTGGATTTTGGAAATCACCTTATGAAATGGCCATGACATGTCACATTTACATTGATGCTTATTAATATGCTTGTATGTGATGCATGTATATGTTTATAAAGTTTGCCTAACAACTTGATAATTTCATCACATAAAATATTAAGTCATAAAATGCCTTCCATAATTTAACACTTGTCGATACGCCGATCGTCACCGATATGGTTTACGCGAAGCATTGTGTATTGGGCCATCTTAGGAAGACATGATGGATAATGGTGATATCCATAAGATTGAATATTGTTAGACTTAACTAGGCTATCATAACGGTTTTGGGCCTAAGGGCATAAAAGAAAAGAGTTTTCTACCTAGTTAGCTTAAGTTTAAGTGTTATGCAGCCCCAACGATTGAGTCAGCGTGGATTTTCTGCAGCTCAGAAACTATAGATTATTAATACATGTTAAAGAGTTAATAATTTGGCTGAGGTGTTAAGCCTCATTTGTTAAAAGCTGTATTTTATATAGACTAATGGCATCAAATAACACGTCAACATTTTACTCTGCGAAATTGCCGTCCTTGAGGAAAAAGCAATGGATGACTTCCTCCATTGGTCTGAGAATTTGAGGATTATTATTAAACAAGGAAGATGTATGTTCTTGATAATGAAATCCCTAATGAAACTCCTGCTAACAATGCCCCACGAGCCGAAAGGGATGCTTAAAGTAAGCATTTGAATGACTCTATGGATGTAACCTGTCTTATGCTTACAACCATGAACTCTGAGCTTCAAAAGCAATTTGAGGAATGGAGGCATTTAATATGATGGTGCATCTCAAGGGAATGTTCAGAGCAAATATCCAGAAAGAGGTTTGCAACCACAAAGCATTGAATGCATGTAAGATGACTCCTGGCACTTCAGCATGTGCTAAAGATGAAGGGTCTCATCGATCGACGATAAACTTGGTGCTCTGATAGTCGCGGGTTAGCTCTTGATCTTATTTTAGGTTCATTACACAGATCTTATGATCAATTTGTTATGAACTACAATATGCACCATATGAAGAAATCTATTGCTGAGTTACATGGAATGTTAAAGAATGTTGAGACGAACATTCAAAGACAAATCCAGTGCTTATGGTTCAGAAAGGGGAAGGCATGAAAAGAAAAGGAAAGGGCAAAGGCAATAAGGCCAAGAAAGGCAAAGGGCGGTCAAACTGGAGCCAAGAAGCCAAAGCCACCAAGGAAGAGGAGTTTAACAACCTGTATTGAACAAGGTCATTGGAAGAGGAATTGTAAAGCTCTACGGAGATTTGAAGAAAGAAATGAGGCTACCCTTGGTATTTATGTTATAGAAGTCAATCTGTCTACTTCTGCTTCATGGGTATTAGATACTTGATGTGGATCTCACATTTGTGTAAATGTGCAGGGCTTGCGAAGTAGTAGATCATTGGCTAAAGGCGAAGTGGACCTATGAGTGGGGAATGGAGCAAGAGTTGCTGCATTAGCTATAGGAGTTTATGATTTGACTATGCATAGTAGACTTGTTTTCCAAGGAAAGAATTGTTATTATGTGCCTGCTGTGAGCTCATAGAAACATTATTTCAGTTTCTTGTTTAGACGTGGATGGATTTCACTTTATTATTAAGAATAATATTTTCTCCATCTATAATGCAGACATTTTTATGGGAATGCTCATTTATCTAATGAATTCTCTACTTTTCTAAGCTTGGAACAACTGAAGCCATCTATAACATCGATACTAAGGTTAGATTCAATGACTTGAATCTGACCTACTTTTAGCATTGTCGTTTTGGGCCATGTCAATGAGAAACGCATCTTGAAGCTCCATCAAGATGGGTTAATACATTCATTTGGATTAGAGTCATTTAAAACATGTGAATCTTGTTTACTAGGGAAAATGGCGAGCTCCTTTCTTTGGACACGAGTGAGAGGGCTGTTGACTATTAGACCATATACATATAGATGTTTATTAGACCGAATAAGCTCCCAGTGCTAGAGGAGGTTATCAGTACTTCATTACTTTGTTGACTTTAGTAATAGTTATCTACTTAATGAGGCATAAAGTCTGTGGATGTTGAAAAGTTCAAATTATTCAGAATGAAGTACAAAATCACTGGAAAGAATATCAAAACATTTGATCTGATCGAATTGGTGAATATTTAAGCCAAAATTTAGATGATCATCTTAAGGATTGTGGGATAGTCTCTGACTCCTCCGCTGGAGACACCACAATGGAATGGTGCCGAAGAATCGAACTTTATTATATATGGTTCGATCGATGATAGGTCGAGGCGAGATCTTCTGATATCCTAAGGGGGATATGCATTAGAGACTGCTGCATTCTTATTGAATAGAATTCCATAAAAAATGATTGAGAAAAAACCATATGAGTTATGGACAGGAAAGCGTCCTAGTTTGTCTTTTCTTAAGATTTGGGGTTGTGAAGCTTATGTAAAGCGTTAGGCCCACGATAACCTGGCATCAAATCGATAAGTGCTATTTATTGGGGTATCAAAGGAAACAAAAAGGTACTACTTTACATCCCATATGAGAACAAAGTGTTTGTTGCTCGTAATGAGTCTTTTTGGAAGAAGTTCATTTTAAAAAGGTAGGTGGGGAGTAAGACATCTCTTGAAGAAGTTCAGAACCCTGGTGCCACGCCGAGCCTTGCTTGGAAATTCTACAAGACTCACAACCAGTTGTTGAGTCGACATCTTCTGCATAAGGCCCACGAAGGTCTAATAGGATTCATCATGAGCCCCGAGAGATATGATTTCCGTCTTGGCGACAAAACCATATAGCTTGGCGGATCAAAATCGACCATCTTCTCATGAGGCAATGATGTGCCCAGATTCTGAAAAATGGCTTCAAGCCATGAAGTCTGAGATGTAATCAATGTACGATAACCAGGTTTGGAATTTGGTTGATCTACCTGAGGGTGCTACGGTCATTGGTTGTAAATGGGTTCATAAGATCAAACATGATATGACCTTCAACTCTCGACTTGTTGCAAAAGGTTTTAAACAAACTCATGGTATTGACTATGATGATACCTTTTCACCTATCGTTATGCTTAAGTCTATTAGGATTCTTCTTGCTATCGTTCCTTACTATGATTCACGAGATTTGGAAAATGGATCTCCAAGAAACAGCGATTTACTTAAGGGAAACTTACTCTGAGGATGTGTACATGACCCTAACACAGGGTTTTATTCGATCCTAAGTATCTAATAGAATTATTAATAGCTTGAAAGATCCATTTATGGATTAGCCGAGGCTTCCTGGCTAGATATTAAGTTTGATGAGGTTGTTAAATAGTTTGGCTTTGCGAAAATGAATATAGACCTTATTGTCTTACAGAGGTTAAGTGAGTCGCGATTGTCTTCTTAGTGCTTGTATGTGGGCCGACCATCTTACTCATTGGAAATGACATCCCACCACCAGAGTGTCAAGTCTTGGTTGGGAAATGTTTTCAATGAAAGACTTAGAGCGAAGCCGCTACATCCCTAGACATCCTGATTTATAGAGATAGACCTCAATGGTTACTCAGCCTGAGTCAAAGTGGGTAGATAGACAAAGTGCTAAAGAGGTTTAGCATGTAAGATTCAAGAGAGGTTTCTTTCCAATGTCTCATGGCATTAAGCTCAGTAAGTCTCAATGTCCAACCATGAAGGACGAGAGAGAGCGCATGGATAAAATCCCATACGCTTTAGCTATTGGTTCTATCATGTATGCCATGCTTTGCACCTGACTTGATGTCTCCTATGCCTTAAGCATGACAAGTAGATTCCAGTCAGATCTAGGTGAATGTCCTTTGGATAGCGATCGAGAATATCATAAGTACTTGAGAAGAACCAAGGATATTTTTTTGATCCTATGGTGGAAAAAAAGCGAGAGCTAAGTTATATAAGTGGTTATCTCTGATCTTTGGTTTTTCAGTATGACTTAGATGACTTTAGATCGCAATCTGGTTTTTTGTTTTGTTTGAATGGAGATGCTATGAGTTGGAGAAGTTCCAAGTAAGACATTGTGGCCGATTCTGCTGCGAGGTAAAGTACGCAAGCTGCCTCGGATCACTGACTAAGGAGGCGGTTTAGATCAAAAATTCGTTTTAGGCAGGTGATGTTCTAGTTACAAAACCCCGATGGGCCGTCTATTGTGACAATAATGAGGCTGTGCTCAAGCCAAAGGGAGCCTATATACATCAAAGCGATCTAAACACATACTCGGCGTTTCCACCTTGTCATTGAGATCATTGAGAGGAGATGTTAAGATATGTAGAGTTCATACGTGACAATGTGCTTTGATCAGCAGTAATCCTCTTGCATAGTCAAAGCATGATAGTCATACTAGATCTATAGGCATTCGATTTGTACGGTGGGCTTAAAGCGAGTGGGAGATTGTTAATTGATATGCTCTAGCCAGTGGCATATACATTTAATCATTATATGTTTATATACATGAGGCATTGATAATTTTATCTTATTTAAATTGTGGTTTAACTTGATAAAATCAGATCCTTGAATAGTTGGCTCCGCTTTATGTCATCAAGTATGTGACTTGATAGTAAAACCTTAAGGCATAAGAACACTATTCTAAATAGTTCATAGTCGATCACTACTGTGGAAATAATAATGAAGTAAAACCATTATGTTTTATGAGAAAATACCACATTTTGCTGGTTATGAACATAAAATGTTACTCATAACATAAGTACATTTTAAGTACATGTTATTGGACTGACCTGCTATGAGAAATACTACATGGATTATGTCATCAGTAATTCTCATTGCAGTAGTGAACTGTTGAGTCCTTCGACTGCAGATTCACCATGGATTCCTAAATGAGAGACCGTGTCTTAGTAGCTCAATGGCGTGCTAACGAGGATGGTAATATAGGCTATGGTTGGGCATGCAATAAATCATGTGGAGGAATGTGAGTGATAGTGAAGGAATTTGTCCCGCTCTTAATTGAGTGAGATCTTTATTGGCCTATTGATAAGTGAGACTGAGAAATGCATGGCCGTGCTAAAATGAGATTGATAGGAGTTATCACTATCATTTATTTAGTCAGTCTACATGAAAATCAAGAAACTATTAAGTTGTATAAAGATGACTTCATCCATGCTTTGTGCTTAATCGAGACATCATGACAAGGACTAATATCATAATGGTACGTTTTTTGAGTCGCCGAATTCACTTGATTTGAAGTGGTTATAATGTCTTTCTAGAGACCAATTATAACTTGTGGGCTTAGAATATGATTTGGGCCAGCCAACATTAGTGAACCTATGAGATTCACACATAAGAATGAGCTATAATGGGATGTTAGAAAGGCTCTCTCTTTAGCCCATGATTAAGCCCAAGCCCAAGCCCAAGCCCATTAATAGTTAATGGAATTTGATTTAAATTCATTTTAATAAAAGGGTTTGGGAGGCTTGATATAAATATGGGGTTTATCATCTAAAAGTAGGTGGTTCTTTTGAAGTGGGCATTTTTGAGAGAGAATTATTTTTAGAGTTTTGGAAGACAGTAATATGTCTTGGTTTTGTGATACAAAGACCTATCATAAGGTGACAGAACATCCATCCCATCCATTAGTCGTTCGCGTGGATACCTTTAGAGGGCATTTTCACACTGCATCGTCTTCGCTCGTTGTTCTTTGGATGGATTTCTGGTAGATTACAGTGTATTTCAAGCGTGTGTGTGATCGAAAATCTACACTAGTCGAAAAGGATTCGGTCTACAAAAGGTAAGATCTGGATTTTCTTGATTCATTGTTTAGTTTCATCAAACTGCTTGGATCCTGATGCAGTTCAGCGTTAAATTTTTTATTTCCGTTGCGTTTTCTTATCGTTGGATTCCAACAACTTATACGCCGCAACTTTCTCTATGACTCTGCACTTCTTGATCTTGTCTTCTTTCCTATTTATTTGAAACTTGCGCATAGATAAAAGCTACACGCTAAGCATTTTCAAGCTTAGTGGTTCTATACAGTTCTATTCAAACTTTTAGTTTAACACGACATGCATTTATCATAAAACCATGCCTTTTATATCAAACTATACTCATGCTTATTCATTTTCACATGATTTCACTTTACAAATCATTGATCATATCAAAATATGCATTTTCACATGCTTTAACGTTACAAATCATTGATCATATCAAAATATGCATTTTCACATGTTTTCAATTTACTTAAATCAAATCATGAGATTCAAACATATACTCCCAAGGATGTATTTAGTTTACAAATCCCATTTATACTCATCAAAGTTTGTTATTTCACTTTGTCTATACAATTCCACGTTCATGACCAGTTAGTTCGGTGAATCGTCCTTTGTCGATCGGTAATGGGCATACACATTTAACAATTTGGTCTCCCATCATGATGGATGTCGGTGGTGCACACCATGTGGTCATTTAAAATTCATATGCCATCGCGCGAGATCTTGCGATTGGTGCATCCTCCCAGTGGAGCATTTTATGATACCATACACCATCATGGATCACCAGATTGGTGTCCGCCATGTGGGACATTGCACAATTTCAGTTTGCCTTCTTGACAGATGCCGATTGGTGCATCCCCCCATGTTGGTCGTTCGGTATATCGATTCAATTCAAGATGTCAAGAATTGACCAATTTGTTTATAAATCAATTAATCACTCACATGCAATTAATTGTCAACATTTTCAAATCCATATGCACTTTCGTAATATCATTTCAAAGTACTCATTTCATATACTCATTTCAGATTTATTTGGTAAACTACCAAAACACTTGAAATCCGAATATCATTATGGTAAACAATGTATTACCAATACTTGAATCAGAATAGAGGTTCGAAGAACTAACCGAAGCTGTCGGCTCTCATTTCCTTCCCTTCGATCTCGATCCTAGGTTAGGTGATCCTCACCCATCCCTAGTCAATAACTATTATGTCACTCTTAGTGGATAAAAAATTATTATACATTTTTAGTGAATGACAATTAATCTTTGTTAATGATTTTTGGTTAAGACACTAAGTCTGCATGATTGTAGCGGCCCGAGAGTACGATATTTTCATTTAGTTTTATCATGGCCCAAACCCCATTAAACAATCATTTATTAGGGTTCTTAAACTATCGGCGTATGAATACGAGGTGCTTGGGAACAAAAATCCTAAAATGCTCGCTGTGAACAATAGCTACGTCGTGGTGTAGCTTTGCTACGCCTTGGCGAACCCGACGAGGTGCCATTTTGGCACCTCGGCCTTGCTGCAACGGTATCAGTGCCTTGGCGTTAGTGCACTGCAGGTGGCATGGGTTCCCCTCTGGCTAGCAGCGTAGGAGCCAGATTTTTTGCCTACATTTCCGGTTTTCCTCTTTTGTGCGATTTCTCAGTCACCGAAATCCCCGAAAACAAAACATGAATCACTACGATAACATCCTAATATCATCTTAAATAACCATGAGCAAAACCCATGGATGGATTAGGGTTTGTGAACATCAAAATCTGACTTTCTAGGGTTTAGGTTCATGCCTTGAATCACCCACAAATCTTCTTTACACGAGATGCTTGATCACTTAGAAGTAAGAAATGAGAAGAAATCCACACCAACAATCTTGATCTTCTCTTGCCTAGCTTTTCCTCATTTTACCATATGTCTATAAAATTAGTTTTTCTTGCAAATGCCTGAATGTAGACTAAGACCACATTTGGTCTTATTCCACATTTTAAGTGTAGGCCATGTTTGAAACTACCACATAAATTCCATTTCTCATTTTCTCCTTTTTGGTCTTAATTTCACTTTCATTTATCATTTAATTCGCGCATTTAAGCCTTTTCTATTAATGACCCTTAGATTCCTCATTTACAAATTCAAAATTTTCCCTTTTTTCCACTTAGTTTATTTAAGTTGAATCAATTCTCATTTTTAACATATGTATTTAATCATTTGCTCACATATTCATTTCACATTTCACAATTTATCAGTTTTCCGAAAACCCAAGTTTGACTCAATTCATACCTAGAATATATATAATAAAATTATTATAAAAATTATGGGGTATTTTTGGGGCGTTACAAGAAGTGTACCCCTAGTGGAACCGACCCCCATGACACTTAAATATAATTATTTTTAATTAATTCATAAACTACTTCAAAAATCAACTCCAATTCAACCTGACATACCCTTCCTTCACCCAATTATTTAGTTAAACATAGACTACAAAGTACAACTTCCAGTAGAATACTCGTCAGAGTGGATGACCACAAACCACCTATCACTATGGTAGTTATGTACCTTGGTTGATGTTTCTAGGTTTATAGTCATTTGTGATTGCCCAATACATCATTTGAGGCAGTCTGGCGCCATTCTGGGGATGGTGCTTATTGTAAGTGAATTTTGCTAGTTTGTGTTTGTGTTTTCAGTTTTGTTTTATTTTGCTTTTATATTGTTTTCCATTTAGTTTCTTTTATTATCTTATTTTTATTCTTGCTTTTATTTACTTGCTTACTTCAATATTAGTCTTTTTAGTGTTTTTGGTTCTTTTAGTACTAGTATTTCAAGTTAAGTTAATTTTGTCTCCAGTTGGTAAAAATAAAAAATAAAAAATAATAACCCCCCAACAAACATATTTGGGATAAGATTGATCCATCAAAAACCATCATGGATATTTGGACCATAAATCATGGAAAGAAAGGGTTTAGACATTATGAACATAAAAGACAAAGTACACCATAAATAGTTTGCCAATAAGAGAGTCAAAGCAGTTTGGGACTACAAAATCTCCCCATGGAAAGCACGCCTTCTTGCATTGTGTTACCCTAGAGGGCTTAACTGTGATGTTTGATTTACTTCCCCAATTACCCATTAGAGGATGGGAGGAAATCCTTTTCAAGGAAGCAAAACAAGCTAAGTCACAATTCAACAAAAGAGGTAATGAATACCATATGCATAGAAATCTAGATAGGGAAGCTAAAATAGCTTTGATACAAAGGAAAATGGATGAACTTATGGGTAAGGAGACTAATGAGTTTAATTCCATTGACTGCATAATGACTGTTGCTCAAATTTAAGACACTACTACCAAGGATTAAGTAATGTCCCCGGCAACCACGCCAAAAACGTGTTAAGATCAAATGCTATATACCATTTTCTGCCACTATTACCAAAGACTAACTAGAATCCCAGGTAACAACACTAAAAACATGATAAGACCATAAGTTGTATGCTCATAAGAAGAATTGTTTTGTCACTGAACTCATTTAAAGATTAAGTTAGGTCTTAAAAACAGTAAGTGCATAGGTGGTACAAGTAAAAAAGTGAATCCTATAAAGTGGAGGGATATCGTTCCACAGTTGAAAATAATTTAAACTTCAACTACCCCAACTACTCAAGTTCTATACTATTTGAACTTCCATTTCAAAGTAGATTTAGTAACCTATAAATAATTTTAATAATTGGAATCCTACATTTAATATAAAAGAAAATGTTAAATCCTAAATGTAAAGAGCTGGTTGAACAGATGTATTATTGTTGAAGTGAACAAAGATTTCCACAATGGTTAATTGTCATTCTGCATCTAATCATTACATTTTCCCCTGAGTTAGAATCTGAACTTGTCAAGAGGCAAGGTAGTATAGTTTGGTTTCCTCTTCTAACCATACTTTTCACTGAGTAGAGATTCATGTTCATTCCTGAAACATGATTCTAATCAATTACTTGTAATTAGAATTTCTCTGTAAGATCTAGGTATTTTTATTTTCCAATACTTCATACCCATTTCTTATGGCTACAGATTTCTTGCTTCCCGAGAGCGGGAAGCGATTGCTAGATTCTAAAAATGAATGATGTCTCATCCTTAAGATCTGAAAGAGGTTTCTCTTTTCTTGATTAGGTCTCATGCTAACACGGGATCAAGATTGTTCTTCCAGACCAAGGAGAGATCTCTAATTGATAATATTGATATATCACTTAACCCATTCTCAAACCATGAGCAAATTGAGGATTTATCTAAGTAACCTTTCAGAGCTCATTAGTTCTTCAATATTAAATTAACATACCCCCGAATAATTGGTGCGAGCTCTCGGAATATCCATCTCTGTGTCACTCAGAGGGCCTCCTTAAAATCAGAGTCAGGCAATAGTCCTTTCATGGGTATAAGCTACTAAAATCGAGAGCAAATTAATTAAGACAACACCATTTGAAATAAATTCAAGATTGACTCAAGAAATTTTCTTCTCATTTAGAAAGAATTCATAACTAACATCAGATCTTTCAGTAGAAGTTGTGTTCTCAGCTGGATTACAACATACGAAATACGTCGAGGAAAATTCCTTTATGCTTCTGTCAAATTGAAGAAATGAGTTCCAGCGTTTGTCTGGAGTTCATTGAATTCAAACAGTAATCATAAATTATTTTTAACATTAAATTTCAACTTCAAAACTTCTGAACAAATTACTGTTTTAGATCCATTGAACTAATAAAAAAAATCATACACTAACTATAATCTACGAAAGAAAGAAAATAAAAAGAAAAGAAAAGAAAAATATAATCTGAAGAGTCACCGGCTCCCAAGTACTGCGGATTCAGATTCGATCTGTGTTTGCCTCGCTACGTAGTCGTTTCTATTTATAGAGCAAAAGTTTAGGCCTGGCGATGACTTTTATGGAATCCTAATTTCTAGGCCCAAATTGTCTTCTTAGTCGTGACCTGAAAGTTCTGTCATGATAGAGTTTTGAATTTTGTTGTAGGTTTCTGTTGCAGCAAGCAGTTGTATGTCGCTACCTGTTTCCTGTGTTCTTCTTTGGATTTCAATCTCGACAGTGTTTTCTTGGTCACGATAGTGATGCTGAGCTGCTTCTTCAAATTGGTGTCGCGACCTAGCTTTTCTTGTCACACAACAGTTATGTTCTTGCTCTTATTCTTATTACAAAACTGTCTTGTATTATTGTCATCTCGGTCACGACCTAAAAAGTTTATCGCGACAGAGTTACTGCGCGCCTTTATTTCAGCGGTACAGCTTCATTTTTTATGTTGCGACTGGACGGCTTTGTGTTAGGGATGTTTGCATGCCATGACGATATATGTCTCCAGCGACAACACTTTTACCATGCAACATATTTTCACAGCCATAACCTAGTTTTCTGGATTCGCGACATAGCTTTTCTGCCTTTAACCTATATTCGTGTCGCAACCCATATTTCCTATCACGACATAACTTTTCTTTGTTCAGTTGACTTATGTTGTTGCGACCCAGTTTGTTATGTTGTGACATGACTTATTTGCATTTGTGTTGAAACCTCTGTCACAACTTAGAAGTCGTGTCGTGACCTTGTTTCTCTCTATTAAGCTTATTCTTATGTCTCAACCTAAAGATCTCTGTCGCGACATCAAAACACCTTTTCATCTTGAAATATGTCACAATATTAACTCTCCTTGTTGCAACTAGGTTAGTTCATCCATTAAGCACCCTTTGTCGCGACCTAGCTTTCTTATCGCACCCTAAACTTCTTATTCAACATCTTTTATGTCTCAACAAACTTTTCCATGTTGCAAAAATCAGTGTCACGACAGACAAGGGTTCTGTTGTGACAGATATTCTGCCTTCAGTTCAGCATTATGTCAGAACACAAACTATCTTGTTCCTAGCTGACTTGCATATGTTTTTCCCATTCTTTGTGGCAACATGCTGTCTTCTGTCACGACCTAACTCAATTGTCAACAATCAGATTATGGTGTTGCAACACAGGAAATGTTGTTGCGACATGGTTTCTTTGGAAATTGCTTGGAAGTTTGTCACGACACACAAATTCAGTCCACGACTATAGGCTTTATTTACGATTCTTTACTTTTCTACTTCTTTCTTCTTTGGATTTTTGTCCTTTTGCTTGAATTAAAGCACAAAACAGAGTTTAGTAAAATATTCCATAATTTGGTATTAAAATAGCTTTGAAAATACTAAAAACAAGCTAGAAAAAGGGACAAAAAATAGATGAGTTTAAGACTCATCAATGATCAAACATCAAACCCTAACATGTTTCCTTTGCTATTCCTATGATGACCTTAGTGTGAGATGCTCATCACAACAAGTTGAGGAGGATACTTATGAAAGCCAATTTAATTTGTTGGCAAGCACAAATCTACCCTCTATTTGAATGATAGAGCATGTGATAACACTAGAGGGCCAAGGTATAATTTTGATACATCACCATCATAATCGGCATTGCAGAAGAGCATGGCCAGCTTGACTAAAACATTTGAGAGATTCATGGATTCACATCAAAAGGCCAAGGATAGAGGTGAGAAGAAAAGGAAATTTTGGAGAGAGAGCATGAGGATAGGATGCATAAGCATAATAATATACATCAAACACTCTTAAAAAATTCTCTATGCCAAAGAGAGAGGCATATTTCCATCTCAGCCTTAACCAAATCCAAGGTGTGTACATGGGATTGAGGTTGAAGATGAAGGTCCACCTAACATAAGAGGAAACCATGGGACATACCATGTGGAAGATGGAATCCAATACCCTTCTTTACTATTCAATGCCCATATTACACATGAGGGAAGTAGGCCTCTACCTCCACCTCTACCTCAACCTCAAAAGAATCTGAGAAACATAACCAAAGTAGGGGTACAAGATGGGAATTCACCTAATATGCTTGAAGAAAAATCCATGATAACACTAGAGAATGAGGAGAAAATTGACCAGCCATCTCCCTCTCCATTTCATGAAAACGAAGATGTTGAAAATCCTACGAAAAATGACGAGTGGTATGATACTCAATTTACTAGTTCCTATGATGAATATGAGGTAAAGTTCGTGATGAATGATGAGTATATTTTATACTAATATTTTGATTTGTATTCATAGTTTTTATGATATTAATAATTTTTTTAACACTGTTTTCATTCCTATTTTCAATTAGGACCGAATATGAGGCATTGAGGCAATAAGAATTGAAAAAGTAAAATAAATCAACAAATTCCACATTAAGCAACAACTACTGTATTTCGATATTTTTAGCTATAGAATGACCTCCCATGGATCCAATCTTTGTGATTCGTGCCACAGTAGGGTGATGCATAATCAATAAAATTTGTATCCTGTTCTCTCTGCCGAAGTAGTCAAGCTACACCTGCTATTATTGTACATGGCAGTTCTAGGGTCGAACACAGGGATGGGTTTTCGTCTTACAAATAAACATATCATAGATTAAAATGGTGAGGCTTTCATTTGGATTTTCGGATTTGCATTAAAAAGTGTGGTTGTTGTTGTCACTAAGCTAAGTGAAGCAGTTTAAAATAAGATGTAAAAAGAACACCTTGAACTTTTGGGTCACTAGTTTGATATGATGGGGTTGTAGAGGTGTCCTCGGGTTATTTCCTCGCATTAGGGAAAGTGACATATAGTCATTTCCAAAACCGGATCTTTGTTTAACTTTAAATACCAACCCTTAGTAACATTCCTATTTGAACCATAGCATTTATTGAGCATTTAATGTTTCTGCAGTTGAAAATAAAGCATTTAACCTACTTCAGTGGGTCGTAAATGACATATAATGGATGTCAGTGTATCTACCATTAAGAATACACTGAACCCTGAAGCATGCCAAGTATTGACTAAAGAAAATACATTAAATAGCATTTAAACCTAGTTTGGAAAGTTTGAAACTGTCTTTAGAGAACCTGCTTCATGAAAATAGAGAGACACACTGAACCAACATCAATAACTAGCACCCCCTCCTCTTGAGGTTTTTTGAGGCTTGCGAACATCTTTGAGTTGTCATCTCAGGGAGTGTGGCATTCAGAAAAATGAGGAAAGAGGAGAGAAGAGAGAAAATGGGAACGAAATAGGAGTGCAGCAAGTAATTTGCGTGAATTGAATGGTTAGGTTACAAATGTTTATAACATGACATATAGCCCCCACAAACATGCGAAATACCAAACTAACCTAAATAATATATGATTACATTGAGACGAAAGGAATTAAACCAAGCCCAGGTCGTTTGGGTCACAAAAAGCAGGAGCAAAATTTTCCTGTACGGTGAATTTCGCTATGATAAGCGAAAATTTGGCCATAGCATTTCGCTATGATTACTTGAATTACAGCTATCATTACGAATTTTAATTCTCACCACTCATAAATATAATCCCTATCTTTCACTTCTGCATTCTCATTTGCATTTCAAACTCTATGGTTGCCATTTCTTCGTCGGGCTTGATGATCGATGAGAATTCAAGCAGAACTCGGTATAAATCGGCGAAATTCGATGCCAGCTTGATAAACAGTGGTGGAGGTTCTGAAGCCTGCAAAACTACCAAAAACAACCTCGAAACAAAATCAGTAGTACTAAAGGACCTGCACATGTCAATCGTCTTAATTAATATGATTAGTACGCAAAAAGCACTCAAAACCTATCTTAAATAATACTCAAAATAACACTTTTTAGGTACTAATCACTTTATATGATGGATAATGCACTTTATAAGATTTTTGAAGAGTCGTTATTCATTTAATTTAGACTTCAAATGAGCAAGCTATGACTTTTATAAGAAGGAAGGAAGAAAGAGAAGAGTGCTCTAAAGCTGACCAATTGGCACACTTTGTTTATTTAGTCTTTACCATCACCTCTAAAGTGTTCTCTCTAGCCATATCCATATTCTACACTCTTTAATCTTTCAAAGAGACCAAGATTTCTCAATTTGATGTTTGGACAACAAAGCATGACCTCGAGAAATGAAGAAGAAAACACATAAGAGCAGTGACATCTCAACGTGCAGGAGTGATGTCGCAACGTGGTAGAGAGATTCTACAGCAGTTGCAGTGACATCACGACGAGAGAGAGTGACATCGGGGGTTAGTCTTGGGTGCATTGCAGCCTATTTTTAATCCCAAAATTGCTGCTTTTCAACCCTTAAACCCTATAAATTTTTTGATACCGATTTTGGGTGTTCATTAGGGTGGTGGAAACACCCTAGGAACCAAGTTTTTTAAAGAGGAGAAAGTTAGGAAGAAGAGAAGGGGCTTCCACCTCCAAATTTTTTTACTCTCTTCCTCTCTCTATTTTTTTCATTCTTTTGATGGTTGTAATTCCTTTTCTATAGCATAATTCGAGAGACCTTTCAAACCCTAATGCTCTTAGCAAAATGGCCAGGAGTTATTGACTTCACTACTTCCTACATCGGACAGAAGATGAGTTGATTTCACAATGTAGGTTCCTTGTTGTTTATGTGGCTAGCTTGGGATGAAGTCTAAGGGGAACTTAATGCTTGATGCCCTTAACCGACTGGTGGGGAGTCATCGATGGATCTCTCCTACAAGGGTTGCCACTTAGATTTCATAGGCATTGCACTCCTACAACAAAAATATATATTAGTATGAATAAAATAAAAGGGTGTGTTCTCAACCTATTTTAATCATCTTATATAAAAAATGTGAGTTGAATTTGGTTGGGGAGAGTTTTGCAAGACCTTTTTAGGTGATTGGATAAAAATTTTTGTTATAAAAATATTGGCGCAACAAAAAAGGCACTAACTTTTCCCTCCATATGCTATGGTGAGGAAAATCTTTAATTTGTAAGAAAATTAGTTTTACTACTGAAAATTCAAATTTTGTCAGGAAAAGCTATTTTTAAGGACAAATTTTAAATTCATGGCTAAATTTTTGTTGGGAAAAGCATGTTTTATTGTAGTGACTATTCTTTCTCGTTGTTCCAAAGTTCTAATGGCCTTAAAAATGCTCATTTGTCTTACCATTTGATGGGCTTGGAACAGGTGTGTAATAATTGGTGTAAAAACGTAGACCCGTACGTGCAAGTATACGCGTCGAGTTTACGTAGTATAATTGCTAGTCAAGTGTCGTCCCATAAGGAGAAGTGTGTTGATTATTGAATTTACGCTTTAAATATTATTTAGACCTCAAATCATAATGAAATATGACTAACGTAGGGAAAAACTAATATGAAGATATTTGCGAAATCAATGTAAGGAAACTAAGGTTTTGCCTTCACCTGCCGCACCTGATGGATTCTAACCTATATGGATTATTCATTTAGTAGATTATATGGTTCACACTGGCGGGTTGATCTTGCCTACCAGATATTCCCTCTCTCGATATATTGGCTTATCTCGCCAGTAGAGTGTATTACATCTTTATTTAAACCCTGAACTCTGAGACGCCTTAATGCCACACTTGGAACCGGGATATCTCTATTCACTAATTGACAAAGTGTTGCTCTATTCATATCCCTAGGGGTCATCATCTCTTAATCTCAGACTCCCGATAAAAAACATGCCAATGCTGGCCAAACACTACCATGTGATCAAAACACAAAAATAAAGCAAGTCGAGAAGAAATCCATATAAATACTAAGTAAAAAAAATGTACTAATTAATCCATTTGGGCGTAGCAAGGCTACGACAAAACCTTAGGAATAAATCTAGAACATAATGGTGTTTAACAAAGCCATAAGGTTTGAAATCATTAAATGGTTCAAGAAAAGAAATACAGAAACAATGATGCACACGATATATCGATCCATGTGCTCCAGTCTCTCCTCTGTTCATCAATCTCCATCCTTCCAAACCTTATCTACCGTGTCTACTAACCCCTTGCACGGACTCCCAAGTTCTCTATTTATAGGCTCGTATCCAAAACAGCTCTGAAAATCTCGTATTGGGCTGGGCTTCCATCAACCTGCTATAGCGGTGATGAGTCTAAAACTCATTTGTTTTTAAGTCCATTTTTCGTAAAATTTTAAGAGTTTAATGTTCAATATAATGCAGAACTATGGAATCTTCACCCAGATTTTGTTTTGCAGGGTTGTAATGCAAAAGAAACATAAATCAATAGAAAAGAAGTAGAAATCATCATTGTGCAGCAAAGGCAACAATGTCGTGACATTGCCACGACATCGACTGAAGTGGGAAGGGCAGAAAATACCAATGTCGCAACATCGTCATGACATCGACTACGACATCATGCATGACTGCAAAAATCTAAGTCAATGTTGTAATATCGAGTTAGCAATGTCATGACATTAGCCAAGGCTTAAACACTGGAGATCTCAACTTGCAATGTCGCGACATCAGATCAGCAATGTTGTGACATCAATTGAAACGATAAGAATTGAAGATGCAATGTCGCAACATCATAGTAGTAAGGTTGCGAAATCAGGTCAAAGTAGTCAAGGTTGGAACTTAACGGACTAATTCGTGCCATGGTAGGGTGATCTGGAATCAACAAAATTTGTTTCTATGTTGCCACTGCTACTTGGTAGTCGAGCTGCGCAATATAATGGTCTGGGGTCGAACACGGGGATGGGTTTTTCTTCGTCTGAATGATTTAAGTGAAGTCAAAAAATGGTGAATTTGGTTTGGATTTTTAGGTGAGGATAAAAAGCGATTGGTTGGTTGTTTTCAAAATGAAATAGGTGAAATAAAATGTAAAATAGAACTCCTTGAAGCATTGGGTCCTTTGGGGTTGGATTCCTGTGCTTGAGGGTTCAGGTCTATTTCCTCGCGTTGGGAGGATGACATATAGTCGTTCCCGAACCGAGACCGTTTAACTTTTTAAAAACTAAACCTAATAATTTCCTTTTGGTAGAAGCATTTATTTCGCATTTAAAGGTTCCCTACGGTGAAATCTATCTTGACTCATCCAAACAATGATTCGTAAGGGTAACTAATGAGTCTCAATGGATCTAAATAAGAATTCTTTGAACCACAAGGAATTACCAAGTATTGATCAAAGTGGATGCACTTAGGTGTCAACCTTAACCTACCTCAGTGGCTCGTAAATGGCAACTAATGGATATTAGTGTATCTAAAGCTAAGAATACACTAAATAAAAGCTTGCCAAGTATTGGCCAAAGAAAGTACATCAAAAAGCTTTAAACTGAGAGTTGAAAATTTGGGAACCAAAATGACAAACCCGGTCACAAGGAAAATAGGAACCACCGGGGCCAGCCTCATGATCCTTCTTCCCCAAATGTACCATCCACTTCAAGGAGGAAAGGGTTTTAGTCGCTCATCCTCCAAGTTATCATCCTTGGAGGGTGTTTGGCACCCAAGAAAGTGAGAGAAAGAGGAGAGAGAATAGAGAAAACTGTAACAAAAGCTGTCGTGTACTGAAAGATTAAAAGTTAGGGTTACAAAAGCCATAAGTTGGCTTATATAGTCATACAAGATGTGTGAAATAGAAAAAATACCTAAAATATGAAATTACATAAGGGACAAAATGGTAAAATATCAAAATAAATGCTTGGAATCAAAATACCAAAACACAGTCGAGGAATTTCACTATGCAAGAAATTTTGTTATCATAGCTAAAATTCTCGCTTAGCTAGCGAAATTTCACTCAGCTCAGCTGCAAATTCTCGTGAGAGATAGCGAAATCGGGTGAATTCATAGAACAAGGGAATTCTAGCTAGCTATCATAGCCCAGCGAAATTTTCACATAGTTAAAATTGCTAGGATTAGAAAATTCATGATCGCGAAATTCTCGCAATCCTGTTTTAAATTTTCGCAATCATAGCTAAAACTCGGTCTTCCTGCTTTGCTACCGCATCCCTCCTTCAAATCCACCATACATTCCTTCATTTTGTAAATGATGAACACATTGTGAATCCCAAGATTCACACATATCTCGACATCAAACTCAACCAAATGGCCGAGGCACGCAAAACCTCGCAAAATTATCCAAAACAATCTCGAAATGGAATTAGTGAAACTAAGTGATCTCGGCACACATCAATCGTTTAATTGAGCGATTAGAGCGCAAAAAGCACTCAAAACCTATCTTGAATAGGGCTCAAAATAGCACTTTTTGGGTACTAATCACGGACCAATGTCGCAACATCTCCACGACAATGTTACGACATCGACACTCAGCTTCAACAACTTCAAAGCAATGTCGTGACATCGCCAAAACATTGCAAACAAAGGTAAAACATAGCAGCAATGTCACGACATTACCACGACATTAATACGACATCACAACTCAATGTCGCGACATTAGACTATGGCCATAGCAGCATCATTGCAATGTCGTGACATCATATCTGGGTAGGAAAGGTTGAAACATCAAATCTTTAATGTCGTGACATCACCACGACATTGACTGATCACTCATAATTTAGAACTACCCACGTAAACTTTCAATGTCGCGAAATCAGATTCAACCCACGACATAACAGTTTCGATGTCGCAACATTGCCACGACATCAACACTAGGTGATGAGTCTAAAACTCATATATTTTTAGTCCATTTTTCTTGCATTTTTTTCAGAATTTTATGATTCATTTTAATGAGAAATTATTGAATAATCACCAACTTTGTGTTTTGCAGGTTCTGATTGTAAAAGAAAAAAATCCAAAAAAAAAGTAGCAAAAAAATTGACTAAGGCAAAAATGTTGCAACATAATTGATCGAGATGAATCATGCATGCGTTTCAGTTGAATTCTCGGTGTTATTTATAGCTAAAATGCATAATTCACAGTATTTTTCATTAATATCACGCTAATCCCTCATATTATGTTGTTCTATAGAATATGGCGATGTTGGAATCAAAAGGGCAGCTAAAAGATAGAAAAACATAAACGACGAAATGATAACAAGGCGGGACAAACGAAGTGCCTCTTGGTTTTCCATGCGAAGCACTTTCTTTGCTGCGAACCCGCTTTCCGGCGGTGAACTAGTAGATCGAGTTTGAAGGGCCTCGGCTGCAGCGACAACGAAGCGTGAGCGACCTTGTAGCTAAGTAGCAAGGCCCCCTTTCCAAAAGCAGGGACTGTTAGACCACTAATTTTTTTACGGGCCGTTGATGTGCACCTTCTCGGGAACAAAGGGAAGTTATTTTTAAAGAAAAAAGGGGATTGGATTAAGAAGAAAGAAGGAGGCAGGTGATTCGGTACCCTGATAGGTGTCTTGGAATCAACAAAATTTGTATCTAAGGATTCCTACTACCATAGCTAGCTACTGTGATATAGTGGCCCCTAGGTCGAACTAGGATGGAGTTTTCTTCATGCTAAATGAGTTACAGTTGAGTAAAGTTGGTGTTTCCACGACATTTATTGACCATTAATGTTTCGAAGCAGTTAAAACTGACCTTAGATCTAGCTGTAAAGGAGCAAAATGGCAGCGACTAAAATTTAGCATCGAGTGTATGCAGCAATAAGTATCCTTTCCGTTAAAGCTTTCACAAGTCTTGGCCGCTCGAGTGCATCCGCGGGGATTGAGCCTAGGCGTGAGATGTAGAAACATAAATGGTAATAAAAGCCTGCGTTGGCAACAGGAGGATAGTTCTTTACCTCAAACTTTCACTCAGTGGCCCTCCTCTTCAAGGATGAGAGGGGTTTAGCCAAGCATCCCTTGAGTTGTCATCCTCAAGGGTTGTTTGGCATGTGAGAAAATACGAGAAAATGAGAGAAAGTGAAGTAAAGTTGCAGAGGCGGGAAAGGCGAAGTTTTGGCGCCCACTTTTGTTGTAGTCCCATTTGTTATTCTGAAGCGATTGAGTTTATATAGTGCTCGAGTCGAATTTACATAAATGTATGAAAGAACAAAAGGGTGACATCAGGGCATTTTGGGGTAAAAAAAAGCCATAAAAAAGCGGTCGAAAGTGGTCGATATAGCAAAAGCAGGGGACCTTTGTGAAAATTTAAGCATCTTTGAAATTGCATGCAAAAATTTTGACACAAAATTTTATCCAATTCTCCTACGTATTGAGCTCAGTTTATATGCTTTGTCCATGCGGCTTAGAGCTCGGCTCAAAGGTTCTTTGCATTTGAATTGGCCTCAAGAAAGTGGTACAATTGGCTTGCAAAACTACAAAAATATTGACAAAATATGATTAGTAGCATAGTTGGGACCTTAGTGTATCAATTGGGTTATTTAAGTTGATTAGTACACAAAAAAGTGCTCAAAACCTGCACTAAACAGGTCCCAAATCTGCTCAAAATAGCACTATTTGGGCACTAATCACTCGCCCCAACCGACACATTGCTAGTCCCTTAGCAATGACAAAAGGAAAAATGGAAAGGGTTATGCTCATGCAAAAGGAATGGTATTTTCAAAAAGTGCATGGATAATTAATGCCTTACCCTTAGTGTGAATGATTGAGACACGACAACCGGCTGGGAGAAAAAGTATGCCGTACGAATTTAAGATTTAGTATCATCAGGGAATCGAGCACGAAATTTCCACTAAAATCAGTGTTTAAGTGATCGGTTTGAATGATAGCGCATTAGCTTGCTCTTCCCCCGACAAAGCTCTTTGCCAGAATCTGGGCAGTGACCCGACTGAAATAAATCTGGTTCCACTCTTATTTCATATTTCATTTTGTATTGTAGGATGCAATCTTTAAGAAATTGACCTCACCAAAGTCGCAGTGTAGCGGTGTCGATGAATCCTGACCTGACTAAGGCTTAGGGCATCGAGTCGTGAGGATCTTCGACCCTTACTCCTCGGGGTTCTTGGGACTCAGAATGAATTCGAAAATCCGACACCTACGACTGTGGCTTACCCGTCCACCCATGTAGCGAGCGAGTCGGTGGCTCCCTGACCGGTTTGTTTAGGGAACCGGGCTTTAAGACTTTGTAGTAAACCCTCGGGCCAGGTACTTTCAGTTTGAGGTGAAGCGTCGCGACTTTTCTTTTCTCTTTTCTTTTTCTTTTTCTTTTTCTTTTTTCTTTTGGAAGACTTCATTAGCCTTCTTTTCTGGGGAACCATAACCTTTTACAGGTGGTAAATGAAACTAGGGTAGGTTTGCACGATAAGGGAGTTATGCAGTTTCTCAGGCTATTCCATAAAACTAATGTGTGGAGTGTGTGGCTAGCTCAAGGCGGAATAAAAGGTTGAGGCCCCAGGAGACTGGCGACCCGACCACTTAATCATGCATGGAACTAATCTAGCATCAATGGTATTGGGCGGTGTTTGACTTCCTTCAACTTATAGGCTAGACGAAACCTGAAAAATGGGAATTGAGAATTGTTGCAAATGAATTAAGAAACTGAACTGTCTGGAATGTAAATAAATGTATATCACTAAATTTTTAGCTTTTTCAAAAAACACTTTCTCAAAAAGAAGAAATACGTAAGCCACTAAACAAACAAAATGGGCTTTGCTTACACATGTAGTAGATTCGAAAGAACATAGCAGTTTTTCTCTGGTATATAAAAAAATCATCGCTTCCTTCGCTGCTCACCCCCGATAAGTATGCCATTGTATGATGGGTGTGGATTGGAAGGTAGTGGAGGGGAAATGCTGCCTCCCTCGGTCGGTGGCCAGGTGAAGGCGTCCTCGGTGCAGGCGAGGGTGGGAGGCTGCGGGAGGTAGGCTGCTGTATTGCGGCTCTTAGGGCCAATGAGGAGCTTGCGAATTTGGAGGTGGGGTGGAGGCGGATCATGGAGTAGGAGTGGGAGACAGTGCGACGAGTCCGTATGGGGATATAGTAGGGAGGCCCGGTTTCGCTGGATCGTAGTATGGCTGGATTTTAAGAATAAATGGCCCCAGTCACGAGCCATAGCGGCCTCGATGCAGAGTCATCTGTCCCACTTGAGTGCATGGGCGGTAGAAATGATGTTCTTTGTAGTGGAGGAAACGTCTGAGCTTGCACCCGTGATGGTCAAATCGTGGGTGGGAAATTTTGATATCTTCTTGGTGGTGCGGAGTGCTCAGCGGCACCGTCTATAGAGGTGGTGCAGGGCCGTAAGGATTACGAAAGTCGAGAGAGCTGATGGTAGACGTGATGGAGTCGGAGGGGAGAATCCGGTCTGAGGGTGCGAAGCTGAGGCTCCGAAAATGCTCTCTTGGAGAGTGCTCCTCAGCGAGAAATATCTGCCAGTGGCTCAGTGGGCGGTCCTCGGGTTTGGAAGAATGGGCGGGGTAGAAGCGCCAGGTCGACGGTAAGATTTTGGTTGTGGAGTCACGATGGCACTCGATCTAGGCTCGTCGGGGGGAAGCCCGTATGCTCGAGCACTTGGCCTTGAGGAGTCTCGGGAATAAGAGAGGCGTGGACTCAGCTCGAGATAGACCCTGGCGATGGACCTTGTCTCGAGAAGTGGAGCAAGGGAGGTCATAATGAGCTCTTGGGTGAACCAGGTAGCCTTTTGAGGATCTGAATGGGGCCTCCCGAGATGACCCTACCATACGAGCGGTATCTTGAAGTGGGAAAGGTGGGCATGAATGTAATCGATAAGAAGCATATGCGGCGAGGCGGCTCATGAAGCAAAGCGATCCGTGGTAATGTCCCGAGAAGACGAACCATCTCCGGGATAGGGATGGGGCCGGGCATTTTGCACATGCTCGTAGGGTTGGCGAGGACCATCAGCCGGAGATTGAATGTAGCCGCGATATACGGGCCGTAGGTATCGGTAGGTTGTCGTGGAAAATGAAGCGCGATCGAGTGGGGCTCGTGCTGGATGTCGTGTGGTGGGGCTTCGATGACCACCAGGAGTAAAAGAGCAGACGAGGTGTCGTGAGCGGCTCGGGAGTACCTGCACTGAACATAGTGTCTCGAAGCTAAGTGCACAGTGGAAAAGGATGGAAAATCGTAAAAAAACCTTGTCATGCAGGTCCCTCTCCCTTTGTGTCGAGTTCGGGGATAGGGTTGCGGTGGAGAAAATGGCGGCCAGGATGATGGAGCTGGGGACGAGGTCGGAGGGCTCCCGGTAGAGGCTCGGTAGGGAGTGGTGGCTTGTGGCTCTTGAGGCCTTGGTGGGAGGATTCTCTTGGGTAGGAGGTTACGCCTCTTGGACGGTGAGCTATAGGGCAGTGCAGGATGTGGCGAAGAGGGAGGAGTGGGTCGACCCCAATTGGCGGTATCCTCCTCGGGCGGGGGCTCTGGTAGAAGAACCCACGGTACCCCCAGCCCACGGCGGCGGGGAGCCACGGCGGCGCGGGAGGGACGGCTGCGGCTCGAGGCTGCGGCGGGGCGCGGGCCCTGGCTCGGCTGCCCGCGGGAGCGCGGTTCTTCCAGCGACCCCGGGAGGCCTGTGTGGAGCGGTCGGCGAGTGGGAGGGAGGCAGGCGCACCAGAGTGGCTGGCTTCCTTGGCGGGTCTTCGCCATACTAAAGCCTGAGAAGGAGAAGAAAGGGGTAGGTAGGGGGGGTTTTAGAAACTGGAAATGGGAAGTGGAATGAAAAGACGAGGGGTGGCTTTATAAAGGGAGGGGGTGCAGTTGAAAGGTCATGACAGTGTGGTCACAGTAAATGGATTTGGAACAAAGATAGGGAAATTAATGGTGGGCACGGGGAAACGGAGGTTTGACGGAAGGGTAGGTAGGGGTTTTAGAAGCTGAAATGGGAAGTGGAATGAAAGGAAAGAAAGGAAATTGGCTTTATAAAGGGAGGGGTGCGATTGAAAGGTCATGACGATTAATGGTCTATTAAATGGTTGGAACAAAAAGATGAGAGGGAAGTGTGGTGGGCCTGAAGCGAGGTTTGTGGCGGAATGTGGGGAGATAGACGATAGGCCTGCAATTTTTGCACCACTGTGAAATTTGCGACCAGAAGAAAACCATTCCCATTACAAAAAGAAAAGACTAAAAATTGTTAGGAAACAAACTTGTAAATGATAAAAATGGTAAAAGGAAAACAAACTAATCAATAACAAAGGACACAAAAGGATTACTAAAAAAAAAATTAAGTAATTAAATTATAGTGACTTCTGAGATACTGCAGAAGTCACTCCTAAATATATGTTAGGAGTTTTCATGGAGGGTCAAGGAGGGGGATTTTCGACTTGTCTATTGAGTGTTGAGCTGCATATGGCTTCAGCCTTTGGCCATTGACATTGAACACTTGATTGTCTTTGGCATTGAGCAGGTGTACTGAACCATTGCGATAGACTTCTTGGATGGTGAATAGCCCAGTCCATCTTGATTTAAGCTTGCTTGGAAAGAGGTGGAGCTTGGAGTCGTAGAGCGTGCGGGTCGCGGCAAGTGTTTGCGAGCTGTCGGCTGATCATGCCACCTCTTGAAACTATCTTTGCAATTTTGAGTTAAGGTAGACATCATTTCTCAGTTATTCTAGCTCGTTGATATCGAGGAGCCTTTTGAGACATTTCTGCCCGGGTGTCAGTCCCGATTTTTCGCGCCCGCAAGCCTTGTATTCAATTTCCATGGGCGGTGTGGAGATGCCAGAATGGTCTTATAGGTTGTCCTGTATGCGAGAGAGGAGTGACACAGGGAACCAATCTTTTCGGTTAAATTTACCACTTTCATTAGTATGGTCTTGATTTCACATTGGCTATCTCTACTTATTGTGATGCGAGGATGATGAGGAATTGGCCACCGCGGTAGCCCGACAACGTACTTGGATAGGAGATTCTCAAAAGGTTTGTTGCAGAAATGTGAACCTCCATCACTGATTATGGCCTTGGGGACCCCGAATCTAGAGAAAATGTTCTCCTTCAAGAATTTCAATACGAACTTGTGATCTGCTGCTCTACTCGGCATTGCTTCGACCCATTTCGACACATAGTCAACTCCCACGATAATGTAAGTATATCCGAAGGAAGTAGAAAATGGTCCCATGAAGTCGATGCCCCAAACGTCAAATAACTCAACAACCAAAATAAGGTTCAGTGGCATCATGTGACGATGAGAGATTTTTCCCAACCTTTAGCATTTGTCACATTGTTTGCACATGGTATAGGCATCCTTAAACAAAGAAGGCCAATAAAAACCTGCCTGCAGCACCTTCATTGTCGGTTGCGGGAGCGAGGTGACTCCACATGCTTGTCATGGCGGTGGTAGTATCCTTCTTGTTCTCCTTTCGGCACACACTTTCTGATTATTGATCAGCACAGTATTTGAACAAATAAGGTTCTTCCCAATAGTATGAGTGGACTTCTGCATGGAAGAACTTCTTGTCCTGTGCTTTCTATTCGGTTAGTAGCGCCCACATTACAAAAGTTAGCAATGTGGGCGAGCCGAGGAACGCATCCTGATGGTAAATTCCTTTGGGAATTCATCATAGATTGGAGGGTTGTGGGTGTTATGTGCTATGGTTAGTCTGGAAAGATGATCAGCAACAACTTTTTCCACACCCTTCTTATCCCGAATCTACAGGTTGAACTCCTGTAGTAAGAGGACCCATCTGATAAGCCTAGCCTTGGCATTTTGCTTAATGAGCATATATTTCAAAGCTGAATGATGCGCCAGAGATGATTATGTGGAACGATCAAATGCGCATGAAACTTGTGAGGGCATAGACCCTTTGCCGGTAATTCTTTCTCGAGTGGTAGTGAATTCCTGAGCTTAAATTCGTTTGCTCGCATAGTAAACCACATGCAGTTTCCTACTCTTTGTCAGCTGCTCAGCAACCGAGTCACTTGCATCGCACATAACCTTGAAAGGCAACTGCCAGTTAGGGGCCCTCACTATTGGTGCAGTGGTCAAGTAAGCCTCAAGCTCTTCAAACATTTGTTAGCATTCCGTATCCCACTCAAACTTGGCATCTTTTTCTAGAAGCTTATAAAGTGGCTTGGAAATTTTTGAGAAGTCCTGTATGAACCTCCTATATAAGCCTGCATGCCCCAAAATTGCCTCACTTTATCTTCACATTGGTGGGAAGGGTAATTTAGAAGATCAGTTGATTTTCCTTGTCGGCTTCAATTCGGCTTCTCGGAGATGACATGTCCAAACACTATTCCTTGGTTGCGTGAAATATGACACTTCTCCCGGTTCGTGCCCCAGGTTCTTTTCAATGCATCCCCATGCGGGGCCGATTCCCGAATGGATGAGGCATTCATCGACTTTCCCCGTGGCGCCAGTATCATCAGCGCCAAGCCTCCATGTCGTTCTGCCGGATCGCCCGAAAATCTTGAGCATACATCGGAATGTGGCGGGGCATTATGGTAGAAGGAGGGCATCCTCATGGCATATGTGCGAAAGGCGAGAGTGGAGTAGTCTTGTCACGATCGTCTGCCAACTTGATTTCAATCGGATGCTTTGAATAACGATCAGCGATAGAAGGGGTGGCACGAGCTTCTTTCGAGGCTAATCCATGAAGGTAGAGGAAGTGATCTTTTCTTGTCACCTCCTTGTAATCTATACGTAATCAATACATACCCTCCGGCCCGTGTGGGCGGGTGGGCATTTCCTCTCCTTTTGCATTACACTTGATGTGGTGCCACGATTTCTTTGTACGCGACTTGAGTTGGGCTCGCAGTCTTTATCGGATATGGGAGTAAATAATCTAGGCTTGTAGCAACCGAGGACTTCAATCACGAACTACCTCCACTGCGTATAGGATTCAATCTCCTCTATGGTTGCCTAACAGCTTTTGACTATTCTTCTAAATAAATGTGATGAGTGCGATTGTTGGTGATACCTTTTCGTCGAAATTTTCCACCCAGCTTGCTTGTTACTCTTGAGGATTTCTGTGATTGTCTTCTGTGGAGTGCTCGCGGTGAGGATATAATAGCTGAACCTTTATCTTGTTTCTTCGAAAAATCATATTTAGTTCCCACAGGCAAGGGCTTGAGATCCAGCTTTTGAGATTCATTTTCTTCCTTTCCAGTCAATAGAGGTAGAATTTCCTCCTTTTTTCTCCAATGCCCATGTACTAAACTCATGCTTTGGGGGTCCTGTTGCTCTACGAGGTTGTCAGACAATTCCTGGTTTAGCACATCTTGCACTTGCCGCTCGTTAGCTTGTTCTTCAAGAATTATGTCTATTATACAGACTTCTTCACAGTCATCCTCCACTGGTTGCATATGATTTTTACTTAAGTGGAAGATATTGAGTTCCAAGGTCATGTTCCCAAAGGTGAGTTGCATAACCCCATTTCGACCAATTTATAATGGCATTCAAGTAGCGAATGGCCTTCCCAATATGATGGGTACATGGTTGGCCCCATTTATATGAAATTTCATCTTAAAATACCAATGAAATCCTTGGATAGTAGAATTTGTCTACTTGTGATAAGTGCATTATCCTCAATAGTCCCCCGGTATTTTAATGAACTGTCGGTAGAGACGGAGTGTGATGGAAGTGGGCTTAAGTTCTCCTAAACCCAGCTATTTGTACATTGAATATGGCAGTAGGTTCACACTAGCTCCCGAGTCCCAGTAGTGCTTTTCGACACGAGTGCCTCGGAATTATTAGCGAGATGGTAGGACACCCCGGATCTTTGTACTTTACCGGGGTTTTGAACTCAATGATAGCACTGACTTGCTCAATTAAGAAGGCCTTCTTATTGACATTTAGACCTCTCTTCACCGTGCATATGTCCTTAAAAAATTTAGCATAAGTGGGGACTTGCTTAATCATGTCAAGAAAAGGGATGTTGACCTTCACTTGCCTCAACACTTCTAATAATTATGTCTGGTTGATGGTTTTTTTCTTGTTTCTCAGTGCTTGTGGAAAAGGAGGGGGTGTACTCTTATTCACTGTATCCCCTTTTGGTGCCTCATTCTCTGGCTCAGGTTCAACTACGTTGGGACCTTCCACTGCTAGTTTGGGGGTGGATGGTTTGACTTCTCTACCACTCCTCAAAGTGACCACTGCTTTTACTTCATCAATTCTTGGTTGAGTTCTTCAGTGAAGCTTAATTCATGCACTCCCCTGGGATTTGGTTGTGTTTGGGATGGAAATTTCCCTTTTTCGAGAATCTGCTGCTAGTTAGTCAACCTTGGCGAATCACTGCGGTCGTATTTTTGTTGAGTGTGCCTTCGATGTTTCTATTTTCAGGTGATGCGGACATTCTGCTAATCTTTTGTTCTTCCACAAAAGTTACCTGACCTTGCTCAAAATTCCGCGATGGATTGCTGGGGGATGGGGGTGGGGGTTCTTCTATTTCTTGTGAAGTGGAACGAGGATATTCGCTGCGATTTGTGAACCTATGGGAGTATAAGATGGGGGTTTTGGCTTCCATGATAGATTATGATGATTCCTCCAATTTGAATTGTAGGTGTTCCCATATGGAGCGTTTGTTGGTGGCTTACTTTGACCAACTATGTTTTCCTGCTCTTGCATCAAATCCCTTACTGAGGGAGCAATTGGGCAGTGCTCTCCTTGGTGACTAATTAGTTGGCGATTAAAGCGAGTGCGAAGAATGCGGGTGTTTAGATCTTTGCCGGGTGCCGTGCGATTTCGCATCGACTCTTCCCGACCTTACAGTCGAAGATAACGGCTTTCATTTCCATCCTCGGCCGGTGATTATATGCCTCCGCTTTGGTTTGTAGGTGTGCTTCATTCTCTACCTGCCAGGTTTGGCTCGTCAGTACCTTGGAGTTTGACCACATAATTAAGGAAATCCATAGCCTCGTAAGTTCTTGCTCGGGAAGTCCCCTCCACCGCATGGTTTCTAACAATTTCTTCATAGGGGACATCCATCATAAAGTGATTCACCGGCATCCATGTAGTAAAGCCATGGTGAGAGCGAGCCTTAATGGTCTCCGTATACCTCTCGAAGCCTTGGTAGAACTTCTCATTATCACGAGTACGCGAATGTATAAATACGCCTCTTATTTATTAGTCACGTATTAACGGTGAAGAACTTCTTGAACTGCGCTGCGGCTACACTTTGATTCTGATAGTTCTTGGCCTTAGAATTGGCCAAATCTTGGCCTTGTCTTTGAGGGTTAAAGGAAAGGCTTTCAACTTCAACAGCTCCATATCGACTGCACCCTCTTTGAAAGTCGTGCAAACTTCCTCAAAATCCCGGAAGTGTGTATATGGATTTTCATTTTCCATACCATGAAAGTTGGGACGGGGCACGGATAAGGCCTCAACTGCCCATCCTCGGTGGGGAATAAAGCATGAGGGTGCACTCACCCTTGGTGGGTGTATGTCATCCCTCATTGATCTGTAGGCATTAGGATCCCTTTGAACCTTATTGCTCTTTGCTCCTCGGAGTGGAGGTTCCATTTGTTCACGATTTAGGCTCACTTCTGCACCCACATTTGAACTAGAGCGACCCTTTCAATCTGCTGCGGTATTTACATCCCGATGGTGTATAAGGTGCTAAATGGCAACAGACAGACAACCAAAGCGGGGCTACCCAATGAGTTAATGTTAGCTAGAAATAAAAAAAAATGAAAATTCTATGTATGGACAGTATAAAAATTAAATCAACCCAGCAGTGAACTGCTAGGGGAAATAAAAGTAAAGGCAAGAAGAGATTGGAATTCACCAACACTTGTGATGAGGATCACAAGTTCAACAGCTTCTCACTTGCACTAAGGCACCATCCCAGGCAACGACGCCATTTGATTCGGGCCACATTAGGTGTACCGGAATCAAAAAAATTTGTATCCTAGGATTCCTACTACCGTAGCTAAGCTATTGCAGTATAATGGCCTAAGGTCAAACTCAGGGATGTGTTTTCTTCATGCTAAATGAGTTACAGTTGAGTGAAGTTAGTGTTTCCACTTTGGATTTGGGGTTTTGGTAAAAACAGTGAGGTTGATGGCTGATATAACTGTAACTGCAGAGAAATTAAGTGTAAAAGAAGTCCTTGAAGTTTCAGGCCACTGGGCTTAGGGTTCTAAGGCAAATGTAATATCCTCGGGTCCTTTTCCTCACATTGGGGAGGATGACCTATAGTCATTTCGACAGGATCGTTTAGCCATAAAAACTAAACCCTAAAAGTGTTTCTCCTAGTATACAACATTTATTGTCGATTAATGTTTCAAAGTAGTTAAAATTGATATTAGATCTAGCTGTAGGGACGAATAAACGTATTAGGCCCCAGAATCGGTGGATCACAGCGATAAGTATCCTTGGTAGTTAAAGCTTGCAAATGCTTGGCCACTCGGGGAGTAAATCACGGGATTCAAACCTAAGCGTGAGATGCGAAACATAAATGGTAATAAAAGCTGCGTTGTGATAGGAGGGTGGGTTCTTTGCCTCAGACTTTCACTCGGTGGCCCTCATCATCAAGGATGAGAGGGGTTTAATAAGCATCCCTTGAGTTGTCATCCTTAAGGGTTGTTTGGCAGGTGAGAAAATACGAGAAAAGGAGAGAAAGTGAAGGAAAGTTGCAGAGGTGGGAAAGCTGAAAGTTTTGGCTCCACTTTATTGGTCCACCCCCCAGATGCTGTTACAAGAGTTTGATTGAGCTTATATAGTGCTTAGAGTCAAGGAATTTACATAAATGTATGAAAGAACAAGAGTATCAAAACATTTTGGTAAAGGCCCTGAGCGGTGAAGTGGTCGATATAGCAAAACGAGGACCTTGTGAAAATTTAGCATCTTGAAATTTAAATGCGAAAATTTCATCTTGCGAAAGTGCATCACGAAAATTTTGCATCTTCGCATAATTTCGCGACTGCAGAATTTTGCTCCCTCGTATTTATCTCGATTTCTATCTTCTTTGTCCATGCAGCTTCAAGCTCGGCTTGGGTTCTTTGCATTTTAATTGGCTTCAAGAAAGTGGTACAATTGACTTGAAAAACTACAAAAATATTCACAAAATACGATTAGTAGCATAGTTGGGACCTTAGTGTATCAATTGGGTTATTTAAGTTGATTAGTACACAAAAAGTGTTTAAAACCTACACTAAACAGGCCTCAAAACAGCACTATTTGGGCACTAATCAACAGGCAGAGAGAGATCATTACAGAATGATTCACGAAAGATCGCCAAGACGGAGTTTTCTGTAGTTTTTCCTTCAACCTACTTCATGATTCGAATTCTTCAATCTATAATGAATAATATGACGAACTAATTATTTTCTCTAAGGTTTTGCCAACCATAACCACAGTTTGATAGATTAATTTTCAGTTTTGACTTATTTGAGTATTAATATGAGTTCATATGTTTGCCTTCATTTTGGGTTTAATTACATGTTATTGTCTGGCAACCATGACATGCTAAAGTTGGGAGTTTGAGATCGAGAGAAGATAAATTCTAGGGACATGGTCAAAGCAACACTTGGGTTGTCAAAGAATAGAGATATTTCAAACTACAAGTGTGGTATTAGGGTTTGCACATATAGGCGTTTCGGAGTCTAGGGGTTGGGGCAAAGATGCAATACACATGCAGCGGTGAGATGACCAAATATATCTCGAGAGAAATTATCATAAGGAAAGATCAACATGACATAACTCATATGAATACTTGATAAGTCCTTAAGTGAATTGACATCTATCAGGTGTGGTAGGAGACGGTAAAACCCTAGGTTTCTTATCATCGATATAATTCAATACACCTAATTTTAAGTTTTTGTTAATTCTAGTAATTTAGTCGTAATTTGCTTTAGGATTAGATCCAAATAATGTCAAATTCATTAATCAGTAGTCAACATGCTTCTCTTCGAGGGAACGACACTTGACTAACCACTACACTTCGTCGGCTCGACGTATGCGCACACGGGTTCGTTCCGCTATTTTGCACACTCACTTTCGGCCTGTCAAGTTTTTTGCTTCATTGTCGGGGAGAAGTTTAGGGTTGATATTATTGATCGTGCCATAGATTAATTACTTTGGATCAATTTACTTTTAGTTCTTCTGGCTTATTGATCATTTTAACACTTTTTATTTTGGTTTACGTGTTTTGCTACTACATCGGAGTGTTGTGATTTGGTTGCGTTCTTATCCTGCATGAAGTTTCGAAAGTATTTAGAGTGCATGCGAAAACGAGGGCATAGGGCTATCCATTCAATCTGAACTAAGCGGACCTTTGCATCAATTACGTAGAAAGCCCATGTCATCGACTTGAAAATCATGTAGCTTTAAGTAGATGCAGGATAGATTCATGGTAGGGATGAACCACGGGTGAAACAGAATGGACAGAACTATAGAAATTCGGCCACCACACCCTTTGTGCGGCTGATAATCACACATCTTTGCTTAGGGGTTGCCTTACCGCCACGGTTGTTGAATCGTTATCGTCGACCACGTCTAGTGAACAACTTTGAGGTGAAGGGTAATGTTGAATGCTCAAGCGACATCACGATTCCGTAAAATTTTACTGGTGAGAATCTGAATGCACATTTGACCCGACTTTATTGAAGTGCGTGACCTGATCAAGTATAGTTAGATGTAGAAGAGAAGCTCTCATTGCGGCTATTCCCATTTTCATAGCGATCGGGCTAAACGCGGTTGACTAGCCCGACCTCTGGGCTAATCACCTCATGGAATGATTTGGTGCAGAAATTTCTAACCAAAATTTTCCCACCTGTGAAAATAGCTCAATTGGTGCAAGAAATTAATACATTTAGACAATTTAAGGGGGAGAACATAGCTGAAGCTTGGGAGAGATTTCATGTGCTACTGAGGAGGTGCCCACATCATAGATTAAGTAAGTGGATGTAGGTGCATACGTTCTACAGTGGTCTAAGCGACTCAGCTAGGAAAATCATTGATGCTTCAATAGGAGGTGCTTTGATGAAGAAAACCACATATCAAGCCTATGAGATCTTTGAGGATATAACTACTAATACCCAATCGGTGGCCGAGATAGATCGGCTAGAAACCCTTAGGGACGAATCTGAGAGGTTCTCGGTAACACCGGTAAAACCATGTTATCGCCTGATTAACTAGGCAGTGCGAAGCAACAAGGTATAGTAAATGCTATTCAGAATAACCCGTGGGAAATTTGTGAATCTTGCGTGGACAATAGTATTATAGATTAATCGATCGGGGTGAATGTGATAAATTAGGCTCAATATGTGAATTAGTAGAGATCGAAAAGCCACAACAAGAAGGCGGTATGGGGCGATGCATATCAGACGGATGCAGGTCAGTCGGAATCTTTGGTCCCGAGGATGGAGAGAGCGATCGGAATAGTCGGAAACGATCGAGTATGGATGGAGGGAATGTTCATAATAACGTACCACTACCACAGGGTGAATAAGACCACCTTGAAAGAAAGTAGACTTGGAATGACACTTGCCTGAATGCTCTCGTACCATAGCCTTTATGAATGAAGCAAAAGGCGAATTTGCGAACAGACCACCCGATTGAATGATCGGTGCCTGGCCCGAGAAGCTTAGAGGGTCTGAATGGGCCCGAATGGCGATCTGATGAAGGCGACGAGGAGCATTAGGAGTAATTCTAAAAAAAGTGAGCAGGCGAGAAGGTAATGAACATGTGAGGCTATCACATTGGGAGTGGCGAACTAGTAGCACCAAGGCGACAGCCGGTGGGAGTGAGAGACCACATGCTACTGAAGGGATCGTCCCGGCTGACAGGGCGAATGGTGGTAGGAGCGCTCCTTCGGGAAAGTTGGTGAAAAGAAAAAACGAGTCACGGGTGGAAGGCCATAAAGGAATTTGAACCCACTATCCCAATTCAATACCCTCAACGTTTGAAGAAGAGTAAATTGGGCAAGCAATTCACGAGTTTATGGAGTGTTCGAAGCTACATATAAACATTCGTTTCAGATGCATTAGAGTAGATGCCCGATTACGTGAAATTCATGGAAGAATCTTTTGTCGAAAAGAAGACTATCGAGACTTTGAGACAGTAACCTCATTGAGAAGTGTAGTGCTATCACATGCTTAGCGCCATAAAATTTGAAGAACCTAGATAGTTTTACTATATTATGCACAATTGGAAATTCCATCTTTGAGAAGGCCTTATGTGATCTGGGAGCAAGCATTAACCTTATGCTGCTATCTATATTCAAGCTTTGAGAAATTTTCTTTTTCCCTAAAACTTGTGTATTTCCATTATTTTTTATTGCTTTGCAATTAAATTTTTGTTTTGGGTGTTCTCCCTGTGCTTATTTTTCATAGATAAGTGAGTCTTGAAGGTAGAGGGTAAAAACACATTTTCCCAGAATTTCTAGTCACTTAAAGCGTGGCTCGCCGTAGTTGTGAAGGGGCGAAAATATAATCTCGGACTACGGTTCGTCGTGGCGAAACGGCTTCACCAGCAGCCCAGAGGAGAGCAGTCTTGGAAGCCCCGACCCTCGGGTCGCAATGACGGCCGAGCTCGCGGGTCTGAGGCTGCAGCCCGCCCGGCGAAGAGCCCTTCGCTATTGAGTAGTATGGATTCGACGTAGCGAAGGGATCCTTTGCTGCGGCGAAATGACTCATATTCCGAGGGTCTATAAATACCAGTGGTTGTTCATTTTTTCCCTCCACCTTTTTTTTGTGCGATCCTTTGTCTCCTGGCTGCTTGTGCGGTGTGCGTTTTTGTAGACTCTGGCCAGGTGCAGCTCGCATGGCTCCAGAAGACCATACCCGACCCGAAGCGACAAGCTGCAGCTCAGCATCATGGGCGCCTCTGACCGAGACGTCAGTGCCGCTTCATCTCTCGAGCCGACGGCTACCCTCAAGTCGCTTTGCATCCGTTCATTCATTCCGGAGAGGGGTTTTCCTATCTTAAGCGCTTTCTTGACCGCCATCTAGAAGCGAGGATGGCGGACAACGTATCGCTCCTCGGCCCTCGGAGTGACCGGTCGTGCGAGTTCCGTTCGACTGCGTTTACAGGTTGGCATCGCGTGTTTGTCCAGGGTAGGTGGGTCGATTTCGGCACACAGGCCATCAACTAAATCTATCAGTTGCGGGAGGACGATAGTGAGTACCGGGCGTTATTATGTACCAAACTTCGAGAAACGTGCGAGGCCACTGAGCGAGACATGGCGGCGCCATTAAATCGGCGGGGCGAGTTCACCACATTTAGATGGCGGCACTCACGCGTGGCGAAAGGTTTGGTATAATTTTTTATGTGTTAAGATTAAACCTTCACTGCATCTCAGTATAGTGATAAAGGACAAGACGATCCTCCTGTATGCCATGACGAGTTACGAGGCCGACATCGACCGCGGTCGTTGAGCGGGGGATTGATCGAGTCGACTCACGGACCCGGTGCCGCGGCGCCACGATCCACCCACTCCTTGATCAACTAGCTATGCCGTCGGTAGGAGTTCCAATGTTGGACTCGAACAGAAATGCAATGGCGCTGCCCGTTCATTACCTAGGGTAAAGTTCGCGTATTGTGAGTCAGATGTGAGCGGAAGTGATGTCCCAGGCGCGCAGTCGCGAAGCGACTGATGGATGGCAACTCTAAGGTCCCCTTTAGTTCGGCCCAGTCCCTGGCCGACCAGATCCATGCACTCACTGCAGTTTGGCGCTGTGGGACGTGTCGCGGGCAGAGTTGCCTGGGCGGGAACGCGGATTCCATCGAGTACGAGATGGCCGCCATCGCTCGGCCCGGGGCCAAGGTTGCTCCCGATAAGCTAGCCCGGCTTTTATCATTTCTGGCTTCCTACTTTATACACCACGATAATTTTATATGAATCTGTATTTCTTTACCTTTTCTTTGCCATTGAGGACCATCATTTAAGTTTGGGGGTGTGGGTGTATGGGGTGTGACTATGTATGACCTAGTTTATTTTGACTGTTATTATTGACTTAGTTTTATTTTGACTGGGGTTATTTTTGCTATTTTTGCATGTTAGGTCCAATTTTTTTTTATTATCTTTGCTATTTTTGCATGCTTAGGTCCATTTTTTTTTAGGCGTGTGTTAGGTTGTTTCCCATGCACCAACATGTATGCAAATTGCACATATTACAATATGACAGTCTCTAGAGTTGATATATATACATATAATAATAATAAGAATAATATTAATATGATATGGTTGTCAATGATCAGTGCGTCTAGAATGATACAAATGCCTAGACGAATGTACAGTAATTCTTCACCATGTAGGTGATGAATGTCCCACAATCTAGAATATGAATGGTGAGTCAAGATGGGATCTAGATAATGATGCTCTAAATGCTATGTGACTGGTAGATCCATAATCAGATCTCGTCATCCGAACCTCACCTGCCTCTCATACCATCTTCTTTCCACAAGACTCTAGGTCAATCCTAAATCAGAGTGAATAGTGTGTTCTCATCACTGGGTGTTAATAGTGGGTTAAATTAAGTTACAGGGTACTACGATGATATACATTGGAGATCACACTTTAACCGCACTTAGACTCCTTGGGAAAAATTATTGAGCACTAAAATTAGTGTTGACGTAATCAACCGAGACTAACCGAGTGCAGGTTCTCGAAAGCTCAACAATTGAGGTAGTCCCTGGATCTTTTGAACTAGTTACTATGGACTCTTCTTTGCATTTATCATGTGTGTAACTTTATGCTCGTCATATAGTTTCACATTATTCCTGCGTGCCCTAGGTGGAGTCTATTCTTGCATGGGGACAAGCAAGAAGTTAAGTTTGGGGGTGTTGATCAGGATGAATCATGCGTGCATTTCAGTTGAATTCTCGGTGTTCTTTATAGCTAAAATGCATAATTCACAGTCTTTTTCATTAATATCATGCTAATCTCTTATATTATGTTGTTCTATAGAATATGGCGATGTTGGAATCAAAAGGGCAGCTAAAAGACATAAAAATATAAAATAAGCAGAAATGACAAAAAGGCAAATAGCAGAAGTGCTACTAGTTCGTCCCGGCAAAGAGACTCTTATTCTTGCCAGTGCTTAGCCTCTACGAACCCCTTCGTAGCGGCGAGCCCGATGGATCGAGTTTGAAGGGCCTCGGCTACGGCGGTAGTAGCCATTGGATTGCGTGCGAGTCCTCTTTCAAAGCAGGAACTACATGAAACCTTAATTTTTATGGGCCATTTATGGGCTCGCTTCTCGAGGTATAATAGGGAAGATTTTTCGAAGCAAAAAGGGGGATTGGATTGAGAAGAAAGATGAGAGACAGGCAGAGAGAGATCAATATAGACGGATTTGGGAAAGATCGCGCAGACGGAGTTTTCTATAGTTTTTCCTTCAACCTACTTCATGATTTGAATTATGTAATCTGTAATGAATAATATGATGGAAGCTAATTATTTTTATACAGGGTTTTGCCCGGCCATAACCACGGAGTTTGATGGATTGATTTCCGGTTTTGGCTTATTTGAATATTAATATGAGTTCCATATGTTTGCCTTAAATCTTGGTTTAATTACATGTTATTATACGGCGGTAGTAACATCTTGTGGGAGTTTGGTCGAGAAAATAACTTCTAAGGACATGGTTAAACGACAGGTGAGTGAAGAATAAAGATATTCAGGCTGAGTGTGGCACTAGGGTTTGCGCATTTTAGGCGTTTGGTCGAGGGTTGAGGCAAAGATCTGCAAATACGTCTCTCAGCGGCGAGATAAAGCAAATATATCTCGAGAGAGAATATCTTGTAAAGGAAAGATCGACCCATGACATAACTCCTTATGAATACTTCAATAAGTCCTTAATTGAATTGACATGTATCGAGTGTGGTAGGAGGCGAAATTAAAACCACTAGGTTTCTTATCATCGATATAATTATTGATTTTAAGTTTTTCTTAATTATAGTAATTTGGTAGTAATTTTCTTTAGGATTAGATCGAATATTCGAAGTCATTAAATCGGTAGTCGATACGCTTCTCTTGAGGAACGACATGACTAACTTTTCACAATCGTCGACTCAGCGCGTATACTTGCACACAGGGGTTTGCGTTTCCCACCTAATTTTGCATACTCACTTTTAGCCCGTCAATAATCTTAGAATTTTGTGACATAATATAAGGAAATATCGCGTGACAATGGCGATGTCGCGGTAAGTAGTGATATGTCCTGACAAAGACAAAGTTGAGCTCCGGGTTAAGTTTAAAGATTGTCATGACATTCCACAATACGTGACATAATATGAAGGATTAGTGAGAAATGTTAAATAAATAAATGAATGTTGTGACATAATGAAAATCAGAAGACAGAACTATGTCATGATAATGGATTTTTATGTTGCAACATTTCTTGAGAAGGTCCTGAAGAAGTGCCAAAATTATGTCATGACATAAAAAGCATTGTTGTGACAAGAATGGAAGATAGAAGGTAAGAAGAATGTTGAGACATTCTTTTGCTTTGTCAAGACAAAGATCAAAGCAAATGGCAGTGAAGTTTTGTAAGACATTCAAACATGTGTCATAACATAAAGAACTAAAGAGGGAAGAGAGAATGTCGCGACACAACAAAACTATGTTGCGATAGAAAATGATAGATTAAAGCGATAAGTCAAATTATGTTGGTCACAACAAAGGTTTTGATGTTGTGACAAACATTTCAGAGAATCACAAGTTCAAGGCATGAATATGTCACAACATTTCTAATCTATGTCGCGACATAAAGTTTAGAGGGTAGCATTGAAGGCGAGAAAGCTATGTCGCGAAAATAGAAGTTTTATGTCGCAAAAATCACCACATAATGTTAAGATGGAACTCTATCGCGACATAGAAATTAATTGTCGCGATAAAGATTGAGAAGAACTATAGGAAGAATGTCGCGACATAGAAATTTATTGTTGCGACACAATGGATAGCGACAGGGAAAATAATTTGTTGGGACCAAGGTTTTTATGTCGTGACATACCATTCAAGTATTAACACCGCAAGACATGAAAGAAATGTCATGATAGAAGACACTTATGTTGCTACAATTACAAGACAAATTCATATGAGCTCTGTCGTGACAATTTAAAAGTATGTCGCGACATAATTCAAGAAAAACGCACATAACATTATCATGAAATAACACTGCGAGCCACAACAAAGCTAGAGGACAAATATAGCTACAATGTCACGACATAATTTTTTTATGTCACGACAAAGTCGTCAACTGGGCCAGTTTTAGGGATCCACAACTTCAACCTTGAATTTTGGCCCATCATTTGTAGACCGATAAATAGAAGTACATAGGGCACTGTGCGCAGCTTCCACCGAACCTAGAACATCTGGGTAGCTGGAGTCTCATTTGTATATTATTTTTCTTTTATTTTTTTTCGTTCATTTAGTGTCAGGTTAACATTTTAGTTAGTTTTTCTTGGATTTGAGTAGAGATTTGAGCTAAAGTTTCGAGCTGGGTTCATTGTAAAAATTTAGTTTTCATTATTGTCTTAATTCAATGGAATTTGGAAATTTTCTACAGTTCATTAGTTTCAGTTTGCTTGCAATTTCCGTGAATTTTGTTGATTTGTTAGTCACTATTATTTGCAATCCAGTTTTGAAAGACTGAGCTCCCTCTGGGAATTTCTGTTAGTTATTATTTTCTGCACAACTTAAAAGAATGTCGTATTTAGAAATCTTCAATTAATTTAATTGGTGTTGTTCTTGAAATTAATTGTTCTTAATATTAATAGCTTGTACAAAAAAAAAAGGGTTGTATCTTGCTTTGATTTCAAGGAGGCCCTCTGAGTGACACATGGATGGAGATTCCTGACAGTATGGAGCAGTTACTTGGGGGTATGTTAGACTAATATAATGGAACTAATGAACTCTGAAAGATTACATTGGTAGATCACTAATTTCCTCATGGTCTGAGAATTAGTTGGATGATATATCTGTTTAATTGATTAGAGGTTTCTCCTCTGTCTGATGGAATGATATTGACTTTGTGTTAGCATAGATCTAATCAAGGAGAAAGAAAATTTGATCAGATTTGAAGGATGAGATATCAATTAGATCGGAGAAGGCTTGCATTAACCTGTCTATGGAGGTAAGAAATCTTTAGTCCTAGGAACAGGATGTAAAGTACTGGAAAAGAAAAATACCCAGTTATTTGAAAGAGGATTATATCCTACAAGTAACTAATTAGATTCATGTGTCTGGAAGGAATATGGTTGTTTAATTAGTGAAATGTATAGTGTGTGGAAGAATCCAAACTATACTACCTTGCATCTTTGACGAGTTCATATTTAAAACTAATGGTTGAACTATGTTATAAACTAATGCAGAAATTGATAATTATACATAGATCTATTTCTCAATGTTAACTTGACTCACTGAACTCTCGAATCCAATTCATTTTGATTTTTTTTTCTTATAGTCATAGAATTTTAATTAGTCATTTTTCTTTAGTTTAAACAAATCAATTTTGAACTTTGAGTTCAAATAGTAAGGATCTTGAGTAGTTAGGGTAATTAATCTTTAGATTTCTCAATCAATCCTCATGGGAATGATACGTGGACTTATTTTTAATCAACTTTATTACTTTTATGAACTGTGTACTTGCAGAAAATTTCATTTAGACTAAAAACTGCAAAATTTTATATAGGGAAGAGATTTATACATTGAAAAGAATAGTGAAAATTTGTATTTTGGTTTTATATAGAAAAGGGTTTCTTATAAATCGACAAGTTTTTGCGTTCTTCTTAGGGGATTAAACAAATATCAATAACGGTGTCAAAAACAAATCATTTGAGACAGCTTGGTCCAGCAAGTTTTTGGCGTCTGGGGACTTAGTTAGTCTTTGGTGGCATGTCGAGAGAAAATTATGTCTGAGTTTTAAGTGCAGTTCAGGACTTATTTAGTCTTTGGTAGCCGTGTTAGAAAATTGGCAATACAAGTTTTTAGCTTCGTTGTCAAGGGTTGAAATAAAAATTTAAATATCAATATTCCAACCAAAGAGAGAATTGCTAATGAGCATATGGGAAGATTTATAAGGATTGAAAATACAGTAAAGTTGAATGGGGTGAGACCCGAGCTGATCAAGCTGTAACTCTTCCCTTTTTCACTGAGAGATGTGGCAGCCACGTGGTTTGAATCACTGCCTTATAGATCAATGAACAATTGGGAAGAGTTTGTGGAGGCTTAATGAGTAGATTCTTCCCTCTTGCCCTCAGTTTAGAAAGGAGAGGGGAAATCATAGTGTTTAAACAAGGAGATGATGAAAGTCTCTATAATGCATGGGAGATGTAGAGATTCTTTGAAAAGATACTTGATGCATGGAATAGATTTGACCACCTAGATGGACATCGTTTACCATTCTATGAACTACCTCGAAGGTATAGTTGATACGACCTGCGTGGGCATTCGAGAGGAAAAGTCTTTGAAAAGCGAGACGGTGATTGAAGATCTAGCAAAAAGCAAATACAAGACTTCAAGGAGCATAAGCAAAATGAAAGGACGTGGGGTGATAGATCTAAATAGGATGACTGCCATAGAAGCCAAAATTGATGCATTGATAAGCAAGTTGGGAAACGACACGGAGAAGAATCGTTAAATACGTAGTAAGACGATGGAAGGAAATGAGTAGGAGAGTAGTGCTGATGAGAGACTAGCCCATGAGGGTCCCTACCAAGTTGAGGAGGTGATTCGTAGTGTTGTAGGTTAGTCCGGAATCAACAAAATTTATAAACGTAATTCCTCCTACTGTCGTAGCATGGCTACTGCAGTATAGTGGCTTTAGGGTTGAACAGAGGGATGGGTTTTCTTCGCACAAATGATTTTCAATTAAGGCTAAAATGGTTAATTCAATTTGGATTTTAAGGTTTGGTAAAAACAGTGAGGTTTTGATGGTTGAAAAATGAAAATAAAATAAGTTAAAATGTAAAAGAAGGCTCCTTGAAGCATCAGGCTATTGGGTTTGGGTCCTTAAGGTAATTGAGAGGTTCTCGGGCTCTTTTCCTCGCGTTGGGGAGGATGACCTATAGTCATTTCCTGAACCGGATCTTCATGTGGCTATAAAAACTGAACCCTAAATAAATATCTTTGAAAATTTGGTATTTGCTTCCTATTGATGGTCTCGACGTTAGATAACATCACCTTGACTCACTTTCAACAACTAATAAATGATAACTAATGAATATCACTATATGTCCCAACAATAAGCATACAATGAACCCTATAAGCATGCAATCTTGACCATTTAAGGTGAGCCAGAAGGGTTGACCTAAAATTTGGAGAAAATAAAACATCATTGAATCACCTTTGAAGTAACCATAGATGATAACTAGCAGATGTCGATGGATCTGCTTGATAAGCATCGATGAACCCCGAAAATCTTATCAAATACCCGATCATTGGCTTGACTTTGAAGGGATTAAAGCTAATGTTTGAATGAAACCATAAATGGTAGAAAATACCTCCATTAAAACATGGAAAACCCTCAGTTTGCCTTATATCCCCTACCCAGTAGCCTTCCACTCCAAGGAGAAAAGGGTTATAGCCGCTCATCCTCAGAGGTTGTTTGGCTAGTGAGAAAGTGAGAGAAAATGAGAGAAAATGAAAAGATGCGGGAGCTTCTAAAAGCCTGGCTCCAAAAGTGTTATTAATGAAGTAGATTTTTTTACAGTGTTTTGTCTAGGGATTTTATAGCCAAACCCCCCATTACAAATTACCAAAAACAACGACTTAAATCTTATTCTGAGACCAATGAAGAACAAAAAGTGACAAATATCCTTTTGATCTTTTGCTTTCCTCTCTTGCTTTTTGGTTTCCACAAACTTGACTCTGAATTGACTTGAATTCTTAGATGCTATAGAAGTGACTTAATCACTTTGGCATAAATGGCCTGTAGCTTGATAAAACTTGCCACAAAATTTGATTAGTAGCCTTACTAGATCCTTAACATGCCAATTGAGTTAATTAGGGCGATTACTACACAAAAATTGCTCAAAACCTGTATTAATAAGGGTGTAAAATAACACTATTTGTGTAGTAATCAGGAGGCTCAGTTGATAAATGGAAATAAGTGACTTTGCATGAACCTTAGCACACTGACGATTACATCCTTTCGGTAACCATGAGGAATTACTCACATGGAGGTGGAACCGCAATGGAGTGCAAGACCGATCATAGAATTTTCAACAATAGTATGCTCCACATGGGTTCCAAGGACAGCAGCAGCAAGGGAGTCAAGGAGTAGAAAATCCAGGACAAAGGAGATCCCAATCCTTTGAAGATCAAATACTGACATTCATGGGAGAGAACAAGAGGTTGTTGAATATTCATGAGCAAAAATTTGGTGAGCTAGCAGCATTTAAGGTAAACACAAATGTGTTTTAGGCCCAGCGCTAATGCCTCTACAAAATCTAGAACCACCAGTAGAGGCGGAGTTATTACACAGGAATGTAGAACCATTCGAGGATGCCTTCCCAAAGTTATCTGAGAAGAATCCTAAGGATTTGTATGGTGGTGACTGCGAGGGAGTGCAGAGAGTTGGAAAAGAAAGAAAATAAGATGAGAAGAGAAAAAATGAAAAAAAAGATACTTGAAGGAAATGGAAAAAGACGAGTTGAGTAGTTCAAAATTGGCTAAATAAAATGAGAAAGAAGAGGTGCAGACTAAGTAGCAGGTAGAGGAAAGAGAATTTAAAAAGAAAGAGGAAATGCAAGCCTACATACCTGCTATTCCATTCCCTCAAAGGCTTTAGAAAGCAAAAATGGAGGAGCAGTTCTCTAGACTCTTGGATATGTTCAAGAAGATAGAGATTAATATACCTTTTACTGAGGCGTTAACTCAGATGCCTAATTATGCTAAGTTTCTGAAGGATATTCATAGTAAGAAGATGGGATTTATTGAAGGGCTCCGAGTGGTGAAGGTTTAATGACCACATAGAATGTAGTGATCCAGAGGAGCCTCTGGGGTGAAGATGTATTAATTACAGAAGTCAAAACATGAAATGTATTGGGCTAAGGAAGAGAGTGTGGACCCGCTTGAAGTCGGGTACATGACCACGAGCAGGGCTAGAGATTCAAAGGCCTTCATGTTTTAATCAAGATGCCCACATGGAGAAGCTCGCATTTTCAACTCCAAGAAGCGAAGATGGTCGGCGTCATCAAATTAAATGGGACTTGGACCCGAAAACGATGAGTTTTGACTTGTTGATTTGCTGTTATTTTAGGCGATTTCTTGAAAGATTTGAGGTGTTGATTTAGTGCTGATTTGGTGTTGATATATTCTAGATTGTGATTGATTTGATTCCCAAGCCTTATCCTAGAATTATCTAGTTTCCTTTTTTTTTAGTGTGTTACTTTAGGAAAAAATGTGTTAGTTTCCTTTCTAGTTTTTGCCCGAATATTTACTTTCCTTGTGGCTAAATATTTAGTTTCTATTCTTCATATTTTATTTATTTAAAGGCTTGTTATCCTACATTCTTCAAGTTTTAGCATTAATAAAATTGAGAGTTTAAATTTCTCTTTGGTTACTTAAGAACTATTTGAACTCTATCTTGGTTATCACATTGGCGTTCATAGAGACTTATCGATCGGATCTCTCCATCAGGTGTGGTGTCCTCACATACCAAGGTTCTTGTTTCTCTATAAGTGATTAGTGTCCAAATAGTGCTATTTTGAACCCTATTTATTGCAGATTTTGAGCACTTTTTGTGCACTAATTGGCTTAATTAACCCAATTGGCACATTAAGGTCCATGCTATGCAACTGATCGCATTTTGTGGCAAATTTTGCAGTTTTTGCAAGCTAATCATGCAAAAAATTTAAAGTCGGCTAGATCATAACAAATCCAAGCAAATCCGAGTCAAACTCAGAGTTGCAGGTCAAAAGCCAGAAGGAAAGAGGAGCAGAAAACAGAAGAAAACATACCACAACAAAAATTTTGCGATGTTGAAATTTTGCAATGCGCTAAAATTTCTCGGGTTGCGGGTACCGCTGACCTATGAGGCCTTCGCGAGGTTATGAAATTTTCCTCCTGCCATTGTTCACCTTTCATGCAACTGTTCACCTTTCCTACTTTTTGACGTTTTGACCTTTTTGGTACATTTTTTTCTTTCCAATTTGTCCTTTGTAATAGCTTTTGCTTTTGGTTTTTTTATTGTACTTTGTAAAGGGGGTTTGGCTATAAAAGCCCCAAACAAGCAATGTAACAAGGACTCTCCTCTCGATGGCCAAAGTTTTTGAAGTGGGAAGCTGGTTATTGCGCTCTTATATTTTTCTCATTTTCCCTCACTTTCTCCCACTTTCTCACTAGCCCCGAGCTTGCTCAGGGATAATGACTTGGAGGATGAGCGGTAGAACCCCTTTCTCCTTGAAAAGGAGGTGCAGGGTGCAGATCACGAGGCGAGGCTGGTAGGGTTCCATGTTTTTCACTTGCGGTATCCCACTGCGGATCATTTCCTTTTTAACTTTAGGTTTGATCCACTTTTAGTCACCTTGAATCTTTATTACTTAGTAGCTTTTGGGCTCATTGGATGTAATGTTAGATCAGTTTGATGTTTGTTAGTTATCATTTATATGAGTCATTTGTAAAAGGTGAGTCAAGGTGACTTGTCTAATGACGAGAGCACTAATGGCTAGTGGATTCCATTTTCAAGGATAGTTATTGAGACAGAGTTTTTATAGCCACATGAAGGTCGGTTCGAGAAATGATTATAGGTCATGTCTCTCAGCTTAAAGGAAAATGAACACGAGACTATAATGACGCTGGAGACCCAAATCCATTGGCGACACTTGAGGAGACTTCTTTTACATTTTATTTAACTTTTCGGTTCCAAACATTAAACCTTGTTTTACCAAAACCTTAAAATGCAGAATTCGATTACCATTTTAAAGCAGAAAACATTAAATCATTTTCCACGAAGAAACCGTTCATGTGTTTGAAGCCCACAGAGCCAGCATCTTTGCGGTAGCTATGCTAAACAGTAGAGTTTAGGTTTATAAATATTTTGATTCAGAGCACCACATCTCTGCAGCGTGCATCTTTATGATTTGAGCGAATCATTGGCAGTTGTGAGGACAGGTGCTGAGTGCAAATGATGACGATGAACACTTATGATCCTCATCACGGGATCTTGTGGGAATTTGCACTATTTTTTTGTGTGGTTTTTGCGTCGAGTTTATTAATTTTGAACTCCACTGGTTTGTTTTTTTTTTTTTTTTTTTTTAGTTGATACTACCCCTTTTAGGTAGAATTGTTTTTCTTTTTTTGTTTGTTGTTGCTCTATTTTCTAGTAGGAGAACATGTTCCAATGGGTAAGATGCAGGAGCCGGGTTGGTAAAGGAGTCGGAGTCTCCCTCACCGGGACCCGGCGGCAGTAGTCTTAAATGTGAACCAAATTGAACCTCCTCCGAAAATTCACAATAATATTCATTCAAATCTCCTTATAGCCACCACAATCACTTTCTCCAAGTTGAGCAAACCGTCTTGAGGACATACAGTAGTGGGTGACTTTGTGAATAACACGAAGAATAATCCCATTACTTGGAATTAAAGGCAAAATTGATACTATGGAAATCTCTCTAAACCAAAAATTAGATGTGCTTCAAAGTGATCTTGATCAGAAAATTGACATCCTACATAACTCCATTTTAAGGCTCACCAATCAACACGTTCATAAAGAGGAAGAGAGCCTAGAGGAAGGAGATACTGAGTGACACCGTAGTGGAGGCGGAGTGTCTCGATATCTATAAGAAGAACATAGGGAATTTGAATCCTCAAACACTGATGTTGTTGTCTATCCTTGGGAGAAGAAAGAAGAAACCTTCCCAATGCTGACTGAGGAGGGTGTTGGAAGGGATGTAGTGGAAGAGCTCCAAAAGCATAATTTACACTTGCCCTCTACTGACCAAGTATATATCCTGCCTACACCTGCAGAACATTCAACACCTAAAACACCTACTGCAAAGGCCATCCCATCTATACTACCTGCCCTACAAAACTTCAAGAAATTAGTGGCCATTGTTCAAACTTGTGCAACTACATCAAAGACTTTGGAAGCTGCTCATACTGCATGGCATAAAGGATAGTTCGGGTCTTGGTTCGGATGTAGACACACGAGAAGGACGCCAGCATTTCTGGCTCCACCAGTTTCAGCGTCAAATACTTAGGAAACTGGCACCGGGAGGGACTTGATCCTCCACTTTGACTGATTTTTTTGCAGTTTTTTATTTTATTTTATTTGATTTAGTTAATTTTTCTCTAATTTTAAGTTAATCTTTGTTTAAACTTCTATTTTCATTTTGCATTCTTTTATTTGCTGCAATGTTTGGCTGTGGGTTTTTGCTTGGTTTGCCAGTGAAGGCGGCGCACACGAAATTTTGTAGGTTCTGAAATTTTACGGGAGCTCTTTCCTGGTCATAAGCAATGAATTCGCAGCCATAGCGTGTTGCTTGGCGTAATGGAAAAGCTTGTAGGAAGAGGCCAGAGAGACGTATGAAGTTCAAAAAAAAAAGTAAATCTTTTCTTTTATATATATCATCATCATTTATTCATTTTAAAAAAAAAATTTGTCTCACAAAAATTTCAGCAGGGTTAAGATTTTTTGGCATATTCTCCACCCCAATCCTTTATTTTATTTGAACTTTTCATTAAAAGATGGTTTTAGGTACTTTTTGTATCGTTGGAAAGATTAGAGAGTGTAGAATATAAATATAAATAAAGTAATACTCATGAAGTGCACTTAAGGTGGCTACAAAAATACTCCCAATTGGTCACTTTTTTCCTCTATTTTCCTTGCCAACTTGTTCATTTGAAGCCCAAATGGAGTGAATAAGGTCTCAGTGGAAATCTTGTGAAGTATTATATCCAAAAACGGGTACATATAATCAAGGAGGTATCACTTCCTTCTCTAACTTTCCAATCCGAGCCCCATTGCGGACAATGTGACATTTGGTTGGGGGGAGAGTTAAGGAAGTGTTGTTTTATGTTTTTTAGCGAGCCCATTTTGTATGTTTAGTGGCTTGTTGTTTGTTCCTTTTTTTGAAGTTGTTAGTTTCTTTTTGTAAAGCTGAAAACATAGTGATATATCTTTTTGCCCACATCTTATCTGTTTCCTTTTCAATTCTAAAATTGCACCATTTTTTTGTGTTTTTAACTTCATGAGGTTGAAAAATTGAAACATTGTCAGTCTGGGTACAGTATTGGGGTGGTTTCATACTTAATTAAAGTGAGATGATCGGTTGAATTCTTGTTGCTTTGACCTTTTCTTCCACCTTTAGCTTAACCCCCTGCTGTGAAACCATCAGTTTCTTAATAGGGTGTAAAACTACCACCCTAACCTCCAAAACTTTGCAAAACCTACCCTAGTTTTATTAACTACCTTTAATAGGTTAAGGAACCCCATGAAAAGGAGGCCAATGTGTCTTCCAAAATAAAAAGAGGAGAAAAAGAAAAAGAAAAGAAAAAGAAAAGGAAAGAAAAAGAAAAATAAGAAAATTTGACGTTTGTCTTGAAGCAGAGCACGGAGTTCGAAATTTATATGTGAAAGTCTTTAAAGCCAGGTGTAAATAAGCCAACTAGTTGGGAGATGGGCTTTGTTAATCTTTTGTGGAGTAGATGGGTGAGGTTTAGCAAGTTGTAGGTGTTGGAATCTCAAAATCATTCGATGTCCAGGGTGAAACTTGAAGAGTTAGTAGTCGAACGATCCTTATGACTTGGTGCCCTAGGCCTTAATTGGTTGGGAGTCATCGGTAGATCCCTGTTACATGGACTTTGGTTAGGTCGATTCCTTAGCATTGCACCCTACAACATAAAAAGAGTTGTGGAATAAGAGTGGGTCATGATCTCGCCCCAGTTTGGTTCCATTAATCACAGGTGGAGCGATAGCTTGGTTGGAGGTAATTGTTTGGCAGTTTATTATTGAGAACTGATCAAACAAACACTTAGGTTTTGGTGGAAGTCTCTGGTTGATTCACCTAGAGGGAGGCTCTTTTGATACTAAATTCTATATGGCATTCATTCTCTCGAGATAGTTATTTGGCAATGGTTTTGGTGATTCTTACTGAGGGTTAGGCATTACTCATTCACAACCTTTTAGAAATACCATTTGTGTGAACATAATTTTGATTTTATTTTGATTGCTCTCTTTTTCTTTCATTGCTAAGGGACTAGCAATGTCTCGATTGGGGGTGTGATTAGTGCCCCGAATAGTGTTATTTTGAGCCACCTGTTTATTGCAAGGTTTTGAGCACTTTCGTGCCTTGTCGGCAATTAACTGATGGCACATTAAGGTCCTTCCTATGCTACTGATTGCATTTTGTGGAAAATTTTACAGTTTTTGAGAGCTAATCGTGCCAAAAATTTCAAGTCGGCTAGATCATAACAAATCCAAGCAAATCCGAGTCAAACTCATAGTTGCATTTCTTAAGCCATAAGGAAAGAGGAGCAGAAAACAGAAGAAAAAGGACCACAACAAAAATTTTGTAGGGTTGCAAAATTTGCCTCCTACCACTGTTCACCTTTCATGCAACTATTCACCTTTTCTGCTATTTGACGTTTTGACCTTTTTGTTACATGTTTTGTTTCTTTAATTTGTCCATACGTAAGCTTTTGGTTTTTTTTGGCATTTTGTAAAGGGGGTTTGGCTATAAAAGCCCCAGACAAGCATTGTAACGAGGACTCTCCTCTCCATTAATAAAGTTTTTGGGCAGGAAGCTTTCAACTCTTCTCGCTCTTTCTCATTTTATCTCATTTTCCCTTACTTTCTCTCCCTTTCTCACTAGCCAAACACCCTTCAAGGATGACAACCGGAGACTCAAATCTCAGGCCTTTCTCCTTGAAAAGGAAGACTAGGTCTGCGGGGATCACGAGGCGGTGAGGGGTTCCATGTTTTCCACCCCTTGGTGTCCATTTATGTTACTCGTTTCCACTTTTAAATTTTAGGTTTGATCCTTTTAGTGCATTAAATGGTTTATTACTTGGTAAACTTTTGGGCTCATTGGATGTAATGTTAGATCCATTGATGTTTGTTAGTTATCATTTATGATGATCCATTGTAAGGTAATTCAGTGGGTAATATTTTAATGACGAGGAAACAGTAATAGCGCGATGATGCCATTTCAAAGGATAGTTATTTAGGGTTGGGTTTTGTAGCCATGATGATGCGGTTCGAGAAATGACTATAAGTCATCCTCCTTATAGCGAGAAATGAACAGAGGGACTCGGTGACTTTAGAACCCCGAATCCAGTAGCTTGACACTTTAAGGAGACTTCTTTTACATTTTATTTTATTTTATTTACTTTTAAGTTTCGAGCAAGGTAAACCCCACCCCCTGTTTTACCAGGCAGCCGTCGTTAAAATTCACCATTTAAACCAGCGCGTAAATCATTTTCACGAAGAAAATCCATGCTGTGTTCGACCTTAGAGCACCTCTTGCGGTAGCTGTGTCTGACAGTGGGGTTAGGTTTATAAATATTTTGATTCCGGGCACCAAATCTGTACCACGTGCGTGCCACGATTTTGCTTGGTAATAGCGATAGGTCGAGGTCTTCCATCTAAGCCAAATACTATAGCGGTTCTTGTAGAGCTAATCCAGATCACGGGTCTCCTCACAAGGGATTAGCCCGGGGTTCGTATCATTGCATTTGAGATGTTGAATTTTAAAATGCTCTATGTGACTCAAGAGCAAGCATCAAGTTGATGCCATTGTCGATGTAAGGGCTTCCGGTTTAGAAGACTTTACTCCCATAAGCATGACTTTGCGAAAGGCGAGATAGAGCATGGCACAACTAAGGGAGTCCTTGAAGATGTGCACTGCTCGAGGTGGGAAATTTTATTTTCCTGTGGACTTTAGTAGTTGTGGATTATGGAGGAAGGCCCTACACAAGTTCCACTTCTTCTTGGAAAGACCTTTCTGGCCATTGGGCTACCTTGATGGATGTTAAGAAGGAGAGCTCACTCTCGAGGTGGGAGGTGAGCCAGAGTACACTTCAACCTGAACAAAAGCTTGAAACAATCTGAATGTGAAAGTACATATTGTAAGACTATAAAAACAATAGTTCCCATCAGTCCCTAAAACTGATTTTAAGTTTGTAATTTTGAGAATTTCAAGTAAGCTATTGAATGAATTTCTAGTATTTGGAGGATCTTGATTGTGAATTTATGACTTCAGTTTGATTTAAGGAAGCAGTTTAAGTTTGAATAGGAATGTGCCAAGAAAAATCCCAAGCATAAATGAAGAGAAGACAAAAGAAATAGAAACAAGTTCAAAAGGATTAACCTTGAAGGAATTACCCAAATACTTAAAGTATGCTTTCACCCAGAGCAGGTTTACTCAAACATTCATTTTATCTTATCAAACATTTGTTTGTAATGTTTGGTTTAGAATTCTCATTTGTGAAGCTTAAATTCGAAATGGTGGTAGCAAACATTTACTCTTATACAATTTCGTTTACAGTAAGTGTCTTTACAACGATATGCCAAACTACATTTTCAGGAGTTTAAGCCTTTTTGGTTCACAAATAACATGTGTTCAAAATGAATTGTCTGTATGAAATTGTTATACACTTATAAAGCGCGAGCACCTGCATGACTCTGTGGCTGCTCTTTTTGGCCTTCTTTCAAGTTTTACACCAAAGAAACATGGCATAGATAAAAGCACATACTAAGCATTTTGTGCTTGTGGTTTTATATAGCTCTATTCAATTTTCCAATTTAACGCATTTATCCTTTGAAATCATGCCTTTTATATCAAACTATATAAATGCTTAATTGTTTCGCATGCTTTCACTTTTCACAATCGTTGATCATATAAATATGTGCATTTTCACATACAACGAATCATACAATTCAATTGTGAAGTTAAGCATTACACTCTTAAAGATGTGTTTAGTTTACAAATCTCATTTACACTCATCAAGTTCATTATTTCACTTTGTCTTTGCAATTCACATTCATGGCGGATTCCATTCGGTGGTCATCCCTTTTATCATTCGAGTAATGTGCTTTACACATTTCTGTTTAAGTCTATCTGCATCATCTTTGGATGCTGATTGGTACACCCCGACATGTGGTATTTAAATGCCATACACCATCATGGCGGATCGCAGTTGAGGTGCATACCCGCGAGTGGGACATTGGACAATTTTAGGGCTGCCTTCATGGCGGGCGTCATGATTAAGGTCATCCCACGAAATTTGTTCATTGGTATATAATTAATTCAAAGTCATTAACCATTCTGACCGAATTCGTTTTACAATTTGATTAATCTTTCATATGCAATTAATGTTAAATCATTTCAATTATCACATTTTCAAATCCATATACTTTTGTAATATCGTTTAAAGATAATCATTTTCCATATATAAATCATTTGATTTATTTGGTATACTACCAAAACACTTGAAATAAGGATAGAGTCAGTGAATAAATAGAAGTTGTTGGCTCTAGTTTCCTTCCCTTCGATCTCGGTCTTAGGTTAGGTGATCCTCACCTGTCCCTAATCAATAACAATCATGCCACTCTTAGTGGATAAACAATTGATATACGAGTTTATTGAATGTGATTAATTTTTAGATTTAATGGTCTTAGGTTAAAGGCACTAAAGTAAGTTAGCTACTTGAGGTGGCGATGCAGTATGTTTTCGTTTTAGTTTATCCCTTATTTGAACCACATTGTCATTTTATTAGGTCCTTGGCTTTATTAAGTGAATATGAGGTGTGGAAAGAAAAAAAATCCGAAAGCGCGCGTAGACAATGACTTGCCGTGGCATAGCGGGAGGCTACGCCTTGGCGGCGGGCGGGGGGCGGGGGCACGGCCCTCGGCCTCGCCCGCGGCGACCCGCTGTATGTGGTGAAGGACCGCGCGGCGAGGTGCCCCTTCCACTGGCAGTGAAAGGGCGTTTTGCCAGTTTTCTCTTTGCTCATTTTTTTGCGTTTTTCGCAAAAATCATAAAAACTCATAAAAAATTATGGAAAACTCTCCGGGAGGGCACATTTTATCATCTAAGTAACCATAGGGCAAGGCAAAGCAGATTGGGTGATTTTTCTGGCGAGCATCCAAATCTGACTTTCTAGAACTAGGTTACATACCTCCCAGGTACTTGGAACTCTTTGCCACACAGCTTCTTCCTCTTCTTTCTTACCAAGATCTTGAGCAAGGAAGATGCACCTCTCATGCTGATCTTCACACAAGTAGCTTTCTCATCTCACCAAGAGATCTCCCCACAGTTTTGCGCAGTGAGAGGTTTCTAAGATATTGAATTACAAACCGCCGCCACTACTCTTAAGGCCATATATGGCTCTTTCATTAAATCTCATTTCTCATTTTTGGCATTACAACTCCTTTGCATTTCATTTCATTTATCGTTTTAATTCGCGGGAATTTGACTTGTCCCCATTCTTGACCCTTAGGTCTTGTTTTACAAATTCCAATTTTTTCCCTTTTTCACTTAGGTTTATTTCTAGAGTTCAATCAATTTTAATTTGCATATATGTTCAATCATATTACTCACATGTTCATTTACTTTTCGAAATTTAAATTTATCATTTTCAGAGACTTTAAGTTTGAAATATTATGCCCAGAATACTTAATAAAAATTATTATAAAAATCTACGTTTGTGATCATAGAGACCTGCAATGTTTCAGTGATGTCATGACATCATTAGGTAATGTGGTGACATCATGAAGCTTGTCTTCGGCGATGTTAGGACATGTGGCCTTATTACGTCGAAATGTCGCTGGCGTGCGGTAATCACGGTGTGACATGACGAGAGTTGTCTTCAATGCTCTGGGCGGTCGCATCACCATGTGGGATTCTCTGTCGCAGCGATGAAATAAATATGCCTTGTCTTCATGTCGCGATGTATAGTGATCACATCGCAACGTGACAGAGAGATCAATTTAATGCATCATTCCATGTTGCAACGTTTGTTTACACATCGCGACGTGAAAAAGTGCTCACTTTTATTGTTATGACAAATGTCGTGATGTGCAATGTTCACATCTAGACGTGAGGGTGATTTTAAAAAAAAAATATTTAACTTCAAAAGCAATAACCATATTTTTCTTACCTTTTTTAAGGATACTCATCATGAGACATCTTCAATATCATGCATTAGATGGCCTTGAGCTCTTCTTACCTACAAAAAAAAAAACCCACACACACACACACACAAAAACACTCTCAAATTCGAAACACCAAGAGAATTAACATTAACACTAAGACTCAAACAAAAACAACAATGAACTAATGAAAAAAGACAAAGAAAACATCATAATGCTTGGGTTGCCTCCTAAGAAACACTTTGTTTAACGTCGGTAGCTCAACTCCCCTGAATCTCATTGGTGATCCCACACGACAGTGATTAAAAACTAGCTTAAGACACAAACTCCTCATGGTGGCTTCAATATAGTGAAGAAATTGCTCTTTTGAATTTCACCACCAAATTAGGGCTTTAAGCACTGTCTATTAACATTGAAGCTTCCCCTCTATAGATGTGTCAATTCGACACTTCTTTTTGAAGAGACTTGACTGATAACACGGACCATCTTGATTTCAGCCTTCCCGAAAATAATTTCAGCCTTGACTTAAAGAGAAGGACTTGTTAACCCGACTCAAATTCTTTTCTTATGATATGCTTATCATGCCATGCCTTGGTCTTTTCCTTATAAATTTTGGCATTCTCATAAGCTTCATGCCGAAATTCTTCAAATTCTTCAATCTCATTGAGTTATAACAACCTTTTCTCTCTAGCCGCTTCAAAGTCCATATTTAACTTCCTTGTTTCCCAATAGACCTTATGCTCAAGCTCTATCGGAAGATGGCATGCTTTTCCATAGACCAACCTATAGGGAGAGGTTCTTATTAGTGTCTTGAATGTTGTCCGATATGCCCATAGTGCATTATCCATTTGTTTTTCCTAATCCTTTTGGGAAATATTCATTATTCCATGACCTTCTTGATTTCCTGGTTGGAAATTTCAGCTTTACCATTACATTGTGGATGATAGGAAAGAGCTATGCGGTGTCTCACTTCATACATGGACAAAAGAGTCAAATAAATTGTTACAAAGATGTGTCCCCTCACTACTTAGAATTTCCCTAGGAGTTCCAAACCGCGAGCAGATGTACTTGCGAAGATATTTTAGCATAACCTTGGCATCACAGGTGATAGTAGGGATAACTTTTACCCACTTAGACACAATCCACCACTAAGAGTATATATTTGATGCCACATAAGGAAGGAAATGAGCCCATAAAATCAATATCCCATACATAAAAAAAGCTCTACCTCTAAGATTGAATTCAAGAGCATTTCATTCTTGCTTGAAACATTTCCCGTTCTTTGGCATTTATTGCAAGCCTTCACAAATGAGTGAGCCTCTTTAGATAAGGTGGGCTAATAAAATTCTGATTGCAACACCTTTGTGACTATTCTTTGTCCTCCAAAGTGTCCACCACACTCCATAGAATGACAATGCTGAAGGATGGTTCTCATCTCACTCTCTGGGATTCATCTCTGAATAATCTGATCAACACGGTGCTTATAAAGGATAGGACCCTCCTAGCAATAGTGCCTTAAATAAGAAAATAATATATTTTTCTATTCAAAGGATAAGTCTAAAGGGACTACTCTAGCGACAAGATAATTCACAAAGTCCATAAACCAAGGAGCAATTTAAGCATGAGACAAGACTAGAATTGCTCATCTGGGAAGCTATCATTAATATACATTGGAGAAGCTTCATTGCTCGATAAATCTAACCTTGAAAGGTGGTCAACCACCAAGTTCTCTGATCCTTTCTTATCCTTTATCTCCACGTCAAATTCTTGCAAAAGAAGAACTAATCTCATAAGGCGAGGCTTGGCATCCTTATTTTCTATTAGATACTTTATGACTAAGTGATTCGTGAAGACTATGACCTTGTTACCAATCAAATAAGGCCAAAACTTGTCAAATAAAAATATTATTGCTAGCAACTCTTTCTCAGTGGTACCATAATTCAATTGTGCTTCATTTATAGTCTTCCTAGCCTAGCAAGTTGCATGAAAAACTTTGTTCTTCGGTTAGCCAAAAACAGCCCCCATCGCATAATCGCTTGCGTCACACACTAATTCAAATGGAAGCTCCCAATCTAGAGCTATGAAAATGGGCGTGGTGGTGAGTTTCTCTTTGAGTGTAGTAAACGCGGTCATGCACTTCTCATCAAAACAAAATGGGACTCTATGCATCAATAGGCTTTAAAGAGGTTTTAAAATTGTGGAGAAATCTTTGATGAACCTCTTGTAAAAGTCTGCAGGGCCTAAGAAACTCTTGATTCCTTTCACTGAAGTGGGAGGTGGTAACTTCTCAATTTATTTCAATCTTAGCCTTGTCCGCCTCCATCCCCTTTCTAAATACTCTATGGCCCAAAACAATGCCTTCCTTTACCATGAAATGGCATTTTTCCCAGTTAATGACTAGGTTGGTCTCCTTGCATCTCTTCAAAGCTAACTCTAAATTGCTAAGTCAATCATCAAATGAAGCTCCTACCATTGAAAAATCATCCATGAAGATCTCAATTGATTACTCCACCATGTCAGAGAATATTGCCATCATGAATTACTGAAACGTGCTTGGAGCATTGCAGAATCCAACTTGCATCTTCCTAAATGCAAAGGTACCATATGGGTAAGTAAATGTTGTCTTCTCTTGGTCCTTAATAACAATAGCAATTTGGTTTTAGCAAGAATATCCATCTAGGAAACAATAGAACTCATGACCTACCAACATCTGGTCAATGAATGGCAAAGGAAAGTCCTTCCTAATGACTCTATTCACCTTCCTATAATCAATACAAATTCTCTAACCCCTTATTGTTTTTATTAGGATCAATTCATTTTTCTCATTTTTCATCAATGTCATCCCCACCTTTCTTTGGCATTACTTAGATAGGACTCACTAAAAAAAATTTAGAAATGGGGCAAATCATTCCTGAATTAATCCATTTTAACACTTCTTTTTGCAACACTTACTTCATAGTTGGGTTAAGTTGTATTTATGCTTCAATTGTTGGCTTAATGTTGCCAAAGACCATCTAGTTGCTTCCTTGTGCTCTCTAAGCACTCTCAACAAATTTTCTTCTTCAACTTATGAAAGAGATGATGAGATAATGATTGTCAAAGTGGAAGAAGCACCAAGGTAAGCATATCTAAGGTGAGTTGGAAGCAGTTTCTCTTCAAGGACTTGATGCTTCTCAATTGAAGGAATAAGAGGGTAGGATTAGATGCTAAGCTCTCAAAATACTTTCTCTTGTTTGATCACAATGAGTCCATTCACATCACATAATCCTTTGCTTCCTCATCAACCAACTTAGAAGAATCTCCATATACAAGGCTAGTCTCCAAAGGATCAATGTGACCCTTATGGCTAGACACTATAGCCTCAACATTGTCCACTCTAGAGCAACTATCACTCTTTATTGGATGCTTCATGACATTATACACATTGAATGTCACTTATTCATCTTGAACCCTTAATCTGAGTTCTCCTTTTTGTACATCAAGAAGGGCCTAACCGGTAGCTAAGAAAGGCCTTCCAATTACGATAGGCACTTCCTTATCCTTTTCCATATCATGAACTATGAAATACATCGAAAATATGAATTTGTTGACTTTCACTAGAACGTCTTCAATAATACTCAGAGGGTGAGTGAGAGATCTATCTACCAATTGAGGAGTAATAGTTGTAGGATTAGCCTTTCCCAAACAATGCTTCCTAAAAATAGAAAAAAGCATTAGGTTAATACTAGCACAAATATCACATAAAGCTTTTTAAAAAATTTAATTGCCAATTGAACAATATATAGTAAAACTCTTTGGATCCTTTAGCTTTAGAGGCAATTTTCTTTGAAGGATAGCACTACACTCCTCGGAAAGAGCAACGGTCACATAGTCATTTAGCTTCCTTTTGTTGGTGAGGATGTCTTTCTTAAATTTGACATAAGAAGGCATTTGCTCCAATGCATCAGGGAATGGAATATTAATGTGGACCTTCTTGAAAATCTCCATGAACTTGCCAAATTAATTGTCCAACCTACTCTTCTTCAATCTTTGAGGATATGGGACATTTGGAACATCTTACTTGGAATGAGCTTTCAGCTCAACTTTCTATGGCTCCTTAATTCCTTTTTTTTTTTTTCAACAAAATTTCAACTTTTTCAACATTTCCAGCACTGTTTTTAGCCTCTATTGAGTTCTCTACATAATTTTTAGCATTCTCTTTTTATTTATCTTTATCATTTGCTTGGACTGATTTTTCCACTATTTCACCACTTCTTAGAGTAATGGATTTGCAATGCTCCTTGCCATATTTTCTAGGATTCACTTCCGAGGTGCTAGGTAAGTTGCCTTGTTGCCTCTCATTGAATCTAGTCTCCATTTGACCTATTTGAGCTTCCAAATTTCTAAGTTGAGCGGCTTGATTAGTAAGAGAGGTTCTTGTCTCATTAACAAATTGAGCTTGAGAATTGCTCAATTCCATTTGGAACTTGGCTATCTCACTCATGGTTTCCTCAAAACTTGCTTTCTTTTCTTAAGAGAGTGGAGGCTTAGCTTGCTCCACCGGATGCATTACATTTAGATTGTTTCTCCAAGAGAGGTTAGGATGATTCCTCCAATCCGGGTTGAAGTTGTTCAAATATGGGTTAGATCGGGGTTGAGGAAATTTACTCAAGTATTGAGCTTGTTCAACACTCATTTGCCCGCAAGGATTTCCCATTTGACATTTGGTACTAAGATGAGGTCCATTGCAAAAATCACATGAAGGAGGGCATGCTTGGATCTCATTTTCAACAATTTGGGCATTTGAACAGGGTAGATTAGAGTTGCTTTATAAGCAATGAAACTTGAATCGCCAAATTGTTAAACACATCTAACTCATGAACTTTGGTTGCTTTCTTTGGTGCTACCCTTTCACTTGGCCATTGACAATTGTTCAATGCCATATTCTCCAATAAATGGCATGACTCATTCACACTCTTACTCATCAAGGCACCTCCAGCTAAAGTGTCTAAGATAGTTCTAGCATTACCGGTTAAACCATTGTAGAAGTGATGCACTTACATCCATTTTGCCAATCCATGGTAGGGACATTTTCTAAGGAGATCTTTACACTTGTCCCACACCTCATAGAAAGTCTCTCCCTTAAATTGGGTAAAGTTGTGTATTTCAATTCTCATATTTGCTGTTTTTGTCGAAGGAAAGAACTTGGAAAGGAACTTGTGCAACAAATCATCCCAAGCAGTGATAGAATCAGGAGGATCTAAATTTAGTTAATGTTTCGCATTGTCTTTTTATGTAAATGGGAAAAGTCTTAGGCAAATTGCATCATCGCTCACTCCATTATATTTCACTATATCACATACTTCTACAAAATTAGAAATATGTGTGTTGGGATCTTCATTTAGAAATCCCATGAATTGAATGTTTTGAATTAATTGAAGAGTGATAGGCTTGATTTCAAAGATATTAGCTTGTATTGTTGGTCACCTAATCACCGATGGGATACAATTGGAGGAAAAGCATAATCTCTCGACACTCTTTCAAATTCCACCATAGGAGGGGCTAATTGGGACCTACTTTCCCCGCTTATAGATTGAATATCTACCTCTTCTCCTTATCTAAAACCCTCTGCATTCTCCATAAATTGCTACTCAAATTCAGTTCGTTCTTTCTTGCCCTTACAAAGTCATCTCAATGTCCTTTCTAATTCCGGGTCTAAAGGTACAAGATTTGTTTCACCAAACTTTCGCATATATCAAATGGTACCTGAAATTCAATGATGAAGAGAATAAAATAGGTATAAAAAAACTAGAACACTAAAAAGAAAACAAAAAAAAATCGAAGTATGGGAGAAATTCTTAGTATCATATTAACAATAAACGCCACCTCCCCAGCAACGGTGCCAAAAACTTGTTGGTTAATTTCCAAAATTGATATGAAAATTGGAAACTAAATAAGTGCAGGTGTACACATTATTCAACAAGTAATACAATGGAAGATGAGTGTTGAACCCACGGGGAAATGGTTTGCTAAGTATTGAAATCAAGAAATGTATTCTTTATCTAAATTAATGTTCTAATGAAAATTGGATTGAAACCAATGAGAAGAACTCTAAATTAAAAACCTAACAGCAATGAGAATAAAACAAATATTTGAATGAATTACGATTTTGGCTTCAATTACACAATCCTTGAGCAATTGACATTGATCTTCAATAAATTCATCATATGGAATTCTTGCAAATGGTGAGCCTCATTGATTTGATTATGAATTTCTCTCGATAACCCATAACCTACTTCAGAGATCTTGGTATATTGTGTTAAATTCTACTATATTATAGAATATAATATATTTATATTATTTATAAGATTCCTTTTCTATTTTAGTAGGTTTCTTATTCTTAACACTTTAGAGTTTGTTTCCTATCAGGATCCTTATAGTAAGTCTGTATAAAGACCTTTGTTATGTAATTTTAATAATAATTCTTTGGAATAAGACTTTCGGTTTTCTCTTGATTCCCAATTGGGTTTCCTAATGCTAACATGGTATCAAAGTGAGCTTTCAAGGGAAGAAATTTAATCTAAATTGGCTGGGGGTTGTAGGGGGTAGAGCTCCTTGAAACCGCACCTTGGCCCAAGGTTCGGCACGGAGCCTCATAAATTCTTATCTTTGAGTTTTGGAACATCTTAGGTCTCATTCAATCGAGGGGTTTTGAGGTTGGTGGTGAAGATTTAGCTTTTCTGTTTTAATTAGTTTTTGGATTTTGTAGGTAGGTTTCTAGTTTTAGACTCTTGGTTCAATTTCGGTGGCCGGTGGATTTGACAAGTCGGTTCTGGCGATTCTTTACTATTGCATATTGGTTTTGATTTAAGGGTTTATTGAATTTGATTTGGCTGATAATTATTATAGGGTGCTTGTCGGTTTTTTTTTTTAGCTTCAATTTATTGGTAGGCACATCTACAAATTTCTTAGCGAATTTCAACTCTTTTTGAATATGGGTGTTAACTCAGTCTAAGGATTAAATGTTGGTTGTTTTCTTTTTCAACTATCATTATTCTCATTATTCGGGTGTTGATGGTTTGGTGGAAAAAGTTAGGATCTAGTGTTAAGATTTATGGGGTGTTTAAGGATTGGTTATGGATCAGGAGGTAGAGTATAGAGGGACAGGATAAATGAACATTGAGGTAGCTTTGGGATTTGTTGCTATGTGGGAGATGGAATTTAAGTTTTTGGGTTGGAATTTGAATGTGGCTCTGACCTTGGTATTGACATCAACATTGCCATTGGTATTGGCGTTGGCATCAGCATTGGCATTGGTATTGGAATTTGTATCGGCATTGGCATCGACATCGGCATCGACATTGGAATCGGTATTGACATTAGCATCGACATTAGCATTGGTATCGGCATTGGCATTGGTATTAGAATCAACAGCGGTATTGGCATTGGTCATTTTGAGGTGGCTTTGAGATTTGCTATTGTGTGGGAGGTGGAATTTAAGGTTTTGGGTTGGAATTTAAATGTGGCTTTGACTTTTGTATTGACAACGACATTGACATTGGTCGCCTTGAGGTGGCTTTAGGATTTGACATTGGCATTGGTCGCTTTGGTATCTAAATGTTGCTTTAGCATTGGCATCGACATTAGATTTGGTCACTTTGATGTATAATGATCATGCGGATGATGAAAATTGAGATACCACAAATCAAGAGGTTCAAGTTGGAACAGTTTGACGAAGATGATACAATTGGCCTTTCGGTGTTTGGGTTATTTTCTTTTGAAATTGTTTCTCTCTACAATCTGGTATCGATTGGCATTCTGGTTTTTGGTTTTGTTTTCTCGTTGGCAAACTCTCAATGCTTATAGCAGTCGCATTGTGAGTTTGAGGGGGAATGTTAAATTATATTATATTATAGAATATAATATATTTATATTATTTGTAGGATTCCTTTTCTATTTTGGTAGGTTTCTTATTCTTAGCACTTTAGAGTTTGTTTCCTACCAAGATTCTTCTGATAAGTCTATATAAAGACCTTTGTTATGTAATTTTAATAATAATTCTTTGGAATAAGACTTGCAATTTTCTCTTGATTCCCAATTGTGTTTCCTTATTCTAACATGTTACATCTTTACTCAACCCCAAGATCTAAGAAGTGCACTAAACCTAAGAAAGACATAATCACCACATAAAATCATATTGATAGTGATCAATTACCAATAAGAATGGAGATCAAGGTGAGATGATAAGAAAATAACATTCCATATAACAAATGGAAAAGAAAGTCAACAACTAATTACAAGATTCATGTGTAATCTACACCAAAACCCTAGACTACAGATTTAGAACATAATGAGAAAGGGAAACAACACAGAGTAGACTGAAAGTATAGAAATAGTAGGAAACTCTAATGATGTGATGATCTTCAATCTTTCTTCCTATTCCTCTTCAAATCTTCAAGTCTATATTTCTTACTCCCTAATAGGTCTAAGAACTTCCAAGCCTCATCGTTCAAAATTTAGGGCATTTTCTATTTATATTCTCGAGGTAGGTTTTCTTGAATTGCACAAAGTGGGCAATCATTTGGCTATCTTTCACGTCGCGACGTGTGGGGATAATACTTGAGCAACTTTGTAGGCCACATCGTGGCGTTAAGGTTAATTCTCCAACACTTTACACTTGATGTCGCAATGTCTAGGCTCAAACGTTGCGAAGTTTACTTTGTCTTTCTGGAGCATCACCACGTTGAAACTTTTGGGAGCTCACATTATGATATGAGAGTGAATTTTTCCTTTGTCTCCCCTTTTTGCATATTTTTTTCTTCTAAAAGCCTCACTTATCCAAATAACCTCTAATTAAACCCTCCAATGCACATAGGAACCAAATTAGTGTAAGAACACTTATTAAAATGATGAAATTTAATTAAAGGCAACTAAAAACCCGAGATTGTAATGAGTATAGTAACCGTCTCAGCTTTAAATTTTAATTTTATTTTAAAAAATAATTTATTTGTTCAATCATGACGCTTTGTTGTGTGCCCTCTCCATGATTCCATTTTCTTATAAAGAAACGGTTGGGCAACATCATGTGTGCCTAAGTTCTCAAATAACTAACGGTTTCAATATGTGAAAATTGCAGTAATGTGGAAGAATGTACTACGTGATTGCCAATACTTGTTTCTTGTGGTGAGGCACTACTCTCCTCCACATCTTCATCAATTGTTCAGGCCTTCAACAATCTAGCATAGTTGGGATCCTCGAAAGAGGATCCAAAGCCTCAACAGCTCCTTTCATCACTCTTGTTCCTTGTTGACCTATGCATTGGCATCCATCTTGTTTCTCCAATTTCAAAAAGATCCATTAGAGAAGGGCTTGAGAAAACAAATCAAAACTCAAAAAAAAAAAAAAATTTCATTCAAAACACATCATATGGTCAAACTTATAAAGCTTCTTCTTTTCCCTTTATTTCATCTCTTTTTGTTTGGAAATAGAGAAAATAAGTTGAGATGAATATGACAAATATAATTTTTTAATAATTTGATATAAATATTAAAAAAAATTGATTATTTATATTTTTCCTTTAATATTTTGAATTGTGATAGTCGAATATGAAAAATTAATTTGACTTAACATTATTTTTATTCTTTAACTTTTTTTTTTTTCACAAATAAATATAAAATGAAGGCATTTAATAAATAAAATACAAAATTCCATTCTGGTCCATAGTTTGCATAGGTGTTGGATTATAAGTATGTGATGCAATTCAATTCCAAACAAGTGCAAGTGTACGCTACGTTCAACAAGTAGTATAATGTAAAAGTATAGACGTTGAACCCACAATGAAGTGGTTGTCAATTACTAAAATCAATAGATTTTTCCTTTATCCAAGTGAATATATTAATGAAATTCCAGATAAATAAACGGAAAACATTTCTTAAAAAATGAACTTATCACAAAGTGAGTGTAAAATAAAAAACGATTTGGGTGAAGGGCTAGGGTTTCCTTTAGATTCACTATACTTAATCCTTAAGTAATTAACAATGATTTTTTCAATTAACTTAATATATGAAATTCTTGCTAATAAAGAGCCTCCAATATTAATCACAAATCTCTCTCAATAATTTGTGATTTATTCCGTAGATCTAGGCATTTTGCATTCAGCTCAACCTCGTGATCTATGGAATGCATTAAACCCGAGATGGCCTTAGAGTACCACACAAAGTGATAGGCGTTTTTTGTGATGTGTATATAAAATTATTCAGAAAAATATAAAAAGAGCGCCTATTCCGCGCAAGTATATGCTTGTCAAGTAATAAAGTGTACCAAAGTACGGATATCGATCCACAGGGAAAATGGGGATGCTAAGTGCCAATATTATAATGCTTCTCTAATATCCAAACTAACAATTGTGATAGTAAAACAAAATTTAAACTAAACTAATGAAATTTCTAAATGTAACTAATGAAGTTCATAACTAAGGGATACCAAGAGATGATAAATTCCTATGGTACTTGGTGCAATCGGACAATCATCTTAGATCTAAGTTAAAATTCTACTCTATTGTTTCATGAAAATGCTTTCCAAGGCAACTCTTGTCTAATTTAATTATAAGCCTCTCTCGAGGTTGAAATAACCTACCAACTAACACTAGGTCTTTTGCTTCTCAGCTCAACCCCAAGCATTAAAGATGCTTTAAGATCCAAAAGTCTCACACGCCTCCTAATTACCGATAATTTCTACACTACCACGCTAATTAGGTTGATTCATCTATGTCTAGTTCTTTACTCCCTTCTCAGATCTTTGCAAAGAACCACTCACCACATTGAGATTAGCTTAGAAATCAATATGTAAATAGAACCAAGTATGAATCAATAGAGGTGCATTCACAAAGAAACAATAGAAAACGAACATTAACAACAGATATAAAACTCATGTTCAATATACAACCAAAACCCTAGATCTACAAATTTAAAGCATGAGGTAGGTTTGATACATCATAACTTGAGATAAAACATGAGAAAGAGGGAGAAGAAGCATAATGATCAAATAGCGGTGAGTCTTGGATTTTCTTCCACAAATCTCATGATCTTCTCCCAAATCTTCAAAAACAGCTCCCAACCTCCTCCTTGGTCCCAAAGTGTGGACAAAGTCCCCTTCTTCGAGCCCTAGCCGCCTCCTCCTCGTCTCCTTTGGGTTTGAGCTTAAAAACCCTCCATTATGGGCTCAAAATGGGCTAAAAATCCACCTAGCCAGGCCGAGCGTCGCGGCGTCGTGCGGCTGACGTCGCGGCGTCCAGGGATCTTTCTGTTTTACGCAGCGTCGCGACGTTGGTTCTCAACGTCGCGACGTTGCTGCAGTTCCTGTTTTTTGCTCCAACTACTTGACCTGGCACGTCATCTGAACTCCGATTTGGGTGTTCTTGGTACCGTTGGAAAGATCTTGAAGTGTAGAATCCACCCATATATGTTTTGATTCAATATGAGCTCATATGATGTCTGAAAACATCAAAATAAAGTAGCCTCTCCAGCTGAAGGTGCTGCAATGTTTGCTGATTTTCTTAAAGTTTTGGAACTTATAACTATTTGTTAGAACTCAATTTTGGTGTTCTTGGTATCCCTGGAAAGCTCTTGAAGTGTAGAATCCATCAATATATGGTTTGATGCAATAGGAGCTCATATGATGTCTGAAAACGTCAAAATACAGTAGCCTCTCCTGCTGCTTCTATAGCAGTTTTTCCCCCAATTTTGCACAATTCCACCAAATGGATGACCTGATCATAAGTGTGAACTTTTAGAGCATTAGGGCACTTATTTAACACAAAAACACTAGAAAAACTAACTAAAGCATAGGGATAAAATGAGGATTTAAGATACTCATGCCCCAAACCCAAATTCTTGCTTGCCCCGAGCAAGAGATGAACTAAACAAAACAAAAATTGAAAATGACATGACTAAAAATATGAGATCAGGTAGTAGTAACATGATTTAAATGGAAGAATCACTACATTACAATTTATCAATGGCCAGCCTTTTCAGCAAAATTTAAGATCCTTAAACTTTTAACTTTCTAGGAACATGGCAAAGCAAGAATGGTGGCAATGAAATCAATGATCCCGCATTGACCTTTCCCAAAGGAAACTAAGTGTAGGTGATACCATGATCTTCAGTGTATAGCAAGGTCCTAGCACCCCCAAACTTAAGTTCAACTCACCTATTTGGAAGAAGCTAACTAAGAAAGGATAAGAATGCACCCTTTTTATTCATACCAAAATACCTAAAAATTTCCTAAATACCTAAAAAATGAAGGAGAACTAGTGCCAGGAAGTTTTAAACGAGTGTTCCTGTAGCGGGGATCCATTGGTGACTCCCCACCAGTTGGTTAAGGGCACCAGGCATTAAATTCCCTTCAAACTTCACCCCAAACACTCAACCAAACTCAAAGGCCCTAAGTTGTGGGAAGGATCCATCTTCTGTCCCATGTAGCGGGCAGTGAAGTCAATGACTCCCGGCCAGTTGGCTCAGGGCCTTAGGCTTTGAAAGACCCCTCAGACTGTGCCCGGGATTTTAATTGGATGATCCCGCTTATTCTTATTCACATGCTTATTTTTGACTTTTTTTTTCACTTTTTCTATTGTTTTTTTTTTTTCATTTTTCTCTTTTTAGTTGGGGCTCGAAGGCAATCCTCTTTTGATTGGGTGTCTCATCACTTAGGTGGCTAGAATCCCCCAAGGTTAGTTGAATTCAAGGCAAAGAGTCCGGGACCAAGGTATACAAGGGAGACCACAAGTGTGTGTGTGCGTGAGATTCCTTGAGAAATAGCTTCTTGAGCCTGAGGAAGTGACTAAGCTAAGTCACCATACCAGAAAGCACACAATTCCAAATCATTTAAAACCTAGGGTCCGATCCACTTTGTACTTGCCACTTTTCAAATGTTTGTGTTCAAAATGACCTTCTACAAGCCAACAGGCATCAAACTCACTCATATGAGACACAAAATAAATAAAATAAATAATGAAAAGCACATGCAACTAACAACCAAACAACTAAAAAGAAATAACTAAAACAGGTAAGGAGATACAAAAGTTGGATTTTGGAAAAAAAAAAAATTTCTTAATGAATTCTTGAATTCACCCCAAACTTGAAATGAACATTGTCCTCAATGTGAAACAAAAGCAAGAATGGATAATGAGAGTACTCACGAGTTGATCAAGTCTGCGGAAGTTGCTCGATGAATATGGCTGATTTGGGAGGCAAAGAGGTGTTAGAGGAGTTAGACCTTAAGTCGAATGAAGGGATGCTTGAATAGTTTCTCTTTGGTTCTTGCCTTGAGGTATTGAACTTCAAGCTTTCAACTGTTAGCTTCTAAAACCAGATTTTGAATCCCCAAAAACCTGAAATTAAAAACTAAAACACAGAAAAACAAATCAACTTACAATTTATTAAAAAAAACAGCTCAAAACTAACTGAAATAGAAAAAGAAGAAAGCTTTTTAAGCAGAACTGCCTCCCAGGAGCTGCTCCGTTTTTAGTCAACTAGACTCTACCAATACGGATGGGTTGGTGTTTCTTGCCTCCATCATTCTCACAGGCGATAGTTGTGCTCAATCAACTTGAGCACATAATCTTCCACAATCTTATTATTTTTTGATTTTCTATTTTTTAATTTTTTGTTTTACAATGGTTCCTCTCAATTCATTGTTGAAGTGAATGATGTACTCATCCACCTCGAATTTAGGATCGTCTTCTCATTTTCAATTCTTCATGCATCTCACCCCGTAAAGTCATCTCCGAGAAGGTCTCTACAACCTCCTCTTTTATCTTTTCATATGATTCGGGAGAAGTTGACTCTTTTCCTCCTTTTCAACTAAGTCTTTGAAGTTTACCATCCCATCCTCCTCCACTTTTGAAGCTTCTCAGGTTCATTACCTCTTAGTGATTTCTTCATTATAACTCCGATTTTCTTCTTACGTATTCACCCAAGAATAGATGTGAACTTTCATGTTGTCCTTCAAAACTTATTGTAGCCATATTCTCTTGTTCATTCATATATTTTGCCACTAGTTCTTCTATACTCATACTCTCATCTTCTTTAGGTTGTTTCTTTCTCAAATGTAAAGTTGAGTACAGTGGCCATTAGAGCCATCTCTTCTTTCAAGCTATCGAATGGTGTATCTTGAATTTGAACATTAGCCCTTGTCAATTCCATGAATTGAACTTGAAGACCCAGGAGTGTCCTGTTCGCGTGCTCTTTTCATTTCAATTAATGTTGCCTCTAACTTTGTCATTCTCTCATGTGGAGGTTAACATCTCATTTGGATAAAAAAGCTGAGCAACCCGGCTTGAAAGTAGTCCATTTCATCCATTGATCTTGAAAATTCGAGGTTGTGCCATGGTAATCCGACTTGAGTTCTTCTTAATTCATCCATAGCTTCTTCTAGGCTTGATCTTTGGACTTGTGGAAATTGAAGAGTGTTATAGCTTGTATTCCATGAGGTGTTTGGGTGGTGGCTCCATCAAATTATGATTGCTCAAGTATAGGTACCTCCATGTTGAGCATAATCCATTGATACATATGGTTGCACATGACACACGCGAGTTGTCACTCTTCTTTGATGCTCATCCCGACCAATTGCGCATTCTTAGATTCTTTCCAAGGTGAGCGATGCATTTTGTCAACTCGATGATAGGATCCATTGTGATTTTAACCTGAAAATTTATGCAAAAAGAAAACAAAAGTATAAAAAACTCAAAAACCACACAAATATAAACATAAAAAATGTTTGAAGTATTAAAGAAGCACTTAGTATTGATATTAGCATAAAACACCGATTTTCCCCGGCAACGGCGCCAAAAACTTGATAGGCGTTTTTTGTGATGTGTATATAAAATTATTCAGAAAAATATAAAAAGAGCGCCTATTCATGATATGTACTTGTGTCAGTAATAAAGTGTACTTAAGTACGGATATCGATCCACATGGGAAAATGGGGATGCTAGGAATTGCCCAAAATTATAATGCTTCTCTAATATCAAACTAACAATTGTGATAGTAAACAAAATTTAAGCTAAACTAATGAAATTTCTAAATGTAACTAATGATTCACAACTAAGGGATACGAGATGATAAATTCTAAGTGCTTGGTGCAATCGAACAATCCTCTTAGATCTAAGTTAAAATTCTACTCTATTGTTTCATGAAAAATGCTTTCCAAGGAGCAACTCTTGTCTAATTTAATTATAAGCCTCTCTCGAGTGAATAACCTACCAACTAACACTGGGTTTTTCTTCTCAGCTCAGCCCCCGAGCATTAAAGATGCTTTAAGATCAAAAGTCTCACACGCCTCCTAATTACAGATAATTTCTACACTACCAGGTTAATTAGGTTGATTCATCTATGTCTAGTTCTTTACTCCCTTCTCAGATCTTGCAAAGAACCACTCACCACATTGAGATTAGCCAGAAATCAATATGTAAATAGAACCAAGTATGAATCAATAGAGGTGCATTCACAAGAAACAATAGAAAACGGAACATTAACAAATAGATATAAAACTCATGTTCAATATACAACCAAAACCCTAGATCTACAAATTTAAAGCATGATAGAGGTTTGATACATCATAAACTTAGGATAAAACATGGGAAAAGAGGGAGAAGAAACTATAATGATCAAATGACGGTGAGGTGCGGGATTTTCTTCCACACAAATCTCATGATCTCCCAAATCTTCAAAACTGACTCCCAACCTCCTCCTTGGTCCCAAAGTGGACAAAGTCCCTTCTTCGAGCCCTAAATGCGCCTCCTCCTCGTCTCCTTTGGGTTTGAGCTTAAAAACCCTCCATTATGGGCTCAAAATGGGCTAAGTGCAAGGCCAACCCGGAACGTCGCGGCGTCGTGCAGCAACGTCGCGACGTCAGGATGCTCTGTTTTACTGCTTTGTCGCGGGATTGGTTCTCAACGTCAGCACGACGTTGCGCAATTCCTGTTTTCTTTCCAGAAACACGTGAGCCATGCTTTGTCATACGAACTCCGATTGGGTGTTCTTGAAATGCAGATTAAAAGATCTTGATTTAGAATCCATCCATATAGGCAGTTCAATATGAGCTCATATGATGTCTGAAAACGTCAAAATAAAGTAGCCTCCTGCTGAAGGTGCTGCAATGATTTGCTGATTTTCTTAAAGTTTGGAACTTGCACTGCTTCTTTGTTCGAACTCCAATTTGGTGTTCTTGGTATCCTTAGAGCTCTTGAAGTGTAGAATCCATCAATATATGAGAAGCGATGCAATAGGAGCTCATATGATGTCTGAAAATGTCAAAATTCAAGTAGCCTGCTGCTTCTATAGCAGTTTTTCCACCAATTTGCACAATTCCACCAAATGGATGACCTGATCATAAGTGTGAACTTTTAGAGCATTAGGGCACTTATTTAACACAAAAACACTAGAAAAACTAACTAAAGCATAGGGATAAAATGAGGATTTAAGATACTCATCACAAAGCTCATGAGTATGTCTAGTCAATGAAGAATTGTGTTGTTTCACTTGGGTATAGTCTATTACTCTATTTTCAAGTCTTGTAATAGACCACAAATCGAATTTATAGCGATCAATCACAAATAAGTATTAAACACAAAGTGAAACAATAAGAAAATAGCACTTCATATAAGAACCAAATGAAAGTTCAATAACTAATTACAAAATTCATGTGTAATCCTCCTCTAAAACCCTAGACTAAGAAACTAGAACATAATGAAGAAAGAAAATAAAGTAGAGTAAATCAAAAGCATGGATAAGGTAGGAGAAACTCTAAAAGTATGATGGCCTTCAATTATTGTCCTTCCTCATCTCCTTCTTCAAGCCTTTAAGAACTCTTCTCATTATCCAAAAAAAGTCCTCTCTTTCAAAATTAGGGCTTTTTTCCTTTTATAATCCCGATGCTACCTTTTTTGGAAGCTACAAACTTCCATGAGCCTTTTTTGGAAGGCTCACATTGCGACGTGCGGCATGAGGATGCATGCTACTCTGTTATACACGGCCACATCACGATGTGTGGGTGTCACTTTGCGACATGGAGGGGCTTTCTTCATCAGCGTCAACAACTTTGCATTGTGATGTCAAGGCTCAAACGTCACGACATGGAGGCTTGTAATACTAGGCGTCACCTCATCGCAACATTAGGTTGATATGCTTCACAATTTCCCTTTTTGTCTCTTTTTGCCTCGAACAACCTCATTTCTCCATAAAGCCTCCATTTATAGCTTGTGATGCACAAAGGAGCAAAAATTGAGTAAAAAATGCATATTAAGATGACTAAAACTCATGAAGAACACCTAAAAGACTGTGAATGTAATGAGTATGATGAATATTCATCACACTCATAAACTTGGATCCTTGCTCGTCCTCAAGAAAATGACAAACAAAAACATTAAACTACACTAAACAACCTAAAAAAAATAGCCACACATGACAAAGGTGAGCAGACATATGTATTATCCTAGTAATTCAAAAGGACATAATGAATTATTACTAAAATAGCAAGTGTAATAAACAAGGGAAAACAAAAACATTGCAAAAATTAAAGGAAAGGCAAGCATTAGAATGTTGAACATAGTAACATGACTCTCCACACTCTCAATAACCTTTCAAAAAGGAACTTTGTAAAACTATGCAAGCAAAGATCCCAAATGTATACCAAGGTTTCAACACCCCCAAACTCAAACTCAATTCACTCTTTTGAAAGAAGCTCACTAAACAAGGATAAGAACTCACCTTTTTATTCAACTAAAAATGTCTAAATTAGGATGTAATGCTAAGATATCCTAGAAAAGTATCAATGTAATGGGGCCCATTGGTAACTCACACCAATTGGCTAAGGGCACCAAACTTTAAATTCCCCTCAAACATTACCTTGAACACTCAACTAGAGAAATTGAAGCACCTACTTGTGAGAATGATCCACCTTCTATCCCCTGCAGCGGACAGTGAAGTCAATGACTCCCATCAAGTTGGCTCAGGGCATTAGGCTTTGAAATGCCCCTCGGACTGTGCCCGATATTTCAATTGTATCATCCCTCTTATTTCACTCATTCTTTTTCTTTTTGTTATTTTTCTTTTTTATTTTTTCATTTCTAATTCTTTTTCAACTTTTTCTTCTGTTTTTGAAATTTTTTCTAAAGTTGGGGCCCATTGGAAATTCTCTTTTTAAAGGTGTCCTATCACTTAAAGAATTAGAAGTTGGAATCCAACGATAAGAAAACGTAGTGGAAATAAAAAAATTTAACGCTGAACTGCATCAGGATTCAAGCGGTTTGATGAAACTAAACAATGAATCAAGGAAATCCAGATCTTACCTCTTGTAGACCAAATCCTTTTCGACTAGTGCAGATTTGCTTGATCACACACACGCTGAAACACAAAGAACTCCTTATGGAAACTTGATCCGGCGGCTTGAGATAAGGCAGTGCGTGTGGCTTGCCCTCTAAGGTATCACACGAGACGGATAATGGATGGGATGGATGTGCTAGCACCTTATGATGAGTCTTTGTCACAAAACCAAAAAGACACCTTAGTGTCTTCAATCAAAATAACTCTCTTAAACGCCCTTCAAAAGAACCACCTACTTTTAGTTGATAAACCCCATATTTTTATCAAGCCTCCTAAACCCTTTTATTAAAACAAATTTAAACGAAATTCCATTCACTATTAATGGGCTTGGGCTTGGGCTTAATCATAGGCTAAAGAGAGAGCCTTTCCTAACTTATCCATTATAACTCATTCTTGTAATGACCCTATAGAGTTCACTGATGTTTAGCGTGGTGAAATGTATTCTAAGCCCATAAGTTATAATTGGTCTCTGTAAGACATTATAACTACCCAAATCAAGTGGTCGATGACTCTAAAAACTTACCATAGTATGATAATAGTCCTTTGTCCACACGATGTCTCGAATTAGCACAAAGCATGGATGAAGTCATCTTTATAACCTTTACTGTTGATTCTCAAGTAGTGACTAAACAAATGATATTGATAACTCTATCAATCATTAGGTCTCTTATGGCCAATCTAGCTTTTCTCAGTCTATTTAAAGAAGACCAATAAGACATCCTCAATTAAGAATGGGACAAATTCCTTCTATAAATGCATTCCTCCACAAAGATTCACACATACGATAGCGTATTACCATCTTGGTAAAAGGCACGTTAGTGACTACGTGTTCGAGTGCAGAAGTTCTCATGAAAAGAGATCCATGGTGATTCAGATCGAAGGACTCGAAATATACTACTACACAATGCAAATTACGTGCCATAATCCCATGTATTATTCTCATAAGGTCGGTCAATAACATGAACTTAACATGAATTTATGTTCTAAGTAACATCTTATTTTAATGACCGACAAAGCGTGAGGTCTTTTCTTAGAAAACATAATAGTCTTACTTCATTATTATTCCTAATAATGATGGAGCTATGGACTATTTAGAATAGTGTTCTTGTATGCCATAAGGTTTTACTATCAAGTCACATACTTGATGACATAAAGCGGAGCCAACTATTTAAGGATCTGATTTTATCAAGTTAAACCACAATTTAAATAACAAGATAAAATGATAAATGTCTCATGTATATAAACATATAATGAGAATGTATATGCAACTGGGCTAGAGCATATCACTAACAATCTCCCACTTGCCCTAAGCCCAATCAGGCATAAATCGAATGCCTATCGATCTAGTATGACTATCATGCTTTGACTATGGAAGAGGTTTAGTCAAAGGATCAGCAACATTGTCATCAATATGAGCTCTACATATCTTAACGTCTCCTCTCTCAATGATCTCACGAATGAGGTAGAAACGCCTGAGTATGTGTTTGGATTGCTGATGTGATCTAGGCTCTTTGGCTTGAGCAATAGCCCCATTATTGTCACAATAGACGTCCGCGAGTCTAAAAAAACAAAATTTTGATCAAGCGCCTCCTTAGCTGCATCTGAGGCAGCTATGTACTCAGCCTCTGAATTAGAATCGACCACGGTGTCTTGCTTGGAACTTCTCTAGCTCACAGCACCTCCATTCAAACAAAACACAAAACCAGATTGCGATCTAAAGTCATCTAAGTCATACTGAAAACCGGCATACGGCGCCTTACAAACATAACTAGCTCGCTTCTTATGCCATGGATCGAAAAATATCCTTGGTTCTTCTCAAGTACTTAAGGATATTCTTGACTGCTATCTAGTGACATTCACTTGGATCTGACTGGAATCTACTTGTCATGCTTAAGGCATAGGAGACATCAGGTCGGGTGCAAAGCATGTCATACATGATAGAACCAATAGCCGAAGCATATGGGATTTTATCCATGCGCTCTCTCTTGTCCTTTGTGGTTGGACATTGAGACTTATTGAGCTTAATTCCATGAGACATTGGCAAGAAACCTCTCTTGGAATCTTGCATGCTAAACCTCTTTAGCACTTTGTCTATACACCCACTTTGACTCGAGGCCGGAGTAGCAGGTTGAGACCTATATCTGCATAAATATTTATGCTAAAATGTAGAGGCGGCCTTTAAGTCTTTCATTGAAAAACATTTCCCTAACCAAGACTTGACACTCTGCAAGGTAGGGATGTCATTTCCAATGAGTAAGATGTCGTCCACATACAACACTAAGAAGACAATTGCACTCCCACTAACCTTCTTGTATACACAAGGCTCATCTTCATTTTTGATAAAGCCAAACTCTTTAACAACCTCATCAAAACGAAGATTCCAGCTTCGTGAAGCTTGCTTTCATCCATAAATGGATCTTTGAAGCATACACACCCTATTAGAATACTTACGATCGACAAAACCCTCAAGTTGCATCATGTACACATCCTCGAGTAAGTTTCCATTAAGAAATGTTGTTTTGACAACCATTTTCCAAATCTCGTAATCATAGTACGCAGCGATAGCAAGAAGAACCCTAATAGACTTAAGCATAACGACAGGTGAAAAGGTCTCATCATAGTCAATACCATGAGTTTGTTTGAAACCTTTTGCAACAAGTCGAGACTTTAAGGTCATGTAACACCCCGAAATATACCCTAGCAGTTTTCGGACATGTTTAGGGTTTAATAAAAGTAAAATATGAATTTTCGGGAAATAAAACGAGAAACCCGGAATTTGTACAGGATAAAACAAGGGTACATATGTAATTTTCCAAAAAGGGACATATAAGTCATAAATAAAGCTATAGGTTAAAATAGAAATATGCCTAACTTGATTAGCAAAAAGAAGAACCTAAGGACTAAATTAGAAATAAGTAAGAAAACTTAACCTTAAAAATGGGTTTTTGGGAGCCAAACATGGCCTAAGGAGAAATCTTTGATTTAAGACCAAATTTGGCCTCATTTTTGGGGAGAACAAACCGTGGAGAAGAAGAAGAATAAGGGAAGGAGAAGAAGAAGAAGAAGAAGGAAGAAGAAGAAGCCAAATTTAAGGTATGGAATCTAACATTGAATATGGATCTTTGGAGTTTTGTATGGAAATTATAGATTTTGTATGGGATTATGTGTATTTGGACCATGGTAGGGATTTATATGGTTTTCAAACCTAGGGTTTGTTAGGATTTCATCCCAACCCTAGATTTCTTGAAAGTGGGGTTAGTAAAACCCTAAATGGTACAAGAAGAGTATGGAATTCTTCCTTTGAGGTTGGATACATGGTTTAATTTCAAGTAATGGAGTTGGGTTTAGAACAAACCCTAACTAATCTTTATGTTTGGTTTATGTATGGGTTATGACACATATTATAGTTGTTTTGGAAGTAATTCATGATAGGTTTTTGAAGTAAGATAAGTATTGAAAGATGATTTGAGTAGAATAGAGGTTACAAGATGAATATGGAATGGTTTTGATGTGTATATCGAGTATTGAGTTGGTTTGGGTAGAAAAATATGGAAAAATGGGAGAAAAACCACCTTTTCTGGGAAATTTCGAGGGGTGGTACCGGTACCAAACAGATTGGTACGGGTACCATAAGTGTTCTGCTTCTGCCCACTGGTACCGGTACCCGAATTTTTGGTACCGGTACCCAATGTTCTGTTTTGAACCAGTGTTAGTATTTTGGCCATAACTTGGTCATTTCTTATCCGATTTGAGTGATTCAAGTGGCTGGTTAAACTAGACTTCAAGTAGAACAACCTCCCTCAAATAGGTACCTTCAAATGCTGACTCTATTTGGCCCAGAAATTCACTCAAATTGGGGCTATGTTCAAGCAATTTCTGGTTCTGTTTTGAACATAGAGTAGTCCCGGTTGTTTAGGACATATCATGAGTTGTGGTGCTCCGATTTAGGTGATTTCAGTTGGAGAAGAACCCTTAGCATCTTAGCTTCAAAGGAGTACAAAGAACCAATTAAAAATATGGAGTTAAGACCCCTGAAAATAGGTATGACAGACTGTCCCTAGTGTGATATGGGCAAACTTACTAGTTTGGCATGAAAATGCCGTAAGTTGAGTTTGGATGATTCAATTGGAATGATTCCAATTTCTAAGTACAGTAGTGTCATAGAGGAATAAGAATACATGAATGAGGTGTGAATACATAGGTATCATACCGTACAAGTATATGAGATTCCATATGCAACAAACATGAAACATGAAAAAAGTTAGCAAATGCAATATGTATAGATGTGTTCATGAAACATGAATATGATATGAAATATGAAAGCAGTAGTATGAACATGAACATGAAAGAATATGTCATGAACACAATGGCTAAGAATGCCTATTATAGGATATTAAGTTCTTGAACTTCATATAATTGTAGAGATTTGCCCACGAAGACCCGGATATTGAATGACACTGGCACCTCTGTTTACGTGGGCGAGGCCGCGTATGGTACTTGATTGCTCTCACGATTAGTGCGACGATACTCTCGGCCGTTAGCCGGCACATTAGTACTTCGGTACTCTCTGATTGGTACTTTGGTACTCTCTGATTAGTAACCGGTACTCTGTTTTTAGTAACCGGTACTCTACGATTAGTCTCGGCTTGACACTCTGTCGATTGCGACACTCTGCTTTGTGCTACGGCACGATGCTGTGTGTACCTTGGCTCTTATTACGTTGTGTCCTACTCATTTCTTATGATTGTCCTAGGTAGTCAACCAGTTATATGACAAGGGACCGAATAAGAATAAGAATAAAGAAATGTACATCGCTCTGATCAGAATGTACCTACGGGTACCTCTGTATAAGTATACGTTCTATAGTACCTACAGGTACCTTTGAATATGATTCATTTATGTAGTACCTACGGGTACCTCTGTATAAGGATAGGCTTTATAGTACCTACGGGTACCTCCGTATAAGCTCCGGATAAGTATAATCTCTATAGTACCTACTGGTACCTTCGAACAAGTGCTTCAAACTCGAAAGTGTCTGAGTATAAGATCCAAAATACGAATAAGTTACGTAATACAAGTATAAGATCTTAAATACAGAATAAGTTTCACGTAATAAGTATAGATCGAGAAATACAAGAATAAGTTCCGTAATACAAGTATAAGATCTTAAATAAAGAATAAGTTCCATAATACAAGTATAAGATCCGGAATACAAGAATAAGTTCCGTAATACAAGTATAAGATCCAAAATACAAGAACAAGGTTTGTAATACAAGTATAAGATCCATAAGACAAGTATATGCTGCGTAATACAAGTATAAGATCCAAAATACAAGAATAAGCTCCGTAATACAATTATAAGATCCGATATACAAGTATATGCTCTGTAATACAAGTATAAGATCTGTAAGACAAGTATAAGTATAAGTCCTATGGTATACGTATAAACTTTGTAGTACCTAAGGGTACCTTTATATAAGCATAAGTTCTATGAACTCCTACGGGAGATTTGTGATAGATAGAAGTACCAGTACGTGTATAAGTACCTCCGTATAGGTATAAGCTCTGTAACTCTTACAGGAGATCGGAATAAGAATATGTAAGTTCGATGCAGGTATACGGGAATGCGAACAAGTATATTAATCCTCTGAGGATAAGTATAAGTATATGTATAAGCTCAGTACCGCATACGAGGAAATCTATATAAGTATGTGTCCTACGGGAGATAAGTATAAGTATGTGTCCTACGGGAGATAAGTATAAATATGTGTCCTACGGGAGATCGGAATAAGAATAAGTCTGCCATAAGTGTAAGATCTGAGTAAGTATAAGTTTGCTATAAGTATAAGTTCAGTACCGTATACGAGAGATCTGAACAAGCATAAGTTTGTTACAAGTACAAGAAGTAAAGTGTCAAGGACACGAAATGTATATGATAGATAAAGTATATGAAAAGCATATGAAAGTACAGTATATGAAAATCATAGGAAAGTATAGTATATGAACATTACAAGATGAAAAATATGGGGAAGTACAAGAATATAGATGAAAGTATATGCCAAAATATGTAAGTACTTGAAATCACATTGTTACTGAATATCCGTTAATGTTATATTTTTCTTTGTAAGGTGAGTATAAATGCATGTATAGGGTATGAGTTATGAGATATGCTTCCAGTAGCGTAAAGGCTTATACACGGGTTTCAATCCGTGTAGAGTAAGGAAGGGCGTCGCGATCTTCCCACATACAAGCTGGGCGACACATTAGTAGGGGTTAATCCTGTTGAGTAGGTTGCGCTTTGAATATTTAATTGAAATGTAAAGTTTTTTTGTATGTATAAATGTGGGACTCAGGACAGTATGTATGTATTGATAATGTAAACACCACCACGGTGGTAGTTTTATTTTGTATTTTTGTATATGATATTTGGATTCCGTGATAAGACTTGTGCCCACCAATGTCTTAAAAAAAAAAAAGGTAAAGAGTCCCAGTATTTAGTCTCGCGCCCTGAACCCGGTTCGGATCCGCCATTCGGGTCGGATCGAGAATCGGGGTGTGACAGGTCATATCATGTTTGATCTTATGAACGCATTTACAACCAATGACCTTAGCACCCTCAGGTGGATCAACCAAATTCCAAACCCGGTTATCGTACATTGTGCATCTCAAACTTCATGGCTGACTAATTTTAAAATGCGAGAACCATCGTTGCCTAATGATAGGTTGTGGGCTCATCTTGATCCACAAGCTCTATGGTTTTGTCGTCAGTTATGAGAAATCCATATCTCTTGGGCTCATGATGAATCCTACTGGACCTTCATGGGCCTTGTGCAAAAGATGTCGACTCAACAACTGGTTGTGAGTCTTGAAGAATTTCCATGGAAGGCTCGGTGGCAACTTGTGGTTCTTGAACTTCTTCAAGAGATGTCTTACTCCCACTGACTCTTTTGGAAATGAACTCTCTTTTCAAAAAGACTCCATTACGAGCAACAAACACTTTGTTCTCATATGGGATATAAAAGTAGTACCCTTTTGTTTCCTTTGGATACCCCACAAATAAGCACTTATCAGATTTGGATGCTAGCTTATCAGAAGCTTAATGCTTTACATAAGCTTCACAACCCCACATCTTGAGAAAAGACAAACCAGGACACTTTCCTGTCCACAACTCATATGGTGTTTTCTCAACCCCTTTCGATGGAATTCTATTCAATAAAAATGCAGCAGTCTCTAATGCATATCCCCATAAGGATATTGGAAGATCTGTTCGACTCATCATAGATCGAACTATATCTAATAAAGTTCGATTTCTCCTTTTAGATACACCATTCCATTGTGGTGTTCCAGGTGGAGTGAGTTGTGAGACTATCCCGCAATCCTTAAGATGATCATCAAAATTTTGGCTTAAATATTCACCACCTCGATCAAATCGAAGTGTTTTGATATTCTTTCCAAGCTAATTTTGTACTTCGTTCTTGAATAATTTGAACTTTTCAAATGATTCAGACTTTTGCCTCATTAAGTAGATGTAACCATATCTACTAAAGTCATAGGTAAAAGTAATGAAGTACTGATAACCTCCTTTAGAAATTGAGCTTATTGGTCCACAAACATTTGTATTTGTAAGGCCCAATAAGTCACTAGCCCTCTCACTATGTCCAGCAAAAGGAGCCTTGGTCATTTTGCCTAGTAAACAAGATTCACATGTTTCAAATGACTCTAAGCCAAATGAATGTATTAGCCCATCTTGATGGAGCTTCAAGATGTGTTTCTCATTGACATGGCCCAAACGACAATGCCAAAGTAAGGTTGGATTCAAGTCATTGGACTTGAACCTCTTAGTATCGATGTTATAGATGGGCTTGGGTTGTTCCAAGTTTAGAACGTAGAGACCATTAGATAAATGAGCATTCCCATAAAAAATGCATGCATTATAGATGGAGAAAATATTATTCTTAATAGTGAAATCCATCCACGTCTAAACAAGAAACTGAAATAATGTTTTTGCTCACAACAGGCACATAATAACAATTCTTTAATTGGAAAACAAGTCCACTAGGCAGTCCAAAATCATAAGCTCCCTCCCGGCTAATGCGGCCTTTCTTGCTCCATTCCTTTCGTGAGTCCTTCGCCTTTAGCCAATGATCTTAACCACGGGCCTGTACATTTACACAAATGTGAGATCCACATCAATATCCTAATACCCTTGAAGAAGAAGTAGGCCAGTTCGGCTTCTATAACATAAATACCTGAAGTGGTAGCCTCGCTACTCTTGTTTTTCTTCAAATCTTCCAAGTAAAGCTTACAATTCCTCTTCTAATGACCTTGTTCATTACAGAAGAAGCAAACTCCCTCCTTGGGCGACTTTGGCTTATTGGCCTTAAGCTTGGTATCTTTGCCTTTCTTGACATGGCCTTTGCCTTTCCTTTTCTTTTCATGCACTTCCCTTTCGAACCATAAGTCTTGGATTTGTCTTTGAATGTTAGATCTGACATTCTTTAACATTCATGTAACTCAGCAATAGATTTCTCCATATGGTGCATATTGTAGTTAATAACAAATTGATCATAAGATTCGGGTAATGAACTGGGAATCTAATCGTGTGACTCATGACTAATAAGAGCACCCGAAGCTTATCAAGCTGTCGATGAGACCCTTCATCTTTAGCACATATTACTTTTCTTGAAGTACCAGGAGTCATCTTGCATGCATTCAATGCTTTAGTGGTTGTAAACCTTTCTTGACGTGCTTGCTCTTAGAACATTCCCTTGAGATGCACCATCATATCAAATGCCTCCATTTCCTCAGTACTTTGAAGCTCGAGTTCATGGTTGTAAGCATAAGACAGAGTTACATCCACATGAGTCGTTCAAGTAGCACTATAAGCATCCTTTCGGCTCTTGGGGCATTGTTAGCGGGAGGTTCATTAGGGATTTCATTATCAGAACATACATCTTCCTCTCTTGTTTAGGACAATCCTCGGAATTTGAAACGATCAAGGAAGTTTGTCCCAAATTAATTTTTCTTTTCAGGACGGATCGTAGAGTAAATGTTGATGTGTTGTTTGATGCCATTAGTCTACATACAAAAATATGCAAAGCTTTTAATAAATGAGGTCTTAAATACTCCCACTAAAATTAATAACTCTTTAATTAACACAGAAACAATCTTATAGTTTCTTAGTGGGTGAAAATCCACGTTTGACTTAAATTCAAGCTTAGCTTTGGCATAACACTTAAACTTAAGCTAACTAGGTAGAAAACTCTTTCCTTTTATGCCCTTAGGCCCAAAACTATTATGATAGCCTAGTTAAGTCTAACCTATTCAATCTTATGGATATCACCATTATCCATCATGTCTTCCTAAGATGGCCCAATACACCATGCTTTGGCATAAACTATATTAAGACGATTGAAGTACTGACAAGTGTTAAATTATGGATGACATTTTATGACTTAATATTTTATGTGATGAAATTATCAAGTTGTTAGGAAAACTTTATAAACATATACATGCATCACATACAAGCATATTAATAAGCATAAATGTAAGCATTGACATGTCATGGCCCATTTCCTAATTGATCTCCATAAGCGATATGGACATGCAAGATTACCTTTGCAATACCTTAGCTATATGAAACTGTCTCCAAGAGCGAGCAGGCCTCCATTCTTCGTTCTTCTTCTTCATTACAAGCAGTAATAATTGCTTAATGCTTTATTTTATGCTAAAATAATAAAAAGAGACACACATGTTGTGTCGATAAAAACAACGACACGTGGAGTGGGTAATGCTAATATAATGAAAAGAGACACACATGTTGTGTTAATAAAAATTAGCGACACGCGGGCCGTGATGAAAAATTACAAACCCATAATTAATACTGTCAATCACATTGGGCAAGGGCCATGACATACCATACAAATTGAATATAAACAAATTAAGCACATAATCAGATTATGAATATTAATTAACTCCAATGCGGTGTTAGTCAATAAACAATTTTAAGGCTAGCATGAGTGAGTTACTTCACGGAAATTTCTCCACGATCGTATCCACACTAATAATTCTAATTAATTCACCAATCTTTGATTACTCTTATTAATAGTCCATCATTAATTTGGAACAATCCTACTTAATGTGTATGTCTATGTAACGATCCGATCTTAATGTCTAACATTGTGTATGCTTGATCCTACTAAGTAAGATTAATGCAGCAGTCCATTGATTCATAATGTCTAACATTAATGTGTAACAGTCCTACTAATTAAGAATAATTTGTAACAGTCCATACTTAATGTCTAACATTAATGTGTAACACTCCTACTGATTAATAAGAATCTATAACGGCCATACTTAATATGTAACAGTCCTATTGATTAATAAGTATCTGTAACAGTCATACTTAATATGTAACAATCCTACTAATTAATAAGAATCTGTAACAGTCCTAATCAGATTAGAACACAAGAATTACGAACTCAGAATTTGATTCTAATCATCAAGTCTAAAAATCTAATAGAGCTTTGAAACCGAATCATTTTCAAATTACGTCGATGTTACCGACTCTATCTGAAAAAAAAAAACATGACTCATATTATAGTGATTATAAAACGGACGAACTAATAGATCATGGCATATCACATATGGAAAAACAAATACACTAAATAGATCACGTTATATCACATATAAAAATCAATTTCCTGTAATGAGTAGCTCTAATACCACGCGGAATCGGCGATAAAGCTTGACAAAAATAAAATTGAGTGAGCTGCATCGAGTTCAAGCGGTTTGATGAAACTAAACATTGGATCAAGAAATCCAGATCTCTCTTATGGAGCCAGATCCTTTTCGACTAATGCCGATTTGCTTGATCACCTGCATTTGAAACCTGGCCCGAACTCCTTTGGGAAACTATCCAACTGGCAATGACCAAGATGTAGTGTGCAAACGCCCTCTAAGGCATCCTACGAGCGGCTAATGGATGGGATGGATGTGCTAGCACCTTATGATAAATATTGTCCCACAAAACCAAAGACACCTTAGTGTCTTCCAAAACTTTAAAAGAATTCTCTCAGCATGGCTTCAAAAGAGACACTTTGCTTCTAGATGATAAACCCCATATTTATATCAAGCCTCCCCGAGCCCTTTTTATTAATAGTTATTCCATTAGCTATTAATGGGCTTGAGCTTGGGCTTGAGCTTGGAAACTAATCATGGGCTAAAGAGAGCCTTTCTAACATCCCATTATAGTTCGTTCTTATGTGTGACCCTATAGGCTCACTTTCGATGTTGGCAGTGGGCCCCAAAATCATGGCTAACCCGCGAAAGTTATAATTGGTCTCTAGCAAGACATTATAACTACCCAAATCAAGTGAATTCGATGAATCGAAAAACCTTACCATAGTATGATATTAGTCCTTTGTCACACGATGTCTCGATTAAGCACAAAGCATGGATGAAGTCATCTTTATACAACTTAATCGTTTCTTGATTCTCAAGTAGACTAACTAAACCGTGATATTGATAACTCCTATCAATCTCATTCGAGCATGATCATGTATTTCTCAGTCTCACTTATCAAGAGGCCAATAGACATCTCACTCAATTAAGAGCGGGACAAATTCCTTCACTATCACTCACATTCCGCCACTTGATTTACTGCATGCCCAACCATAGCCTGTATTACCATCCTGTTAAAGACGTCATTGAGCCATGGTGAATTCAAGTCGAAGGACTCAAATACCACTACTTCAATGAGAATTACTGATGACATAATCCATGTAGTATTTCTCATAGCGGGCCAATCCAATAACATGAACTTAACATGTATTGCATTTTGAAGTAACATCTTATGTTCATGACCTGACCAAAAGCGTGGTATTTTCTCCAAAAACATAATAGTCTTACTTCATTCTTATTCCCCTGATAATGATCGACTATGGACTATTTAGAATAGTGTTCTTATGCGTAGGTTTACTATCAAGTCACATACTTGATGACATGCGAGCCAACTATTCAAGGATCTGATTTCACAATTTATATAACAAGATAAAATGATAAATGCTTCATGTATATAAACATATAATGAGAATGTATATGCCACTAGGCTAGAGCATATCACTAACAATAGCAAGTCTCAAGGTAAACTCAATTTCAGTAAGGGGGGTTGAAATCAAAGTATATAAACTGGAACTAGAGTGTGTGTAAGCAAGTTCCTAAAAGAAACAACTTCTTAAAAGGTATGGAAAGTGACCAACTAATTCATCCACATATGATTATGCACAAAACCCTTATTTAAGCAAAAGTTAAGGTCCATTGATGGTTCACAAACTTCAGGCTCAACAGCCTTCAAATATCCTTCAATTAGTAGGTATGGTACCTAATTCAACTCACTAAGATATTAAAGCATACTAAAACTAGAATAACAGGAAAAAAAAGTACATGCATGGACACACTAACACAAGCACAAGGTTACACTAACACAAGCAAAAACACAAACAAGCAACTAATAAACAAACTAACATGACATCCCAAAAATACTAACAAACACATACAAAACATTATAAGGCTCCAAAGGTTCAAGGATAAACAGTTCATGGACAAGTCACACGAAACCTTAACCCAAACTACCCCAAACTTAGAAATTGCATTATCATCAATGTAATTAGAAAGTAAAGAGCACAAGAGGACTCCCCTAGTGATCTTAGTGATCACTAAGTGGTGGTAGTGGTGGATAGAGTGAGAGAAGCTGGGCCAGCTACGCTATGATGGTTATCTGGTTGGCTAGGATGGTGGCATCTTGATTTCTTATCTCTTTCAACTGTTGGTTGACACTGACTTCAAATTCTTGGTATTCATCCTAAAAGGAATCTACCCTCGTTGTGAACTCTTTTATATGCTTATGAAAGCTGGGGGAAGATGTGCCCTCATCATGAGGCATACTCCCTTGACCCTACTGGTCTTCTTGGACTGGCTACGCCTCTTTATCCTCTTCCTCTTCATTGGTAGGCTCATGGCCTGAGTCTATGTTAGTCTCCGGTTCAAGCACTCCTCTCTTCCCCTTCCTTTTCACCGTTATGGCCTTCATAGGATGAACCCACTCATCCTTATTGGATAAATCTACCCCTGCATTCTTGCATAATTGATAGATTAGGAAAGGGTAGCCCAAGTTTTTCCTTGCATCCCTATTGTCCTAAATTGCTTCCTCAATGATTATGCCCTCGTCAAACTTAATATTCTGGAGGACATAAAAGTTGAGAATGTCTCTCTCCCTAGTGACTTCACATACATTGGTTGAGGGGAGGATCCTAGATGTGATAAAGTGATGCCACACCTTAGGGATGTACAGGAGGCCTTTAGCCTTAAAGTTCACCACTTGACCCTCACTATTCACTTTCCACTTTTCTTGATCATTGGTCAAGAATTTGATGATCCCCTTGTAATTGGGTTCATCTCTTAGCTTCTCATATGCTTCATTATCCAGACTACGCCGGTTGTAGAACCTATTTATAGTTTAACTATCAAAGGGTACCCATTTGCCCCTTACCCATACTCTTTTGAGGACTTGATCAACCAAGTTGGCAAGTTGGCATAAAATTCTCCAACAATGGAGATCACAACTATCTTAGGGACTTTGCATAGCTCTCTCCACCCCTTATTAGCAATGTCCTTCCTAAAGAGGTCCTCATGGTGCTCAAAACCTTTCTCCTTGATGAAAGTTCTATTTCTTGCTATCATTATGTATCATTTGGATGCTTCTAAAGTAATGAACATGCTATGATTTTATTCCTTACGGGGTGGAGCGTTTCAAACTCTTTTTGAAACTCTTTGTTTCTTGGAAAATGTTAATGCCTCATATGGAACAAGTATTGTGATACTGCTACAAGAGACTAAGCTAAAGTCTCCTGCAACTGCACCCAAAATCTTGTTGTTCAGACAAGAGTTTCTCTTTCTTTACTTTAATCTGTTGTAAATTCGAATTTGGTGCATCGCTCTGGTACACAAGTCGACCGTAGAGAGTGGATTTTCAAGTCAAGATATCGTTCCCACAAGGATCTAGAAGAAAAATCAAAGACTAAGTACTCAAACTACTCAAGATCTTCACTAATTGAACTTTAATTTTCAAGAATGTAGACTACCTAACTAAATTGAACTGAACAGTGTTTTTGGAACATTTCTTTAATTGAAAGAATGACATATTCTAAGACAATTAGAGGTTTCGCCAAGATTGAGTGGACATTGATAATGGAATCGGTGATTTGACCACTAGTTTGGAACATGTTCATAAACAAATTGGTGTTGAGCTAAAATTTGGAATTGTCCAAGGATATGTTAGTAAAGTCTTGAAATGCCTTCAACCATAATACATTTCACCATTTAGAACACCATGTTCCTAAACCAGTACAACACGTGTCCAAATGACTACTTTTAGGAATTTATTTCCTTAAAGACTTGGATGACTTTTCTCAACCAATACTAACCATCCAATTCTTAGGAGTGAAGCTAACTTGTCCCCATAGACAGGGCAATATAAGCTTTCTCCAGCACGATTGGTACATCACTCTGCAAATTAACCAATGTATCCATTTCCATTGACAGAAACAAGATATTTTGATTAAAATGGGACAACTCTCAACATATTAATTACATGATCCAATGGATCACTATTCTTAGCCTCAGGAACACACCTCATCTATCACTTGAAGGGATCCTGTATATCAGGTGTCATAATGGAATCCTTTAGTTTAGATCAATGAATTACTATATCAAGCAAAGGCAATAAATAACTGAACTAATTATGTAAATCTAATGCTCATACCCTGTTTTACAATTGATTCAAGAACAAAAAGAATGTTTATGGGTTCAATCCTGTATTTGTCTAAGGGCATGTTAGTATAGTCTTGAAATACCTTCAACAACTATACATTTCACCATTTAGGCCACCATGCTCCCAAACTAGGACAGCATGTGTCTAAATAGCTACTTTTATGTATTTATTCCTTTAAGATTTGGATGGCTTTTCTAGACTAGTACTAATCATTCATTTCTTAGGACTGAAGTCAACTTGTCCCCATAGACAGGGCAACACAAGTCTTCTCCAATGTAATCAATATCTCAATCTGCACTTTGATAAGAATAATAACTTCCAAATATAGAAGCATAAATATTCTACCAAACTAAGATGAAAACTTCAAACATTAAACTGATAATTCACCAAGTTGTCCTCATGCCTCTGGAACACACTTCTGTTGTCACCTAGAAGGCATCCTTGAAAACAGAGCTTAGAATAACTCTTGTGGGTATACTAAACTAATACTTAGAACAATGCATTTCCAGTACAATACCAATTAGATAAATTCAGTCTTCAAAGCTATAACTAAAATTAAAATACTGCAAACATAGCAATAAAATCACCAATCCTTTCCTAGAGGGAGCTTAGCCTTCCATAACTAGATCACACATAACAATGACTAGTTGTTTAAACAAATTCATTGGAAATGTAATCAATAAATTGAAGAAAAAGACTTTTAACAATATTTCCAATATTTCTTCAAGTCAAACAATAATGGAGCTTGATATTCAAATATCAAAGCTCAAAATCTCAGCTCAGATCAACTACTCTAATCTAAAAATGAAAATTAAAAAAAGAAAATAAAAATAAGAAGAAAAATATGTACAAAATCTCTCTCCTAACTTTTTGTGCCTCTTTTTTTTTCTTTTTTTTTTTTGTGTTGTCCTCTCTTTCTTTTTCCTCTCTTCCATTTTTTTCTCCTATGCCCTATCCTTTTCTATTTATAGTCTAATAAATGATGGGTCAGAATTCTAGGTAGATTTTGTGGACTTCAATGCAAGCCCACTAAATGAGTTGTCACGACAATAGTTAAGATGTTGTGACATTATAGCATCCATATTTGTCTTCAGACTTTGTTGTGGAATTGTAGCAACATCTTCTGTTGTCTTACAAATTTACCTTTGATATATTTGTCGTGATAAGAGTAACTTTGTTGCATCAATTACTTCTTATCTTTTGCCTTCCAGATTTGTCTTGACAATTTCCTCTTTGATGGTCAACTATTGATCTCTGATAAATTGTTGCGACATAAATGAATTTGTCGCGACAATTTCCAATTGTCTTCTAGTGACTGTTCTCAATATTTGTCGCGACAACATTTGAAATGTTGTGATAATTCTTCTTCCATGTGTCTTCTATTTTGTTGTGAAAATTGTTGAAATATTGCGACAACTTCCTTCCTGCCTTAGTCTTTTAAGCTGCTTCTTGCTCTTTTTGCTTCTTTTGTTCCTAATTCCCATAAAACAGTAAATTTGGTGAAGATTCCATCATTTCTTATTAAAATAAGAATTAAGGCCTTAATTATGCATGAAAAATGGTCTTAAAAGTAGATGAGTTTCACACTCATCAAACTCCCCTAAGCTTAAAGTTTTGCTTGTTCTCAAGCAAAGAAAAGAATCCTTGCTTGTCCTCAAGCAATTTAGTTAGACCTTAAGACTATTTTTCTTCTCAATTGTCTTTTCAAACATATTAGCATTTGAATTCAATGAAATTCCAATTGTGATATGAATTCCAACTAAGCTTCAATTTAGGAATAAAAAAGATTTTCAATTAAGTTCATCTAACAAATAGATAATTCATAAAGTGTAAATAACTGCAATTCTTGATCCCTGATGTGTGAGTGTGTGTTGGTCTTCCCTTTATGACAGATTTTTAGGTTAGGTAACCTTATGAGATACTATGTACTGGAATGGAAGTCTCCTTAGATTAACATTAGGTCTCATAGGCTTGTTGGTCATATTATTCTCCACTAATGTAGGCAGAACACGACCTTCAGGATCAAGTAGGTCTTCTAGGCTTGTAATATATGGTTTAGGTATTCAGTAGTTGATTGGACATTTAAAGCTCAATTTTACCCAAAGTGCACATACTATGCAATATTTTGCAATCAAACTTCTCATCCTCTATTTTCTACTAAAAACATCTTTCAAGCACCCTTAAACTTGTTTTAGCTCATTTTTTTTGCATACTCTCTATTGTGGCATTTCTTTTTACCACTTTCTACTTTGAATTCGATTCCTCATTCCAAAAGCTCTTTTCTTTTCATTTCTTTTCAAGGTTTTGGGAATGGTGCAATGTTTTGCCTTCTTAAGCTTTCTAACTCCCTTAGCAAGCTTAGGGTTAGTAACTCCCATACTAGTTGGCATTAGGGTACTCGGTGTTGAAACACCCCTAACAACTTAATGGATTAAGGGAGGAAGGCTACAAGACAAAACACATTGTCCCCTTTGAAACTTTTATACTTTTTAAGTTTCTCAGTTTTCTGTTCTCAATTTCTCTTCCTTTCACATCCCCAATTCTTATCATTCTTCACATTCCAAAATTGTACTCCCCCATACTTGTCCTCTTGATTACTTTTCATGCACTCATGCAATTTAGGCAAACAAAGGGTTCTTTACTAAAGGATCAGATTTAAGGTAGAGTTAAGGTTTTTCATATGGCTTTGATGATGAAAATGGAAATAAGCTCAAAATAAGGTACTAGGGTATATGCCTGTGTATATCAAAGGGTAGGCTTTGAAAGGCACGAACTTTCCAAGGATGGCCTAAATCATTTCCTGTTGGTTCTGTTGCCTAGGATTTTGCCTTCAATAATAGTCTAACAAGTTCTAGGACCTTTGGAGACCAAATTATTATGGATATAATAAGATATTCCTAACCCAAGCACAATTAGTTTTCTAAGGTACTAATGACCATGTGCAAGTTTTTAATCTTTAATTTTTAACCTTAGAACTGAAATGTTCAAGAAAACTATAATTATCCACCTTATCAGCTTTGTTATCAATTTCAATCTTTAGAAATCTAAAATTTCTGCCTAGTTATCCTTGACATCACAATTTCCAATTTTCTGTTCAGATCATCCTACCCCAATTTCCTCTACACACTTTCTTGTTTGGTTCCTAAACAGTTTACTATGCTACAGTCAAATTTAAAGGTTTAATATGACTAAACCATTCATTTAAATCCAACAATATAGCACCAGCAATTAAGCAACAATCATCCCAATTCAACCAAACAATCAAAATCACAATCTTCAGAATTCAAAATATGAACTCAAATGCAACAAGATTCAAAACAAAGACACAATTTACACAAGTTCATCAAAGAGACTTCATTACATTTATGAAACAATTACAAAAGAGTTTTCAGATAAGATAATGGCACACAAGAGAGACTCATTGGTTTTGGTTTTCCTGGGCTCTATGGGTTCTAAGGGTACTGCTGGTTCTTGGCTACTATGCTTAGGTGGAGGTGGGATGACTAGAGGTACCACCATGCTGTCATTTCCAATCAATAGCTCATCTTGCTTTTGAGCCAATGATTCCATTGATCCTCCGAAGTCAAGTTGAAAATCATTAATTGTCTTGAGGTGATTAGTGAAGGATTTGAGACTATTTAACCATAATTGGTCTCTGTTTGAAAATGTATCGATTATGTCCCTATCTCTTCCCTCCAAAACTCTAGATAAATCATTATCCTTTTTTATCTGCCCCTGCTTATAACCTTCATCTCTACTTTGCAATTCTTCTCTTAACATTTGATATTTTTTTCCAATTCCTCTTTCCATTCCAGATCTCTATCTTGATTGCCTCATCCATGAACTAGTCTCTTCTTCTTATTTCTGTCTCAAAGTACATGTCCCTCTCTTTCAACTGAGAGTCTCTTTCTTTCATGTTTTGCTCCATTTTTCTCAACATCTGCATTACTTCTCTGCTGCTATGAACCTTTTGTGGTACACTCTAGCATTTGGTGACATTATCAAAATTGGATTGGCACTCCTCAGCTTTTCATCCCTTCTCTTCAATGTACTCAACACAATTGCATGGTCATTTTGTTCACCATTTCTTCCATCTTCTTCAATTTCTTTCAATTTCCCTTTACCTTTGTTTGATGGAGGTTTAGTTATGGCAGTGAGGGTGAGTGTAGAGGTCTTAGAACATCTTTCTTCTTCTTCCCTGTTAAACTTGACCCCTTCTTTTATGCATAGGTAGGTTATGATTGTTAGGTGGGGCATATGACCCCAAAAATTGTTGCTTTGGTATCTCAAAATTGATTGTTCAATGAGCTTCCCAAAACTAATCTTAAACCCTTTCAGAATGGCATACAACATGATTGCTTCTTCTTGCCTCACTATGCTGACATGCTTTAATGGCATTAGCATTAGCATTAAATTAAGGAAGTAAAACCATACTTTGGCTTCCCAAGTCAGTGATCCTTTGGCAATTGAGTCATAGGGAGTCTTCTTGTTTCCCTTCTACTTCCCTTTTCCAGCTATGAGTGCTTCCACAATCTTCTGGTAGTTTATGTTCTTTTTTAATTTCTTGTTGGTCCCATCACTTAGCTTCCCCATCTTTAAAAGTTGATTGATTTCATTCCTATGGAAAGAGACCCTCTTCCCCCTCACATAGCACCGAGTCTCTCTTCTATCTACCATGTAAGCATAGAATTCTCTCACTAGAGCAGTACGCCTAGGTGGCATGTGCTTACATATTATATTCCATCATCTCTTCTCGATGATCTCTTTGAAAGTTGAGATGAATTCCTTGAACCCCCTTTCTCAAATAAAATTTTCCTTTAGAATCTTCTTCACAATCATCTCATAAGCTTTATCATATAGGAAGTCTTCAATTTCCTCTCTACTGCTCTGTTCCTTATCTTCTTCCTCATCTCTCTTCTTTTTTCTTCCTTTCTCAACCTCTATTTCCGCTTCAACAATTCTCTCATGAATTTCTCCTTCGTTAACCATCGTCACAAGCTCGAAAGTTTTTTCTTCTACAGCTTCAGCAAATTCTTCCATGATCTCATTCAAATTCAGGATCAGCATCTGTTGCTCAAACATTTTTAAAGGTAGGGTTGGGTGTAGGGTTTAAGATGGAAAAGAAGTTATAGGGTTTCTAACAGTCAGAATTAAGAACATGGATTTGGGCCTTTTAAATCAACTTTTTTATAAGCGTTAGGAATAATGTTGCAACAATTAGTTTGTAAAAATATGAAAACTAATCTCGTGACAAATAATTAAACATGTAAATCTAAAATAATTTCGTGATAAATTTTAAAATGTCGCGACAATTAATCTGTCAAGACATATAAACTATTGTCGTGACAAAATGTTAGGCCTTGAGGTTTGAAAATTGTTACGACAAATATTTTCTTGTTGCGACAAATGATTTTGTTCTTCGGTGAGCTAGGCCAGACAACTAATTTTTCGCGACACATGAAGAATATGTCACGACAATTATACATTGATAATTCAAATCACCCAAAATTCTGCACAATTATAATTCATTTTTCACACAAGGCAAAATGTATTCTTTTCAAATTAAATCAAATCATGCTTGTGAACACAAATTGATCATGAACTAAGCATTTCAATTTAAGCATGGACAATTAAGTTCAATTTTCCTTAGCAATTGATAAGTAAAGCAAATAAAAACAATGAAAGCTAATTCGAAAATCCTCACAAAATTTTGATCATTCATTCCTTCCTCATTTAGTAAATTTTCAATTAGTGCTTCCATTTTGGTCACTCAACAATAACCCGCAATTAAGAATCAACTTTCATGTCCTGAAAAATATAAAAAATCAACTAATATAAAAATCAAACTTCAAATCAAATGTCATAAAGACTAAACTACTAAAACAAACTAAAAGGAATAATTAAAAAAAATATTATTGGGTTGCCTCCAAAGAAGCTGCTCAGTTTAATGTCCTTAGCTAGATATTGTTGTAGTATGCAATCTTTCCAGCAAATCTCTTCCAAACTTCTAATCTCCAAAATGTTCTTCATTTACTGTTCCCCCAATGTAGTGCTTTAGTCTTTGACCATTCACTTTAAATTCATTCCCTGACTTTGTTTTTAATGTAACTACTCCAAATGGTGCGACTACAATGACTGTAAAAGGACCACTCCATCTCGACTTTAGTTTTCCAGGGAAAAGTCTGAGTCTTGAGTTTTAAAGTAGGACTAATTCTCCCACCTTGAACTCTTTTCTTAGAATTCTCTGATCATGCCACCTTTTAGGCTTGTCCTTGTAAATTCTAGTACTGTCATAGGCTTTATTCCTCAGTTCTTCCAATTCATTCAATTAGAGGAGTTTCTTTTCCTTAGCAGCTTGGCAATCAAAGTTCAGCTTCTTGAGCACCCACATAGACTTATTTTCCAGTTCATGGGATAGAAGACAAGCCTTTCCAAACACAATTCTATATGGGGACATCCCAATAGGAGACTTGTAAACAGTCTTGTATGCCCACAATGCATCATCTAGCTTTAATGACCAATTATTTCTACTTGTGTTCATTGTCTTCTCAAGTATATTCTTTATATCCCTATTGGATATCTTAGCTTATCCATTTGATTGAGGGTGATAAGCCAAACCCATAGCATGTCTTACTCTATATCTGCTCAAGAGTTTTGCAAAAGTTTGTTATAAAAATGGCTTCCCTCATCACTAATGATGGTCCTTGGAGTTCCATATCTGTTCAATATATTCATTTGAACAAACCCCACAACTGTATTGGCATCATTTCTTGGACAAGCCACAGCTTCTACCCATTTGGATGCATAATCCTTGGCAAGGAGAATGTATAAATGTCCAAATGATGGTTGAAAAGGTCCCATGAAGTCTATACCTCATACATCAATGATTTGCACCACTAGGATTCCTTGTAGAGGCATCTCATTCCTTTTATTAATGTTTCCCATTCTCTGACATCTGTCACACTACCTGACCCATTCAAAACTGTCTTTGAATAAGGTTGGCCAGTAGAACCCAAATTAGAGAATATTTTGAGCTGTTCTTTGCCCTATAAAGTGCCCTTCATACTGTGATGCATGACATTTGTCCAGAATCTCAGCTTGCTCATTCTCAGGTACATATCTCCTGATAATCTAATCTGCACCTTTTCTAAATAGCAGTGGGTCATCCCATATTTAGAATCTAGCATCAGTTCTCAACTTCCTTTTATGGTGGGAGGTGAATTCCGGTGGCACCACAAGCTAAGTAGTTTTACTATATCAGCATACTAGGGTAATTGAGTTTTGACATGAAAATGCTGATCATCAGGGAAGTTTTCTTTAATTTCAGCTCCCTTTTTATCTTCAATATGCTTCTCTATCCTGGATAAATGATCTGCTATCACATTATCACTACCCTTCTTGTCCTTTATCTTTAAGTCAAATTCTTGCAACAGCAACACCCATCTAATCAGTCTAGGCTTAGCCTCGTTCTTTTCCATTAGGTACTTAATTTCTACATGATCAGTATGTACTATGACATGAGCTCCCAAAATGTATGATCTAAATTTTTCATAGGCAAAGACCATTGATAACATTTCCTTTTCTGCTGTTGAGTAATTTTCTTAAGCCTCATTGAAGGTCTTGCTAGCATAATATATAGTTCTGAAAATATTTTATGTTCTTTGCCCCAAAACTGCTTCCATTGCATAATCACTAGCATCACACATAATTTCAAAGCCATTGCTCCAGTCTGGAGCTGCTATGATTGGAGCTATTACCAATCTAGCTTTTATCTCTTCAAATGCTGACTTACATGCATTATTAAAGTCAACATTGACATCTTTCTCAAGTAGTCTACACATAGATCTTGCTATCTTAGAGAAATCTTTGATAAATCTCTTATAGAACCCTGTATGCCCTAGAAAAGTTATGATTCCCTTTACTATAGTGAGTGGCATCAGAGTTTTAATCAAATATATTTTAGCTTGGTCAACTTCCAACCCTGCTGTAGAGATTTTGTGTCCCAACACAATTCCTTCTTTGACCAAAAAATGACATTTCTCCCAATTAAGAGCCAGGTTTTTATCCTTGCATCTCTAAAGTACCACTGATAAATTCTCTAAGCAGTTCTCAAAACTAAAACCATAGACAGAAAAGTCATCCATGAATATCTCCATATTCTCTTCTACCAAATCTGAAAAAATAAACATCATACATCTCTGAAAAGTGGCAGGAGCATTACATAGTCTAAATGGCATCCTTCTGAAAGCAAAGGTTCCATAAGGACAAGTAAAAGTTGTTTTCTCCCGATCTTCAGGAGTTAGCAATCTAATTGTACCTGGAATAGCCATCTAAGAACAGTAATGAGGATGCCCTACTGATGAGTGCCTAAAACACTCATATTATGCTCGCGTCAGTCGTCCATTTTCCTGTTTATTTTAGAGTATTTTTATAATTTGTGACTAGAATACTGAGTTGATGTCTTTGGTGAATGCAGGAGCATTGGAGTGAAAAGAGCAGCAACGGGAAGCAGATTTTGGAGCAAATGGGAACAAGGCGATGAAGTACTGTCGCGTCGCTGGCGTCCCCCGCGTCGCGGCGATCCCCGTCGTGACGCACCACCACGTCGCGGCGTCGCCCGCGACTCAGCGACGTCGGCTCGGCAATGCGCCCTCGTCATTAAGCGGAATTAGGGTTCGAGAAATCCAAGGGAGATCGGGAGGCACCTGAGCGAGGCTACGAGATTTCGAGCGGTGACAGCGACTTCAGTGCGGGGTAGCGCTTTTTCATTTTTCGGATATTTCGGATTTAAAACAATGTTTCCTTTATTAAGCAGTTTTTATATTTTCTTCCATTATGTTCTAGATCTCTTTCTAGGTTATCAAACCTGTCATGTGATGGATTAAAAAGTTTGATCTTTCATGTTGTTAGGTTGTTATTAATTTGTCACATCTACTCTATACCTGCATTTCCAATTATATGTTAATGTGCGGCCAATGTTAGCATATTCGCCTTTGAGATCCAGAGATTCGAGAGATGAGGTGAGGGATACGGAGTAGAGTAGCCTTTAGCGATCGGTTAATAGAGATATTCGAACTGAAGGTAGCAGTGAGGTTAGAACATTTAAGCATTTCGAATCTTAAGTCGAGATAGAATATACTCGATTCTATTCACGAGATGAGGCGGATATACCTCGAAGGATATCTCGTAGGCAGAGCACCTCGCTAGTGACATATTACAAATAGATTGAATAGCAATATCTTTAGAAAAGTAATCCATTGAGCGTGATAGGAGATTAACCCTAGGCGTCAACACCACATTAATTCACTAGAATCAATAGCTTAGTTGAAGTTTCCTTACTTAAATTTACCACAGAATCAATTATTCGAGATATTGTGCGAAGCGGAGACCTCGTAGTCAATTTACCTTTCCACGTGGATCGATATCAGGTACATTAAGTACCTTTATGTTACTTGAGATTTCTGCGAGCGCCTGCGCACATAGGCATTCATTGCTGCAGCGTTTTCGGCGGTCGAGTTTTTTAGGCGCCGTTAGGGAGCGGTTTAAATTGATATAGAGAAGTGAGCACATAGATAGTATTACGAATTTTTCTTTATATTTGTTATATTTACAAGTCTTTATTAATTGGGTTACGTTGGTTTGTGTGTTATTCGCGATCTGAGGTTTCGGTAAGTACATGCGGCGGCAAAAATCGGGTAATCAACACTTGTGTGATCTGGAAGCCGAGAAGGGACTTACGCCGCAGTTGCTTGGCAGAAACGGAGAGCGAGAACATATTAGAACTGATAGTCATGGAAGCGCGAAGAGCAGATTTTGGCGTTGAGACAGGCGAACCACGAGAGGGGGTAGAAATAGGAATCAAGCGCCCGGGCCATTTACTCCTGACAGGCCGATCCTTACATGCTATTAGATGAGTTGTTTTACCTCCACTTGGTTGTTCGAGGGCGGCTGATCGAGGCCCTTAGATTCAAGCAAACAATTTTGAATTGGAAATTAGGTCCACCGATCTGGTCTTGAACATATTGTTCCATGGACTACCGCTGAGAACCCGGAACATGCATTTGACTAACTTCCTCGAAGTTTGCGATACCATCAAATACAACGGAGTTCTTGAAGAAACCCTGGGTGCGGTTATTCCCACTCTCACTTTCGGGGATAGAGCGAGCATTGAAGCCTTGATCCTTCACCGGACTCAAGTACTACATGGAGCGAGTTGGTGCAGTTTACGACGAGTTCTTTCCACCTTGAAGATTGCACGGCTGGTGCGAGAGATCGATATCGTTTGGTGACTAGAGGGGAGAGAGCACAGCGGAGAGGCATGGAACGAGTTCCATAGTTATTGCGAAGTGTCCTCACCCTTAGGCTAACGGATGGATGCAAGTCACTTTTCTGATAGTGCGAGAAATCTGGCCGAACGATGATAGATGCCTCCGGTGGAGGATCATTGATGAAGAAAACTCTGAACCCGGGCGTATGAGATATTGGAAGATCTTTGCAGCCAACACTAATCGATTACTTACTGAGAGAAAGCTACACGGTAAACACGGTGGGTAGCGCGAGATAATGAGGTCCTTAACAGCACGGTGAATCATGTGGCGCAACTAAGCTAAGCAATTGAATAGACGACGAGGCGAAATGGCAATCTGAAACTAATCCATGGGAGTTGTGTGAATTTTTGTGAAGACGGCACAACAACGCGAAATGTGGTCGATAAACCCTACGAGTAGAGCAAGCCCGGTCGTGTCGAGGTTTAATCGGGAATCAATCACGAGGGCTAGTATGGGGTAGCAGTTACGGAATGAGTCGGGAGACGAGATGGCGTAGCAATCGCGAAGCGGAATAATCGCCTGTGCAGGGTATGGATGGCGGAACAATCAAAACAATGCGCGTATTCAGGCCAGGCCAATGAACCACCTTGAAGAAAGAAGGTGGATTTAGAGCGAGCTCTAGCCTGATATTAACTTCTCATTCGGCGTTCATGAATGAGACCTGGGCGAATATCTGCGGCCCGACGACTGGTGAGCGATCAAGCGGCCACGGTTAGAAATTTGGAGGTCTGAGATGGGTCAAATGGCGATTTATTGTGAAGGCAACGGGGTTCACTACCCGAGCAGATTCGAGGAGGTAAACCACAGAGGAGAGGGAAAGAATATTGCAAGGCCATCGCTTTCTAAGAGTGGAAAGAGAGGTGTAACTTGGGGCCACGACCGAGTGATCACGAGAACTAGAAAATAAGAGACAGACCAAAGCATCCCAAAGGACCGGATGCAAGATGAGCAACCAGAGATACGGGAGCGATCGAGATAATTAGGGAAGGAACAGAAGCAGACAAAAGCAGATGAACTGTCATACCCGATTCCATATCCTCGAGGAGGTTGGAAGAAAGGCAAGTTAGAGAAGCGATTTGCAAAGTTTCTTGACATCTTCAAGCTACATATTAATATACCCTTTTAGAGCCTTTGAAAACATGCCTAGTTCGTGAAATTCATGAGAAAAGATCTTGGCGGTAAAGTTGGAGGAATACGGGTTATCGCCTTGGCCAAATACGAGTGCCATCCTTACTGAGCTTCCTCGAAAACTTCCAAGATGGGTAGCTTTTCTATCTTTTAGTTTTCTATGAGAGATCGGGGTGTGCGGGAAAGCCACGTGGCTGAAACTTGGGAGCCCGACATCAACTTGATGCCACTTTCGTGTTTAAAGGCTAAAGTTGGGGGGAACGAAATCGGCTCTGATCGACTGCGGCTGCCAGATAGGTCATACCAACACCCTCGAGGTATAGTCGAAAATGTGCTAGTAAAAGTTGGTAAGTTCGTCCTTCCAGCGGACTTTGTCATTCTGGACATGGAGGAGGACGACTCGGTCCCCATCATACTTGGTAGACCTTTCCTAGCCACGGGAAAAGCTCAAATCAATGTGCAAGAGGGTGAACTCAAATTGAGAGTCCAAGGAGACGAAATCACTTTCCATGTATTTCAACCCATGAAGCATCAGGCTCTTGATCAAATGAAGATATCCTGGAACCCGGTACCTGAGAGATTTTGCAAGGCGATGAAAAATTTCAGGGATCGCCGTGATTGCAGAAAGACAGAAGAGACGAGGCATGTACGGAAGAGTATTTCATCGCGAGCATTGGGTGTAGAGCCTTTATAAGGATGCGCATAAGCATTTGCAGTTTATCCGTATCTTTTGTGAGATTCGGTCGTCGAGCTAACGACATTAAAACATAAGCGGCTTCTTGAGGAGGCAACCCAAGTTTTCTAAAACTTTGTTTTTAAGTTTCGGTTATTGTTGTTTTCAGCCATTTTTTTGATTTCTAGGCGCATCCATGATCGGTGTTTTACGCTGTTGGTTTAATTTCCAGGAGCGGAGGTGTTGGTACAAGGCTTCTGAGTGTTCAAAGTCAGAGAAAGGAAATTTACAAGTGGAAGTTCTCGAAAAATTGAGGTGTTAGTATATAAAATCTCTTGGGAGACAGCTACGCCGCGTCGGCGGCGTGAGATATCACGTCGCGGCGTCATTTTGAAGCTCGCCCGCGTCGCGGCGTGGATTTCTCCCGCGCGTCAGCGACGTCAAAATTTCATCCCTACGCCGTAATCGCGGCGTGGATTTCTCCGCGTCGGCGACGTGAAATTTCATCCAGATGCCCGCGTCGCGGCGTGGATTTCTGTCGCGGCGATCATTTTAACACTCCTGTCGCGTCGCTGGCGTGTATTCCCACGTCGCTTGACGTCCATTGTAAAGCCCTGCGTCGTAGCGGCGTATTAACCGTCCGCGGCGTGGATTAAATATCTGCGTCACATCCGCGCGTGTGACGTGAGACCTGCGTCGCGGCGTCGGCAGTTATACTCTGCGCCCGCGTCGCTGGCTGTGACATGCGTCAGCGGCGTGACCGCATTTTTAGCCCAGAGCCGTTCATTTTGTCTTCACGCTTTACTCCTTCTCGTATTGAAACCCTGGCTCCCCTGGCATCCTCGGCCTTCAGGACACAGCCGGGCTCCATCAGGGTGGAGACCTCAGCCTTTCGCCCAGGCCACGTAAGTCTGTTGGCGGTTTTGGGTCATAGGTGGCATTCCACCCTTTGTGTGCTTTCGATTCTAGCTTGGGTACAGTAGTCTAGGGTTTCTTTGTTGCTTTCGTTTGAAGTGCAGAGTTTGTAGGTCCTCGTTTAGGTCGACTAGGTTTCTTTAGGATCTCTGAGTCCCATTTAGGTTTTGTTGAGTCCTTAGGTAGTTATTTAGTTGATTTTGTGGTGCACATTAGGTGTTTGATTTTTTTTTGTCTAGGTTAGTATGCAGCGAGGCAAAGTTGCTGCAGTCGACCCCGTCGAGGACCGGAGCTCATGATTAATCTCACGTTTATAAGCGCGGCGTGATCGGTTTAGCACAATTTGCAAGCAGATCCTTCATTAGAAAGTTTTCATCACCGATGATTTCTTTAGAAAGACAATCGAGGCTAAGGGTGGCGTGCCTTATAAACCCATCGTCCGTGACGATGAGCGTAGTTCGAATTTTCGCCAGCCTCGCTTCCCGTGTCACCAAAAGGTGAGTGCGAAGTGTGATGATCATTATTTCGGAGTCGATCAATAGTTTCTATGGCCTAGAGCATGTCCGCCAGTTCTTTGATCGACTCGCGAGCACCACGACTACCATGAGGTCATCCGTATTGACGAGCGGGGTGGTGGAGGATCAACGATGCGAGCCATGCGGTCAATTCAAGGCGAAACATTTGGCCTACATTCCCAAGGTTTGGCATCATTTCATCGCCGTCTTATCCAGAGCGGCGAATGTGTGTGAGTAACATTGTGATCCTTGCTCAACCGCCATCATCCGGGATATCGTTCGATGTTGGGCGGGTTATCGAGGATGCCATCACTCCATAGCAGGGATGCGAAGATAACTGGGCGCCGCTTTTACGATATTTGACTTGTGCCGACGGCGAGTGCCATGGCGACGTGAGGCACGCTTCATCCGATCGAAGCCACGCCATCGGTCGGCCGGGACACACGGTGTCCGCCACGAGGGGAGTTCGACTCGGGTCGCGAGCCCTCAGGCGAGGGCGAGCTTCCGTGTCGGAATTTCGCCCCAGATTCTTAGGTGACACCCAGGAGGACATTGGCGAGTCCTCGTCTCGACCACCTCCACCACCATCCCAGCCACCTCCGCCCACCTCCCGGCGGCCACGGCGGCCACTCCTCTAGTCCTTCACCCGGATCTTGGGGCCGGTGCTCGGCTCAGCGGCGTTTTGGCATATACGGGATGAGACCGGGAGACACGAGTCACCGTTACCCGAGACATGGGCGTTGCGTGGCGATATCGCGGATAGTTCACATTGTCGGGCCATCATTCTCACGGCCGGCCGGCGATCTATGCAGGCCAGCTCGCCCGGCTCTTGGCACTGCTGGTATCAGCCACCGCGCGGTGATGAAGAGCCGAGGGGTTTCCCTTTCTCTATGTTTTTATCTTACCCGGTGGGGACAACCCCGGATATTTTGTTTGGGGAGGTTGGTGATCGAAGTCTTATGTTTGTGTTTTGTTTGGTTTTTAGTAATTATTGTAGTAGTATTTTTACTGTGTTCCGCATATTAGTGTGTTTTGTTTTCAGTTTATTTTACATCGCACTTTCATGTTTATGAGTCATGTGCTAGTTGTTTGATTATATTTTAGGACATTCTTGCATGTAGTAATTGCATACATGTGTGCCATGTTGAAAATTGAGGATCAATTTGGATTGAGATTCACTTATAAATTTGTTCGATTGCATGCGTTTGCTTGATGCTCATTAATTAGATTGAATAGTTGAAAGAAGGGCTAGTAAATCCAATCCGGTAGTCAAGAAACCAGTTCTCAAAAACCACATCCCTTGCTCACACACTGGTGACTTCAGTATACGTAGATCTTAGGACCCGACTCTTAAGTTAGTCAACCTAGGGATATTCGAACTATTTAGTGATGGGACACTTTAATCAAAAGGATTGCCATCGAGCTGACCAAAGAAAATACAAAAACAATAAAACAATAAAAAATAAAAAAAGAAAAAAAGTGAAAGAAAATGGGGCAATAGGTATATTATGCATGAATAAGCGGGATCATCGATCGGAATCTAGGGCACGATCGAGGAACTGTCAAGCCTAATGCCACGAGCAATGGGAATGCAAATTGACTTCCACTTCATGGGGCGAGAAGATGGATCATTCATGACTAGAGATGCTGAGTTTGGTTAGTGTTCGAGGTGAAGTTGGAAGGGGTGAAGATATGCAGTGCCCTTAGCAGTGAAGTTGAAGTCACCAATGGATCCTTCTGAGGGTTTCCCTTTCGGCTAAAACTGTGGCACTAGGTCTTCTTCCATTGTGTTTTAGGTAGTAGGAAATTTCTAAAGTATGGGAACAAGAATAAATGGGTGCGTTCTATCCTTTCCTAGTTAGCTTCTTCCCCAATAAACGAGTTGAACTTAAGTTTGGGGGTATCGGAACCTAGGCATATACTAGAGGTCACTCATTATAAGCACATAGGGATTTTGAAGAAATTATTGAGCACCATGAAGTTTGATGCACTAGTCGAGTTTCACCTATCTCGATCAATTCTGCGGAAGTCAAATATCTGTGTCTTGATGAACATTGAGCATAAACGGTGGGTAATAATGAGTGATCCAAATTGATCCCTTATTTTTCGAGCATGTGCATCCTTTGTCTTCGTGTTAGAGGCGATATATCGGTATTGTGTCTGTCAGAGTCGGTTCTTGCTTGAGGACAAGCGAAAACTAGGACTGGGATTGTGATGAGTGCCTAAAACACTCATATTAATAACGCGTCGATTCGTCCATTTTCTGTTTATTTTAGAGTATTTTATAATTGAGCTAGAATCTTGAGTTGATGTCTTTGGTGAATGCGAAGGGCATTGGAGTGAAAAGCGACAACGGGAGCGGATTTTGGAGCAAATGGGAACAAGGCGATGAAATGCACGTCATCAGCGGCGTCCCCCGCGTCATGGCGATCCTATCGCGGCGATCCCCGCGTCATGACGTCCTGCGATCATTGACACCACCGTCGACGTCGGCCTCAAAAATCACGCGCCTCATCATTAAAAGCAAATTAGGGTTCAGAAATCAAGGGAGATCGGGAGGCACCACGAACAAGGCCGCAATTTCGGAAGCGATGTTTCTTGACATCGAGGAAGTGCCCAGGGAGTGTAGCAGCTTTTCATTTTCGGATATTTTCGGATTTTAGAACAATGTTTCCTTTATTAAAAAGCAGTTTTATATTTTTCTTCCATTATGTTCTAGATCTCTTTCTAGGGTTACATCAAACCTGTCATGTCGATGGATTAAAGTTTGATCTTTCATGTTATTCGATTGTTATTAATTTGTCACATCTACTCTATACTGCATTTCAATTATATGTTAATATCTGGCCAATGTTAGCATATTCGCTGGAAGTCCAGAGATTCGAGATGGGGGTATTCGAGGATGCAGGTAGAAGTAACTGCGATTCGGTTAATAGAGATATTCAGAACCTGAAGGTAGCAATTGAGGTTAGAACATTTAAGCATTTTTGAATCTTAGAGTCGAGATAGAGATATACTTTCGATTCTATTCACGAATGAGCGGGATATACCTCGAGAGGATATCACGTAGGCAAACACCGTAATTGACATATTACAAATAGATTGAATAACAATATCTTTAGAAAAGTAATCCATTGAACGTGATAGGGGGCGATTTAACCCTAGGCGCCAACACCATTAATTCACTAGAATCAATAGCTTAGTTAAAGTTTCCTTACTTAAATCTTACCCTAGAATCAATTATTCAGATATTATCTGAAAAGCAGAACCTCTGTAGTCAATTTACCTTTCCCTGTGGATCGATATCCGTACATTAAGTACACTATATTACTTGGGGCTACGCGTGCACTTGCGCACATAGGCATTCATTATACACACCGCGTTTTCGGCCTGTCACCTACTAATCTGTCCATCATTTGATCGATAAACGACAAAGGATAGTGATCCTTTCTAGTTGTTGTGTTCAAATTCCTCTAATCTATATAGACTCCCCACCTTATGAGAGTTTTGGTAGGCATCAATTCATTCTTCTCATTCCTGATCACTATAAATCCACCTTTCTTGGGAACCACATGCACTGGGCTTACCCAAGGACTATTTGAGATTGCACAGATAAATCATGCATTTATCCATTTCAGAACTTCCTTCGTTACAACTTCCTTCATTACTGGGTTCAACATTCTTTGGTGTTAAATGGAAGTCCTTGCATTCTTCTCCATATGGATCTTATGCATGCAGATAGATGGGTTGATCCCTTTTAAATCTTTCACTGACCAAGCTATAGCTTCCTAGTGCATTATGAGAATCTCCACCATTTTCTTTTCTTTTCACATGAATGTATATTTCAAGTGCTTAGGCAATTCCTTCAGGATTATCCCTTCAGAGCTATTTTCTACATCCTGCACTTTCACTTCACTATTATTTGAACTTTCAGCATTACTCCCTTCACTCGGGCTTAAAATAGTTTCAGTTATCTCAGCATTTGCATTCAAATTTCCCATCCCAGTCTGTAATAGATAAATCATACATTCTGTCAGATTCATCTGCTTCAATATATTTCCCATGTGATCAATGCTAATAAATCCTCATGCAGGCTTTCCTGATCAAGTTGTTTGGATACTTCAAATTGAAGTGTACTTCTTATGTGCCAACCCTTAAAGTAAGCTTTCCTTCCTTTACATCTGTCAAGGTTGTACTTGTGGCTATAAATGGCCTGCCCAGCAATTGTGGTACTTGCTTGTATTCTTCCATATCAATCACAACAAAGTCCACTAGAAATATAAACTTTCCCACTTTTACTAGTACATCTACTAGAATACCTTTTGGTTGAGTCATTGACATGTCTGCCATTTATAGAGACATTGTTGTGGGAGTTAACTCCCCCAAACTTAATCTTTTTACAACTAAAAGAGGCATCAGATTGATACTAGCACCAGAATCACACAAAGCCTTTCCAAATTCATGATTTCTAATTTTGCAGGGTATTATGAAGCTTCTAGGATCTTGCATTTTATGTGGCAACTTCTTCTAAATGATTGCATTGCGGTTTGCAGATAAGGTTACTACTCCCTTTTCATCTAGTTTCCTTTTTTTTGCTGATTATTGATGAGTATAAAACTCATCTATGTTTTGAGTTCATTTAACATGCTATTTTGAGCATTTTATATCCATATTCATGTAAAACTCATAACATTTCCTCTAAACTTGGTTTTTTAGGATTCTTGACAACAGTGATTTGTAAGAAATGAGCAATATATATATAAAAGAAGAGTAAGCTAGGAATGTCTCTGTGGCATGCAAATAAGATGAATTTTTATGTAGATGGAACATAAGATGGTTCAAATTCCCCAAATGTTGTATTTTTCATTCAAAGATATTTCCAACGACACCTCACATGCCCAAATCCGAGTTCAAACAAAGAAGTTATATCATTGACAAGTTGGAGAAGAAAACAAGTCGTTAAGGAGATTTTGTAGCAACAAAGTCATAAATAAAATTTTGTCGCGACCAAGCTAGAAACAGAACTTTGTCGCGACAAACTCAGATTTTGTCGTGACAAAGCTAGAAACAGAACCTTGTCACGACAAACCTAGATTTTGTCGTGAAAAAGGTAGAACAAGAACTTTGTCGTGACAAAGCTAGAAACAAAACTTTGATGCGACAAACCCATATTTTGTCGCGACAAACCTAGTGACAAAAATTTGTCACAACAAACCCAGATTTTGTCGCAACAAAGCCATAAACAAAAATTTGTCATGACAAACCTAGATTTTGTCGCGACAAAGCCAGGGACAAAACTTTGTCACAACAAACCTAGATTTTGTAGCGACAAAGCCAAAGATAAAACGTTATGCCTGACTAGAAGGCCTTGAAAACTGCTGTTTTGAACTGGTTTCAAGCCCATTTCACCCTAGGATTATAAATACTCATTTTTTAGGTTTTTAGAAGAAAAAAAAATGAAGGAGGTGGGAGGACACCTCTCATGGGGTTTGTCTCTCTAAATTGCCTATTTTTTTAGTTTGGCTGTAGATTTTGATTTTTAGTATATCTTAGAGTAGTTTTGGAGCATATTTTTATTTGTATTGAAGAATTTTATTTTGTTTGAGTCAGGTCGATTTCGTACTATTCGGACAAAGGTGAAACAGTCACGGATTTTCTTTAGCTCCTTGTCTGCTTGATTTCTTTCTTCATTTTCTTACTTGTTGTTTGATTGGTGATGATTGGAATCAATGATGGAACATTAAACACCCTCCCCAGGGGTGAGTTAATTAAACATTGATTTGTAGATTTTAGTTATTTGTAGGTTTGAAGGCTTGGTTTATATAATTGATCTTTGTTCATTATAATGAATTGTTCTTAATATTAGTAGCTTGTACCCAAAAAGGGGATGTATCTTGCTCTGATTTCTAGGAGGCCCTCTGAGTGACATAGAGATGGAGATTCTTGAGAGTATGGATGTAACACCCCAAATTATACCCTAATAGTTTTATAACATGTTTAGGGTATAAAATAAGTTAAATCTGCATTTTTTAGAAAAATTAAATACTAAGTGAGAAAAATTAATAAAACCGGAATTAATACAAGAGTCAAGAGTAAAATAGGAAAATGTCACATTGAGGACTCAAGGGTCATAAAGCTAGAGTAATACATGTTAAAGTTGAATATGTGATAAATGAATTACAAATAGAAATGAAATGAAATGAAGGACTTTAATGCAAAAATGGAAAACTTAAGCAAAAATGAGATTTTCCAAACAAGGCCTTATACATGAAATGAGACAAGACCGAATTTGATCTTAGAATTGGAAATTTCACACTTTGGGAGCTAGGGTTCACGTGAAGGAGAAGAGAAGCCAATTGAGGGTTTCCTATCTCTCCATTTAGTTCAAGGTTTGCTAACTCTTACATCTTTGGGTAATTTGTTTTTGAATTGGAGTTGTATTTCTTTGAGTTGGTTTTGTTGGCAATGGTCTTAAAGACCGAAGTGTTAAAAGAGATATTATACGTTTTGAGAGAATTCTTTGTCAAAGTTTTTTCTTTGAACCCATGTGTTTTTGTTTTGGCCATAACTTGGCCTCTTTACCTCCAAATTGGATGATTCCAATTGAAGATGGTGCATAAGACTCATGGATGAAAATGTATAGAAGAAACAGAGACCTAAATAAGTCCAAAAATAGCGTCCATGTTATTCTTTCCGAGATGGACCAAAAACGCAGATCAGACAAATATTTCAGACATGTAATATTTTTGTGTGGGCATATTTGCATTAGTTATAAATGTGTTCCAGTAAGGAGATAAAGCCCTGAGTGGACCTCAAGTATATGAGTATAGACGTTGTTTAGTGCATAGTACTAGATTTGACTAATATAATTTATTATATATTCCAGGTATAAATTGAGACAAACATGGGTTTTTTTGGGAAAACTGATAAATTGTGAAATTTGAAATGAATATGTGAGAATAGGATTAAATATTATATGCTAAAATGAGAAATTGATTGAACCCAAAAATAAACCCAAGTGATAAAGAGGCCAAATTGGAATTTTTATGGAAATGAGGACCTAAGAGTTAAATTAGAAAATGTTTATATGTAAGTGCAAATAGAAGTGATATATGTGCTATAAGGTAAATTGAGGCAACTTAAATCCCGAAAATGGATTTTGATGTGCTGAAACATGCCAGAAATGGTGACTTAAGACCACATTTGGTCTTGGAAAGTCATTGTGCAAAAACGTTTTTGGAGCCAAGTGAGAGGAGAAAGCTAGGGTTTTGCAAGAAGAAGAAGTTATTTTTGTGTGATTTCTTGCCATTCATTGCTTCTAAATGATCAAGCATCTTGGGTGAAGAAGATTCAAAGGGATTTAAAGGTAAGAACCAAACCCTAGATTTCTTTAAATGATGTTTGGGTTAGAAAAACCCTAATCCATCCATGGGTTTTGCTCATGGTTGGTTTAGGAAGGTATAAGGATGTTATTGGGAGTGATTCCCATGATATGTTTTGAGTTTTTGAGGATTTTGGAGAAAAATCGCAAAAAGGGAAAACCAGAAAATCTGGCGAGCCACGAGCCCTGCTGTGTGTAGGGCCTTACTAGTATAACGTAACCCTACTGTAGTAATGTGGGTTGCCTGTTTTCCTTTTTCTGTATAGACTAAAACCCCTCAAATTAACATAGCTACGAGAGCCTTACACTCCTCTTGCATCCATGTTACTTTGGATAAATGTGTTGGATAAAATATTTTTCTCTTAATATTCATGATTTAAATGTAAAAGGGTTGATCTATGACTTGCAAGTGCAGTCATACAGTAGTAAATACGAATGTAAGTCCGGGTATCATTCCCCTGAGATTGATAATTCTGAATCAACTACCCAACTATAAAATTCCATACTATTTGGACTCGAAACTACGGTGAAGGTTTTATCACCTGATACAAATTAAAAATCATATACTATTGAATATGTTCAAGCTAAACTAAAACAAAAGTAAATGAATGAAAATAAATTGTATACAAATGAATGGATTAAATCAGTTTCCTGTGAGAAACGAAAACTATCAATGAATTACAATGGAGCAGTCAATTCAGTACTAAGCCCATTGCCTGTTCTATGTATGGATCGATTTTTTGTCGAGAATTCCTAATTATTGGAATTGGATCTCTGCATATTGGTGGATATCCTTGCTTCTCTCGAAGACAAAGATCAAACCGACTACTGTATTCAAACTCTCTTCTGAATCTGGGTATTTTTCTTTCTCAATACTTCACACTCATTTCTGTTGAAACGGAACTTTTGCTTCTCGAGTTTTACTTAAAGTTTCTACTACTTAATTGGTGGCTCGACCTCGGATCTATGGGTTTATCCCTTTCCTTGAGTTAGATCTAAGCTAACAGAGGATTGGAACTTGCACATAGATTAAGGTGAACTCGATTATTTGCTTATTAAATGCCTCGACTTCAATTATGAGCCGAATTAGGGATTTATAAAATGAACTCTCGAGCTCGACGGTTCGTCAATGGTAGTCGAACACATACCTAGAAAAGAATGCTCTCAACTCTTAGGATCTCCATCTCTGTGTCACACGGAGGGGCATCCTGAATATCGAGAGTAGATATTCCTCAGCGAAGTATTAGGTACTACCATTGAGACACATCCATTCAAGCGACAGGTCAAATTAAATCGGGCAAATTAATTCTCCATTATTGTGCGGAAAGGGCGTAACTAAATGTAAATCAAATCAGCGAGGAGCTATGATTAGTGCCACGAAGTGCTATTTTGGGCTTATTTAGATGGGTTTTGAAAGGTGCTTTTGCGCATAATCCTCAGATGCTCGCTTAATTGTCATGTGCATGTCCACTTGAATGTACGTTGTTTTCAAGATTGTTTTGGATAGTTTGCTGGTCTTAGGAACCCCGGTCGGCAAGCAGCTTCTTGTGGTGTAGCAGATCACGAGAGTATAGTGTTCTCAGTGAGCGATAAATGTCAAGATCTGAGTGAAGAATTGAAGGCAAAGTGATGAATAAAAAGTGCAGGAAGTGATGCAGTAGCAAAACAGAGAAGCAAGAACAATCCAGGGATTTTCGCTAGGATTGCGAAAATTTCGCGAGGGATTCTTGAAAATTATAATCTGGCGAAATTTAGCTATGTCTTCGCTAAGTGCTTGAAATTTAAGCTAGGCCTAACGGTAGCTAGCTAACGAAAATTCTTGTTCTTATGAAAAATTCTCAATTAGCTATCTCACAAAAATTTAAGCTAGGCTAGCGAAATTTCTTTTATCATGAATTGCTCGGCCTGTGTTTTTAGTGTTTTGATTCTAAACGACCACGTTTTGATAAATTACCATTTTGTCCCTATTGTAATTTCATATTTTAGGTAATTTTGTCATTTCACACCTCTTGTATGGCTAAGCCCCCTCAACTTTGTAACAAAAAAAAAAATACCTTTTTCCATTAATACAGTTCCCCGCAGCTTTTCATTTTAGGTTTACTTTGCTCTCTTCTCTCTCCTCTTTCTCGTTTTCTCGGTGCGAAACACCCTTTAGGATGTGGCTCAAGGGATGCTTGGCTAAGCCTCATAACTGAAGGAGGGTTGCTAGCTTGGTTTGGGGTTGTTGCGAGGTTGTCCTCATGCTTTGAATGTTACAGGTACAACATTTATGGTTCCCAACTTTTCAAACTAGGGTTAAATGACATTTAATGTCTTTCTTTTGGTCAATACTTGTCATACTTTAGGGTTCAGTGCATTCTTAATGGTAGATGCACTAATATCCTTTAGATGTCATTTACGAGCCATTAAAAAGAGGTTAAATGCTAGGGTTTTCCAAGCTGAATGGTTTGAATGCTTAGTATTGGTTTGACTCGAATAGAATTAGTTATAAGGTTAAGTTTATGCTTTAAACAAGATCGGTTTTGGCTGACTATGTCATTTTCACAATGCGAGGAAATAACCGAAGACATTTTAATAGCCCATGTTATCAAGCTAGTGACCCAGCCTTCAGCTACCATTTCACTTCACACTTCACATTAAGCCATTACGATTAAGTCGGTGAACAAACGACCTCCGCGTTTTAACGATCCACAAATCGAACAAAGCCTCACCATTTTCCAAGCAACGGCGCCGTCATTCGTGGGATGAAAGCCCTTGAGTGTTCGACCCTAGACATTATCTTTGCATTAGCTTGACTACGACGTGGGGCTATAAAAACAAAATATTGTTGATTAAAGTCACCCTACTAGTGGCCACGAATCAAGGCTGCGTTACGATTGCGCATTGGTGTTGAAATGGAGCACCGATCACGCTAACCAACGTAATTGCAATAGCGAAAATGAATTCAGGTCGTCTAGATTTCATAAATTTTCAATGATAATATAAGAAAAATAATAGAACTAAAGATCCGACTCTAAAGTCTCTGCCGCAGTTGTGATTCAAAACCAAAATAAAATAAAATAAAATAAAAAATAAATCTATAAAATATACAGTTCCTCTTCTTCTCCTTACGGGTAGTGAGCGGGAGAAAACTACTTTACTCTCCTCTGACTATCTATTTATCACGTAAAAAGAATGCTGGTAGGAATCCCAAAAATGCTCGGTGAAATCCTAAAAAAAAAAACCCGGCTCAACATCCTATGTATGTGACTGAAGGTTGATGTAGCGGCGTAGGACTTGTCTTGATTGCTCGTGATCAGTCGCGACTTATTTCTTTAAGTTGCAACGGTTTGTGCGGCAAATGCCTTTTGATGATGGTCGCGACATCGTTTGTAGTGGGACTCTTTTTGCTCGTCATTGGCCCGATGTTGATGCTCGCGACCTGGGTGCCATGTCGCGACATAATTGTCTTCCTATTCTTCCAGCTTCTGAGTTGCGACATCAGTTTTAGGTTGCGACCACTTTGCTGTTTGTATGTTGACTTAATGTGATGACTTTGATTCCTTGGTCGCAATCGTGTTGGTGGTCTTCTTGCTTTCATATCTTTCAATTTTATGTCGCGACCTCATGGTGATGTTGCGACATCATTTGCTTTTCATTTTCTTTCTTCTGGTTGCAACCTCAGTTCTACGTTGCAACCAATTTCCTCCTTCCCACCTATTTTCCAGGTCGCGACCTCAGTTACATGTCACGACATCAATTTCTTACACTCAGTTTTCTAAAATTGCGACCTTAATGAGTGTCGCGACATCATTTTGATCCTTGACTTGTGAAAGGTCGCCTTTCGATTCGGCAAGTGCTATTTGGCTCTGGTTGCGACCTCCTTTCAAACTCTATCTTTGGTTGCACCTTAAATCTTCTTGTTTGTATGTCGCGACATCATAATGATGTCGCGACCCCGGCATGGAGCCTTTTATTTAAAGCGGTTTGACGCTGCGCAAAAACCTCTCTGGTAGCTTCATGGAAGCGGATCCTTGTCGCGACCTCGGAGTGGTGTCAGCGACATCATTTCTTTTCGGTTGGTGTGTCGCGACATCAAGATGTCTCCATGACATGAATTTCTTCACTTAATTAGTTCCTTTAGTCTCGACCACGTTTTCTTTGTCGCAACTTCCCTCTTCAAGTCACGACTTCACTTGCTAAAGTTCTCTATTTCTTCTTCAAAACTGAATTTGTTGATGTCGTGACTTGGAATTTGCTGGCAACTGAGCATTCCTGTCGCGACTTAACTTTTCAGTTGTGACCTCAATTCTGCTGCAGGCTGATTTCTTCTGATTTTTGCTAAGATTTGAGTTTTTGCTGTATTTTCCTGCAAAATGAAATTTGAGTTAATTATCCACTTTTACAATTAAATCACATTTATCTAGTAACATACTCATAAAAATGAATTAAAAATCTAATGAGTTTTTGACCATCAAATTCCCCAGGCTTAAAATTTTAGCGTCTCAGCGAAAATAAGAATTGTTTGTCCCCAAACAAATATGCTTAGAAAATTTTTAAGGACATTTTTCTGATTCACACCACAGTCTTTCTCATTCCACCTTCTGATCTGGAATTAAGAGATACCAGCATCATTTTAAATTTTAGTTTTGATTCAAGAATAAGACATGGTATACTTCTATCACAAATTTCTTGATGAAGTAATGTATTCTTGATTTATTCAACAAGTCTTGTTCTCTGTGTGTGTGTGTAGGTCTTAAATCCTTTTCATCTTCATGTTGAATTTAGTTAATCTTCTAGGAGTTTTCTTGGACTGATTGTCAAAGTCCCATAGGCTTGTTTTCATAAACAGTCTCCTTAATGTAAGGTAAATTCAACCTTGAAATCAATGAGGTCTTTCGGTCTTGTAATGTTAGGCTTAGGTAATTGGGTAGATAATGGGAAAATTTAAGTGAAGTAAATCGCGATTTCCACCTTTTCTATACATGCTTGTTGCCTTGACTTTACTTTTTCTTACGTATTGTGATTCTCCTACGCTCTTGGCTGATTCATCTTCATGTTGAATTCTTTTAGGGAATTTCAATTTCCATATACTCATATTAATTTGATTCCTTTGCTTCTTGAACTCTTTTGCTTTTGTTTTTTCTAGGATTAGGAATAGTCACGATGTTTTTGTCTTAGGCTTTCCTATTACTCTTAGAGAACTTTGAGCTAAACTCCCATACCGATTGGCATTAGGATACTAGGTGTTAAAACACCCCTCTGACAATTATTCAAGGAAATAGGCCACAAGACAAAACTTATTCCTTTTTCACCGGCTTACGCTCTTTACTTCTTCGCCCTCATTCATTTGTAAAAATTTGGAAATATTTTTCCCCCAAACTTGTTTCTTCCTTTATAGTAAACTTTTTTTGAACTGGAAACTGGATAATTTGGGCTCTTTGCTACAGGTTTATTGCAAGGAAGGGAATTTAGGTTTTTAGTTGTTGTTTATTGAAGAAATAAGGCTTATTTGGCTCAAATAAAGGAACTAGAGAATATGCTTAAGCATATATTGAGGGTAGGCTTAGAAAGCTCAATACGCGGGGATGGCCTCTATCATTTCTTGTTGGTGTTTTCACCTAATATTCGCCTCAATCGATGATCAAACAAGTTCTAGGACTATGGACTCTCAATCCTGAGATCTCTAGAAGATGTTCTAATTCTGTCAGTTTCATAAGTTTTGTGACCCAGTGTATTATTTCTTCAAGACTTGTATTTATTTAAGCATACACTTACATTATTTCATCCAAGTATTTTGTTCCATCAGCAATAACCAATTTTCCAATTTTTGCAAACTAACCTGAATTTAAACAATGTAGGCAATATTCCTAATTTCCAGTTTACTCATTCACGCTCTGATTCTTCCTAAAATTGTTGTTCTTAGGAAAAGAACAGAATTATTTATTTGATTCATGCACAAAAAGGCAAAATGACACAAAAATAAAATTTCAGTCTATAAACAATCAATTTATGAGAGTCAGCAAAATTTTATTCAAATATCAAAACATTTCGATATTCTTCAATCTTCTTCATACAAATAAGGCGTAACTAAATTGAAAAACTCTCTGTTTCTTGATCTAAAATCCTATATCTTCCCTCTGAAGGTTGCGGCTCCTGCTTCAAAATTTGGTTCACCAGACCTTAAGCTCACTCCAAGAGTGATTCGGCTGTGAACAAGGTTGTGCAACAAATTGGAGCCCTTTCTCCCTTTTCTTTGGAGCCTGCAGTTTGATGAGTTACGATTAACCTTCTTAATTCCTTTCCATCAACCACTCTCTTGATTACCTAGCGTTTTATGGAATAAAGAATGGAGATTGGTTTGTTTTCGACTCCATTCTTCCATAAACTCTGTGTTCGCAACCTTAGAGCTCTTTTTTTCTCTCATTCTTCCTTTTCTCCATTCTCTTTGTTTATTTTTCCTTTGTTCTCCCATCCTTTATAGTGATTTGCGTCTCTTGGGAACTTCTGAGGCCATTTATTCTTTCTTTAGAATTTTGATGAATGGGTGGATAAGATTTCTCAATTCTTGCTCCTTGATATTTCAGAGGTTTTTGGGAATTTGGTGAGAATATTGATCGTTTTCTTGAAGTTGTTAGAATTCCCTCTATTTATTCTCCTGCGGTAGGCGTACTAAACGATTCAGTTCAATCAAGACATTGATTTCTGTTTCTGCATTAATAACTATTTATTTCAAAAATTCTGAATGAATGATGCAGAATTGAAAGGTTGGGATGAATTGTAGTATAATTGAATTTGAAGTGGTATAGATGCTGGGTTAACTGTCATGACAGCGATATGGGATCGCGACATTAAGTATTGAGCCTCTAAATTAATGAATTTCAATGAATTTAATTTCTCCTTTGTGAAAGCCCAAACTGAGAGGTTTTTAAAATCCACTTTATTGAATTTTGGACTAATGCGGTACATGACTTCAAAATTTTGTTGTGACGGGAAATGTGAATCACGGCGAGGATTTTGGTGTTGCAACATAAAAATGTTCTTTCCCTTCTTTATTTCAGTCGTGACCTCAGTTTCATTATTTTGACTTTCTTTTCCACTTTTTATTTTTCTCATCCAGCATTCTTGGTTGCAACTTTTGGATTATTATTCAAACCTGAAACATAAACACTCAAATTCCACGACAATTTCGATCTATTCAATTCCAATAAAGCAACTCATTTCGATTCATCTTCATCATGCAAAAATTTCAACAACTTCTACTATACATCTGATCTCAAAATTTAAGCACCAAAACAAGATAAAAATTCCTCAAACTTCCAATCATGTCCAGACCAATTTAAAATCAAATCAAGCGAAGATCACTACTTTTTGGTCTCTGCGGTGAAGTTTAGGTGCAGATCTCTCCTTTTTTACCTGATCTTCATTATCACAATAAAACTAAAAATATATTTACACGCTCTTCAATCAATAATAGGTAAATCACTATAAGCTATTAGAAATTTAAACACGTAAATTTTAAATATATGAAAATTAAAAACAGCGAGGTGTGGATTGCCTTCTGAAAATTTTGCTCCATTTTTTTAGTCTTTAATTGGACTTTCTGCTTGCCATTGTTACTGTTTCTTCAATTTCCATGTTCAAAACTAAGGGTTACTACATAATTGCTTTTCTCCCAGGTAGTGCTTTAATCTCGACCATTAATCTTGAACTCCTCATGATTCTTTGGTTCTAGGTAATCAACGCCCCCAGCTTGTGCTTGATACCATTGTAAATGGTCCACTCCATTTAGTTTGACTTTCTGGAAGAGTAGTCTGGAGTTGAATAACAAGACCTGATCTCACCGCGTAGTTACCTCCCTCGAAGTGCATTGATCATGCCGTTTTTGTTTTATCCTTGTAAATTCTGGCACTATCATAGGCTTCATTCCTCAACTCTTCCAATTCATTTAGCTGGAGTAGCCTATCTTCCTTACAGCTTTAAAGTCGAAATTAAGCTTCTTGATGGCCCACATAGCTTTGTATTCTAGCTCGAAGGTAGGTGTGAGGAGTTTCGAGACAAGTCGTATGGGGACATTCGATGGGAGTTTTAAAGGCGGGTTCGTGCCAGAGTGCATCATCAACTGGCGACCAATCTTTTACTGGCTGGAACTCACGGTCTTTTCGAGAATTCTCTTTATCTCCTGTTGAAATTTGACGCCCGTTTGTTTGAGGATGATAAGCTGACTCATAATGTATTTTGATACCATATACGCTCATGAGTTTGTCAAACACCTTATTTCTCAAAATGGCTCCCTCCGTCGCTAATTATAGTTAAGATTGTCCCAAAATCTGTGAAGAATATTTCTTTGTAAAAAATCCTAAACTGTATTGGTATCATTCCTTGAATTATTTCTTTGTGTAACCGTTTTGATACATAATCCATTTAGGGTATGTATATATTTCCAAATGAAAGCTGGGAAAAGGGGCCCCATAAAATCCATTCCCATTACATGAACAATTGCACCACGGAAGGATACCTTGCGCGGGGCATCTCATGCCTTTCATGATATTTCCATTCTTTGGCATTGATCGCATAACTTCACCCATTCAAAGCAGTCCTTAAAATAGTAGGCGGTAAAATCACGGCCCGGAGAATTTTCTAGGTTGTTTTATCTCCTACACATTGTCCTCCATATGGTGATGCATGACATTCTTGTAAATCTTACTTACTCACCTTAAACACATCTCCTTATGTCGGATCAACTCCTTTTTAAACAATAATGGGTCATCTAGATGTAGTACTTCTTTATGGAGTCCTTAGCTTCTTTCTGCGGTAGTAGCTGAATTTTGGTTGGCATAATTCCTAAAACTAAGAAGTTCACAATATCAGCATACCGGGGTGATTGGGTGATATTGGAATAACTACTCGCTATGGAAAATTTTTACGCTGTTCTCTTTCTTCCTCTTATCTGGTGGGTTTCTCTACTCTTGACAAGTGATCGGTATCATTGTCACTACCCTTCTTGTCTTTTATTTCACAAATCAAATTCACAATAATAATACCCACCTGATGAAATCTTGGCTTTGCTGCTTCTTTCTTTGCCATTAGATACTTAATTCTTTGCGTGATCGGTGTGTATAATAACATGGGACCCCAAAAATGTATGGCTAAATTTTCACATGCAAATACTGTGCCGGCGCTCCTTTATTGGTAGATAATTTTCTTGAGCACATTAAAGGTTTTGCTAGCATAGTAGATAGCCTTAGACACTTTTTCATCTTTACGTCCTATCTGACTCCATTTCAAAATCAACGGCATCACCGTGATTTCAAATTCTGCATTCCAATCTGGTTTTTCCATGATGGGAACTTCAACTAATCTGGTTGATTTCTTAAAAAGCATGGTAGGATTCATCGAAATAGAACTTGGTATCTTTTTCGGTAATCTGCATAGTGGTCTAGCAATTTTGAGAATCTCACGATAAATCTTCTATAAAATCCGATGTCCTAAGAAACTTCTAATTCCTTGGTTGTATTAGGTGGCATGAGATTTCTTATAGTGAAACTTTTGCACGGTCTACCTCAGGAAACCTGCTCTGAAATCATGTGCCCAGACAATTCATGCAGCAACCACCATTGGCATTTTCCTAGTCAGGCTAGATTCTTGTCTTTGCACCTTTGAAGTCGCATCCCCGGAGTTATGCGAGGCACTGTTCAAAGCGGATCCATACCTGCTGTAAATCATCCATGAAGATCTCCATAACTTCTTTAGATCGGAAAATATAGACATCATGCATCTTTGGAAGGTACCGGGAGCATTACCTGAAACCAAATGGCATTCTCCTAAAAGCAAAGTACCAAATGGGCATGTAAAGTAGTTTTCTCTTTGATCTTGGTCTGATAGCAATTTAGTTATATCGGAGTATCCCATCGAAAACAAAAATGAGGGTGTCTGCCCGACTTCATCCGACATCTAATCTATGAAAAGCCAGGGGAAAATGATCCTTTATGGTTGCAGTATTCAATTTTATGTAGTCAATACACACCTCCATCACATCATAGTTCTTGTAGGAATCGGTTCATTAACTTTCATTTCGATCACGGTGAATCACTTTCTTGGGAACCACATGCATGAGCTTACCAAAACTATCGATATAACATATATAAAACCTGCATTTAACCATTTGAACTTCTTTTTGACAACTTCTTTCATCGGGTTGGCCTCCTTTGATGCTTAATAGAAGTTTTGCATTATCATCCGGCCAATATTTTGTGCATGCAGTAGTGTGCCCTTCGGATCTTCAAATTGACCATGCAATTGCTTCCTTGTATTTTCGAGTACGGCAACTACGTTCTTGGCCGACCAATGCGGTGATATGATAAGCTAGTTTCTCTTTTACGGTTCCTAAAAACTCATATTTGAATGGCGGCGGTGCTCCAATGTTAGCCGCTACGCACTAGTTTTCTTGCTCATGAGTTTGTTGTTTTAATTTGCCTTCACCTTGACTGTTTTCATTTATACTTGAGACTGTTTCCTTGTTAAACAAGTTTGAAGCGTTACTTCACAATCAAGACTCTCAAGATGCGAAATTCATCTCAATTTCATTGATAGAGTGTTGAAGGATACAATCAGAATTCAATTCAACATTGAGAAGTCTATTGTTTCCTACATCCATACAACTGTCTGCATCTACATTAGGATGTTCCAGACTTCTATTAATATTAAAATGCCTTTGCTTCATTTCAACCACGGGTGTCAGTTCACCTTTACGCCCGCATCTGCTCGAGCCTTTCAGTTTAGCACAAGAAGGTCTTCCGGCCAACGAAAGGAACTTGGGTATCTTATCCATCTTGCATGAAAACAAAATCCCTTTGGGAAGATGGTTCCCAACCCAACCCACAGCAAAGTACATCTTCAGAATGCTTTACGGTTGTGCCATTGATCTGTCGGCCATCTGATGTAATTGTTGTTAGGGGTAAGTTCCCCACTAATTGAATCTCTGCTGGCTTGATAGAGGCATCAAATTTATACTAGCGCGAATCACATAAAGCTTTCTTGAATTCATATTTCATATGGAGCAGGGGAATGAATTGAAACTACCGGGGTCTTTCATCTTTCTTTGGGAGCTTTTCTTCGGATAATGGCCTTTGAGTAGCGATCGAGTTCACTATTCCCTCCTCCAGCTATTTTCCTTTTCAACCTTAATATCTCGCCCGAGAGAATTTTGCATAAAGAGGCATTTGACTGATTACCTCTGCAAATGGGATATTTATTTCTATCTTCTTGAAAATATCCAAGAATTTAGAAAATTACTCTTGTCTTCTTGACTTCTAAAGTCTCTGTGGAAATGGCACTGAAGGTGTATAAGCTGGTGCTCCTTCCTTCTTTTTCTAGTCATCGCCCCATTTGATTGTTCAATCTGGTTGTTCTTTCTCTCCTTCTTTGATCTCTTCTTTTTCCTCAGTCTCTTCTTTCCTTTCTTTCCATACCATTCTTGCTCAAATCCTTCCCTTCTTCGCGGGTATATGCGGAGTCTTTGGAGTTCTTAGTGTCGGTAGGGAATGTACCCTTGCTGCGATTTGGCATATTCAAGGCCGGTTGCCTACTTGTGTCTCAAATTACTTTCAGCACTAGCATTCTTCTGGCTGTTGATGTCGGACAAACTTCAAGTCGGATAGTTTCTGTTTCGTAGGTGTAATAGCCTCTTTGTTGTCCCCCAGTGGGCTGTTTTGTTGAATGGTTGAGTCCTCCATGATTCACGATATTCATTTCTGCTTTCACCTCACTTCTTTGCTTCTTCTTGGAACCTTGGTAGGCGCTAATATCTTCTTGAGGATTACGTCCATGCCTTGGAGCCTTGTAATGCCCCTCCACCATATGAAAATTCTCATGGTTCCTCGGTGTTGGATTGTAGTGTGTGGGCGAGGTTAAGTTTGGCAAATGATAACTTCTTGGCTCGTTCACGTGTAACTCCTCGGCGTCATAGAATCTTCTTACGGTGGCTCACACTTCTTCTCATAAGTTCTCTTTCCCTTTGCTCTATTTCATGAAGCGTGTGCATCTTTCTCTCTTGTTTGTCCATCATGCATTATGGCATCAGCTTTGCCTCCATGTTGTCATCTTTCTCAGCTCCATGACCCCTTTCTGCTATTTCCTCTTGAAAACTTCGGATGGAGCTTTCATATTGCATTTTCGGGTCTTCTGTCGGATCTCGCCCCTCTTGACACTTTTACATTTGAATGCTCCACAGCATGAAGCATCGATAATACCCTTAGATGTATCATTTAAACCATGATATACTATGTCCATCTGGGTCTTCAAATTTATATCACCATCACATCGGAGCATCTCTTGACAACCTTTTGAATCTTTCCCGAAGCTACATATAGGCTCTCATCTTCCCTTGTTGGAATACTATTATCTCTCTTCTTCTCGGAAGTGAGAGATGGGAAAAAGAATCTGCCCACAGTGAAGCTTCTACCGACTCTTCAGTATCAGCAGAACCATATGGTAATGATTCATACCATGTCAGTGTATATCTCTCAAAGAAATGGAAGAGATGCAACTTTATCACCTACGGTCTCACACCATTAAACTTCTTTGTATTTGCCATCTGAGAAATCTTCCGGGTGCTCATTTGGAGTCTTAGGTGGGATGACCGGTAAGCGATATTCTTTGAACCATTGTATGTCAGGCTGGCTTTAGTTCAAAATTATTTGCATCTACGATGATTTGTGCGATTGAAATATAACTCTGAATAATAGGCCTCGAAATCCTCCATTGTGTTGTTAGTAATGGAGCATACAGTTCGTATCCTCTGTTCCTGTGCAGTCGTGTCTCATCTGCCATAGCTGCGTTTTCTGCTCTTTTTGTCTTTCTTAAGCTCTTGAGTGTTCTCTCCAATTTAGTATCTGTTTGGAATCGGTCGAATCACATTTCCTATGCATTAAAGAGTCATCCACGAAATCAAAACACTCAGTTAATAAGGTGATTCGTGCCGCACGATTGGGTGGCGGAATCAACAAAATTTGTTTTCTATGTTCGCTCTTCTTTGCGGTAGTCAAACTCTTGCCCGGTATAGCGATCCCAGGGTCGAACACGGGGATGGATTTTCATCCCACGAATGATTTGCATTAGTGTTTGAAAATTGGTAAGGCTTTAGTTTGGATTTGTGGATTTGGTTCAAAACAGTGGGGGTTGTTTGTTTACTGACTAATTGTAATGGCTTAAAGTTAAGTGTGAAATGGTAACCTTGAAGGTTTAGGTCACTAGCTTGATAACATGGGGCTAACAAGTGTCCTCGGGTTATATCCTCGCATTAGGGCAAATGACCTATAGTCAAAGTCAAAACCGGATCTTTGTTTGTATAAAGTTCAACCCTAGAACCACTCTTATTTGGAGTCAGGCAAGTGCTTAAGCATTCAAAGTCCCGTTCGGTTTGAAACCACAATCATTGACCTCGTTTAGGTGGCTCGTAAATGGCATCTAAAGGATATCAGTGCATCTGGCATTAAGCATGCAGACCTAAAGCATGGCAGAGTATTGACGAAAGACGACATTAAATGGCATTAAACCCTGGTTTGCGGAAGGTATGGAACCATAAATGCAATACACCAATGTATCATTTAAAACAAAGAGGACAACTGCGGTAGCCCCGAAACAAGCCTGCGACCCTCCTCTTCAAGTCTATGAGAGCAGCGAAAGCATCCCTTGGTTGTCATCCTCGAGGGGTGTTTGGCGACCCTAGAAAAATGAGAAAGAGGAGAGAGGAATGAAATGAAACCACAAAATGAAAATCTGAATTTTATAGAATGAAAAATTCTTTGCAAAAATTGCTTAGGAATTCTGAATTATAAGTTTATATAGTCCACCCAAAGTGTGAAAATAAAAGAATGCCTAAAATATTGGCTTACAAAAGGAACAGGTGGTAATACACCAAAGCGCGGTTGTTTGGCATTAAATACACAAAATCCGCAGGCGACCATTTTATTTATGGAAGGCGATTTGGCTAGCGTAAGCGAAATTTAGCTAACTAGCGAAATTGGCTAACTGGCGAGAATTCTCTGAAGATAGAGAAATTGAGAATTTAAGCTATCTCTGGTGAATTTAAGCTAGCTAATGGAAATTTCGCTAACTACCGAAAAATATGAATCGCGAAATTGATTAATTTCGCCCAAACACAGGTAATTTTAAGCTGAATAAGCGAAATTTAAGCTAGCAGCGAAATTTCCCAATTTAGCTAGGATTGCGAAATTTTCGCTATGATTAACGAAATTTACCGCAATCCTTGAAATTTTTCGCGACCACCAGCGAAAATTCACGCTACGATCCAGCTCTGCATCCCGATCCTCGCGCACTTGTATCGGTTGCCTTCAATTTACCACACTGAATTTTGGTATTTGTGGCGAAAAATACCATGATTCTGAAGCTGTCGGTACATATCTTTACGTGAAACTTAAACACAGTGGTGAGGGTACACAAAGATGTTGCAAAATCACGAAAACAAGCTCGAAATGGCATCGATGGAACTAAGTGGACACATCAGTGGCTTAGGTGATATGATTAGTGCGCAAAAAGCACTCAAAACCTATCTTGGATAGTGCTCAAAATAGCACTTTTTGGGCACTAATCAATAGGATTAGTCTAACTAAACAAAATATTTTCAACATGGCTTGTTAAAGATTAGTGGCTGATGTAGCCACTGCTTGCAAAACTATTTTTGTTATTTTCTTAAAAGGTCCAAATTAGTATTTCCTTCTTTTGTCAGAATATTGATCTATTTAATTCTTTCAATCCCCGACAACGACGCCATAAAAACTTGTTTGCCTTTTTCTATATAGACTAAAACCCCTCAAATTAACATAGCTAAAGGCCACACTTCTCTTGGCATCGTATTTACTTTGGATAAATGTGTTGGATAAAATATTTTCTCTTAATATTCTGATTTAAATGTAAAGGGTTCAATCTATGACCTTTGCAAATTCTGCAGTCATACAAGTAGTAAATACGAATGGTCAGGTATCATTCCCCGCAGAGAATGATAGCGAATTCTGAATCAACTGCAAACTACTAAAATTCCATACTATTTGGACTCAGAAACTCCACAGTGAAGGTTTTATCTGCAACTACAAATTAAAAATCCTATACTATTGAATATGCCAAACTAGCTAAACAAAAAGTAAATGAATGAAAATAAATTGTATACAAATGAATGGATTGAATAGTTTCACATGAGAAGCAGCCCCATCAATAATTACAATGGAGCAGTGATTCGGCCTGTTATTGCTCACGTTCTGTGTGGATCTGTTTTGTCAAGATTTCCTAATTATTGGAGTGGATCTCTCCCATATTAAGCTGATTGGATATCCTTGATTCTCGAAGACAAGATCAAACCGGCTACGTATTCCAAACTCTCTTGCAGATGCGGTTATTTTTCTTTCTCGATACCCTTCCATTTCTGATGACAATGAACTTTTGCTTTACCTTCTCAGGATTTTCGCAAAGTTTCTACTACTTAATTGGTGACTCAACCTCCCGAATCTATGGGTTTATCCTTTCACTTGATTAGATCTAAGCTAACAGGATTGGAACTTTATAGATTAAGGTAGACTCTACGATTATTTATATTATTAAATACCCCTCAACTTTCAATTATGGCGAATAGAGTTTATCAAAATGAACTCCCGAGCTCGGCCGATTCGCCCTTTGATGGTGAACATACGAAAGAATGCTCTCGACTCTCGAATCTCGAGTCTCGTGTCCGCAGCGAGGCATCACAGATATCGGTAAAATCACGTTCCCTTAAGCGGTATTCAGGTACTACACCGTGGAACTTATCCATTTAAAGCGACAGATTAAGTAAGCAGAACCCCGAATTAATTCTCCATTATTGTGCGAAGCGTAATAAATGTAAATCAAATCCAGCGAGCTACGTTACGGTCTTGCATTGCGAATTAAGAAATGGGCCTTGATCCTGCATATGACCTTTGTAATTGCAATAAAATTGAGAAAATATGAATTCCAGAAATTCGTCTAGATTTCATAAATTTTCAGGCAGTAATACTTAAGAAAAATAATAGAACTAAAGATCTAGCTCTACTCGTCTGCACTTGCGTTCACGATTCAAAAACCGAAAATAAAAAAATAAAATAAAAATAAAATCTACTCCTAAAATATACCGCTGGTTCCTCTTCTTCTCCCTTTTGCGGGTAGTGAGACGGGAGAAAACTACTTTACTCTCCCTACGATATCTATTTATGCTATGAAAAGAATGGTAGATCCCGAAATGCTCGGTGAAATCGAAAGAAAAAAAAAGCCCGGCTCAGCTGTCTATGTCGCGACACGAAGTTGATGTCGCGACATGGACTTTCAGTGATTGCTCGTGACCCGGTGTCGCGACTTCTTTCTTTAAGTTGCAACCAGTTTGTCTTGCAAATGCCTTTGATTAGTGGTCGCGACATCGTTTGTGGTCGCGACCTCTTTTGCTCATCATTCCTTCAGTGTTGATGTCGCGACCTCAGTTATATGTCGCGACATAATTGTCTTTCTATTCTTCGACGAGGTTGCGACATCGGAGTTTAGGTGCGACCACTTTCTTGTTTTGTATGATGACTTCATGTGATGACTTTGATTCCTTAGTCATGATCGTGTTGGTGGTCTTCTTGCTTTCATATCTTTCAATTTTTATGTCGAACCTCATGGTGATATTCTGACATCATTCTTTTCATTTTCTTTCTTACGGTTGCAACCTCGATTCTATTGCAACCCATTTCCTCCCCTTCCACCTATTTTCCAGGTCGCGACCTCAGTTACATGTACGACATCAATTTCTTATCTTTCGGCTTTTCTTGGTCGCGACCTTAATGAGTGATCGAATCATTTGATCCTTGACTTGTGAAGAAGATACATGGCTAGGTTCTGGCAAGTGCTTCTATTTGGCTACGAGTTGCGTACTCCTTCGGAAACTCTATCTTTGGTTACTTTAAATCTTCCTGTTTGTATGTCGCGACATCGAATGATGTCGCGACCTAGCAACGAACCTTTTATTTAAAGCCGTTGCAACCCCTTTCTTTTGCAAAAACCTCTCTGGTGGCTTCATAGACGGATCCTTGTCGCGACCTCAGAGTGGTGTCGCGACATCATTTCTTTTCAGTTGGTGTCGCGACATCAAGATGATGTCGCGACATGAATTTCTTCCCTTGATTATTTCCTTTGAGTCGACCACGTTTTTTCTTCATCTTAACTTCCCCTCTGATCACGGCTTCACTTGCTAAAGTTCTCTATTTCTTCTTCAAGCTGAATTTGTTGATGTAAATGACTTGGAATTTCTTGGCTGCTTGAGCATTCTGTGCGCGACTTAACTTTTCGGTTAATGACCTCAATTCTGCTGCGAGCTTATTTAATTTTCTTTAAGATTTGAGTTTACATTGTATTTTTACCAGCGTATTTTCCTGCAAAATGAAATTTGAGTTAATTATCCACTTTTCTGCAATTAAATCACATTTATCTCATAACATACTCATAAAAATGAATTAAAAATCTAATGAGTTTTTTGACTCATCAACTGTACTCGCCCATTGGCAAGGTGAGAAGGGCCAAAAGCCCTTCCCCACCTGGTATACGGCGTGGCTTTGCGCCACAGCCCGAGCACTACGTCGCAGCGAGCAATGCTACACCCGGCGTAGCGCATTCCACATGAGCCATTTTTCAGTTTTGTTTCAGACACTTCATATTCGTGTACCGATAGTTTAAGGACCCTAATAAATGATTAATAAGGGTTCAAATAAGGATGAAACTAAGTGAAAAACGTACCCATACCTCGTTAATAGGGTTAAGTGTGATTAGTGCTAGTTCACTAAATGTAATGTGTGTGATTTGCTAGGGCCGGTGAGGATCACCTAACCTAGGACCGAGATTGACGGCAAGGTAAAAAGAAAGAGATAGATTGGTTTGTTCTATCTTCTCCTATTCTCATTTCAATATTTGAAATGTTTGTTCTAAATGTATAAGAAAAGCATATTAATTTGTTTTAAGTGATTTTCAAGATCTTCACTATTTGAACTTCAGTTTTCAAGAATGTAGACTACCTAACTAAATTGAACTTCACATTGTTTTTCGAACTTTTCTTTCATTTAAAGAATGACCTATTCTAAGACAATTAGAAGTTTCACTGAGATTAAGGGAACACTAGGAACGAAATCAGTGATTTGACTATTAGTTTGCAACATGTTCATAAACAAATTGGTGTAGAGCTTAAATTTGGAATTGTCTAAGGATATGTTAATATAGTCTTGAAATGCCTTCAACCACTATACATTTCACCATTTAGAACACCATGTTCCTAAACCAGGATAGCCTGTGTCTAAATTACTACTTTTAGGAATTGATTTCCTTAAAGACTTTGATGAGTTTTCTAAACTAGTACTAATCATCAAATTCTTAGGACTTAAACTAACTTGTCCCTATAGACAGGGCAATTCAAGCTTTCTCTATCATGATTAGTCCATCACTCTACAAATTAACAAATAAATCCTTTTCCATTGACAAAAACGAGATATTTTGATTAAAATGAGACAACTCTCAACATATTAATTTCATGATCTAAGGGATCACTCTTCTTAGCCTCAGAAACACACCTCAGCTATCACTTGAAGGGATTCGGATATCAGGTATCATAATAGAATCCTTTAGTTTGGATCAATGAATTAATATATCAAGGAAAGACAATAAGTAATTCAACTAATTATGTAAGTCCAATGCTCAGACCCTGTTTTACAATTGATTCAAGAACAAAAAGAATGTTTATGGGTTGAATCCTGTATTTGTCCAAAGGCATGCTATTATAGTCTTGAAATACCTTCAACAACTATACATTTCACCATTTAAAACACCACGCTCCCAAACTAGGACAACATGTGTCTAAATAGCTACTTTTATGTATTGAATCCCTTTAATATTTGGAAACCTTTCCTAGACCAATACAAATCATTCCTTTCTTAGGACTTAAGTCAACTTATCCCCATAGACAGGGCAATATGAGTCTTCTCCAATGTAATCATTATCTCAATCTGCACTTTGATCAGAATAATCACTTCCAAAAACAGAAGCACAAAGATTCTACCAAATTGAGATGAAACCTTCAAATGTTAAATTGATTATTCACCAGGTTGTCCTCATGCCTTTAGAACACACTTCTGTTGTCACCTATAAGGGAACCTTGAAAACAAAGGTTAGGATAGCACCTGTGATTTATCAAAGTGATACTTGGAGTATATTAGTTCTAAGAATATCAATTTAACTTACCCTTCAGATACTGCTCCTTGATCTTAGGAAAAACCCTTCTGCTGTCTCTAAAAGGTATCCTTGAAAAATAGCTTAGAAAAACTCTTGTGGGTATACTAAACTGATACTTAGAACAATGCATTTCTAATACAATACCAATTAGATAAATTCAGTCTTCAAACCCACAACTAAAATTAATATACTACAAACATAGTAATCAAATCACCAATCCTTTCTTAGAGGGAGCTTAGTCTTCCATAACTGGATCACACATAACAATGACTAGTTGTTTAAACAAATTCATAGAAAATATAATCAAGAAATTGAAGAAAAATACTTTCATCAATATTTCTAGCCTTTCTTCAAGTTAGACAGTAATGGAGCCTGATATTCAAAGATTGAAGCTCAAAATCTCAACTCATATCAACTGCTTTAATCAAAAAATGAAAATTAAAGAAAGAAAATAAAAATGAGAAGAAAAATATGTACAAAAGCTCTCTCCTAACTTTCTATGCCTCCTCTTCTTTCTTTCTATGTTGTCATCTCTTCATTTTTCCTCTTTTCCAATTTTTTCTCGTATGCCCTATCCCTTTCTATTTATAGTCCAATAAATGTTGGGTTGGAATACTAGGTAGATTTCGTGGACTTCAATGCAAGCCCACTAAATGAGTTGTCGCGACATTATAGCATCCACATTTGTCTTCAGACTTTGTTGTGGAATTGTCGCTACATCTGTTGTTGTCTTCCAAAGTTACCTTGAAATATCTGTCATGACAAGAGTAACTTTGTCGCAACAATTACTTCTTATCTTTTATCTTCTAGATTTGTCTTGATAATTTCCTCTTTGATGTTCAACTATTGATCTCTGATAAATTTTCGTCACATAAATAAATTTGTGGCGACAACTTTCAGTTGTCTTCTAGGGACTCTTCTCAATATTTATCGCGACAACATTTGAAATGTCACAACAATTCTTCTTCCATTTGCCTTTTGTTTTGTCGCGACAATTGTTGAAATGTTGCGACAAATTCCTTCCTACCTTAGTCTTTTAATCTGCTTTTCTTGCTTGTTTTTGCTTCTTTTGTTCCTAATTCTTGAAAAGCAATAAATTTGGTGAAGATTCCATAATTTCTCATTAAAATAAGCCCTAAGACCTTAATTATGCATGAAAAATGGTCTTAAATCTAGATGAGTTTCGCACTCATCAGAAGACATATTTGCACAAGAACTTATTCAATTCTTACGCTCTTCTATCCAACCCTTCGATTCCAATCCTTTTGCAATCTTCCAACCACAATCACTTTCCTTAGGGATAACCTAGTTTCCAAAGAACAATTACTTAGGCACTCTGACAAACACCTTATGGGTAGGGTAGTTGTAGAAATTGCTCACTTTCAAATCAAATTCTCTAAGGTCTCCCAATACACTCCATAATACCCCACATGCAATCTTTGAACAACTAAACACCTCAATCTTCCTTGATTCTTACCTAAATCACCAAATTCTCAACTTGTACTTGTATGAAGGCCTAGGTCAAGAATCTAACTTGAACTTCAACTTTGAAGGGCACGTAAGGTTTAGGTGAATGGGGCTCACTTGAATTAGTAGGAACAAAGCTATGGTTGAAAGAGAATTTGCACTTTTAGCTATAGGTTAGGGTTTCGGTAAGGAGATATAGCTCAAATTGTAAAAGGTGCACAAGTAAATGATGAGTCATGTTACATTTTTTTCTTTAAGACAAAGTCACGTTGTGACGTCTTATTCTCACATCGCGGTGCGACAGAGAGTTCCTTGCACAACCTTGGGCAATGTCGCGACATGAAGAGGCCACATTGTGACGTCATGACATAGGGATTTGTTGGACTAAGGTCAACGTCGCGACATGTGATGCTCACATCATGACATGACAAAAAGGTCTTTATGTGCACAACTATTGATGTTGCGACGTGAGATGTTCATGTCGCGACGTGACATAGAGTTCCTTTAAGCATATGTCTTCACTTCGAGACATGCGGGTTCACATCACGACGTGACAGAGAGTTCATTGTTTTACCCAGGGTTGGAAATTTCGGTAATATCGGTCGATATATCACCGATACTTCGGATATCGGTGAAGTTTGACACAATATCCTCCACCGATAGTCGGTTAGAAGAAATGTCAAGCAGCTATCATTAATTTCACCAATATTTCAGTGATTTATCGATTTTTTACCGATATTTCGGGATATTTCCCGATTTTTCAATGAAACCTTAAAATATTTTAAAGGATATGCTTAGCCGTTTTGAACCCTGGCCAAAAGCAGGGTATTGAAATTGCATCTCCACTAGTCCAACTTGCTTGGTTATTATATATGTTGCAAATATTATTAATATTCTCTTTAACAATTTATGAATATTTTTCATTTTACATTATTTTCACATTTTAAATTTAACATTATCACTTCTTTTTTTCATCTTAGTCCTTTCACATTTTCAAAAAAAATTTAAAAAATAATAAATTTATAACTTTTAAATTAAAATAAAATTTTAATTATAAATTAATATTTGATATCAAAATATCCTCATTACAACTATTAAATTTCATAAATTAACATTTATATAAAATATTTTGTACAAATGATAAAAATAATTTATTTCTTATTTTAATTGTGATAAAATAAGTTTTGACAAAAGTAATTAAAGTAAATAAAATTAAATTAATTTTATTTGTTAATTAATAAATATAAATGATAGGGTTTGGAAAATAGGCGCACAGGCCCACTCGCCAGACCCAAGGGAGAGACGGAGGCCCGATCCGTTGAGCAAGCCCGCTTGAGTATTCAGATTGCTTGACTACGGCCCAGGTTGAGATTGAATTCGACTAGAGGATAGCTTTGCGGCCCGCATGATCATGAGCAAACCAAGAGTGAGCCAGGAGCAATTATGGGAAGACTCCCATAGGTACAGAGAATAGAATAACCCCTAACCATATACTATCCTACCGATTCAACTAAATCTTGCCAATAAGGAAGGGAAAATAATAACAGATCATCGCCAGTTGGATTCCCCCCCAATAAGGAAGGAGGATTATCTCAAGCAAACAACTCCTTCTATATCGTATGCTAGAATCCGTCTAGGACTAAAATAAAATATCTCATCAATGGGAAGGACTCCTAATTACCATCAATGGCTGAACATCTACTATAAATATAAGACCACCATCGGTGAAAGACGTAAATTCCTACTTGCATACACTCGCCTCATGACCTCTCTTTTCTCTGGCTTGACTTAGGCATCGGAGGCGACCACGGGGCACAGCCCTCGCCGACCCCAACTCTTCTTTGCTTGCGGAGGGAGGATACGTCCGGGCCCGCGGACGACAGCGTGCAGCGATCACGCCCACACAATCAGGGCCTTTTGCATCGACCCTCAAGCGATCCGGGTCGACCAGACCCCACGCTCCCGGTTGAAAAAAGCATCATCGGTGAACTGGCTTGATTCGCTTTATAAATATAGCGATTTTACCGATTGCGATGGTATCAACAAGGAACACAAGTAGGAGTAGCCCGATCCGCCGAGGATCACGAGATCCACCGAGCAATGCGAGATAGCGAGACCTCTGGGGCGGTGGAAGCAATGCAAGCGATACAAGCGAAGTGGAAGCGGTCGTCGTCGATCGGCGCTGATGAAGAATTGGGCTTACCCGGCCGATTTACAACATCCACGGAATCTGACGGGCCCGGAAGGCCGAAGCCTTCCTCCCTCGGAGCAACCGGTCGCGACATTCCCGAAGCGTCGAAATAGAAGCGAGTCGGCCGGTTCGAGGGCGCGGAACCCCCGGTGGCCCCTGCGGAGGAGAGAAAACAAGCGTGCTCGGCGGTCGCGAGCGAGTGTTACATCACCCTCGGCCCGGGAGCGGGGCGGTCATGGGAGCGAGGTTCGGGGAGTCTTCAACGGGAGCTTGACGTGTAAAGGAGGTGGTTGGGATGGCGCCCGGACACTATGGATACCTTAGTGCAACAAAGCGAATCACCCTTCCCACTTAGTCGGGTGTTCGTTATCCGCTCCCGGCCAAATTGAGAATGCCACAATTAGGCTTTCGATGGAGCCAAAGATCCCGTCGACCATCTCAATACTTACAAGAATCAAATGGAGTTGCATGGTATCAAGACCTTGTACGGTGCAGGGCTTTCGCCACTACACTAAAAGGCCCAGCCTTAGCCTGGTTTAATAGAATCCCCCCTTCATCTATCTCTTCATTCAGAGAACTATCTATTGCATTCGTCTCCCACTTCATCGGAGCCAGGACGTACAGGAAGCCGAGTTACCATCTGTTGACCGTCAAGCAGGGCTCGGGAAAGCAGAGTGTACGTGCAAGATTCAGCGCGAGTCCCCGAAGATAGGCGTGCAGATGAAAAATTAGGTCATCCACGGCATTTATTGTAGGGTTAAGTGATCAAGGTCTGATGTTTCATCTCGAAGAACCCACAAGCAAGCATGGTAGAATTGCTCGCCAAAGCGGAGAAATATATATTGTGAGGAAAGCCCTCATATCCAAGAAGGAGAGCTCTTGCAGTAAGAAATACGACGAGATAGCAGCCGAGGCGAAGCCTAAAAACGAAGGCGAGGACAAATCCCCACGAAAGAGATGAAGCGATCCCCGAGGAGAGTCTCGAGAGACCGTCTAGGCCCACCACAATCTGAAAGACGACGACGTTACTCGCCTCAGCGCTTCACTCCCCTAACGGCCTGCGGTGTCGCGAGGTCCTACAGTGCAAGCGGCGGTTCTAAGATGGCGACTGAGATGAAATCAGATCCATGAGGACAACACCAGAAATATTGCGAGTTCCATAGGGCTATGGGCATCGTCGTTCCAATTGTATTCAACTAAAGAGAGAAATAAATACTTAATACAACGCGGATAACTCCGTGTTTCATATCCTCCGAGAATGACCCGAATCAAGCCCGGAATCGGTCCCAGTCGGGCCCGGAATCGAACCGAGGCTCGACTCAACAGCGACCACCTCGGTAGAAAAGCGGCTGACTCGGCGCAGTAACCCTTGGAAATCCACGTGATCTCGGGGGGATTCGAAGGAGGAGGAGAATCTAGTTCGGCTCGGAAGGCCCACCTGCGTAGCATCAGACCAGCAGAAACGGAGGAAATACAAGCGATAGCAAGCGGCGCGACTGAGCACTACCATCACATTCTCGACTCGGAACTGGAGAGGATGCGGCACCCCATGACGGCCGTTGGTAGTCCGCGCGATTGTGGCCAACACAACGGTTCATCGGGTTTTGATTGATAATGGGAGTTCAGCTGACATCATCTTCGCGGTAGCCTTTGACAAAATGGGCATTGGGAGAGAAAAGCTAGAACCCGTCAACACACATCTGCGGGGTTTTCGGGAGAGAAGGTTTTACCGTTGGGCTCGATTCAACTGGTGCTCACCCTGGGCGAGCCCCCTTGCCAGACGACGACCACAGCAAGGTTCTTTATCGTAGACGCCCCGTCAGCTTATAACATGTTGCTAGGCAGACCCTCTCTCAGTGCCATAAAATCCATCCCCTCAACATATCACGTGATAATCAAATTCCCAACCACATGGGTGGGGATGAATTAGAAGATCAGCTGGTGGCCCGGGAATGCTACACAGCCTCCATGAAACCAAGAGCGTCGACCGCGTGAGTGTGGCGAGCTTGACATCTTAGCGGCGAGTGCTCGCGACCCGAGCCCTCGGAGGAACTGAGCCCGGTGTCACTGGTGATGACCCGGAACATCCGCTACATCGGCTCCAAAGCGGCGGAAGACCTCAAAGTCTCCTCGCCAGTTTTTAAGGCGGAATAGAGGCGTTTTTCGCATGGGACGGGCGGACATGGGAGAATCGACCCTACGGTAATCCTCGCCGTTGAACACCAATCCGTCCTTTAAACCCAGTCAAACAAAGCGCCCAGGAGCTTAGCAGCGAAAGGCGGCCATCAACGAGGAGATTGACAAGCTTCTCCAAGCAGGAGCGATTAGAGGTAGAATATCACAGTGGTTGGGTTGTGTTGTACTTTCGTCCAAGCAAATGGCAAGTGGTGACTGTATCGCTTCAGCGACGCCAAACAAAGCGTGCCCGAAGGACAGCTTCCCACTGCCAAGGATCGACCTCATTGTGGACGCCACCGCGGGCCACGAACTTCTCAGTTTTATGGATGCATTTTCCGGCTACAATCAGATCAGCATGGACCCAGACGACCAAGAAAAGACCTCTTTCGTCACAGCTCAGGGAACTTATTGTTATCGTGTGATGCCATTCGGACTCAAGAACGCAGGAGCGACCTACCAGAGGTTAGTAAACCGAATGTTCCAAGCCGGATAGAGCAAGCCCATGGAGGTATCGTAGGCGACATGTTGGTAAAATCCACCAGCGATCTCACATCGCTCATCTCTCGGGCGTTCGGATCTAAGGAATTACAACATGAAGGCGAACCCGGCCAAATGTGCCTTTAGTGTCCCGGTAGGAAGGCTGGGCTTCATAGTCAACCATGGAATTGAGGCAAATCGGACAAAATAAAGGCGGTACTGATATACCATCACCATCGGGGAATAAAGGAGAGTCCAGCGGGAAGGATCGCGGCTTTAAGTAGGTTTGTATCGAGCGAGTGAAGTATGACCCTTCTTCAAAGTCTGAAGAAGGCCTTCCAATGGGACGAAGTGTGAAGAAGCATTTACAACATTAAAAACATACCTGAGTTCTCCACCCATTCTAGTAAGTTCGATTGAAGAGACTCTCACTCTATACTTAGCGGAAGCATCGGACTTCTCAGCCGGCGCGGTCTTTCTCGTCGGATACCAAGGCGAGTGGCACCAGTTTCTTATTATGGCCGGGCTGCGAGAGGAGCGGAGGAGAGGTACCGAAGGATTATCACGACACTTTGGTAACCCACGGCTCGGAAACTCCATCCCTGACTCGGGCTCCTTCATAGAAGTCGATAGAATATCCGATGAAACAGTATTGCACAAACCGAGAAGCCTCGGAGGGTGATGAAGTGGGCCTGAGCTAACAAGTTCGACGCCAGGCCGCAAGCGGCATAAAAGGACAGGTCTAACGGAAGCCGTCATGGAATTCACTCCGACAGAACTTGCTCAGACCACTCACGAAAGGGCGACCTCCCAATTTGGAAACTCTCTATAGATGCAGCCTCAAATGCGCAAGGAAGCGGAGGAGGTCTAATTCTAACCTCACGGAAGGATGAACTATTAGATCACCCTTTTTCAGTTGGGTTCCATGCTTCCCGACAAACGAGCGAGAGTGAGGCGCGTAATAAGCGAGCCTCAACCTCGCCCATTCATTAGAAGTCGACCCATTAGGGTATACGGTGACTCGGTGGTGGTCGGTTGGACAAATAGAAGATACCTCTGAGGCCAAAAGTGAAGCATTGATTCTATACCTCAGGTCAGAGATCTATTAAAAGAAATTTGTGTTGGTTGAATTGACATGTCCCCCAGCCAGAGAATTCTGACGAGGGCCTTGTAGGCGAAGTTAGCCACGACCTCCCACGGGAAGACCTCAGCGGTCGGCCTTTATTGAATACTTAGCGGAACCCTCTGTGGTCGCATAGCATGTGGTCGCCGTGGGAGTCCGTCTGGCTGGATGGACCCGTTTGGAATTATATAATAGACGAGCCTACCAGACGACCAGAAAAACAGCCAAAATAAGGCGAGTCAGCTGGGTTCACTAATCATAAAGGAAGCCTCTACAAGCGAGGATTTTCACACCCTTTCTTAAATGCATTGCGGGAGAGGACACCAAGTATGTGCTGAGAGAGGTGCATGAGGGTATATGCGGGAATCATATCGGAGCCCGGGCATTAGCAGGAAAAGTCTTAAGGCAGGGATACTATTGGCCAACCATACTCGAGGATGCAGGCCGGCCTGGTTAAATGCTGGATCTACCGGGAGCACGCCAAGATCTCCGCCTCGTCGGAACCATAGCATCAATCACGAGTCCACGGCCTTTCCATGATGGGGTTTGGATATATTGGGACCCACACTTACGTGGTAAAGGACTGAGTGCAAATTCATGTCGTCGCGGTGGATTAAGCCACGAGTGGGCGGCAGGAGCCTCTAGCCACAATTACGGAGCAAAGATCGTATTTCGTGTGGCGGGCCATCATATGCGGGTTTGGCATCCCAGGCCAGGTCGAGACCGACGGACGGTTCGACAATGCTAAATTCCAGAGATTTTGTGCGAGCTCGGAATTAAAATTATTACCTAGGTCTGACACATCCGCAATAAAATGGATAGGCCGAAGTCTATTGGAACCCTTAAAGCGGCCTTGAAGACTAAGTTAAGACCTTAAAAATTGGTGAGAATACCTCCACGAGGGTACTATGGGCCTCTGGGGACAACACGAGTCATGACTTCGGGAAACCCACGTTAGCCTAGCCTTTGGCATTGAGGTAGTAGCCCCCGTGGAGGTCGGAATCAAGTCTCCCGAGGATCGGGGGTTGGCATCAGAGGGAGCATAATGGCAGGGCTACGTCTAAACTTAAACTCTTAGACGCCTTGACGGTTTCCAAGCGTGGGAGGAATATCAAAGGAAAGCAATGAGTGCCTGTAAAAAGTCTTGGGAGCTACATGTCGGATGACTTAGTCTTAAAGAAGCTCCTGCCAGCGAGGAAGAATCCGGCGCATGGAAAACTAGGCCCCAACTGGGAAGGTCCTTACATCATATCGGTCGTCGGGCCGAGCAATTATGAACTTCGAACGAGAAGAGGGGAAAAATCTTACGGCATACATGGAATGCGGAACACCTTAAACATTTTTACCAGTAAGCATCAGTTTGTAAAGTTAAATAATGCCTTATCGGATCTTATGTGTATAGTTGAGCGTTCATTGATTATTTAGTTGGGCCTCCAAATGGCTTATATATGTAAGATACGAGAAAAAGGCATAGAAAGAAGATATATAGACATAAAAGGAAAAGTTTCTCTTCTTTCAATTAGATTACATTCGTGGTATCCTTGATTACATCTTGAGAAGTATCCAGTACAAGCAGTTCCCTAAAAAAAAAAAAAACGAGATGGAAATAAATAGAAAAAGACCAGAAAGGTGGAAAAGAGGAGAAGAAGAAAAGGAGGGTGATAGGGAGAAAAGAAAGAGGACAAGGAGAAAGACAAAATGAAAAGGAAGAGAGGAGAGAAAAGAGGAAGAAGAAGAATAAAAACGAGAGGCAGCGCAAGAGATCGCCACCCTCTCCCGGGCGCATTCCTAGCACGAAGCTAGGGAATAACATGACCTCCTATAAAGGGAGACTAGGGAAAACATCCCACATGCGAAGAGCAGTGCGCATACCCCGTCTTCAAAAGAGATCTCGCGAAGGCGTCAGGCTTGACTCTTCATCTCACGCAGATTTAAGTGGCACATTAGAGAAAGCAAAAAATACAAAGAACAAGCCTCCCACCTTGTGAAATTGCTGTTGCCAGAAAGATCGGAGTATTGAAGTTCATGCGATCATTCCAAATTCTCCATAAATCCGCATTAAAGACGCTCGCCTCTTTCCAAGAATTGAAAATTAACTAGCAACACGAAGCGTTTCAGCATATCAAACTCTTCAACTAACCAAGGCCACAGCGCCCGGAGCCAAGCAACTCACTTTGACAAGCTCTCCCCATCAATCTGTGATGTGAGCTCTCTTCCCGGAGTTCACATAGTCGAGCTCAGAATAGTTCGTGCTGGACGAGTTCAACAATTCAAGACACGCCAAAATTTGGTCGCAGCCTTATTAATCCGCCTCCGCACGTGTCACCCATCGGAGGTCGCAAGAAATGCATTGACAAGCTCGCCCCAATCAACAGATAGACGCAGCTCCTCCCAGCTAGCTTCAAACTCATAACTCGCAAATGACGGAGCCACGCTTTCAATTTGACGAGCCCGCCTACTCGTGACAGTCACGCTTACCTCGTTTCGATCCGGCCAGTTATATCGCAACATGGCCATAAATACCGGAGCCACTCGTTTCACTTGACGAGCCCGGCCTACTGCAGACAGTCACGCCTACCGAGGGAGTCGATCGCCAGCGTTACACCGCCACTACGCCACGCCGAGCCACGGCCGCTTCACTCACGAGCCCACCCATCCGCAGACGGCCACGCCGCCGGTCGCACTAGCCGCTTACATTGCTACTCAACTACATCGCCACTGGCCGAACGCCACCATCGACTTTGCAGCTCACTCACTCAAGACAGCCACGCTCGTGGAGTCGACTGTACCAGTTATTACCACTGGCCACATCGCCATCGGCTGAACGCCCACCATCGACGAGCCCACCTACCGCACAGCCACGTCAGAGGTCATACCGTACCAGCTACATTGCCACTGCCATCGCCACTCGGCCGGAACGCAACTATCGACGAGTCACCCCACCGCGACAAAGCCACGCCGCCTCGTGAGTCGACCAACGAGGCATCAAGCACTTCGGCCAAGACGCCACTTACCGAACACCACCATCGACGGCGCTCACCTAATTCGCGACAGCCACGCCGCTCAGGAGTCACTTCGCCGTTACATTGCCATTCTACTTAATCGCCACTCTACTGAACGCCACCATTGACGAGCCCACCTACTCCACACAGCCACGCGCATCGAGTCGACCAAATTTCAGGATACATTGCCACTCAACCATTCACCCCGACGAGCTCTTCCCTCAAACCACTCGACGAGCTCTACCTCGCCATCCATATCGACGAGCCCCTCCTCTCGAGATCACCTGACGAGCCCACTAACCATTCAATTCTGACGAGCCCTTCCCATCACCACACTCCTGACAGTTCTACCAAAGAATTCATATTGACGAGTTCTTCCTCCTTCAGATTACCTCGGATCCAGCTCTTCCCATCACCACTTCCTGACGAGCCTTCCCATCGCCACCCCGACGAGCCCCACTCACATCCATTGACGAGCTCTTCCTCCCATATCAATTTCTGACGAGCCTCACTAACTATCCACCCGACGTGTACCTCCTTCCCATCACCAATCGACGAGCCCACCTCAAAGAACTACATTGACTTGAGCCTTCCCTCCCCGCAGATCAATCTCTGACGAGCGCCCCACCTCAACTATTCACCCGAGCCTTCCCATCACCACCCCAAGAGCTTCCACTAACACCATATCGACGCAGCTCTTCCTCCTCATCAATTCTGACGAGCCATACTCAACTAGCTCACTCCGACGAGCTCTTCCCATCACCACCTGACGAGCTCTACTCAAAGAATCCATATTGACGAGCTCTTCCCGCATCACTCTGACGAGCCCCACTCAAAGAATTCAATTCCGACGCAGCCCCTTCCTCCTGTGTCACCCGTGCACGAGCCCCACTCAGCCATTCATACCGACGAGCCTTCCTCCTCAGATCAATTCTGACGAGCTCCCACTCAACCATCCACCCCGACGAGCCATTCCTCCCGTATCACTCTGACGAAATTTCCACCAACCATTCACTCCGACGAAGCCTTCCCATCACCACTCCGGACGAAGTCACCAAAGAATTATATTGATCTAGCTCTTCCGCATCACCCTGAATGAGCTCCCACTAACCATTCACCGACGAGCTCTTCTCCCATCCTCACCCTGACGCAGCCTACTCAAAGAATTCATATTGACGAGTTTCATTCCTCCCCGTGATCACCCTGACGAGCCTCCACTCAACTTCATCTCACTCGACGAGCCTCCCATCGGGGCCTCACTTTGGACGAGCTCTACTCGAAGAATTCATCGACGAGCTCTTCCTCCCCGTGATCAATTTGACGAGCTCTACTCAAAGATTCCACCTCGACGAGCTCTTCCTCCTCAACCCACCCGAACGAGCCCACCCAAAGAATCCATATCACAGCTCTTCCTCCTCGATCACCCAGACGAGCTCTAATTCAACTATTCACCCGACGAGTTCTTCCTCTCGCCCACTCCGACGAGCCTAATTCAACTATTCACTCACGAGCTCTTCCTCCTCGCCACGAGACAAGCCCCGCCACCCATTCACCGGCCAATTTCTACCCAAGACAGGACATGCAACTTAAGGAATCAAGTCAACTCGTGTGAATTCAGCCCATGAAGGTCAACAGATCGAATTGACTAGCTCTACCAAAAGCAAGTCACGCAGCCCCCGTGAACTCATCGCCACTCAGCAAATCACCGACGGTCCTACACACCCATTTTGACGACCTCAGCCTTCTACACACGCCACGCTGTATAAGTGCCTGCCTCATTGTATTAATAGCCCACGCAGCTGTTCCCGGGGCTTGGACGAGCTTTGTTTGCTCAACCCAAACTCTCAATCTAGCATCGCTCAAAAGGAAAGCGGAATGCACCCAAGCAGTAAAACACAAAAAAAAAAAAAAAAAAAAAAAAAAAAAAAAAAATTAATGAATATTTATCAAGTAGCCATATATGTCTCGAGCCCAGCCCAAACAAAGACAAACAAGTACATGAGAAGGAAAGTATGAAAGTCGAAATCAGGCAGACGAGTACAAGGATTTAGGCGTCAGCGGGAGGGACGTAAGAGAAGAGGGGAAGCTCGCTTCCCAGAGTACCCTGATCTTGAGAATACTTAAAAGACTCTCCGCCTCCCGTCACCGGGAAGATCAAGTTGAAGCTCCAAGTCCTCGCATAAGCATTAATGCCTTCACCGAAAGGTGAGCCACCCAAGCCCATTGAGCGCCGGCTTCGTCTCTCAATCTTCCGACAACTTCGTCCCTCTCGAAAGCAACTAAAAGAAATCACACGTAGATCCCCATGCAATCCGTGACACTCCTCCTCCAAATGGGCCCAAGCTTATTGTTCTCCGAGGCCTCCCGGACGAAAGCAATTCTTAGCAAAGACCTTCGGGCTCCTGGTTTCGCGATGAGCCGCATCTAACTGCAAGTAGTTTATCACCTGGGTTCACATGATCGGCGACGCAGCCTCTCCCGAGACTCCCCAAGAACTCACCCCGGATGAGATAAGTTCTTCCCTCACCGGGCTTGAAACTCATATCGGGCCGATTATGTACCATCCCGGTCCTCGTACCTAAGTCGTCTTGCGCAACCCGCAACTCGCCACGAACCTCCCGAAGCTCGCCCTCAACCGCCATCAAAGCATTCCAACTTCGCCCTCACTTTCGCCTCGAAAGAATCGGCCGACATGGTGTGTTTAAATCTGACTCGAGTTTCTACCTCTTCGCAACACGTCGCGCTTCTGTAGCCTCTGCCCCGCTCGTATAAGAGAAGCCGCCTTCGCCTTATAACCGGAAGCAATTTTCACATGTGTTTTTCATTCGCTTGGCCTTCTCAGCCAAACCCTTCAAATGAATGGCTACCTGCACATCAAACATGGGGTCAACATCCTACGCGAGATTAGCACGAAGATAGACGCAACGAGACACAGAAACTTACCAAAGCAACACCTTGAAGAGACAGAGCCAGTGCCTCGTCGACAGGCAACGCTTTCGACCTCCCAATATCAGAATCCCTCAAGATGGACGATACCTAGCACCTACCGCAGCTCCCAGATACAGCTAAGGAGTCACCATCCTCACCGGCTTTCGATTCCTGGGTCTTTTCTTCAACCCTTCTCCCGGCGCAGGGGGCTGACTGATGCCTTCGTCTGCTGACTGTGACTGATGGGTGCAACCGCCATGGCTGGTTTGGACTGATTCACCCAAGAGGCTTTTCGCCTCACAATGTGACGTGGAAGGGGTCGCAGCTCAAACTATAGGAGCCTTCGCCGCGCAACCGCACTCCGCCTCCGAATCTCGAGCAAGAACAGACCGAGAGGACGAGGATACTCCCAATCTTGGAACCCGCCAAAGTCACCCATCTTTACCGCCGGGCCCGATTTCTTCCGCTTCACACTGAGGCTTCCGGACAAGAGAGCCTAATTGAGCCAAAACCTCCCCGGTGGGAGTGGTCACAAGGCCCCGACAGAGAGATTTTCGGGAAGGAGGAGGCGAGGGCCTCAAAGCAACAGGGCGAGCAGGCTTCCAATTCGAGGGGCCAGCAATGTCCGATTTAATTAGCTCCGCGTAGGGGCGAGCGGAGCATTCGGCCAATCTCAACACTACAGCATCATCTTCAACGCTGAGATCAATCCGAGCACCTGGGGAAACAGAAGGACACGCAATCAGAAATATTCGACAACCTCGCACAAGTCATACCCAAAAACGACACAGACACTTACGGAGATTCTCAGGTGGTCCAAGCCACCGAACGCCTGTGTCATCTTTGTTAAGAAGGTCGCATCTCCAACCTCGAATTTCACTAACGGTGAAGTAACGCCTTCCATGACCTATGAGAAGTTAAGTGGAGATCTAAATCACTGTGAGGAGATCCAGGACGCCCAGAAAAATAAAGGAAGCCCTCAAAGGGTATCCTTCTGAAAGTAAAAGATAAAGAAGAAGCTACACCGCAACACCGAGTCCCCAGATCCCTAAAGAAGACACCAATAGGCTGGGTCCAAAATACCCCAACCGGGCTGGGTGCAGTCAGAAGGCGTACATTGAACATTGTAAACCCCTTTATAAAGGGAGGCAAAGGAAAACGAAGACCATTCTCAAAGGTGACTTCGAAGAAGCACACCATTTTTTGCAGGCAGAACCACGTAAAGTCAAAACATCGTGGACCACACCCGAAGCCAAAAGGAGGTCTAAGCGCCGCACGAAGGGTCCCACAGTGAAGATCTGACCTTGTCAGCGTCCCACGGTTGTTAGCGCGGCCGAACGGCGAGGCCGAGATAATCGTGATCCCTTGGGATAGCCAATCCAGCCCACCCTCCCCTTTCCCCACTCCAGAGGAAGAGGAGGCACCCCAGACATCTCTGAGTTCGACCACGCCCGAGCCGGGTCGCGTCGCTCCCAATCCGCCCACCGGCAAAAAGAACTCGAAGAATCACCACCAATCCAAGAAGAAGAAGAGCGACCTCGACCCATGACTCCGAGGCAAGCCGACAAGAAATAAAAGCCAATCTAAGGTTGAACCCCAACGCTTCATTTTAATTAACCGAAAAGAAACCGAAATGATACGGACACAACGGACCAAAGATACATCGGAGAAAGACTCAAGCCAAAAAGGCACTAACGTATATTAAGAAAGAAAGGGTCCCGGGAGCAGAAGCAGACAAGACTAAAGATATCCACAAAAGAAATAGAAGGAACCTGAAAGGAATGAGAAAAACGAGCGCGAAAACCTAAGAGTCATCATTACCCCAAGACATATGACGGCGACAAGGCCTTAACTAACCCAAATTCCAACGCACGAGTTGAAAACCGTCAAACAATGACACGAAGACTTATGTACTCTCGCCCACGCCAAAGGTACACACAAGGGTCGGGGCAACCCGATGGGGGAATAAAATAGCGCACAAGCTCCACTCGCACCCGCGGAAGAGACGAGGTCCGATCCGTCGAGTGCCCCGCCAGCATTCGATTGCTTGACTACGGCCCGTGCTGAGGGCCCACCGCGGAGGATAGGCTTTGAAGTGTACCTCATGATCCGCGAACCAAACCAAGGTAGGCTCGAGCAATTATGGGAAGACTCCCATAGTACAGAATATCAACCCCTAACCATATACTATCCTACCGATTCAACCAAATCTTGCCAATAAGGAAGGAAAATAATACCAGACACGCCAGCTTGATTCCCCCAATATGAAGGAGGATTATCTCAAGCAAACAAAATTCCTTCTATATCATGTGTCGAATCCGATACTTAATTAAAATAAGAAATATCCTATCCAATGGGAAGGACTCCACTACCATCCAACCGGGCTGAACATCTACTATAAATATAAGACCACCTGGGCCGGTGAAAGGTACGCATACACTCCGCCCACTAAGCAAATTCCCTCTCTTTCTCTCCTCAAAAGAAACTACTTAGATCGTAGCGCCACCGCACACTTCTCGCCGACCCCTTCTTCTTTGCTTTTGCAGAGGAGAGTTACGTCCGGAGCCCGCAGACCAACAGCGTGCAGCGATCCCACGCCCACACAATCCAGACGCCTGCATCCCAGCCCTCAAACGATCCGGTCCAAACCCAACACCCCCACACGCCTCCAAATAAGTAAATTCCTATTTGAAAAAGCATCATCAATAAATATAGTCAAATATTTTTTAAAAGTTAATTGATATTATCATTTCATTTAATTGATCTATCTCATTTAATATTATAATATCCAATATTTTAAATTTTTTCATTATCTACCTATTATCCTTAATAATAAGAAAAATAAATAAAATAATATCTTATTTCATATTATTATATCTTAATAATATAAAATAATAACATATTCAATTTAACAATTAAATAATTATCCAAATCCATTGAATCATAATAACCTTAATTACAGTCATTTCTCATTATCTATATAAATAATATTCATATCAATAATTATAAGTATATGAATTAAAATAATTTCCTAAATAATATTTAATTACATATTTAATTTAGTAATTTAAATAACTATATTATATATATTTTACTTATTTTGTCATTTTTTAAAAATTTCCAAGTGTTTTCATAAAATTTATATAATTTTGTCTTTCCCTAATATTTTTGTAAAAATATCCATCGATATTTGACCGATATTTCAAACATATTCATAAAATTCAATTACCGATATATTCGTGTTTATCGATATTTTGATAATTGGTTTTACCTTTTTCTTGACGTCATGACGTTGGTTGTTCACGCCACAATGTGACAGAAAGGATGTTTTCATTGAATAGGTTGACATTGCGATGTGAGGTGCTCACATCGCAACATAACAAATACCTTATTCCAAATTACTTTCACTTTCAAATTGTTAAGAATACTCTTCACCATGCTTAGCCTTGAACTTTTCTTCACCTACAACACAACAAACAAACACAAAAAATCAAAACACTTTCAAAATAAATTATCAAAACCAATAAAACATTAAGAAAGATGCTTGGGTTACCTCCCAAGAAGTGCTTACTTTAACGTCATTAGCTCGACTTCCCTAAAACTTGATATTGACCACACCCGACAATAATAAGAGCTCAGCACATCCCAACTGTTCACGAAGGTTTCACATAGTAATGACTTGTCTTTTCACCCTCCTCGAAATAGGGTTTAGATCAAGATTCATCTTATTTGTAATTCTGGATGAGATTATAATCACACCCACATGGAAGACTGAGGGATGACCTAACTGGCCTAATTATCTTGATTTCAGTTTCAGACTAATTTAATTTTGAATTGAAGAGAAAGACTTGTTGACCCGACTCACATTCTTTTCTCATCATATGCTTGTCATGCCATGCCTTGGTCTTCTCCTTGTATATCTTGGCACATTCATAAGCTTCATAACAAAATTCTTCAAGTTCATGAAGTTTTAATAATCTCTTCTCCCTAGCCGTGTCAAATTACATTTTCAATTTCCTTATTGTTCAATAGGCTTTATGCTCAAGCTCTACCTGAAGATGGAATGCCTTGCCATAGACTAACCTATAGGAAGAGGTCCCTATCGAAGTCTTAAATGTTGTCCAGTATGCCCATAATGCATCATCCAATTTGGTAGCCCAATCTTTATAGGATGTATTCACCGCTTTCTCAAAAATCTTTTTGATTTCCCAGTTAAATATCTTAGCTTGGCCATTACATTGGGGATGATAGGCAAGAGTTGTGTGTTGTCTCACTCCATACTTAGACAAAAGGGAATCGAATAGCTTGTTACTAAAATGTGTTCCCTCATCACTCACAATTTCCCTAGGAGTTCCAAACCATGAAAAGATGTGCTTGTGAAGAAATTTCAAAACTTCTTTGGCATCACAAGTGATAGTGGGGATAGCTTCTACCCACTTAGAGACATAGTCCACTGTCAATAGTATGTACTTGTTGCCACAAGATGACGGGAATGGGCTCATGAAATCAATACCCAAAACATCAAAAAGCTCTACTTCCAAAATTGAATTCAATGGCATCTCATTCTTGCTTGAACTGTTTCCTGTTCTTTGGCATTTTTCTCAAACCTTAACAAATGATTTAGCATCTTTGAACAAAGTGGGCCAATAAAACCCTGATTGCCACACCTTTATTGTTGCCCTTTGTCCTCCAAAGTGTCCACCACACTCCATGGAGTGACAATGTTGAAGGACTTGTCTCATTTCATTTTATGGGATGCATCTCCAAATAATATGATCAACATAATGTCTATACATGATTGAATCTTTTCAATAATAATGCTTGGTTTCAACAAAGAACCTCTTTCTTTGTTGGGAAGACAATTTGGTAGAAACTACCCCAATGGCTAGATAATTCACCAAGTCCGCAAACCATGGAGTAAATCCAGCATGAGATAAGGCCAATAGTTGCTCATTCGGGAAGCTATCATTGATGTGAACTTTTGAAGCTTCATTATTCTCCAATTCTAGCCTCGAAAGGTGGTCGACTACCAAATTTTTTGATCCCTTCTTGTCCTTTATCTACACATGAAGAACCCATCGTGTAAGGCAAGGCTTGACGTCCTTCTTTGTCATTGATATTTTATTGTTGAGTTATCAGTAAAGACAATGACCTTGTTACCAATCGAGTACGATTGGAAATTTTCAAAAGCAAAGACTATCACTAGCAACTCTTTTTTAGTGGTGGCATAGTTCAGTTGTGCTTCATTTAAAGTCTTGCTAGAATAGTATATGGCATGAAACACCTTGTTCTTCCACTGCCCCAAAACAGGTTCCATCGCATAATCACTTGCTTCACACATTAGCTCAAATGGAAGTTCCCAATCCAAAGCTATAACACTAGGTGTTGAGGTGAGCTTGTCTTTGAGCATGGTAAAGGCGGTCATACATTTCTCATCAAAGAAAAATGGGACTCCATGCATTAATAGGCTTGATAGAGGTTTTGATATTGTTGAGAAGTCTTTAATAAACCTCCTATAAAAACCCAAATGGCCTAGGAAACTTCTAATTCCTTTCACTGAAGTAGAAGGTGGCAATTTCTCAATAGTCTCAATTTTCGCTTTGTCCACCTCAATCCCATTTCCGAATATTCTATGTCCCAAAACAATGGCTTCGCCACAAAGTGGTATTTCTCCTAATTAAGCACAAGATCGGTCTCTTTGCATCTCTTCAAGACCAACTCTAAATTTTCAAGGCAATCATCAAATGAGGCTCATACCACTGAAAAATCATCCATGAAAATTTCAATTGCCCTCTCTACCATGTCCAAGAATATTGCCATCATGCATCACTAAAATGTCCCTGGAGCATTACACAACCCAAATGGCATCATCCTCAACGTAAAAGTCCCTTAAGGACATGTAAATATTGTGTTCTCTTGGTTTTCATGAGTGATAGATATTTGGTTGTAACCAGAATATCCGTCTAGGAAACAATATAACTCATGACCGGCCAACCTATCCAACATCTTATCAATGAATGGTAAAGGAAAATGATATTTCCTTGTGGCTTTATTTAGCTTCCTATAGTAAATGCAGATTCTCCAACCACTTATTGTTCTTGTTGGGGTTAACTCATTGTTCTAATTTTCATCATTGTCATTCCACCTTTCTTTGGCACTACTTGGACTGGGCTCACCCATGGACTGTCGAAAATGGGATAAATCACTCCCGCATCAAGCCATTTTAAGACTTCTTTACGTACTACTTCCTTCATAGTTGGGTAAAGCTGCCTTTGGGCTTCAATTATGTGATTATTGTCATCCTCTAAAAGTATTTGATACCTAAAAATTGATGACCTAATCCCATTTATATCGGCCAAAGACCATTCAATTGCCTTTCTTTGCTCTTTAAGTACTCTTTTCAGATATTTGCATATATATAAATTTTCGATTGAAAACAACCAAATCCGCAAGTGTATGGATCATAAGTAATATAGTGGCTTTTTAATTAAAAACCCCAAGTATTAAGTTTAAATGGGCATTAAGTAACCCGACTACTAAAGAATTTTACTATTTAAGCGATATGACTAATTGGGATGATGATTAACTAGAATTGAAACTAATTAAACTAACTTAACTCTTGAAATTCCGAAAATGATTGAAGTTAAGTGAAATAAAACTTTAATGATTAACACTAAGGCCAGTTGTCTCCATTGATGGGTTATGACTTATAACCATAAATACCGCTTAAAATGAATATATTCTCGTGCTTACCTGGCTAACCTCGATATGAGGTTTGGCAACACTGTGTCTCCCTCAATTTCTCACACCTCATTCCTATTCTCCTTCGGGTCCTCTAGTCAAACAATGTGATATTTGTCTTCACAAATCAGTACTTAGAACTCTATTGGTCTCCTTCTACCCAAATAAAGCAATTGCGTTAAGTTCCGATCGATCTCCTTTCGATCCTTACAATCTTCATATAAGGTTGAATGATGTCCCTCTTAATAAAATCCACCTAAGACTAGGCATTCTAATTTCCTAGATCTCTTTGATTAAGCATCTGCGAACAATTGTAGGGCATTATAGGTAAAAACCAATTCATAAGGGGATGCTTCCAGCTGTCACTCTGGAACCCCTTGATCTCTAAGTCTCAACTTCACCCTCTAGCATACCATAATTAGATAAAAACTTGGAAAATAAAGGAACCACATACATACAACCTCAGCACAAGCATAGATTCACTAAAATCATTCAATAAAAACCATAAGTCAACCACCAATTTCAACAACCAGCCCAATGGGAGAAATTAGCCACTCATAACAACCTCAAAACCCAACAATATCATATTTGCACCAAATAAAATATTGAAAGATTAAGAATAAGAGGTAGTCAGGAATACAAACAGTCATTAGATCAATCTCGTCTGAACTCAAACACCGCTACAAGGTATCCCCTAGCCGCTAGATCTTCCAATTCAGCTCCAAAATTGGGCTCATAATCAAGTAAAATGAAAAACCCTAGAAAGAACTAAGTCCAGAGAGAAAACCTTAGAAATGGGAGTATGTCATGCCTCCTCTAGGTTTTTTCCTTTTTTGTTCCTTTGGTCTATTACAAGTATAGTATATATACACCGAAATGGACAAACATTTGGTTTAAAAATAGGCACATTAATGTCTCACCTCAACGCTCTTTGCTCAGTGAAGGCACATGCCCTCAGAATGGTGGCCCTGCCCAGATAATAAGTTTCTCAGCAAACCCTCTACTAAGGCAAACCCAAGGATGGTTCTTTAGTAATCTTCAATTAGCAGTGCTAGTTCTCTTAGGCGAGCTGTGTTCTTCGCCTAGGCAAAGGTTGGCCTATGCCTAGGCGAACTCAAGAGGTTCTCTGCCTATTAGCTCTATTTCTGCCTTCATGTCATTCAACTCTTCCTTTGCTTGATTTTTCAATATGCAAAACATTATATAATGGGAGATTAGTGTAACATTGATGAATAAGGTGTGAATCTAGCATTTGAGTTATAAATGCCTGAAAAACACACTCAAAATACATGTATAGTTCACACCGAACAACACCCCCCAAACTTAACATTTTTCTTATCCTCAAGCAAAAACAAAGACACATTTTCCTAAATTATTAAAAATAAAATGTGAGTCCATGGAGATATAAACATTGCAATGTTTTGCCTCAAGAATTATGCATTCTAACATATGAATAAAATTTCAAGATAGTGTTCTTTAAAACTAATAAGCTGACCACTAGTTGACTACACCTAGATCAAGGTTCTATTATGAGTGTGTGCAGTCTCACCCTCATTAGTCCAAGTGCAGTTTAGATGAAAAAAAGAGAATGCATGCAATAAAAGATCTCTCAATCCTAAAGGGTTTCCATGAATGCAAAGTGATCAAGACTTTATAGGCTTGCTTGGCATACTATTCTCCACTAATGTAGGTATTACACACTATTGGGATCAAATAGGTCTTTTCAAATTTGTAGTGTGTGGCTAGGGTGAGAGGGTAGTTAAATTAGTCATTTAGATTCGGCTTTTACCCTAAACATTCAAGCACACTTTCTTTTTTGTTCTTGTGCTTCATCCTCTCAAATTTCACTGTCTCAATTTGAGTCATTCAAACTCAACCCAATTATCATCATTTTGCTTTTCATATTGCCTCCCCCCAAACTTGTTTACTTCTATCTTTCTTCAAAAATCACCATGAATTCTTGCTTTTTCTGAACATCAAGGTAGGAGTAGTCCAATATTGAACCACATTAAGCTTTCTACCTAACCTATGTAACGAGAAGCCTAGGTCAATAACTCCTGCACTGGGCTGGCCTCAGGGCATTAGGTGTTAAAACACCCCTACGGACTTAGTAGCTCAAGGTAAGAAGGCTACAAGGTAAAATTTGCTCCTCCTTGAGTTCTTTTCTCATTTGTGCTTTTTCTAATTGTTTTCCTTTTCTGCTCTTTCCAAACAACCCTTCCTTGACATTTTATACGAATCAACCTCTCTTCATCCAAAATTAAACCAAACTACATGTCCTCCTCATGATTTGTACTTTATAAGTGACATGTTAAGGGTAAAATAGGTTCTTGACTGAAGGATAAAACAAAAGGATATGGGTGTTCATTCTTGGTTTTCAAGATAGAATATGGCTATTATGGCTCAAACAAGGTGACTATGGACTAATACATAATCAGGTAAGATAAGAAGGCTCAACCGATTCCAAGGATGTCCTATATCATTTCCCAAAAATTGTGACACCTAAGATTTCACCTCAAATGGTAATTAAACAGGTTCTAAAGTCTTATGAGATCTAAACGTTATGATTTCCTAATTTTTCTCTAAACCAAGCATGGTTGGCAAACAAAGGTATAAGAGAATTGTGCATAAGTTTGTGCAAACCTATAACTAAGTGTACAACTGTATGGACAACCAATTTGGTTTTTAGATCAACTATCTCTTACATTATTCAAATGTTGAGAACGACTGAATTAGTTATCATCATAGGCATGTCAAATATCTCACAACAAACCCACAAAAACAAGACCAAAAAAAAACCTTTTACAATTTTTCAAAAATTTTCAAAACTTTTCTACACTATGGCATTTGGATGAATCACTAACTAGACAACATTAAATCTTAACAATTCAACACAGGAGATAGATACAATATTGATCAAATAATTTCAAACAAAAAATAAACCAATCAATGAATCAAACCATTCCCACAATGCAATTAAAAACTAACTAACAACACACCAAAAATATTATAAAAACTACTTAAACATCCAAAATAACTAAAAACTAAATAAAGCAAAGATAATCTAAAAGAAATAAAAATATCCAAAAAAAAAAAAACAGGAAATAGTAAAAGTGTTTCAAGTGCACCCGAATGCACCGATAAAATAAAAGCAGTATAATACGAGGAAAACACCCCCAAACTTGGAACTAGCACTGTCCTCAGTTCAAAATAAAGTCATGATATGAAAAGGTACTCCCCTCAGGAGTCAAGATGATCCTCGTCTAAAAACTAGTCACTAGGGGAGGTGGTCGACAACTCTAGTATATTAGGAGGCCAGGCAGGAAGCTGGTACGGTGATGGAGGCTGTGGCGGTATAGTTGATAATGATGGTGCTCCGTGGTAGAACTGCATCATGCTAACCATAAATGTTGTGTTATGCTTCGCATGATCAATCTACAGCTACTGCCTATGCGCCAACTCATCGTGGCGATCTGAGAGTCTAACGAATGCGTTACGGAGCGCGTCTGGAAGATCTACCTTGGGATCCTCATCATTTTAATCCTCCTCGTTTTGTTGTCTAGCTACTGCTGCCTCTTTTTCTTCCTCATCCATGCCGTCCGGGACTCCATTTTTTGCTTTCGAAAGCATCAATGGAAGTCGATTGTGGGATTTCTCCTCGAACTCAAGCATTGGTGCTTCAATAGCTCGACATAGTTGGGTGATGAGAGAGGGGTGGATAAGGGCTCCGATACAATGCCCTTGGGTGGATTGATTAGTACCCAAAAAGTACTATTTTGAGTCCTATTCAAGATAGGTTTTGAGTGCTTTTTGCTTACTAATCATGTGAATTAAGCCAATTGACATGTGCAGGTCCACTTAGTACCACCGATTATTTCGAGTTTGTTTTTGCAATTCAGTGTGCCTTGGTGCTTCCTCACTATAATTTCTGCCTTGTCGCATTGCGTCGAATGTCGAGAATTTCTGATTTCATCAAGCCAAAATGAAGAAATGTGGCGGAACTGATGAAGAAGATGCATGAAGCAATGGACATAGGATTTTCTATATTGAGAAAATTCTCGCAAGGATAGCGAAAATTTTCATTAACCATAGCTAAAATTTCGCAATCCCTGCGAAATTCCTCTATGCACGCTTCGCTGTTAGTTTAAATTCACATCATATTTTAAAATTCGCTATCATAGCGAAAGTTACTGTGCATAACGAAAATTTGAATTTTCTCCAGGCCTTGTATTTTCGCTTATGATAGTAAATTCACCTATAGCAAAAACTTCCCGTGTTTCTCGTTCCAAACGACTTCATGCATAATTCTTATTTTGTCCCTATTGTAATCATATATTTTAGGTATTTTTGGTATTTCACACATTTTGGTTGGCTATATAAGCCACCTTATAGCTTTTGCAGAACTTTAACTTCTTTTTGATCAAGCTTAATACTTGATCTTTTGTTTTGTGTTACGCTTTCTTTCTCTCTTCTTCTTCTCTCATTTTCATGGCTGCCAAACACACCCTCGAGGATGACAACTCAAGGGATGCTTGGCTGGGTTCAATGCCTCAAGAGGAGGGCTGCCAGCTCGCTATCGCGGCTCATGTCCCTGTGTTTTAAATGGAATGACATTACATTTATTAAGTTCCAAACTTCCCAAACTAGGGTTTAATGCTATTTAACGTGTTTCTTTCTGGGTCAATACTTGTCATGTTTTTTTAGGGTTCAAGGCATTCTTAATGGTAGATGCACCGACATTCATTAGATGTCATTATGCCATTGAAATGAGGTTAAATGCTATGTTTCAAAATATTGAACATTAAATGCTCGTGATTTTTTTAACTCAAATAGGAGTGTTTTAATATTAGTTTTAAAGCTAAACAAAGATCCTGCTTTGGTTATGACTATATGTCACGGCTCCTAATGTGAGGAAATGACCCGAGGACACCTTAATAACCCTATTTTATCAAGCCGCTGACCTTAAGCCTTCAAGGTCATTTCACACTTCATTTTAAGCTATTTCAGCTTAGCCTAGTGACACCAACTCCAACACTTTAATGCAAACTGAAAATCCAAACAAAAGTCTCACCATTTCTCGAATCATGATACAACTACTCGCTGGATGAAAACCCATCCCCGTGTTCGACCCAGACTCACTATACCAAGCAAAGAGCCACCTTTTTCCGCAAGAGGAGGAATATGATACAAATTTTGTCGATTCCCACTCACCCTACCGTGGCACTAATCAAATGGCGCCGCTGCCGAGATGATGCCAAACTACTACGATGAGAGTCGATATGTACTCTCAGAATCCACATTACAAGCTTCTCAAGTGACCTTTTAACCCTTTGAATTCCCCGCTTTGTTAGAGTAGCAAGTTTTCTTTACTTAGCAATTAATGCACTATGCTTATTCTTACAAATCACGACTTCTTTTGTTTTTAGCTAACACCGATCCTGGGCAAGCTATTATGGTTCTTCGCTTGTCTCATTTTGTATAAGGTGTGTTTAATACGCAACAATCGGGATAGAGATAGTCTGTGCAGACCGCAAAGAATCGCACACCCGCTCGAGCAAGGTCATGGAAATCGTGTACACAGCGGATCAAATGGATCCTCTACCCGAGGAACAAAGAAAGTCAAGAAGGTACCCAGTGGAACCCAACAAAGATACGCATAAATGAGGGATCACATACACCCTCCTAGAGTTGCTGTTCTTCCCCGTACTATACCTCCCGCTGAGGATGTAGCAAGAGACCCTACCCGGTGCCCCCGCTCCTACATTTCCTCTACGGTATGGAGAATGAAAATCCATACACCCATATAAGGGATTTTGAGGAAGTGTGCATAACCTTAAGGAGGGTACAATTGACATGGATTTGTCAGGGTTTAAGGCATCCATCACCAAATACAAAGCCAAGAGATATGGCGACCACCGAGACCAAGAACCACTCGAAAGCCAGGGCGTAGCCGCGTGCACTCAAAAAATTCTTCGCTCACAAGACCAACAATTTGAAGAGGCAAATCTACACATTTGCTGCCCATGACAATGAGAGGTTCTACCAATGTCGAGAGGTCTACGAGACTATCGTTGCTTCGCCCACATCATGGTTTCGACACTTGATGCCATGAACCACTTCTATGGTGGCATGTCTCCAGCCATGAAGCAACTATTGGAAACCATGTGTGGAGGTGACTTCCTAAGCAAGCACCCATATGAAGCCATGGACTTTTTGAATTATGTGGCTGAAACTTCCAAGGGATGGGATGAACCAAACCTAAGGGAGGTGGAGAAAATGAGGCCTTCAGCCCACCAAAGGGGAGGCATTTATGCACTTTCCGAAGACATGGAAATGAAAGCAAAGATCTCGACTTTAGCAATGAAAGTGGAAGAGCTGGAAGGAAAGAGACTACATGAGGTGCAGGCAGTAACTGAAATCCATGCACAGGCCAAACCATGCTTCAATCGCACCCATCGTCACCTAGAAGAACATCATTCCAATCGCTCCTCGAGAGATTTGATGGCAGAGCATGCCAATGCCGTGGGCCAATACAAGCCACAACCCAATGCCCCATATGGTAATACATATAATCCCAATTGGAAAAACCACCCTAATCTCTCTTGGAAGCCTAACCCCCCTGCTTACGTGCCTCCTGGTGCCAAACAACAATTTGGTTCCTCGTCTCAACCACATCCATCACCATCATCCTCCCCTATTGAACAAGCTTACGGAATTTGGCAAGGTAGTAGGTGATTTTATGGAAGAGCAAAAAGGGAATTAATGTACAATCGGGCTCAAAGAATATGATATAGCGGAAAGCACTCTAACAAGAGTATCGGGGACGGGCTTGAAAGCAACCTTTAATCAAGATTGATAACTAAAGCATTCCATCACCAGGATTACCACAATTTGTCAAGGTACATGATAAGGAAGATTCCCTTCTCAAACACTGCCAAACTTAAGGAGTCCATGAAATATTCTTCCAAAGAACTCAAGGATGGATAAAGTAAAGGCTATCATTACTCCGAGGAGCTGGAAAGAAATTGAGCAACCAAAGCAGTCTATGATCGCCAAGAAACATGCAAGGAAAAGGAAGCTGAGCTGAGAAGATAATAAACAATGAAGATTCAGTGAAGAAAAACATGCCCCCTCCATTTCCCCAAGCACTAAGAAGCAAGAAAAAAATTCCAAACCAAGCTGAAATTTTGGAGGTGCTAAGGCAAGTGAAGGTAAATATTCCACTGCTTGACATGATTAAGCAGGTCCCAACTTATGCAAAGTTCTTAAAGGACTCCGTGCACAAATAAGAAAGGGTTAGCATTGAAAGGAAAGCATTCCTATCTGAGCAAGTCAGTGCCATCATTTTGAGCAAGACCTCGTTGAAATATTGGCTAGATCCGTGATCCCCCACAATATCGCCAACATCGAGGACTCCAGACATGCACAAAGCACCGTCGACTCGGGGGCCAGTGTGAACCCCACGCCATATTCGCGTATACAGCTTGGGTTTAGGAGAGCTAAGCCTACCAACATCACCACATTAGCTGATCGACGCAAAGATTCCTAAGGGAATAGTTGAGGATGTGTTGGTAAAGGTGGACAAATTCTACTACCTGGACTTTCAGAAGGTTTCGACACGAACCACAGCTGGCCCAATCATGTGCCAATTATCCCGGGAAGACCATTTTAGCCACCGCCAATGCGAGCAATCAATCACGAAATAAGTCATACTCACATTCTAAGAACATGACTGGAGCTCAATATTTTTCACTGAGTAACAAGCACAAGCTAGCCGGGAAGATGACAATCGTGTGGAACCGATGAAGCTCGCCTAATCACCAAATGCGGAGAACCCAAATGTCCATAAATTGCAAGAATTAGTGAAGGAAAATGAAGCAATTGGTGGAGGATTGAATGCATTAGTCACTCCTGTAGAGTCAATGATCAGCCCAGCATCACCCAGTGAGAAGAAGTTTAACAAGAAGGAACCAAGCATGAAGGCTTGAAGACAAAGCCACTGCAAGGGTCATGAGCCTCCTCCTTGATCCCCATGAATTAACTGAAATCAAGCTGGTTTGGTCTTCAGGCTAAACTGCTCAAATATTTCGTTCCTAGTTATTTTGTCTAATTTTCATTGTTTTATTTTTAGTGATTTTCTTTACCTAAATTTTTTTAAGAACCATTACTTAATTTTATTTCATTTTATTCTGTGTTTATTTTGAAATATTTATTTTTGATTTTTTTTTTTTTATTTATCTTTATTTTATTTTATTTTAATTTACCTAAATCAAATTTTTGTTGATTTTGCAGTTGGAAAATCTAGAGCAAAGCACTTTCGCAACAATGGCGAATTTTGCCTTTCAATGGTCTCGACCTCTTCCTACACCCCACTACCAATAAAAAAGGGGCCTACCATTTCCACCATATCCTCCACCCATCCTCCCCGCTTTCTGAGCCCTCCCTGTCCCGCATCCCCGCCGTGAGCCATTTTCGTCCGCAATTGATCGCCCCGTGCCCCGTCGCCACCTCACCCGTGCACCTCACTCCAACCGGATCGCGCTCCCAACCCCAGCCGCTTGCGCCCCGCCGCCCGAGCCCCGACCTAATCAGGCCGCCCTGCCACCACTACCGTAGCGTCGCCGGGCCAAGGCCGGGAGCCCATACCGCCGCCAGAGCCCGGGTCCACTCTGCATACAAGCAAATTCACTACCACTCCTACCGTGCCCTTACACTACACCGAGCCCCGGTCGCCCCGCAGCATTTAGACCACGCACATGGTCCGCACTCGTGGTGGTTCTCGCGATAGCCTGGTTGATCCGCACTTAAAGATGTATGATCCAGCACTTCCGGTTGCAGTGCCCATTCTCCTGACCTACCCCGCATTATTAGCCCCGCATTGGCCCCAAACGCCATACCCGAGGAGCCTTAGGATTCCTATTACATCGCATCAAGATGGGACCTCGCCCTTCTCCGATGCCGCAGATGACGCAGAGGCCCGCCTCCAAGTAGCCCGACATCGTGCCCGGGAGTCTTTCGAGATCTCTACCGAGCCGCCACCTCCCCAACCGATGAGGGCTCATCTCCCAGCCATCACCGCCTCGAGGATCAGCGCCTATGTTCACTAGCGAATTCGATTCCGAACGTGATCTCGCAAATGTGCGGACTTGTACGGGAGCCATATTACGATGTACCAAATTTGACCAATCGACTACGGCTCGTGACTCCAACGTAGGCCGATCACGCAAAGATTCTTTCTGCTTCCATTCACGACGCCGCTGCTAGCCGTATTATTCCGGTCAGGTCGAGTTTTACCATACTATGACATCCCGAGGAGTGCTGAGTCCGTCGTGGAGCCCGACCAAGATCGACACAATGGGAGTACTCCGAGCCGCTGACACATAGCCAAGCCTGGCCGCTGCCAGAGCCGGCAAATTCCGGAGGATATAAGGATTGCACTCTACCATCACAAAGAGAGATGGTCCATTGCCTCGCTGAGATACTACGGCGGACTCCATTCTCTTCCGCAGTGCCCGCCACGTATGCTCCTTTAGACCACCCCGTCGACCAGCCTTATTCCCGCTACAAAGATTATGTTCAACAAGCAGTGGGGAGCTATACTTCGAGGCTCCAGACAGATCTCGCAGGGATTCGGGCTGATCCTCCAGTCATTATGACTCGCACTTTGAGGAGAAGGTACACCGCAAGGGCCTGGCTCGAGCTGAGGGTTTACCGTTATTGATGCCTGATCACGAGCCGTGCCCTGTGAGCACTGGGTTCCCCGAGGAGCCACGTGATCGAGCGAGGATCACCAGACTCAGTCCTGTCCACGGAGCGATCTCTTTACATGCCGATCTCCATTATTCTCCAGCAGCAAGATCAGGAGGAGGTAGCAGATGGTGTGGCAGAGGACCCACCGAGGGGAGAGGATCCTGTTCTTGAGATGGAGGTAGAGGGGCGGAGAGGGGCCCAGCCTGCATTCATCCTCCATCTCCACCTCCATCGGGTCTGCACCGCTGACACCGCCGCCTTCTGAAGGCGAACGCAGCCAGCCTCCAGAGCATATTCATGTCGGCCTGGGGAGCTTGTCAGCCGTTATGGATGTCGCTTATGCTACCGGCTACTACATTGTGCGGGGCCAGCTGGGACCGCAGGATGGCCCTATGCAGGCTACTCTAGCGCATAGTCACGCCATGCTTCTTCGGATCATGAGTCATCTCTGCCTCTCCCGCAGCCTACATTGCATCATCACTCGAGACCAAATTCACAAGAAGAGCCTCGACATAAGCAAGAAAAGGTCGCAGCAGCCTCTCGTGATCCACCAAGCATTATCCACCACCACAAGAGTGAGGTGGTCACACTCCCTTCTCTAACTTTCCTATCCCTACCCAGCGGAGGCATGTTTATAATTTGGCCTGGGAGGAAAAGAAGAGTTGTGGAGTGTCTTCTATCATGCTTTGTATTGTTTTTAAATTTTTATCAACTCCGCCTACTCATTTCAGAGATAGGATTGTATAGGATACATGTAATGGCAAAGTGTGTTGATGTTTTTGTCATGTTCAGCTATTTCAAGCATATATTAGCCATTTTGGTTATATCAAAAGCTTTATACCATTATTTACATTTTACTACACTTTTGCAAATCAATTTTTGTGCCTACATTGTTGTGTTTCTACTCTTACCTTTAGTTGAAGAATTGAAGCCCTATACGCTACCTTAATGTTAGAATAATTCCATGCATGATTTAGTTTTTAGTCGATTGAAGTTCCAACATATTCAACCTTTTGCTTCCGCCTTTAGCTAATCGCACACATTGCACATCTTGTATCAAATAGGGTCGAGAAGCTATATACCTCTTTTCACTTTGCAAAGCCAGCCTTAGGTCTGTTGACGACCTATAATAGGTTTGTGTTACCTGTGAATGGAGACCAATGTAGTCTTCCATATGAAAAAGAAAAGAACAAGCAAAAAAGAGTATTAAAAAGCCATGACGTCGCTTGAAACGAACACTGGCTCGAGGGGTATATGGCGAAAGCCTTTAAAGCCCGATGCCCTAAACCTTAATTGGTTGGGAGTCATCGACTTTAGTGTTCACACGGTGGATGGGTGGAGTTTAGAGCGTAGTTGTGTTTAATTTAAGTCATTCAAAGTCCGTAGTTCAGAGGATTTCAGGGTCACGATCCTTTCGCTTGATGCCCTAAACCTTAATTTCCATTGAGTCATCTGGAACTCATACACCTGACTTTACGTCGAAGTTTTAGCATCGCATCCTACAATACAATCAAAGAAGAAATAAGAGGTAGGCCGGGTCCCATTTAGTTAGCCGCTTAAGGCCCCTGAAGTAACATGGTGTGGTGGGCGGAATAGCTTCAGAACTTATCGCTCAAACTAAAGGACCTTAAGAACACTTAGATTCGTGGAAATTTAGGTTGACTTCCTCGGGAACCATGTTGCCCTAAAACTTGTTCTTATATGGCACTCGTTTCTCATGATGGTTTTTGTACGTAGTCTAAATTGTTCATAATCGAAGGCAAACCCTACGTATACAATAATGGGGCCACTTTTTGAACAATATACACTTTTTGTAAAAAGCACGCGATGCATACCTTGGTTGTTTTAGCATTAAGGGACTAGCAACGTGTCTGCTAGGTGTGATTAGTACTCAAAAAGTGCTATTTTGAGTCCTATTCAAGATAGTCATGTGAATTAAGCCAATTGATATGTGCAGGTTCTAATTTAGTACCACCGATTTGTCAAGTTTGTTTTTGCAATTTTATGTGCTCTTACAGCCTCACCATAATTTCAAGTTTGGTGTCGTATTGGTGCTGAATGTCGAGAATTCGGGTGATTTCCATCGTCGAAATGAAGAAATGTCAAGTGGAACCGATGAAATGGAAGATGCATGAAGCAAATGCGTGATTATGATTTTCGCTGGCGCATCATAAAAATTTCTCGCAAGGGATCAGTAGTTTCACAACCATAGCGAAATCTCGCATCCCCGCAAAAAATTTCATATGCACGCTTTTCGCTAAGTTAGTGAAATTTCGCTTATCATAAATGAAAATTCGCTATCATAGCGTGTTACCGCGTATACGAAATTTGAATTTTCTCTATGCCTTGTATTTTCGCTATGATAGCGAAATTCACTGCATAGCAAAAATCCTCCCCCTGTGTTTTGGTTCCAAACGACCTCGTTTTGTATAATTCTTATTTTGTCCCTATTGTAATCATGTATTTTAGGTATTTTTGGTATTTCACACATTCGTCAGGGCTATATAAGCCACCTTATAGCTTTGTAACTTTTAACTTTTTGATCGCTTTATCACGCAGCCTTTTGTTTTTAGGTTGCGCTTCTTTCTCTCTTCTTTCTCTCATTTTCATATCGCTTTAAACACACCCCTTGAGGATGACAACTCAAGGGATGTTTGGCTAAGCCTCAAAGCCTTGAAAGAAAGGTGGTCGCTTAGCCTGCTATCGTGGCTCAAGCAAGATCCTGTTTTAAATGGAACAGGTACTACATTTATTGTTCCAAACTTCCCAAACTAGGGTTTAATGCTATTTAACGTGTTTTTGGTCAATACTTGTCATGTTTTTGTGGTTCAAGCAGCATTCTTAATGTATGTGATGCAATCGACATTCATTGCATGTCACGTTGTTCATTGAAATGAGGTTAAATGCTATGTTTTCAAACTATTGGAAACATTAAAATGCTCAAGATTTGTTTTAACTCAAATAGGGAGTGTTTTGCTGGTTAGTTTTTAAAGCTAAACAAAGATCCTGGGCTTTTGCTATGACTATATGTCATTTTCCCTAATGCGCAGGAATCAATTCGAGGACACCTTAATAACCCCATTTTATCAAGCTGTTGACCTGCCTTCCAAGGTCACCATTTCACACTTCATTTTAAAGCTATTTCGCTTAGCCTAGTGACACCCAACCTAACACTTTTTAATGCAAATCCGAAAATCCAAACAAAAAGTCTCACCATTTTCAATCATGATACAACTACTCAGGATGAAAACCCATCCCCGTGTTCGACCCTAGATCACTATACTGTAGTAGCTTGACTACGGTAGTAGGAGGAATATAGGATACAAATTTTGTTGATTCCGGATCACCCTACTGTGGCACGAATCATGGATTCAATAATTCCACTCTCTATGACATGGCCAACATCAAATCTAATGACGTGAACAATCGCATAAAGCAAGATCGTCTTGTCCTTGGTCATTATGGACAGATGAAGGTTAGGTTTGAGTTTAGCACAAAGAAAATTATACCAGACCTTTGAGATAGGGTTGAGGGACTTCATCTAAAATGTCGTAACCTCTTATATAGAAGGATGGCGCCCATTCAATCCCATTCCGCGAGGATCACATGAGTCACGATAATCAGATTCGTAAATGAAGACCCCGCAGGTATCACTTTCATCGTTTGCCAAATTATACAGCTTATTTATCCTGGTTGCATTGATGTCAACCCACTTCCCTCGTACGTAGCCTATGAAACCAACCTAACCCCGAAGGTTGGAATGGGATTCTCGAACAACTAGAGCTATTCTAAGTGAGGGATGCTCGCACAGTTTGGTGCACCCCTTTTCCTGGATTACGCAGTTAAAGTAGACGTTGGAGTTCGGAAAACCCCGCTCAAGAATAAAGGTCTTGTTAAAGAGAGAATCATGATATAGCCTTTCGGCATCCCGAGTGATGAACTTATCGGGATTGTCTGGAAGTGGTGGAGGTGCCTGCGAACTGGATCCTGTCTTCTTTCTTTTTACTAGGACTATTTTCTTAGGAACCATTGAGAAAGAAGGAGGGTGATTTGGAAATACCGGGTTTTTGGAGGGAAGAGAGAGAGTTTAGGTGGTGTGAGAACCGAAAATCAAACCTTTGGCATCTATTTATAATGCCCTAGGTTCGGGCGTCTTTACCTAGGCGGACCATAAAAAAAATAAACAATCATAAGGGTTCGCCTTGGTGTAAGGAACTTCGCCACAGTGAACCCAAGAGCTTGCCAAAAAAAAAAATTTTGGGGGAAGGTTTTCCTTAGCCTAGGCAAAGGTCTTCGCCAAGGCAAACCATAGGGTTTTATTCAATGAATTACGGGTTCGCCTAGGTGAAGGGGCATTTGCCTAGGCGAACCAGAACACAGTGTCTAGTGAACTAGAACCCCTAGAACAATGTTTTTACAAAAACTATGGCTCTCTCTTTTGTTCTCAACTTTTACACTTAATTTTTTTAAATCAATTGGACTCTATGGTTCTCTCTCCTTTTGAAAAATGTCATATTTTTAATTTATCCCAAAAACTTGGTTTCAAATAGGTAAACCTCGACTTTTTCTTCTTGAGTAAACCTGAAACACTAAATAAACACATCAAAAAAAAAAGATAAAATAAAACAAGAATTCCCAACCTTAGCAAAATGAAACTAAGAACAAAAAATCAAAAAGAAAAAGAAAAATAAATGGAAGAAAGGGATTTTTACAAAGCTTGGGTGGCCTCCCAAGAAGTGCTATATTTAGTGTCGATAGCTCGATGAAGCCATGTTGCACCACTGGTACTCAAAGAAAATAAAGAATGTTGGTAATCAACCCAGAGAATAACTCATGGGTTCTTGGTTAAGTGTGCCCATACATGCTGAAATGAGAATCTTTGGCTTGATGGATGTATTGTGTTTTAAATTCTTTGTCTCCACAACAGTTTTTTTTTTTTTTTTGTTCCTTCCACTGATAAATGCTTCACATCCACTATCTTTAGAGATGGCTCCATTTCATTTTGGTCAACATTTGATTTTATGCTTGAATTCAGCTCTTGGACCCATTGTTTTTCATTCGGTGAATTACCACTTAAGCTTTTCATAGTTGTTTCTTTAATGATTCCTTTCATGCTCCCAACTCCATCCATGGGTATAGCTTCACTCTCATGCACCCTTCATTCTCTTTTTTCTAAAGCTTGTCATTTTGATAAATGTTCAGTTGTACTTTGTCATCTCTGACTCTTAAAGTCAATTCCCCACTTTCTACGTCAATAAGAGCCCGGCTTGTGGCTAGAAAAGGTCTCCTGAGAATGAGAGGTACTTTTTCATCCTCCTCCATGTCTAACATAACAAAATGCATAGGGAAAATAACATGTCTACTTTTATGAGTACATCTTCAATATTACCTTTGGGTGAAGCCATTAATCGATTCGCCATTTGAAGTGATAGAGCTATTGGTTCGATTTTCCCTAGATTCAGCCTTCTAGCCATAGAATATGGCATTAGATTAATGCTGGCACCAAGATCACACAATGCCTTGCTGAATGTATGCTCCCTTATGACACAAGTAATGGAAAAATTGTCTAGATTTTTTTGCTTTTTTAGGAGCTTTCATTGGATGATTGTACTACAATTCTCGGACAAGTTCACAGTTCCATATGCCTCTAATTTCTTCTTGTTGCTCATTATCTCCTTCATGAATTTCACATAATTAGGCATTTAGGCCAAAGCATCAGCGAATGGAATGTTGATCTCAAGTTTCTTGAATATGTTCAAGAACATTGCAAACTGAGCATCCATCTTGGTTTTTCTGAATTTTTAGGGGAAAGGTAAGGGTGGAGCATATGTGGGAGGGTTGTCGGGAAAATTTTTTCTTCCTATGACAACTTGATCAAATTTTTGCTTCTCTCCCCTATTGTTCGCTTTTGCTTCCTCTTCCTTATTTTTAGCTTCCATCTTTTCTTCAATTTCAACATCTTCCTTTCTGTTTTCATATTGTTCTTCTTCATTTGAATTCTTCTTCGGCTCTTCAAGCTCTTTTCCACTTCTTAAAGTGATAGCCATGCATTGTTTTGGATTGGTTTCAATATCACTTGGAAATGATTTTGGGGGTGTTCTCTCACAGATTGAGCCAATTTACCCATTTAAGTTTCCAGATTTTTTAGAGATGCCCCAAGATTGGCTTTATTCATTTCCATGTTCTTCATGCATGTTCTAATGTTCGCTTGATTGTTCTCCAAATTTTTTATGCACGTTCCCAGAGTTGCTTGAATATTTTCTAAGCTTTTAATGTGCATTCTGAAGGTGAGCTGATTGTTTCCCAGCTACGTGAGGCGTGACTCATTGCTCTTTCTCATCTCATTCATTGCCAATAACATCGCATTCACTCCAGGTTGTCTTGTGTTCCACTTATAATTTGAGCTCTAAGTTTCTTAATTTTGGAAACCCGAAGGTGACATGGTGGGGATAAGATGATGAGGCTCATGCGCAACAATCGCTTGATTCCCATAAGACAAATTCTCTTGGTTTCTCAACTCGGAGTGGTAATGAGATAGAAAGTTGTTGTTAGGGCGAAATGTGTAACTCCTATTATTCACATAATTCACGTCTTCTATCTGAAGTGGAGTATTCGCTATAAGAGCATTATGAGTTTGCATGTATGCAATCTCCCCAAGAGTCAGTTCCTTTGGAGCTTGTTGATTCAATGTGGTCATCAAAGCTTCGAATTTTGCCTTCAAAGATGATATTCTATCAATTTCATGGATTCCCCCTTTTTTTCTACCATCATCTCTCTGAAAAGGAGGTTGGTAATTGTTATTGGCCAGCTTCTCAAACATCAAGTTAGCTTCTCTTATTGTTTTCATAGTGATGGAACCTCCACATGTTGCATCAATGAGTGCCCTTGTTGAGTAGTTGAGACCATTATAAAATATTTTCACTTGAGAACTCAACTCATACCCATGATGTGGGCATCTTCTAAACAATTCTTTAAATCTATCCCATGCATCATGAAGCGTTTCTTGATCACCTTGTGGCAATTGTGTGATTTCAACTCTAAATTGTGAATTCAATTATGGTGAAAAGAACTTGGTCAAGAAAGTCTCCACGAGAGTCCCCCAAGTATCTATTGAACTAGCATCAAATTGTTGAACCAATTCCTTGCTTTATCCCTTAGAGAGAAAGGAAAAAGCTTCAACTTGATCACATTATGATCCACTCCGTTCATCTTGATTGTGCCACACAATTGCAGGAAATTTGACAAGTGTCTGCTGGGATCTTCTGAAGGGCTGCCCCCAAACTGCTACTACTAAACCATATTGATTAATATAGGCTTTAACTCGAAATTATTGGAATCAATAGGCTGATGGCGAATTCCTGAATAATCTTCATTCATCATCGGACACCAACAATCTCCTAGTGTAGGTCCTCTAAGTCCAGGTATTTTGTTGTGGTTCGAATGACCCTCACTGAATCTGTCACTATTCTGATCCTCCATTTATGCGTTAGCAACTTTTGCTTTCTTTCTTCTGAACAAAGTTCTTTCTATTTCAAGATCGAGTGGCAATAGTTTAGCGTTGACTTTGCGGTATGTACGATTGGTACTGAAATCGTAAATAAATACTCTAAAACAACGTAACAAATCGACACAAATGAAACTAAATTAAAACTAAAAATGAAAATAAGAGAAATAAAATAAAACTCCTATAGAAAAAAGATTTCTACTTAAATTAGCAAATGTCTATTTTGTTGGAATATTAATTTATTCCACTTAAACCGCTCTCTTCCTCGGCAACGGCACTAAAAACTTGTTCGGTTATTTGCATATATATAAATTTTTGATTAAAAACAACGAAATTCGCAAGTGTACGTATCACAAGTAATATAGTGTCTTTTTAATTAAAAACCCCAAGTATCAAACCCACGGGGGAAATTTGGTTTAAATGGGGATTAAGTACCCCGACTACTAAAGAATTTTATTATGTAAATGATATGATTGATTGGGATGATGATTAACTAAAATTGAAACTAATTAAACTAACCTAACACTTGAAATTCAGCAAATGATTGAAGTGAAGTGAAAGAAAACTTTAATGATTAACACTAAGGCCGATTGTCTCCATTTATGGGTTTATGACTTATAACCATAAAATACCGATTAAAATGAATATATTCTTGTGCTTACCCAAGAAACCCAATATGAGGTTTACACTTTCGTGTCTCCCCTCAATTTCTCACACCTCATTCCTATTCTCCTTTTTGTCCTTATAGGTCAAACAATGTGATACTGGTTCTAAGGCAAATCAGTCCTTAGGAACTCTATTAGTCTCCTTTCGATCCTTACAATAAAGTTACCCAGGTTATGTTCCAATCGATATCCTTTCATTCCTTATGATCTTCACATAAGGTTGAATAATGTCCCTTTTAATAAAATTCACCTAGTAGTAGGCATTCCTAATTTCCTAGATCTCTTTGATTAAGTTAATTTGATTTTAACAATTGTAGGAAATTAGAGGTAAAAACCAATTCCTAGGACGCTTCCAGTTGTCACTCTAGAACCCCTTAAGCTCTAGGTCTCAACTTCACCCTAAAGATACCAATTAGATAAAAACCTGACACAAAGGAACCACATACATACAACTCTCAACACAAGCATAGATCCACCAAAATCATTCAATAAAACCATAAGCCACCACCACTCAACAACCAACCCTAAGTGGGAGCAAATTAGCCACCATACAGCCCCCAAAACCCAACAACATCATATTTGCACCAAATAAAATTCCGAAATATTAAGAACAAGAGTAGAGTTTAGGAATACAAAACAAATATTATATAAATCTCGTCCAAAACCCAGCTCCACTGCTATAAGGTATCCCCTAGCAGCTTGATCTTCCAATTCACCCAAAATGAGCCTGTATCAAAGTAAACTAAAAACCCTAAAGTTAATCCAAGTTTTCCTTTTTTTTTTTTTTCCTTTGGTCTATTACAAGTATAGTATATATACTATTGGGAAATGGGCTAATTATTGGGCTAAAAATAGGTACATTAATGTCTCAACCCGACGTTCTTCGCCTTGGCAAAGACACGTGCCCTTTTTTGCTGTGGTGGCCCTTTGCCTAGGAGAAGAAAAGCTTCGCCTAGGTGAACCCCTTCGCTAAGGCGAACTCGAGGATGGCTCTTCAATAATCTTCAATTGGCAATGCTAGTTCGCCTAGGCGAGCTGTGTCCTTCGTGATTCATGCCATAGTAGGTGTTTCGGAATCAACAAAATTTATATCCTAAGATTCCTACTAATCGTGAGCAAAGCTATCGGGGCAGCATAGCCAGTTTCTAGGGTCGAACTTGTGGATGGCTTTTCTTCGCATTAAATGATTTACAATGAAGGCCAAAATGGTGAATTTGGTTTGGATTGTGTTTGATAAAAACAGCTGGTGTATTGTGGTTTGCAGTAAGCTCAAACAAAACAAGAAAAAATAAGGAAAAGAACTCCTCAAGCATCGGGCTACTAGCCTGGTAACCCAAGGCGACGAGAGGCTTCTTCCTCTGCAGCCATTTCCTCAAGGCTGGGGAGGATGACCTATAGTCATTTCCCCGAACTGCATCTTCATTTAACTTTAAAACTAAACCCTAAAATTTTTGAAAAAATGAAGATTTACATGGCATAAATGCTCCCCAAATATGATCACATATCTCATATAAATCTACCCTACAAAGGATGTCGTAGGGCAACTAATGAATCTCGGATTTGAAGAATACATCCACTATACCCTAAAAGATTGCAAAATACTGGTCCATCAAGGTACATTTAAGAGATTTAAACCTAGAGTGAGAGAAATAGAACATAAACACCCATAAATGCGTGTGTTAAAAACAGAGAACCGTTAGTTACCTCTAAACCCTAGCCTGCAGCCCTCCTCTTCAAGGAGAAAAGTGGTCTAGCCAACCATCCCTTGAGTTTTCATCCTCAAGGGGTGTTTGGCAGCCGAGAAAGTAAAAGAAAAGGAAAGAAAATGGGAGAAAAGCAAAACAGCGGGAAAAACTCCCGCCTAGGATTTTATTGATGAAGGAGATATCTTTTATAGTGCTTGTATGGGGCTTTTATAGCCAAACCCCTTTACAAATTACCAAAAAAACCAAAACTAAAAGCTATTACAAGGGACAAATTTGGAAGAAAACCAAAAAAGGAACAAAATGAGTCAAACGCCAAAAGGTGATGGGTGAATAGCGCAGAGGACATGAATAGTGCCGCAAGATGAACAGTCAGAGCCGGAAGGAAATTTGCAAGATGAACAAGGTAACCTATTTAAAATTCGAGTTTCAGAAAATTCTCCCAACCCGCCAAATTTCCTACATCTCCACTTCTTTGGCATTTTCTCATTTTATTTCCTTCAATTTCGACCGCAATGCTGAGTTTGACTCGAATTCTTCGTGCTTGGATCGACTCAACAATTTTGGCATAAATAGCTTGTAAAAACTACAAAATTTACCACAAAATGCGATTAGTAGCATAATCGGGACCTTAATGTGCTAATTGGGTTAATTATGTTGATTATTACACAAAAAGTACTCAAACCCGTAATAAATGTGGTTCAAAATAGCATTGAAAGCATTCAATCACTCATTTAGGAAAAGGTCATTATGCCTAGGCGAACCCAAGAGGTTCTCTTCATTTCAGCTCTGATTTTACCTTCATGTCATTCAGCTCTTCCTTTGCTTGATTTTTTATTCGTTATCTACAAAACATTACAAAATAGGAGATTAGTGTAGCATTGATGAATAAGGTGTGAATCTAGCATTTGAGTTATATAAATACATGAAAAAAACACTCAAAATGCATGTATAATTCACACCGAACAACTCTCAACAACTTCTCTTCCACTCGAGAGAGATAAAACGACATAATTCACATCGAACAACTCTCAACAACTTCTCTTGAAGGAGCTTTCAACTCATTTTTTCTTTGCTCCTTACTTGTTGAATTTTTCAGCAATTTCTCAGCTTTTTCAATAGTTCATGATGAGAATCAAAGAAAAAAGGATCCACATCAAATGCCAATTGGGCCAATCATAAAAGCAAGGGCTAAAAGAGCTTCAAAAGGCATTAAATGGGCTTGTGAAGGAATTTATTTGGGCCAACCCAACCTTTAAAAGGAGAGCCCAAGTCAAATAAAGCCTTTGAAGGAATTGGAGTCAATAAGGAAGTTTAAAAGTCCATAAATGTGATCATGGATGTTGATGGAAATAATTCACATGATTTTGGCATCTAAAAGGAACATAAAATCAAAGGAAATTTATGCTTCAAATAGGCTCCATAATTTGTGCACAATCAAAGACCTATTTTGGAGGGTTTTTAACCTTATGGAAATCTACTCACAGTAACAAAGCAAGTAACAAATCGAAAAATTCATCCCATTTATTAAAACATTTTGAAATAAAGAATTTCTTTTAGGTCCAATATTTGGAATTGATACGCTAGATGAAGATAGATCATATCTTGTAAATTCTCTCTTTTTGTCAAGCGACGTTTCTTTTTATCCTTTCTTTTGTGTTCCTTAATGGCTAAAGTTGTATGATCAAACTTGCCAATTCTTGTACAAGCCATTAGTTGTCCAATTAGTCTATTATGGTCAAAATATCAAGGATATGTGTCCAATTAGGAAAAGAATAAATTATCTTCATTTTGATTTGGTAGTTTTCCATTTTTAGTTTTGGTAATTTGTGTATCAAGGCTGAATTTCATCAATTTTCCTTCATTTCTTATTCAATAAGGATGTCCTAAGCTCTATATAAGAGCCCCTTGATGTATTTGTTAAACATACATTGATGAATAAAAATTCGTTTGTGAGGTTTTCTTTACTTTATGGTTCTTGTGAGAAATTTCGAGCCTATCAAGGTTAATTCCTTATAGTGTTCAAACTTACAACTCTTGGTTCTTCTATGTTCAAGGGGACGGGTTATTTCTTTTGTTCTTACGTGTTTTGGTTCTCTAGCCAAGGAGAGAGACACCGCATCTTTGCTTACGACTCTTTAATCAATATAGTCAAGGGGACGGGTCATTATTCTAGATCATGTTTGAAGATCCTTGGAGTAATCTGCAACAATTGGTGGATCTTGAAGCAATAGGTAGCGGGGTTCCCATCATTTTGGCATCAAAGCTTCGAGTTTCAAACACCGATTTGGTATCTATCTTAATTCTTGTTGTTGAGAATCTGTTCAATGTGAAAAAAAAAAAAAAAGACAAAAAAAATATTAAAAAAAAAAAAGAAATCATCAAAAAAACACAAAATGAAAAAGAGAGAATTAAAGACATCGTATTCTTCCCTTTCGTTTTTTTTTTTTTTTTCGCCCCTTTGTAATATTTTGATACTGTTTAGATTCCTATTCGGGTTGATCTTGATCTTAGCTTTGTTAGTTCAAATGTTGAACCAAAAAAGTGGAAGTCTAAAAGAGTGAAAAAGGCAAGAGTGATTTTCATTATAAAAAATAGCCAAAATAAGTGTGAGTGAAACACGTGACGGAGAGTAGTGAGGTTTCTTTTTGTAATTCTTTCCTTTAATTTTTATCATGTCTTCAAATAATGATCTTGCAAATAGGGAGGTGGGGCAGGACCAATCATTCATATTGCAAGCAATGTAAGAACACTTTGAAATATTGAAGGTCTGGATGAATGACATTCGAGATCAAATTGAACAAAATGGAGCAGTGCTTAGACGAGTAATTCCTCAAACTCAAAGACAAGAAAGGTATGTTCCGACAACCTTGAATTATGAAGAGCTTGAGAATGAATTTGAAGATGAAGATGAATATCCAATGGAAGGAGAGGTGTTTGTGAGAAGGCATGTTTCGAGTGCCCAAGTGAAGAAGGATGTCGTTGAGCAATAACATGGGAACATTTTCCATACTCGTTGCCATGTTAATAATAGGTTTGTAGTTTTATTATTGATGGTGGAAGTTGTGTTAATGTTGCTAGTGCTTTTTTAGTTGAGAAGCTACAATTACCAACACTTGAACACCGTAAGCCATATAAGTTGTAGTGGTTGAAAGATAGTGAGGATGTAAAGGTGCAAAAGCAAGTACTTGTGTCATTTTCAATTGGGAAGTAGCATGATGAGGTTCATTGTGATGTTGTCCCTATGTGTGCTTCTCACATCTTATTGGGCAAGCCTTGACAATTTTATAGGAGAGCCAATCATGACTATTTCAAGAATCGTTTCAGTTTCATGAAGGACAAGAAGCTTATAACTCTTGTAGCATTGACACCAAAACAAGTGTATGAAGATCAAGTGAGGTTAAAACAAAAGTGTGATTCAAAAAAAGTTTGAGAAAGAAAAAGAAAGAAAAGGAAAAGATGAAGCAAAACAACAGGGAAAAGAAATTGAGAGAAGGCTAGAGAGTGAGAAAAGAAAAGAGAGAGAAACAAAAAATTATTGGAAAGTGAACAAAGAAAAGGGGGAGGAGACAAAGGAGCTTCAATGCAAAGTGGAGGGATTGATTAGTCCATGTGCTATTTGTACCCAAAAAGGATGGTTCGTGGAGGATGTGTATTTATTTTCGTGCCATCAACAACATTATGGTTAAGATTCGAGGACAAATCTTTTCGAGGAAGTGGGGAATTATGAGAATCAAAGACCAAAGGATCCAGTTCAAATGCTAATTAGGTCAATCACAAGAGCAAGGGCCAAAAGAGCTTCAAGAGGCATTAAATAGGCCTGTGAAGGAGGTTATTTGGGCTAACCTAGCCTTTAAAAGAAGTGCCTCGGTCAAATAAAGTCTTTGAAGGAATTGGTGCCAACAAGAAAGTTCAAAAGTCCATAAATGTGATCACGGTTGCTGATGGGAATAATTCACATGATTTTGGCATCTAAAAGGAATATAAAATCAAAGGAAATTTGTGCTTCTAAATGGCTCCAGAATTTGTGCACAATCAAAGACCTATTTTGGAGAGCTTTTAGCCTTGCAAGTTGTATGATCAAACTAGCCAATTATTGTGCAAGCCATTAGTTTTCCAATTAGTCTATTATGGTCAAAATATCAAGGATAGGTATCCAATTAGGAAAAGAAAAAAAAATTATCTTCATGTTTCTTTGGTAGTTTTCCATTTTTTGTTTTGGTAATTTGTGTATCAAGGCTGAATTTTAGCAAGTTTTCCTTTCTTTCTTAGTCAATAAGGATGTCCTGAGCTCAATATAAGAGCCCCTTTATGTATTTGTTAAACAGACATTGATGAATAAGAACTCTTTTGTGAGGTTTTCTTCACTTTATGGTTCTTATGAAAACTTTCAAGCCTATCAAGGTTAATTCCTTATAGTGTTTGAACTTATGGCTCTTGGTTCTTCTATAATCAAGGGGACGGGGTTTTTTTTTTTATTTTTACAACTTTTGTTTCTATAACCAAGGGGACAGAGATGCCACATTTTTGCTTACAACTCTTGATTCAATATAGTCAACGGGATGAGGCCATTATTCTAGATCGTGTTAGAAGATCCTTGGAGTTATCCGCAACAATTGGTGGATCTCGAAGCAACATGTAGTTGGGTTCGCATTAGTTCCAACACTATTTTCAGCATTGCTACCTTATTTTCCTGCACTGTTTTCACCATTTCCAGCATTGCTTTCTTCTTTACTGCCTTAGACAGATTTCTCAATAGTTTTGCCACTTCCAAGTGTGATGGCTTTGCAATGCTCCTTGCCATCTCGTCTAGGTTTCACTTCCGAAGTGCTAGGTAAGTTGCCTTATTGCCTCTCATTGAACATGGAAGCCATTTGACCCATTTGAACCTCCAAATTTCTAATTAGAGCGGCTTGATTAGTAAGGGAGGTTCTTGTCTCTTTGACAAATTGAGCTTGAGATTTGCTCAATTCCAATTGGTACTTTGCTAATTCACTCATAGTGTCTTCCAAAATTGCTTTCTTTTCTTGAGGAGGTGGAGGTTTAGCTTGCTCCACCGCATGTATCACATTTGGATTGTTTCTCTAAGAGAGGTTAGGATGATTCCTCCAATCCGAATTGAAATTGTTTGCATATGGATTGAATTGGGGTTGACGGAATTTGCTCAAGTATTGGGCTTGTTCCACACTCATTTGCCCACAAAGGTTTCCCATTTGACACTCAGTACTAGAATGAGGTCCATTGTAAACGTCGCATGAAGGAGTAGGTGCTTGGATCACATTTTTCACAACTTGTGAATTTTTTAGTTGAGTGGATTGAAGTTGCTTTGTAAGCAACGAAACTTGGACCGCTAAATTTTTGAACACATCCAACTCATGAAGCGTTACTCTTTCACTTGGCCATTGGAAATTGTTTAAAGCCATATTTTCCAACAATTTGTAAGCCTCATTTGCACTCTTGCTCATCAATGTGCCTCCAGCTGAAGCGTCTAAGAGTGTTCTAGTAGTTTCGATCAACTCATTGTAGAAATTATACACTTGCATCCATTTTTCCAATCCATGGTGGGGCACTTTCTAAGGAGGTCTTTGTAACGATCTCATGCCTCATAGAAGGTCTTTCCCTCAAATTGAGCAAAGTTGTGTATTTCAATCCTCATCTTTGCTATTTTTTCTAGAGGGAAAATTTTTGAAAGGAATTTGTGCACTAAATTATCCTAAGATGTGATGGAGTCGTGAAGCTCCGAATTTAGCAAATGCTTCTCTTTGTCTTTTAATGAAAATGGGAAAAGTCTCAAGTGAATGGCGTCGTCACTCACCCCGTTATACTTCACCGTGTCACACACTTCTAAGAAATTACAAATGTGCATGTTGAGGTCCTCATTCAGCAATCCCATGAATTGAATATTTTGAATCAATTGCAATGTGATAGGCTTAAACTCAAAGTTTTTTGCTTGTATAGCCAGTCGTCTAATCACCGGAGGGATGCTAGTTAGAGGAAGAGCATACTCTCTCAAAGCTTTCTCCAAATCCTCCATGAAAGGGGCTGATTGGGGCACACTTTCCCCGCTTGTTGAATTGACATTGACCTTTTCTCCCTCTCTAAAACCTTCAATATTCTCCATTTATTTCTGCTCAATTTCAGCTTGCTCTTCTTTCCCCTTTCTAATTTGTCTTAATGTTCTTTCTAGTTCAAGGTCTAAGGGTACCAAATTTTTAGCACCAAACTTTCGCATAAATCAATAGGTACCTGAAATTCATCAATATAGAAAAGAAACACGTGTCAAAAAATTAAAACAGTAAAGAGAAATCAAAATTCTCAAAGTAAAGGAAAAATTCTTGGTATCAATATTGACAATTCACGCTACTTCCCCAACAACGGCTCTAAAAACTTGTTGGATTATGAGTATGTGATGCAATTCAATTCCAAATAAGCACAAGTGTACGCTTCATTCAACAAGTAGTATAATGAAAAAGTACGAATGTCGAACCTATAAGGAAGTGGTGGTCAATTACTGAAATCGACAGATTTTTCCTTTATCTAAGTAAAGGTATTAATGAAATCTTTGTCTAAGCAAATAAAAATAGTTCTAAAATGAACTATCACATCAATGTAAAGGAAACGATTGTGTGGAAGGGCTAGGGTTTTGGATTCAATTACACAATCCTTAAGTAATTAATAATGATTTTTCAATTAGCTCAATATATGATATTCTTGCTAATGTTAAGCCTCTAATATTAATCACAAATCTCTCTTGATAATTTATAATCTATTATATATATCTAGGTATTTTGCATTTTTTTCTCAACCTCGAGATCTATGGAATGCATTAAACCCGAGATGGCCTTAGAGTACCACACAAAGCTCATGAGTATGTCTAGTTGATAAGCTTCTCGCATAGCACTAAGGACTTGTTAGATCCTCGGCAACGGCTACAAAAACTTGATAGGCACAAGCGTGTTATATGAAATAGTACGCCTATGTGTTAAAGTGCATGCGTCACCTTAAGTAATATAATGAAAGTAAGAGTATTGTCCCACATAGAATTGGGTTACTAAGTATCGACTCTAATCTAGCCTAGACTCTATTTCGATGGTGGAAGATTTGTAAAAGACTCAAAAGAACACTAACTAACATGTAAGAATGAGAAAGACTAAAAAGCCTTAAGGCATAGATTTCATCTAAACAATTATGTATGAACCTCCTAACCTAGTTAATCAATGCTTATTTAATCATGAAGATGGAAATTTCACTAATGTATATGAAAATCTCTCTCGAGTATCAGAACACTACCCTTAGGATCAGATATTTTACATCTCTGCTCAACCCCAGATTTCCAAAGGCGCATTAAACCTAAGAAATCCCAATACCACACCTAATCTCACTTATATATCTATTTCTTGATTATTAGATGGTAAATCATCCATGGTCTAATTTTAATTCTCACTTCTCATATCTCGAACCAAACCACAAATCATGCTAATATTAGCCAAATACCCACAAGCATTACGACTAAATGAAATACTCAACATTGAAATGAAATAAAGCATTAATAATTAGAATTTAAGAGAATTTATACATTCTTGTCTTTAGCTACATCTAAACCCTAAGAAAACAAACTAAAACATAGGTAGAAAATGAATTATAGCTATCAAACGAAAGAAAAACATAAAAGGGAAGAGGTAAAACAGATTTGGCATTGATAGCTCTTTTATCTTCTTCCAAGAACAAAACCTAGGGTTTCCACCCAAAGGGGTAGTTCCCTTCCATGTGTCTCCATTTCGATCTCTGCATTTTGAACCCCCTTTCACATCGTTCTCTGCTCTCCTTTTATAAGCCCATCAAATTAGGTAAAAAAAAAAAAAAAAAGGCTATTTCTACTGTTGAGCCTCAACCTTTGTTGCGAAAAAGGTGTCTTCGTCGTGACGAACCCGTGAGTCACTTGATCATATTTCATCACTTTGTCATGACGAACCCGTAGCCAGTAGCTATTCAATCTCCAAGTTCGTCATGACGAAGGGAGCGTTGTCGCGATGAACCAGTGGAGCTACTTATGTTGTATGGGAAATTGCTGATTTTTCTTCCTTTTTCTCTCATTTTCATACAATTCTGCCAAATGATTGACCTAATCATAAAGATGAACATTTAGAGCATTAGGACACTTATTTAACATAAAAATACTAAAAATCTAAGTAAAACATAGGGATAAAATGAGTATTTAAGATACTCATCACTAATCAATGACGAATTGTGTTGTTTCAAAAAGGTATAATTAATTACTTTATTTTCAGGTCATGTAATAGACCACAAATCGAATTTATGGTGATGAATCACAAATAAGCATTAAACACAAAGTGAAACAATAATAAAATAGCATTTCATATAAGAACCAAAAGAAAATTCAATAACTAATTACAAAATTCATGTGTAATCCTCCAAACCCTATCAAGAAACCAGAACATAAAGAGGAGAGAAAAACAAAGTATATAACCTCAACATGAATAAGGTAGGGGAAATAAAAGTGTGATGTATTCTTAATTCATTGTTCCCCCTTCCTCTTCCTTTTCTCCTTCTTCAAGCCTTCAAGAACTCTTCTCTCTATCCAAAAAAAAAAGTCCTCTCTTTCCAAATTAAGGCTTTTTCCTCTTTACGCTCCGTGGCTACATTTTTTGGCCAACAAACTCCCATGTAGCCTACAACCATTATCAAGCCGCCACTCACGTCGCTATGTGCGGGTGTTCACGTCACAACGTCAGGATGCATGCTACTCTGCTATACACAACCACATCACGACATGCAGGGGCTTTCTTCATCCGCGACAACACCTTGACGTCATGACGTTAAGGCTCAAACATCGCGGCGTGGAGACTTGTTGTTAGGTGTGAAATTACATAGCATTTGAGCATGTCTTATACGTTCATTATGAGCTTTTGATGTGAATTTCACACCTAGATCATGCAAATTTATCATAATTTCCCTCCTTACACATTTTGCATAAATCATGATGAATAACAAGAATTTTCGAGCAAGAAACAAGCAAGGAAAAGGCAAATCAACACTGGAATATCATGGCATCAAGCTATATGCCGAGACATGAAGACAAGCACCTTGGAGCACAAGTACTGATAAGCCGCAACATTGGAATTGGTGGCCGCGACATCCAAGGTGAACCCAGGGATGATCAATACTAACATGTCGCGACATTGGAACTAGAGGCCACGACATTAAAGAAGGGAAGAATGCATCATTCAACATTGGAATGTTGTGCCATTGGAATCACATGTCGTTGCATCCATTAAAATTTTGGACTACCAAGCCTTATTCAGCCTCAATGTCGTGGCATTGGATTTATATGTTGCGGCATCGTGACCTAGATTTGGCAATGTTGCCATTATCGACCCATCATTTTAGGCCCATTTCCCAAACTACTATATAAGCTCCTTTTTTTTTTTTAGGGTATGAACTTTGAGGCAGAAAGCTCCTATTATACGGTTTTCACTCTCTTTGCTTATCTTTATTTTCTAGGTTAGATTTCTTTTAGATTTAGGGATTTTACGAAGAATCTAGGTTGTAATTGAAGATTTCTTGGAAGCAAGACCTTGTAGAGCATTAATTTAAGCTTTGGAGCTGGAGACTGAAGTCTTTTTCTATATTCTCACTGTTTTATATCTCAATCTCTACTCCACTTTCAATTTCTTATGTTTTATGTTTTTAAGTAACATGAATTTGTTGAAATTAATGGTTGAAATGATTGACTAGACACTCTATAGGGTTGGCTATTGGATTTGATGCTTGATTTATCTAATTTCTAGTTTGGTCGTATGATTTATACTTGGATTGATATATTTTGTGTTAATACTTGGAAGATTATGATTTTGGTTAATTGGTGCATGCTAAGAAGAATTGGGTTTTAGATCACTTTACTAGGGTTTCCTTAGTGACAACTGGGATATTTGCCATAAAATCTAGATTTGATTCTCTTAAGGTGTGAGTTAATTAATTGGAATTCAAATTAACTTAGTTAAAGAAGTATAGGGAATTAGAAATGTCTATTACTAAATGGATTTCACTAGGAGGGGGCACCAAATGGTATTAAGTGAGGATTGCAAGAACGTAACTGTGACCAATTCAAGCTAAGTTTGAGTAGTTTTATTGCAATAACGTAACTATGACCAATAAAACTCCCTAGGAAAAATGCCTTGGAAAAGTATTGCCCTATCGACCTAGAAGAACTAGCTATGAATAAGTGGATAGTGCGAGAAAATTAAGGGGGAACACGAGAGTGGGATCCTCATTCAGCCCGTGCCTCATCTAGATAAATCACTAAGCATCATTGAAGATAACCAACCCTAGTTCCTCTCTAAGTCCTTTTCTCCTTGTTTTTATTCAATTGCTCCAATGTTTCTCAAATCATTCTTTATTTTTGTTTTTATTATCTCTAAAATTTCACCTCATTATATCATTGGGACGCTCAGATAGTGAATGACTCAAGAAGCCGGGGTACTCAATCCCCCATAAAACCAATACAATCCTCGTGGGAAACTGGGTAACTACTTGAGTCTCCGAGGAACAATGATCATCAGGCATTCACTACCGACAAAGAACCAGCGTAAACCCGCAAAATAAAACAACACGCAGGGACGACGGATGATCCGTCATTCCGACGTGTTAGCCTTTTTGGAAGAGAGTAAACACAAGTGTTCCTTAGATTCGGAATGCGTACATCATTCAGTGTGATATATCTCCTTTTTATGGAGGAAGATCGGAGATCCAACTTTTCCTAAGGTGATTCATTTCTTCCCTAATGGTAAAGGGAAATTAATACTTTATTTCGGAAAAGGGGGATTTGTTTCTGCGGTGTAACTGCTTTCCGTGATATGGATAATGTCGATGCTTCTTTTTCTTTGGAGGCGATGAAGTTAATAAATGAATTTCTGTTTGTATGATAGAAACCCGGTTGGCAACTTGGCCCGGGATGATCGCTGCTCTGGAAAGTATGCCCCTGAGATAAACGAGCCGCCTGAGCTATGATGTCCCTAAGCGCCCGGCGAAGGATCGGGCCGGCAGATCCACAAGCTCACTAATCTCCTGCTCACCCCCTTAAGATATCCCGGAGGGTTGGCCTCGGCGCCGTGGGCAGCCGGCCCGGGCCTTTTCCTTCACACCCTTGGACTACTTCGGCCTGCTATGGGGATTGGGCCTGGGGCCCAAGGTACCCACAATGCCCCCTTTTCCAATGGGAGGTGTCGTTCCCATTGGGAAAAGAGGCTCGACCGTCGTAATATGGGAACCCATTCTTCAAGCTTATTTAATGCAACTCCTAATTTCAAATGGTGAATCTTATAACTTCTATGCAATCAAGGTTAGATGTCACTCGACCACTGTCGATCCCGAGATATAGGAATGGCTATGTGGCCAGAGAGTGATGAAGTTCGTTATCTCACTGGTTACCCAAGTTTTTCTGGTAGAGAAAGTCATTAGATTTATGATGAAGACTCCGTGGTAAAGGAACTAGAGGATGTGGGATAGCTATCAATTGTTTGACCATGCCGCTCGAGCATGGGTTCGTTAGGAACTATATGGTTTGAGCGGAGTCGGAAATATTTGGGGAGGCGTTTGGGTGGTTCTAAAACTTGAATGGCATCCGTGACGTGGGCGCCGCAATCCTACGGTGCTCCCGGGTCAAGTTTTGGACCAGCCTTATCCTCTCCCTTTCCTTTCTAGGCCCCTCGTGATGGCGCCGAGCATTTCTCGCTTTCCTCGCTCAAATTCCATCACCACCATCTTCTTTTACTTGGCAACATCTTTGGTTTTCTGATTCGGGGCCATGACGCTTCACCTACTTCAGATATTTTGCTAGGCGTGGATTGATCATAAACATTGCTTGACAACAAGCATTATATGTACCCCAAACACACTTTTGGTGATATTAATAAAATGTAGTTCCTTACCATTTTCGTGCCTTGTCAGTGATTATATAAGTGTTCTATAACCTTATTTAAATATGGTTGCTCACCACAAGCCAACTAACTAACTAGATCGTACTACTTCGGGGCCGAGAGGGAGGCCTTTGGGCTTGGCCTATGGTAATCTATCAGGTCTTTAGGGCACGATCCACATATTGTTTATATGTCAGGCAGACGACAATACCTCGCATTAGCCACGGCTACATACCCTAGGCGGAGGTGTAATAGACAGGCATCATTAAGCCGCACTCTTCCTCACGCATTGTTTCAACTCGCTCTTCCTTCCTGACTAACTCAATTCTTCCTTGCATTCATTCCAGGGTCATTGTCGCAGGTGTTAGCACATTTCATTCTATAGGTATCTTTCGTCGTTTCTCGATATTGTTAGCCCTTGGTGGGTGACGACTCTCTGGTTGTTTAAAACTTGGGGGAGAAAAAGTCTCAACCCGTATTCTGCTAGGGCTCTATCGCTCGGGCCAATGGTATATTCTTATACTCCACTCTGGGTGAGGTGTCTAGGTTTAATATTCACCTTCCTCTCCTTTGATATGCTTAAGTGCACGGTGAGAGGTCGGGATAAACTTCCACCTAGTGGTTGTCCGTGAGAACGACCCCGAAATAAACCTTCTCGCAGCACATCATTGCGTCTATGACTTATTAAACTAAAGGTGCATTGCGAGGTGCCTGATAGCATCGACCTTCGATTGATGGAGGGGGCTGGGATGAGTTCTGAACTAGGAATGCAACCCAGGTGTTTTACCCGCGAGCATTTAGCACGGATCGCGCTTTCCTCGTCATCATAGTCATCAAATTCTTCATTTTACTGCCCCACTGGCTCTTATTCACCCAAATGTGATTCAGATTCTTAGTTGGTTGTTGCGTATCAACACTCAGACCAGCTCGACCTACGTCGGGTGGATCTTTTCATCATTTATATGTTAAACATAGGGTCGGGTGGACGAATGTCCATGTCAGTTTTGAGTCCACGACTACAGATCGTGAATGGGCTCCCCGACTCGCCTAAGACGGAGGCAAAAGGAGCTGTTGCTTAGGTCCTTGACGAAACCCCGTTCCCGCTGCTTTAATGTCAATCGATCCCAGCCTTCCTGTGTCTCTGTAATTGTGCTCGGCGGTTTCAGATTTATTATAGATGTCAGGGTGTACTAATTGTTGGCTACGCATGTAGGTAAGGCTTGATAGGAAGGTCGCGAAGTGGGTGGAGAAGTCAAGCATTGAGAAGATTCAGCGACTTTTAGAGATTTCCGAGCGGGAGCGCCATTGCCAAGTTCTTCTTACCCGTGAGAATATTTTTGCCGTAAGGAACAATCCGACTCCTTATACCCTTCCAGTTATCCCTCTGCCTCTGCCTTCGAATGTTGTGGAGGGGGAACACTTCGTGCTTGCGGATTTACAACATCTTGCTTCTGGTAATGTTAGTTCTTCCCGGGACCTGGTAGTTGAGGCATCGAGTCAGGTGCAAGGAGCCCGGAGTTCATCACGGTCGCCCGCTTCTTCGAGCCGGGTTCCTAATTCATCATGTACTACTGATCGGGAAGCTAGTGGGCAAGGTCCCGAGCGCGTCCTCCCCCTTGTGCAGGTAGCCAAAGCTGCCCCCCGAGTGGTGAAAGTCAAGCGGAAGAGGGCGCTTAAACGTCGGAATGCACCAGGGTCTAGGTCCGAAGATTTTGTTCCTTGGATTCCTAACCGCCCGGACGATTCCCAGGATTTAGAAGAGGAAGAGCATATGGAGAGGGAGGCGGGATTGCTTGACCGTTACGCCGCTCATAAAAGAAAGCAAAGCAGTAGGTTGGGGAGCGGGAGTCGATGTCGCCTGCTCCATCTCGCACTGCCACCACGGCGGATCGCCCCACTGACAGGTTCGGGGACCGGCAATTACCATCCCTGGTTCCCCCGAATTAGGGCCATAAATTGGGTCGGAGCCAGTCCGAATCAAATGAGCATGATCCAGCTCCGCGAGCTCTTCAAATAATTCCACCTTCATATCCGGGCGAGGGGTCACAGAGCAGATCGGAGTTTATGCGGTCCAGTCTGCCCAAACCCAAACGGCCAGACCATGTGATTACCCACAACTACATTCCCCCTCGAAGGCCGGAGCCCCCTAGGGTCGAAATTTCAGCCCCCGGGGAGGAGGAGGTTAGAAAAATACTGCGCTGCTGGGAGCCATTTCATCGCAGAGAGTCTGCGGCCAATCGGTTGAATGATTTGTATCCGGCCATGTATCGGGTTCCGGTGACTGTTTAGGGCATGGGTCTCCATGAAACCTATACTGTTCCCGTCCCTGCTTCTACTCCGAAGGAGGACTTCTTGCAAATCATTGATGATGGGATACAGGTCCGGAACCTCAATTTCATTCAATCTACCAAACTGGTAAGATAGGTTTTTCATTCGAGAGGATTCAGTGTTGTTATCCTTCTCCATTAGTTGCTAATGGGTTCCTTTGTAGGCTATATCTACCATTCGAAACATGGCGCTGGGTAAAGATCATGAGTTCGAAAGCTTCCTGGCTTTAGGGATAGCCGATTTATCAGAAGCCAGATGTTCAAGCAAGTACGGCCGAATCCGGGAAATGCAAGAGTGCCTCGGGCTGTATCGAACCGGGCGTGTCGCCGTTTGGGAGCCGCAGGCTAAAGATCCACGAGAGAGCCGTCGGGCCGGCTCGAGAGAGACGCCGCGCTTCACGAGGTCGCTATGGCCAAATTATCTCGTTAGGGCCCTTAAGACCCGAGTCAGTGGGAAACAAAGCCATTGGGGTACCACAGGCTTTACGGCCGTGTAAGAGGCTCGCGTGCCGAGTTTGATCACGCAGTCGCTCAAGAAGTGTTAGCCGCACAGGGAGGCCCGCAAGAAGGCTGGCTAAGAGAAATTGGCCTCGATTATGCAGCTCGAGTCAAGTAAAGATGATTTTACCGTCTATAAGGCTATCGGTAAGAGACAAAGAGGTTTCGCTTTTGATTATAGTGGTGACACGCTTTTTAATTACGGCTATGGTTGTTGCGCTTTCGCGCACAACATATGAGGGAGCAAGCCAGAAATCCCAAACGGCATGTCGAATCCTTCTGGGCTCGCTTTGTCGCGGATTTCTTCGCTAATCCCCCGCTACCCCCAGTGCATCCGCCGCCGGCCTTCCTCGATCCCGTGAGTCATCGGGCCGGTAGGGGACCGTCCGGTGAATAGCCCATCCGCTGCTAGAGTGGAGGTAGTTATTCCCACGGAGCAAGAGGAGGGAGCTCTTGTGACGAATCCCCCGACCGAGTAGAGTTATATTTTTGGCGAAGCTTGTTATATTGTATGTCATTCCAAACAATTTGCTTTTTTCTCGTCCTTTTTGGTGTTTGGACAAATTTACGATGGATCCCCATACTTGTTTCTGTTTTAATGTTTATTTCGTATATATGTGTGATTGGTAGAATTTTTCAATAGAGAGTTAAATTAGCAGATTTAACTTATTGGATGTTGGGCGGGGCGTGTTAGAATGCTGAGTCGCCTGGGGTTATAATTTGACCAGCTAGGCGTGCTAGGCCGGGCAGGTCGGTTTCCCACGCCACCCGGACTTTGTCATTTGACCAGCTAGAAATGGCTAAGCTGGGCCGGCATGTTCTGCTTCCCACGCTTCACCGTGGCTAAGATCGACCACCGCACGTGGCTGTCGGGCCTGGGCAGGCCTGGCTTCCCGTGCCAACTGGGACTACATTGACCAGCCGACGTGGCTAAGGTAGGTCGAAGGTTTCCGCCAATCCGGACCCCTGAGATTGACCAGCCGTACGCGGGCTGGCCGGGCCCGCGGTGCCCCGCTTCCCGCGCCACCGACTTAGAGGATCGACCACCCGCACGTGGCTGTTTCACGGCAGGCTCTGGCTCCGCGCCCACCCTGACTTAAAGATCGGGCCCCGCATTGCTTGTGAAAATATACTAGCAAAGGAATAACAAAGATATATATATTTTCTATTGATTATACATTTTCATGCATGGCATCCACATTCTTGGTACAAGAGTTCCATCAACTGTATCTATAAGATAGATACCTGCTCCTCCGAGTCGCCTCGACTACGCACGGCCTTCCCAATTAGGGCTGGAATTCTTTCCCCGCCCGGGTTTGCCAGATTCTCAAACTTTCTCCAGAAACTAGGCTCACCCGGGCCGGAACACTCGAGGCCTTACCCTTTTGTTATAAGACTTCACTGGCTGACATGTCGATAGGATGTCACCGATTGTCGCTTCCCGCAGCCTCATATCACTAGTGTCTAATTCTTCCGACCATGAATTCTTCATTTGCCGATCTCTGAGGTCGTTGTACCTGACCTACCGCGCACTACCCCCTGGGTGAGGGATAACAGCTTCCATCCCGTAGGTGAGTGTGAAAGGAGAGACACTCACGGCGGTCGTGGTCCTCAAGCCTAGAGCACCCCAAAGCTTTTCCACCCATTTTTACCGAATCTAATTGTTTCGAGGGCAAGCACGGTGGTCTTATTAGGAGGCTTCAGCTTGGCCACGCATTGAGGGTACCTGGGGTAGAGTACGTGTTCCTAGATTTTCGCCAGAAAAGTCTCGATATACCCGGTTGTCAAATTGTGGCCCATTATCTGATACGACCGATTTCGGAATGCCGAACCGACAAACAATGCTCTTCCATATGAATCGGGTGACGTCCCTGTCTTTGATGGATGCGAATGCTTCGGCCTCTATCCACGCATCAAGTAGTCCAGTAAAGAACCAAGAATAGTTTTTTCGCGCCAGCTGGGGAAACGGCCCACAATATCAATTCCCCATTATGCGGTGGCCACTTGGCCGGGAGATGGAAATCAACTCGCAGACTGAGATTCAAAACGGGAGACATTCGCAAGGTGGGTCACATCTTTACATAGTCGGCAAAGATCTCGGCCTTCATAAGAGGGCTAAGAATATCCTCGTGTGTGATTCTGAGCTAGCGTCCTTCCTCCCCGGGTGGTTCCCACATATACCTCCATGCAACTCAAATGAATACGCATCGCCTCACGGGGTCAAGATTAAATATGGTCCACCGAGGGACCATTTGTTAGCCGCCCCGTCTCATTATGGAGAACCCGTGGATTGATCCGACTTTGTGTGCCCCGCTTCTATCAACTGCAATTCCGTGGCTATGTGTAGTAGTACGGGTCCATCCAGACGGGGAGTCTCCTTTATCCGGCTTATTGTGGTGTGCGCATGGATGAACTGGGTTTATAAGAGATGTGAGATATACCGGCTTCCTTGATCGCAAAGAAGCTTAATACGGCTACGCACTCCGCCCCTCCTATCGTGGCCCCGGGAATATGTTCCAGTTTCTAGGCTGAGAGGGTGCTCAATTTTTGTCTAGCCAAGGAGGCGTATCTTGCCATTCGGGGTTCCTTGGATTCAAATTCAACAGACCGTTCCAACCACCGCGAGTCGTCAGGATTAAGGCCGCCACCCACAGCGAGGGCGAGTTCAACTCCAGCGATCAAGGCTTCGTACTCTGACTCGTTGTTGGAGGCATGGAAGCCTAAACGAACTACCTGCTCGATCTTTTCTCCTATAGGAGAGGTTAACTGTAGGCCGATACCGGATCCTGACTGCTTGGAAGCCCCATCAATGCAGAGGGTCCACCAGCCTCGCTACTCGGGCGTGTGTTGGGTTGTAGGAGTTATGCAAGGAAATCGGCCAAGACTTGTCCCTTCTTGGAAAGCCTCGGCTTGTATTGTATCCAATACTCGTTGAGCTCCATTGCCCATCAGGCCATTCGTCCGGACATATCCGGCTTGTGGATAGTTCCTCGGAGCGAAAGATCAGTGAGCACCACGATAGGACGGGTACCGGAAGAAGGGGCGAGCTGGGCAGGCCGCTCAGAAGGCTGGGGCGACTTGTTCAAGGTGGGTGTACCGGTTTCGCCACAATGTGGATTGCTAATAAAGAATACTGGTCGCAATTTTGCATCTTCACACTCTTTAAATAAGGCGGCACTAACGGCTATTTTTGAAGCTGCAAGGTAAAGGTAGAGCGTATCCCCGTGTCCTGGGCTTACGAGGACCGGGGGCTCAGTAAGATATTGCTTGATTGCTATGAACGCTCGATCGCATTCTTCGTCCCATTAGGCCCGGCTAGCCTGCTTCAAGGTAATGAAGAAGGGTTTGAACGGCCGCTGAAGCAGAAAATAAACGCCCAAGGGAGCTGCCAGCCGACCTGCTAGTTTCGGATTTCTTTCTGGGGACCGGAGCCGATCGCAGGATGGCTTTAGTCAGTAGGGGATGCCTCGGCCCCTCTCAGGTTACCATAGCTTTCCAGGAAATCCCTACGCTGACCCCAAATGCGCATTTTAGTGGGTTTAACTTCATGCCATATTCTCGGAGGAGATCAAAAACCTGCTGGAGATGAGTGACATGATCTTGACGCTGTTTGGATTTAACCAGTATATCGTCAATATAAACCCCCATGGTGTTACCGAGCAGAGGTCGAAACATTTTCGTTACCAACATCTGATAGGTGGCCCCTGCGTTCTTTAATCCGAAGGGCATTACATTATAACAATACAATCCGCGAGGCGTGATGAAAGATGTCTTCTCTGCGTCCGGGGGATGCATAGGGATTTTGTGATAACCCGAGAAACCGTCCATAAAGGATAACATGCCATGCCCTGCCGAGGCATCCACAATCTGATCTATGCGAGGCAGGGGAAGCCGTCTCTTTAGACAAAGGCCACAAGGTCCTGTGGTGAATACATACTCTCCATTTGTTCTCCTTTTTTAGGACCACCACTACATTGGCCAACCACTCGGGATATTTCACTGACCTGATGAATCCATTATGTAGAAGGTTATCAACTTCGGTCTGGATGACCAAGTGGCGATCAGGGTGAAATCGCCTCACTTTTTGTCTAACTGGCTTGGCAGAGGGGGCGATATTTAGCTTGTGCGCGGCGTGGACGGGACTGATCCCAAGCATATCCGCATGAGTCCAAGCAAATACATCGACGTTGAGTTGTATGATCAAGGCACTGATTGAAACAAAAGTGCTATTCTGAACCCTATTTTTAATAGGTTTCGAAGCGCTTTTGTGTACTAATTGTTATAATTAACCCAATTGAGGATGTTCGGGTCCCTATTGTACTTCGATCGCATTCTCGAGGTCGTTCAGTTTTTGGTGTGAATCAAAGCCAAATTATCGTGTCAATCAAATCATAACCAAAGTTGGGTTGATTTCTAATACTTCATATGGTTTTCTATCAATTTAAGTAATGTGAATGAATAATATCAAAGTTTGAAGAAATGGGAACAGCTTCTGCTGGGAACAGAAGCACGGAACAAGAGCGTAAACACAGAAATTCGCTACGCTGGATAATTGCGCTATGATATGAATTTTCATCTAGAGTGGAAAAGTGATCGTGGTGAGCTAGATTACCGCTATGCCTCGTATTTTCGCTATGATAGCGAAATTCACTGTGCATAGCGAAATTTTATGCTCCTGTTTTTGTGTTTAAACGAATCCGTTTTTGTTTTTTTCCTTTCTACCCTCACTGTAATTTTGTTGTTTCATATTGTTTTAATTTCCTCTTCTCGAGCATATATAAGCCCCTCACCGTAACAAATGACAATCAATCAACATCATATTAAATTTTTGGGGAGAAGCTTTCAGCTCTCCCCCGTTTCTGCTCTTCTCTGTTTCCTTTTTCTTATTTTCTTGGCTCTTTCTGGGCAGCCAAACACCCTCCAAGGATGACAACTTGGAGGATGGTTGGCTAAAACCCTTCCCTCTTTGAAGTAGAAGGCCACTGGGTGCATTGATCCGGTCACTGGAGGTTCCCCTGCTCTTCACGCAGTATCCACCGCGTCATCAGGTTCCTTTCTAACTTTAGGTTTTTATCTCCTCAATCTCTCAACGGCTATTATTTGCAAGCTTTATGGTTCAAAGGATGCTTAATGTTAGATCCATCGATATTCATTGGGCTACCTCTACGACCCATTGAAAGGGGAGTCCAGGAGACTTTTCTTCACTGTCGGTGACCACTGATGGCCAGTAGATGACATTTTTCAAAAGGATAAATATTTTCGGGGTTAGGTTTATAGCTAATGAAGATCCTGCTCAGATGACTATATGTCATCCTCCCCTAACACGAGGAAATGTCGACCCCCGAGGGACCCTCAGCTAGTTCTAGAATCCTAAGCCCAAGATCCCGATACTTCACGAGACTTCTTTTACATTTTATTTTATTTAAAATTTCAGTTTACCAACCAAACCCCCTGTTTTTATCACCACCTTAAAATCCAAACCAAATTCACCATTTTTTACTTCACTTAAATCATTTGTACGAAGAAAACCCATCCCCGTGTTCGACCCTAGACCACTATGCATCAAGCAAAGAGCTTGACTACTTAGCGCAGGGAGGAAAATACGATACAAATTTTGTTGATTCCTGATCACCCTACTCCGTAAGATGAATCAAGAACTGTGCCTCCCGAGCAGGAGGGTACTAATGTAGATGAACTGTCTGGTCCCGCCGAGGGACATGACTCTGCGGTCCATACCACGGCTCTCTTCATCCGAGGAAAGCGCGCATGACCGTGATGTTATCGTGAGGTCGGTTTTCAGAGCGAATTTCCGTAGCCACAATTCTTGCCCGTTCAGAGGTTTGATAACATTGTCGTGCGGCTAATTGGCTTCCCTGGAGGTCAACTTGTCCAGCCTCGGTCAGGTAACTGATCGTTTGGTGATATGTAGAAGGTACTGCTTTCATTGCATGCAACCAGGCCCGACCCAAAATAGCATTGTAAGGTCCCAAATCTTCTACCACAGAGAATAATACTTGCTGGGTTACTGGACCAGCTTTAACAGAAAAGGTGATGTCTCCAACCGACTGCGGTTTGCTTCCGTCAAACCCGACAGATCCCGCCAGAGAGCTGAGATGATCAATCTGATTTTCATCCGCTTGAAAGCCGGAAATGGAGTAAATCACCAGGTCACCGGATCGACAAGGACCCCAGGCACATCAAAGCAGCTAATGCATATAGTTAATACAAGTGTGTCAGTGTGGTGTGATGACCCGTAGGTTGATGGGTGGAGCTGAGACATAGGTCATCCACTAGCCGGGCAGCAAATTGCACTTCGATGGCTGATGGCGTTTATTCTGTCAACTGGTACGTTTTAGCATTTTTCTCCACTGTTGATCGAATCGGGCCGTCCGCGCCCCCGCATGAAGTTGATGGCCGACCGAGGCTTCTGAGCATGTTCACCTCTCGCCACCGCCCCATCTGGGCCGCGGAACGGCTGGTGCTCCCACCGGGCTGGCCCTCTCACCATAGGAGGTGGCCGCCCCTAATTACTTTCCACCAGAACTCGGGAGGCTCTGGCAGTTGGCTGGTTTCATGGTCACGGCCCGTGATAGTCACATCGAGGGACTAATACGCTATCCGCCCGCCTCATCGCGCGGGGGCCATCAGAAGTCGTGAGGCCCCAAATAAGGGGCAGGAGTCTGGCCATAGGCGATGTTTAGGCGTGAACCTGGGGGGACTTTTTCTTCTCACTCACCATCTGGCTCTGCCTGCTTGATTGTTTTCGCTTCTGACCGGCCCTGCTGGTCGCTTGTTGCTCGGGGTGGTTATCAATCAAGTAGGAAGTGGCTCGGATGTTATCCTCTAGCGTAGAGAATTTATTCTACCTCAAGATACCTTCCAGGGTTATTACATCCAGACAGGAATCAGAAAACAAAATGCCCAAAGCCCTTCAAATTCTGTAGAAATGCATCCATATCAGATATCAATTTGCTAAACCTACCGCCTCGAATCAAGCAAGATTTAAGTCACATGCACCTGCCTCCCGTTTAAGGATGGATCGAGGGAGCCGATGTTCCCTCTCTCGGTCTCTGACAGCATAAATACTCAGACACTAAGGCAGCCCATAGTTCACTGAACGTGTTTATCGATCCTCGGGAGTTTGTGAACCATGTTAAAGGTGGCCTCGAGGTCGTCTGAACATTTATAGGAGAAAGCCATCATCCCCAGGCGTTTAGATCATTGCCTCCATTATAATGTAACATATGATCATAAGGACGGAGGAGCCATCGTACATGGCAAAGGGTATGACGGAGAAGCCACTGGAGGATCGTAATCCAAGATATGTCATTCAAGGGGAGTGGGAAAGTGATATCTGTCCTCGACCAGCGGAGCGAAGACCATTTGAGTGTGGTGGCTTCGAAGGCGGATACATGATCGTAATCTACGGAGGCTCTTGTCAAGCCAGTTCGACGACGAAGGCGGCATGGGCGGGCCATGGCCTCGCTGGTTCTTCCGCTGGTCCGATGTCTCATAGCATCGATAAATCGGCTGGGCTTCTGGGCGAGATCACTTTTTCGATGGGCTTGTATGTCGAGATGATGAATGACGCAGAGTAGGAACCGGCTTCTGATGATAAATCATCGTCACCGGTAAGTCGATATCGTATGGTGTAAAGCGCCTTCGCCTTTGCCAGACGTGGGAGGTGGAAAGGGGCGTAGGAGGCTCTCAAGACCGTGACGCGCCGGCCATTCGTAACCAGCTCCCGTGCGCTCGTTCATCTCGTAAATCCGATTCGTTCTGGTCTCGCTTGAGAGTTCATCCATCCGTCTCTGGCCGGCTCCTCTTGTCTTACTTCTCGCTCGACGCCTAAAGGAGGAACCGATCTTCTTGGGGCCAGTTCGTGATTGCTAGTCATGGTGTTGAATTTCGACTGGCTCACGGATGTTCAGAACAAATACGGCTTTGCAACCTGGGAATGCCCTGGGAGCGCCTGGGCTCAAGGCACCAGCCTTGTGATTTTTTTGCCTCTGGGCGACCCCATAGACTCCACGCCTAATTAAATTACTTGAGCTCTCGAGAATCTAAATGCGATCTTGCCAGATTCCAATCATTGATTGAACCAAAAGAAGTCGCAAATAAACAGCAGGATTCACTCTGGATGATCCGTCGCCTCTACCGGCAAAGTTAGCCTTTTTTGGAAGAGAGTAAACACAGTGTTCTAGATTCGAATGCGCATTCTCATTCAAAGGTGATATATCTCCTTTTATGGAGGAAGATCTGAGATCCAACTTTCCTGGTTGTGGACGATTTATTCTCAATGGTAGGGAAGTTAGCTCTTATTTCTAGGGGATTTTTTTTCCCTTGTGTAATTGTTTCTCGAGATATAGGGATGTGTTAGGGATGCTTCCCTATTTCTTTGGAGGCGACGAAGTCAATAAATGAATTTATGTTTGTAAGATAGAAACCCGTCTGGCAACTTTGCCCGGGAGGATCGCTGCTCGGGAAAGTATGCCCCTGAGATAAACGAGCCGCCTAAGCTATGATGTCCCTAAGCGCCCGGGAGAACGATTGGTCGGGCATCCATGGGCCGGCTAATCTCTGGGCTCACCCCCTTGAGTTATCCGAAGGGTCGGCCTGGCGCTCATGGGGCAGCCGGGGCTTGGGCCTTTTTCCTTCAAGACCCTTGGACTACTTCGGCCTGCTATGGGGATTGGGCCGGGGGCCAAGGTACCCATAGGAACGATTTCGGTTTATAAAAGAAAACCATTTTATTACTTGTGACTCGTGCATTTGCAGGCTTAGGTTGCCTCATTTATATATACACACTGTAGACCTAACACTTATAATATTGGTTGCCTCATTTGCAGGCTTAGGTTTCCTATGCCTACAAAATATAAGCCTGCAAATTTCAAATAAAATAATTTATATAAAAGGAATTGAAATATGTTTTTTAAAAAATAAATATTATTATTGATTGTAACTGTTTCAATTATCCTTGCAAAATATAAATTATTATTTGTAAGGATAATTGAAACAGTTACAATCAATAACAATATTTATTATTTAAAATACATATTTCAATTCCTTTTATATAAATTATTTTATTTGAAATTTAATTTTTATTAGTTTATTACAAATATATGGTGCTAACCTTTGGTATTCAGATAAATTTTTTCATAAATTATATTAATAATTTATTTTATTAAATCAATATCAAATTTTAGAACTTCATTTATCATCTTAATAATTTTTAAATAAGTTTATATTTTTAACATTTTACTATAAGAATACTTAATGTAGAATAAACTGAGAAAGATAAAGTATAAAAAAAATAAAATTAAAGTAATAAATTCTGTAGAATACGATTAATATGATAATATGAGAAAGAAATATATATATATATATATATATTATATATATATATATATATATATATATATATATATATATATATATATATATATATATATATAAGAAAGGATAATAAAATTTAAAATAAATAGTCTATTTAAAATAATTTAAAAAAAAAACCTCTATTCCAATATACTAGTTTATTGACAATTGATTTTTAAAATCATTGATTTTTTTTGTCCCTCCTTTACTTGCTTCTCACGTCCAAAACGTTGGCCAAAAATAAATTTTTTATCAATAATCTTTTTTGAAATTACACTCTTCCATGTTTAAACTCCATAATATATATATTGTTGAAAAAATCCGTGTAATTTAAAAAAAAAAAATTAATGTGCACCAAAATTTTGAACATAAAGGCTTATACAAAGGAACGTGATAAAGTAAGATTTTGAACAAAAGATATTTAATTTTATTAATGAGTTTATATATATATATATATATATATATTGATTTTTGTTATTTTCTTTGATACATATTGCAAAGACAATGAAATAGTCAAGCATAGAACAGTTAGAAAACTTCACAACAAAATGGGTTAGCTAAGAGGATGAATAGGGCTTTGCTAGAGAAAGTGAGGTGCATGTCCAATGCTAATTTGCTTAAGCAATTTTGGGGCATGGTTGTGCATACAGCTTGTTATTTGGTTAATAGAAGCCCTTCATCTGCTATTGGTCTGAAAACACCCCAAGAAATGTGGGCTGGTACCCTACTGATTATTCAAACTTGTAACTGTTTGGTTGTGAAGCATTCATGCATATCACTGAAGGGAAACTTGAATCACGAGCAAAGAAAGAGATATTTGTGTGATATCCAGATGGTTTCAAAGGATATAGAATTTGGCTATCATATGAGAAAAAATGTATAATCAGAAGAGATGTTCTATTCCATGAAAATAGAAGGCAACAAAGTAGTAGTACCAGCCAAACTCATATTCCAGATTGTGAAAAAGGGGATGATTATTGGATGTGTGTCCAATGTCTCACATCAGTTAGAAATTGAAATTTTTTTAAGTTTATAAGTATGAATTATATCCAATTAGTATTATGGCTTTTGAAGAAAAATCCATAAAGCAAAATCATGAGTGTTTAGATACAATATCATACTGGATAGGAAAAGTCCACAAGGTTTCAACAATACTTTACTTTTACAAATTTTAAAGTCATTTTATTTACTCATCTATAAAGTATTAAATAATTTATAAGCATATAAACTGTTGAATAATTTTTTTTCTTTGTGAAACTAAATATTAGAAAAGCTTTTTTTTTTTTTTAACTTTTTTTAAAAATGTTTTTTAGAAATCAAATATAGTAAATAAATATAAATATCTTGAATTATATTCCAATAATCATAACTAATTTTTTTATGAAAGATTATAATTTGTCATTCTATTACCTATTTAGGCTTTCACATGTCCATAAATGTGACTTACAAATTTTTTTTTTAGTGTCATATCAACGGTAACTAGTGGATCTTCATTTTGTTATTCTACAAAAATGATTGGTTTCAAATAGCACTCCGGTAAAAATGACAAGTAAATCAATTGAGTGACCAAATTTACACCCGGCCTATAGTGAGGGAGAAAAAACTCCCCTTTAACCCTAAATAATATTCATAGGATTAACGTTTCTATTTACTAAAAATATGTAACACTTTACAATTGGTGGAGACATCAGCAAGTGTTCCCTTAAAAAACCAAAAAACTAAAACTAAATTACTATGAAAGGAGTATAAAACTTAACAACAATATTACATTTATTTCTTTATGTCACATCACTTTCAAAATTAATATTTTCTATCTTCTCCAACCTCCATTTTTGGCACGGCTAGTGCCCTTTAGGTTGCTTTTCTCTCAATTGTCCTCTTCATTCCTCTTTACTTTTACAAATAATAAATATAAAAAAACATAAAATATTTTTTTAACTCTTAAAAAGCAGGTAAAGCAACATAGTGGGTCTAAATCGTGGTGGTTTTTAACACATTCAGCGAACGTCGTCTAGGTGTCCACCAAACTGACACGCGTAGAGTCGTTGATACGAAAGCAATCTAGTACTCCATCTAAAGCAAGTCGGCATCCTTTCGATTCTAAACGTCAATGATAGGTTAACGACATATGAAAAATGTGTACCGAACTTGGAGACTTACAATCCATCGTCCGTAGACCCAGTCAACTCTGACTTACCACTGTGTTTATGATTCTTTGGCCGACCCAGAAAAAGATGGGAGTAGTAGAAGACATAATCACATAAGTGTCCCAATGGCGTGCTGCCAGGTATTGTGTTGTCTGATGAATGGATGAGCGCTTGATTACGATATTTTGGACATATACAACGAATTCAAAGAAGGAATTTTCTTCCATGCTGCGGTTGAGAGTCGAGACAATCATTATGCTGATCCTTAATTAGGATTTGGGCTGATGATCATATTATTTTATTGTCCGAAACAACAATATTTGGAAAACGATGTATCATTGTTTTGTTTTTAGTATCATATTATGGCCACCTGGACGGTTCTCCTCTAGTCGCTATCCTATTGCTTTTTCTCTTGTATGCTCTAATAATGATGATAATTTTCCCACAAGAGGAAGATTTTTATTTGTCCATAGATGATTGGCTATATAATTAGAATGGTTGGATTTTTGTCGTATATAACTATTAATGATTCCTTGATTAAACTCGAGTCTGATTAGGGGGAGAACTAAGTTATGGCCCATTTTTTAATTTATTTGAAAAATTATTTAATTATGAATAAAATACTTAAAATTAAGTGAAAATTTTTTTATTTTAAAAATATTTGTTAAAAAATAAGAATTAAATGGATGAAAAATACATTATATGTGAGGACTATTTTAAGGAATTAGATATTACTTTAATGAATCTTTGATATGATCTTAACACCCAAAATTCATTAAAATAACACCCTATTCATTATGGTAATACTCATATATGATTTTAGTTTGATTTTAGATTCCTTATTCATAAATTTTCGAATAAATTTAAATAAGTGCCTATGTAAATTAGTTCTCCCCTTTATTAGTAGGGTGCTAAGGAAGTGATGATGACGGGATTGAGCGAGAGTGAAGCCGCAAGGAGTGTGAGTGATTGAAGCAAAAAAGATAACAATCACCGACAAGAAGACAACCTCCTGTTCTGGCCCATTTTGGGCCGTAATAACCGTCCCACGTTCCATCAAAGGCATCTTTTCTGTCCTTTCAATTTGAAGTGCGTATTGATCTCATTCCATGCGTCGCCCCATTCGATTGAACTGACTGCTTCCTCTCTTTTTTAACATTGGAGAAAAGGAAAACATTCGAAAAAGGGTCGTTCTCAATCGCTAAAATAAGGGAACAGGATGGACTAGAAGCCACACACGCTAGTAAAAGTGGTGGATGGAAAATTCGTTACTCTAGGAAGGCCTGTAACCCCTTGCCAGCTCAATGTTTTATACATTTAGCTGTTGTGGACGTCAAATATTTGGTCAGATCAATTATGAATAAAAGGATCATAAGAAATTGTGAGATCTAATTTTTAAAAATTTGAACACTATCATAAGTGATGGGGATCATGCACATTCAACTTTTGAAATGTAACTGAAGGTGACATATGGTGAAATATTAAATAAGTTGTTTAAATCAAATAAGTTGCTTAAATCAAATAATTAAATATTAAAAGAAAATTAAAAATAAATAATCTTCAATTGATAAAATTCCTTGATGAGTCAACAAGTTGTTTAAATCAAATAATCTCTTTTTTTTTTAAATCAAACAAACCAAATCTTGGGGATTCCGAATTTAAATCTTAACTACCTATATAAATCATATTGACTTTGTTCAATGGAGAAGATCCAAGAAACAACTTCATATGGGGAAAAATTTTTCATAAAGAGAAAAAGATTTCACAAGAGACATCCTTATAAGTTTGAAAATGGCAAAAATGCTACATGCTTGTTCTTTAATGAAGTCATTCCAAAATAAGTTAGTGCAGACTCATGATTGGTCTTCAATGTCATCCTTCAAATTGCGATAAAAAAAATATAAAATCAAAGGAAAATATTGTATTGTAAAGAAAATTGCCACAATAATTATATCTAATACACCTATTTCTCATGCAGTTTCGCTAATTTTTGTAAGATCGCGAACTTTGTGCATATAAAATTTTGGTACAAGCAATGGTACATGTCTATTTCTCATCACTTTCATGATTCATCACTAGATGGTGTATAGGAAACCTAACATATTAATAACATATTTATACGTAGCAATGGTACAAATACTTATAACATATTAACACCAATCAAGGAAACCTAAGTTTGTAACGACCCAAAAATAACCTAGTGTTTTATATGATATATTTTATTATTATTATTATGTGTTTAGGGTATAAAATAAAGTAAATGGAATTTTTTTTGAAATTTAAATCTTAAGAATGAAAAAATATATATATATATATATACAACCCGGAATTTACCCAAGTGTAAAGGGCAAATCTGGAATTTGTAAAATAAATACCTAAGGGCCAAAAATATAATAAGTTTAAATGCTAATATGAGTTAAATGAAGTGAAATAGAAGACTAAAATATCAAAAAATTAGAAATGAAACTTATTTTGAAAGCTAAAGAATAGGAAGCCAAACAAGGCCTTAACCACTAAATGAGATTAAGACCAAATGTAGTCTAAGATAAGACACATTTGTGCATTTTCGTTCTTGGAGAGCAAAGGGAGAGAAAAGAGAGCTAGGGTTGACAGAAGACCAAAGTTTTGGTGGGTGATCTTCCCATTCATGGTTTCCAAGTGATCAAGAAGAAGAAGGAAGGCTTGGTGTTGAAGAATCAATATATTAAAAGGTAAAAAACTAAACCCTAACCCCTTTTCTCTTGTGTTTGGATTAGGGAAAACCCAGTATGGATAAAAGGTGTTTTATTATTCTTGTAAATGGGTTTTGGTATTGGTTTGGAGGAGTGTTTAGTAAAGGAAATGGTTGGTTTTCAAAGGAAATCTTTGTCAAAAATTTGTCAAAACCTGATTATTGTTTAACTATAGATTAAGTTATAATCCAACCCAAATGATTCAAGAATTCGTTAAATAACCATAAGTTATAGAGCTACAAATGTATAGAAGGGACTAGGAGCAAATTTGTGACACCTAAAATCCCGAGGGTCCCGTTGACAACCCATCAACCTGCGGAAACCTGTGGATATCGAGTGTCCCAATATCACACTCATTTGTCTCAATTTATATTGAGACCTATTCCTGCATATTTAATTCACAAATATACAAAGCTCTTGATGATATTGAATCAACAGTCCATTACAATCCTTTATACAACAAAAAGGTATCACGTAAACTATATCAACTCATCTAGAAGTATGCGGGTCAGCCACCTACACTGGACCTGTACCTGAAAGGGGGTCCCACGACAGGATGAGCAAAGCCCAGTAGTGATAATCTCCCTCTGAGGGTTACTCACTTTAAAATCTCTTGTGAAATGGCAGCAAACAAACAAACAAACATTCAAAGTGAATCATGTATGTCCACTACTTGGATGTCTGCATGGATGAGAATGTGACTCACCTATCCTATTTCGAGTCCACACCAACTCCTTCCACACATGCTATTTTCCAAGTGTGAACTACTGTCATTTTCCAATGACAACCATTTTCCAAACAAAGGTATTTGTTTTATATTTTAAATCCTTTGGACATTCTCCAAAACCCTGGGACACACTCTGACCATGGGAAATCTCTGAATGTGGACATCCTCCGAACATTGGACATCCTCCGAACACTGGACTTTCTCCGAACACTGGACTTCCTCCGAACCTTGGACATCCTCCGAATCATGGACTGTTGTTAACAATGGGTTTTTCAATAAAAACAAAAACAAAAAGTTGTGTCCCACATGGAACAAAGACAAGGTTTTTTTTGAGTTTATATATTAAAACCCATTTATGGGCTTATACATGGATTGAGAAGGAGGCCTCGCTCGCTAAGGAATGGGCGGCAGTTTAGGTGCAAATCGATTGGATCCCCTCCCCCTTGCGCATGAATAAGGCTGGAGCACATTTGGGGTTTTTGCTCCCAAATTAATTTTGGTTTTGCTTACCTAAATAAAACAACGGGTTTATTTTGAATTCAAATTCTAACCATTAAGTTTGCTTTTAATTCGTAACGTTTCGCTTTAATTCTTACAATTAAGTTTGCATTTAATTCGTAACGGTTTTAAATGAAATCCTCTTAATGGCCAACGACCATAATTTTGCCTATAAATTCAAATGGGTTCTAAGTTTGAGATATACTTTTTCAACCTCATTTCTTCTACAACTTTGAATCTCGTTTTTCTTCTCACTCTGCTGTTCCTGATCCAGACCTCTCGGTTCTGAAGGACTGTTGGATCCTGGGGAAATAAATTCCTAAGGACAGTGTTATACACACCTCGATTCACCGATTACGATTTCTTAGATCTTTGCATCTCCGGTTATTGTTCACAGGTACAATTACTTGTACCTTTGTTGATGCTCCACCACACCGGTTGCTCTTGCTTTGCTCCACACCCTGACTGCGCTATTCCACGGGCATGGTTTCTCTTCTCACATTGATCATCTTTCTTTGCTGCGCCCACATCATCACCATTGCTGAGCGCCATCTACAAATAAATGTCACATTGTTCTTTGGATTGATATTTATTTAACAATCCTAAGATTTACTTGCTCTGTTTGATCATGAAACAAATGTCAGCCCGGCTTCCCCGTAGCTTATGCGGAATCTATTTGCGATTACGCCCATTTGCATCACTCGGCTGTCGATTAAGCAACTCCACCAATCACTACTATACCACCAGTTCTTGCTCTCCCTGCTTATGCGAAGCCATTTCTGGACATCTCCAGAATTGAGGTCTTTTCTGGCCAAAATTATAAGGAGTGGCGTGGTTTACTCCACTCTCGATATGCATGGAGTCGTAATTGCGGCAATGAAAACGCCGCTGACTACGAGCGGTGGACATATGCGAACAAGGTTTGTCAACATACCATCTAACTACGTTATCTAATGAATTATTTGATGTCTCATTGCCTATAAGGCTCAAAGATTATATGGGATTCAATCTTGAAAAAATACAGTAGAGGATGTGGCAGCGAAATTGTTGTAGGCTTCACAAATGGGAGATGGTAGACAACAAGAACATAAAACTCCAAATCAATGAGTACAAAAAATTGCTGGAGGAACTAAAAGTTGAAAAAATAGAACTGCCGAGAGAGCAGTTTGGCAGCGGGATTTGTTGATAGAGAAACTACGACTCGTGGAGTGATTACGAACGACATTTGAAGCCTGACAAAGAAATTATCCTGGTGATCTAATCACTCACATCGGTATAGAAGATACAAACGCAAAGAACAAAAAGGTAGCCAAAGCGAAGCGAGATGTCGGCAAGGCAAAGCACGGTCGAAGCAGGACACAAAGGTCAGCAAATCTCAAACTCGGAGAACCAGACCACGAAAATTTCTAACCCTCATGCTTTCAAAAGAGAGGAACTGTTTGTTTGTGGCAAACCGAGGCCATCATGCACCACGGTCTTGAGAAGAGTAAAGCGGAAGCAGTGGAAATCCTCTAAAGCCCGACTTGGTCGAAGGGAGATGACATAATAAACTGTGTTATCTCATCAAGCTAATATGGTGACCAATTCCAAGAATTGGGTGGTAGACTCTGGTGCAACAAGGCATATTTGTGCAAACAAAGATGCTTTTACCTCCTACACTCCGGTAGAGGATGATGAAAAGGTTGTCTACCTTGGTGACTCTCCACTTATTTGCTGAGTCTTGGGAAAAGGCAAAGTCATCTTTGAAGCTCGTTCGGGAAAGACTACGGCCTTAAATAATGTCTTGCATGTTCCCGATATAAGGCAAATTTAGTTTCAGTGGCTCTATTGGGAAAGGTGGGGGTTAAAGTGTCATTTGAATCTGACAAGATTATAATGACAAAAGATAATATCTTTGTAGGAAAAGGGTTTTGTAATCAGGGGCTCTTTGTGCTTAGTATCTCTGAAGTTATGAATGAGAATGCTTCTTCTTCTGCTTACTTGGTTGATTCGTATGATATATGGCATGCTAGATTAGGACATGTGAGTAGTGGATATATTAAGAAAATGCAAACTCACAGGCCTAATAAATAATATTGATTATTCGGGCTTAAGTAAAGTGCCAAATATGTGTCACTTCTAAGCCCCAACTAAAAAGACATGTAGCTCGGTGACTAGAGAGAACAAAGTTATTAGAACTTATTCATTATGATCCGGGAGATTTAAAACAAGCCATGACTAGAGGCGGTAAGAAATTCTATGTAACCTTTATTGATGATTATTCTAGATACGCTAGAATTTATGATGAGGATGAAGCATTTGACATGTTCTTAAAAATTTATAAAGCTGATAAAATCAACAGTAAGTAAAGTAAGGTTATGTTACTTGATCTAAGGAAAAATACGGTCAGGCTTCGATTGCATGTTTATTGGGTATGCTAGTTGTAAACTCCTAGTTTCGATCTATAACCTCTTAGTGTTAAAAGATGGATTAGAGAGGTAAAATAAATCTCTACATTAGATTAATTGAATCTCATGGCGTTAGAGAATTATCAATTTAAGGTTGACTTGACTAAATTAGTTGTAACGCCCGGAGTCAGAGAGAGTATACGGTACATGATGTGAGGCGATATCTGAGCACTAAGTGTTACATTGTAATATTATTGAAATGAAATTATGAAATTATAAATTATGGAACCCGGAATTGTAGTACTTGAACAAGGGTTAAATTGTAATTCATAGAAAGGACATGAAAACCATTAAGTGAGTAGAGATGGGCCATCATATAAATAACAAAAAACTTATTTGAAAAATTAAAAGGATGAAGGACTTGATGGCAATTAAAGGAAATATTAGAATATAAAATGGGAAAACAAGCCCGAGCTCATTTTTGGTCTCCAGGCTAGGGCTCACGTTTTGGAGAGGAGAGAGAAACGAGGAAGAGGAAGAGGAGGAAGAAGAAGGAGAAGGAGAAGAAGTCGAAAAATTCGGGTATGTGTTTGCCTTGGAATCATGAGTAGTGGATTATTAAGGTTTGGTATGGAGAATGAGTTGCTCCTTTGGTCTAGGTTTTGTGGAAAGACCACATAAACCTTGGAATTGTTGGGGGTTATGAGAGTAAAACCCCAATTGGCGGAAAACAAACATGGAATCATCATATTTATATGGGTTTTAGAAGAATTAGTGGACCTTTGGTTGAATTCATAAGATTTTACCTAGGGTTTTGTTGTATGGAGTTCCAAACCACCAATACAAGTGTTATGGAGTGGTTTTTGCAGACCAGGCTTTCATGTTGATTATTGAGGTATTACGGTTTTGAGGATTGGTTGTAAAAAAAAAAAAACAAAGGAGAATGTTGGGTTCTTAAAGGAATTGCTGTCAAAAATTTCTGTAAAACCCCTGTTTTTGTTTTGGATATAAATTAAGTTAGAATCATCCAAATGAATTGATTCCAATTGGTAAAGAACCATAAGAGATAGGGATACAAATGTATAGAAGGGACCAAGAGCAAATTGTAGCTCTAAGGCTTCCAAATATGGACTGAAAGGTGAACTCGTGTAGCTCACTGATTTTGCTCTGTTTTGGGTATGGTTGTAGTGTTTTGGTCATAAGTGGAGTTTCACTCATCCAAATTGAGTGATTTAAAATTCTGGGTTAAATAGACTTCTAGGGGAATACTTTAGCTGAAGGAAGTTTAAGCAAATTTTGACCCCAGAGTGCCCATAAATATTTCCAAGTGGAGCTATGTGCATATTATGTTCTGCCAATTTGAGTAATATAGGTATAAAATACAATAACTTGAGTTTTGGTGATCCAAATTGGGTGATTTCAATTGGAGAAGAAACCTTAGAACCATAGCTTCAAATGAGTGAAGAAACAAAAGGCAATTTCGTGTGACTAGAAAGGGTGATATAAGTGAGCCCAGTAGGAAGAGAAGAGCGAAGGAAAACGGAGACACGAAGCGTGCTACCACACGCTGCATTATGGGGTTGTCCGTTTGAGTAAAAATATAATTTTTCGTGCGAGCTTTGAGATAAACGGACCGCGTGGGAGTGATCCCTAAGTCAGCTAAAACTTTACATAAAAATCGGGATTAGAGTCTCGGTTGAGTAGAAACAAGTTAGGAGGATATATAGAGAAAAATGGTCTTAATTGAGATTCTTGACCTTATAGTTGAGAATTGAAATTTTTGTCACTAGTAATGATGGGGAATATTGTGTAGGTGACTTGCACGGGAGCGACGTCCACGAGCCTCGTAAGGAGGCAGCTTGGTGAGGGGTAGCGGCTTCAAGGTAAGTGGTTACCGCCACTTAAGATCTTTCAGGTTCATGTAAATGGTTGATGTTGGTAATGAATATGGTAGTTAAGTAATCTAAAAGAAAATATTTGAAAAGAGAGTTTTAGAAGTTTTCAAAGCTTGAGTTAGATTTGTGCTTTTGACACTAAGTAAATGTAGTTTTTAAAACCCATGTATATTCCACCCAAGATATAATGAGATTTAGCGTTGTAGTGACGTCTGATAAATTAGTCCATAATTAGCTCACAATAAAGAAAGAAGTTAGCACTACGCGACGATGCAGAAAATTATGTCCATAGTTGCTCAGTTACATAGAAAGTATAAGCGCTACGTTGCGATGCAGACAATTCTACATGTAGTTGGCTATTTGTATAGTTTGGCTTTTTATGTGGCCAGGTGTAGTAAATTCGGCTTGTAGTTGCGAGTTTTTAACACTACAATTGTGATCACGTAATTCCGTATTGTAGTTGCTTTCGGTGATAAGCTTTAACGCCCTCACGATGCGCGTGCGATAAATTCCGTAATGTAGTGGTTGGAGATGACTTAGTAAGCTTCCGTTGGCGGCGTTAAGTTTTTAAATCACCATTGATGGTTAAAATAATTAAAGGATATACATAGGGGTTTTACAGAACCACTTAAAACAAATGATAAATTGTCATGTTAGTGTATGTGATATATATTTTCGTTGCACTAACTTGTTTGTTCATTTTGTAGCTATTTATATTCCATTGTGTGCTATCGCGGACGACAGGACGTCATCATTTTGTTGTCTATATAGGTGGGCGATTTATGACCTATGATGTAAAACTTTTTTTATGAAATGGATATGTAATTGAACAACACATATTTAGATTTTGAAATTGTATATTTGTAAAAATATCCGCATGCATTTCATATATATGATGCATCTAGATATATTCTACTTGTTTGTAAGCTCAGATTTATAAATTGAGAATCGAAAAAGTTGACAAGTATGTCAGGAAATATGATAATGATTATTGCAAGTTTGGGAATAAAGAAGCTGGTGGAATTGAGGTTTTAGTAGAAGTGTAAATTTCTTGACATGTAAATTTGCTTATCAAATGCAAACAAGAGTGCCAAAAATTTTATAAAAATATTCAAACAAAAGTCATGAAAATTTTATCACTCCCAACTAATTAAAAGAAAATTTAATTTCGAGTTTAAACGAAAGAAACCTGCTATAGAAAAGCTAGTGGTTCACTTCTATTTCTTCAGATCCGACGAAGCCTGCTTTCGAGGAGTCCGCTGTCCCTAGATCCTCCCGTACGTTATTTAGATAAGGTCCGGGAAGGGTCCCGTTGCTGGTATCAGAGCGTGTTCTCGCTCGCCTTGAAAGAAAGTTTTAAGAGAAAAGTTTGAACTATTTCGACAAATCAGCGCTTATGCTTAAGGCATGAAGTTATTCTCTGTGTACACATCATTCTTCAAATTTCAAGAGTTGCGTTTTCATCGATCGCATAAGCTAAAGCATAAGTTATAGTACTAATTCAAAGATATTATGAATATGCATTAAATAGAGTTAAATATTGCATGGAATTATCCCGCGTATTATATCGGGAGTTAGTGGTCGAACTTGAAATTTGATTTGTTATCTATATACAGACTAGTACACATTTAGCTATGCAAATACGAGGTCGTCCTCGAAGACGCGACAGCACTGCAGAGGCACCCACACCCGCATAGAGAGTGCTGTGTCACGAGTCCGTCAACGCGCCGAGAGTTCCCGCACACCCACAACCATCACAACAAGACGACCCGAGCCTACCCCAGACCCATTCCGGGCTGCCAGATGGAATAGATGGGCACGTGATGCTGCCAAACGCCCTTCCGCCAGCCGCGAGAGTCCGATATCGATTGAAAGCACGCCGTGAAATTAAAAATAAGCCGTATGATGGCAATGACTCCGGTGAGAGAGCGCATCTGGATAGAGGCAAACGAAGAGATTTTTTCGTATGATTGGTGTATAGAGGAACGTAGGGTCTCCCTATTCCGCTTCCTACGAAAGATCGCGCGAAGGACTGTGGAAGGCGCATCGTTACACACCCGTAGGGTGTCATATGGCGAGTTCAAGAGAGAATTTACAGAGAGAATTTTTCCTAAAAGCTATAAAGATGCCAAAGTCAAGAGTTTTATGATTGAGCAGGGAGCCTCATCCCGCAGTACGAAAATAGTTTTCGTATTGATTCGCCAGTTCCTTTCTTCGCAGAGAATGAACAAGCAGAAGATCACGTATTTATGGCAAGTCTTAACCCTGCTAGCTAGACCATAGTGACATCTCGCATCATACCGTATATGGGCACTGGGTGGAGGCAAACACCAGAGTGAGCGCAGCGCACACCGCCCGAAGTCAAAGTCACAATTTAGCTTTAAGAGGAGGCCGGACCCAAGAGGCCACGTGGAGAGGCCAAGAAGATGCCTAAGAGTGGCCGCCGCCAAAGATGGTCAAAGAGCCCAGAGCGCAGTTAGAGACCCTGTGTCACCGAGTTCTATTCCCACACATCGCCAGGGTCCAGGAGCCAAAGAGTCGATGGTCGACCAAGATGCAACAGACGCGGTCGATCACATTCCTGATGCCTTCGTGGCAGGACTGGTGTTTTGTATGTGGCCGTGAAGGCCATTTTTCATGAGGGACTGTCCGCGTGACGCCGAGTCCATCGCGAGGCCATATCTACAACTCGTAAGGCACTGCTGGGAGTCAGGGACCCGATAGGGAGGCCCCTGGGATTGAAGAAGAGCTACTTTAGCGCATGGCACCAGCCAAGGAAAGGTGGAGGCATAACCCCTAGAGGACAACCTAGTAGACCATCCAGAGCACCGATAGGTAGACCTCGAAGTCAGGCTACCAGAGTATATATGGTGACCCAACAGGCGGCCGATGCTACCCCAAATGTTGTCACAAGTACCATTTCTTTATTCGACATCGATGTTCATGTATCGTGGACCCGTGAGCCACCCATTCTTTTATTTCTCTGGAGTTCATAGAGAGCCTGATAGTGATGAGACCGATCGACAAAAACAAAACGCGCAAGTAGTGTAAAATGTACGCCTATGTGCCAGCGCACGCTGGGTCATTTCAAGTAATATAAAGGTACTAGCGCATTTGCGCACGATCCACAGGAAAGATGAATCGACTGCGAGACTCGCTTTTAGACAACATCTCGAATAAATGATTCTAAGAGAGAATTTAAGTACTAACTGTAATCTGCTTTATTGGTTTTGGTGAATTGATAATGTGAGCCTAGGTTAAATCCCTCACACATTCGATGATTATTCTCCTCTAAAGATGCTGTTATTCGATTGTTTATACATATCAATGGCGAGGTGATCTTGTTTACTAGATATCCTCTTCGAGGTATATTCGCCTTATTTCGTGAATGAATCGAAAGATATCTCTATCTCGACTTGCAAGATTCAGGAAATGCTTAATGTTCAACCCCAAACCACCTTCAGTTCTGGACATTCCCATTACCCGACCTGCTTAGCTACGATCTGTAGATCCCCTATCACCCTCATCTCGAATCTCTGATCTTCGCAAGTATGTTAATATCGCGATATTATCATATAATTAACATGCGTATAGAGCAAGATGATAAATTAACAACAATTGATTAACATGAAAGGTTAAATTTAATCCATCACTCGTGATGGCTTGACGTGAACCCTAGAAATAAGTTTAGAACATCATGAAGGAAAGAAATAAAATATGTAATATGAAGAACATCCTCATGTGATCCAAAATAATCAAACAATAAGGAAAAACCAATACAAAATCCAAGGAGATCCTGCAGTTCTGCGGTCACGGCTCTCCAATTCCGTGTCTCGTCAAAGACGCTCTTCCATGCCCAAAATCCCGAGCCCCCCGCATTTAATGATGAGATGCGCATTTTGCCGACGTCAGCGACGCGGGTGATCGCCGCTGACGGGTATCGCCAAGCGCGACGCAGGATCGGTTGACTTCGCATTTGCTGGACCCCCACGTCGATTTGGGCGACGTCATGACGGAGACGCCGCGACGCGGGCAAAGCGTTGACTTCCGCATGCCCTCATTTCTCCAAATGGCCTGTGGTTGTTCTTTCGCCTCATCATGCCCGTATTCCAAAACAAAACTAAATAAGGAATCTAACACTAAAATTATATAAATAATGCCAAATCAACATGAAAATGCAAGACTCCACGAGTATAACTCGAAAGGTTTTAAGTACTCATCACACCCTTAAACTTAATTTCTTGCTTGCCCTCAAGCAAGAACCGACTCTAACAGACACACCCGACACTATGCAACCTTACACTAAGACAAGAATGCCATGTCAGTATCAGGATCAATTTTTGACTGATTCACATACCCACTGTTTTGCTCGATGTTCAATGAAGGCATACAGATATTTCGACTTTCTATGACTTCGACAAGGTATGTGAAATCGACGGTGCATCCAATTCATAGTGTTCAACGGCCGCTCCAAAATCCTATGTGCCTATGGTAGGTGACCTCCATAATATGCCTGAGTTCCGATACCCCCAAACTTAAGTTCAACCCACCTAATAGAAGAACCGAACTAGACAAGGGGATAGGAACGCACCCAATTATTCATGTCTACATATCTAGAATCTCCTATACCAAAACAAAATGGAAGAAGACCTAGTGCCAAGAAGTTTTAGCCAAGTAGCCCTCAGAATGGATCCATTATGACTCCCTACCGCTTGGTTAAGGGCACCGTGCATTAAGTTCCCTTCCAACTTCAATTCCGAACACTCAACTAAACCCGATAGCCCCAGGTCACGTGAATGATCCATCTTCGTCCCATGTAACAAGAAGTCAATGACTCCCGCCGCTGGCTCAGGCATTAGGCCTTGATAAAGCCCTCGTATCGTGCCCGAGATTCCACGGATGATCCCGCTATTCTTATGCATATGCCTATTTTTATTTCTTTTCTTTTTCTTTCAAGGTGTTTTGTATTTTCGTCAGGGGCCTCGATATAATCCTCTTTGTTTAGGTGTCCCATCACTAAATGGTTCGACCTCCTAGGTTGGTCGACCTTTAGTAGCTGGTTCCCAGACTATGCATACCCGATCGCCACTAGCGAGTGTGATGTAGCTTTGAGAATCTGCTTTTGACTACCCTGATCGTCTACCAGCCTTTCACCTATTCAATCTAATTACCGAGCATCAAACAAATGTATGCATCAAACAAATCTATAGTGAATTCAATCTAAATCCGATCCTCAATTTTCAACATGGCACAACCGAATGCAATTACACATTATGCATGAATATCCTAAACAAACAAAAACTAACAACCGACTCACCAACATAAGCAAAATATGCGATGCACAATAACTCAAAACAAATACTAACACTACCTACAATCGCATGCAACAATTAAAAATAAATACAACCCAAATGCGAACAACCAACAATACTATAAACTATTAAAACTAAACAACGCAAATAAAGCAATGATAAACAAAACATAAGATCCGAACAAAATATCCCCCCAACAAAAAGATCCATGTCCCCACCGTAAAACAAAACATAGAGGGTAAGTGGACCTCTCAGAGATCAACAAGCAGGAAGGTATGGTCGGTGGAGCTGTGAGCCGCGCGAGCCGTGGGCTCGCATAGCTCGCCGCCGCTGTAGAGAATGGCGGCCTGACCGCCGTAATCAGGCGACTGCCAAGACGCAGCGCTTCCATGTCTCGGAAAACGAGGACTCGGTGAGCCCCGGTTCATCCCTGCACGCGCCAAAACGCTGAGTGAGAGCACCGGTCTCTCAACGGCAAAGGATCCAGGAGGGATGGTCGCCCCGAGGCCTGGGCGGAGGCGGTGGAGGTCGACGTAGGATCGCCAATGCCCTCCCAGCGCTACTCATGAACGCATACGGTTCGATAACTGAAGCTCGCCCCGCCTCGGTGGCTCGCGGCCCGAAAGTCATAAACCTCAGCCGCGGACACTGTGTGTGTCCCGCTTGACCGATATGGTCTTAATCAGCGGCCAGCCTCATCGGGGTGTCAAGGCACTCTTGGCTTGTTCGCGACAAGCCAAATATCAGTGCGGTGCCTAAGGTTCATTCAGACCTTAAGTATGGAGGGGATGGCATCCTCGATAACCGCCCAACGCCAAATGGTATATCCTCGTGAAGATACAGAGCCAGCAGGGCGAGCGCCAAGGCCACTCACACATTCGCCGCTTCGTATAAGACGCCGGCGATAAAGCGATGCCAACCACCTAGGAATGTAAGCAAATGCCAAGCTCAAATTTACCGCGTGGCCTGGCATATTGATCCGCCACTCACCCCGACCTTGGTCAACACTCTGATGACCCCATGGTAGTCGTGGTGCTCATGAGCCGATCAAAGGGGCCCTGCGGATATGCTCGAGGCCATAGTAGCCATTGATCGACTCGCTACCGGTCGACCACACCTCGCACCGACCTTTGAGGACGTGGAGGCGAGGTTACGAAATCTCGAACTATGCTCATGGTACTGGGCGAGGGGCTATACAAAGCACGCCTCAACCTCGCCTCGATAGTTTTGCTAAAAATCGCCTGGGGCGGTGAAACCCTTTCCAATGGCGATCTGCTTGCAAATTATGCTAAACCGATCCGCGGTGATCCGCTACAAAACGCGAGGCATCGGAATACCGGGGGAGCCTGGCCTCGCGGGCCCGACTCCGCTGGCGTGCAACTTCACGCTTGCCGACATCCTAAGTTAAACCAAATAACAAACACCTAATATGCACGACAAAAGAAATTAACTAAACACTACCTAAAGACTCAATCAAGACCTAAAAGAGGACTCAAAAACCCTAATGAATCTAGTTAACCCGAAATGACCCCCTAAAAGACCTCTAGGCTACACAAAAACACATAAAGAAACCCTAAACGACTATACCTGTTAGAATCGGACACACAAGTAAGGAGGCTTCAATTACGGGTCCAAACCTACACGCGCACTTCATGCTGCCTACGAAAGCAAAGAGGAGACTTCCATCGGCCCGTTGAACTCCCGCGTGCGAGGAGGCTAGGGTTTCGGGAGTGAGATGGTGCGTGAAAGGCCAAATGGCCTATTCGTTTAAACTGGCCACGCCGCGATCGCATGGACCACGCCGCGACGCGACAGAGAGCTTGATTTCGCGACGCCGCTGGATGCGGCGGCAACGCCGCGACGCGGGCGTAGAGCATGTCAAAAATGACGCCGCTGGAGGAGATTCACGCCGCTGACGCACGCAGGAGTGTGACCAAATGACGCCGCTGACGTGGGGGAAATGATCGCTGACGCGGAGAAGTCCACGCCGCGATCGCGAGAATCCCACGCCGACGCCGACAGTAGAGCCTTACACCTCGACGCCGCGACGTATGGGCGGACGCCGCCGACCGAGGCAAGTCCACGTCAGCGACGTGAGAATCCCACGCCGCCGACGCGACGCAGAAGTGTTAAAATGACGCCAGACGTGGGAGCCCACGCCGCGACGTGACGTTAGCGTTCCAAGAAATTTTCGACATATCACTTGTTTCCACTTTTTCGAGAACTTCCACGTGTGAATCCCATTCCGGCCACATTGAACACGCCGTAAGACTCCTCGCACCCACGCTTCCGGTCCCTAATTGCAACCAACAAACAAAACATTGATCATGAACACAACTAGAACCCAAAAATTGCCGAAAAATAACTTATAGAACTTAAAACTACGTATCTTGGGCACTCTCGTTGCTCCCAAGAAGTCAGCTATGTTTAATGTCGTTAGCTCGACGACCCTGAATCTCAGTGTGCGATATTCTTAGAAGAAAGTGGGAAATTTTTACGCTGCCTCCTTTAAAGGTGCACACCCCATGTCTGCTGTGGATGAAATACTCTTCTCGTCTTCATGTACTCGCCTCTCCCCTGTCTTTCGTGCAATAATAGCTTTTCCCTGGAAGTTATTCGCTTGTCTTGCAAAATCTCTCAGATAATGAAGTTCGAGATATCTTCTATTTGGATCGCCGTCCGATGTTTGCCGGGCCGGAATACATGGAAAATGACTTTTCCTTGGACTCTCAATTTGTGCTCACCTTCGCACATTGATTTTGAAGCCTCAAGGGCCGTGAAGGGCTCACCTAGTATAATTGGAACTGAGTCGTCTTCCTCCATGTCTAGAATGACAAAATCTGCTGGAAGAACGAATTTACCAACTTTTACTAGGACATTTTCGATTATACCCCGAGGATGTTGATAAGACTTATCTGCAAGTTGCAAACTGATTGTGGTCGATTTTGGCTCCCCCAGCTTTAGCCTTTTAAACATCGCATGCCGCATCAAGTTTATGCTGGCTCTCAAGTCACACAGAGTTTTTCCATATCCTATTCCCTATAGAGAACTGCAGATAGCAAATTTACCCTGATCTTGAAGTTCTGGGAAGTTTTCGCAGATGGCAATCGCATTCCTCGCTTAAGGCAATGGTCCCATACTCTTCCAATTTCTTCTTACTCGCCAAGATCCTTTTTTCATGAATTTCACATAACTTGGCATATTCTTCTAATGCTTCCAAAATGGTATATTAATATGCAAGCCAAGATGTCAAGAAACTTCATGAATCAAGCCCAATTTACCTTTTTCAACCTCTCGAGGTACGGATCAGTATGACAAGTTCTTCCGTTGGCCTGCTTCACTCGCCTTCCCTAACTTTATTATCTTTGATTACTCTCAGATCTCTAGGTCAGTTTCATCTTGTATTTGGCCTTTAGGATGTCAGTGGTCTTGCTCCCTAATTCTTCGTTTTCACTGCTAGTTGCGACCCTGGATTTTTAACTCTTTTCCACTCCTAGAGCGATGGCCTCTCATGCGCTACCTCTTCCCTCCCTGTGGTTTACCCCGAATTGCTCGGGTAATAATCCCGATCAAAGCTCGCCAACGTATTGGCCATTTGCCCCATTCAACCTCCAAACTTTAACCTGTGGCCGCTCGATTGCTTAGTCAAGAGCCTGTCGCGCATGTTCGCCTTTAGTCAACAGAGCATAAAGGCGAATGAGAGGTTAAAGACTGTATGTGGCTCGCTTCAGTCCAACTTCTTCGGGGTGGTTCATTAGGGGCTCCTGCCGATGGCCCATTGTCTCCACGCCATTCCGCCATCCATATCCTCGACACGCTCGACATACCGGATTGCTCCGCCCACCCTCGTCGAGTCCGATTTCTCCCAGAAATGCTTCCATACTCGCCCCCGTGGCCGTGATTGATCTCCGACAAATCTCGACACGCATCGGGCTTGCTCCACCGTAGGCTTCGACCGACATCTCTACACTACTATGTCAGTTCTCCACAAAATCTCACACAACCCTATGGAGTGGTCTCGCACAAAGATGTGTCGCCCTCGTCGCCTATTTATCGCTTAGTCACCGCCACATGATTTACCGATTATCGAGGATCATGATTGTCTGTGCTTACCCAATCAGAGCCATCGTGTACTTTCTTCTCTTTCTTGTGCCACCGATTAGTGTTGGTTGCAAAGATCTTCCTTAACATCTCATACGCCCGGGCCCTGCGGGTTTCCTTCATCAATGATCCTCCAAATCGAGGCATCTATCATTGTTCGAAGCCAGATTTCACCATCAGAAGGTAGCGGACTCGCAGATCCATCCGTTACCGGGTGAGGACACTCGCACACCATGGAACCCGGTCCCATGCTTCGCCGTGTTCTCCCAATTGACCGAACGTGATCGATCTCTCGCACAAGTCGCGGCAATCTTCGGCGTGAAAGAATCCGTCGAAACTTTTTGTACTAACTCAGTTCCATGTAAGAATGTAGTCCGGGTGGCTGACTAGTTAGCCAATGCTTGGCTCTATCCCCGAGTGAAAGTGGGAATAACCGCAATCTTAGGGCTTCTTCAGTGACCCCGTTGTATTTGATGGTATCGCAAACTTCGAGGAAGTTAGTCAAATGCATGTTCGGCTCATGGGTAGTCCATGGAACAATATGTTCCAAGCATTTCAGATCAGGACTAACTTCAATTCAAAATTGTTTGCTTGAATCGCGCCGTCCCATCGTTGTCCAACAACTGAGGTAGAACGAACTCATCTAATAGCATGTACCTGATCAGTCCTACCAGATGAATGGCCTAGGCGCTTGATTTCTAGTTCATTTCTCCGTGGTTCATTTTGTTCCACACCAAAATCTTGTTTCAGTTGTTTTCCATGACTATTGGAGTTCACTGCTCTCGCTCTCCTGCTTCACAGACCGTGCGTAAGTCTGCCCTGATCACACAAGTGTTGATTAATTCTGCCATTGTCGCATGTACTCACTAAAACCTCAGATCGCAATAACACACCAACTAACAAAACCCACCACGCACTTGTAAAAATAACAAAAAAAAAAAATTAATATTATCTATATGCTTACTCTATATCAAATTAAACCTTCACAAGAACTACACAAAACTTGACAGCCGAAAACGCTTGCAGTAAATGTACGCCTACGTGCGCAAGTGCACGCACGCTCAAGTAATATAGTGTACTAGTACGAGTATCGATCCACAGTGTGAAAGATGAACTGACTACGTAGATCTCGCTTTTTAGACACAATATTCGAATAAATGATTCTAAGAGAGAATTTAAGTACTAATCAGAATCTGCTATTGGTTTTGGTGAATTATTAAATGTGTGGTTTCAGGGTTAAATCTCCTCCCCGTCACATTCGATGGATTATTCTCCTAAAGATGTTGTTATTCGATTGTTTATAATACACATATCAATGGCGAGGTGATCTTGCCTACGAGATATCCTCTCTAGGTATATTCGCCTATTTCGTGAATAGGAATCGAGCATATCTCATCTCGACTTATTCGTAATGCTTAATGTTCAACCTCAAAACCACCTTCAAATTCTCCTGGACATCTCATTACCCGACCGGCTAAAGGCTACTCTACCCAGATCCCTGAATATCACCTCATCTCTCGAATCTTTATCTTCAAGTAAGTATGTTAATATTGGCCGATATTATCATATAATTAACATGCGATAGAGCAGTATGTGATAAATTAACAACAATTGATTAAACATGAAAGGTTAAATTTAACTATCACCTGCATTATTGATGTAACCCTTAAATAAGTTTAGAACATCACTTAAGGAAAGAAATAAAATATGTAATATGAAGAACATCCTCATGTGTGATCCAAAATAATCAAACAATAAGGAAAACCAATACAAAACTAAGGAGATCCTCGTCCGTGGTCGCCGCTTCTCCACCTCGCGGTCTCCGTCGCACGTTCTTCCATGCCCTAAAATCCCGAGCCCCCTCGCATTTAATGATGAGATGCGATTGCCAGCCGACGCCGCTGACGCAGACCGTTGACTTCGTATTTGTTGACCCCCACGCCGTGATTCAAGGACGCCGCGACGTGAGACGCCGCGACGCGCGCTGACTTCCGCATGCTCCTCATTTCTCCAAAATGGCTTCCGTAAGGCTGTTCTTTCGCTCATCATGCCTGTATTCCAAAACAAAAACTAAATAAGGAATCTAACACTAAAATTATATAAATAATGCCAAATCAACATGAAAATGCAAGACTGACGCGAGTATAATCTGAGTGTTTTAAGTACTCATCACCCGAGTGTAGTATGGTAGTGTCACTTCCCACGGGTGATTCCCTTATTGCGAATAGAGTCTACAGGGGAAGTAAAGTGACTATAGCAAGTAATGAGTTCGAGGCTGATCTAATAGTACTCGATATTCATGACTTTGACATCATTCTGGGCATGGATTGGTTAGATAAACATCGCGCTACCGTCGATTGCTACAGGAAAGAGGTCCAGTTTAGTCAGCCTGGGGAACCAGAAGTGATCTTTTGTGGAGAGAGGAAGATACTTTCTACAAGTTTAATCAGCGTAATACAAGCAAACAAGATGCTCCGTAAAGCATGCCAGGGGTACCTGGTGTATGCAATAGAATCTGGCAATAGTGAGATGCAATATAGTTCCTGCAGAACGAGTTCTTTGATGTATTTCCCGAGGATCTACCAGGGTTACCGCTGGACAGAGAGATTGAATTCGAGATTGAGCTAGCGCATGGCACAGAGCCCATCTCTATAGATCCGTACCGGATGGCACCAGCAGAGCTAAAAGAATTGAAGGTGCAAATGGAAGAATTGTTGAGTAAAGGCTTCGTTAAGATGAGTACATCAATCGTGGGGTGTCTCGTGTTGTTTGTTAAGAAGAAAGATGGGAGCCTTCGCTTATGCGCACTCATTAGATAGTTTCAACAAAGTAACCATCCCGAATCGATCCATTGCCAAGAATCATGATCTATTCGACGCCTACAAGGAGCTAAGTTAAGATAGATCACGATCAGGAACATCGTACCGGCGCTGCAAGATGTTCCCAAGACAGCCTTCAGAACTAGATATGGGCATTATGACTTTGGCATGCCATTCTACAACTAACGCTCCAAAGCAGCCTTTATGGATTTGATGAATTGTGTCTTCTGACTTATTTAGACAAGTTCATCATAGTCTCTTTACTCGATGATATCCCGTATATTCAAGTAAGAAGAAGAGCATGCAGAGCACCTGAGATAGTATTACAAACTCGAGAGATGATCACTTATGCAAAAGCTTCATCAAGTGCCAATTTTGGTTAGATCGAGTAGCATTCTAGGACATGTGGTATCCGCCGAGGGTATTTCAAGAGACCAAAATAGAGTCATCAGAGATCGGGAACCACCCACCAACGTAATCGGAAGTAAGCAGTTTTCGGGTTTAGTCGTTACTATAGAAAGTTCGTGAGAAGGGTTCTCAAAGATAGCTACTCCATCGACTGCTAACAAGAAAAAGAAGAGAAGTTCATCCGTCAAGCCCGCTGTAATAGTTTCATGAGTTAAAGCAAAGACTGACTAATGCACTAAAGATTTCAGCACTCCCCTCGTGAAGCCAGGGATTTTAAAGATATTGTGATGCCTCCGTGCAAGGTTTAGTTTCGTGTGTTGATGCAACGTGATAGAGTGATAGCTTATGCTTCAGCGGCAATTGTAAAGAAGCATGAAGTAAACTATCCAACGCGACGATTTAGGAGTTAGCTACCGTAGTGTTCGCTATGCAGAATATGGCGACACTACCTTATGGAGTACCTCAGGTGGATCTTTACCACCACAAAGCCCGTAGTATCTATTCTCACAAAAAAGATTTGAACATGAGACAGGAGGTGATAGAACTCATCAAAGACTATGACTCCGCACTATTGAATACCACCCGTGCAAGGCAATGTAGTAGCGTATGCGCTACAGAAGCCCTAGTTCCCTAGCTCACCTTAAAGCGTATCATTTGACAATGCTAGTAAACCGAGGATCTATGGGGGGGTCGGCTTAGAGACAGCAGAGCCGTACTCTAATAACAGCCTTTTCATGTTCGACCAAGCAGCATGGATTGTGGTTAGAGACTTGCAAGCTCGGGACCCAGATTGATGAAATCAGAAGCAAGATGTAGGCCGGAAAAACAGAGAATCCCCACCTTACGAGGTGATGGGACACTAGTGTCAGCGCAGACATGCGGTCCCGCATGTGATAGTGTTGAAGAAAGAAATCATGGAAGAGGCACACTCCACAAGATATGCGATGCATCCAGAGTACTAAGATGTATCTGACTGAGAGACCACCACCGTGGAGAGGTATGAAGAGAGATAGCAGTTCAGATCTAAGTGCCTAACTTGTCAACAAATTAAGATTAAACATCAGAAACCTCTAGGTTTACTACAGCCTTTATCCATTCCTGAGTGGAAATAAGGATCACGATGCGGATTTCGATGTGACTTCCCGTGACACAAGGTGGACATGATGCTATTCGGGTTATCGGATAGATCGACGGTCGCCCACTTCACGCTACTAATAATACCTATTCCCTAGAAACATTTGCGCAAATAGACAGATGAGATTGTGAGGCTACATGGCGCACTGTCCATTGTATCTGATGTGTAGATCCGCTTCACTTCGATTCCTCGGGTCAAGCTACAAGATGCTACGGGCACTAGATTACACTTCGCATCGTCAAATCTACGCATGTATGCCCAATCGTAGAGAACCATTCGCACTCAAGATATGTTGAGAGCCTGTGTGATGGAGTTTAAGGGAAGCAGGGATAATTACCTAGCATTGATAGAGTTTGCTTACAAATACGTTATCACCTATCGTATGACACCCATGAGGCATTGTACGCGTAGAAGTGCAGAACCCTACCGTTTGGGACGGCTGGGAGAGAAGATTAGGCCTAGAGATTGTCAAAGATACAACCGAGAAAGTAAATATGATACGAGCGTTGAAGATAGCAAACGAGTAGGCGTAGTGCCATGCGGATAATTGAAGACGATCCAAGTTTGAATGCAGCGATCAAGTATTCCTACGAGTCTCGCCATGGAAGGGGTATTTGAGGTTCGGGAGGCGTGGAAAGTCGAGTCCAACGACATGTGCCCCTACAGACAGTAGACAAGGTGTGAAGTGGCTATCGATTGAGGCTACCGAGTTAGCCAACATCCATGACGTGTTCCACGTCTCCATGCTACGTAAGTATATAGCTGAACCTTCACATATTCTTAAGGAGCAACCTATTCAATTGAAGGAAAACTTGACCTACGAGGAGCATCCAGTAGAAATCCTAGATCGTAGAGATCAAGTGTTGCATAATAAAGTGATTCCACTAGTGAAGGTGCTATGGCGAATCATGGGGCGTAAGAGGCTACATGGAGCCGAAGCACGATGCGTCTAATACCCTCATTGTTTGAATAAGGTACACAATTTAAATTTATATCTAAATTTTTAAAGTGGGGAAGAAATTGTAAACCCTTGCCGATCTATAACCTCTAGTGTTAACAGATGGATTAGAGAGGTAACAAATCTCTACATTAGATTAATTGAATCTTCATGTTGCCAGAGAATGTCAGTCTAAGGTTGATCTAGTTGTAACGCCCCGTCCCGAGAGAGTATACAGTACATGATACTGTAGGGGCGTATACGAGCACTAAGTGTTACATTGTAATATTTTTGAAATGAAATTGGTGAAATTATAAATTATGGAACCCGGAATTGCAGTACTTTGAAGTGCTGAATGTGGTCTATAGAAATATAAAAAGAAACTATTATTAGAGGTAGATGGGCCATCATATAAATAATAACAAAAAACTGATTTGAAAAATTTAAAAGGATGAAGGACTTGATGGCAATTAAAGGAAATATTAGAATATAAAAATGGGAAAACAAGAAGCCAAACTCATTTTTGGTCTCCAAAGGCTAGGGCTCACGTTTTGGAGAGGAGAGAAGAGCAAGGAAGAGGAAGAGGAGGAAGAAGAAGGAGAAGGAGAAGAAGTCCAAAAAAATTCAGGTATGTGTTTGCCTTGGAATCATGGGTAATTGGATTATTAAGGTTTGGTATGGAGAATGAATGTTTTTTGGTCTAGGTTTGTGGAAAGACTTACATAAACCTTTGAATTGTTGGGGTTATGAGAGTAAAACCCCACTGGTGGAAAATAAACATGGAATCATCATATTTATATGGGTTTTAGAAGAATTAGTGGACCTTTGCTGACCATAAGATTTTACCTAGGGTTTTGTTGTATGGAGTTCCAAACCACCAATACAAGTGTTATGGAGTGGTTTTGAATGACTTTTTATGTTGATTATTGAGGCATTACGCTTTGGAGGATTGGCTGTAAAAAAAAAAAAAAAAAAACAAAGGAGAATGTTGGGTTCTTAAAGGAATTGCTGTCAAAAATTTCTGTAAAACCCCTGTTTTTGGTTTGGCTATAAATTAAGTTAGAATCATCCAAATGAATTGATTCCAATTGGTAAAGAACTATAAGAGATAGGGCTACAAATTTATAGAAGAGACCAAGAGCAAATTGTAGCTCTAAGGCTTCCAAATACGGACTGAAAGGTGAACTCGTGTAGCTCACTGATTTTGCTCTGTTTTGGGTATGGTTGTAGTGTTTTAATATAAGTGGAGTTTCACTCATACAATTGAGTGGATTCAAAATTCTGGGTAAAATGACTAGGGAAGGTTAGCTGAAGGAAGTTCAAGCACATTTTAACCCCAGAGTGCCCAGAAATATTTCCAAGTGGAGCTATGTGCAGATTCTGTTATGCCAATTTAAGTAATCTAGGTATAAAATACAATAACTTTAGTTTTGGTGATCCAAATTGGGTGATTCCAATTGGAGAAGAAACCTTAGAACCATAGGAAGCTCAAATGAGTGAAGAAACAAAGGCAATTTCGTGTGACTAGAAGGTGATATAAGGAAACCGTAGGAAGAAGAACGAAGGAGCACCGAGAGACACTGAGCAAATGCGGCTACCACCGCCTGCTAGGTCAGTCTGTTTGAGTAAAAAATATAATTTTTTGTACCAAGCTTTCAGAAATTAAACGGATCACAGCGTAAGTGATCCCTAAGGGTCAAAAAACTAAAACTTTTACATAAAAAATCGATTAGAGAGTCTCTGCTGAGTAGAAACAAGTTAGGAGGATTTATAGAGAAAAATGGTCTTAATTGAGATTCTTGGACCTTATAGTCGAGAATTGAAATTTTGTCACTAGCAACATTTTCGCCGAGGAATATTGTGTAGGTGACGGTACCGAGCGACGCTCCACGAGCTCGTGAGAGACGCTTGACGGGGAGTGACACGCCAAGGTAAGTGGTTCGCCACTTAAGATCTTTTTCCCTCGCTTTCATGTAAATGGTCGATGTTGGTAATGAATAAGTGGTAGTTAAGTAATCTAAAAAGAAAATATTTGAAAAGAGAGTTTTAGAAGTTTCAAAACGAGTTAGATTTGTGCTTTTGACACTAAGTAAATGTAGTTTAAAACCATGGCAGCCCTCTTAAGATATAATGAGATTTAGCGTTATGTGACGATGCAATAAATTTCGGCCCATAGTCTTCACAATAAAGAAAAGTTAGCACTCACGCCGAACATGCGTAAAATTCCGTCCAGTTTGCCTGATTAGTGCCCAAAAAGTGCTATTTTGATCCCTATTTATTATAGGTTTTGAGTGCTTTTTGTGTACTAATCATGCTAATTAACCCGATGGTACATTAAGGTCCCTACTATTTTATCGACATTTTGTGGCAAATTTTGCGCTTTAAGGAGTTTAATTTATGCCGAAATTGTTGAGTCGATCTAAGCACGAAGAATTCAAGTCAAACTCAACATTGAAGATCAAAGATCAGAAGGAAAGAAGAGCAAAATGTGAAGAGGAACACCACCGCAAACACATTCCTCGCGTAATCGTTTCCTACCTCCAAATAAGACTGCTCCTTCCTGCAGCCCCTGTTCTCCTGCATCTCACGCTTTTGTTCTTTTTGTTATAATTTTTGGTTTTTCTCCTTTCTACCCTTGTTTTTTCCACTTATGTTTGGATTGGATTGTATTTCACTTGGTTTGTAAGGCTACATAAGCCATTTTGATACACTGTTGAAGGACGGATTTTTTGTCAGAATAGTTGGGGTGGTTCCAAGCCCCGCTTGGCTTTTCTCTCATTTTCTCTCCCTTTCTTGGTTACCAAACACCCTCCAAGGATGACAACTTGGAGGATGAGCGGCTAAAACCACTTCCTTCTTGAAGTAAAAGGCTGCTGGGGGTGAGATCTTAAGGCTACTGGTGGTTCCCCTGTTTTTCACGCAGCAGGTTTTTATATTTTGGTTCCCAATTTTCTAACTTTAAGTTTAAAGCTTTTTGATGTAATTTTTGGCCAGTCACTAAGTAAAGCTTTTAGGTTTAGTGTATTTAACTTTAGATACACTAATATCCATTAGTTGCCATTTACGAGCCACCGAGGCAGGTTAGGCTATTACCGCAAGTGCATCCACTTTGATCAATACTTGCACCCAGGTTCAAAGGGATCTATTTCGTATCCATCGAGACTCATTAGCACCCTACGAATCATTGTAGGATGAGTGAAGATAGATTTTCACCGTCGGAACCATAAATGTTAAATAAATGCTTTCATCAAAGGGAAAATTATTGGGCTTAGGCTTTAATGCCAAATCGAAGACCCTAGCTCGTAGATGACTACATGTCATCCTCCCCAACGCGAGGAAATTAACCCGGGGACCTCTCAGTTAGCCTAGGATCTTAAACTCAGTGGCCTAATGCTTCAAGGAGTTCTATTTTACATTTTATTTTATTTACTTTCAGTTTGCAACCAACCACTCCACTATTTTTACCCAAACCTTAAAAATCCAAATTTAATTCACCATTTTTTGCTTCATCAAATCATTTCCAGACGAAGAAAACCCATCCTCGTGTTCGACCCTAGACCACTATACTGCAGTAGCTTGACTACGGCAGTAGGAGGAACTTAGGATATAAATTTTGTTGATTCCGATCACCCTACCGTGGCACGAATCAAATGGCGCCAAAGTGTTTGGACGTGTGCCTTAGTGCAAGGAGTTGGAACACTCAGGATCCTCATCACAAGTTTTCGTGAATTTCTTTTTTATATTTCATTGTCATTTTTATTTTCATTTGCTAAAAAAAAAAAAAAAAACAAAGGCATCGTGGATCGCTTGTGTTGTTTTTGTGTTGCCCTCGTTTTTTGGCCAAGGTGAAATCCATTCTCAAGGATTAGAAACCTAGGAAGGCAGTCATAAAGTCAATCTCCTCAAGAACTCGATTGAACTCAATTGAACCAAATGGAACACTTAGAGGGAGAACAATACAGTCAGTACCTTATGGAGGGGAACTCTAGAGATACTACGTCCATGAGGGAACACATGTGAGACCAATGGATGAGTTCACCATATGGTAGTACTTACAACCATAGTTGGGGGAATCACACAAATTCCTCATGGGAACCAAAACCTCCACAATATGCACCTCCTGAACCTCTTTATTATGCCCCCATTTCCCAGCAGCAACAACCACCACCCTTATCCCCTATTGAACAAGCCATCCTGAATTTGAGCAAACAAGTGGACAATTTCATAGGAGGATAATAGGGCAAGAATGTTCAAAGCATTAGGAAATTTCAGACAGCCGGGAGGGCTCCCGAACAAGGAATCTGATGGGTTCCAGTTTAAATTGATCAAAATTGACATCCCGCAGAATCCATCTCAAAGCTCACCAATCAGTTTGTTCATCAAGATGGTGAGAATCGAGGATGAAAGTGCTTGACTGGCTAATTTTGGGTGAGCAGTCAACTAAATTTCGTGAGGGAATTGAAAGCTGAATCGCAGGAAGTTCTCCCGAGGAACCGGCAGGATGCCCTACACCAGTATATAGTATATACATGGAAAAGAAGAAGAAATTTTCCCTTGTTGAGGAGGAGCATGGAAAGGAAGCAAGGGAAGAAATTCCAAAATCCCATTACCCAAGCCACCAATAGCCCATCGCCATCTCCAAGCAGATACCCGCTAACACAATTCACACCCTGAAGACATTCACCCCTCAAGCACCTGCACTCACTAAGGCCACCCCATCACCGGCCAGATGCAAAACATTAGAAATTAAAATACCAGACAAGCCTCCGCTTGCTCACATCAAAGACACAAGGTACGCCACATTGCATGGCATAAGCAAGGGCCTGGGTGCCTGCCTCGATTGGGAGCATCCGAAACCCCTATGATTTCTCGAGCCCGCTTAGTTCCAGCAGCCTCCAAAGGCCTAAAGAATTGGTTTGGGGGGAGCATAGTCTCCCCCACTTTTTGTTTTAATTTTTCTTGCTTTGTTTTATTTTATCGTATTTTATTTTAATTTCGTTAATTTTTCTTCTTAGATTTTCTACTTTTAGTTAATTTATGTTTTTAGATTATTCTTGCTTTTCTCGCACTTTTTCCTAATTTTTCTTGTGTTAATTTGTGCAATGGTGTGCAAATTTGTTAAGAAATGCATTTTGAAACATGGAACAAAGAAGGAGCAAACAGACCTTTTCTATAACACGAAATTTCGCAATTGTAAAGCAATGAGAAAATTCACTATATAGCTTAAAATTGGGCAAAATTTTCGCTAGCTAGCGAAATTTCGCTAGCTTAGCGAAAATTTTGAGTCATAACGAAATTGAAAAATTTCGCTATGAACAGTAGCTAGCGAAATTCTCTCATAGCGAAAATTTCGCTAGGATTGCGAAATTTTCTCTATGATTGCGAAATTTTCGTAATCACAGCGAAATTTTCGCTATGCCCCACAGTTTTGACCTCCAATTTTGTTTCGCTCATAACTTTTTCATCCGAACTCCGTTTTAGGCGTTCTTGGTACCGTTGGAAAGATTAGAGAGTGTAGAATCCAAATATGTCCAGAAATAACATTTTTGAGATTATTATGAAAGTGTAATTTTAAAAATGGTCCAACTGGTCACCTTTTTTCTCTCTTTTCTTCCCCTAACTTGTTTGTTTGAAGCCCAAACGGAGTGAATAACGTGTCGATGGAAAGCTTGTGAGGTCTCCTATCCAGCAATGATCACATCTCATCAGTGAGGTAATACTCTCTTTACTTAACCAACCCCATTTCGACACCGAGATGTTCGTCAAAGAGAGTTAGCAAAGGAAGTGGATTTTTGTATTTATGTTTTGTTATTATTTTGTGCAAGCCCATTTTGTGATGTTCATGGCTTGCCGGGTTCCCTTTTTCTATAAAGTCGTTATACTAAACAAATTACTTTTTTCAAAATCCGGGACCCATTTTTGTAATCAAAAAAATTTTTCAGGGAGCCATTTAACCCGCAAAGTTTGGAAAATTTAAACTTTGTCCAATTCTATTGATGCTAGATTGATTCTGATGCTTGGTTGAGTGAATGATTAGTTGAATTCTTATTGATTTCGACATTTTTCTTTCCACCTTTAGCTAACCACACACCCGAGCACATTAGGTTTCCTCACGATAGTCAAAACTGCAACCTCCTTTACTGCATAACCTACCCTAGTTTCATTGAATCGCCTTAATAGGTTAAGGACCCTCGTGGAAAAGAAAAGAAGAAAAAGAAAAGAAACAAAAGAAAAGAAAAGAAGAAGAAAAGAAAATAAAGTCGAAGTTATTCTTAAACCCGAGCACGGTCCGAGGTAAGTAAAGCCTTTAAAGCCCGGTGCCCTAAACCTTCACTGGTTGGGAGTCACAGACTTAGTGTTCGTTATATGGGTGGATGGGTGGAGTTTAGCAAGCTGGGGTGGTGCTGGAGTCTCAAATCATTCAAGTTCGGTGAAACCCGAAGAGTTTGTGGTCGAAAGATCTCATGACTCGTGCCCTATGCCTTAATTGTCGGGGAGTCATCGGTAGATCCCCATGGACTTTGCAGGTCGATTCTCGCATTGCACCCTACAACACAAAAAAGAATTGTGGAATAAGAGGTGGGTCCCGATCTATTTAGGTTGGTTAGCGTGCATAGGGTCGTGGGTAGTAGCTTAGGTCAGTGAGAGGCTGCGCTTTATCGCTGAGAGCCGATCAAACAAAACACTTAGGATTTCGTGCTTCGTTGATTCACCAAGAAGGAGGCTCTTTACTACTCAATTTTGTATGGCCTTCTATTCTTCTCATGATAGTTATTGGACACTACATTGATTATTCTACTTAGGGGTTAGGCATTACTCATTCACAACCTTTTGAACTCCGCAACCTTTTTACAGAACATAATTTTGTTATCGCTTTTGTGGCGCTTCTTTTCTTTCTTTATTACATTATAAGGGACTAGCAATGGTTAGTGTGATTAGTGCCCAAAAAAGTGCTATTTTGATCCCTATTTATTATAGCTGGTGCTTTTGTGTACTAATCATGCTAACCCGATGGTACATTAAGGTCCCTACTATTTTTATCGATCGCATTGCGGCAAAATCTCTGCGCCATGAAGCACTATGCCGAAATTGTTGAGTCAATCTAAGCACGAAGAATCTAGTTCAAACTCAACATTGAAGATCAAAGATCAAGGAAAGAAGAGCAAAATTAAGAAAAACACCACCGCAGAGTAACATTCCCCGCGCAATCGTTCCTACCTCCAACAAGACTGCTCCTTCCCCACTCTCAGCTCTCCCGCATCTCACGCTTTTGTTCTTTTGTTACACTTTTGGTTTTTCTCTCCTTTCTACCCTTTGTTTTTTCCACTTATGTTTGGATTGGATTGTATTTCACTTGGTTTGTAAGGCCACATAAGCCATTTTGATATTAATCGTCAGCTTTCTTTCGACCCGATTTTTTGTCAGAACAGTTAGGGGTCTCAGCTTCTCCGCTTTTGGGCCTTTTCTCTCATTTTCTCTCCCTTTGGTTGCCAAACAACTTCCAAGGACACAACTTGAGGATGAGCGGCTAAAACCACTTCCTTCTGAAGCAAAGGCCATTCGGGGAAGTATCTAAGGCTACTAGTGGTTCTGCTACGCAGCAGTTTTTATATTTTGTTCCCACTTCAACTTTAAGCTTAAAGCTTTTGATGTAATTTTTAAGCCAATACTCAAGTAAGCTTTTAGGTTTAGTATTTAGCTTTAGATACACTAATATCCATTAGTTACATTTACGCAGCCACCGAGGCAGGTTAAGGGCTAGGGTTTTCTGACGCAAGGTGATCCACTCTGATCAATACTTGCACTAGTGGTTCAAGTGATTCTTATTTTTAGATCCATCGAGACTCACACATACCCTTTGCCAATCATTGCATGAGTCAAGATAGATTTTCACGCTTCGAACCATAAATAAGCAAATAATGCCTTTCTATCAAAAGGGAAAAAATTATTGCATCTAGGCTTTAATGCCAATGAAGATCCTGCCGGGAGATGACTACATGTCATCCTCCCTAACGTGAGAACAACTCGGACCTCTCGCTTAGCCTAGGATCTTAAACCTGCAAGGGCCCAATGCTTCAAGGAGTTCTATTTACATTTATTTATTACTTTCGCTTGCAACCAACTACCCATTGTTTTTACTCAAACCTTAAAAATCCAAATTTAATTCACCATTTCGCTTCACTCAAACTATCAGGACGAAGAAAAACCCATCCCCGTGTTCCACCTTAGACTACTATATCAAGAGCTTGACTACCGGGCAGTGAGAGGAACTTAGGATAAATTTTGTTGATTCCTATCACCTTCTACCGTGGCACGAATCATGCCTCGCTCATAGAAAGTATACGCTACGTCGCGATGCGCATTAACCCGGCACTGTAGTCGGGCTATTTGTATAGGCTCGGCACTATGTGGCGATGCAAGAATTCCCCGTCCCAGAGTTGCCTTGTGCACTTTAGCACTACAATTGCGATGCAAGAAATTCCGTGATCGTAGTTGCTCAAAGATAAGCTTTATCGCCACTAAGATAAATTCCGTAACGTAGTGGCTGAGACAGACTTAGTAAGCTTCATACGCTGGCGTTAGTTTTAAATCGCCTGCATGGCTAAAAGTAATTTAAAGATATTACACAGGGCTTTGAAAGAAACCATAAAACAAATGATAAATTGTCATGTTAGCGTATGTGATGATATATTTTCTGCTGCACCAACTTGTTTGTTCATTTCAGAGCTATTTATATTCCATTGTGTGTTATCATGACTACAAGACGTCATCATTTTGTGGTCTATAGGCTATTTTATTACCCATGATGTAAAACTTTTTGTGTGATGGATATGTAATTGAACAAATACATATTTAGATTTTGAAATTATATTTGTAAATATCCATGCATTTCATATATAATATGCATCTAGATATATTCTACTTAAGTTTGTAAGTTTGTATTTAGAAATTGAGAATTGAGTGTTGATGTGGCATGTTGGTGGGAAATATGATAATGATTATTGCAAGTTTGGGAATAAAGAAGGAGTATTGAGGTTTTAGTAGAAGTACCTTATTGACAGTAAATTTTGGTTTGATTTAAATGGTACCAAGTATGTCACGAAAATTTTATAAAAATATTGAAACAAAAGTTACAAAAGTTATCACTCCCAACTAATAAAGAAAATTTTATTTATGAGTTTAAACGAGTAAACCCATATAGAAAAAGAAGTCTACTTCTGATTTCGATCCGACGAGCCTGCCGAGGAGTCCGAAGTGCCCAGGACTTCCCACAAGAGTTTAGATAAGGTCTGGAAGGGTCCCGCCACTAGTAATAGTGCAAAATTATAGATTTCTAGTTTTGAAAAGCATGCCTAGAAAGCAACACTATTATTGAGACAAAAAATGCCGAATTGTTTGAACAAATTTTCCCACTTTCTTCGAACAGTTTTCATACACCCACAGCTGTGGATTTAAAATCATATGATGAAAGATGTGCCTACCAGCGTGGATGATAATGGAAAGCCATGATGAGTTGAGAAGAGTGGGGCATCATAAAAGAGGTTCCTTTGGAGATGATTTTGTACTTACTTAATTGAAAATGAACTCGTCATCTTATTTTCAGTTCTCGATTTCCTTCCCCCTCGACGATTATTTGTGTTAGTTTATTGTAATCAGCTTGACTCTATTTTTAAAGAATAAAACATGGGAGTTAGTCGATGTACCTTTAGGAGCAAAACCCATTGGTTACAAGTGGATTTTCAAAAGAAAATACTTTCCAGATGGTTCCATTGAAAAATACAAAGCTAGGTTAGTAGCCAAGGGTTTTTCAAAAAAATGAAATATTGATTATTTTGATAAGACGGTTCTATTGCCAGACTTTCCATCTCATATTTTAATTGCTTTGGCTTCAATTCATAAACTTTTTATCCATCAAATGGACAGTTAAAACGACCCTTTAAATGGGGACGTGGATGAAGAAATTTACATGTTACAAACCCTACAACAGATACACCCGAAAAGAACATAAAGTCTGCAAATTAAACAAGTCTCTATATGGTTTAAAACAAGCACCTACAAAGGGAATGAGAAATTTGATAATGCTTTGTTGAAAACGGCTTTATCTCGTTAGCGGACAATGTATATACAGCACAGAAAAGAATGTGTAATCATTGTGGCTGTATGTAGATGATATGTTGATCTTGCACTACCGAGTACGGTACATAAAACAAGAGATTTCTAGCTTCACAAGCCATTATGAAAGATATGGGAAGGTTAAGGTCATTTGGGCGTGGAAAATCATGATGGGTGATAGTATAATGCTATCACAAGAACATTATATTGAGAAAATACTCAAGAGGTTTGGTCATTTTGATGCCGAACCTGTGAGTACCCCTTATGATGCAAACACTCATTTAATGAAAAATAGAGGTTATCCTGTGGGTCAAGCTGAGTATGCACAGATTATTGGGAGTTTGATGCATTTAATGAACTTTTCTAGACCTGACATTGCATATGTAGTGTGTAGATTAAGTAGATATACACATAATCCCAATAATGATCATTGGAGTGCATTAGCTAGACTAATGATGTAAAACCCCAACCTTATTGAATGTTATAATAGTAGTTTTTGAACTGATTAGAGGTCCAATGATAGAAGCGAGGGTAGATTAGAATTTAGAACGCTTCGGACGTCATTTGGGCATAAAGTGACATTTTTCGAAAATTTTCACCGGATGCCCTAATGAATAGTGATTTTTCTTATTATATCCGGATGGAAGGGTTTGTAGAGGAATTTTTAAGAAATTTCAGTTCCTGCACTTTGAACCGATATTTGTAAAGAGAATCGAGATTTAAGTGAATGATTTTGATCAACTTGAGCTTGCGCTGAAATTTTCAAATGGGTCGAAAATACTAAATGTTCGAATTAATCATGTAGCCTTCAACTAAACTAAACGGAGCTAAACAAGTCCGTTTTGGATAGTTTCCGTGCGATCCGAACGTAATTCCTGGAGCACACACACGCTATTGTCCGAATTTCCGATTTTAATGATTTTAAATCCGATTGCGGTGATTTCAGATCCTGGAATCCACTGTGAAGGATTTACTTAGAATATTTCATGGTCAATTTGAAGTTTAGACGACCATGTAATACTCGACGCTTAACTCCGCATAAAGCAAAGATAAGGTGAAACCGAGATAAAATCGCTTATAAGGGAGATATTTTATTGTGAGAGCCAATCAAACCTTTCTTTTAATGGCTAAGTTAAGGATTAAAATATCATGAGAATGGACCAATGAGATTCGGGCACAAGAGCCAATCAAATTTTTTTTTTTAAGGGCTGTTGTGGTTAGTGACTCATGAGAATGGACAAATGAGATTCTTCGTCTGCAGTACTGAAGTTGTGGAGTCAAAAGCTAAATTTAAGATTAAAGTGTGCTCAAAAGAGGAGAGCACGGCTATGAGAGGAAAAGAGAGAAGAAAAGAGAGAAAAGAAAGGAAAGCAAGAGAGAAGGGAAGAAACCATGGAGCAAGTGGGGTGGATGGGCGTAGTTTTTCTCCTTCTTCTGCTCTGCCGATCTACAAGCTTGCATAAAGAGAGAAAGTCTAAGGAAAACTCAAGAAACAAGTAAGTTTAATTTATGAAAGTTGGATTTTTATGTTTTTCATAATTTAATGCCTTGATTTTCTTGTATGGATGTTAGACGGTGTGGTAATGGTATTGAATCATGATGATTTCTGATATAAAATGAGAGCAAATGGATTAGTTAGTATTGAAAATAAAGTGAGGAGTTAGGGCTTGATAGTGCATTTGTATGACATGTTGAAATTGGTTGATTCAGTAAACTGAGGTATAAGGCATTAGATTGGAGTTATTAGAGTGAAGAAAATGAAAGAATAAAATTTAATATGGCTTGTGCATATTTCGGCCAAAAATGGAAATGAGAGGGGTCAAGGGTAGTTTGGTAATTTCCATGTGTTTTAGAGTGAATATTAACTCTAGAAATGCATTGGAATTGGTTAGAAAAGAAAAGGATTTGACTCTGAGGACATGAAGGTCATTTTGTAAAGTAAAGGGTATTTCGCCATTTCCCTTAATTATGTATTTTGAATGTGGTTCAACGGGATTAAAGTGAATGTGATTGGTTGGGTGAAAATGAATGTGAAACGGGTGGGGTTAATGGAAGTTATGGTTAATGGTTAGTTGTGGTTTTTCTTGAAAAAGGTGAAAAGGACTATCTGACGGAATCTGAATTGACGTGAAGCAAGCTGGATTGAGCAGAACGAGTGTAAAATGATATTTGAAAAAATCAGTTTAAAAGTGAATGGTTTTAATGTTAAACCGAAAAGTTTAATGGAAATGTTTATATAAAATGTTAAGGCATATGAAAGTATGTTAAGGCATATGGAATGTTTTATCTTGCCTAAATATATATTTATATTAACTTATATATGTATGCATATGTTAAGGCATTATGGAAGTTTAAAATGTGTAAAGGATGTATATGTATAATTGAGTATCATGCTTAACTTAAAATAAAGGATTTAAATGGATTTATAATTGTATTTTGATAAATGTTTTAATGGATGGTTACTCAACTCCTATATGACCGTTAAGACCGATATCGCCTAAGGTACTCCTTAAGCGTAAGGATTTAGAGGAAACACAATTAGGTTACTAACAGAGGGGAGGGAACAGATTTTTAGCTGTAATATCCTACACGTGATACTCTGCATAAGTGACTCAGCCCACGCAAGGCGTGAGTTTCTCTGCACAGAGTGGTTATGACTGGAATGTGACCGTCTCACCCCGCGCATTCCTGAAATCGGCTCTGTGCTTTATCCCCGGGGTTCTAATTTCAAAGAAAGAAAGAAAGTTTAAGGCATTAATGGATTTTAATTTTATAAGTATTTATTACTTTGATATATACTGAAAATGTTGTCTTAATGAAACTGTATACTCACTAGGCTCCTTGAGCTCACTCTTTTCCGTATGTTTCAAAAACATTTTCAGACTCCTAAACAGTGCGCCAGAGAAAGCATCCTCTCAGCTGAGTCGAGCCATCATGAGACGACGCTCAGGACTCCGCATTACAACATTTTGTCATGTATATTTGTATATATGTATATTTTCAAAAGGAACTAATGGCTTGATCCTCGCTGACGAGGTACGTAGGCGTGCCTGGGCTAAGTCCAGTCTGGCTCCACCTTATAAACTCGTGCATTGAATTGAACAGTTTGAATGTTTTCTACGGTCATAAATAAATATATGTGTATATATTGTGCTTGATTGAGTTGTGTGCTTAATTGGGTTGTGGACGAGGAGTCCTAAAATGGAAGTTGAGAATTGAAAGATTAGAAGTGTTTTTAAATGTTTTCGCAGGTTTTTGTAAATTTGGGAAAGTCCGAAAAACAGAGGAAACTCTGGCCGATTTTCTGAGAAATCCAATGAAAAAAAGAAAAGAAAAAGAAAAAAATTTACCATCACTTCCCGCAGATTAATTTCTAAAGATATGTTAAGGATCAGAAGTGTTCGCCCATGGATTTTATTTGATTTGTTGAGAAAAGTTTCTATATCCATTGAGGCTCCGGAGGTCCCCAGTTCAAGGAGGTTAATCCACTGAGGATCTTTCAAATGAAATACTTAAGGTAAATTATGAACTATGGTATCCTATATAGGTGGATTTCCTACGTGTTGAAAGGATACAACGACAAGCAATTTATCTTATTTATGATAAAATCCACGAAATAGTTATGTCTTTTTACTTTGAGAGGTGGTGTTGTAGCTTGAAATCATCTAAACAGTCCTCATTGCTTCTTCACCATGGAATCGAGTTTATAGCTCTGAATCTCAAGGGTAAAGAAGTCGAGTGGTTAAAGAACTTCCTATAAGGAATTTTCGAATGCTCAACACCTTGGTGTCTATGCATTGTGATTACAAGAATATCGATCTAAAGAATAAAGTGTTACGGAACAAACATATTCGTCTAAGACATGAGGTAGTGAAACAACTCGTTAAAAGATGGAATCATTTTACTGATTATGTAAAGTCAAGTGAATTCTAATGATCCTATGACTAAGCTTTCTGGGAAGAAAATTAATTTTGGAAACATCGAGTGGAATGGGACTTAAGCCAATATGAGATTAACGTTGATAAAACCCAACCTTGTGATTGAGATCCCATAAGGTTCATATGGGTAATAACAAGTCACTTGTTAACTCCGCTAGCACCAAAAAAAAATGGTCCCTTCCTATGGTGTGTGATTATGGTGCTAGAATTTTACAATTTGAGAGGTGGATTAATATTCTTAATGATTTATATCTCTTATGGGCGGTACATATAAATGCAAAGAGTGTATTTGACAGAATCACTATATAAGTGTGGGAGTGGCTGCCCTATGAAGTGGTATGGCAAGATCTCTAGAGCAGCTTATGAATTAATCAAAGCACGCGCATGGCCTAATCGGGCACAACAAATTTTCAACAACAAGAATCGTGATGTGGGTGTTGATGATAAGGTCTCACTTTACGATTAAGAGTACTGTCTATAGAAGCTATAAGCTTCACCAAAGCTCTATAAATTAAACCTTATTCATCTATGTTTGGTTCATAGTTCATTGAACACCAAACTTAAGGCATTAACACCTTTTCCATATTCCAAACAATATGTTTTAAATACAAAAGTTTTTCTTTTCTTTTGAAAAATGTGGGGATTATCAGAAACAAATGGGTTTTTCAAAATAAAAACAAAACAAAAGTTGAAAACCCATGGAACAAAGATAAGTGTTTTTTTGAAAGCCATATATTAAAACCCATTTATGGGCTTATACATGGATTGAGAAAAGGGGGAGGCCTCATACAAGACAAGGAATCGTCGAAAGTCCGATTTCAAAGGTAAATCTCATGATTTGCCCTCCTCAGCGCATGAATAGACCCGGGACACATTTGGTTTTGTTCCCAATTAATTTTGGTTTTGCTTACCTAAATAAAACAACGGGTTTATTAATTTTGAATTCAAATTATAACCATTAAGTTTGCTTTTAATTGTAACGCCGCTTAATTCTCATTGTCACTTAATTCGTAACTAGCGAAATTAAATCCTCTTAATGGCTAACGACCATAATTTTGCCTATAAATTCAAATGGGTTCTAAGTTTGAGATATACTTTTTCAACCTTGTTTCTTCTTCAACTTTAAATCTCGTTTTTCTTCTCACTCTGCTGTTCCTGATCAAGACCTCTCGGTTCTAAAGGACTGTTGGATCCTGGGGAATTAAATTCCTAAGGACAGTTTTATACACACCTCTGTCCTCGATTACGGTTCTTAGATCATTGCATCTCCAGTTATTGTTTATTGTGCACAAGCATTTGTTACATCACTGTTGCTCCACACCACACGGCCGCGCCGGCCGCTTCCACACCACAACCTCGCCGTCACTCACGTGCATACAACCTTCTCTTCTAACATCATCTTGTCGCCGTCAGTCCATCATCCTTTGCCGCAAATGCCATCTACAAATAAATGTCTGTTGCTGCTGGATTGATATTTATTTAACATGGACATACTCCGAACCTTGGACAATTCCCAATGAAACTTTTATTTTAACAGTGGACATTCTCCGATTACTTTAAAACCATGCGCTCAATTCGGACGAAGTCTCATGCCACTGTGCCCACCATCGACACCAACCATAGGGTCAATCCCACCATGTCCCCACGACAATCTATCAAACACCAAACACGGTGTCGATTCACCCAAAAGTTACACTAAACATAGGATCGACCCAAACCATGCACTCACACCCAATGTCATGCGATGTTCTTGTGCATACCAATGCAAGATGCCAATGCATTTATTTTATGTCACATGAATAATTCTAATCTACATGCAACATAATCAATAGCATACATTAACATGTTATTCTTCACACTGCATGTTATTCGATCAAGCAATAACACACAAAATGGCCCAAATCTCGGACCCATATAAAATAGGGCACCTATTGGTCCCTTCACGGTTCATCACCGAATTTTTATGATACCAAAACACATCACAAACCCGAAGACATAAGTCCTAGGATCAAAAACAAACCTCAACATAGTCAGGGACTACCTGAAAACAATTCCGAATATCTTGTCAGGACTGCTCGAAAACAATCTTGAAAATTCAACCCAAACTGTCCATAAACAGTCCCGAAATTCAGCTCAGACTGTCCAAAAACAATCCCGAAAATTTCTAAAAATTCCTACACTCAGTCTAAAAAATTGGGGACTGAAATTTACGACATTTCACGGCCTCTAAGCCAATCCCAAGCCATTAAATGGTCTTTAAACTAGAAATAACACAAGTAGGAAAATTCCCTACCTCGTGGAGTTTGACGAAACTCCAAGATTTTAGTACCCACGCATAGCCCTCGCTGCGTGGATCAACATTGCCTTCAGCCCCGACTAAAACCTAGGGTATGATTTCCATAGATCTGAGAAAGAAGCGAAGAGAAGAATTAAAAAATAAAATTCTCTCTCTTATTCTCGTTCTCTCCACACTGTTGAAGATTTCTTTTATTTTTTTCGCTTTTATCTTCTTTATTTTATTTATTATTATTATTATTTTGATACATGGTTCATATTACTTATTCTGTCTATTTCGCTCGAAACAATTTATTTCTTTCTCGCCACTTTATTTTAAATGAACTTAGCTCAAGTCATTTCCTGACTTCCGAGATTTTCATAAAATATCGCCCTGAAGTCATTGACGCTTATCACCTGCAAAATCGTGAAAATTTCCGACATTTCTGCATCCGACCGAAAATTCTTCCTGTCATTGGGATTTCTCGGCATCGAATTTAACTAAGACAAACAAGGCTTTTGTCATCCGAGATCTGTGAGAATTTTCTGCTTTCTGAACCCGAAATTTATTATTTTTATTATTATTTTTTCATTTTTGAAAATTTCTAATTTTCCAAGCCTTACAAAATTGTAGTGACTAAGGCTCCCGAAAATGTGGGCTTCAAAGGTGAGTTTCTGTAGCTACGTGTATGCCCTATTTTGGGAGAGAGTCAGGGTATTTTTTGCCATAAATGAGTTTCACTCATCCAATTTGAGTGATTCAAAATTCTGGGTAAACTAGACTTCTAGGGGAATAATTTACTTGAAGGAAATGTATGCAATTTGTAACCCCAAAGTGCCCAGAAATCTGTCAAAGTGGAGCTATGTGAAGATTCTGTTTTCCAGAGTATTCTAGATGTTAAAGTTAAAAACTATACCAATTGGTTTATAATCTGATTTTGGGTGCTTGGGTGTTGGTTAGGCCTTGGTCTAATCTAATCAAATCAATGTTTGAAGTTAATTTTGAATAACACTAGGATTGGTTTTGGTGACACGTTTTAAAAGTACTGCTGTTTGAAAAAAATAACATGTTTTGCCCTGTTTGTGTTATGTGGTTGAGGGCCTTATAGAAGGAATTTTAAATTGAAAAATTTCAAAGATGTCATTGGATATATAAAGGACTAAACTGGAGAGTTTCACAATTTTTGAAGACCGTTTGAATAATCTTTAGGTAATAAAGTCCAGAGAGTACAAAACTGGAAAATAACGGTCCTTGCATGTGATGTTAGTGGCTGTTTAAGGTTTTTGACTTAATCTTCCTTTGGGGATGGTTTAGTTGATCAAGAGTACTATTGGAAAAGGATTATAAGGCAGGGCAAAAATTTTAGTATTTTGGTTATGTGATGGATTAAAGTTTGGGAAACTAACAACCATGTCAGGCTTGTATCTTGCCCTTAATTGCTAATGAAATTAAGAATACAATATTAAGCTCCGAAAATCAACCCTAACCAAAATCAATAGCACACACAAATAATATTGTCTTTAATTGTATTGGAATAGGGGCTGACGAGAAGGAAAACCTGAACTGAGATCGAGATTCCGAGGATTGGAATCAAAGTGCAAAGCTTTTTGGTTTGTTCTACACTTTTCTCTCATTATTTCGAATCTCTATCTCCAAATTGTTTGAATTGCATGTTGAATTGTTTTAAATTAATTTGATGCAAATAAATTGTGAAATGAATTGCAAGTTGATTTAAGTTAAGAAATTTGAGAAATTGATTGATTAAGTAAATGAATGACATGAAAATTGTATGAGTATTGAAATGATTTGTTTGTATAAAAAATACATACTATACCGTATTTCCTAAAAAATGATTTAAATGTCCTTAATAGAATGTTAACTCGTTAAATTCGTTAAGGATAAATTTTGGCATACCAATAAGAGTCGAACAAAACATACTATTGTATGCATCAACTGCAGCCTGACAAGACGGGTAGTGTACGCCAACCGAGTGCATATTATATATATATATATATATATATATATATATATATATATATATATATATATATATATATATATATATATATATACATACTCGACTTATAGTCCAACTGGGCTATAATTCCCCGAAATATACCCTAATCATTTTCAACGTGTTTAGGGTATTTTGTAGGCATAATTTGAATTTATCGTAATTTAAATGCGAAACATGGAAATTGAGAAACCCGAAAATTTTACAAGACACAAGGGTAAATATGTAATTTGTCAATATGGGATATAGAAGTCATAAGATAAGAAGACTATGGGTTAAAATAGAAATATGCATAACTTGTTTTGCTAATAATGGAGAGTGGGAGGACTAAAAGGAAAATAAAAGGAAATTTAACTATAAAAAAGAGAGGGGACTAAAAATATCTCATTTTTTTTTGTCTCCAAATGAGAGCTCATACATGAAGAGGAAAAGAAGAGGAAGAGGAAGAGGAAGAAGAAGGAGCCAAGAAAGGTATGGATTATAGTGAGATTTTGTATGGAACTCTATGGAACTATGATTTTGTATGGAAAAATCATGGGTATTATCTTGTCCCAAACCTAGGGTTTAGTTAGGAATTCATCATAACCCTAGATTTGTTGGAAATTGGGTTGAAAAACCCTAGTTTGTATCAAATATATATGGAATCCTTCCTATTTCTATGGTTTTGTAAAGATTTGTGAATTTTGGTATGAGTCCTTAGATTCTATGGCTAGGGTTTGGTTTAAGAAGTGCTAAACCACCATTATAACTGTTTGTGGAGTTGTTTGGAGGGATTCCATGTTGGTTTTTAATGTAGGATGGAGTAGAAGAGATTTATGGAAGAAAAGTTAATGAAACAGGGCAAAATTTGCCATTTCTGGGCAGTCCCGCAAAGGGGTACCGGTACCATAACAGGGTGGTACTGGTATCACCTATACAGAGGCCAAATGGTACCGGTACCAACGAAAGTGGTATCGGTACCACTCACCAGAACCAAAGTGGTATCGGTCCAAGACAAAGTGGTACCGGTACCAACTTCCAGAACATGATTGGTACTGGTACCAATCCAAGTGGTACCAGTACCACTACTTCCTGCTGCCCTGATTTTGGTATTCGTGCATTGTTAAGCTCGAATTCATACACTATAGGAACCCTCATAAATGATTAACAAAGATTCGAATAAGAATGAAATGAGGAAAATGCAACTGCATCGTTTGCGCTTTGTTTAATGGTGGAAAATGTAATGCTTTATGATATGATAGTATGTTCCTGAATGCATATAATTGTAGGAATGCCTAAGACCAAATACGTAAATGACACAACATTTTTGTTACACGGGCAGCACGCCTTCGATCAAAGGCTTTAAAGACTTACCAGTGCTAATGACACTCGCTAATGCGCGTGCACGCTCACCCAGTACGCGATTCCCGCTTAGTGCCACGACACCCCGTTACGTGGAGTACAGCACGCCTAATCGCTTCGGCACTCGCCAAGGCCACCGACACTTCGCACGCGGGGCGCGTGTACATTTTGATCGGTGATTCGACACTCCTGCTAGTGCTACGAACTTTGCTACGTAAGGTGCACCGTCGACAGCGTTTCGGCATTATTGCGAAGCACGACACCTTAGTACTATACAAGCACCTTCGGTACTTATTGTGTCAGGTCCTACTCATTTCTTATGATCGCCCAGTAATCCAACAATTATATGATAAGAGTCTGAATAACGAATAAGATTAAAGAAATGGACATCGTTCTGCTCTGATTGTACCTATGGGTACCTCTGTATAAGCTTATAAGTTCTATAGTACCTATGGCTAATTCTGTACAAGTATAAGTCCGCTAAAAGTATAAATATAAATATGAGTTTTGTAACTCCTACAGGAGGTTTGAATAAGCATAAATATGCTATAAGTACAAGGAGGCATATAAGTTTATTATATGAATTCATGATAAATTCTGATATATGATACTGTACATCTGTTACGGTTATATGCTTACTGTACTAAAATATTAATGTATGTGTATATGTATAAGACATATTTTTCCCACTAAGCGTAAAGCTTAGCACGGGTTTCAATCAGTGTAGGTACAGAAGAAGACGACTGTGATCTTCCGCATTCTACTGGGCCAACACACTTGTAGGGGTTCACCACATGTCGGTTCCACGCTCTGATCATGTAAATGTAATGTACAGTTTTGTATATGTAAATGGGACTCAGGACCGTATGTATATGACACTGTAAACACCACTAGGGTGGTAGTTTTTATTTTTTATTTTTGTATACGATATTTTGATATAGTTATAAGACTTGGGCCACCAATGTCTAAAAAAACAGGTAAAGAGTCCCAATCTAGTCTCTAATGCCCCTCCGGGTGTGACAGGGACTGTGCCGGTGATTTGTTATCCTATGCACCGAAATCATAGGTTAAATTCGATAAGGGCTAAAATGGAAAATGATAATGAGATTTAAAAGTGCACGATTTGTGATTTGAATGATTTAAGGCATATGGAAAATGCATAGCTTGAGATGACTAATGAATTGTAATTGATTTATTGAAAAAAATATATAGATACGTATTATACCGCATCGTCATCGATAATTGTACAAAACATTGTTTTTTGCAAATATTGTATGTTTCGATTTAAATGAAATAAAGAGAGAATTTCCATAGGAACCACTAAGTTACGAAAATGCTTAGCGCTTTGTTTTACCTAATGCTAGTATCTAGTGCTTAACGGTGGGACCTAAGATCAAGGAGCGCAGAGTCATCAAGAAATTTGCGGAGTAAAAGTATATACTCCGTCATATGCATCCATTTTATTTTTGAACAATTGATGTTTTGTGATAAAAAAGTTAAACTCGGAAACGATTTTGTATATTATTTTGAATGGGCATGAAATGCCTTCATTGTAAATATATTTTGGTTAAATATAAATTGTATGGGCCTACAGAAACGATTGAAAACGCTTCCGTAATTTTTGAAAAAAAAAAATAGGGCTTTTAAATGTCTAAATGAAATATGTTTGATAAATGAATTCGGCTAGCGCCTTTGAATCAGGTTTGGACCCACCAATCAGGTTGGACCATAAACAGGTGCTTACAAAGTTAGTGTAGGCATAGTGACTTTAGGGTCATTCACAGATGGGTTTTCTTTTGGTAAAGTGATTATGACTCTAACCTCTGGAAAACCTAATTCTAGAGAAAAGCCTAGGAGAAGTTGTGTTTGAAAGAGATAATCAAATAAAAGGATTGACTTTCGCTATCTAAAAAGTTAAGAGACATGGTTTCACCAAACCAACACATACCAATGGAAATCAAAGGGACAACCCTTCCCACATGCCAAATGAAGGATACGCTCAACAACTATTCGACATATCTACCGAGCTTGCTAGGTTTCAAGAGAACTAAGTGACCTAAGGTGAAAAAAAAAAATCGTCCTTAGTTAATTGGGTGTTCGGTAATCAAATATTACAAAATTTTATAATCCTAATTACCCTAACTAATATAGCCTAATCTATTGTAGCTATAGTGGTTTTTAGGGTCGTCCATGGGGTGAATTTTCTTCGTCTAGTGACCAAAATAAGTAGAAGAATTAAAGAAAAATAAAAGAAATATTTTTTGAGATTTTCGCTTGATTGAAAGAGAATAAAATATGAAATTACTAGTGAATGAAGACCTTAGGGAGTCTTGCTTCACCAAGTCATGTAGCCTTGGGTAATTCAAGGGATAGGTAAGTGCCCCATTCACCTGAAGAAGAGAATCAACATATAGTTGATTGCCTCAACCCCTCCTCAATGTCATCAAGGATGGCCCGGAGTTCAATCCTCTTAAATATGGTAATCAATTGTGCCATGCATTTCCAACCCTAGGTTCCTACCTAACTCTTGAGGACATACGGAGAGAGACATCTATTTGTCTACACCGAATGAAAGTATGGTGACTAAAAATCCAATGTGTTTATGATAGACGCAAATGCGTGTATATAAAAGAATGCGCCTATTTGTGCAAGTGCACGCATCAGATTTTGTAGTAAAGTGTGAAAACTAAAAGTAGTGTTCCCCCCCGGATTAGGCTTGTAGCGACCCCCGAGCCCGGTCCAACCCGAATGGCGAGTCTGAACCGAAACCCCGGGGACGCCCGTTTAATTCTTTTTATTTTCCGTGTTATTAAATTTTCTTTTTCAAAAGTGTCACGACCCGAATCCCCGGCCCGACCCGAATGGCGGATCCGAACCGGAGCCCGGTTTACTCCGACGTTTTCATTTATCTTATCAAAACATTTTATTATGTCATTTGTTGCGGAAATAAGCTTCAATTCAAGTGCTTCCACAATCTCAAATTCGATGCAATTCGGTAGGCCTATAAACATTTAACAAAATACATTTACAAAGAAGGCATTCATGCCTTTTCAAAATGATATACAAAATCAAGGTTCAGAGTTTAACCCTTTTGTTTACAAAATACCACTTGTTCAAAAGAGATGATATGCAAATGACGGAGTATATACTTATACGCCGTACTCTCTATGACTCACGCGCGATCTCGCCTTTTTCTTTACTTACTCGATACCTGCGCATAGATAAAACTACACGCTAAGCATTTTCATGCTTAGTGGTTTTATACAGTTCTATTCCAATATTCAATTTAACTCGGCATGCATTTAACATTAAACCATGCCTAATATATCAACATATACTCATGCTATTCATTTCCGCATGCTTTCAATATACAAATCATTTACCATATCATAACATGCATTTTCAATGCAGCAATTCATTTCACAATTCAATTTATGAGATTTAAGTATATATACATAAAAATCCCATTTATGCTCGTCAATGTTGGTTATTTCACTTAATTATTCACCTGCATTTACGACTGATTCCGCTTGATGAATCCCGCCTTATTATCATTCTGGGTGAATGTGCTTACACATTTAACAATTCGTCTCCTTCATGGACGGATGCCGCTTGGTGTACCTCTATTGCGTGGTATCATTTAAATGCCACGCCATCATGACGTGATGCCGATTGGTGCATCCCGGCCAAATGGGAACATTTCTTCAATGCCATATCGCCATCATGACTCCGATGACGATTGGTGCATCCCGCCAAGTGCGGGACATTGGATACTGCGTTTCGTGACGGATGCCGATTGCGCATCCCGTCAAAGTGTCTATTCGATATATCATTCAAATTACATTTATGACGGATTCCGTTTGATGAATCCCGTCTTTATCATCATTCACATTCATTCGGTTTTCAATATCACATTTCAATTCCATATTCACTTTCGTATTATCTTTTCAAAGATATACTCAATCTATGTACTTATTTCATATACTCATTCATGTACTCATTTCATAGTTACTTGGTAAACTACCAAAATACTTGAAATAAGAATAGAGTCGAGAACAAAACCGGTTGCCGAATCTAGCTTCCTTATCTTCTTCGATCTCACCTAGGTTAGGCGATCATCACCATTCCTAGTCAATAACATTCACGCCACTCTTAGTGGATAACCAATTGTTAAACAATTTTAGTGAATTACAAATTTGCTTTTTTTGTTAACAGCCTGGGAGCAGACACTAAGTTCGCCTGAGACGAATCCGAGGCGGCGAGGTACCAGACATTTTTTACTTAATAGATCCTTATTTGAACCCCCATTATTCATTTTCCTTCTTAGGGTCCCTAAACATCGGCAGGCCAATACTGACTTAACGGTGCAAAAAATAAGCAAAACGGGCTGTTGGAAGTAGTGGTGGTCGGGCTTGAGCTGCACGGCACCGACATTGCCCATCGCGATCCCTGGGCATCGTACCACTCAACCGGTACCGGTACACCCTACGGGTTTTTGCCCAGAAATGCTTGATTTTTGACATTTTCACTCATTTTTCTTCCACCAATCTTCTCCAATTCGTCCCTTATCAAAAATCCACCATGGAATCCACCCAAAACAACTCCAAACGTGGTTTAGAATCAATAAAAATTCATTTCCCTCAAGTTAGGGCTTTTCACCCAACTCCAAATAAAAAAGAATGAGATTAGGGTTTTGATTTTTCTTACCTTACCTCTTCAAATCTCCTCTTGTATGTTGCTTGATCTTTTAGGAGGAAGAAATGGGAACCAAACCCAACCAAAGCCAATCCTCCTAGCAAACCCTAGCTTTTCTCCTCCTTTTCTCCTCTCCTTATCTCAAAAACATGATTTGCTCCAAATGAGCATCTAAGACCAAGTTTGGTCTTTTAAATCCCTTAAATCCATAAGGCCTTGTTTGGCCTTTAACCTATTTAAGTGTAAGGCCATGTTTGGTCTACAATAATTTTCTATTCTCTTATTCCTCATTTTTCTCTTTTTTTTGGTCTTAAATCACTTACTCTTAAAGCCATGTTTGGCTCAAACCCATTATTTCATTTAGGGCTCCCTATTCTTCTTTACTTTGGCCATTCATTTATCATAATATCACCTAAACATTTATATATATATATATATATATATATATATATATATATATATATATATATATATATATATATATATATATATATATATATATTTTATAACAATTGACCCTTAGGGTCCTCATATTTACAAATTTCCACATTTGCCCTTTTCACTTCTTGGGTTATTTCCTGGTTCGGATCACTTTTTCATTTTAGCATATAATATTAAATCATATGCTCACACTTTCAATTTACATTTTTCAATTTGTCAATTTATCAATTTTCCCCGGAAAAACCCAAGTTTGGCTCAATTCATACCCGGAATATATAATAAAATTATTATAAAAATTCAAGGGTATTTTTGGGGCGTTACAAGGCTACTAAGTACTAAAATTTGGATAATCCGAACTTTATTTAGATGAGATAAAAATGAAAGTGAAAAGGAAAACAAACTAAACTAATGAAATCCAAAACTATAACATGCAATTAGGTGAAGTAGGAATGGAAAACCTAAGGTTTGGAATTCATTTAGCTAATCATTATGAATTAGGACCAATTTATCTGCAATCAACATTCAAATCATCTATTAATGGTAAGCTTCACTATTGCATATGTGAATCTCTCTTGACAACCCACAATCTACTCCTAGGGTTTTGGTATTTTGTATCTCTACTCAACCCCAAAACCCTAAAAGCATAATAAACCCGAGAAAGCTATAACAATCACAAAAAACCCATGAGTATCTCTAGTTAATGGTGAATTGTGACATTCTATTCATGGTCTAATTTAATTCTCATTTGTTTGACCTCAAATCAAACCACAAATTAGGTCAATGGTGATCAATCATCAACAAGCATGAAGAATATAAAAGAACATTTAATAGAAATGTGATCCAACATCAATTAGAAAGTAAATCAGTACCAAATTACATAAGTCATAACCAAACTACATCTAAAACCCTAGAAAACTAAACTAGTTCATAATGAAGAGCGATACAACCATCGAAATGAGGGAAAACATAAAGAGCAAAAGAATTAGACAAATATGATGATAATAGCCCCTTATTCTCTTCAAAATCTTCCTCTCATTCAATCTTCCTTATTCCTAAGAGAGTTGGGCCCTAGGGTGTTTCCACCCACGAGGACTTGTGTTCTAAACCCTAATCTCGCTCTATTCAAAGGCTCATCTTGTCGCGCCCCCGAGCCTGACCTGACGAGTGAACCGGATCCGGGGACGCGGACAGTTTCAAAACCAATTTGTCAAAACACATTTCATATAAACATACATATATATGAATATATGATAACATTACTAATACATTCATTAATATGAGAAATATACATCATATCATTTCAAGATGGCTCATATATATTCTTTAGTACAACATATTGATACAAAATGGCATTTCATGCCTTTGCAACATACATTTACAAAATATTTTTAGAGCTCTCCCATTTTTCACCCCAATAGTAAAATACATTCCATGAAGATTTATACATATTTGATTTCTATACAAAACAATTACATGATATCATGAAATGTAGTGGTATGAATGAAACAGAGAATTTATGTATACTCTGAACTGTATGACGGTGACTCTATGCTCGGCGGTCTTCAGTCTTGCTACTATCTACACGGTACCTGCGCGTGAGAAATTAATGCGCTACATTTTCATGATTAGTGGTTCTTTACGTTTCTATTCTCATTTCATACAATCAATACAACATATATATATATGCAACATTACAAAGACTATTAATATTGATTCTAATATATTATTTCCATAATTATTTTAATTTGATAACTAATATATTGATTAACGATCGATTTATCGTAACTGCAATATTATATATGTTATACATATATATATATATATATATATTATATATATATATATATATATATATATATATATATTTATAATACAAATATATATTTATTTATTCATATAATCACAATGATTCACACTTTCATGTTTACTTACTAGTATTTTGCCAATAAACTCAATTCACACAATTTACACATTTGTTAACCATTTTACCCTTAAAAGAAATCTAATCAAAATTTCCGGTGCATAGGATAATGGAATCACCAGACGCTTTGCTGGGTCACGGGCGCTTTAACACTTTTAAGAACTCGGGGCATCGTTCCGTCACACGGATTGGTTATTTTAGCATTTACATTTTTCTGTACACTACCAATACTGTCTCGTTGGGCTATAGATCGGTATGTCACTATCAATCATATCATTCGCAAAGATCGCATTTATCCTTATTGGCGAATTAATCTATCCCTAACTCGAATAATGCATTTACTAACATTTCTTAAGGGCATTAACAATTTATCATAGTAGTTACAAGATTTTATTCTCAGATTCCCCTATTCACATTTTCACAATACGATTCACATATTCGATGGATTCGCTTTTGTACATACTTCGTATCCGTTATGCTTCTGTTACTTGATAGACTGTTTATCAATGATCTTTCCACACATTTAAGAAGGCAATTAAACACATAATTTCCACAATAACACAAGTTGATACTCAATTACATAAAAAAAAATTTAAGTCAATTAACAATTCAGAACTTGGCCAGAATAATAAGCAGAGAAGCAGAATTTCACAGGGCATTGCAAATTTTGCTGTGAAAATTTGTTGCAGTTGTGTTTTGTTTTCTTTTCCCCTATTTCCACTTGAAATTAGTTAATCAACACTCAAACCAATTTATTTATGGTTCAAAATTGAGAACAAATGTAGATTTCATATAAAACCTTTTATTTTTTATGACATAGCAAACACAAAACCGAAGCAAGAAGAGAAATGTGAAGAACAAACCAAAAGGGTTGTCGATTCTTGACTACTATTCATTGAATCCCGATCTTAGCTCAGGTTTTATCATCACTAGCCCCTAATCCATCACAAATAATTCACAACTAGAGAACAAACAAAGAAAAATCAGTCGTGCATGCTTGGGTTTTTGGTTAGGGTTGATTTCTACTAAATACACCTTCACTTGAAAAAATTTCTGAAAACAATTGAACCATATTTTACCCAAAATTCCTTTAAGAAAAGATATCTCTATGAGTCTATTTTCAGTAGAAATTGGAATCATCTCATTTGGATCATTACAACCTAACTTATGGTCAAAACACCAAAATTGTACCAAATGAGATAACCCAAGAGTACCCATATTTTCACTTCAAGATAAAAAAAGGGGACTTAGGGTCGCTTTTCTTTGTACCTTCTATAATTTTGTATGGTCTGCCTCTTAGGTTCTCTTCCAAACTGGAATCAATTGTTTGATGACTACTGCTATGGCCAAAACAAAAACATGACACAACCCATAAATTTTCCTGTTTCTAGACTCTATTTTGGTCCATCTCGGGAACACCAACACGACTGCTATTTATGGACTGATTTAGGTCTCTGTTTCTTCTAGAAATTTTCAGCCATGAGTCTCAGGCACCATCTCCAATTGGAATCATCCAATTTGGAGGTGAAGAGGCCAAGTTATGGCCAAAACAAAAACATGGGTTTTTGAAAAAAAAAAACTTTGACAGCAATTCCCTTCAAAACCTATACATCTCTTTTTTACACTTCTTGGTCTCTAAGACCCCACAAGCCAACAAAATAAACCCAAAGCAACACAACTCCAATTCAAAAACAAATTATCCAAAGATGGAAGAGTTAGGTTCTCCCTAAACACAAAAACGAAAATGAGTTAGGACTTTCCTAACAATCAAAAGGGAGAATCCATACAACCCCAGTCCAAATCAAACAAACATCAACCCAATCCTAACAAGTATAACACGTGAACGAAGAGTTAGTGTTCTTCCTAACCTCAAACATGAACAAATGGGGAGTTAGGATGGTTTCCCTAACCTTGATTTCCTTTGAAATATTTGAACCTAGCTTCCTTTTCCTTCGATCAAGTTAAAAACCTGAACTAAATGGAAAGATAGCAAACCCTCAATTGGCTTCTCTTCAACTTCATGTGAACCCTAGCTCCCAAAGTGTGAAATGACCAATTCTAGGACCAAATTTGGTCTTATCTCATTTCATGTATAAGGCATTGTTTGGCAAATCTCATTTTTTCTAAAGTTTTCCATTTTTGCATTAAAGTCCTACAATTCATTTCTATTTGCAATTCATTTTCACATATTCAACTTTAACATGTATTCTTCTAGCTTTATGACCCTTGAGTCCTTAATGTGACATTTTTCTATTTTACTCTTAACTTTTGTATTAATTTCGGTTTTATCATTTTTTTTCTCACTTAGTATTTAATTTTCCAGAAAAATGCAGATTTAACTTATTTTATACCCTAAACATGTTATAAAACTATTAGGGCATAATTTGGGGTGTTACACATCCAATCTGGGTTGAAACAAGGCTGAGATTCCTGTGTTGGAAATAGGCCTCACATCGCGACGTACGAAGCTTTCTTGGCTTGAAATCTTTGCCACTTCGTGACGTCCTGGCTCGCATATCATGATGTGGGGCTGCAGTTCTTCATACTTTGTTCCTTTTACCTTTATTTGCTCTATTTCAGCGCCAAAATGCCTCATATTTCTCAGATGCCTTGAATTTGGCCATGAATACAAATATGAACGAAAAATGCATTAGAATATTTATTAAACTCATAAAAACATGCATAATACTAACTAAAATGTGGGGATAAAATGAGTATAATATGTACTCATCACACCCCCAAACTTAAATCCTTGCTTGTCCCCAAGCAAAGGAAAGACACTTAACAACACAAACTAAATACAAAAGATAAAAGGAGTTGAACAAGGTGCAAGCTACAAGTTTTAAGGAACAGAAGGAATGAGATCTTAAATCACATAATAGCCAACACAAGATCCACAAGCATTTGCAATCTTTAAAGGACTAGGTAAAAATCAGTATGGTGAGCAAAGTAAGCTACCCCCCAAAGTCTCATTGACCTTTCCTAAGGGAACTACATGAAAATTTTCATTTTAGATCTCAACTATATATCAAGGTTCCAATGCCCCCAAAATAAAACTCAATTCACTTTTTTTGAAAGAAAATGAAATAGATAAGGATAGGAAAGTACCCTTTTTATTCAACACACTAGCACTAGTAAGTAGGCAGCAATGCTAAGGATGTTTAGAGAAGTGTCCCTGTAGCAGGGACCCATTTGTGCCTCCCCACCAATTGGTTAAGGCCATTGGGCATTTAGTTCCCCTTGAACTTCACCCCGAACATTAAACTAAACACCAAAGCACCTACTTTATGAAATAACCTATCTTTTGGCTCATGTAACGAGCAGTGACGTCAATGACTCCCGGCCAGTTGGATTAGGGCACTTGGCTTTGAAATGCCCCTCAGACTGTTCCCGGTATTCCGATTAGGATGAACTACCTATTCACTCATTTCTTTTTCTTATTTTTCATACATTTTTTTTTCTTTTCTCTTTATTTTTCTTTCATTTACTATTTTTTCTTTTGTTTTTGGTTGGGGAGCATTGGAAATCCTCTTTTGGAAGGTGTCTTATCACTTAAAAAGTGAAGGTCTCTCAAAGCAAATTCAATTTCAAAAAGGGAGGTCGGAACCAAGGTGTATAAATGAGATCTAGAGCGTGTGTGCATATAAGTTCCCATGAGAAATAACTTCTTGAAAAGTAAGGGGGATGATCAAACTAAGTCACCCACACTAATCATGCATAACAATCCTAAATCAAGAAAATACCTAAGTATCGCAAAATAGGCTCACAATTTTGATTTTGAAATTCAAGTGTTGATAGGTGTAATTTACATCGGTTTAATTATCATTAATCTCCTATCTTACACATGTTTTTAAGGAAATTAAGAAGGTTTAATGCTTGTTTCTCTCATTTTCCGATGTAGTGTAAGTCAAAAGCTAAAGGAGTGAAAAAGAGATAAAAAAAAATGTGCAAAAAGGGTAGGAGAATGACTAATTCAGAAAAGCAGACACGTGTCGTGACGTGGCTCATTGACATCACGACGTGATAGAGGGCGTCACACAATAGAAGAAACCGATGTGGCGACGTGACAAAAGCAAAGCAATAGTGATAGTTACCTTATGTCGAGATGTGGCTCACACACATCACGACGTTGTTGGAAATTTTGAGTCAGTAACCGACTTATTTTGAGATCTACTGCATTCTATAAAGGTAGAGAAACCCCAACTTAGAGTAATTTGTGTGTGGTTGGGGATTAGAGATTTTTAAGGATAACATGAGACGGCCCGTGGGAGTCGATCCGAGAATGATTTTTTCTCAGAGTTTCTAATTAGTTTTTGTCTTCTTTTCTTATTGTTTATCATGGATTCAATCTGAACAATTGTAGTTATTTATTTTAGCATGTTCTAGTTCCTTTTTTTAAGGCAACGATGAAGGATCCGCACCCGGATTAACCTCATGAACCCGAGGGGACCTCCCGACACTCCAATGGATATAGAAACTTTTTCTCAAAACAATCAAATAAAATCCATGGAGCGAACCCCTTTCTACAATCCTTAACATATCTTTAGAAATTAATGCGGAAGTGAAGAGGTAAATTTTTTTCTTTTTTTCAAACACTTGGATTTCTTAGAATATCGGCCAGAGTTTCCTCTGTTTTTCGGACTTTCCCAAATTTACAAAAACCTGCAAAAACATTTAAAAACACTTATAATCTTTCAATTCTCAACTTACATTTTAGGACTCCTCGTCCACAACCCACTAAGCACACAACTCAATCAAGTTAACAATATACGATATACATTTATTTACTTCAACCATCAAAACATTCAAAATCTCTTTCAATTCCATATAGTTTTATAAAGATTGGGCTTGAGCCGACGGCCACCGCCTCTACGACTCGGCTCCATCGAGGATCAAAGCCCACGAAGTTCCTTTTCAAAATATATACATATATATGCTACGATGTAAAATATTCACATATACAATATGCAAATATTTTACAATGCAGTCACATGCGTCGTCTCCTCGATGGCTCGACTCATTGCGCAGGGGGATGCTCTTGGCGCACATCTAGGAGTCGATATGTGTTTTTGAAACATACGGAAAGAGTGAGCTAAAGGAGCCCGGTGGAGTGTACATTTTCATTAAGACAACATTTCGGTATATATCAAAGTAATAAATACTTATAAAATTAAAATCCATTTTATGCACCTTCGCTTTCTTTCTTTCTTTCTTTACGATCGAACCTAGGGGATAACACGAGCAGTTTCGGGTCGCACAGCGGTGAGCGATCCACGATCGATCCTGCTCCCTACGGCTAGCAGGAGAAACTCTGCGCCTTACGCCCAGGGCTCCAGTCATAGCATTGTATCACGTGTAAGGATATTACGCTAAAAATCTATTTCCATCCCTCTGTTAGTAACCTAATTGTGTTTCCCTCTAAATCCTTGCGCTTAAGGTACCTCGGGTGTCTCGATCCTGCGCAGTCATATAGGGTTACTGGTAGCCATCAGTTAAGCATTTATCAAAATACATTTATAAATCAATTTAAATCCTTTGTTTTCTCATTAAAACACATAGATAATCAATTATACATTTGGATCCTTTACACATTTTTTTATCTTCCATAATGCCTTAACATATGCATACATATACTCTGGATAATATAAATATATATATTTGACAAGATAAAACAATTCCATATGCCTTAGCATAAACTTCATATGCCTTAACATTTATATAAGCTTGTTTCCATTAAATTTTTAGTTTAACATTAAAACCATTCACTTTTAAAACTTCGATTTTTCCAAAATATCATTTTTACACTCCTGCATTCACGCTCAATCCAGCTTCCATTAATTCAGTTCCCACTCCAGGTAGTCCTTTTCACATTTTCCAAGAAAAACCCTGACTAACCATTAACCTGCTTCCATTTAACCCACCATTCACATTCATTTCCTGACCACATCACATTCACTTTAATCCCATTAGACATGAAATACGAATTAAGGAAGCCAATAAAATACCCTTTACTTTACAAAATGGCCTTCATGTCCTCAATTTCAAATCCTTTTCTATTTTCTAACCAATTCAATGCATTTCCCTAGGTTAATATTCACACCTAAACACATGGAAGTACCAAACTACCCTTACTACTAATTTCTATTTGGCGAATTATGCACAAACCATATTCAATTTTTGTTCTTCATTTCTTCTATAATTTAATCACTCCAATCTAATACACTTATACACTCAATTTCACTAATCCTAACAATTTAACATATATCTGTACAAAATGCACTATCAAGCCCTATGCCTATAATACTTTTTGTTATTTTTCAACCTCTTCAATCCATATCTCTTATTTTGCCTCTCTAAGTGTCACCCAGTTGCCTTTAAATACACACAAATCCCAACATCCATACCCAAGAAAATCAAGGCATTAAGTATGAAAAACATAAAATCAACTTTCCCACCATTGAAACTTACTTGTTTCTTGAGTTTCCTTGGATTTTCTCTCTTGCTACTTGGAGATCACTTGAAGAGCTTGAAGAGGAGAAAAAGCTCACACCTCTCACACTTGCTCCATGGTTTCTTCACTTTCTCTCTTCTTTCCTTTCTTTTCTCTCTTTTCTTCTCTCTTTTCCTCTCATAGCCGTGCTCTCCTCTTTTGAGCACACTTTAATCTTAAATTTAGCTTTTGACTCACAACTTCCAAAATTGCCCTTGAACCAAAGAATCTCATTTGTCCATTCTCATGAGTCACTAACCCTAACTTAGCCCTAAAAATTTTTTTTGATTGAATCTTGTGCCCAAGAATCTCATTGGTCATTCTGGCTGTGTTTAATCATAACTTAGCCATTAAGAAGGTTTGATTGGCTCTCACAATAAAATATCTCCATATAGCGAATTTTATCTAGTTTCACCTTATCTGCTTTATATCGATTAAGCGTTATTAAAAATATTCCTTATTTGATACGACTTTTAAGTGACCATGAAATATTCTAATTAAATCCTTCACAGTGGATTCCGGGCTCTAAAATCACGATCGGATTTAAAATCATTGGAGTAATCAGGATAATATGCTGTATTAATATCCGAATTACGTTCGGATCGCACAGAAGCTATCAACGGACTCCGTTCACTCATTTCGATTTAAGGTTGTTGGGCTCTAGTTAATTCAGAGGACATTTCGTATATTGGCCAATTTAGAAGTTTTAAGCGGGTTCTACTAAATTTAGGTCAAATCACTATTCACTTAAATCGATTCTATTTAAAATATCGGTTTCAAGTCTATAGGAGCTGAAATTTCTTAAAATTCCTATACCAAGCCCCTCCATCCGGATATAATAAGAAAAATCACTATTCATTTAGGACGTACATTGAAAATTTTGAAAATCTCCTTTATGTCGAATAGCGTCAAGGAAAGCGTTAATTCTAGTAACCTACATACATCATTTATGGACCTCTATGTCAGTTCCGACTACCATTATAACATTAAATAAGGTTGGGGTTTTACAAACGATGTAGCCTTGATTGAATATTGATTATTTGGTGATGGATTTATAATCTTATATATGTATTTGTTTAATTTATTGGATGATTCATAGTATGCTTTATTACAAATAGTTTGTTGGCCACCTTCTATTTGATTTCTACTTTAAATCTAGGCTAAGAAGTATGATTTAGAGAGAGACTTAATTGTATTACTGTTTATTGCCTAGACGTATACATATACTAGGGTTCAACATGGTAAACAAAATTCTTAATCTCAATGATTCTTGAAGTTAGTAATTAGGGCAGATGTGACCTTTGTCTAAAATCAAGAGATGATTGAAGAACTCAAGAGAGATTAGTACAACTAAAGTGAAACATCTAACAACAAATAAACAAAATGCACTTCATTAAAATCCAATCTCTTAGATCAATTACAATCTTGGTGAAATCGTACCCTATGCCTAATCATAATTGGTATTAGTTATCTTTACATTTCAAAGTCGAGTCTTAGCTTAATAATTGTTTAGGTCCATATATTGTTAGAATCAAGTTATTTTTTGCATAATTAGTTTGATGATAGAAGGTTATTCTTTGGTTTAAATCAGTAGCAACCATCTAGATAAAGTAAAGATTAAATTAGATTGGTATTCAGTAGACTTAGTCCTTGTGGATTCGACACTCGATATTTTTAACATTATTACTTGAACATGATGCGTGTGCTTGCGCACATAAACAATTTATATTTTCATACATGTTTCGTGCCTAACAATTTTTTAGCGCCATTGCCAGGGACTTTGTTTTTCTAGTGATATTAGTTGAAATAATCTAGCTTTAATTTGGATACTTTTCTTTCTTTTCTATTTATTAGTTTATTTTCTAATTATCTTTATTTTGTTTTTGTTTATTCTTTCTATGTTTCCTTTGCAGGTCTAAGTGTTGTGTATGCACAAATTAGATCGAGAGCTATTCCTATATGATCCTGAGTTGGAACTCACACTTTGGAAGGCTAGAAGAGACAGGGTAATCATTGAGATCATATGGAAGGAGGTACGGACGGATTAAATCAGAATGGTGAAGCCACTGCGTAAGGAGGGAATAACCCACAAGTTCTGAACCGGCCACAGTTTGACTTACCTCCTCAAGTAGTTAATCAACAGTTCCGTGCTTTAAGGGACTATGTTGCTTCTCCGATTATTCAACTTGTTATTATAGCTCCACCTATCCAAGCTAACCATTTTATTATGCAGCCAAATCACACTCTAACTAGTTGAATCTATCTTTGGTTGGGGTTTCTGCCAAAGAACCCCAATACACACACATATTGAACTTCTTGGGGTGTCTTGGAGCAGGTGAAGTACAATGAAGTGATGAGTGATCTACGATTATGACTTTGCCTCATTCCATTCTCACTCAAGGATAGAGTGAAAGTGTGGTTAATCTCTCAACCACCTGTTTCCATTGATACTTGGAATGATTTGGTAGAGAAATTCTTGGCAAAATTCTTCCCACCAACTAAGACAGCGTAACTGCGGATGGAGATAAACAGTTTCATGCAACACAAAGGAGAAACAATGTTTGAAGCTTGGGAGAGATACAAAGGGTTGTTGAGAAAATGTCCTCACCATGAGATACTGAGATGGTTACAAGTAAATCAGTTCTATAATGGACTAAACATGTCTTCTCAAGTCATTCTTAATGTCTCAACTAGAGTTTCATTTTTGAAAAAGAGTGATATTGAGGCATACGAACTTTTAGAAGACATGGAGAGCAACATTACACTGTGGCTTAGCGAGAGACTTCAACTAGCAAAGAGGGTGGCAGGAATTCATGATCTAGATGTTTTCACCAACTTAGCAGCTTAGGTATCCCTATTAACTAGGCAGTTATAGAGTACTCAAATGACCGCTAATGCAGTACATACACACCTAACTCCTATATGCGAGCCGCACAATAATCTTTATCATAATCCTGAATGTTTGTTTAGGAACCCCTTTGAGTCGAGTTCAGTAGATCAAGCACAATATGTTAGGGAATACAGTAAGCATAACAATCCATACAATAGTAGCTAATATAATCCAGGGTAGAAGAATCATCCACACTTCTCATGTAAGAACAATCAACCAATGCCATATCATGAGCAGAATAAACCCCCTAATGGAAAGGAAATCAACTCTAGAGGAAGCAATGGCAAAGTTAGTTAACTCTAATGCGAGCCTAGCTAAGTTCGAAGAAGAGATGCAGACTAAACACTCGTAGTTCATATATGAGACTAGAACGAATTTTCCAAATCAAGGAGCCTAGATACAGAGCTTGTAGACCCAGGTGAGTTAGATCGTACAAATTCTATAAGAGAGGCCGCATGGCAATTTAGCTAGCACATCAGAAGTCAACCCAAGAAGAAAGGGTGAGGAGAAGTGTCAAGAAATCACATTGAGGAGTAATAAGATAGTGAAAGAACCTACCACAAAGAAATATGAAATTAAAGATGGACAAAACAATGAATTGGTAGCAAAAATCGACAAGATAAAGGACTTAATGAAGGAACCCAACCCACCATCCAAAAAGCCTATTCATGTCATTCCATACCCCCAAAGGTTGCGAAAAATTAAACTTGAGCATCAATATGCTAAATTTATGGAAGTTTTTAAGAAACTGCATATCATCATTCCCATTTGCAGAAGCCTTCGAGCAGATGCCCAGTTATGTGAAATTTATGAAGGAAATTTTGACAAAGAAGAGAAAACTAGGAGATTATGAGACAGTGGCCTTATTAGAATAGTGTAGTGCAATTCTTTAGAAAAGTTACCATAAAAGCTCAACAATCCTAGAAGTTTCACTATCTCATGCTCCATTGGAAATGGTATTTTAAAAAAAGTGCTATGTGACATGGGAGCCAACATAAACTTGATGCCATTGACCATCTTCAGAAAGTTTGGATTAGGAGAGGCAAAACTAATGACCATGACACTTCAACTAGCTGATAGATCCTTGAAGTAGCTAGGAGGTATTGTTGTGGATGTCCTTGTGAAATTGGACAAGTTTATCTTCCCTGTAGATTTTATCGTGTTAGATATAGAAGAGGACAAAGAAATACCCATAATCCTTAGGAGGCCATTTTTAGCCATGGGCAAAGCTTTGATTGATGTGCATAAGGGTGAATTGAAACTTAGAGTTCAAGATGATGAGGTAACCTTCGATGTTTTCAATGCCCTAAAGTATCCTACTGCAAGTGACTGTTGTTTCCATGTGGATATGATAGAAGCTATAGTGTCTACCTAAGTAATCATTCTGATCCCTTGGAGACTAACTTGATACAAGAAGACCCAATAGAATCAAATGATGCAGAAGTACAAAAATGTGTTGTATGGGTGAATTCTTTTGGCAGTTATTAAAAAGGGTATTTTGAAGAATTATGAGAGAGTTCAAACTGTGATATTCCTTTAATGGAGAAACCACCTAAGATAGAAGAAAAAATACTCCCATAGAACTTAAGATATGCATACTTAAGACCTTTATCCACGCTATCAGTCATTATATCTTCCTCTTTGTCTCCAATAGAGGAAGAAAAGTTACTCAGGGTGCTAAGAGAGCATAAAAATGGCATAGGGTGGACTCTAGCCTATATCAAGGGAATCTGTCCCTCTATGTGTATGCATCACATTCTACTAGAAGACGGCAATAAGCCTTTCATCAAGGCTCAAAGTAGATTAAATTTGGCCATGAAAGAAGTGCAAAAAGAGATATTGAAGTGGTTGGATGCTATGGTGATCTATCATATTTCAGACAACACTTGGGTAAGTCTGGTTCAGGTAGTACCTAAAAAGGGGGGTAACACTATAGTCCAGAATGAGAACAATGAATTGATCCTGATACAGACTATCACAGGTTGAGAATCTACATCAACTACCAGAAGTTGAACAAGGCAACAAGGAAGGATCATTTCCCTTTTTCGTTCATTGATTAGATGCTAGATCGTTTGGTAGGACACGATTATTACTGCTTCCTTGATGGCTACTAAAGATATAATCAGATTTCCATAGCACCTAAGGATAAGGAAAATACCACGTTGACATGCCCTTATGGTACCTTTTCCTTCAGATGCATGCCATTCGGGTTGTGTAATGCTCTAGGCACCTTCCAAAGATGCATGATGGCCATATTCTTAGACATGGTGGAAAAGAGAATATAAGTGGTTATGGATGATTTTTTAGTAGTTGGAACTTCCTTTGATAAATGCCTTGACAACCTCGAGCTAGTATTAAAGTTATTTAAAGAAACCTAGTACTAAATTGGGAAAAATTTCAATTTATGGTATAAGAGGTCATAGTGCTGGGACATCAAATTTTAGAAAAAGGGATAGAGGTAGATCGAGCCAAGATAGAGGCCATTGAGAAGTTTCCATCGCCAACCAATGTTAAAGGAGTGAGAAGTTTTCTAGGCCATGCAGACTTTTATAGGAGGTTTATCAAAAAAATTTCAAAGATCACAAACTTCTCTCTAACCTCCTTACACAAGGTACACCTTTTGATTTCAATGATGAGTGTTAGAGAGCCTTCTTCACCCTTAAAAAGAAGTTAGTCATAGCTTCGATTGTGGTTGCACTAGATTGGGACCTTCCTAAGCTAATGTGTGATGCAAGAAACTACATAGTAGGAGTAGTTCTGAGCTAATAGAGAGGAAAAACTTCTCATGTCATCTACTATGCTAATAAGACATTGAATGGTGAGTTGTTGAACTACACGATGATCAAGAAAGAATTATTAGCCATAGTGTTTGCATATGACAAATTTAGACCATATCTAATTGGGAACAAAGTAGTGATTTATCCAAACCACTATACTTTGAAGCATCTCATGGAGAAGAAAGATGTCAAACCAAGACTAATCCATTGGTACTACTTCTGTAAGAATTTGATGTGGAGATTAAAGACAAGAAGGGCATTAAAAACTTGGTAGCAGACCATTTATCAGGACTTATGAGAAATAGATGGGGGGGAAAGAAGCAGTTGTGCATGTAGCCAACTTTCGCAGTGAAGCTGATTCTTTATTAGAAGAAGTCTTTATAAAAATGATAAGCCCTTAGCACTTATTTGTATGTGTAGGTTTCTATTAAAGGCATCTTCGTGAATTTGATATTTCATACGTTGAATTGATTTAGATCTTTAATCAAATTAATGAGTCACGATATGTAACATAGCATGAAGGAAATTATGATGAGATCATGATAATAAGATTCCTATCATGTGCAATTATGTTAGTATCTAAATTATCCCTAGTCATAGGATTAACGAGACTGGACATTGTTAATACAGACAGACTAGCACATGTCATTCTCCTTGATTGGATCAAGCAATGGATCTTATAAACTGTGATCATGAGTTGATTAGAGTTGAGATGTGGATGCTTGCTAAGAGTATCTAAGTCCATCAGAGACTTTCCATGAGATAATCATATGGATTATCTATTTAAATGTAGATGATTATCTCATCATAGTAATGGTTCGTGTATCCCCTTGGGCTTGGTGCTCAGTGTCACGGTCATTGATTTTGTACTTTGACCTCAATCCATGTTGCCTCTTGGAGGTTGCTCTTTGGGTGATGATCGAATTGTGCTTGAGATGTCGAAGGTAATTGGGTATGACAAAGTTTTCCCTCCCGGGAGAGTATACCTATGGCCTCTTGTCGGGATCATTACTCGGGAATCTCTGGTCAGAGTGGAAATGCAATGAAAAGTGTCTTCGGGAGCATAACTAATGAGTAATGAGTTCGGGGACAAGATCTGATATCAATTGGGCTAGATGTGGCTTAGCCAGTCTAGTGGGAGCTACACTTTGTCCATGCTTTGAACAGAGATGGGTATAGTTTGGTGAAAGACGAATTGCACGGTATTTGTCTATGGAAGGGTTAGTAGTCATGCCATTGATTCTTCGATCAATTGGGGGTCATGATGTATTGCTAGACGTCGTTCATGACTTGCCTGATTCAATAGTTGAATCAAGTGGCCAATAGAACTGGGAACCTAATGTGTCACACACTTAGAAAAGTGTGAGGCTGATATAAAACATATTTGAATATGATCCAAATATGAGGGAGATAAATCTTGAGAATGCAATGTCATAGGATTAGTGGAATCTCGGGTTCGAAGGTCCTCACTAAGAGAGAAGGGAGGCTTGGACTTGTTCATGGGCTTAAGGCCCATAAGGGAACACACCATAACACATAAGGATGTGTGTAGGCTATCATCTCTTAAAGAGAGGGGCTCTTTAGACATTTCATGTGTTAGGGTTTTCCTATAAAAGGACCTTTATGGACACCCCTAAAGATTAAGCCATTTTGCTTACTCCTCTCATGAAGGGTGTTCAAGAAAGATAGAGAGAGTTTTATTCAAGAACAACTCCTCTTGGTGAGATCGGGTTTTGGCTTTCCTCTTCGTATCAAGACTTGGCTAGCATCGAGACTTCTTTCTAGACTGTTGCCTTGGAGGTTGTTGGTTGCACTCTTCTTGTGGATACTGTTAGAGGCTTACCTAGGACTTGGTTCACTTTGGTCTTCACTAACCTGACCATTGGATAGGCTTTTGAAACTGACACAAGGTAAAAAGCACCCTCCTCTTTGGCTTGAACCAGATTTGATGTCTAAATGGGTCCTTAGATGGGTTTTTGGAAATTTTTGTTGTTGTTTCTGCTGATTTGGCAACTGTTTCCACCTCTAAAACCCTTCACTTACTGGCTATATCCAACAAGAAGGACACCCCTTGGTTCGTAGATCTAGTCAACTACCTTCTGGCAAGGGTGATTCCTCTTAAGCTGTCTGATGAGTCCAAAAATCATATATTTTTAAGTCTATTTTTATTGCATTTTTGAGAGCTTAATGTTCAATTTAATGCATAATTATGGAATCTTCACCCAAATTTGTGTTTTGCATGGTTTTAATGAAAAAGGAAGCCAAACTAGTAAGAAAATAAGCAAAAATGGCTAAATCAGGAAATGCACATATGTCGCAACATAATTCCTTATTGTCGCAACAAAAGCTCAAAGCAGCCATCAGGAAAATGTTGCAACAAAAGTGTGTTATTGTGACAATTTTAGAGCAGACCAACTAAGGGAGCAGTAGAATGATGTCACGACATTTACAGGCCTAGCATGCGGAAGCATAGTTGGTGCGGAAGGAATGAACGAATTATAGTGATATTCCGGCTATATTGAAACCTATTGATTATGAAGGAAAAAGCATTTATCCACATTTAGCTAACTCTATCGTGACAAAGATCAAGCAGATGCTAAGAAAAGTTTGTCAAGACATGGAAAGATCTGTCGCAACAAATGAAGAGAGAAATCAATGAAGACATGCTGAAACAATGTCGTGACATAAAAATTTAATGTCCAAACATAACGAAATGCAGAAGGAAGAAATTTTTTTGTGACACAAGTTGACTTAGTCGTGACAAAAAGCTAGCAGATCAAGAAGGCGAGTCATGTTGAGTTTGTCACAACAAATATTTATATGTTGTGACAAACAATTCAGAGAGTTGCACGTTCAAGAGATGAAATATGTCGTGACATTTAAAAACAATGTCGCGACATTAATTTCAGAAGCTAGCATTGCAAGGCAAGGAAATTGTGTCGCGACAGCAGCAAATTGTGTTGCAACAATCAGAACATGAAGTTAGTTGAATTGTAATGTCTGTTTTGAGTCTGTTTGCTAATGTTCACCTTGCAAAGTTTAGAGGATAGCATTATAAGGCCAAGAGGGTATGTCACTGTGAGAGAGCTTTGTCGTGAGGAATGAAACTAAGAAGGCACAGAGACGGGAATGTTGATGAAGCTCACAGCAAGGGAGTGGGATGCCACAATGTAGTGACATTCATTAAATTTGTCACAATAAACTTTACAAAAGCTCAAAGAATAGGCGTAATGTACTTTTGCGACAAAGCCCTGACAAGGCTTGAAGACCTGCAATAAACATTTATGTCACTGACATTCTCGTAACTTAGTCGCGACAAACTTATTAAAGACATAAGGTGAAGACATAGGAAGGTATTTCAGGCAAAATGACACAAAGCCCTAAAGATGCACTAACAAGTTTGTAATGTCGCGACACCCAGACTAATTAACAAATATCGCGACAAAGACCTAATTGGGATTATTTTGAAATCCACAAATTCAGCCTAGAATTCAGGCCTAGCATTTATTAAACATATAAATAGAAAAGCTGAAGGTACCCTAAAGAGCTTTTAAGCGAATCTTAAGTAGTCTTCGGAAGAACTGAAGTCTACTGCATATATTTTTATTTTTTATTATCTTTTTATTTTACTAGGAATTGGATCTAAGTTGAATTATGAAGCTGAGAATATTGTAGATCTGGTTTTCAAATTTGTTTGAACTTGATTTGATTTTAGAAACTTTTATTGAATCCATTTCTCATTCTATTGATCACAGTTTTATTGAATTTGTTTGACAAACTAGTCATTGTGATTCGTGATTCAGATTTGAAAGACTAAGCTTCCTTTAGGAAGGAATTGGTTGATCTGAATATCGATTGTATCGATTTTATTGAAGTTATGGGTTTGAGATATGGGTTTATCTAATTGATATTGTTCGTGTATGGACTTGTTCTGAATACCAGTGATCTATACCTAGAAGGAAATTGTATCTTTGTTCTGATTCCCAGGATCCCTCTGATTGACACAGAGATGGGCTACCGAGAACAGAGAATGGTCACTTGGGGGTATATTTCATTAATATTTGATGAACTAATGCACTTAGGTGTAGTTTTGATTCTTCATGCATTTTATTCCTACCAATGTTAGGACAATTTGCTGATAGATAATTTCTCACTCTTAGAGGTTTCATCTCGATTTGGTAGAATAATCTTGATCCCGTGTTAGCTTAGATTCTAATCAAGGAGGTGGAGCATTCTAATAAATTGTAGATTGAGGTATCAATTAAATTAGGAAATGCTTATATTATCCTGTCTATGGGTATAAGCAGTTTCCATTCTTCAGAAATGGTTGTGAAATATTGGAAAGGAAAATAACCAGATCTTAGAATTAGTCTGTTTGAAAATTATCTAATTAGACCCATTATTTTGGTTTAGGAATGTAGTTTATCTAATTGGAACTTCAAAAAATGTATGAATATTAGGAGGTTTTCCAGGGCTATGCTACAGTGTTCTTGAACAAATCCAGAATTCAAAACCATAACTAACTTGTTATTTTGAACCAAATGCATATTGATAATCAGAAGGCTGCACTAATCACCATGGTCTAGTAGAATCAATTTACTAGGCATCCTAGTGAAGACCCTAATGAGCATATGGGTAGGTTTTTTAGAATGGCCATTACTGTTAAATTAAATGGGGTGAGACCTGATGTGATTAAGTTGTAGTTGTTCCCTTTTTCCTTAAGGGATACAACAACAAGTTCTGGTTTTAGGTCGCACCTGGATCGGTGAACAACTAGGGAGGGCTAGTTGGGCTTGTTCATGGTAGATTTTTCCCTCAGGCTCTCACTTCAGAGAGGAGAGGAGAAATCATTGTATTCTAGTAAGGTGAAGATGAGTGTAAGCACCCCTTTCCGGTTCGACCCAATTGGTGGGTCCGAACCGGATTCGGAGGCGCTAGCCGAATTCATTTATCAAACATATTTCATTTAGACATTTAAAAGCCCCCTTTTTCTTTTAACTAAAAAGGTGAGAGGCGTTTTCAATCATTTAGGTAGGCCCATTACAATTTACATTTTAAACCTGATATATTTAAAATGAAGGCATTCATACCACATTCAAAATAATATAAAATCGTTTCAGAGTTTAATTATTTTGATCACCAAAACATCAATTGTTCAAAAATAGTATGGATGCATATGGCGGAATTGTATACTTTTTACTCGCCAGCTTTCTTGATGACTCTGCTTCTTGATCTTAGGTCCCCAGTTAATCACTGGCTCTATACTACGCATCGGTAAAACAATACGCTAAGCATTTTCATGTACTTAGTGGTTCTATGGAAATTCTTCTATTTGAACTTTCATTTAAATCAAAACATACCAATATTACTGCATAAAACAATGCTTTTGTATGCAATTGTCAATATTAATCTGATGCAATGCGTATCCTATATATACTATTTTCAATAAATCAATTACAATTGATTGGTCATCTCAACCATGCATTTTCACTTATGTACTAAATCATTTCCAAATCCTATAATCGTGCACTTATCAATCTCATTTATCATTTGCATTTTAGCCTTATCGAATTTAACGCCTATGATTTCGATGCACGGGATAATGAATCAGGCTTACGATCTTCTTTGGGGAACATGGTCGATATGTATATATATATGTATATAAAATATGTACTCGATTGGTGTATACTACCGATATTGTTCCGTTGGGCTACGGATCGGTATGGCTCAATAGTACGTTTGTTCGACTCTTATTGGTATACCAATTTATCCTTAACTTGAATTTAACAGTTAACATTCTATTAAGGGCATTCAAATCATTTTTAGGAAAATACTGTATAGTATGTATTTTCTATACAAACAAATCATTTCAATACTCATGTCATTCATTTCACAATCAATCAATTTCTCAAATTTCTTAACTTAAATCAACTTGCAATTCATGTCACAATTTATTTGCATCAAATCAATTTAAAATAATTCAACATGCAATTCAAACATTTTGGGAATGATGTGAAATAATGAGAGAAAGGTGTAGAACAAACCAAAAAGCTTTGCACTTTGATTCCAATCATCGAAATCTCGATCTCAGTTCGGGTTTTCCTCCTCATCAGCCCCTATTTTAATACAATTAAAGAACAATATTATTCGTGCGTGCTAGTGATTTTTGCTAGGGTTGATTTTCGTAGCTTATTATTTTATTCTTAATCTCATTAGCAAATAAGGGCAAGATACAATATGGTTGTTAGTTTCCCAAACTTTAATCCAGCACATAACCAAAATACTAAAATTTCACCCTGCCTTTTAATCCTTTTCCAACAGTACTCTTGATCAATTAAACCATCCCTAAAGGAAGATTAAGTCAAAAACCTCAAACGGAGACACTAACACCACATCTGAGGACCGTTATTTTCCGATTTTTGTACGCTGCGGACTTTGTACCCAAAAATTATCAACGGTCTTCAAAAAAAATTGTTATCTTTATAGCTCTATTCGTTTAGTCAGCTATATATCAATGACATCTCTGAAAATTTACCAATATAAAATTCCCTTCTCTAAGGCCCTCAACCACATAACCTGAAACGAGGTAGAAACATATGTTTTTTCTTTTTTTAGACAACAATACCTTTAAAACGTCTCACCAAAACCAATCCTAATGTTGTCCAAAATTAACTTCAAACATTGATTTGATTATCTTAGACCAAGGTATAACCAACACCCAAGCACCCAATATCAGATTATAAACCAATTGGTCCGGTTTTTAACCTTAACATCCCAAAACCCTAACTTGTCCACTTTGACAGCTTGTAACAAAACACTTTCTAAAATCAAATAAATTCCCAAATAAATTTGTCCAGCATAAAATTTAATATTTCCAAGACCATATATTCATTCCCAATACCTTTAATCATCCCAACAATCTATTTTCATAAATTCCAAAACACATTTAGCCAAAACAGTCCAAAACTCAAGTTATGACATTTTAATGCCAAATTGGTTAGCTCACTAGATCACCTACTGTGTACTCTAAATTTTGGGGTCTCTTAACTCCATAAATTGGTAATAGTTCCTTCACTCATTTGAATCTATGGTTCTAAGGTTTCTTATCCAATTGGAATAACCCAATTTGGATCACCAAAACTCAAGTTATTGCATTTTACATCTAGACTATAATTTGCAAAACAGAATCTACACATAGCTCCACTTTGACAGAATTCTGGGCACTTTGGGGTTACAATTTGCATACACTTCCTTCAAGTAAATTATTATCCTAGAATTATAGTTTACCCAAAAATTTTAATCGCTCAAATTGGATGAGTTAAACTCATTTTATGGCCAAAACACCACAACTACATCCAAAACAGGGCATACCCTTGAGCTACCTGAACCCCCCTTTAATCCCTTATTTGGGAGCCTTAGTGGTACAATTTGCTCTTAGTCCCTTCTATAAATTGGTAGCTCTATCTCTTATGGTTCTTTACCAATTTGAATCACTTCATTTGGATGATTATAACTTAATCTATAGCCACAACAAGAACAGAGGTTTTGACAGCATTTCCTTTGAAAAACAAACATATCCCTTTTTACAAACACTTCTCCAAAATACCAAAACCCATTTACAACCAATACAAAATACCTTTATCCACATTTGGGGTTTTCCCCAACCCAAACACAAGAGAAAAGGGGTTAGGGTTTAGTTTCTTACCTTTGAATCTCTTGATTCTTCAACACCAAGCCTTCCTTCTTCTTCTTGATCACTTGGAAACCATAAATGGGAAGATCTCCCACCAAAACCTTGGTCTTATTTGAACCCTCGCTCTCTTTTCTCTCCCCTTGCTCTCCAAGAACGAAAATGGTTAAGGCCTTGTTTGGCTTCCTATTCTTTGACTTTCAAAATAAGTCCCATTTCTCTTTTTTTTTTTTTTGACATTTAAGTCTTCTATTTCACTTCATTTATCTCACATTAGGATCTAAGCTTATTCTATTTTTGGCCCTTAAGTCCTCATTTTACAAATTCCAAATTTTCCCTTTACACTTTAGCAAATTCCGGATTGTATATATATTTTTCGTTCTTAGGATTTAAATTCCAAACAATTTCCATTTACTTTATTTTATACCCTAAACATATAATAATAATAAAAATATATCATAAAAATACTAGGGTGTTTTTGGGGTGTTACAATGAGAGTCTCTATAATGCCTGGGAAAGGTATAAGAAACTGCTTAAGAGATGTCCTATGAATGGGATAGATCATATCACCTAGATGGACATTTTCTACCATGCCATGAACTACACATCTAAAGGGATCATAGATGCAGTCTATTGTGGAGCATTCAGGAAAAAGTGCTAAAGAGGCAAACTAGTTAATAGAAGATCTAGCAAAGAACAACTACAAAGCTCAATCTTAGACTTCAAGGAGCTGTAGCAGGCTGAGAGGAAGTGGTGTGATAGAGTTGAACAAAATGTCAAGTATAGAGGCAAAATTGGATGCACTGATGAACAAAGTTAGCATGTAGGAAAGAAGAAACCAGTCTACCCATCTAGTGGAAACAGTGGAAGATGAACAAAGAGTTTTGAATGATGAAGGACTTGCTAATGATGGTCCTTATCATGTGGAGGAAGTTCATTTTGTCAATGGAAAAAGGAGTTACAACTTTAAGCCCAACACAAATCTTCCAACCCACTACACACCAGCTTTAAGGAACAATGAAAATTTCTGTATGGACCTACGGTGGCAAGGACGGGGCACATGCGGGAGTGCTCCCGATGCGAGTATGGTCCAACTTGCTTCCCGAAAAGGGACAAACGGCAACAAAACGGATAATTACAAATTAGGGCCAAGAAGGTCGGACTTTTTGAAGAGAACAAATGTTAAGCTTTATGGGAGAAAAGAAGATACTATTGAACATTCATGAACAAAAATTTACTGAACTAGGAGCATTTTAGGCAAACAAAAATGTGTTTCAGGCCAACACAAATGCCTCTCTGAAAAATCTAGAGACACAAGTAGGGCAGCTGGGTCTAGCTATTCAGAATCAGTCTAAGGATGCCTTACCAAGTGATACAAAGAAGATTTCTAAAGGCTGTATGGAAATTACTCTTAGGAGTGGCAAAGAGCTGAAAGAAAGATAATAAAATGAGAAGAAGATGGCTGAGATAGAAAAACATGCAGAAATTGGAGAAGAGATAAAGAAGTATAGTTCAGAAGTTAGTGAAAAAAAAAGAACAGTAAAGGTGCAACAAAAGCAGCTAGTTGAAGAGGGTGATCTGAGAAAGAAAGAAGAGGTGCAAGCTTACAATCCTCTAGTCCCATTCCCTCAAAGGCTGTAGAAAGCTAAGCTGGAAGAGCAATTCTCTAAATTCTTAAACATGTTCAAGAAACTAGAGATAAATATCCCTTTTTCTGAGGCATTGACTCAAATGCCTCACTATGCTAAGTTCATGAAGGATATACTGAGCAGAAAAGGGAAATTTGCTAAATAAGGAGTAGTGAGCCTGGTAGCAACCTGCAGTGCAGTTATTCATAGGACTTTACCAATGAAAATGCAGGATCCAGGCAGGTTCACGATTCCTTGCACCATAGGGGATTCTGAAATGAGAAAAGCATTGTGTGATTCTAGAGCTAACATTAACCCAGGCCTTATATGACTCAAAATACTATGGGTTAGGAGAACTGGCTCCACACACCCCTTCTGACCTGCGGATATGATGACTATATCGCCTTAGAGCGCCGGCGAAAGGGTATCCCAGGGATGTCAGCATCAAAGTGGGAAAGTTCATTTTCCAGGTGGAGCTTTGTAGTTGTGATGTGGAAGAGAGATAAACAAGTCCACATTGCTGCTAGGAAGGCCTTTCCCCTTGCTACACTACTAGGCAGCTTTGGCGATAGATGTAAAAAATGAGAGCTTACTCTGCAGTTGTAGAAGATAGCAATGCACTTCAATCTATCAATCGAGTTGAAACGACGAATTTGATAATGCTGATTGTAAGATTGTAGAAACAAAAGTTCTTATCAGTTATGAACTGAAAAATGATTGTAAGATTCAATGTTCAATGAATGAAGATGAGATGAATTTCTACTATATTGAGTGGCTTGATGTTGAATTTATGAATTCTAATTTTGAATTTAAAGAAGCAGTACTCAATTTTAATGAAAGTAGTGCAGAAAAATTAAGTAGTTATAAAGGGAAGGTTTCATAAGTAAACACAAGCTCAGAGGGTTTAATTCTAAAAGAATTGCCTAAACATTTGAAGTATGCCTTCGTTGAAGCTGAAAAATCTAAACCAGTAATTATATCGATGACTTGATGGAGGCATAAATAACCAAAAAAATCATAGATTCTCAAGAGGAAATTTGGAGTGCGCAGCTGATTATTAGATGATTTAAAAGGAATCAGTCCTTCCATTTGTATGCATAAAATTCACTTGGAGGAAAATGCAAAGACTTCAATAGAACATCAGAGAAGGCTGAATCCAGTGATGAAAGAAGTTGTTAGAAAATAAGTATTGAAATGGCTAAATGCAGATTTCATTTATGCAATATTCAAACAACCCTTGGGTGATCCCAGTTCATGTGGTTCCCAAGAAGAGTGGATTCACTATCATCAAAATGAGAAAAGTGAATTAATTCCAGCAAGAATTGTGACTGAATGGAGGGTGTGTATAGACTATAGAAAACTATAAGAAAGGATCAATATCCTCTACCTTTCATTAACCAAATGTTGGATAGGTTAGTAGGACACCCACATTTCTATTTTCTTGGTGGATACTTTGGTTATAATGAGGACTAGGAGAAGACCACTTTTACTTGTCCTTATGATACCTTTTCCTTCAAAAGGATGTCATTTGGATTATGTAACACTCCTGCCACCTTTCATAGGTGTATGATGTCTATATTTTCTGATTTGGTAGAAGAGGCTATGGAAATCTTCATGGTTCACTTTTCAGTTTATGGGTCCAATTTTGAACATTGTTTGCATAATTTGGAAACTGTACTTCAAAGATGCTAAGACAAAAATCTAGCTCTTAATTAGGAAAAATTCCATTTCATGGTAATAGAAGCCATTGTCTTGGATCACAAAATTTCTGTACCTGGATTAGAAGTTGACCAAGCTAAATTTTCCATCGTTGAAACTCTTTTTCCACCTACCACGATAAGAGGGTTAGAAGTTTTTTGGGACATGCTGGGTTCTATATAAGATTCATAAAAGACTTCTCAAAAATATCGAAGTCACTGTGCAGATTGCTTGAAAAAGGAACAAAATTTGAATGTGATGGAAGGTGTAAATGTGCTTTTGAAGAAATCAAGGATAGATTGATCAGAGCTCCTATCAGCATGACACTGGAGCTGAACCAAAGGAATTTGAGATCATGTGATGTGGTAGATTATGCCGCTGGGGATGTGCTAGGACAAGGCGAGGAAGATTGTGAGCTATATATTATACTTCTTGAGACTTTTAATGAGCTTATAAGAAATTATTCAGCAACTGAAAAGAAATACTAGCAATGGTCTTTGCTTGAGGAAGTTCATACCATATATATTGGGGTCTCATGTAATAGTGCTGCGATCATGACATTTAAATACCGGATAGGCGAAAGAAGATGCAAAGCCAAGACTAATCGGGATGGGTTTCTTGCTACAAGAATTTGACTTGGAAATCAAGGCGAAGGCAGTGATAATGTGATAACTGATCACTTATCAAGACTAAGCTACATGGATTGAGTAGAGAAGAATGAAATTGAAGAAAATTTCCCTGATGAGTAGCTTTTTCAAGTATCATTTCAAATACCATGGTATGCTGATATAGTGAACTTTTTGGCTTGTGGAATTATACCACGAGGTCGACTACCGGTAGAAAGAAAGGCGAAGGCGGTATTAGGCTTTATATGGGATGATCCGATTGCTTTTAGAGAATAGTAGAAGATGTGTACGGAGGTGAGAGCAATTTGGAATTGTGGTTCGTGTCATTCATCACCATATGGAGGACACTTTGTAGGAGACAAACCAATCTAGAAAATTCTCCAATCAGGTTTTTTATTGGCCAACTTTATTCAGAAACTGTTTTGAATGGGTTAAACATTTTAACATATGTTAGAGAATGGACAACATCAACAGAAGAAATGAGATGCCTTTGCAAGGAATTATGGTGGTGTAGATTTTTTATGTATGGGGGATAGACTTCATAAGGCCTTTCCCACCTTCATTTGGAAACTCTCCCATTCTCTAATTTTGTGGATTATATGTATCCAAATGGGGGGAAGCCATAGCTTGCCCTAGAAATGATGCAAATACAATTGTGGGGTTTATTCAAAGAAATATCTTGAGTAGATTTGGAGCCCCTATAAATATTCTAAGTGATGAGGGAAGCCATTTTGCAAACAAGTTGTTTACAAAACTTATGAGCAAGTATGGAGTTAGACATGTTATGGGTTTGGCTTATCTCCCTCAATCAAATGGGCTAGTTGAGATATCCAATAGAGAAATCAAGAATATTCTTGAGAAGATAGTCAATGCAAGCAGAAAAGATTGGTTAGTAAAGTTGGATGATTCATTGTGGGCTTATATAACTGCTTATAAGTCCCCTATTGGAATGTCCCCATACATAATTGTCTATGGTAAGCAATGTCATCTACCTCTGGAACTTGAGTATAAAACAATGTGGGCAATAGAAAAGCTTAACTATGATTTCCAAGCAGTGAAAGGAAAGAGATTTCTCCAATTGAATGAATTAGAAGGGCTGATGAATGAAGCTTATGACAGTGCAAGAATTTACAAGGAAAAGACTAAGAAATGGCATGACCAGAGGATATTGAGGAGAGAATTCAAAATAGAAGAATCAGTCCTCTTGTACAATTCAAGGCTTAGATTATTTCCTTATAAGCTCAAATCAAGGTGAAGTGGTCCTTACACAGTCATTGAAGTCACACCCTTTGGAGCAATTACACTAAAGTCAAATTCAAGAAATGAGTTTAAGGTTAATGGCCAAAGATTGAAGCATTATTTGGGAGGAAATCTGAATGAAGAATAGTTCTAGATTTGAAGAGAAAGGAAAAAATTGTTGAAAAGAGAAAATATTGCAGCAAAGTCTAGCCAAAGACTTAACAAGGAGCATCTTCTTGGGAGGCAACCCAAGCAAAATTTTTAATTCCATTTAAATTTGATTTTATTGCATTTTGTGTGTTTGAAGTTTAGTTTAAATTTTTTGAAATTTTTATTTTTATTTTTTGTTTTTCAAGTCATAAAGCTAATGATTAATTTGCAGTTCATGAAAGTTTATTTATACAATGAAAGGAATGAAACATATTCTAAAAAAGCATATTTCAACAATCTTGTAAATTTCCTAATTAAGCTTTTGCTTTGACCTTTCTGGGTCACCTGGATCGTTTAATGAGTGTTGGATTCTATTTGGAATTTGTGAAGGTTAATTTGAAAGAATGATCGTGCTTGAATTGAGAAGCTTTGTTGTTGTTAAAATGGGTATTCACAGGAATGATTTGATTGTTATGGATGAATTGCATACTGTTTGTTTGTTGATTGGTTGAAAATGGTTAGAATGGCATTTTGGATAATAAGGCATATTTTGCCGCGACATTGTTTTACCCAAATGTCATGTTGCAACATTATTTTTAGCATTTCGGGACATTAATATGTCACGACATAAAAATTTTTTGTTGCGACCATTGCAGATTTGTAACCTAAGTTGTTTTGTCGCAATGTGAATTTTCTTTGTCGCAACATGATTTTTAAACCTCAAGGCTTATTCTTGGTCATGACAAGGAAAATTTATATTGCAACATTATAGTGTTGTAACTCACAGTAATATGTCGTGATATAAATAATCATTTTCGTGACAAACTTTTAAAATTCTAGGCTAAAATTATGTTGCAACACATTTTTTTTTGTTGCACACGTCTCTTGTAATCCAAGGCTTTCTTTTTGTCATGACAAAGAATAGTTATATCGCGACATAATCAATGAGACTTAAAACTGGGTTATTGTTGTGACAATTAAATTGTTGCAACATTAATTAGGCATATAAAAGAGAATTTAGAACGGTTGGAGTCCAAACATTTGAAAAAGCCTTTTTCCTCTAAACAACATTAAATCCATCCCCTACATTTACCAAATCTTTTACCCATTCTCTTCAAAAACCCTAAATCCCATTCCAGTTAGCCAAAATTTCTGAAACACTGAGTTTGAATCCAAACCTAAATGAGATAATGGAAGAATATGTGGGAAATTAAGTGGAAGTTACTCAGGAACCTTTGACAATAGTTACTCATGAAGAAAGATTAGAAGCAGGAACATAGACTAAACAACTAACTGAAAAGGAAGAAAAAGAAAGCGGGGTGCTAAAGAAACTGAAATAGAGTAGAGTCAAGAAAACCAAGTGAGTGGTTTCGTTTTAGAGCATGCTAATTTCTCCTGGAAGGAAAAATTGCAATACATAGATTTTATCTGCGAAAGAGAGTTCAACAAGCTCATTTCACCCTTTTTAGAAATGATTGAGAATAAAGGGTGGCATCTGTTGTGTGAGCACAAAGCTCTTTGTTTTGTGGATGTGGTCAAGGAGTTTTATTCAAACATGGTGGGATTGAGAGAAAAGACTTGTTATGTCAGAGGGAAGTGGATATCCTTTAGCAGGGAGAAAATTAATGAAACTTTCAATCTGAAGAAGCGGAAGGATGGTTTTAAGTTTAAGAAATTGATAAAAGAGCCAAATTACCAGAAGATAGTTGACTTACTCACAGATGGAAAAGGGAGATAGGATTCTACAAGGAAGAACCCCCATGAATATATTGCAAGAGGCTCATTGACAAAAGAAGCAAAGATTTGGTTCTATTTAGTTGGTTTAAAGCTCTTACCCTCAAAGCATCTCAGTACAGTGAGAAAGAATGAAGCAATACTCTTATATGCAATCTTAAAGGGATATAAATTGAGTGTGGGGAAGATAATAGAGAACTCTATTTTGAGTTACTTCATAAGTAACTATAGAGGTTTATTGCCACATCTAGCACTAATGACTAGACTGTGTATCTTAGGAGGTGTGGAAGGAGATTGGGAAGAAGAAGAAACATGTCCCAAGAAATCTTCCTTGACATTAACTCGCATAATAAAGCCTCAAAAAAAAAGGACAAGAAGAAGGTTCATGAAATTGAGGAAGAACAAAGGGATATGATTAGTGCCCAAAAAGTGCTATTTTGAACCCTAGCTGGCCCATAGGTTTAAGGTGTTTTTGTATACTAATCATTTTAATTAACCCGATTTACATTAAGGCCCATTTATTGTCGATCGCATTTTGTGACTTTTTATAGTTTTTAAATTTGTTGAATCAACTGCACAAGGAATCGAGCCAAAACTAGCTTCGCATATTAAAAATCGGGAGCGTAACTCGAAGAAGAACAGAGCGTAAGAGGAATGGAAGAAGAATCGCAGTAGGAAAGGTTTTCAGATTGGTGCCACTCTTGGCGACCGCAGCCAATTTTGGCGACCGTGCCACCCTTGGCAATCGTGCCACCTTTACACCGTGCCAATTTCGCACCGGGTGCCACTTTGGCATTGGTGCCAATTTTGGCACAATGCCACCATGTGTGCGAACCCCTCTCCTCCCTTGTCGACTTTTTGATTTTCTTTCTCCTTTTTTCCATTTTTACCCCTTTCGTCTAATGTTTTTGAGGGCATAATGGTATTTCTACCCTAAGAAAAACTCTATTTAAGCTCCAATGTTTGGGAGAGAATTGTAACCAACTTTGGAACTTTGGCTTATGGAAAATATGTAGCACCGGTAAGTTCTCCCGCTTTTCTTTTTCTTCTTCATTTTCTTTAATTTTCTTTCATTTTTTCTAAGAACCAAACATACCTCGGGTGATGACAAACCAAGGTATGCTTCGTCGAAGCCCCATTTCCTTTGGAAGAGAGGGTCAAGCAATGAGGCTCGAGGTAAGTTTTCATGCCTCTATTTATCACACCGCATTTATGAGCATTTAAGCTCCATGCATCTCACCCCAGGTTGAAACCTCCTAGATCCAGCCTCGCCAATGTGTGGGCTCGGCAAGCTTGGTGGGTTATAAGTGGATGCTTAATCTTGCATCCACCGTCATCCACTTGGGCTGGCCTCCCCCATAGTTGCCGTAGGTTGCCCTCGAGGCCATATGCACACTGATTAGGGACTTGAATGCTCACTGAATGCCATAATCATGAGGGAGTACTTAGGGTTTAGGTTTTAGTGTCAAATCGGTCCGATTTGGGAAACGACTATAGGTCATTATCCCCAACCGAGGAAACAAACCGAGGGCATGAATACACTCCAAAAATCCATCTAGTGACCCAAGACTTCAAGAGTCTTTTCTAAATTTTCCTTTAATTTATATGCGCTTACAACCATCCAACCCAATCGTTTTTGAACAAAACCCAAAATCCAAAGAGAAATACCATTTTCAACTCAACCGCACCTCTCATTTCACGGCAAAAAACCCATCCCCCGTATAGCCCGACCCTAGACCGCTATACCAGCAGCCTTGCTACGACAAAGAGGGGACACCTAGGGATGCAAATTTTCGTTGATTCCTATACCCCACCGTGGCATGAATCAATGGTGCCGCTTGTTCGGATGCCTTAGTGTAAGTGACAATTGTTAAATCAGGATCTTCATCACAAGTATCAGAATCCCAAACACTTTTTTCTTTTACTTTATTTCCCCGCCAGCTTCACACCGCTAGGTTGATTTGATTCTTATAATCGGGCCCATACTAAAACTTCTTTTGTTTAATTTTTTATTTTTTTAGCTGTCGTAACATTTCGGTAGTTTTCAGGTTTGTCTTGTTTTGTCTGTGTCAAGCTGCAGACTTTATAATCCCGGGATGTGAACACCATGTGCAGATTAGAGAGAACTAGTGTCCCACAGGAGCAGGGTTTTGAAGTAGTATACACAGCAATAAGATGGAGCCTCCACCTAAGGAGTAGCACAGTCAGCAAGGGGTGCAAAGAAACCCTAATGCCTATCGATCTATGAGGGATCACATACACCCACCCAGGGTGAGTGCACCCTCATGCATAATTCCCCCTGCTGAGGAAGTGCATGTGAGACCCCACCTAGTGCCCCTGCTCCCAACCTTTCATGGTATAGAAAATGAGAATCCCAACAACCATATTAGGGAGTTTGAAGAAGTATGCACCACTTTCAAAGAGGGTGCCATCGACACGGAGCTACTAAAGCTAAAAGCCTTCCCACTGACCCTCAAAGACAAAGCCAAAATATGGCTTAATTCATCGGTGGCCAAGAACCATCACCGGGCGTAACCGGCAGTGTAATCTTAACGAAATTATTCAGCCGCGCACACGCTATTCAATAATTTGAAGAGACAAATCTACACCTTTGCGTACCAAGACAATGAAAAATTTACCAATGCCGAGAGATACATGGAAACCTTCAGCAGTATGCCCACATCATGGATTTGATACGTGGATGCCGGGTGAATCATTTTTATGATGGAATGTCCCCGCCATGAAGCAACCGTTAGAGACCATGTGTCAGGGACTTCCTAACCAAAAACCGGATGAGGCCATGCGACTCTCCTCAACTATGTAGTGTTAACTTACCTCCCACTATGGGTGGGGAGGTGATATCAAAACATCAACACAACTATAAACAGAGATAGCATCTCCCTCCTTCCAACTCTCATAAGGACTATTATTTAATCCCCCAAAGAATAATGCCATGAAACTTGTTTGTTATATTTCTTTGCAATTATACCGATTAAAAACGGTTTTTAAGAGGATAAATTTCTTTTCCTCGTTTTGATCCATGATTCTCGCTCCCGAGGTCGAACAAGTAATAAAGTGGATTTAAGTCGGATATCGATCAACAGAGATCTCAAGAATTCTCAATCAACTTCTGACTACTCAGAAGTTCTATATATATGGACTATGATTTGCAGTGATATATTCCTATACCCAAACTTTAAAATATTAAAAAGAATAAAGATATATGTAAGCTAAGAACAAAATGAAATAATGCTTAAGCTAAAATAAAAATTAAAAATAGTGATCGGTTAGTTTTAAAGGGCATTGAAAATACAAGCTTGTTGTGAAACATCAATTCTGCGGACAACTCTGTGGCTTTACTTCATGGCCTGATTTAGTAGTCAAGGAAGAAGGTAATGCCATGTGGATCTCTCCTTAATGCAACATTTCATCATCTAATCTTCCTGTTTCTTCGACAGGAGGATTAGATAACTACTTTGTCCCGAGTTGCCTTGTTAAGGTATTTTTCTTTTCAATACTTCATACCCGAACATGGGTACATGAAGCCTTAGCTCTAAGACACATAGGCTAAGCATGGGTTTACACTATCTTGGTTTCTCATCCTCAAAATTGGAGCAGTTCATTCTTTCCTTGATTAGATCCTTGGTAACCGCGGGATTGAACTTCTTGTTCGAATCGAATGAACTCTGCTCATTTTTAATTGATAAGTCATTCAACTCATTCTCGGTTCAGAGTGAGAAGAAGATTTATCGATTAGAATTCACAAAGCCCATTAGATCCCCAATATTAGGTTCGCATACCCTTGAGGTGTTCAAAACTCTCAGGAATGCCTTCTCTGTGTCACTCAGAGGGCCTCTTGGAAATTAGAGTATGAAACAATCCTATGCAGTGTGAGACACCTAATATTTGGATCGAGATACAATAATAAACAAATCCGGCCAAGCGGTGGGGCGAGTTCGTGGGCTACGATAAATTTACTGAAAAGATAAATTCTAACAACGAGTAAATTCAACGGGTGGGTTTCTAAATTACTTCATTACACTAACTGGTGGCTCGATCAAAGAACTCTTGTAAATCCAGCTGGAAGTTTGAATTCCAAATTTGTTTGGACTTCAAATGAACGAGGCGATAATTTGAAGAATAACGTGCATTCGGCTTCAACTTCAACAACTAACATCCAGATCTAGAAATTCAAATGAAATAACAATATACTCTAATCTAATCTAAAAATAACAGCAAAACAAAGAAAAAGAAAAAGAAAATTAAAATACACGAGCCTTCGGCTACCCAGACTTCTCGTTATTAGCCGCGAAATTTGCTTTCATACGATGTAGTGCCTTATTTATTGGGTTACGAGTTAGGCCTAGCGATGCACTTCCTTGTGGTTTTCAAAATAAGCGGCCCATTTGTTTGTTCATGTGACTCCATTTAGGTCAGCCATGACCTCTCTTTCACGTCAGCGACTTCCTTCATTACCTTATGAAATTTGTTTTTGATCGCCAGCGACTTCAATCCTCTTTGTCGTGATACGTTTTTGTTAGTGCGTAGCAAAACTTTTATCACAGTCGCTGACATGCCTTTATCACCCATTGGATCGATGTATGACCTCTCTCCTTGTAATTGATGTAGCGACCAGCACGAATAGCGTCAGCGACTTCACCTTCATGTGTAGGCTCTTTTGAGGTCGACTTCCTGCTTTACATATTGTGAGCTCTTTGAGAATTAGCGACTTCAATCATACGTCATGACTTCAATGTTATGCTTGCCAGGCTCTTTTGATGTAAGTGGAAGCTTTTCTTTTATCGACTTGTCTTGGCCCATCTCTTGGATATGATGTCGCGGCAATTTAAATGTCTTCGCGACCTCCATTCTTTGCGGTGATGTCGCGACTACGAAGGGCGTCTACGCGACCTTCTTTCATTATGTGATATCGCGACCACTAAGCGATGTGCGACCACCATCTATGCGGCTGATGTTGCGACCTCTATGATCGCCAGCAGCCATAATACCTTGCCCGGCTGATCTCGCGTCCTCACGAAGGGCAATAGCGACATCTTCTGATTCGATGTTTGATATCTCTCTAGCCGTTCTTATCGCGACCTCTATATTTGATCTCTTTACGAAAATCTTTATGTAACTTCTATTCGGTGTCACGACCTCCATGTCTCTGCTTCAGCTTTCCAGTGCAGCCAGCGACCTCGAAGTGGTATCGCGACATCATGCTGCCTTCTTCATGAAATTCTTGATCGTCTCATTTGGAGTTTTGTTTGCGACGTAAAATTATTTATTCTTCATAAGCGTCAAGATCGCGACATCGAGTCCTTTCTTTCAAAATTAGTCGCGACTTCTTTTACGAAAATTTGTTCTTGTGGCTTTGTAGACAGCTGCTTGTCGCGACCTCATGGTGGTATCACGACATCATTTATCTCCTTTTGGTGTCACGACATCGCAATGATGTTGCGACATGAACTTCTGCATTTGACTGCTTCTTTCAATCTCAACCAAGTCATATTTTGTCTAAACTTCCTTCTTCAGGTCACGACTTCACTTGTTCACTCTTCAGTTTCTTCTTCAAAGCCAAATTTGTTGATGGGCGAGCTTGGAATTCTTTGAGCGCACTTTTGTCGTGACTTAATTTCGATTTGACTTCAATTAACGAGGTTGATTTCTTATGATTTTGCTGGAAATTTGATTTTCTGTGTATTTTCACCTTAGGTGGAGATTTGATTCAATTATCGATTTCGCAACAATTCAACGTTATTCTCGTATAAACTAGAAAATGGATTAAAAATCTCATGAGTTTGGACTCATCAAATTATCCCGAACTTAAAATTTTGCTTGTCCCGAAGCAAAGAAAAGAAATTGTTTGTCTCGAACAAATAAGCTTAGAAAATTTTTAAGGACATTTTAGGTTATTCCACATTCTCTTTCATTCCACCATACGATATGGAATTAAGAGATATCCACTATTATTTCAAATTCAGTTTGATGAGAGCAAGGCATGGTGTACTTCTATTACAAAATTTCTTGATAAACTAATGTATTTAAGCAGTTTATTTAACAAGTCTTGTTACGTATTATTATTATTGTGTGCGAGTCATCAATCCTTTTCAACTTCATGTTAGTTAGTTAATCTTACGGGGTTTTCTTAGACTGTTTATCAAAGTCCCATATGCTTGTTTTTCATATTGATCTCTCCACTAATGTAGGTAAATTCGGCACTTAATCATTAGGTCTTTTCTAGGGCTTGTAATGTTGGGTAGGTAATTGTGTAGATAATGGAAAAATTTAGGTTGTAAATTACCGGTTCCATCTTGTCTTTATTACTCAACTTTTCTTCCTTTCTTCTTTGTTCCTTTCTGATTCTCCTTAATCTTAACTTTGATTCCTCTTTTGAATTCTTTTTATGGAATCTACTTTCCATATGTACTTGATTCGTGATTCCTTTGTTCTTTAACTCCTTTGCTTTTATCTCTCTAAGATTTGGAATAGTGCAATGTTTTGTCTTCTTAGGCTTTCTATTACTCTTAGAGAACTTTGGGCTAGCAACTCCCATACCAGTTGGCATTAGGGTGATAGGTGTTAAAACACCCCTACGAGCAATTATTCGAAATAGGCCACAAGACAAAACTTATTCCTTATTTACTAATACCTTCTTTACTTCTTCCAACCCCTTCTTGTCGGTGGAAATATTATTCCCCCCCGAACTTGTTTCTTCCTTTATGCTAAACTTTTGAACTAGAAACTGGATAATTTGGTTCTTCTGCAAGTTTATTGCAAGGAAGGAATTCAGTTATCAATTCTTTGTTTATTGAATAAATAAAACTATTTGGCTCAAATCCAGGAACTAGAGGTATGCTTAAGCATATTTTGAGGTAGGCTTAAAGGCTCAGGCGCCAGGATGGCCTCTATCATTTCTGATGGTTGTTTTCACACAAGTTTCGCCTCAATCAATAATCAAACAACCACAGGGTTGTGGACTCTAAATCTGAATTCCCAAAAGATGTTCCTAATTCTATCCAAAGTTTAATAAGTTTTGTTGGCCGATGTGTATTATTTCTTCCAAGACTTGTACTTATTCACTTTGTCTACTTACATTATTTTAACCAAGTATTTTGTTCATCAACAATAGCCAATTTTCCAATTTTGCGAGCTAAAGCCCGAATTTAAGCGAAGCAGTAAATACTCCTAATTCCAGTTTCTTTATTCAGTACTTACACGATTTTGTAATTATTTGTGTTCCAAGTTTATCTTCTAGTCAAACTACTTCAACTAGTTCGATTATGATATTTCAGCATTTTCATTCTTGAACTAAATCCCGATATTATTTTCCTAATAAGGTCGAACAAAAAATTAACAATAAAATCTAGCGCAAGCAAGCAAACATTTCATTTTTCTAAATTTTCTTGTTTTATTCATGATGTGATATAACGATTGGAACAACAATCGGGAAGAGGGGAAGAAGGATAAATCAATGGGAAGGTCTATTTTTTTTCTTTTTGAGGAGGAGCAAGATGTGTTGGGAGGATCCAAGATCAAGGGTAGCCAAATTAGAAGGATTGAATTTAGGAAATTTGCATTTTCGAGTTATCTTCTTCTTCTTGTCATTCTCCTTTCGTCACATTCTTCCATGGATCAATTCATTTATGAGATCAATCTTTTGTTCGGATCATCTTGTCACCGTGCGATGTGTTCGTTGTGCGTTCCATTTCAGTCATGACTTCTAAAAATTTGGAAAGATTGTTGTTGATCAAATCCAAATTTTCAAGCCAGACTTTTTGTAACACCACGAAATATACCCTAGTCGTTTTCGACATGTTTAGGGTATTTTGTAAGCATAATTTGACTGTTTCGTGAGTTAAATCACGAACTCTGAAGCTTGAGGAGCAGGAAAGGTGCAAACTTAAGGACAAAATTGTAATTTGTCTAAAAGGGGCCTAAAGACATGGATTAAGAAGATTGGAGGCCAAAATGAAATAAAGGAAATTGAAATACAAATGGCCAAGAGTTGGAGGGCTAAAAAGCAATTAATTAAACTTAACCCAAAAATGGGTTTTTGAGGGCCAAACAAGGCCTAAGAAAATCTGGATTTAAGACCAAATTTGGTCTCAAATTGGGAGAGAACCCGTAGAGAAGAAAGAAGGGGAGAAGAAGAGGAAGAGGAAGAGAAGAAGAGAAGAGGAGATCAAGCAAGCCAAGATCAAGAGGTATGGAACTTTGGATTTTGTATGGATCACATGGAATTTTAAGGCTTGTTATGGTGAATAGCTTATCTCCAAAGCTAGGGTTTTGATAGAATTGTATCCAAACCTTGGATTCTTGAAAATAGGGTTGATAAAACCCCATATGGTACAAGAAGATCATGAAATCCTCTCTTTGAGGATGGATTCATGTTAAATTGAGAGTTTGAGTTAGGGTTAGAATAAATCCTAACTAAACATCATCATTTGGTTTTGTATATAGGTTATAACCCATATTAGAATGGTTTTGAAGTGATTCATGTAAGAATTTGGAAGAAAGATATCCATTGAAAGATGATTTGGTATAATTGAGGGTTCTGAAGATGAATTTGAAATTATTTGGAGAGTGTATATGAAGTATAGATTTGGTTTAGGATGGAAAAGTGCATGAAAAATGGGAGAAAATACACGTGCAGGCACTTTCGGAGACTTGTACCGGTACACTTTGAACTTGTACCGGTACACTTTGCGTTCTGGTCATTTTTGGCTAATGTGTACCGGTACACATTAGGGGTGTACCGGTACACCCTGTTCTGGTTTTCCTGTTTCGACCATTTTTCGTATTTTGGCCATAACTTGCTCATTTCTTATCCGATTTGAGTGATTCAAGTGGCTACGTAAAATAGACTTCAAGGAGAACAAAACTTAAAGAATAGGAATAGCCAAATTCTGATCCTAAGTGGCCTAAAAATTCACTCAAAGTGGGACCATGTGCAAGCCAAATTCTGGTTTCGACTTTGAACATAGAAGTCAGGGATGTTTGAGCGTAACGATTCCGGTGCTCCAAATTGAGTGATTCAATTGGGAATAGAACCCTTAGCACCTTAAATTTAAAGGAGTACAAAGATCCAGTGTCAAATATCGAGACAAGGCACTGGAAAATAAATATTTCAAACTTTTCCCATCGTAAAATCGGTAAACCGACTAGTTGGCATGAAAATGCCATAACTTGAGTTTGGACGATCCGATTGGATTGATTCCAATTCCTGGGTAAAGTAGATTCATAGAAGAATAAGAATACATGAATAAGGTGTGATTACATGCTCATCATACCTTACCAGTATATGGAATACGATCTGTCATGAACGCATAATGGGGCTAACAATGTCCTATTATAGATAGTAAGTTACTAAACTCATATAATTGTAAAACCACCTAAGACCAGTTGTTGTGTCTGACCTCCACAGTTAGTGCTCCGGCACTCTTTGATTGAATGCCGGTATTTACGATTAGTGCTCGGCACTCCCGATTAGTACTGGTACTCGATTAGTACTCGGCCTCTGATTAGTGCCGGTACTCTGGTAGTGCCTCCTGCTATCGGCAAGTGCCCGGTACTCCGATTAGTGCTCCCGGCACTCGATTAGTGCTCGGCACTCCCGGTGAAATAACGGTACTCGATTAGTGCTCACGGCCTCTGTCTGATAAGTGCTACTGGCACTCCTGTTGATATTCGGCGGTCTTGATTAGTGCTACGACGCCGTATTATGTAGTATCTTACGGTACTAATTTAATCTTTGTGTCCTACTCATTAGTATTCTTGGTCTGGGTACGTCAAAACGGTTATATGATGGGATACTGAATAATGAATAAGAGTAAAGATCTCGAATGTATATACGTATAGTTATGTAGTACCTACAGACCTCCTATATACGATTAAGTTCAAAGTAGTACTGCGGGTACTCTTGTATTTGATTTAGTTCTGTAGTACCTATGGGTACTCCTGTCTCTGATTAACTCCTGTCTCTGATTAACTCCTGTCTCTGATTAAGTCCTGTAGTACCTAAGGGTACTCTTGTATCTGATTAAGTTCCGTAGTACCTACGGGTACTCCTGTATTTGATTAAGTTCTGTAGTACCTACGGGTACTCCTGTATTTGAATAAGTCCTGTAGTACCTACGGGTACTTATGTATCTGAATAAGTTCGTCTCTACGATTAGAATCCTGTCTCTTGCTTAAGTTACGCCCAGTACCTGCAGTGCTCTTTGTATTCGATTAAGTTACGTAGTACCTATGGGTACTCGTATTTCATCAGGTACATGGTACCTAGGGGTACTCATTATCGATTAAGTGCATTGGTACTATGGAGTACTCTATGCAGGTGGGATCTGTGTTTTCACCGGGTACTCTTGTATTTGATAATTCTGTAGTACTTGGTACTCGTATCGAGTAACATAAGTATAAGTTACCTTAGTACCTAGAAGAGATTACTCTTCTCGATAACATAAGTATAAGTTCTGTATTAATCACGGGTACTCTCGTATCGGTAAAAGCAAGTACAGGATTACGTAAAATAAGTATAAGTCGGTAGTACCTCACAGTACTCCGTATAGATAAAACGAGTATAGAATCATTAGTACCTAAGGGTACCCTCGTATCCGTAAGATCGAGTATAAGTTCCATTAAGATAAGTATATGCTACGCCAAGACATGTATAAGATACGATACATGTCTAAGTTCTATAAGACCGATTATAAGTTCCGTAAGATAAGTATATGCTCCGTAAAAGATGTCGGTATAAGTTCGTAAGATAAGTATATGCTCTTGGAGCATGTATAAGATACGAAATACATGTCAAGTGTAAAAGACCGGTATAAGTTAGTAAGATAAGTATAAGTTACGTAATGCTACGTATAAGATTTGAAATACCCCGGTGCCAAGTTTTGTAGTACTTACAAGTAACCACGTATAAGAATAAGTTACGCATTATCGGTATGCATTCCGTAATTTCGGCGATACCTACGGGTACCTCCGAATAAGGGTAAACTCCATAGTATAAAAAGGATAAGTTACGCCGCTCCTACGGGAGTCTACGAATAAACATAAGTGCATTAGTATAAGTTCTAAATGAGTATAGGATTACATAACTCCTACGAAGTCTTGAATGAACATAAGTTTAGTATGATAAGCATAAGGATTACGCGCATAAGAATAAGATCACGTAACTCCCTACGGAGATCAAATAAGCGTAAGCACATTATAAGAAAAATTACTCGTATAAGCTCATAATATAAATGCATGAAATTTTATATTATATGTTGTGTTTATCGTTAAATGTGTATATGCATAAATGTTTCAGCTAAGCGTAAAGCTTAGCACGGGTTTTCAATCCGTGTAGGTACGAGAGAAGAAATCGGCCAAACATCCGCATACAGTACGGAGCGACACACACTTGTAAGGGTTCACTACATGTAGGTTCAAGTGCTACGATTTGTAATTGTAAGTGAGGATTTTGTATTTGTAAATGGGACTCGGTAAATGTATGATCATTATTGATTACATTTATAATATGTGGGCCATACCCGGGGTATAATTTGGCTTTAAAAAAAAAATAAATAAATCAGGTAAAGAGTCCCAGTATCTGGTCTCGCGTCCCGGACTCGGTTCGGATCCGCCAATCGGGTCGGACTTGGATTCGGGGCGTGACACTTTTCTTCTGAAGGCATCTTTATCATCAAGCTCTTGATCTCTGTCCTTCATCCTTTTCTCGAAATCCTTGAACATTGACATGTATAGGAACTTGAATCCCTTGATCACGCTCCTTAGTCTTACACCTTCTTGATCTGAATCCCTTTCCTTTATGAGTTTTAGGAGTTGAGAATCCACGATCATGCGATTGTTAATAGAATGATTCATGGCTTAGCTTTAACTTCTTGATGGGTCCTTGTCTCTTTCCTCCATTTCCTTCTTAAATTTTCCTCTTCTTTGCTCGGGATCTTTTCATACCTTTCTTCCCTTGCTCATCTCTTAGCACCCATTGTTGATATCTTCTTTTCATCTCAGCTTCATATACTTCTTCTCTTCTGTTTATCTCTTCTTCCCATTGTTGATCCCTTATCTTCAATTCTTTTTCATAAAACTCTTCTCTGAACTTTTGTTGGAGGTTCCATTGCTCTCACAGCTCTTACACTTTCTTTTGGATGAATTAGGCATTTCCATTATTCGATTATTCTCTGGGCTCCTAGAGCTTTCACGGAGTTCTCTGAAATCACTTGTTCCTTATAAGGGGAAGGCGCGATGAGGTTGAAATCTATTGGGCTTCTATCTTTTTGCTCTCTATCCTCTGGAAACATAAAAGTATTCCCTTCTTGATGTGCTTCTAGATTTTCTTCTTCTTGCTCTGCACCAAAATGGTGTCTTCTTCCTGTATTGCATTTTCATTTTCATCCCTTGAATATGTTTCTACTATGACCCCCTTTTTCTTTTGATTCTTTGGCCCCTTGCTTACTCCCGTCAGGGTGAGTGGTGAAATCTTTGGGCACTCTTCTTCTTAATTTCCCAGTTCCTTCACACAGGCCTAATACATAGCCTTGATGGTTCTTTGGGTGAGGATCAAACCCCTTGTGCAGCCCATGATACCTCATTATAAATTTTCAATAAGCGTTCGGCATCAATCTTGTACCCCTTCAGCATAGCATAGAGAAGGATTGCTTCTTATTCTCTTACTATGCAGACGTGCTTGGTAGGGACCATAACAGATGTTAGGAAGTAAAATCACACTTTGGCCTCTTCTGTAAAATCTCCCCTGCTCATGGTCTTTTGCTCTCCTTTTCCTTTCTTACTTGCCCTTCTGATCTATTTTCTCGCAATCTTCCTCCGCGGTTAGGGTTGTTCATCGAAGCTTCTTGAATTTTTGATCCATTCTTACGCCGCCCATTCCATACATCTCATTAATAGTCTTCGCTCCATAAGGCACCCAAACTCCTCTGACATAAACAGAGTTCTCCTTCCTTCCAACAAGATTGGAGTAAAATTCTCGGACGACTGCTGCATAACCAGACTTTTGATGTTTGCAGAATTCTCCCCACCCTCTTTGCTCTATCAATTCCTTGAAAGGTGAGATGAGTTGATTGAAGCCTCTTTCTCCTACAAATCCCTTTCCAGCATAGTGCTTTTTCCAGACGGAGAAAGCTTCTTCTGAGACGAACTCATCTTCCTCTTCTTCTTGTTGTCTTTCTTTTCCCTTTTTCCTCTGTTGCTTTATGGCCCCGGTTGAACTTCAGTTGTTAGACGGGCCCATTCTCCCTTTCGGGTTCGGATAGACACCTTTGGTTTGAGTATACTCCTCCATGATTTCGCTCAGATTTGGGATGAGGGTTGAAGATTCGGCCATTAGAGAAATCGGAAGGTTTTAGGAAAGAAGTTCGGATTTAGGGTTTGCAAGAATTGAGAACCAGAGAATATGCGAAGATGAAAGGTTGTATTTTCTTCAAGGAAGGAGATGGTAGTGGAGGGAGTTTCTAAACAGTTGCAATTAAATTATTATGTTGGGCTCTTTATTACTTCATTTATTTGTGTTTGTCGCGACTTTAATTTCGAAATTTCTTGATTGTGTCTTTATCATTAAATTTAGGAGCAAAATTCATGCCAATTTGACATACTTGTCTCTTAATGTGACTTATTTCTTGTTTATTCGACATAGTAAGTAATGGAGACAAGTTATCATCGAAACGCGACATCGGTATTTGATGACATAGTTGAGTTGTCGCGACTCTCGCACTCTTTTGAAGGAATGGTTCTTGTATCGCGACCTCAATTTATCGCGACCTCAATAACAATAATCGCGACACGGCACTAGTCGCTACATTGCCCTTGTTCTTCTTGATCGCGACTAGTTGCGACCTCAACCTGCATGCCCAGCTTATAAAATCTGGTCGCGACGCAAATGCGCACCTACCTAAGGTGATGAGCAGACGACTTTTCACTCCTTATTAATTTGCACATTCTTAGCATCCATTTAATCATTCCCACTCGACAATTCAAAATTGTATTCTATTCAATTTTCACGAATTTATGTAAGGGAGAAAAGTACTCCCCCTTTTAAAGTTGCTCTTGTCATGAAATCTTTGGAGTAGTCTGAGTTTGTTCCTTCGCTGAGCCATTCTATCGCATATTGTAACAATTCCAAAAAGTTAAATTAATTTAGTACTAACCCAGCACTTCCTAACAAATCATGACTAGAACTAAAAAATTTTCAAAAGCAGTAATAATAAAAAAATTTAAAAGTCTATATAAAGAAACTAAAATCTATATGGGTTGCCTCCGTAGTACCTTTCAGTTTTGAGTCTTTAGTTGGACTAGCTATTTTAAGCTTTCTCTCAATTCACCGAGTTGGAGTTCTTCATTTTCTTTCTCCTCTTTGAGGATAGTGTTTCAGTCTTTGCGTATGATTCTTCCCCGACATCGATCTGAGTATTCTTGCTCCAGATAGTACTTGACACCATTGTATATGGTCCACTCCATTTTGATTTCAGCTTCCCTGGAAATAATCTTAATCTGGAGTTAAACAGCAAGACCTGATCCCCTGCTCTGAACTCTTTCCTCATAATCCTTTGATCATGCCATTTCTTTGTCTTGTCCTTGTATATTCTAGCATTGTCATAGGCTTCGTTTCTCAGTTCTTCCAGTTCATTTAGTTGGAGAAGTCTCTCTTCCTTTGCAATCTTGAAATCGAGTTGGTTGTTTGGCCCACATGGCTTTGTATTCCGATTCGAGAGGTGACATGGTTTTCCAAAGACAAGTCGACAGGGACATTCGATGGGAGTTTTTAAACGGGTCACTGTATGCCCCGTAAATACATCATCAAGCTTCAAAGACCAATCTTTCCTACTAGAACTCACAGTCTTTTCTAGAATTTTCTTTATTTCTCTGTTGGAAATTTCAGCTTGCCCATTTGTTTGAGGATGACCGTAAGCTCATAATGTGTTTGATACCATGTCTACGCTCCTTGAGTTTGTCGAACACCTTATTTGCAAAAAATGGCTTCCTCCGTCAATTATAGTTCTAGGTGTCCCAAATCTGCTAAGAATATTTCTTTGTAAAAACCCCACAACTGTATTGGCATCATTCTTAGGACAATTTTGCTGCTTCACCCATTTGATACGCAATCCACATTAGGAGTATGTATATATTTCCAAATGAAGCCCGGAAAGGCCCGTAAAATCCGTTCCCAGCGTCGAACAATTGCACCACCGGGGATACCTTGCGAGGGGGCATCTCATGCCTTTTCTTGATATTTCCCATTCTTTGGCATTGATCACACAACTACCCATTCAAAAGCAGAGTCCTTAAAAATTGTAGACGGTAAAATCTGTGAAATTTTGTGGGCTGTTTATCTCTATGATGTCCTCATGCAGGTGATGCATGACATTCTTGTAAAATCTTACTTTGCTCACTTTCTGGCACACATCTCCTTATAATCAGATCAGCTCCTCTTTTAAACAAATATGGATCATCCTAGATGTAGCCTGTTGTGGTCTAACTTTTCTCTGTGTATTTGAATTACATTGGCATAATTCCTGACTAAGAAATTCACAATATCGACATACCGGGGTGATTGAATTATTCAGCCAGAAATAGCACTCATCTGGAAAATTTTATGCTATTTCTCTTCTACTTTTCTTATGCAGTGAGTTCCTCTACTCTTGACAAGTGATGACTATCACATTATCCACTTTGCCCTTCTTGTCTTTAATTTCTAAAATCAAATTCTTGCAAACAATAATACCCACGATCAATCTTGGCTTTGCTTCCTTCTTTTGCCATTAAATATTTACAATTCTTTATGATCGGTGTGTATAACAACATGGAATTTAAAATATATGGCACGAATTTTTCACATGCAAACACTATTGCAACATCTCTTTTAGTATGATAATTTTTCTTGTGCTTCATTAAAGGTTTGCTAGCATAAGTAGATGTATGAACACTTTTTCATCTTCACGTCTGTCTGGCTCCATTGCAAAATCATGGCATCACCACATGATCTCAAATTCTCTGTTCCAATATGGTTTTTCATGATGGGAGCTAAGCACAAATGCGGATTTGATTTCTTGAATCTTTAGTAGATTATTGAAAATAGGAAACTTACTATCTTTCTCCAGTACAATCCTTAGTGGTCTAACATTTTAATCTGCAGAGTAAATATTCTATAAAATCCATGTCTAAAACTTGATTCCCTTATTTGTAGTGGGTGGCATTGAGTCTCTTATAATTGAGGCTTTGCTTGAGTGCACTTGACCTCTTTGCGAAACCATGTGCCCTAAGACAATCCCTTTTGTAACCATAAAATGTCATTTTTGCCAATTCAAAGCTAGATTTTTGTCTTTGCACCTTTGAAGAACATCCCCGAGTTATCAAGGCATTGTTAAAGCGGATCCATACCTTTAATAAAATCATGTGAAGATCTCCATGCTTCTTGCTATATCAGAAATATAGACATCATGCATCTTTGGAAATTGCAGAGGCATTACAGTCCAAATGACATTCTTCTAAAAGCAAAAGTACCAAATGGGGCATGTAAAGTGGTTTTCTCTGATCTTGGTCGCGATAGCTATTTGGTTATATCCGGGTATCCATCGAAAAGCAAAAAATGAGGGTGTCCTGTAACCTATCGACATTTGATCGATGAAAGGTAGGAAAATGATCCTTTAAGTTGCGATATTCAATTTTTATAGTCGATACAAACCCTCCATCTGTCCTGATTCTTATGGGGACCGTTCATTCTTTCATTCGATTCTGATGATCCACCTTTCTTGGGAACCATGTCTTGAGCTTACCCAGAAGCGTACGATATAGCATATATAAAACATGCATTTAACCATTTCAGAACTTCTTTTATGACAACTTCTTTCATGGCCCAGGTTCAGCCTCGCTGATGCTTTCAGCGAAGTTTTGCATTATCTTCAGTATTTTGTGCGTCACAAATAGAAGGTGATACCCTTGAATCTTCAATTGACCAAGCAATCGCTTCCTTGTATTTTCTCAAAATTACCAGCAACTTCTATTCTTCAGCTTAGTCAATGCGGGCGATATGATACTTCAGTTTTCCTTTACGGCTCTAAAACTCATATTTGAATGGTAGGTCAACTCCTTCAATGTTAACCCTTTTGCACTAGTTTCACACGCCCATGAGTTCTTTGTGTGCGGTTGCTCACTTCATCTTGATTGTTTTCATTTATACTTGAGACTGTTTCATTGATTAAACAAATTTGAAGGAGAACTTGTCAAAGCTACAAAGGTCTTGAAAAATTCATCTCAATTTCATTGATAGAGTTTTGAATGATACAATGAAATTCACTTCATCATTGAAGGTTATTGCTTCTTCTGACCATACAAGCTGTCTTCCTCCTACATTAGGATGTTCAGGACTCCTATTAATATTAAAATGCCTTGCTTCATTCCCAACTCAGTGTCGATTCACCTTTAAATACGTCGTCGAGCGCTCATTCTTTAGAAAAGGTCTTCAATGAAGGAACTTGAGGATCTTCACTCCATCTGCATGATAACAAATCTTGGGAAAATAGATTTTAACCTTGTGAAATATCTGCCAGTTGCCCTCTGGTTGTGCCATTGATCTATTAACCATCTGTAATGTAATTGCTGTTGGGGTTAGTTCCCCACTAAACTAAGTCTGCCTGTTGATAGAGGCATCAAATTTATACTTGCTCCCGAGTCACATAGCTTTCTTGAACTCACATTTCCCTAGGCAGGAATAATGAAAGCGCGAGTCTTTCATCTTTGGGAAAACACGTTGGATAATGTAGCGCATAAACGATCCAATTAACTATACCCTCCTGGTATCTTTCTTTTCTTGCTCAGCACCTCAGCCGAGAAATTTTGCATAAAGAGGCATTTGACTGATCACCTCTGCAAATGGGATATTTATTTCTATTTTCTTGAAAATATCAAAGAATTTAGCAAACCGTTCTTCCCTCTTTTGACTTACAGTCTGCATGGGAATAGCCTTCTTGAGAACTCAGCTAATTACTCATACCTTTCTTTTAAGTCATTTCTTCCTTTCATCACATTTCAATCGAATTTGTTATTCTCTTCTTTCTTCAGGTCTCTTCTTTCTGCGCATAGTCTCTTCTTTTCTATCTGTCTTTGAATTCTGCTCAAATCCTTCCCACTTCTCCAATTGAATTGCCATAAGTCTTTAGGGTTCTTACGGGTGTCCTTTAGGGAATGTTCCCTATTACGATTTGGCATATTGGGGCCAATTCTGCTACTTGTGTCTGATTTTCGTTTAGAAGCATAGCATTCTTGAACATGCGGGTAGACTTGAAAGTTTCAAGTCGGATAGTTTTTGATCTTCAGGTTATGGCCTCTTATTTATCCACAGTAATTGCGGCATTTGTTCCTCAAATGGTTGGGTTCTCCTCTGACCCTGATATTCATTTTTGCCCTCACCTCCTTCTTCGATGTTTGGAACCTTGGTGGTTGCTGATATCCTTGTTGAGGATGTTTGTCCATGCCTTGGGCCGTATAATGCCCCTCCACCATATGAGAAATTCTCATGGTTCATCAGTGCTGGATTGTAGTGTATGGGCAGGTTAGGATTTGGCTTGAAATGATAACTTCTTTGCTCGTTCACGTACTTCACCTCCTCTTCTGTTGGCACATCAGCACTTCTTCTCATCAATTCTCTTTCTATTGCTTCTATTTCATGAGCAGTGTGCATCTTCCTCTCTTGTTTGTCCATCATGCATTATAGCATCAACAGCCTCCATGGCGGTCATCTTGCTTTCGACTCTATGACCTCTTTTCCTCTGCTAATACCTCTTAGCTTCGGATGGAGCTTTCATATTGCATTTGCAGGTCCTCTATCGAGATCTCTTGCCTCTTGACACTTTTTAGTGATCTCCCATAGCATGAGCATCGATAATACCCTTGGATGTATCATTCGGAGCGTGATACAAGCATATCCGTACGGGTCTTCAAGTCTATTCCATGCATTGGGCACCTCTTAAACAATCTTGAATCTTTCCCAAGCGTCTGAGGGCTCTCATCTTCCCTTGTTGGAATACAATTGTACTCTCTTCGTCTCTACAAGTGAGAGATGGGGGAAAGAATCTGCCTAAGTAAGCTACCTCTTCCCAAATGTCAACCAAAACCATATGGTAATGATTCATTACCATGTGGCTGCTATATCTCTCGAAAAGGAAAATGGGAAGAATGTGGATTTGCCACCTCTGGTCCACGTTCAACTTCTTGTGATAGCCATCTGAGAAATCTTCGGTACCCGTTTGGGTCTTGATTGGGATGACCGATGGCGATCGTGAACCATTGTAATTAAGGCTTTAGTTGAAATTGTTTGCATCCAACGTAAATTTGTCACGATTGCAAATACTCTTCTTGAATAAATAGACTCAGAGAAATCCTCCATTTATGTCGGTAATAGAAGTCTTTTAACTGCATCCTCTGTTCTGTTTGGTCATGTCTCTCTTACGCCATAAACTGCGTTTCTACTCTTTTTGTCTTTCTTAAGCTCCACGGCGTTCTCCCGGTCGATTATCTGCTGGAATCAGGTCAGATCTCTGATTCCTATGCATTAAAGGTTCTCCTGAAATAAAAGCATACTCATATTAATAGGATAAGTCAAACCTAACAAATATTTTCAACATGGCTTGTTAAAAATTAGTGACTAATGTAGTCATTGCTTGAAAAGCTATTTTTGTTCTTTTTCTTAAAAATGTCCAAATTAGTATTTCCTTATTTCGTCATAATATTGATCTAATTAATTCTTTCGATCCTGGCTTACTTGATTGCAGCTTTTATTAACTCTAATTCTCCCTTTATGTAGTGTGGTGGATCAAAACATCAACACAAATTTATAAGCGTTATTACCTAAGGACTATTATTTAATCCCCGGCAATAATGCTATGAAACTTGTTTGTTATGTTATTTGATTATCTTGATTAAAGTAGATTTCCTTGTTAGAGTAGATAAATTTCTTTAAAGTTTTTGATCCAGCAGTTACGCAGAATTAATGCCCAGGTCGAACAAGTAATAAAGTGGATTTAAGTCCCGGTCTCGATCCCACGAGAGATCTCAAAATTCTCAATCAACTACTGAACTACTGATTCTATACTATTTGGACTATGATTTGCAATTGATATATTCCTATGCAAACTTTAAAATATTAAAAGAATAAAGATATGTAAGCTAAGAACAAAATGAAATAATGCTTAAACTAAAATAAAAAAATTAAAAATAGATGATCGAGTTAGTTTTAAAGGGGCATTGAAAAATACATTTGTTGTGAAACATGGAATTCCTGCCAGACTGACTACGTAGCTTTACTTCATGAACCTCAGATTTAGAATCCGTCCAAGGAAGAAGGTATGTGGATCTCTCCTTAATGACACATTTCATCATCTAATCTTCCCTGTTTCTTTCAAAGATAGAGGATTAGATAACTACTTTTAATCTGAGTTGCCTTGTTCTGGGTATTTTTCTTTTTCAATACTTCATTACGAACATGGAATTTGTAAACCTTGGCTCCTAAGACATAGAAGTGCTTGTAGGTTTACACTATCTTGGTTTCTCATCCTCAAAATTGGAGCAGTTCATTCTTTCCTTGATTAGATCCTTGCTAACTGAGTTGAACTTCTTTGTTGAATCGAAACATTTCTGCTCATTTTAATTGATAAGTCATTCAACTCATTCTCGGTTTCAAGTGAGAAGAAGATTTATTGATTAGAATTCACAAAGCCCATTAAATACCTAATATTAGGTTCGCATACCCTTGAGAGATTGTTCAAAACTCTCAGGAATGCCTTCTCTGTGTCACTTAGAGGGCCTCTTGGAAATCAGAGTATGAAACAATCCTATTACAGGTATAGGACACTAATATTTGGATCATACATGATAAACAAAACCCGGCAAGCGGATTAGGCGATGTGCGACACCGCACTACGTATTGTGAGGCTCTTTTGAGGTCGCGACGATCATACGTGTGACTTCACCTTTTTGTATTGAGCTCTTTTGAGGTGAGCTTCAATCATACGTCGCGACTTCACCTTTTTGTATTGTGAGCTCTTTTGAAATTCGACTTCAATCATACGTCGCGCGACTTCAATGTTATGCTTATAGGCTCTTTTGATGTAAATTAGGAAGCTTTTCTTTTGTGGTGACATCTTGTATCTCACGGATATGATGTCACGGCCTTGGCTAAATGATATCGCGACCTCCATTTTGCGGTTGATGTCGCGACTGGAAGGGCGTCGCGACCTTATTCATTATGGCGATGTGATACTAGCGATATGGCGACCATAATACCTTTACGGCGATGTCGTGACCTCTGGCGATGTCGGCGACCATAATACCTTACTTGGTGATCTCACGACCTTTGAAGGACGTCGCGACATCTTCGATTGAAGTGTTTGATATCTCTATTTATTCTAGCGACCAGCGACCTCTATATTCCGATCTCTTTGAAAATCTTTTATCATAACTTCTGGCCGATTATCACGACCTCGCCGCCTGTGCTTTGATTATGTCGCGACCTCGAGTGGTGTCAGCGACATAAATGTATCTTCTTCATTAAGTTCTTGGTGATCCATTGGGTTTATGCGACCTTGGTGTTATTCTTCATAAGCTGTCAGGGTGGTATCAAATCCTTTCTTTCAAATTAGTTGCGACTTCTTTTTACTTGAGAAGAGAACGTTCTCTTGGCTTTGTGGCGGCTCAACGTCGCGACCTCATGGTGGTATCACGACATCATTTATCTCCTTTTGGGGTGTCGCGACATCGTGATGTCGGCATGAACTCGCATTTCACTTTGCTTCTTTCAATCTCGACTGATCATATTTTGTCTCAACTTCCTTCTTAGATCCAAAACTTATTGTTCACTCTTCGAGTTTCTTCTTTAATAGAATTTGTTGATGTACGTGACTTGGAATTGCTGGAAACTGCACTTTTTGTCACGACTTAATTTCCAGTTTGACTGAATTATCTGCGGGTTTGATTTCTTATGATTTTTACTAAATTGATTTTACCAACGTATTTTGAAATTGGAATTTGATTCAATTATGGTTGACAATTCAACGTTATTCTCATTTATAGACTCGAGAAAATGAGTTAAAAATCTCTGTGCAGTTTTGGACTCATCATGTAGGCTGAGACATCCAAGGCAGGACAGGCAAATCGGGGAGGCCGGCAGGTGAGACCTGGCTACTAAGGGGAGGCATCTATTCACTTGCGAGAGGATGTGGAGTGAAGGCTAAGCTATCCATCTTGGCTAGGAGGGTGGAAGGTGAAGAAAAGGCTACTTGAGGTCGACGTGTTGAAGTCCTCCACAGACAAACCATGCTTCAATTTCAATCCACTAGTCACCCGGAGAGCCTTTGCCAATTGCTCCCTCGGTAAAGGGTTTGATGGCTGAACATGCAAATGTAGTGGGCCAAAATAGGCCATCAGCTGATGCCCCGTATGGCAACACATATAACCCCAACTGGAGGAACCACCCAAATCTCTCTTGGAAGCCTCAGCCTCCAGCATATGTTCCCCCAGGAGCACAGCAGCAGCCACTAACCTCATCTAATGTCGAACAAGCTATTGTAAATTTGAGCAAGGTGGTAGGTGAGTTTGTGGAAGAGCAAAAGGGAATCAATGTGCAATTGGCCCAAAGAATTGATATTGTGGAAAGCACCCTGAACAAGAAGATAGATGGGCTCCAAAGTGATCTCAATCAGAAAATAGATGTCTACTTGATGCTCAATCACCAGGTTACATTCATTGGAGTACGGAGAAAGGAAGATTACGCGACTGAAGTTGATCGAGGGGAGTCCATGAGATAGGTTACGCGGCATCCTGCCCTAAGGATGGATGAAGTAAGCGATGATCACACTTTGAGAAGTGGAAAACGGGTTTATCAGCAGTGCACCTAAACACCTTTAAAGAGACCAGAGAGAAGAAAGAAGGAAGTGGGCGAGGCACATATTCATTAAAAATCAATGAAGATAAGTATGCCTCCTCCATTCCCATGCACTAAGAGGCAAAAGAGGCATCTGAGAGCAAGCCAGACATCTTGGAAGTCTTTGGCAGGAGTAAAGTGAACATCCTTTGCATGACATGATGTTAACGAGGTTCCGACATATGCTAAATTTCTAAAGGACTGTGCAGTCAGAAAGGAGTTGGGCATTAACAAGCCTTCTTTGGCCCGAACAAGTCGACTCCATCAAATCTAGTGCAAAACCTTGGTGAAATACAAGATCCGGGATCACCCACCATCTCGGGAGTCAACATTGGAGGGATCATAGATAAGGCATTCTTTGGATTTGGGAGCCGGTGTCGACTGCGCGCCTCGGGTATACAAGTTAGGTTTAGAGTTTGAAGCCTACCAACATCACTCTATCCTTAGCTGATCGATGTAAAAATTCCTAAGGGCATAGTTGAGGATGTTTTGGTCAAGGTGGATAAATTTTACTATCCGGTGGACTTCGTAGTTCTTGATACAGAGCCGGTGGCAGAGGGCACTAACCAAGTGCCCATCATACTTGGGAGGCCATTTTTGGCCACATTTAATGTCATAATCAATTGCGAATGAGTCATCTGACACCTTTGGAAATATGACTTTGGGTATGTTTGCTCCACCTAGAGCGTGGCACAAATCAGCGGAGGAGGCGAGGAACCGGGAGATGTCGGATGAAGTGCTGGTTGGCTGAGTGCGAGAAAGCATAGTGCTCACAAACTACAGGAGGAATTGATGTGAAGAATGGGTAGGCGGTTGATGAAGATTCTTGCATCGATTACTCCTCCCGGTACCATTGATTCCCCGACACCACGGAGAGAATGAGTGCTTAAAACAAAGGGCGAAGCTCCGTCATTGCGGTGACCTCGCGTGAACATGGAGGGACTTCTCCTCCTTGATCCACCATGAACTTAGAAGGGCTACCTGAGTAGGAGTGGTTTCTCTGATAAATTAAACCCTCCCAATTATTTGTTAGAGTTTTGTTTGCTTTACTTTAAGTTTAATTTGTAGTTTTACATAATTTTCTTAATTTTAGATTTATTTTATGTGTAATTTTTCTCATTTTCAATTGCACATTCTCATAATTACAGTATTTTTGTTTTGGTGCGGCGGACTATCCTCCAAACTACCGGCTACACACCGAGGAGGTAACTTCCTTCTCTAGTTTTCCAATCTGAGCCCCATTGAGGACAATGTGACATTCTGTTGGGGGGAGAGAGAATTAGGGAAGGAAGTGACTTTTACATTTTTGCTTTTTGTTGCTATTTTGAGCAAGCCCATTTTGTGTTTGTCAGTGGCTTGCTTTTTGACTTGTTTGTGAAATTTGTTAGTTGTTTTGAAAAACCCGGAAACTAAAGCCGTTTATTTTGATATACATACTATTTAGCTCACACTTACAGTTTTAAAATTTCACCCATTTTTTTTGTGTTTTGCCTACTTGCAGTTTGGAAAATTGAAACTTTGTCTAATCCTGTTGATGTTAGATTGTTGCCATGCCTAGTTGAGTGGATGATTAATTGAATTATTGTTGCTTTCGACCCTTTTTATTCCACCTCTAGCTAACCACACACGGTGCACATCAGGTTTCAACAATACGCTGAAGAACTACCTAACCTCCTCAACTTTGCAAAACCTACCCTAGTTTTGTTGACTACCTTAAATAGGTTAAGGACCCCCATGAAAAGGAGGCCAATGTGTCTTCCAAAATAAAAAGAAAAAGAAAAAAAATTGCAACGCTTTGCCTTGAAACTCGAGCACGGTCCGAGGGGTATATGGCGAAAGCCTTTAAAGCCCGGTGCCCTAAACCTTCACTGGTTGGGAGTCGCCGACTTAGTGTTCGCTACACGGGTGAATGGGTGGAGTTTAGCAAGTTGTAGGTGTTGGAGTTTCGAAATCATTCGTAGTCCGGGGTGAAACCTGAAGAGTTTGTGGTCGAAAGATCCTTATGACTTGGTGCCCTAAGCCTTAATTGGTTGGGAGTCATTGGTGGATCCCCGTTACATGGACTTTGGTAAGGTCGAGTCCTCAGCATTGCACCCCTATAACACAAAAATAATTGTGGAATAAGAGTGGGTCATGTTCTATTTAGGTTGATTGTGTCTGGTGGAGGCGTGGTTGGTTGGGGGAGAGTGCGGTTTAATGAGTTTATTTTTGGTGATCAAACAAACACTTGGGTTTTAATTGGAAGCATACGGTGAGTGCAAGAAGAGGCTCTTTGATACTCAAATATTTATGGCATTCATTCTCAAGATGGTTATTGGGCAGGGTTAGAGTGATTCCCCCTGAGTTGTGAGCATTACTCATCTACATACTTTTTGAAATACCATTTTTGAGGACACATTTTTGTTATTATCTTGTTTGTTCTTTGTTTCCTTCTTTTATTTATTGCTAAGGGGACTAGCGATGTATGGAGTTAAGGGGAATTATTGATTAGTGCCCAAAAGTTAACATTTGAACCCTATTTATTATGGAGTTTTGAGTGCTTTTTGTATACTAATCATTTTAATTAACCCGATTTACACATTAAGACTGACTATTCGTCGCATTTGTGACTTTTATAGTTTTAATGCCAAATTTGTCAGATCAACCAAGCATAAGAATCAGAGGCCAAAACTAGCTTTGCATATTAAAATCAGGAGTAGAAGCGAAGAAAAACATGAAGCGGAAGAGGAATGGAAGAAGAAACGAGGAGCAAAGAAAATTCGCATTGAGTGCCAATTTTGCTTGCGGTGCCAGGTAACCTTCGGTGCCAATTTTAGCATTGGTGCCAATTTTGGCACTGGTGCCAATTTTGGCATTGGTGCCAATTTCATATGTGCGAAATCCCCTATCTCCTCCCTTGTTGACTTTTTGATTTTCTTTTCTCCTTTTTTTCCATTTTTACCCTCTTTGTCTAATGCTTTATGAGGGCATAATGGTATTTTACCCTAAGAAAAACTCTATTTAAGCTCCAATGTTTGGGAGAATTGTAACTTTTGAACTTTGGAACTTTTGGCTTAGTGGAAATACAGAGCACTGTAAGTTCTCCCGCTTTTCTTTTTCTTCTTCATTTTCTTTAATTTTCTTTCATTTTCTCGGCAACCAAACATACCTTGGTGATGACAAACCAAGGTATGCTTGGCTAAAGCCCCATTTCCTTGAAGAGGAGGGTCACTGGTGGAGGTTTGGAGGTAAGTTTTCATGCCCTCTCATTTATCACACTGCATTTATGAGCATTTAAGCTCCACGCATCTCACCCTAGTTGGGGAAGCCTCCTAGATCCAGCCTCGCCAATGTGTATTTGGCAAGCTTTGTGGTTATAGTGGATGCTTAATCTTAGATCCACTGTCATCCACTTAGTTGTCTCCTATTAGTTACCGCAGGTTGCCTCTTTGAGGCCCTATGCACACTGTTAGGGACTTGAATGCTCACTGAATGCCATATCTCATGAGGGAGTAATTTAGGGTTTAGGTTTTAGTGTCAAATCAAGTCCCGTTTGGGAAACGACTATAGGTCATTATCCCCAACTCGAGGAAAAAAACCCGAGGGCATGAATACACCTTAAAAATCCAATCTAGTGACCCAAGACTTCAAGGAGTCTTCTTTTCTAAATTTTCCTTTAATTTATATGTAGTTTACAACCATCCAACCCACTGTTTTTGAACAAAACCCAAAATCCAAAGAGAAATACCATTTTCAACTCAACTGCACTTCTCATTTCATGAAGAAAACCCATCCTCGTGTTTGACCCTAGACCGTTATACTGCAGTAGCCTCGCTACGGCAGTAGGACAGCTAGGATACAAATTTTGTTGATTTCTATAGCCCTACTGTGGCACGAATCAGGATAACACATAAAATGAGCAAGCCATTATGGTGAGCTCAATAAGGGAAAGAGAAGAAAGACCAACAAATTCGAGCCTAATCTGGAATCTACCTCCAGATGATAAAGATTGCAACCGGGAACTTATTGAAGGTTCTGGACAATAAGGACATGGCAAAGAAATCACATAAATGCTAAGAGAAATGAGGCAAGAGATGAAAAAGAAAGAGATAAATAGTTGAAACTGCAATTGCAATAAGAGATTAACATATGGGTGCTGAGCTGAGAAAGAGAGATCAGTACTTTAATGAATTGATCAAACAAAGAGACTCATAATGGGGGGAATAATTAGAAATTAGAGAGACAGAGTTGAGGGAAGTAATAAGAGATAGAGATGTGGCCTTCTAGGAAGAGATAAGCATACATGAGTCCAATCTATTGAAAATGTTAGAGGACTGAGAAAAAGTCCTAAAGGTAGCTTTGGAGTCAAAGGATAGAGATTGGTTGAATAGTCTTAAGCATTGCAAACAAAGCTACAGACCGATGACTTATGAGTAGATCAATAACAAGCCAACATTAAAATCCATAGGAAAAAGGCAGTGTGAATTGGTAAAAAGTAATGTAGAGAATTTGGATTGGGCAATGAAGACAATATTTGGCAAAAAGAAAGTGCCATTACCAAACATCCAAATTTCTGATTATGTGCCTCATACCATAGTGCCCTTAGGTGTTGACAAACCTGATATACCTTTTACCAATCCTAATCTGAAGAAACACCTCTTGCAAAAATTCCAAAACCTGTTTTAAAGTCTCTTAATCCTCTAATCAAATCTCCTCAAGACCCAAAAGAAAACAAGAAAAAGTTAATCTCTTTTGTTTGATTATCTTTCTTGTCTATGTTGTAATCATCACATGAGTTCAATGAAATATCTTTGTTAAATATGTGTAGTTATGTTTTGTAGGAAGTTTGTACATTATGGTTATATCTTAAGAATAAGCACCTGTGTATCAAGTATTTAGATGAATTGAATTGTTGAGTGGTTGAGTTGCTTATGTTGCAATAATTTTGTTGAACTAAATGGTTAATCAGATAAGATTTCTAATTGATAGCAACATGCCAAAAAAATTGAATAGATGAAATGTGGGGTAGGATGAGCTTAACAAAAGATTGAGAATTGTAATGTCATGAAGGAATAAGTGAACTTCAAGATTGAAGAAGATTTAAACAAATGATGGAAAAAATGAGACTTTTAATTCAGTTTTTGTAAACAGTTTAGTTATTATAAACTTTGAAAACATGCACCAGGTTAAAATACCTTTGGAACCAATTGTGCTGGGTTTAAAGACATCTTCTGAGATCCATCACATCATTAAATATTCTCAAGAGTCCAAGAACTTTTTAGATTATTATTCGAGGTGAAATCCTAGGCAATATAACTAACAAGAAATGATATAGGTCATCCTTGGAAGTTTGAACCTTTCAAAGCATACCCATGTAATATGCTTATGGATACACCCTAGTTCCTACATTTGAGCCTAATGACAATTTCTTCATTAATAAGCAAATGAAAGGCTAAAATCATCTCTTAAATCTAATCATGCAGAAAAAACCCTGTAGTTTTCCCAAATTGCATCTAAAGTGCAAAAAGAAGAAGACAAGGAGCAAGTATGGGGGAGTAAGAATTTTGTAATATGAAGAAGGATAGATTATAAAAATGGGAAATCAATGGAGATGAAGAAAAGGAAAAGAAATGAACAAAAAGAGGTTGTGGAAATTTCAATTATCAAGGTGGAATGAGTTTTGTCTTGTAGCCTTTCTCCTTTGAGCAATTAAGTTCTTATGAGTGTTTCAATACCTAGTACCCTAAGGCCAATTGGTATGGGAGTTGCTAACCTAAAGCTCTCTTAGAGTGGTAGAAACCTTAAAGGGACAAAACATTGCACCATTATAATAAACCTTGACGTGAAATGAAAAAGAAGACAGAAAACCTCTAATGAGGAAATAAAAGTGAATCATGAACGAGTTCAAGAGAATCACCACAATGAAAAATATGCAAAATGAAACACTAAACCAAGTTTTGGGGTATTTGAAAGTTAATGATAGCAGAATGAGGAAGGATGAAGAGTGAAGAAAAAGATGTTGAGTTGTATATGCAAATAAGGCAAACTTGAACCTAAAATGTCCATTTATCCACCCAAATGCATAGCCACACATTACAAGCCTAAAAGACCTAAATGATCTTGAAGGTTGTATCTGCCAATATTAGTGGAGAATAATATGACCAACAAGCCTATGGAACTTCAGAAAAACCAAGAAGAAGTTTGTTATATGAATAGTATCTCAAAAGATTAACTAAACTGCCAATTTGATAAAAGGGAAGGGCCACCACACACTCACTGATTCAGGGCAAATAATAGAATTGTTTACACAATCTAAATTAATAGTTTGTTTAGTGAAATTAATTGAAAATTTTCTTCATTTTGGATGAAAAACTTATTCAAAAGTAATATTACAATTATCCTGTTTTTAGGCTAATTTGTGGATATAATAAGGAAAATATGTCTGATGTAGAAAAGTGTCCTTAAAAATAAAGTTTTATTGTTTGTGGACAAACAAAATTTATTTTCCTACCTTAGGGACAAGAAAAACTTTAAGTTTGGGGGAGTTTGATGATTCCAAAACTCATATATTTTTAAGTTCATTTTTATTGCCTTTTTGAGAGCTTATTGTTAAATTTAATGCATAATTATGGAATCTTCACCCAGATTTGTGCTTTGCAGGGTTTTAATGAAAAATAAAGCAAAACCAGCAAAAAAAAAAAAAAAAAAGAATAAAAAATGGCTAAATCAGGAAATGCACATATGTTGCAACATAATTCCTTATTGTAGTGAGAAAAGCTCAAAGAAACCATCAAGAAAACTTCGCAACAAAAGTGTGTTGTCGTGAGAATTTTAGAGCAGACCAACTAAGGGAGCAGTAGAATAATGTCGTGACATTTACAAATTATATCCTGACATAGTTAATGCAGAAGGAATGAACAATTGTCGTGATATTCCAGGCTATGTTGCAACATAATGAAGGTCAGAAGGTAGAAACATTGTCGTGACATTAGCTAACTCTGTCACGACAAAGATAAAGCAAATAACAAGAAAAGTTTGTCAAGACATAAAAAGATCTGTCACAACAAATGAAGAGAGAAATCAATGAAGACATCCTGAAACAATGTCGTGACATAAAATTTAAATGTCGCGACATAACGAAGTGTAGAAGGAAGAAATTCTGTCATGACACAAGTTAACTTAGTCGCAACAAAAAGCTGGCAGGTCAAGAAGGCAAGTCATGTTCGAGTTTTTCACAACAAAGATTTATATGTTGTGACAAACAATTCAGAGAGTTACACATTCAAGGGATGAGCGTGACATTTATAAAAACAATATTGCAAAATTAATTTTAGAAGTTAGCACTCCAAGGTAAGAAAATTATGTCGCGACAACAGTAGATTGTGTTGCGAGAATCAAAACATGAAGTTAGTTGAATTATGTCTTGACAAGAATGCTTATGTTGCAACATAAAGTTCGGAGGCTAACATTGTAAGGCAAGAGAAGTATGTCTTGACATTTTGAAACTTTGTCACGACAATGACTTAAGAAAAGCACAAGGCAGGAATGTTGCGACAAACTCACAATAAGGAATTAGGATATAATGTCGCGACATTCATTAACTTTATCGTGACAAACTTTACAATAGCTCATAAGATAAAAACAAGACAGAAATGTGGCGACAAAGCCACAACAAGGCTTAAAGACACAATAAGAAGCATTTATGTCGTGTCATTCATAAACTTTGTTGTGACAAACTTGACCAAATGGTAGAAATTGAAGACATGGAAGAAATGTTGCGAAAAAAATGACACAAAGCCTAAAGATGCACCAACAAGCTGTAATGTCGCGACATAGACAATTAATGTCGCGACAAAGACAACAATTGGAATTATTTTGAAATCCACAAATTCCTTACAAATTTAGGCCCGGCATTGTGTGAACCTATAAATAGAAAGATGAAGTTTACCCTAGAGGGCTTTTAAGAACCTTGAAGCGGAATCTGTGAAGGCGAAGTCCTAATGTATATATTTTTATTTTTTATTTTCTTTTTATTTTACTAGGAGTTGGATCTGAGTTGAATTATGAAGCTGAGAATATTGTAGCTTTGGTTTTCAATTATGTCTTAACTTGATTGGATTTTAGAAACTTTTCTTGAATCCATTTCTCATTCAATTAATCACAGTTTCAATGAATTTGTTTGACAAACTATTCATTGTGATTTGTGATTCAAATTTGAAAGACTAAGCTTTCTCTGGGAAGGAATTGGTTGATCTGAATATCAATTGCAGCGATTTTATTAAAGTTGTGGGTATGACATATGGGTTCATTTAATTGATATTGTTCGTGTATGGAGTTGTTCTGAATACTAGTGATCTATATCCAGAAGGAAATTGTATATTTGTTTTGATTTCCAGGATTCCTCTGAGTGACACAGAGATGGACTACCTGAGAACAGAGAATGGTCACCTGGGGTATATTTCATTGATATTTAGTGAACTAATGCACTCTAGGTGTAGTTTTGATTCTTCATGAGTTTTATTCCTACCAGTGTTAGGACAATTTGCTGATAGATAATTTTTCACTCTTAGAGGATTCATCTCAATTTGGTAGAATAATCATGATCCTGTGTTAGCTTAGATTCTAATCAAGGAGATGGAGCATTCTAATGAATTGTAGATTGAGGTATCAATTAAAGTGGGAAAGCCTTATATTATCCTATCTATGGGTATAAGTAGTCTCCAGTCATCAAAAATTGTTGTGAAAGTACTAGAAAGAAAAAATAACCAGATCTACAAGATGATCAATTAAAAAGTAGCTAATTAAACCCATTGACCTGGTTTAGGAATATGGTTATCTAATTGGTGGAAAGTATGGTGTTAGGAGGTTTTCGGTACATACTACGAGTGTTCTTAAACAATCAAAATTCAAAACCTGTGATTTATTTTGAACCAAATGCATATTGATGATCATAAAACTGGTTTACTTATCATTGTTAATTCAACTCAGTGGAAACTCTAAATCTTTAATTTTTTATTTTCTTTAATTAGAGAAAATTTTGATAAAGAGTTATTTACATTTCAACTGTTAGTTACTCTTACAATCCTTTGAAATTATCAGTTCAAATAGTTGATTTCTTAAGTAGTAGGGGTAATTGACCTTTAGATCATATAATCAATCCTCGTGGGAATGATATCTGGACTTAAAATCCACCTTTATTGCTTGTATGACAAGTGCACTTGCAGTGATTTAGACCAAAACCAATTTTCATTATTACATATACATCATAAAACACTTACTTATAATTTTTAGTCAAACAACAAGTTTTTGGCTTTCCTACAGAGGATTGAATTGTCCCTGGTAGTTATGTTAGAAATTAGTTGCAGTTTTGGTCTATATAAAAATTAGTCAATTCAAGTTTATGGCACCGTTGTCGAGGATATATAGACTTGAACTGACTGATTACATATAGACCAAAAGCTACTGAAACCTTCTAATAGAACTACCGGTAACAGATCAATCCTGCTATGAAGCTGCAAACTTGTTGTTTGACTAAAAATTATAAGTGTTTTCTGATGTGTATATAATAATGAAAATGGGTTTTTATCTAAATCACTACAAGTGCACAGTCATACAAGTAATAAAGGTGGATTTTAAGTCCATATATCATTCCCACCATGATTGATTATATAATCTAGAGGTTAATTACCCATGCTACTCAAGAAATCAACTATTTAGTGAAACTGAGGATTGCAAGTAACTAACATTGAAATGCAAATAACTCTTATCAAGCCTATCTAATTAAATAAAATAAGAAATGAGCTAGATTTTCGAGTTGAGTAACAATGAAGATAAGCTAGTTTTGATCATCAATATGCATTGATTCAAATAAGGGTGAATTATGGTTTTGAATTACCGGACTGTCAGCTGCAGTATGTACACGAAGCCTCACCCGACTTCCTTATTCACCAATTAGATATCATATTCTTAAGCAAATAAATAGATATCAACTACTTTTGAATTGATCATCTTGCAAATGTTATTTTCCTTTCACGATACTTCTGGCCATTTTACGATGACTAGAGAAAACTTATACCTATAGACGAGGATAATATAAGCTTTCTATTTAATTGATGCCTCCAATCTGAATTCGATGAAATGCTCAATCTGATCGAAATCTAAGCTAACGAGATCAGGTATCTTTGCCAAGTGAGATGGCTAAGAGTAGAAATTATCTATAAAAGTATCTATTTGGTAAAAAATTTGGAGGCTAAATCGTGAAGAGGTAAAACTACACCTGAAATACGTAGTTCATCAAATATCAATGAAATACTAGTAACCATTCTTTGTTCTCGGTGAATCATATCTGCTCGAAGAATCCCCTAGGAAAATCATAACAAGTACAATTTCCTTCTGGGCCTGAATCCCAGGTATTTAGAACAACTCTGTCACCTGAGCCCAGCCTGGGTGGATGAAGGGGGGCGCGAGGAAATTTATCTTGGGACTCTTTACTTTGCTTTTCGGACATTGGTGGGCCCCGAGTCTTATAAGTAAATCAAATATCATACACGAAGATACAAAATAAAACTACCTGCCCAGTAAGTGGTGTTTACAGTGTCAATACATACAGTCCTAAGTCCCATTTACATATACATATACAAAAACTGTACATTTACATTTACATAATCAAAGCACCAAACCTACTGTGATTGACTCCCACAAGATTGTTAGCCCAGCAATATACGGAAGATCGTGGACGTCCTCCTCTGTACCTACACGGATTAAAACCCATCTAAGCTTTACACTTAGTGGGAAACATATGACTTATACTTATACACATGCACTAATACTCATTCTGATAAGCATATAACGATATGGATATCGTGTAAATATCATAATTTTTCATGAATTCATATAACAAACTTATACACATATTTGTACGTAGCAGAATTATACTTGTTCCGTTCTCTCGTAGGAGTTACAGAGCTTATACTAGTACGGAGGAACTCGTAGGTACTACATAACTTATACTTGTATAAGTACGTAGAGTACATTCGGGAGCATAACCGATGTATTGCTACTCTTATTGATTGTTGAACTCTATCATATAAATTTGTTTGACTACTGAACCCATTAATAAGGAATGAATAGGACACAACACAATAAATACCCGAAGGCATAGTACAGTACTAAGGTGCTGTAGCATAAAGCAGGAGTGCCGAAACACTGACAAAGAGTGCCATCGCACTAATCAGAGAGTACCAAAGTACTAAATGTGATGGCTTGCAGTCGAGAGAGTGTTGTCGCACTAATCGAAAATGTAGAAGTGCTAGCACGTGCACCTTATGCTTGAGTGCGGAGTGTGCATTCGATATCAGTGTAGGTAGTCCTACAATTATATGTGTTTAGGAACTTTCTATCTTATCATAGGGGCATTAAGTTTGCCAACATCAAACTCACCAAGGCGGCGAGGTACTGTCTAATTTTTCCTTCACCTTAAAAACATGAATGGACCCTTTCATACACTTATAGGGTCCTCATTAGTCTAATAGACAAGTCCTCGGAATAACGGAATACCAAAACAAAACAAAAACTAAAATCACACATTATGAAGGCATTACTCTACGCATGGCGTATGCTATGGCTAGCGTACTTAGTGCTCTGTAGCTCGTGCTCGAGGCTTAATAAGAAGCCCCTTTTATGCACCTTGTTTGTCTGGACATGCACGCCTTGTGGACCTGCGCTATTAATGTGTGAGATCCCTACCACGACGTGGGACCTGTTGTTTGTTGATTTCGTCATTTTCCAAAAATCCAACCAAAACCTCAAAATAATCCAAAATCATCACCAAAAACAACTCGAAGTGTGTTCTATGACCCGAAAACCAAGCATAGAGAGTTTAATTGGGTTTCCAAACGAGAACTCAAATACTTGTAAGTTAGGTTAACCCTAACTTTAAACATGTATCATACATCCCTAAACTAAAAATCCATACTCAAGAGAGAGTTCCGTACTCATCTTTACAAGCTAGGTTTTACTGACTGACTTTCAAAAATCTAGGGTTAAATTCAATTCTAGCCCAAACCTAGAAATGAAACAAACTAATATCCATACAAATCCCATAGAAATCCATAGTATTCCATATCAAATCATAGCAATCCATACTTATCCATACAAAACCATAGTATTCCATATTATTCCATAGCAATCCATACTTATCCATACAAAACCATAGTATTCCATACCTTTGCCCTTCTTTTCTCCTCTTTTTCTTCTCTTCTTTTCTTTTTCTCTCTTCTTCATTCTGCATTTTGTTCTCTCCAAAAAATGAGAGACCAATTTGGTCTCATCACCTTTTTATTTCTAAATTTCCTTTTTATTGCACTTTGGTCCTCAAATTCCCTTCTATTTGCACCACAACTTCCCATTATTCTACTTTGGCATACAATCTTATTATCTTATGACTTTTATATCTTGTTTTGAGAAATTCCAAATTTACCCTTGCTTATTTTCGGGTTTCTCAGATTTCACGTTTTGAATTTAAATTACGAAAAATTCAAATTATACCTACAAAATACCTTAATTATGTTTAAAAACGACTAGAATTGTATTTAGGGTTATTCTGACTCCATACCGACAATATCAATTAGATAAACCGTATCATTACCAGCAACTTCAATAAAATGCTTCTGATTGATATTCGAATCAGCAATTCATGTCTAGAGGAAGCTTAGTCTTTCAAATCTGAATCACAAATCACAATGACTAGTTTGTCAAACAAATTCATCGAAAATATGATCAATTGAATGAGAAATGGATTCAAGAAAAGTTTTCAAAATCCAATCAAGTTAAGACATAATTGAAAACCAAATCTACAAGATTCCTAGCTTCATAATTCAACTCAGATCCAACTCCTAGTAAAATAAAAAATAAAAATATATACAATAGACTTCAGTTCTTCCCAAGTCTGCTCAAGGTTCGCTAAAAATCTCCTTAGGGTACCTTTAGATTTTTTATTTATAGGTTCAATAAATGCTAGGTCTGAATTCTAGGCAGAATTTGTGGCTTTCAAAATAAGCCTAATTGTTGTCTTTGTCACGACATTATAGCTTACTGGTGCATCTTTAGGCTTTGTGTCATTTTTGTCGCAACATTTCTTCCATGTCTTCAATTTCTGCCTTTTGGTTAAGTTTGTCGTGACATAAATGTTTGTCGGTGTGTCTTTAAGCCTTGTCGTGGCTTTGTCGCAACATTCCAGTCTTGTTGTCTCTTTTGAGCTGTTGTAAAGTTTCTCGCGAAAAATTTAATGAATGTCGCGACCTTATATCTTAATTCCTTGTTGTGAGTTTGTCGCAACATTCCTGCCTTGTGCTCTTCTTAAGTCATTGTCTGACATTTAGCCCTAGATTAAGAGCATGAGCTATCTTTGGGACTCTTTACTTGCTTTTTCGGACATTGGTGGGCTAAGTCTTATAACTTGAATAAAATATCATATGTCTAAGATGCAAATAAAACTACCATCATAGTGGTGTTCACAGGTGTCAATACATCTGAGTCATGAGTCCCATTTTACATATGCATTTACATTTATATTGAGCACAAAACCTCTTGATGTACTCTGCTAGTTTGTTGGCCCCAGCGATTGTGTAGTCAGCTGAACATCCTCCTCTGTACCTACATAGTTAAACTCGTTCCTAAGCAACGCTTAGTGGGAAACATATGAGCATACATTATACACATGCACTAATACTCATTTCAGTAAGCCATATAGTCGCAATTCTGATGAAGATATCAGAATTATTCATGAATTCATATAACAAACTTATACACATACTTGTACTATGCTTGAGACTTATACTTGTTGAGATCTCTGGCCAGGAGTTATAGGCTTATGCCTCTGAGAATTGTATGTGTAGGTACTACAAAGCTTATACTTGTACGAGGAGGGTACCTACTTGGTACTCTGAAGGCTTTATACTTTACGGAGGGTACTGTAAATTTTATTCGGAGTAGAACGATGTACATTACTTTACTCTTATTCGTTATTCAGACTCTTATCATATAACTATTTGACCACCTAGACCAGTAATAAGAAATGAGTAAGACACATCACAATAAGTACCTAAAAGGTACTGATGCAAATATTAGTCTTAGTATGTTTGCCTTTTTCTATATGGCCAAAACCCTCAAATTAACATGATTACGAGGAGCCTTACTGCTTCTCTTGTATCCGCCATTTTGGATAATTTTAACTTGATAAAATAGTTTTCTCTTAATGTTCATGATTTAAAAATAAGGGTTGAGTCTATGACAAGCGCAAGTGAGGAGTCATACAAGTAGTAAAATCGAATGTAAGTCGGGGTATCATTCACGAGAGATTGATAAAATTAAAGATCAACTACCCCAGTACTAAAATTCCATACTATTTGGACTCAAAACTCAAAAGAGAAGAGTTTTACCTAAACAACAAGTAAAAATCTATACTATTGAATATATTCAATAAACTAAAACAAAGTAAATGAATAAAAATAAATTGTAAATAAAGAATACGATTGAATCAATTTACTATGAGAAGCGAAAACTATCGATAGAAATACAATGAAGCAGTCAATTCCGGTTAAGTACATTGCTCACGTTCTATATGGATCTGGATTATTGTCCAAGATTTCTAGTTTTTGGAATTGGATTTATATTCACCTATTAGATATCCTTGCCTCTCGAAAACGAAGATCAAACCTGACTACTATATTCAAATTCTCTTGCAAGATCTGGGTATTTTTCTTTCTCAATACTTCACACCCATTTCCTGTTGACAGTAGAACTTTTGCTTTTCCTTCTCAGGATTTTTGTAAAGTTTCTACCACTTAATTGGTAGCTCAACCTTCAAATCTATGGGTTTATCCCGTTCCCTTGATTAGATCTATAAACTATGGGGATTAAGAACTTACCTTTAGATTAAGGTGAACTCTCACGATTATTTATATTGTTAAATACACCTCCAACTTCAATTATGAAGCGAATGGGGTTATCAAATGAACTCATGGCTATTGAGTCAATGGTAGTCGAACATACCCGAGAAAAAGAGAGAGAGAATGCTCTGTAGCTCTCAGAATCTCAGTCTCTGTGTCACACGAGGGCATCGAGGATATCAGGTAAGATACATTCCCTCGGCCCAGTGTCAGACACTACTATTAGGAACTTATCCATTCAACATTACCGATTAAGTAAAGACCGAACCCAAATTAATTTCTCATCATTGTGCGAAGAAATGCATGCTTAAATGTAAATCAAATCTAAGCAATTTGTGCTCGGTCTTGCGTGCAATTAAATGGAGCACAGTCACACCTGACCACGTAATTGCAATAAAGCGAAGATTAATTCGAGAATTTGTCTAGATTTCTACCATAAATTTTGAATGATAATAGCAGAAAAATAATAGAACTAAAAATCCAGCTCTACTCGTCTCTGCACAGTTCGTAGATTCAAACCAGAAAATGAAACTAAATTAATAAGAAAAATAAAGAAAATAAAAATCTACTATAATATATACACTGAGTTCCCCTTCTTTTCCCTTTTATGGGTATTGAAGATGGAAAACTTCTTTATTCTTCAAAAGCTATCTATTTATACTGTAAAAAGAATTTGGGCCGAATCCCTAAAATGCTCCAGGTGGAACTCCAAAGAAAAAGCCCGATTCAACGTCTGTAATAAATCAGAAGTTGATGTCGCGACATGGATTTCTCTTGATTGCTTGTGATCGATCGCGACCTCTTTCATAGTTGCAACCAGTTTGTCAGTAGCTTTGATGAAGTGGTATGACAATTGTTTAATGATCGTGACCTCATTTGCTTTCGATGTTCGCCGATGTTAATGTAAGCGACCTGGAGTTACATGTCACGACATCATTGTCTTTCTATTCTTCCAGCTTCTAAGTTGCGACATCAGTTTTAGGTTGTGACCACTTTTCTGTTTGTATGATGACTTCATGTTGTGACTTTGATTTCTTGGTTGCAATATTGCTGGTGGTCTTCTTGCCTTCATATGTTTCAATTTTATGTCGCGAACTCATGGTGATGTTGCGACCTCTTTTGCTTCCCATTTCTTTTCTTCTAGTTGCAACCTTAGTTCTACGTTGCAACAAATTTTCCTCATACTAATACAAAGGTGTGACCTCAAGGTTGTGTGCGCCCAGCCCTCATTCTTATGTTCCTCTTCTGCAGGTCGCGACCTTTATTGAGTGGTCGCGACATCATTTCTTATCCTTGATGCGCCAAGGTCGCAAAGTTCGAGTTCTTGGCAAGTGCTTCTATTTGGCTCTGAGTTCTGACCTCCTTTCAAACTCTATTTTTGGTTGCACTTTGAATCTTCCTGTTTTTATGTCGCGACATCATAGTGGTGTCGCGACATGAAATGGACCCTTGCATTTGAAAACTAGTTGCAACCTCTTTCTTTTGCAAAGACCTTTCTTGTGGCTTCATAGACGGATCCTTGTCGCGACCTCAGAGTGGTGTCGCGACATCATTCATATCCTTTTGGCGTCGCGACATCAAAGTGATGTCGCCACATGAATTTCTTCCTTGATAATTTCCTTTAGTCTCGACCACATTTTCTTTGTCGCAAACTCCATCTTCAAGTCACGACTTCACTTGTTCCAGTTTTCTATTTCTTCTTCAAAGCCGAATTTGTTGATGTGGTGACCTGATGGCTATGGCCCCATTCTTCTGTCGACTTAAATTTTTAGGTTGACCTCAGTCTGGCAGGCTGGTTTCTTCGATTTTGCTAAATTTGAGTTTATAGCGTATTTTTCTGTAAGTGAAATTTAGATTATTATCACTTTTAAATAAGCAGTCAGCATTTGTATCTTATAATATACTCAGAAAAATGGATTAAAAACTTAATGAGTTTTTAGACTCATCAAACTCCCCCAAACTTAAAATTTTGATTGTCCCCGAGCAAAGAGAAGAAAGAATTGTTTGCCCTCAAACAAATAAGCTTAGAAAATTTTTAAGGACATTTTTCTGATTCATACCACAGTCTTTCTCATTCCACCTTCTGATGCGGAATTAAGAGATACGACACATCATTTAAATTTTCAGTTTGGATTCAAAAAGTGGGACATGGTATGCCATGACAACTTTCTTGATGAACCATGTATTTAAGCGACTTATTCAACAAGTCTTGCTCTGTATTGTGTACGAGTCTTCAATGTATTTTCATCCTTCATGTTGAATGTGAAAGTAAATCTTAAGGAGTTTTCTTGGACTGCTTGTCAAAGTCCCATACTTGTTTTTCATATTGATCTCCACTAATGTAGGTAAATTCAACCTTCAAAATCAATGAGGTCTTTCAAGCTTGTAATGTTGGGCTTAGGTAATTGGGTAGATAATGAAAAAAATTAAGTTGTAAATCACCCAGTTTCACCTTTTCTCTACTTGTGCAGCCCAGCTTTCATCCTTTTTCTTCTTTGTTCTTCTTGATTCTCTTCAATCTTTGCCTGATTCATCTTCATGTTGAATTCTTTTTAGGGAATTTCAATTTCCATATGCTCTTTATTCCGGTCAGTTCCTTTGTTTCTTGAACTCTTTTGCTTTTGTTTTTCTATGATTGGGAATAGTGCAATGTTTTGTCTTCTTAGGCTTTCTATTACTCTTAGAGAACTTTGGGCTAGCAACTCTCATACCAGTTGGTATTAGGGTACTAGGTGTTAAAGCACTAAAACCCAATTGTTCCAGGGAAATAGGCCACAAGACAAAACTTATTCCTCTTCACTAGCTTCTGCTTCTTTACTTCTTCACCTCCTTTATTTGTAAAAATTCCCAAATATTTTCCCCGAGCTTGTTTCTTTCTTTATAGGAAACTTTTACGGCCCAGGCTGGATAATTTGGGCTCTTTCTTCCAAGTTTTACAAAGGAAGGGAATTTAGGTTTACTACGATTCTTTGTTTATTGAAGAAATAAGGCTTATTTGGCTCAAAATCAAGGAACTAGAATATGTAAAGCATATATTGAGAGATGAAACTTAGAAAGCTCAATACGCCAGGATGGCCTCCTGTAATTTCTTGTTATTATTTTCACCTGGTTGCCTCAGTAATAATCTAACAAGTTCTAGGACTATGGACTCTTGATGTGGTTTAGAAGATGTTCCTCAATTTACTCTCAAAAAGATTCATAAGTTTGTTGTCTAAGTGTATTATTTCTTCAGACTTTGTATTTTTGTTATTACCTTACATTTCAGCAAGTATTTTTGTTATATCGACCAATAACCAGATTTCAAAATTTTGCAATCTATCTTTGAGAAATTAAACAATGTAGGCAATACTCCTAATTTTGGTTTAAATGTTCATACAGTTATTAAATTACTATTGAGAAGAACAAAATTATTTCATTGATTATTGCATAGAAAGGCATTTATTTATTTATCATGCTATGAAGATGACACAAAACAAATTTGTATCATCTGCCAAACAATCGATTTGTAGGTCGACAAAATTTATTCAAATGTCAAAACCATTTCGATATTGTACAATCTAAACTTTCCTTACAAATATAGATTGTGACCAATTAGAAAAACTCTATATTTCTTGATCTAAAATTCTATATCTTCCCTGCGAAGGTTGTAGCTCATACAGCTAGTTTGGTTCATATACCTTGACATAAAGTGGTCGGGTTTTGTGAACAAGGTCAGTGCAAACAAATTAAGATTTTCTACTTTTCTTTGGAGCTTCTCTGGTTGATGGGTTCTTATTAACCCTTCTTCCAATTCCTTTCCCATCAACCACTCTCTTGATTACACAACGTTTTATGGAGTAAGGAGTGGAATTGGTTTGTTTTCCGACTCCATCCATTCCATAAACTCTGTGTTCACAGCCTTGGAACTCTCATTCCATAAACTTATTCCTTATTTCACTAGCTTCTGCTTCTTTACTTCTTCACCTCCTTTGTGTAAAGTGAAATATTTTCCCCAAACTTGTTCTTTTTCTTTTGTAGTAAAGCTTTTTCACGAGGCTGGAAAGCTGGATAATTTGGCTCTTTCTTTTATGAGTTTTTAGGAAGGAATTTAGGTTTCCAGTTGCTGTTTATTGAATAAATAAGGCTTATTTAGTAATCCAAGGAACTAGAGAATATGTGAGCATATATATTGAGGTGGCCAAGCTCAATCACACCAAGGATGGCATCACATTTCTTGTTGGGGCTGTTTTCTGCTGGGTTCGCCTCAATCAATAATCTAACAAGTTCTAGGACTATGAGGACTCTTAGTCTTGAGTTTCAAGAAGAATGTGCCTAATTCCTCAAAAAGATTCATAAGTTTTATTGTCTAAGTATATTATTTCTTACAGACTTGTATTTATTTTATCTACTTACCACAGTATTTAATAAGTATTTTGTTATATTATTGTAACAATTTCAAATTTTTTGCAATATCTTGAAATTAAACAATAAGGCATGTGCCAATTTGGGTTTAAATCATTCATACGATTCTTCACAAAAATTCTTTGTTCTTGAGAAAAGGCAAAATTTATTTATTTGAGGATTCTTGCATAGAAAAGGCATTTATTTATTTATCATGCTAGCAGAAAATGACACAAAAACAAGAAATTTACATATATCATAAAACAAATAAAATTTGAGTCAACAAGAATTTTATTCAAATATCAAAACATTTCGATATTACTTTGTCTGGCATACTTACAAACCAGATTGTAACTAAATTAAGAAAAACTCTATATTTTGCGATCTAAATTCTATATCTTCCCTTTGAAGGATTTGTAGCTCTGCTTCAATTTGATTCACATACACTTAAACTTGCTCCAAGAGTGGTCGGTACAATGAACAAGATCGTGCAACAAATTGGAGCCCTTTCTCCGCCACCTTTGGAGCTTCTCTGGTTGATGGGTTCTTATTAACCCTTCTTCCAATTCCTTTCCCATCAACCACTCTCTTGATTACACAACGTTTTATGGAGTAAGGAGTGGAATTGGTTTGTTTTCCGACTCCATCCATTCCATGAACTCTGTGTTCACAGCCTTGGAACTCTTCTTTTCTCTCATTCTCCCTTCTTTTCATTCTCTTGGTTTGTTTTTCCTTTATTTCTCCCATTCTTTTATAGTGATTTGAGTCTCTTGGAACTCTGATACCACATTTATTCTTTCTTTAAATTTTCGATTGAATAAATTGAATGAGGTTTCTTAATTCTTGCTCTTTTGATAATTCATAGAGGTTTTAGGAATTTGGTGGAGAGCTCTTGATGTTTTCTTGAAGTTATTAAACTCCCTCACGATTATTCTCCTTGGCTTGAAGACATACTAAACCAATTCGATCAATCAAGACATTGATTTACATTTTACCGCATTAATAACTATTTATTTCAAAGATTACGAATGAATGATGAAGCTGAAAGGTTTGGGGTGAATTGCAACCTAAATGATTGAAATGATGGAATAGGCTTATTTAGGTTAATCGGCAATGATATAAGTCGAACATTAAGTGTGAACCTCTTAATTAATGATTTTCAATGAACTTTGTATTATCTCTGGACGCCCAAAATGAGGTTTTAAATCACGCACATTGACTTTTGGACTATTTTGTTCCTTAACTTCATTTTGTTCGCGATCGAAATGGTCACGACCAGGAGGTGATGTTTACAACATAAAAATGTTGATTCCCTTTATTTTAGTCGTGACCTCGGTTTCATTATTTTTGTTTCTTTTCCACTTTTCATTTTCACATCCATCATTCATGGATTTACCAATTTTAGATAATGTTGCGAGCCAAAACATAAACACTCAAATTCACAGCAATTTCAATTTATTCAATTCCAATCAAAACAACTACAACTCAATTCATCTTCATCATGCAAATTCAACAACTTTCCTGCCATCACATTTCAAAATTTAGCACCAAAACAAAATAAGAAATTCCCCAAACTTTCAATCATCTTATATGAAATTTTAAAATCAAATCAAAGAAGAATACTCTTGCCCTTTTTTGGTCTCTTATGCTGATTGAAGTTTGATTGCAGATGCTCTCCTTTTTGCACAATCTTCATTGTCCTGTAAAACTAAAAAAAATATTTACCTACTCTTCAATCAATAATGAATAAAATCACAATATGCTATTAGAAATTTAAACACATAAATTTTAAACTATAACAAGAAAAAATTAAAACAAACTGGTGTGGATTGCCTTCCACAAAGCTACTCAATTTTTTAGTCTTTAATTTGGACTTTACTGTTTGCCATTGTTACTGTTTCTTCTATTTCCCTTGTTCAAAACTAAGGAGTTACTCTTCCAATTGCTTTCTTCAAAGGTAGTGCTTTAATCGACCATTAACTTTGAACTCCTCATGATTCTTGGTTCTAAGTGTCGCACTTTAAGCGTATTGCTTGATCTGCTTGTAAATGGTCCACTCCATTTGGATTTCAGCTTTCTTGGAAAGAGTCTTAGTCTGGAGTTGAATAATAAGACCTGATCTCCTGCCTTGAATTCCCTTCTCAAAATTTGTTGATCATGCCATTTTTTTTTATCCTTGTAGATTCTGGCACTATCATAGGCTTCATTTCTCAACTCTTCCAATTCATTTAACTAGAGTAGCCTATCTTCCTTAGCAGCTTTAAAATCAAAATTAAGCTTCTTGATGGCCCACATAGCTTTATAATCTAGCTCAAGAGGTAGGTGACAAGGTTTTCCAAAGATAAGCCTGTATGGGGACATTCCAATGGGAGTTTTAAAAGCAGTCTTGTATGCACAGAGTGCATCATCAAGCTTTGACGACCAATCTCTTATGCTGGAACTCACGGTCTTTTCCAGAATTCTCTTTATCTCCCTGTAGGAAATTTCAGCTTGCCCATTTGTTTAAGGATGATAAGCCAAGCTCATAATATGTTTGATACCATATCTGCTCATGAGTTTGTCAAACACCTTATTTGCAAAATGGCTCCCTCCATCACTAATTATAGTTCTGGGTGTCCCAAATACATTGAGAATGTTCTTTGTAAAATCCTAGCGTATTAGCATCATTCTTTGGACAAGCTCTTTCCTCAACCATTTGATACATAATCCTGACTAGGGAGTATGTATATATTTCCAAATGAAACCGGAAAAGGCCCCATAAAATCCATTCCTCATACATCAAACAACTGCACCACCAGGATACCTTGCGGGGCATCTCATGCCTTTTCTTCGATATTTCCATTCTTTGGCATTGATCCACATAACTTCACCCATTCAAAACAGTCCTTAAAATAGTAGGCCCCGGTAAAATCGGCGAGAATTTTGTGGGCTGTTTTATCTCCTAAAGTGTCCTCCATATGGTGATGCATGACGACCTTGTAAAATCTTGCTTTGCTCACTTTAAGTACACATCTCCCTTATAATCCAGATCAGCTCCTTTTTTAAACAATAACGGATCATCCCAGATGTAGTACACAACATCAATCCTAAGCTTCTTTCTCTGGTGTGCTGGATGCAGTGGCATAATTCCACAAGCTATTAAGAAGTTCCATGACCATCGACATACGGGGTGATTGGAGTGACCGCTGAACATCTTGCTCATCTAGAAAATTTTCTGCTATTTCTCTTCTTTCCTCTTGTACAGTGGGTTTCTCTACTCTTGACAAGTGATCAGCTATCACATTGTCACAACCGTTCTTGTCTATTATTTCTAAATCAAATTCCTGTAATAACAGTACCCACCTGAAAAATCTTGGCTTTGCTTCTTTCTTTGCCATTAGATACTTAATTGCTGCATGATCAGTGTGTATAACAACATGGGACCCCAAAATATATGCCCTAAATTTTTCACATGCAAATACTATTGCCAACATCTCCTTTTCAGTAGTAGGGTAATTTTCTTGAGCTTCATTAAAGGTTTTGCTAGCATAGTAGATGGCCTTGAACACTTTTTCATCTTTCTGTCCCAATACAGCTCCCATTGCAAAATCACTAGTATCACATATGATTTCAAATTCTGTTCCAATCTTGGTTTTGCCATGATAAGGGCTTCAACTTCAAATGCAGATTTGATTTCTTCGTATTGTAAGTTATCAAAATATAACCATTATCTTTTAGCAATCTGCATAGTGGTCTAGCAATTTTGAAATCTACGATAAATCTTCTATAAAATCCAGCATGTCTAAGAAACTTCTAATTCCTTGGCGTAGTAGGTGGCATTAGATTTCTTATAATTAAAAACTTTTGCCTGGTCTACATAAACCTCTGCGAAAGAGAAATCATATGCCCCAGACAATTCCCTTTGTAACCATAAAATGGCATTTTCCCGATTCGAGCTAGGTTCTTGTCTTTGCACCTTTAGTATTGTCCCGGGTTATGCGAGCCGCTGTTCCAAGCTGAATCCATACCTTTGTAAAATCATCCATGAAAATCTCCATAACTTCTTACGCTAGATCGGAAAATATAGACATCATGCATCTTTGGAAGGTACGGGAGCATTACACAAAACCAAATGGCATTCTCACAAAGCAAAAGTACAAATGGGCATGTAAAGTGGTTTTCTCGATCACGAGTGCAATAGCAATTTGGTTATATCCAGTATCCATCAAGAAAACAAAAATGAGGTGTCTGCCAACCTCTCAGCATTTGATCAATGAAGGCGAGGAAAATGATCATTACGGTTGCGTATTCAATTCTGTAGTCAATACACACCTCCATCTGTTCACCAGTTCTTATAGGAATCAGTTCATTCTTTCATTTCTTATCATAGTGAATCCACCTTTCTTGGGAACCACATGCCTTAGGCTTACCAAGAACTATACGATATAGCATGTATAAAACACATTGAACCATTTGAACTTCTTTTAAATAACTAGCACCATCCTTTGGATTCGACCTCCTTTGATGCTCAATAGAAGTTTTTGCATTATCATCCAACAATATTTTGTGCATGCAAATGGAGGGGCTGATACCCTTCAGATCCTCAATTGACCAAGCAATTGCTTCCTTGTATTTTCTCATAATTACGTGACTTACGTTCTTCGACCCCGGTCGATGCGGTGATATGATAAGTAGTTTTTCTCTTCCCAGACAGCCGGCGCCATTTGATTCGTGCCACGGTAGGGTGATCAGGATCAACAATATTTGTTTCCTATATTCCTCCTACTGCCGTAGTCAAGCTCTTGCGACATAAGCTAGGGTCGAACAGTTTCTGGGGATGGGTTTTCTTCGTACCGTGGTGAGTGGTAAAATGGTGAATTAACTTTGGATTTTAAGGTTTGGGTAAAAATTAGGGGAGATTGGTTGTTCACTGACTGAAACTAAAATGAATAAAAATAAGAAAAGAACTCCTTTAAGTCTCAGGCCACTGGGTTAGGGTTTATAGGGCAACCAGCATGTCCTCGGGTCTTTTTCCTCGCGTTGGGGAGCATGACATATAGTCATTTTCCCGAGCAGGATCTTCATTAGCTTTAAAACTAAGCCCTATGATTTTCTCTTTTGAAACATAGCATTTAAATGGGCATAAGTGTCCTAGCGGTGAAAACAAATCTCAAAAGCCTTACTCCACGATAACTAATTTGGAGCTGACTAATGAGCCTCGATGGATCTAGTGAAAGTATCCATTGAACCCCAGCTTGCCCGAATACGCATTAAAGAGAGCATGCTTAAGAGATTTTAACCCACAAGTGAGACGGGAACTTAAACAACCATAAATGCGTGCGTTAAAAAGCAGAGGGCCGTGCGTTACCTCCAAACCCTAGCGACTCCTCCTCTTCAAGGAGGAAGAGGCCCTGTGACCATCCTCTGAGTTGTCATCCTCGGAGAAGTGTTTAATGTAGAAAGGGAGAAAGAATGAGAGAAAGAAAAACGGGAGGCGGAGCCCTAATTTATTCCTGACCAAAACGTCCCTTCCAACAGTGTAAACAAATGGCTTATGTAGCCTTACAAACCAAAGTGAAATACCATACAATCGAACATAGTGATTCTGACAAGGGTATAAGGAAAAACCAAAAGCGTAACAAAAGAACAAGCGTAAATGCGGGAGAGCAGAGCTGCCGGATGCAGTCTTTGGAGGCACATGTCTGAGTGCTCGCAGGAGAAGCTTTCCTGCAGTGGTGTTTTTCTTCACATTTTGCTCTTCTTTCCTTCTGATCTTTGATTTGAAATGATGAGTTTGACTAGAATTCTTCGTGCTTGGATCGACTCAACAATTTCGGCATAATTAGCTCGCAAAAACTGCAAAATTTGACTCAAAATGCGATTAGTAAAATAGTAGGGACCTTAATGTGCTAATCGGGTTAATTAGAATGATTAGTACACAAAAAGCACTCAAAACCTATAATAAATAGGTTTCAAAATAGCACTTTTTGGGCACTAATCAGATACCCTTCAGATCCTCAATTGACCAAGCAATTGCTTCCTTGTATTTTCTCAAAATTACCAGCAACTACATTCTTCAACCGGTCAATGCGGGTGATATGATATTGGTTTCTCTTTACAGTTCACAAAAACTCATATTTTAAATGACTAGGCAATTCTTTCAATGTTAACCCATACTGCACTAGTTTCTGCTCATGAGTTTCTGCTTTGTTTACGGCTGCATACTTCATCTTCTTGTTTTCATTTATACTGAGGCTTGTTTCCTTGTTAAACAAATTTAGCAGGCGAACTTCACAGCAAGACTCTCAAGATCTTGAAATTCACTCTCAATTTCATTGATAGAGTGTTGAAGGATAGTAATTGATTCAACATTGAGAAGGCTATTGTTTCCTACAACCATACAACTGTCTGCACCTACATCAGGATGTTCGAGACTCCTATTAATATTAAAATGCAATGCTTCATTTCCAACCACAGTGTCGGTTCTATCAAAGCTGTCCCGGTTGCTAGAAAAGGTCTTCCCCAATATGAGAACTTGGGTATCTTCCTCGTCTAGCGTGACAACAAATCCATTGGGAAGATGAATTTCCCGACCTTGAGCAAACATCTTCAAGAATTCCTTAAGTTTGTGCCATTGATCTGCTCGACCATCGTAATGTAATTCTTTGTTGGGGGTAAAGTTCCCCAAATTAAGTCTCTGGATAATTGATAGAGGCATTAAATTTATACTAGCGCCAGAATCACATAAAGCTTTCTTGAATTCCATATTCCCTATGGAGCGAATGGTGAAGCGCCCGAGGTCCTTCATCTTTCTTTAGGAGCTTTTCTTTGGATAATGCTGAGGTGGCAGTCAAGTTTACTATTCCCTCCTCAGCTATCTTCCTTTTCTTGCTCAGTATCTCGTTCAGAAATTTTGCATAAAGAGGCATTTGGCTGATTACCTCTACAAATGGGATATTTATTTTTATTTTCTTGAAAATGTCAAAATTTAAGCTGTTCTTCTTTTCTTGACTTGAAGTCTACGTGGAAATGACACTAAGGTGTATAAAATTGGTACTCCTTCCTTTTTACAGATATTACTTATTTGGTAATTTCAATGGGTGCTCTTCTCTCATTCATACCCCAGTCTTTTCTTTTTTACGCCTGATCTCTTCTTTCCTTTCACATCCTTTTAATTCTTTGCTCAATCCTTCACTTCTTGAATTGGTGCCATGCAGTCTTTTGGGTTCCCAGTGTCACTAGGAATGTACCCTTGCTCTGATTTGGCATATTCAGGGCCAGTTGCCCTACTTGTGTCTCCAAATTTTTCAACGAGGCACTAGCATTCTTCTGAAACATTTAGTGTCGGTTTCAAGCTTCTAAGTCGGACAAATTCTATTAATGATTGTAATAGCCAGCCTTTGTTATCCCCATGAGCCTGTGACATTTGTTCTTAGTGGTTGAGTCCTCCCTCGACCACGATATTCATTTATCTTTCACCTCCTTGATCTTTCTTCTTTGGAACCTTGGTAGGCTGCGATATCATGATAGAGATGTTGGCGGTCGTGCCACGGTAGGGTGATCAGGAATCAACAATATTTGTTTCCTATACTCCTCTACTTTATAGTAGTCGAAACTCTTCTTGATATAAGCGATCTAGGGTCGAACACGGGGATGGGTTTTTCATCCCACACGAATGATTCGCATCGATGTTTGAAAATGGTGAGACTTTTGTTTGGACTTTTGGATTTAGTTAAAAGCGAGGGAGTTGGTTGATCATGGATAGTGAAATAGCAAGGAAGCGTGAAATGGTAACCTTGAAGGCTTGGGTCACTAGCATGATAACATGGGGATTACAGTGTCCTCGGGTTATTTCCTCGCATTAGGGCAATTGACATATAGTCAAAGCCAAAACCGGATCTTTATTTAGCTATAAAACCTAACCCTAGAACCACTCCTATTTGAGTCAAATCAAATACTAAGCATTCAATGTCAGTCGGTTTGAAACCCAGCATTTAACCTCATTTCAATGGCTCGTAAATGACATCGAGAGATATCAGTGCATCTACCATTAAGAATGCACTGAACCCTAAAGCATGACAAGTATTGACCAAAAGAAAGACATTAAATGGCATTAAACCCTAGTTTGGAAAGTTTGGAACAATAAATGCAGTACCTGTATTTATTTAAAGCATGAGGACTACCTGCAGTAGCCCCAAAACTAAGCTAGCAACCCTTCTCTTCAAGGCTTTAAGGCTTAGCCAAGCATCCCTTGAGTTGTCATCCTCAAGGGGCGTGTTTAGCGTGAATGAGGAAAGGAGAGAGAAGAGAGCAAAATAAACCTAAAATAAAAAGCTGTGGGAACTTGCATAAAAATGGAATCGTTAGGGTTACAAAGTTGTAGGGGACTTATATAGTCAACCCTAATGTGTGAAATGACAAAAATGCCTAAAATATAAAAATTACAATAGGGACAAAATGGTAGTGAAATCAGCGTGGTCGTTTGGAACCAAAAATATCAAAAACAGGAAATTTGAGATTTATTATCTGAAATTTATTAGCATAGCGAAAATTTAGCTATGCTAGCAAATTTGCAGCTAACCTAGCGAAATTCTGAGATAGCGAATGAAAAATTTCGCTATGAGCAGTAAATTTAAATCTAAGCTAGCGAAAATTCGCTAATAACAAAAGTCGTGCATGTATTTGGATTCTTGAAAAATTTCGCTAGGATTAGAAATTTTCGCTATGATCTAATTTCGCAATCCCAGTAATTTAATGCATAGCGAAATTTACGCATTCCACCATTCCTCCCACATTGCTTCCTCATGGTTTTCTTAATCATTTGCCTTCAATTCTTCACTACATCTTGACATTTCATCGCTTCAGCTTGGTGAAATCATCGAGGATTCTCACATTCAGCACCAATAAGAAGCGAGTTATTCTTGAAGTTCCCAGATGCAAAACTATCAAAACAATCTCGAAAACAAATTAGAAGCACTAAGTGGACTTACACATGACAGTGGCTTAATTCATATGATTAGTGCGCAAAAGCACTTAAAACCTATCTTGAATAGGGCTCAAAATAGCACTTTTGACCTTAATCACCACCCGACCGACGTTGCTGAGTCCCTTAGCAATGCTAAAAACAATAAAGGTATGCATCTTTGTGTTTTACAAAAAGTGTTTATGGTTCAAAAAAAGTATATGTGGAGTAAGCTTACCTTTAGTATGAACAATTTACACCCTGTATGAAAACCGGCATGAATGAACAAAAACCATATAAGAACAAGTTTTAGAGACGACATCGATTTCAAGGAAATCGGCACGAACTTCCACCAAATCTAATTGTTCCTAAGGTACCCGGCAGGCCAGTAAATTGTAAAGTATTCTCTCCACTCCAACCTAGCTATTGCCATGGCCTTAAGCTGACCAACCTAAATAGGACTAGCTACTCTTATTTCTTTATTTGATTACATTGTAGGGTGCGATACTAAAAGACTTCACCAAAGTCAGGTGTGAGGTCCACCGATGACTCCCCAACCAATTAAGGTTTAGGGCATCAAGCCAAAGGATCATGACCACAAACTCTGCCCAGGCTTCTGGGACTTGAATAAGCCGAGAATTAAGCACCTACAACACGCTAAACTCTACCCATCCACCCGTGCTTGAACACTAAGTCGATGACTCCCAATAATTACGGTTTAGGGCATTGGGCTTTAAAGGCTTTCGCCATATACCCCTGGACAGTGTTAGGGTTTCAGAGCAAGCGTCCTTTGCTTTTATTCTTCTTTCTTTTTTTTTATTTGGAAGACTACATTGGTCTTCATACATGGGTAACACAAACCTATTATGGGTCGTCAACAAATTTAAGGTCGGCTTTGCAAAGTGGAAAGAGGTATATAGCTTCTCAACCTATTGGCACAATAAGATGCGAGTGTGTGAATTAGCTTCTGAGGGAATGCTCAAGGTTGACTATGCTGTAACTTCAATTGACCAAAAACTAAATCATGCATGGAATTGTTCTATCATTAAGGTAACATACAGGGCTTCGATTTCTCAACTAAAGGCAAGAGTAGATACCCAAGATGGGGACACAAAAAGCAATTTAAAGATTAAAGAGAAACGAATTTGGCCACTGCAGGACATGTATTACCAGTAAAACTAAATTCCAAAAATATGAAAATTACCTCTAGCGGTTTGGCGTAGAATCTGAAAACCAAGGATGAGCATGCCTCCTCAAACATGGTGGTTGGAAAGGTCATTTCCATTTGTTAGTGCTCTGCTGCGATTGTCAACATAAAGTGAAATCAAACAAAAATTTTAAACAAAGAAATTTAATCAAAACTAAACTATAAGATCGGTGGCTTTTGGGACGGCGAGCCACCCTTGAATGTGTGGTATGGGACTCGGGAGGTCGATAGGAGAATTTCCTCCACGACGGTCTCTTGCCGCGACATAGGGCTTCACCCTCGTCCATTGACTTTGATCCTTTGTTTATCATTTGGATTGAGTGGGTCCGGCTGAACCATTGGGGTATGCACGCTGAGACAATGAATGGACCGAATCCATCAGCGACTTGAGCTTGGTAGGAAATAGATGGAGTTAGGTCATGCAGAGGGACTTCGGGTCCCCTCGTTGAAATTCTTCCCAGTTATCATTTGATCATGCCATTTTTTTTATCTTTCCTTTGCAATCTTCGAATTCAAGTAGGCATCATTTCGTATTTCTTCCAACTCATTGAGTTCAAGGAATCTCTTGACTCCGGCCCTACTTAGATCCATGTTCTGCTTCTTGATTGCCCACCATGCCTTGTATTCGATCTCCACTGGAAGGTGACATGCCTTACCATAGACCAACCGATAAGGGGACATTCCAAGGATTGTCTTGAAAGCCGTTACGTAGGCCACTTGTGAGTCAGCCGGTTGATGGACGATCCCTACATTTGTTGTTACCACCTTCATTAAAATGGTCTTGATCTCTCTGTTAGCAAGTTCTACTTGACCACTTGTTTGAGGATGGTAAGGCATGTCACCTTCCAGTGGAGATCGAATACAAGGCATGGTGGGCAATCAAGAGCGGGAACATGTGGATCTGAGGCGGCGGAGGTCAGAAGACTCATGAACTCAATGAGTTGGAAGAAAATGCTGAAGTGATGCCTACTTGAGCCGAAGACTACAAGGAAAAGATAAAAAAAATGGCGTGATCAAATGATGGCCGGGGAAAGAGAGGGCGCTGTAGGCTCAGGCTCCATCTGGCGACGGCCAGTAAAATGAGCAGGCATTCGTGACCGCTGACGCGAACCCCGATGAACTACCATCCCAGTGATGGCGGTGATCAAGAGGTCAGTGGGCGAAAGTGGCTGTATGTTGCGACCAGGCCGTCGAGGAAGGAAAATTACTGTGGGCAATCCCCGCGATCCCACGACCGAAAGGTAATACGCTATTAAATCAGCGTCTTATAATTTGGTTACGATAGAGAGCTGCACAGTGAGCCACGTTTGTTCACTTATGTTGACAGCTGCGATAACTGCAAATGACCCTTTCCAACACGAGGAGAGTACGATTCCATCACTTTGTTTAGGCCCATGCAACACCGAGTCAGGCTATTTTCATATTTTTTGGGAGGCTGAATTTGCTAGTAATATGTCTGCGTCTTCGATCATAAGGGAGTGGCCACTCTATGTTTCACACCGTATTTAGCCATGAGGTTTTCAAAAGGTTTGTTACAGAAATGTGAACCTCCATCACTAATAATGGCTTTTGGGACCCCGAACCTAGAAAAGATGTTTGCTTTCCAAAATTTAAGCACCACCCTGTGGTCATTGGTTTTGCAGGGGATTGCTTTAACCCATTTGGACACATAGTCCACTCCCACCAAAATGTATGTATGACCATAAGATGTGGGAAACGGTCCGTAAAGAAATCGATGCCCCGAGCATAGAATAGCCCTGACCACTAAGATTGGAGTTCGGGGCATCATATGACGCGAGACAATTTCGAGTCTTTGGCATCTATCACATACGGCACATTTGGTGTGCTTCTTTTAAACAAGGAAGGCCGGTGAGAAGCAATTGCAGTACCTTCATTCGCGTCTTACAGGGCGCAAAGTGACCACCCGCAGGCACTCTCATTAGCGTGGCGAATTCCTATTTATTCTTCTCGGTACACACTTCCTGATTATATGATCTGCATAGTATTTAAACAAGAAGGGCTCTTCCCAATAATATGAATGGATCTTAGCAAAGAAATACTTCCTATCCTGTTCTTTCCAATAAGATGGGATTTCTCCTGTTGCGAGGAAATATTCAATGTGAGCATACCAGGGAGCTTTTTCCAGCTGCATTAGAGACTCTTCAGGAAATTCATCATTGATGGGTGGACTATGAGTGTCATGGGCTATCGTTAACCTAGAAAAGATGGTCTTGCCACCACATTCTCTACCCCCTTTTTTGTCTTTGATTTGCGGGTTAAATTCTTGAAGCGAGAAGAACCCATCGGATAAACTTGCTTTGGCATTTTGCTTAGTGGAGATATTCAACGGAATGGTCGTAAAAATGACCTGTCAGACCCGACCAAGTATGCTCGACTTGTCTGGCGTGAATTCGTAACAATTCAGCCTGCCTTAGTAGTATAATTCCTTTGTACTTCATTCAAGGTTTTGCTTGCATAGTAGACTACATGAGGTTTCCGTCCTCTCTTTATGAGTCTTGCCGATAGCAGAATCACTTGCATCACACATCGCTTCAAAGGCCTTCGGTTAGGTGCTCGTACTATTGGGGCAGTAGTCAAATGGGACTTCAGCTCTTCAAAGCTCTCCTGGCATTCTTTCTCCCAAACAAATTTGGCATCTTTCTCTAGGAGCTTGTACAGGGGTTTAGCAATATTCGAGAAGTCTTTAATGAATCTTCTATAGAAGCATGCATGACGAGTGCCCTAGCATTTTATTTGTTGGGGATGGCGGTTTGGAGATAAGTTCAATTTTGCTTTGTCAACTTCTATTCCACATTGGAAATAATGTGCCCAGTACACAATTCCTTGGTTAACCGTAAAATGGAACTTCTCGATTGAGCACCGAGGTTTTCTCTATGCCTGCGGGGATGGCCTCCGGATGGTTAGACATTCTTCAAAATCGCCTCCATATCTGATGATATCATCCATGTATACTTCCATTATGCGCTCCACCATATGGGTTAAGCATAGCATACATCTCGAAAAGTGGTACGGGGCGTTGCAAAGACAGGCATTCTCCTATAAGCATACGTGCCAAATGGACAAGTAAAGGTAGTCTTTCACGATCCTGAATTTACATCTCTATCTGAAAATTTTGTGAATAACCATCCAAAAAGCAATAGAATGGGTGTCTGAGAAACTCTCAAGGTGATCGATGAATGACGGCGAAGTGATCTTTCTTGTTACCTCGTGAGTCTCCTATAATCATGTACCTCTCCACCGGTAGTAAGTCGGGTAGACAATTCTTCACCCTTTTCATTTTTCACAGTTGTCACTCCTGACTTCTTGGGCACCACCTGGGTTAGGCTTAGCCAAGTGCTATCGAAATGGGAATTAAATGATACCGGCGAACAATTTTAGGACTTGATGCGAACTACTTTACTGCAAGTGGGGTTCAACCTCATTGTGGTGCCTTCAACCCAGTAGACTCCTCTTCTAGGTAAATGATGGAGTGTAGATTGATGGGTTTATGCCTTTTAAATGGAAATTTCCACTGATACTTGCTTGTTCCTTTTGAGGTACGGCATGTTATGCTCTTGTGAAGTGGTACTTGATGATGAAATCCTGGCTGGACATTGCCCGTTCTCTTCATACTTTAACTCAACTGGGAGGGGTTTGAGCTCTAACTGTTGAGGTTCCTTTGGTTCATCACCGGATCAATAGGGTAAACCACATTTTTCTCCTCGATGCCCACGCCTAAGCTCATGCATTGAGGTTCTTCTTGCTCTTCGACGCATTCAGATAACTCTGGGGTTAATACATCTTGCACACTTGCTCGTGCTTTGTTCTTCAGAATTGCATCTATTATCTGAGACTTCTTCCGATCATCTTCCTCACAGTGCATATGCCTTTTACTCGAATGAAGATGTGTGAGTTCTAAGGTCATATTCCCAAATGTGAGTTATAACCCCATTAGGCGATTTATTATGGCATTAGTAGCCAAAATGGCCTCCCAATATGATAGGCACATGATTGGCTCTTCTTTATGGCAGGCTCTGTGTCCAAGTAAACGAAATCTTGGATGGTAAATACGTCACTTGTATTAAAACATCCTCAATGGTCCCTTGGGGTATTTTAATAGACCTAACGGCTAGTAGCGAGTGTGATGGACGTGGGTTTCGGTTCACCCGAACCAAGTTGCTTGTACATGGAATAAACAAAAGGGGTTCACACTAGCTCCCAGTCTACTAGTGCTTTCTCCTGTAATGCCTCCGTAATGCTTAGAGATTATGGGACATCTCGAGTCTTTATATTTCACTGGAGTCTTGCACTCAATGATAGCACTCACTTGCTCAGTCAAAAAGGCCTTTTTATTTACATTGAGACCTCTTTTTACCGTGCATAAGTCCTTCAAAAATTTTGCATAGGTGGGGACTTGTTTGATCATGTCAAGGAGAGGAATGTTAACTTTCACTTGCCATAAAACCTCTAGCATTTCTGTTTGGTTTACTTGAATTTTCTTTTCGGAGAAGCCGTGGGAATGGAGGAAATTTCTTGGTCTTCACCTCTTCCCTATTTGTTGACTGTTCTTCTTGTGGCGAGTTAGCTACTGTGGGGGCTGACTTGACTAGAGCTAGGACTGCTGGTCTCAGTTCTTCACCACTTCTTAATGTCACCACTGCCTTGACTTCATCAATTATTGCATTTGGATCATTAGTTTGAGCCTATTTGTGCATTCCTTACGATGTTGCTGTGACTAGGAAGGAATTTCTCCTTTTGGAACCTTCTTTCTTTGGTTGTCAACCTCGTCTCGAGTGCACACTTTATCCGATTTCTGATGAGTGAGCTTTCGGCGCTTCAATTTTCTGATTAGATCGCACATTCCAACACCTTCTATTCTTCTCTGAGCGTGCCTGCACTTTGCTTAGATTCGAGTTACTGCTCAACGGGAGAAGAAGGTGGGGCGAGAATTTGTTGTTACAATGTTGAAGTGGAGCCAGCTGGCTGGCGTATCTGGCGGAATATATGCGGGGGTTTTGGCTACCATGACAGGTTTGGATGGTTACCAATTAGGGTTATAGGTGTTTGCCATATGGAGCATTTGTGGGTGGCTTATTTTTGATTGAGGACATGGCGTACTCTTGCCAGTGCTCCCGGGATATTGTTATCGGCGGTCAAACAAGATGGATGAGATGCAGGTAACTCGGTTACTGCTTGCATTTCGTGCTGGCTTCTCATTTCCAGCTCCTCCAACCTTCGAGTCAAAGTGGTCAGTTTTGCTTTCATCTATGTGTCTTCGGAAAGTGCATAAATGCCTATACAGTGGTTGAGGCCTTGATCTTTCGGCTTCCCTTGGATTCGGTTCATCCCATGCCTTTGAGGTTTCGGCCACATAGTTCAAAAAGTCCATGGCCTCATCTGGATTTTTGCTCAAAAAATCACCTCCACACATGGTTTCTAGCAGTTGCTTCATGGATGGAGATATACCATCATAAAAATGATTCACTAGCATCCATGTATCAAAACCATGGTGTGGGCATGTGCGGTGATGGTCTCCATGAATCTTTTCAACAACGATAAAACTTCTCATTGTCAAGAAAGTGAGTAGGTGTAGATCTGTCTCTTCAAAGCTGTTGGTCTTTGTTGTCTTGAAGAATTTCTTCAAAAATTCAAACGAAGAATCGGCCAAGTTCTAATTGTTCGACATGATGAATTGAGCCATGTTTTGGCTTTGTCATGAGGTTAATGGGAATGCGCTTGACTTCAACAATTCCATGTCGGTTATGCCCTCCTTAAGTTGTGCATACTTCCTCAAAATCCCGTATGTGTGAATATGGATTTTCATTCTGCCTGAAATGTGGGAAGCGGGGGGCACTAGGTAGGGTCTCAGCTGCTGCATCCTCGTGAGGTATGATGCGAGGAAGGAGCACTCACTCTAGGAGGGTGTATGTGATCCTCGTCGACGTATCTTTGTTGGATTCATAGGGGTGCTTGTTGACTTTGCTATTCCTCGGGTAGGATCCATTTGATCACTTTGTGCACACTTGATTCCACTGACCTTGCTCGGCCCCAGTGTACTCACTCTTTGCGATCTACGATGTCCCTTTGTCCCAATCTTTGCATAAACACATTTACACAAAGGAAACAAAACAAAAGAACACAAACAAAACGCGAAGAAGGTTTAGTGTTAGCGAACAAGCGGCGTAAAAATAAACGGTCACGATGCTTGCTAAGTGAAGAAAACTTGCGGTTCTGCGCACTTAATTGAGGATTGAAGGTCACCAACGCGTATTGTAGTTACAGAAGTGGATCGCTCATCATGCGTGGTTGGCACCATCCCCGACGCGGCGTCATTTGATTCGATTGCCGCGGTAGGGTGATCGGAATCAACAATATTTGTTTCCTATACTCCTCTTTGCGTAGTCAAACTCTTTTCTTGAGTATAGCGGTCTAGGGTCGAACACGGGGATGGGTTTTCATCTCGAATGATTCGCATCAATGTTTGAAAATGGTGAGACTTTTAATTTGGACTTTTGGATTTGGTTAAAAACAGGAGTTGGTTGATCCTTGGATGGCGAAATAGCAAGGAAAGTGTGAAATGGTAACCTTGAAGGCTTGGGTCACTAGCATGATAACATGGGGATTACAGTGTCCTCAGGTTATTTCCTCGCATTAGGGCAAATGACATATAGTCAAAGCCAAAACCAGATCTTTATTTAGCTATAAAATCTAACCTTATAACCACTCCTATTTGAGTCAAATCAAATACTAAGCATTCAATGTCCCAGTCGGTTTGAAACCCTAGCATTTAACCTCATTTCAATGGCTGTAAATGACATCTAAGAATGTCGGTGCATCTACCATTAAGAATGCCTTTGAACCTAAAACATGACAAGTATTGACCAAAAGAAAGACATTAAATGGCATTAAACCCTAGTTTGGAAAGTATGGAGACCATAAATCTGTGCACAGTGTTGTTTGAAGCATGAGGACAACACGGTAGCCAAAACTCAAGCTAACAACCCTCGCCTTCAGGGCACAAGAACTGGCCAAGCGTCACTTGAAAGTTATCGTCACTTCGAGTGTTTGCTTGATGAGAAAATGAAAGGGAAAGAGGAGAGAGAAGAGAGCAAAATAAACCTAAAATGAAAAGCTGCGGGAACTTGCATAAAAATGGAATAGTTAGGGTTACAAAGTTGTAGGGGACTTATATAGTCAACCCTAATGTGTGAAATGACAAAAATGCCTAAAATATAAAAATATCGATAAGGACAAAATGGTAATTAATCAAAGCGTGGTCGTTTTGGAACCAAAAATATAAAAAACCGCGAGTGAGTTTACGCTGGCATAGCGTAAATTTAGCTATGTTGGCGAAATTGCGGCTAGCCTAGCAATTCACAAGAGATAAGCGAAAATGAAATTTTCCTTTATGGGCGATGAATCCAAGCTAAGCTGGCGAGAAATATACGGCTAACAGAAAGTCGTGCATAGCGAAAATTTAGCTGAGTTGGAAATTTTAAGCTATGATTCTTGGGATTTTGCGCAATCCCAGTAAGTTCGCAATGCATAAGCGAAGAACTTAAACCACCATTCCTCACTGCATTGCTTCTGCATGGTTTCTTCATCATTTTGCCTTCAATTCTTCACTGCATCTTGACATTTCATCGCCTCAGCTTGGTGAAATCATCGAGGATTCTCACATTCAGCACCAATAAGAAGCCAAGCTCGCTAACTGAAGTTCCCAAGATCTGCAAAACTATCCAAAACAATCTCGAAAACAAATTAGAAGCACTAAGTGGACATACACATGACAATTGGCTTAATTCATATGATTAGTGCGCAAAAAGCACTTAAAACCTATCTTGAATAGGGCTCAAAATAGCACTTTTTGGGCACTAATCATGTTGTTGCTGCCTTGGGCCTTGTAATGCCCCTCCACCATATGAGAAATTCTCATGGTTCCACAATGCTGGATTGTAGTGTGTGGGCAGGTTAGGATTTGGCTTGAAATGGTAATTTCTTGGCTCGCTCACGTACTTAACCTCCTCAGCACCATAAGAATCTTCTTCTGTTGGCACATCAACACTTCTTCTCATAAGTTCTTTTTCCACTGCTTCTATTTCATGAGCAGTGTGCATCTTTCTCTCTTGTTTGTCGTCACATGCGTATGGCATCGACTTTGCCTCCGTGGGTGTCATCTTGCTCGACTCCATGACCCCTTTTCCACTGCTATTACCCCTCGAAAACTCAGATGGGGCTTTCATATTACATTTGCCAAGTCTTCTATCGAGATCTCTGCGCCTTTTCGACGCACTTTTTTCTTTTTTTAGTGCTCCTGACATGACCTTGATAATGCCTTAGATGTATCATTTAAAGCATGATACACTATGTCCATCTAGGTCTTCAAATCTATTCCATGCATCGGGCACCTCTTGGCTAACCTCTTAAATCTTTTCCCAAGCTACATATAAGCTCTCATCTTCCCTTGTTGGAATACTAACCCATCTCTTATTCTCTCTAAAGTGAGAGATGGGGGAAAGAATCTGTCCAAGTAGGCTTCTACCAACTCTTCCCAAGTATCAACCGAACCATATGGTAATGATTCATACCATGTGGCTTCTATATCTCTCAAATAAAATGGGAAGAGATGCAACTTTATCACCTCTAGTCGTACACCATTCAACTTCACTGTATTAGCCATCCTAAGAAATCTTCCCAGGTGCTCGTTTGGGTCTTTGGTGGGATGACCGGAGTAAAGCGATGTTCTTGAACCGTGTAATCAAAGGTAGCTTTAGTTCAAAATTATTTGCATCCACGGTTAATTTGTCGATTGCAGTCTCTTCTTGAATAATAGGCCTCAGAGAGAAATCATAGTGTCGGTAATAGAGGCCTTACGGTTGTTGTCCTCTGTTCCGCTGTCTGGTCATGTATCTCATCTGCCATAGTTGCGTTTTGCTCTTTTTGTCTTTCTTAAGCTCCTGAGTGTTCTCTCCAATTCAGTGTCTTCTGGAATCAAGTCAGAATCCTGTTTCCTATGCAATAAAGGTTTTCCTGAAATCAAAACACACTCAAATTAATAGGATTAGTCAAACTAAACAAATATTTTCAACATGGCTTGTTAAAGATTAGTGGCTGATGTAGCCACTTTGCTTGAAAACTATTTTGTTCTTTTCGTTTATAAAATGTCCAAATTAGCATTTCCTTCTTTTGTAAGAATATTGATCTAATTAATTCTTTCAATCCCCGACAACGGCGCCATAAAAACTTGTTTGCCTTTTTCTATATAGACTAAAACCCTCAAATTAACATAATTACAAAGAGTAACCGCTTCTCTTGTATCCGTATTTATTTGGATATTTTTTGCTAGATAAAATAGTTTTCTCTTAATGTTCATGATTTAAAAATAAGGGGTTAAGTCTATGACACTTTGCAAGTGCCTGCAGGTCATACAAGTAGTAAAATCTGGAGAGATGTAAGTCATATCATTCCGTGATTGATAGCCGAATTAAGATCCCGACTACCCCAATACTAAAAGTCCATACTATTTGGGTGAAAACTCCAAAGTGAAGTTTTATCTAAACAACAAAATTAAAAATCGTATACTATTGAATATATTCAAACTAAACTAAAACAAAAATAAATGAATAAAAATAAATTGTAAATAAAGAATGGATTGAATCGGTTCTTGTGAAACGAAAACTATCAATGAAATACAATGAAACAGTCAATTCCAGCAGTTAAGGACATTGCTCTGTTCTATATATGGATCTGGTTATTGTCCAAGATTTCCTAGTTTCTGGAATTGGATTTCTCCATATTCACCGATTAGATATCCTTGCTTCTCTCGAAGTTAAGATCAAACCAGCTACCTGTATTCCAAATTCTCTTGCAAGATTTTGGTATTTTTCTTTCTCAATACTTCACACCCATTTCCTGTTGACAGCAAAACTTTTGCTTTTCCTTCTCAGGATTTTCGTAAAGTTTATACCACTTAATTGGTAGCTCAACCTTCAAATCTATGGGTTTATCCCGTTCCCTTGATTAGATCTAAGCTAACACGGGGATTAGAACTTACCTTTAGATTAAGGTGAACTCTCTGATTATTTATATTGTTAAATACACCTCGACTTCAATTATGAGCGAATGGGGGATTTATCAAAATGAACTCTCAGAGCTCAGCAGTTCGTCAATGGTAGTCGAACATACCCAGAAAAGAATGCTCTCAGCTCTTAGGAATCTCCATCTCTGTGTCACGCAGAGGGCATCCTGGATATCAGAGTAAGATACATTCCCTCAACTGGTATTAGGTAGTACTATTGGGAACTTATTCATTAAAAGCATTGGAGTTAAGTAGAACCGGGCAAATTAATTTCTCATCATTGTGCGGAAAAGTGACAACTAAATGTAAATCAAATCCCGTGAGGCTGCTATGGTGCATTGCAGGTGAGAAATGGAGCAGATCACGCCTGACCAACTTGTAATTGCAATAGCGAGGAAAGTAAGATTCCCGAGAGAAATTTGTCTAGATTTCATAAATTTTCAGGTAGTAATACTTAAGAAAAATAATAGAATTAAAAATCCAGCTCTACTCGTCTCTGCACGGTTCGCAGATTCAAACCAGAAAATGAAACTAAAAAAATAAGAAAATTAAAGAAAATAAAAATCTACTCTAATATATACATTGAGTTCCTCTTCTTTTCCTTTTAAAATTATTGAAGAAGGAAAAAACTTACTTTACTATTCTAAAGCTATCTATTTATAATAAAAGATTTGAAATGGAATCCTAAAATGCTCGGGTGGAACTCCAAAGAAGCCCTGACTCACTGTCTATGTATGCGACCTCAAGTTGATGTCGCGACATGGACTTCTCTTGATTGCTTGTGATCAGTCGCGACCTCTTTCCTTAAGTTGCAACCAGTTTGTTTGGAAACTGCTTTGATTAGTGGTCGCGACATCGTTTGTTGTCGCGACCTCATTTGCTCAGTGTTCCTTCAATGTTGATGTCACGACCTCAGTTACATGTCGCGACATCATTGTCTTTCTATTCTTCCAGCTTCTGAGTTGCGACATCAGTTTTAGGTTGCGACCACTTTTCTGTTTGTATGATGACTTCATGTTGTGACTTTGATTTCTTGGTTGCAATAGTGTTGGTGGTCTTCTTGCCTTCATATGTTTCAATTTTATGTCGCGACCTCATGGTGATGTCGCGACCCCTTTTGCTTCCCATTTCTTTTCTTCTGGTTGCAACCTCAGTTCTTCGTTGCAACAAATTTCCTCCTTCTCACCTATTTTCGGTCGCCTCAGGTGGTGTGCCAATCATTCTTAACCGCTCTTCTTGAGGTCGCGACCTTAATGAGTGGTCGCGACATCATTTCTGATCCTTGATTAGTAAAAGGTTGCAAGTTCAGTTCTTGGCTAGTGCTTCTATTTGGCTACAGGTCGCGACCTCCTTTCAAACTCTATTTTTGGTTGCACTTTGAATCTTCCTGTCTTTATGTCACGACATCATAGTGGTGTCGCGACATGAAATGGACCCTTGCATTTGAAAACTAATTGCAACGTCTTTCTTTTGCAAAGACCTTTCTTGTGGATCCATAGACGGATCCTTGTCGCGACCTCAGAGTGGTGTCGCGACATCATTCATATCCTTTTGGTGTCGCGACATCAAAGTGATGTCGCGACATGAATTTCTTCGTTGATTATTTCTTTTAGTCTCGACCACGTTTTCTTTGTCGCAACCTCCTTCTTCAAGTCAAGACTGCACTTGTTCCCGTTTTCTATTTCTTCTTCAAAACCGAATTTGTTGATGTCGTGACCTGGAATAGCTGGCAACTGAGCTTCCTGTCGCGACTTAAATTTTCAGTTGTGACCTCAATTCTACTGCGGCTAGTTTCTTCTGATTTTTGCTAAGGTTTGAGTTTATGCTGTATTTTCCTGTAAAATGAAATTTGAGTTAATTATCCACTTTTCTGCAAACAAATCAACATTTATCTCATAATATACTCAGAAAAATGGATTAAAAACTTAATGAGTTTTTAGACTCATCAATGAACCAAATGGATTTCCATTGAAATGTATATATTGAAAGCATGCTATAAACAAGAAACAAACTTTCAGTTTCCCTTTCTTCTTTTGTAGGCCTTTTTAGGTATTATGTTGGGAAGATCTACATCAAAGCGGTCTCGTTGGGAGTTAAACAGAATTTTATTTCAGATTTTGTCTTTCACAAAGATGAAATTCTTTGCCAAACCTGGATATTTCATTGTAGTTGCCTTGCATGAATGAGCATGTCTTACTCTCCCCACGGTCATTGTTCCTTCACCTCGGATACATTCTAGCAGCTTGGATAAGTTCTGATTGATTAAGTCCATACTTTCCAACCATGTTTTCCTCCTATACTCATCATTATCTTCCAACTGCTGATCTCTTTCTTTCATTAGCCTCTCAAACTCCTTGAATAGTTCCTTATATATATGCTTGAACCCATCAATCTTCCTTAGCATGTTATTTTCCATTTCTATCTCCTTCTCCTTCATGATGTTCAGCAATTCGGCATCCCTTTTGATTTGATTATTATAAAAAGCTTTCATGCTTGTCTTTATTCTTCCCATCATCTTTTCTTCTTGTTTCTTGGCTCCTCCTTGTATTTCTTCTTCTCACGATTCTCCGAGTTTTTCTTCAGTTGCTCATTTCTTACATTTGTAGCCTCCATGAATTCTTCTTTGATAGTTGTTGCCTTTCCATTTAAGTTATCTACTCCCTCCATTTCCTTTTTCATTGCTTTCAGCCTTTTTTTTTTGAGAGATAATTTAGTATTTCCTTCTCTGCTCCGGATGCTTACGCGAGTGGGCACACAATTCTGTATACGGAAATAAGGATATATTGAAGCTACGAGAGGTTCTTCTTACGCTTCCCGGAAAGGGCCGTATCTGCGCCTCCTCCATTTCTCTTCTATCAGTTTCTGCATCTATCTCCTGCCCTGTTTCTGCATCTAGCATTGTCACTTCTTTTTGCTTCCTTCCTTTTGGTCCCCTTGTCACTCCTGTCAGGGTTAGAGGGGAGCAGGGTTCTTTCTTCTTCCTCCCGATTTACTTCACCCACGCCATAAACAAAGTCTGGTAATAGTGGTAGGGTGGGGGATCAGTCCTCTTTTATTACTATGGTGGTATCCTCTGATTGATTCTTCGATCAAAACACCTATGTTCACTTTGTATCCTTTTAAAAAGGCATACAATAAGATGGCTTCTTGCTCTCTGACTGTGCTAAGGTGTTTATTAGGCATTATTACAGAACATATGAAATAAAACCAAACCTTTGCCTTTTCTGTAAGAGATCCCTTTTTTATGGCATGGTGAGGGTTCTTCTTCGTCACTTCCCATTTCCCTTCTCCTCCAGTCAAACGATTCACAATTTTTTCATAATTTGGGTCTTCCAACAACTTCTTGTATTTCGACCCATGCTTGAAATCTCTCAATTTATTCTTCTATCATCGAAGGGCACCCAAACTCCTCTTACATAAACAGAATTATCCTTCATTCCCACCGATATTTATAGAATTCACAAGGAAAGAAATTTGAAAATCAGGGTGCTTTGTGCTTTCATAAAGAATCTCAACCTCTTTTCTCTATTACTTAAGAAAATGGGGGTATTTTGCAAAACCTCTTTTACGCCACAAATTCCTTGTCAAACATCACCTTGTTCCACAATTCTCGAGCTTCTTCCGAAATGAAGTCTTTGTCTTCTTCTGTTGCTTCTTTCTCGGGTAGTTCATCCTCCTCTAGTTGGTTTCCTTTTTCAACATTTACTTCTTCCTCAGGATGAGTTTCCGTCTGTATCTCTTCTACTTCATCGACATTGTCTCACATGATTTCGTCGATCAATCTATTCAGATTTGCGACTTCTTCTTGATGTGCTGCCATTAGTGAAGAATTGCGAGGGTATTGCTGTGCTCTCTGGTTCTAGGGTTTCAAGAATTCAAAAAGATGGATGTAGAAGTGGAAAGGTTGGGATGAATTGCGGTTTAATGAAATTTGAAGTGGAATAGACGCTGGGTCAAATGTCATGACAGCGATATGGGAGTCGCGACATTAAGTATTAAGCCTCTAAATTAATGATTTTCAATGAATTTAATTTTTAACTGCTGGGATGCCCAAAATGAGAGGTTTTAAAATCCACTTTTATTGACTTTTGGACTATTCTGGTCACAACTTCAAAATTTTGGTTGTGACTGAAATGATCCTGACGAGAATTTGATGTTGCAACATAAAATGTTATTTCCTTCTTTAATTGATCGTGACCTCTTTTCATTATTTTGACTTTCTTTTCCACTTTTTATTTTCACATCAGCATTTTTGGTTGCAACTTTTGGATTAATGTTGCGACGAAGCTTATAATTTACCCTCAAATTCCACAGCAATTTCAATTTATTCAATTCCAATCAAAACAACTACAACTCGATTCATCTTCATCATGCAAAAAATTCAACAACTTCCACTATGCATCACATTCAAAATTTAAGCACCAAAACAAGATAAAAATTTTCCCAAACTTTCCAATCATGCTATATCAAAGACAAATTTTAAAATCAAATCAAGAAGAATATATTGCCCCTTTTTGGTCTCTTATGCTGATTGAAGTTTGATTGCAGATGCTCTCCTTTTTGCACAATCTTCATTGTCCTGTAAAACTAAAAAAAAAATATTTACCTACTCTTCAATCAATAATAAATAAAATCAAAATATGATATTAGAAATTTAAACACATAAATTTTAAACTATAACAAGAAAAATTAAAAACAAACTGGTGTGGATTGCCTTCCACAAAGCTGCTCAATTTTTAGTCTTTAGATTTGGACGCGTGCTGCCATTGTTACATTTCTTCTATTTCCTTGTTCAAAACTAAGGGTTACTCTTCCAATTGCTTTCTCCTGGTGGTGCTTTAATCTCGACCATTAACTTTGAACTCCTTATGATTCTTTACGGTTAAGTGTCGCGCTAGCGTATTGCTTGATACCACTGTAAATGGTCCACTCCATTTGGATTTCAACTTTCCTGGAAAGAGTCTTAGTATGGAGTTGAATAACAAGACCTGATCTCCTACCTTGAATTCCCTCCTAAAAATTCGTTGATCATGCCATTTTTTTGTTTTATCTTTAGCAGATTCGGCACTATCTTGACATTTCTCAACTCTTCCAATTCATTTAGCTGGGTAACTATCTTCCTTAGCAGCTTTAAAATCAAAATTAAGCTTCTTGATGGCCCACATATCTTTATATTCTAGCTCAGAGGTAGGTGACAAGGTTTCCAAAGAACAAACTGTATGGGGACATTCAATGAGTTTTTAAAAGCGAATCTGTATGCCCAGTGCATCATCAAGCTAAAGACCAATCTCTTATCTTTGGAATTCATTCTTTTCAAGAATTCTCTTTATCTCCTGTTGGAAATTTGACTTGCCCATTTGTTTGAGGATGATAAACTGAGCTCTGTATGTTTGATACCATATCTGCTCATGAGTTTGTCAAACACCTTATTTGCAAAATGGCTCCCTCCATCACTAATTATAGTTCTGGGTGTCCCAAATCTGCTGAGAATATTTCTTTGTAAAAATCCCATAACTCTATTGGCATCCTTCTTTGGACAAGGCTCTTGCCTCGACCCGTTTTGATACATAATCCTGGCTGAATATATATTTCAAATCAAACAGGAAAAAGCCCCATAAAATCCATTCCCCATGTCAAACAACTACATACCGGGATACCCTTGCGGGGGCATCTCATGCCTTTTATGATATTTCCCATTCTTTGGCATTGATGCATACTTCACTGATTCAGCGAGTCCTTAAAAATAGTAGACGGTAAAATCATGATGAAGAATTTTGTGGCTATTTTATCTCTGCAAAATGTCATCATATGTAGTGATGCATGACATTCTTACGCCAAAATCTTGCTGCTCACCTTACAGTACACATCTCCTTATAATCGGATCAGCTCTCTTTTAAGCAATAATGGTCATCCCGGATGTAGTACCTATTGTCGATCCTTAGCTTTCTCTATTGGTAGAAATTTGAATTACAGTGGCATAATTCCTGAAGCTAAGAAGTTCAATATCAGCATACCGAGGTGGCCCGGGTGTGGCGGAGCACTTGCTCATGAAGTACTGCACTTTCTTCTCTTCCGATCCTCTTGCTCCCGATTGGGTTTCTCTACTCTTCTAGTGACAGCTATCACATTGTCACAACCCTTCTTGTCTTTTTATTTCACAATCCATTCACTGCAATAATAGTACCCACACGATCAGTCTAGGCTTTGCTTTTTCTTTGCCATTAGTACCCAATTCTTTGCATGATCAGTGTGTATAACAACATGGGACCCTAAAATATATGGCCTAAATTTTTCACATGCAAATACTATTGCTAGCATCTCCTTTTCAGTAGTAGAGTAATTTTCTTTAGCTTCATTAAAGGTTTTGCTAGCATAGTAGATGGCCTTGAATACTTTTTCCTCTTTACGTCTGTCTGACTCCATTGCAAAATCACTAGCATCACGCTGATTTCCAAATTCCTGCGATTTCAATCTGGTCTTGCCATGATGGGAGCTTCAACTAGTCTGGATTTGATTTCTTCCAATGCATTATGGCAGGATTCATCAAAATAGAACTTAGTATCTTTTTCCAGCAATCTGCATAGTGGTCTAGCAATTTTTGAGAAATCTCTGATAAATCTTCTATAAAATCCATCATGTCTGAAACTCTAATTCCCTTGTTTGTAGTGGGTGGCATTAGATTTCTTATAATTGAAACTTTTGCACAGTGCGAAAGCCTGTGCGAAATCATGTGCCCCCCAAAGACAATTCCTTTTGTAACCATAAAATGGCATTTTCCTAATTGAGCTGAGTTCTTGTCGTTTGCACCTTTGAAATCTTGTCACAGGGTTATCAGGTCTTATTCAAAGCTGGATCATACAACAATAAATCATCATGATCTCCACTAACTTCTTACGCTAGATCGGAAAATATAGACATCAGTATCTTTGGGAAGCCGGGAGCATTACACAAAGCCAAATGGAATTCTCTAATAATACCAAATGGGCTGCAAAATTTGTTTTCTCGATCTTCGAGTGCAATAGCAATTTGGATTATATCAAGTATCCATCAGAAAACAAAAATAGGGTAATGCGGCCTATCGACATCGATCAATGGCGGGAAAATGATCCTTTAAGTTTACAGTGTTCAATTTTAAGTAGTCAATACACCCTCCATCATCCCATGAGTTCTTGCCAGGAATCAATTCATTTCTTTTCATTTCGATCCTTAGTGAATCCACCTTTCTTGAACCATGCGACTTGCAAGAACTATCAATATAGCATATATAAAACCTGCATTTAACCATTCAGAACCTCTTTCTCATATTCTTTCATCAGGTTTAGCCTATCTTTGATGCTCAATAGAAAGTTTTTGCATTATCATCGACAATATTTTGTGCATGCAAATGGAGGGTTGTGCCCTTGGATCCTCAATTGACCAAGCAATTGCTTCCTTGTATTTTCTCAGAATTACCAACAACTTCTGTTCTTCAGCTTCAGTCAATGCAGCTGATATGATAACTAGTTTTCTCTTTTCTGGTTCTAAAAACTCATATTTTAAATGACTGGGCAATTCTTTCAATGTGTATACGCACTAGTTTCTGCTCATGAGTTCTTTGTTTGACACATACTTTATCTTATTTGTTTTCATTTATACTCGAGGCCCCATTCTGTTAAATAAATTTGAAAGCGAGAACTTCACAACGAAGACTCTCAAGATACTGAAATTCATCTAATTTCATTGTTAGAGTGTTGAAGGATACAATCGAAATTCAATTCAACATTGAGAAGGCTATTGTTTCCCTCTGACCATACAATTGTGCGCACCTACATCAGGATGTTTCGGACTCTGTGTCGTAAAATGCCTTCATCATTTCCGATACACAGTGTCCCCAGGGTTTACCTTTACGTACATCTATCGGCGACTCCAGGTTGCTAAGAAAGGTCTTCCCAGCAACAAAGGAACTTGGGTATCTTCCTCCATCTGCATTATAACAAAATCCACTAGGAAGATGAATTTCCCAACCTTGACCAGTACATCTTCAAGAACGCCTTCTAGTTGTACCATTGATCTATCAGCCATCTGCAATCTAATTGTTGTTGGCTAAGTTTCCCAAAATTAAGTCTCTGCACAACTGATAGAGGCATCAAATTTATACTAGCGCCAGAATCACATAAAGCTTTCTTGAATTCATATTTCCCTATGGAGTAGGGAATGGTGAAACTACCAGGGTCCTTCATCTTTCTTTGGGAGCTTTTCTTTGGATAATGCTTTATGTAGGTATGATCAAGTTTACTTTTCCTTCTCATTATCTTCCTTTTCTTGCTCGGTGTCATTCGAAATTTTTGCATAAGAGGCATTTGGGCGATTACCTGCCAAATGGGATATTTATTTCTATTTTCTTGAAAATGTCAAGAATTTAAATTGTTTTTCTCTTCTTAACCAAAAGTCTGTGGAAATGTGAAGGTGTATAAGTGGTACTCCTTCCTTCTTTTTTGATTATTTACTTATTTCGGTACATTCAATCTGGGTGCTCTTCTCTCCTTCCTTTTTAGTCTTTTCTTTTACGCCTCAGTCTCTTCTTTTCTTTACGTCCCCTTTTGTTCTTTGCTCAAATCCTTCCCTTCTTAATTGAATTGCCATACGATCTTTTGAGTTCTTACAGTGTCACTGAGAATGTACACCCTTGCTCTGATTTGGCATATTCAGGGCCAGTTGCCCTACTTGTGTCTCCAAATTTTTCAACGAGGCACTAGTGTTCTTTTGAAACATTTGAGTATCAGACTTTAAAGCTTCCAAGTCAGACAGTTTCTGTTCATGGAATTGTAATAGCCTCTTGTTGTCCCACATGAACTGCAACATTTGTTCTTCAAATGGTTGAGTCCTCCTCTGACCCTGATATACATTTATGCTTTCACCTCCTTGATGCTTCAGCTGGAGACAGCAGCGGTTGTTGATATCCTTGTTGAGGATGTTGTTGCTGCCTTGGGCCTTGTAATGCCCCTCCACCATATGAGAAATTCTCATGGTTCCTCAGTGCTGGATTGTAGTGTGTGGGCAGGTTAGGATTTGGCTTGAAATGGTAATTTCTTTGCTTGCTCACGTACTTAACCTCCTCAGCACCATAAGAATCTTCTTCTGACCCAGCATCGACACACTTCTTCTCATAAGTTCTTTTTCCACTTTGCTCCTATTTCATGAAGCGGTGTGCATCTCTCTCTTGTTTGTCCATCCTATGCATTATGGCATCGACTTTGCCTCCATGGTACATCAACACTTTCGGCTCCTGACCTACTATTCCTCGAAATTTGTTTCCCCCTTGAAAACTCGGATGGAGCTTTCATATTACATTTTCTTGATCTTCTATCAGATTTCGCCTCTTCAACACTTTTCTTTTGAATGTCCTGGCATGACGCCGATAATGCTGCGATGTATCATTGAAAGCATGATACACACTATGTCATCTGGGTCTTCAAATCTATTCCATGCATTGGGCACATCTTGACAACCCCTCTTAAATCTTTCCCGGCTACATATAGGCTCTCATCTTCCCCTTGTTGGAATACTGTGTCTCTCTTCTTCTCTTAGGTGAAGGAGATGGGGAAAAATGTACTTGAAGTAGGCTTCTACCAACTCTTCCCAAGTATCAATCGAACCATATGGTAATGATTCATACCATGTGGCTACTATATCTCTCAAAGAAAATGGGAAGAGATGCAACTTTATCATCTCTGGTCGTACACCATTCAGCTTCACTGTATTAGCCATCCTAAGAATCTTCCCAGGTGCTCGTTTGGGTCTTTGATTAATGCCCAAAAAGTGCAATTTTGAACCCTATATTAGATAGGTTTTGAGTGCTTTTTGTACATTAATCATGTCATATATACCAATTGAAGTGTTCTAGTCTTCTTAGTAGTACTTATGCCATTTAGAGAGTATTTTTGGCTGTTTTGCAGGCTTTTGCACACTCTTGGAGTTCAATCTCGAATCAAATGATGAATCATGAAGTTTGAACTCAAGTCTCAGCCATCAATCGGCCCAAGAATCAATGAGAAAACCAAGGCAAGATGAAGAAAATGTGATGCAGTTGAAGACAGGAGGCAATGCAGTGAAGAATCCGCAATCTGCGAGGATTTTATTTGAGTTGCGAAAATTTTAAGCTAGGATTGCGAAAATTCATAACCTTAAGCGAAAATTCCTTGACTCTCGCGAAAACACCAAATTTCGCTAGACCCATCCCAATTTCGCTATACTTGTTCCTTAAGCGAAAAAGCACGATTAAGCTACTCACAAGAATTTACATTAGCTTAGCTAAATTTGCTAGCTAATGAAATTTTCCCATCCTGTGAGAATTTCATGTTTCATTTAGACACATTGATTTTATTTGGATTAAGCGAAATTATGACCTGAAATTGACTACTCGTCATGCTGTAGTGTGCCAAACTAGCCTCCAAACTTGGTGTATTACTTAATTGTCAATAATAGCTAATTTCATAGGTTTTTTGGTATTTTCATACCTTGAGGAGGCTATATAAGCCCCTCTTGTTTGTAACAATTGGGAGGCAATTGGTAGACAATGTGGAGAAGATATTTTTGTAAATAAAGTCTTTTATTTTAGGTTTTTGCTTTTTGTTCTTTCTCTCTTCTCTCTTCTTTCTCTCCCTTTCTCATTGCCAAACACCCCTCTTGGGGATGACAGGCTGAGAGATCTTTGTTAGCGCTCCTTTCTTTGAAGGAAGGCTAGCTTAGTGGTGGGGCATATGCATGTTGTCCTCTTGTATTAAAAGCTATGGGTAGTGTATTTATGGCTCTTATTCTCAAAACTTAGTTGCATAACATGGAATGTTATTGATTTGGCCAATACTCTCCATGCTTTAGGACTGTTGTTCTTTAGATGGTTTCACGAGCCTCACGAGATAATATTTACATGTTAGGGTTCTTAATTAGGATTAAATAATAGCATTCTTGTTATTATTTTGTGTCTCTCCATGCTTTAGGATGCGGTGCTCGGGTGAGAGATGCCTTGTTGTTCTTTAGATGGTCTTCTGAGCCTACGAAATGATAATTTAATGTTAGTTTTAAACTAAAGGCCCATAGCGCATGCTACACAATTTTGACTCGAATAGGAGATGTTTCATGGGTGAGGTTTGTAGTTAAATATAGATCGGTTATGCCGCCGGACTATATGTTGCATGTCATAGCAGCGAGGATAAAACCGAGGACACTTGTTTTGCCTAACTTGCCAGAAGTTAGTGACCCTAATTCTTCAAAGTTAACTTTACCCCAACTTTCGGTTTTACAATTTTTCGAGTTTGAAACCATTCCCCTTTGTTTTTGAAACCCCGAATCAGAGTCGAATAGAAGCCTTACCTTCATGCACTGATGCAAACCATTTTTAGGATGAAAGCCCATCCCGTGTTCGATCCTGAGCCACTATCTTTGCAGTAGCTTGACTACGGCGGTAGTAGGAACAGGTGTATATAAATTTTGTTGATTTTTAGCTCAACCTCTTTGTAGCGCGAATCAAATGGCGTCGTTCTTGGGGATGGTGCCAAGCACAAATATTGAGATTGAAAATGCCCAGTGATCCACATCCTGAGTGAAGGTAACTTTACCTCTTTTGCAACTTCGATTCTGAGCTACCCGATTTTAGCAATTAGCGATGCTTCCTGCTTGTTCGGTTGATTCGATTTCGATTTTCATTGATCCAGTTTATTATTTTAGTTAATTTTAATCTTTTTGCAGGTTGTTTGTTACTCTTTATTTGTCTCCTTAATTGTGCCAACTTGTGTATGCCTTAGTGGGATAGAGACACTTCAGGGTAGATTGAATAGGATTAGAGTACACAACGGCTAGCTTGTGAGGTTAGTGTACTGACTGATACCATGGATCCCATGCACGAGGAACAATGAGCCAACCAGGAACCCCCGTGAATCAATGCCTATAGAACCATGAGGGATCACATCCACCCTCTAGAGTTAGTGCTCCATCTGTATCATTCCTCCTGCTTGAAGATGTAGTGATGGGCCCATATTTGAATACCTCTACTCCCAGCATATCATGGTATGGAAAATGAAAATCCATACACTCATATTAGGGATTTTGAGAGTTTGCACTACCTTTAGGGAAGGTGATGGACATGGATTTGCTGAAGCTAAAGGCATTTCCATTGACTCTAAGAATGAGGCCAAGATGTGGCTCAACTCATTGGAGGCCCCTGGGAACCGTAGAAGTGGGGTGAGAAATTTTGCGGCGAGAATTCTGAAGAAGTTTTTCGGCCTCCACCAGACCTGATAATTTGAAAGACAAATCTATACTTTTGCAGCTCATGATGGTGAGAGATTTTACCAGTGTTGGGAAAGATTTATGGAAACCATCAGTGCCTGCCCACATCATGGGTTTGACACTTGGATGTTGGTGAACCATTTCTATGGTGGTATGTCTCCTCCCATGAGGCAACTTTTGGAAACTATGTGTGGGGGAGACTTTTTAAGCAAACATCCTGATGAAGCCATGGATTTCTTAAATTACGTGGCTGAAACTTTAAGGTCTGGATGAGCTTAACTCCTAGAGAAACGGATAGGATGAAACCACCGCCAACCAAAGGTGGGATATGTAATCGCCCGAACATAGGAAATGAGCTAGGATTCTCCAAACACCACTCCATAACACAAAATGGCAAAAGTGCCACAACCTTAGCTAGGAGTGTGAGGAGCTTGAAGGCAAACAGCTCCAAGAGGTGCATGCAGTGACTGACAATCCTGCACAGTCTAATTCTTGCACCAATTTCCAATCCCCGCACACTCCAACGTAATGTCCTATGGCCCCCGTGTTGAAGGATTTGATGTCGAATGTGCAAACACCGTAGGACAATACAAGCCACAACAACTAATGCCCATATGGTAATACACTCTACAATTCCAATTGGAGGAATCACTCCCACCCGCATTTTCAGACCCAACCCCCCGCTATGTATTCCCTGTGTGCCAAACCTCGCTTGTTTCTCATTAAATACAACAACCACCATCCTCTTCTCCAAGAGAGCAAGCCATATTGAATTTGAGTAAGGTGGTGGGCAACTTTGTTGAGGAACAAAAAGGAATCAATGTGCAATCGGCAATAAAAGGATCAAGAATGAGAGTGCCACCGAACAAAGAGAATAGACGGGCTTCGAGGTTGTAAATCTCAACCAAAATTGATAGCCTAGCGCATTCAATCACCAAGATTACCGTTGCTAGAGGTACAAGAGAAAGGGAGGTTTCCATCACAACGGGCCCAAATCCTAAAGGAATTCATGAGGCAGATTATCCAACAATTCAGGAACGGATGAGGTTGGGCTTACAATCACCCTGAGAAGTGGAAAAGAGGTTGATCAGCCTATGCCAAAACCTGTTGAAGAACCTAGGCAGGGAGAAGAATTGCAACCTGAGCATATTCTCCTAGAGGAGGATTCAATGAAATACCGCAGATCACCTCCATTTCACAAGGCACTTAGAGGAAAGAAGAAGTAACTCATCAAGGTGCATTCTCGAGGTTTTAAGGCAAGTGAAGGTTAATATACCTTTTATCGGGACCTAATCAAACAAGTCCCCCTCGCTTATAAAATTTTGAAAGATCTTTGCACAATCAAGAAGCTGGGATTAGGCATTTGAGAAGAAAGCATTTCTCACTCGAACATGTCACATAATTCAAAGCAACACTCACAAAATACAAAGATCCCGGATCTCCCACACCTCACCAATATTGTGGAATTGTATGAAAAGTCCTTGCTTGATTTAGGAGCCAAGCAGAACTTAATGTCAGATTCAAGATATGCTGCCTATAGGTTTGTGTGAACTTAAACCTACCTAACATCACACTCCTCTACTGGGCCGATAGATCCGTGAAAAACCCTAAGGATAGTCGAGGGTGTCTTAGTGGGAAGATAGACAAATTCTACCACCCAAAGAGATTTTGTGGTACTTGACACCGAACCAATTGTTAGTGAACCTAATCATGTACCAATCATCTTAGGAAGACCATTTCTGCCACTCAATGCAATAATAAATCACGAATGGAGTCATGCAATTAACTTTTGGTAACATGACCATGGAGTTGAATATCTTTCATTTGAACAACAACATGAGTTGCTAGAAATTGGAAAATCAAATTTCTCACGAGGTTGTTTCACCTGATCAAGTGCAGAAAACACAGCGACTAGGAAATGCAAGGAGTAATTACCTACGGAGATGAAGAAGAATTGGTCTTTGCCAACAACACCAACAGCAAGCCAATTCTCACCCAAATGTACCATCATCGAGAACAAGCATGTAAAACTCAGCACCCAAACCATGGAATTAGCCCAGCACCGTACGGGTAGAGGAGATCATCCTCCTTGACCCTCCTTGAGTAATTTTGTATATTGAATCGGTTTGTGAGTTTCAAAAACCAAATTGCAGTTCAACAATTTTTGTTTTTTTTTATTTTAGTCAATTTCCAATTTTAGCTATTCTTAGTATGTTTCCTAATTTAGCAAATTCTTTCATTTTTAGTGTTGGTGTATTTTATATATCTTATATTAAATTATTCAGATATATTTTATTTCCTAATTTTACTTTAATATTTAATATAATATATTAATTTTCATTTTAATCCCGAAAAATTCGACCAAGTGTGGCACTAGGGGTGTGAGCCAAATTCGCAAAGACAAATTACAGAATGACCCTTTCTACCGTCAAGCATGTTTATATAAACAGGAGGGGTCGTTTAGGAATGCCATCATTCTCTCCTGTACCGCGGTCCCTGAGCTCCCAGCCGGCCCGAGTCCCGCCCCGCTGCTGCCGACTGTCCCGCTCACGACCCCGCTCAGCTCCATCAAGCCGAGTTCGTGTCTCCGCTAGACTGAAGCCGCTGCCAAGCACTCCTGTGCTTTGCCCGGCTGACCGGAAGTTTCTAGTATAGCCATCCCCACACGCACGCACCAGCCCCCGAACGAGCCTTCCGCTGAGCTTCCACCACGCCGCGCACGAGCCTGATTGTTCACCGCCCAAATGGTTTCATTACCGCCGTGCCCCGGTTCAAAGATGTCGGGTGCTCCCGCCCCCGCATCCACCATTTCCGAGCCTTGCGGCTCAAGTTAGTTCAGTGGCCATTCAAATGATGAATAAAGGAGCCTCGGTTCGCCTTGTTGCTTCAGTGGTGGTTTAGTAGCTCCAGAGAGCTCGATTCAAGATCGCTGGGCAAGCAGCTTATATTTTCAAGTGAGTCGAGCCCTTTCGAAGTATTTTACTACATCGATAAGGGCCCGTGACTCGGTGGGTCCCGTCTTCGCCGTGAGATTCAAGACGCCCGCAGGGTCTCAAATGTCCCAGCCTCCCGGTATTCATCACTGTCCTGCAGGCGCCTCCGAGTGAGCCTCGTGGATTTAGATCGAGTCAGACTTACGGGACCCCTGCCCCATCAGCCCGTAATTACCTGAGGAGAGTTATGGCCCGACTCTCCGCCGGGCCCGCATCCCAAAAGAGTCATCTTCCACTGTGCCCCCACCATTTTCCAAGCATTCCACCACAGAGGCGACTTCATCACCACAATTGCCACAGGATCGGGAGGCCACTATTTCAGTAGGGGAACCCCATTCGGAATGTGCGACCCACAAACAGAGAGTTTCATCAGAGTCATTTTATGACATCTCCGCATTGAGAGCCGATTCTTACATCGGGAGTCTTTGAGATTGACCGAGGAGTATTCTACTCTACCCTTCATGACTCCGCGACGCTTTATTACCCGAGAGTGCACGGCGTCACCACTCTATGACATCCAGGAGACAGACGGTCCACTAGAGATTCGGGCCAAGATGCATGACCGGGGCCCGTGTACTCAAAGCGCCCGATATTTCAAAGAAGATTGGGATTGCGCATACCGCCGCGCAATCTGGGGGAGAGGGCTATAGAGTCAGCCCACCCTCCTCATAGGGAGATGGTCCGGGAAAGACCGCCGTAGACATCACCACGCCGTCCAGCCCCACAGGAGGTGCCTTCCGCCTCAGATGCCGCTCATCGACCATCCGCTGGTACCAGCTTGTTCCTCTCGCAAGACATTATGTGCAGAGGAGGGAGCATCCCGAGGCACTTTACCCGGGGTGATCTCGTGGGATTTGGTTCACCTCTCGAAATGGGTGATGGCCTCCCTTTGCATTTTGAGTGGCATATCCATCTAAAGAATCGACCAGCCGAGAGCATCCCACTCATCGATGCCGAGACTCCTCTCGCTATGTTCTCGAGCAAAAGGGGGATTCCCAGAGGAGCCTGTGCCAGAGGATGGTCAGATGCCTTCATGTAGTGCTCGTGATCAGTTATGACTATGCCCGGCCCCATTCCACATACGACCACAGTGAACAGAGGAGGCACGGGTCAGGAGGCCGAGGACTACCATACGTGCATGATATGCCCGTCCCCGAGCCCGAGGCACAGAGGACTCCCATTCCGTGATCACCCCATCTCCTCCACATACTACATCAAGAACAAGCAGCTAGATACCCAGGCCTTCCTTTATTCGGCACATCATTCACCGGAGTACATCCATGCCAGCTCGAGAGAGATAGCTGGTGTGTGATGATGCCATCTCGCTTCACTCAGCACAGCCAGATCAGGTTACCCGCCAGCCATTCTATGTCGATCGTGACATGACCCACCCGGTCTCTCCTCATGTTCCCGGGTCACGAGAGGAGCCTACCACTCATGCCTTCATTGATGTTCCGCCGCACTGCAGTTAGCCAGCTCACTCACTCACCACCACCACAAAGAACAGGTGGTTAGGTTTCTTTTGATTTTTGTTTATTTACTACTTTTATCAACCATTTACTAATTTCGTTTAGGATTTATGCATTAGCCATAGTAGGCGCTGATAGTTTTGTGTTTAGCTTTGTATTCAAGTATTAAATATTTTGGCTATATCAAAAGTTTATTCAGGCTTATATATATACAAATTGTGATATATCATGTTTTGTGCCTCACTAGGTTTAAAATGTAAGCTTTTCTTTTCAATTGAACAACTGAATTGCTACTAATTGGACAATTGAACAATTACTTCATGTTGAAAATTGAACTACTTTATTTGTCACTTATATGCTAGGACAATTCCATGCTTGAGACAATTTCGTCACCAAGTCTCCCCGTACGCTTCAACTTGTTCTCCCTTATGCTAATTCACACACCGCATCTTATTGTTCCTAAATAGGTCGTGGAAATTGTGTGCCTTCTTTCGCTTGCAAAGCCGGCCTTAGGTATGTTGGCAACCATAGGTTTAGGTTAATTTTACATTTGAAGACTAATGTTGTTTCCAAAAAAGGAAAAGAAAAGAAAAAGGCAAAGAAAAGAAAAAGAAAAAAAGAAAAAGAAAAAAAAAAGTCGTGGAATCTTGCTTGAAACCCGAGACACGTCCGAGGGGTGTATGGCGAAGCCTTTGAAACCCGAGATTCCCTAAGCCTTAATTACCGGGAGTCATCGATTTTGTGTTCGCATGGGTGGATAGTGAAGTTTAATGACTCAAGGGGTGCTTAATTTTCAAGTCATTCGAGTCCGGTGAAGCCTTTAGAGTTAGTGGTCATTGATCCTTTGGCTCGATGCCCTAAACCTTGGAGTGGTTGGAGTCATCGGTGGACCTCGCATACGGACTTTAGTGAAGTCGGATTTAAGCATTGCACCCTACGATGTAGATGAATAAAGAAAGAAAAGTGTAACTAGCCCTATCTAGGCTGCTCAACAACTTAAGGCCATGTCGTTGTTAGGCTGGGGAGGGCACTTTATAGCTTTATTGGCTTAATCAATACAAAAGAACCATTAGACTTAGGGTGGAAATTCAAGTTGAGACCATGGATCCAATATCACCTCGAATTGTTCTTGTATGGTTTTGATTCTTTCATATCGGCTTACAACTTTGATTTCAATTTTCAGCTTTAAGGTAGTGTTTATATGTATATAAACCCTTTTGAATCATAACCTTTGCAAATCACCACATGCATCTCCTTTTCTTTATTTTGTATCGCTAAGGACTAAAGAACGCTTCGTTTGGGTAATATTAATGCCTAAAAAGTGCAATTTGAACCCTATATTAGATAGGTTTTGAGTGCTTTTGTACATTAATCATGTCATATACCAATTGAAGTGTTCTAGTCTCTTTAGTAGTACTTATGCCATTTAGAGAGTATTTTGGCTGTTTTGTTGTGTTTTTTGTGACACTTCGAGTTCAATTCAATCAAACGATGAATCATGAAGTTTGAACTCAAGTCTCAAATGTCAATCGCCCAAGAATCAATGAGAAAACCAAGGCAAGATGAATGAAAATGTGATGCGCTTGGAAGACAGGAGGCAATGCAGCTGAAGAACTATAATGCAGTGGATTTCGCTAGATCGCGAAAATTTTCGCAGATCAAGCGAAAATCTCCGCAACCCTAGCGAAAATCACAACCTTGGCGGTAAAAACACCAAATTCCTCGCCAGACCCATCCCAATTCTCGCCAGCAATCGTTCCCAAAGTAAAAACCCGATTTCGCTATCACAACACTCGTTTAGTTAGCTAAATTTCGCTAGCTAGCTAAATTTTCCATCCTTAGCGGTTTCATGTTTTCGTTTAGACTGCTGATTTGGGCTAGTTAGCGAAATTCCTCACTTTCTAGCTGTAAAATTGATGCCTCTGGCCATGCTTTGTAATTAATGCCAAACCGCTCCAAACTTGGTGTATTACTTGTAATTGTCCAATAACTTATTTTCAATTTCATAGGTTTTGGTATTTTCATACCTTGAGGAGGGCCTATATAAGCCCTCCTCTTGTTTTGTAACAATTGGAGAACAATTGGTGAACAACTGGTGGGAGAAGATATTTTGTAAGTTTTTATTTTTGTAAATAAGTCTTATTTTAGGTTTTGCTTTATTTCTTTTCTCTCTCTCTCTCTTCTTTCTTCCTCCCTTTCTCTACGCTCAAACACCCTTGAGGATGACAACTCAAGAGATACAAGCCGCTGCTTCCTTTCTTGGAAGATAATGAAGCTTAGCTCTGGGCAAGGGGCATATGCATGTTATCCTCTTGTATTAAAAGCCACGGGTAGTGTATTTATGGCTCTTATTCAAAACTTAGTTGCATAACATGGGATGTTATTGATTTGGCCAATACTTCCATGCTTTAGGACTCAAGTTCTGGGGAGTGGTTTTACGTGAGTTCTCTAGATAATATTTACATGTTAGTGGTTCTTCAATTAGGGCTAAATAACATTGATCAAGTACATTTGGGCCAATACTTCCATGCTTTAGGATGCGCGTTTCGGGTGAGAGATGCACTGTTGTTCTTTAGATGGTCTTTACGAAATTAAATGATAATTTAATGTTGTGGTTTTAAACTAAAAGGGCCAATCGCATGCTACCCGCTTTCACTCAAATAGAGATGTTTCACGGGTGAGGCTCGCTAGTTAAATATAGATCCGGTTATGCCATGGACTATATGTTGCACATGTCATAACGCGAGGATAAACCCGAGGATTGACTTGTTTGCCCTAACTTGCCAAGCTAGTGACCTAATTCTTCAAAGTTAACTTTTTCACACTTTAACTTTCAATTTTTACAATTTTCAGTTTTCAAACCATTCCCACTGTTTTTGAAACACAATTCCAAAGAGTCCAAATAGAAAGCCTTACCTTCATGCACTGATGCAAACCATTTTTAGGATGAAAACCCATCCCCGTGTTCTAATCCTAGACTACCATACGGCAAAGAGCTTGACTACCAAGCAAAGAGTGGTGGAACTTAGGTGTATATAAATTTTGTTGATTTAGCTCTGCACTCATCGGTGGCACTAATCAGCCTTTCAGCTGGGATGATCAAGAACCGATGTCACAACCATCAGAATCAAGGTCGGTTTAGTTCCGAAATTATTTGCATCCACAAGAGGGCCTGCTCAAATTGCGTAATACTTTTCCCACAATGCTTCCGAAATCCTCCATCGTGTCGCAATGGGAGGCCTCTCCGGTCATTTGTCCCTCTGCTCACTGTCGGTCATGTATCTCATATGTCATAGCTGTCAGCTTCTTTTTGTCTTTCTGCTCCCGAGTGTTCTCTCCAATTTAGTGTCTCTGGCTGGAATCGTGTCGTAATCCTTTTTCCAAGTGCATTAAAGGTTTTCTCGAAATCAAACACACTCAAATTAATGATTATCAAACTAAACAAATATTTTCAACATGGCTTCAAGAAGATTACATCGATGTAGCCACCGGCCAAAAGCTATTTTGTTATTTCGCTTATAAAATGTCCAAATTAGCATTTCCTTCTTTGCTCGAATATTGATCTAATTAATTTCTTTCAATCCTCGATAACGCTATAAAACTTGTTTATAAATGTCCAAATTAGCATTTCCTTTGTTTTTTATAAAATCTCAATAAGTCCAAGTATATTCTAACGGAGATTGATACCACTAAAGATCAACTACCCCAACTCCTAAAAATTCCATACTATTCGACTCAAAACTCGAAGCTTAAGGTTTTATCTAAACAACAAAAATTAAAATCCTATACTATCAATATATTCAAACTAAAACTAAAACAAAAAAGTAAATGAATAAAAATAAATTGTAAATAAAAGAATGGATTGAATCGCCTTTTATCAGTGGAGAAATGAAAATTATCAATGAAATACAATGAAACAAGCCAATTCCAAATAGCTAAGTACATCGCTTCATTCTATATATGGATTCGTTATTGTCCAAGATTTCCTAGTTTCTGGAATTGGATTTCTCCATATTCACCGATTAGATATCCTTGCTTCTCTCGAAGACAAGATCAAACTAGCTACTTGTATTCCAAATTCTCTTGCAAGATCTGGGTATTTTTCTTTCTCAATACTTCACACCCATTTCCTGTTGACAGCAAAACTTTTGCTTTTCCTTCTCAGGATTTTCGTAAAGTTTCTACCACTTAATTGGTATCTCAACCTTCAAATCTATGGGCTTATCCCGTTCCCTTTATTAGATCTAAGCTAACACGGGGATTGGAACTTACCTTTAGATTAATGTGAACTTTCGACATTTATATATTGTTAAATACACCCCTCCAACTTCCTTCAATTATGAGCCAATGGGGGGGATTTATCAAAATGAACTCTCAGCTCAAAGAAGCTTCAGAATGTATGTAGTCGAACATAATTTTAAAAGAATGCTCTCAACTCTTAGGAATCTCCGTCTGTCATGCACTGTGGCATCCTCGACACGAGTAAGATACATTCCCTCAACTGGTATTAGGTACTACTATTGGGAACTTATCCATTCAAAACGACACCGATTAAGTAAGAACCGAACCCAAATTAATTTCTCATCATTGTGCAGAAAGACTCAGAATCCAAATGTAAATCAATCCAAGAGAGTCGCGTCCGACATCGCAGATTAATTAAGAAATGGAGCACCAATCACACAACCACCGTACTGCAATAAAACTGAGAAGAAATGACCTTGGGAATTTGTCTGCATCTCATAAATTCGTGCGCATTTTAAGAAAAATAATAGAACTAAAATCTAGCTCTACTGTTTCTACACAGCCTCGCAGATTCAAACCTGAAAATGAAACTAAAAAAATAAGAAAAATAAAGAAAATAAAATCTACTTCTAATATATACACGAGTTCCCCTTTTTCCTTTTCAGTATTGAAGATTTAAAACTTTTACCCTTCTAAAGCTATCTATTTATACTGTAAAAAGAATTTGGGCCGAATCCCTAAAATGCTCCAGGTGGAACTCCAAAGAAAAAGCCCAGCTCACTGTCCTATGTCACGACCTCAAGTTGATGTCGCGACATGGACTTCTCTTGATTGCTCGTGATCAGTCGCGACCTCTTTCTTTAAGTTACAAATCCGCTTTGTCTCGCAATCGCTTGATCTGGTTGCGACATCATTTGTGGTCACGACTTCATTCGTCGTTGTTCCTTCGCTGTTAATGTCGCACCTCGCCATGTCACATCATTGTCTTCTATTATCTCCACCTTTCCGAGTTGCGACACGCTTTAGGTCATGCACCACTTTTCGTTTGTATGATGATTTCATGCTGTGACTTTGATTTCGGGTCGCAATCAGGTTGGTGCTCTTCCTTTGCCTTCATGTTTCATTCTATGTCGCGATCTTTACGGTGATGTCGCAATCTCTTTCGCTTCTCCCATTTCTTTCTTTCGCTGCAACCTTAGTTCCCACGTTGCAACAAATCTCCTCTTCCCACCTATTTCCGTGTCGCGACCGGGCGTGGTGTCGCAACTTCCAATTTCTTCGTCTCTTCGCCGCACGCGACCTTATCGAGTGGTCGCGACTATCATTTCTTATCCTTGATCCGTAAAAGGTCGCAGTTCGCTCGCGCTTCATTTGGCTACAAAGCCGCGACCTCCTTCAATCTCTATTTTTGGTCAGACTTAATCTTGTCGGCTTATGTCGCGACATCTGGTGTCGACATTAAATGGACCCTCGATTTGAAAACTGGGCTGCAACCCTTTATTTCGGCAAAGACCTTTCAGGGCTTCATATTCGATCCTTGTCACACCTCGAGCGTGTGCTGTCGCAAGATCATTCATATCTCTTAGTGCTGCACATCAAAGCGATGTCGCATACGAATTTTTTCCGATAATTTGCTTTAGTCTCGACCACGTTTTCTTTGTCGCAACTCCTTCTTCAAGTCACGACTAATTTGTTCCGGGCTTTTTCTATTTCTTCTTCAAAGCCAATTTGTTGATGTCGGACTGGAACGGGCCGGGTAACCGAGCTTCCTATCGCGACTTAAATTTTCGCCAGACCTCAATCAGCCGCGCTAGTTTCTTCGATTTCGCTAAGATTCGAAGTTTCTCGCCGTATTTTCCTGCAATATGAAATTTGAGTTAATTATCCACTTTTCTGCAAACAAATCAACATTTATCTCATAATATACTCAGAAAAATCGATTAAAAAATTAATGAGTTTTTAGACTCATCACCGTAGCACAAAGCAGGAGTGTCGAAGCATTGACAGAGAGTGTCGTCTTGCACTAATCAGAGAGTACCGAAGTACTAAATGTGCCGAAGCATGATCAGAGAGTGTCGTCGCACTAATCAGAGAGACCGACCATTATATTGCAGCTCGCCCACGACACGCAGGTGCTATGTCATTTAATATCCAAGCCTTAGCAGCCCTACAATTATATGTGTTCAGGAACTTACTATTTTATCATGGCATTGTTTGCCAACACGAACTCTCCAAGGCAACAGGTAATGATCTAATTTTTCCTTCAATCTTGTAAACACGAATGGACTTTCATAACCTATAGGTCCCCATTAAATTCAATAGACCAAAGCCCTCATAGCAACGTGAAAAATAATTTTCCATATCAGGAACAATGCTACGCGGCGCAGCATTCGTTATGTCAGCAGTCAAGAGGCTTCGCCTGACCTAGCTTGCCATGCCCCGCATCTCTTGCTCGCCTTGGCATAACCGAGGCTATCTAAACCTCCCTCTTAGCCATGTCGTGGCATGGACATGCCACGCCTTAGCGTGGGCCTATGCTGCTGTGTGGGATCCCTAAATCATGACGTAAAACCCTGAAATTTGCCCAAAATTTGATAATTTCGTCCATTTTTCCATAAATCCAACCAAAAACACCAAAATAATCCAAAAGCATCACCGAAAACAACTCTCAAGTGTGTTCTAACCCAACCAAAACCAAACATAGAGTTTAATTAGGGTTTTTCCAAACCCAAACTCAAATACTTGTAAGTTAGGTTAACTTTCCTAACACCCAAATAGGTATTCATACACATCATAAACCAAGAATCCATACTCAAAGGGAGGATTCCATACTCATTTATTACAAACTAGGGTTTTACCAACCCAACTTTCAACAAATCTAGGGTTAGGATGAATTCCTAACTAAACCCTAGAATTGGAACAAACTAATATCCTTACAAAACCATAATAATCCATCCAAATCCATACTTAAATAGTTTCCATACAAAATCATAGCCATCCATACCTTTCCTCTTCTTCTTCTTCTTCTTTTTCCTCTACTTCTTATCGTCTCTTCTCTTCTTCTTCACGTTTTTTTTGCTCTCCCAAAATGAGATACCAACTTGGTCTTATTCTTATTTGATCTTACTTTCCTTTTATTACACTTTGGTTCTCCATCTCTCCTATATTTGCAAATTAAGTTATTCCTATATCCATTTTAACCTATAATCTTCTTGTCATATGACTTTTATATCCTGTTTTGAAAAATTCCACTTTTACCCTTGTATCTTGTACAAATTTCTGCTTCGCCACGTTTGAATTTAAATTACAAAAATTCAAATTATACCTAAAAATACCCTAAACATGTTGAAACGACTAGGTATATTCCTGGGGTGTTACAATTCTCCCCTTAAAAATAAATTTGCCTCGAAATTACCCGAATCGAAAGCGAGGGTACTAGACCCTCATTGTCGATTCTGGTTCCTATGTCGCTTCTTCCATACCGTGATGTTTCCATAGCACTTTTTCAAGAGCGACTTGCTTGTTTTGTAACTGTCTTATTTCATGATCTAGAATATTTTTTGGCTCTTCATCGAAAGTGAAATCTTCTTATACTTGTATATCTTGAACTGGTAATATATGCAATGTGTCAGGATGATATCTCTGAAGCATAGACACATGGAATACTTAATACATCATGTAATTTGGCTAACTCTAGAGAGAGTGCCAAACGATAGGCTACTGGTCCAACTCTTTCTAAAATCTCGTAAGGGCCAATGAATCTTGGACTCGATTTTCCTTTTCTTCCAAAGTGGAGTATCTTTTTCCACGGAGATACTTTTAAAAACACTTTGTCTCTAACTTCATACTCTATATCCTTTCTCTTCAAATTAGCATAAGACCTTTGTCTATCATTGACAGTTTTTAACCTCTGCTGAATAATCTATACTTTTTCTTCTGTGTCTTTTACTAAATCAGGACCAATAATCTTATGGTCGTCTAACTCTGTCTAACACGTAGGAGTTTTACATCTTCTTCCGAACAAAGCTTCATACTCTGGCCATACCAATATCGATCGATAATCGTTGTTATATGCAAATTCCATGAGTGGAATATACCTATCCCAACTTCCGAAAAATCTAATACACAGCCCCGAAGCATATCTTCCAACACTTAATCACTTCTTTCAGATCAGCCCATCTGCTCGGGATGGAGCAAGTGCTGAAATTCGGCTTCCTGCACCAAAAGCTGGACTGAGACCTTCCAAAATCTTGACGTAAACCGTGGATCACTGGGCCGACACTACCGATAAGGGAATCCTCATGCAATTTGGACAATTTCACTCACATAAAGTTCGCTTAGACGATCCATGGAGTAGTCAAGTTTGGCCGGTATAAGTGAGCAGACTTGGTCAACTGGCTCCACTCATACCAAACTAAATCATTTTCGGGGTAAGTGGGGAAGACCGGATATAAAATCCATAGTAATGTTATCCCACTTCCATTGGGGAATTGGAAAGGGATTCAATAAAACAGATGGTACTTGGTGGTTAGCCTTTACTTGTTTACACGTCAGACACTTAGACACGTACTCAAAAATGTCCTTTTTCATCCCTCGCCACCAGTAGTATTGTTTCATATCCTGGTACATCTTATTAACTCCAGGGTGCATGGTGAAAACGTTATTATGGCTTTCATATAATATCTTCATTCTCAAATCCATATCATTCGGTACACATAATCTGCTCTTGTACAACAAACCTCCCCTTTCATTTATGGAAAAATCAATCTTGTCTCCGCATCGACTAATCCGCATCTATCTCTCAGAACTTTGGCATCATTTTTCTGAGCATTTACTATCATTTGCCAACAAGGCTCCATCAGAATCAAATCTCCATTCATAATCTTTCAAAGACAAAGAAGAAATCATTTTCCTACTCAAGGCATCCGCTATTGCATTTGCTTTTCCCGGGTGGTAGTCAATTATGCCGTCATAATCCTTAAATAATTCTAACCACCGACGTTGCCTCAAGTTCAAGTCCATATGAGTTAGCAAATATTTTAGACTCTTATGATCAGTAAAAGTTCTACATTTTTCTCCATATAAATAGTATCGCCAAATTTTCAAAGCGAGCACTACAGCCGCTAACTCTAAACCATGAGTAGGATAGTTTTGTTCATGCGATTTCAATTGTCTTGAAGCATAAGCCGCCACTTTCCCATCCTGCATCAATACGCATCCCAAACCTATCCTTGAAGCATCACTGTACGTATTATAATCCCTATCCGAAGTAGGCTGAATCAACAATGGTGCTTCAACCAGTATTTATTTTAACCTTTCAAAGCTGGATTGGCACTTATCATCCTACTAAAACTTCACTCCTTTCCGGAGTGATCTTGTAAGTGAGGATGCTATAATCAGTAACTTGTACAAATCTCTCCACACAACCTCAAGTTAATCCCAAGAAACTTCTCACCTCGGTTACATTTCAAAGAGGCTTCTAACTCACAATTGCTTCAATCTTAGCAGGATCAACTCTTATACCATCTGTTGACACAATATGGCCTAGGAATGATACTTCTTTCAACCAAAAATCATATTTACTTAACTTTGTAAATAACTGATTCTCTCTCAGAATTTTCAATACTATCCTCAAATGGTGTTCATGTTCCTGTGCATCCTTAGAATACACCAGGATGTCATCAATAAATACCACAACAAATTGATACAAATAGTGGTGGAAAACTCTATTCATCAAGTCCATAAATGTAGTTGGTGCACTGGTCAACCCAATTGGCATTACTAAAAACTCATAATGGCTATAATGGGTTCTGAAAGCTGTTTTCAGGACATTAACCTCTTTTACCCAAAGTTGATAATATCCCGATCGCAAGTCTATCTTCGAAAAGACACTTGATCCTTTCAACTAATCAAATAAATCTTCTATTATTGGCAATGGATACTTATTCTTAACTTTCACTTTGTTTATTTGTCGGTAGTCAATGCACATCTGAAGAGTGCCATCTTTCTTCTTAACAAATAAAAACCTACGTTAACCTAAGGTGAGACACTAGGTCGATGAAACCCTTATCCAATAGCTCCCGTAGTTTAGTCTTCAACTCTTTCTCGGCCAAGTTGAGCCATACGGTAGGGTGCCCTCGAAATAGGAGTCGTTCCCTGTACAACTTCAATAGAGAGATCCACTTCTCCTTTAGGTGGTACTCTCGGTAATTCCTTAGGAAACACATCAGGGAACTCCCTAATCACTGGAATATTTTCGAACTTCCCTTGCTTTCTTTTGGATTCAAGAATTAAAGATAAAAAGGCTTCACAACCTTTTCTCGTAAAACGCTCTGGCCTATAGCCGAAATAACTTTCAAGATTGATCTCGCATCGATACCATGTACTATTACTTCCCGATAAGTCATAAATACTTAAGCAGACTATTTTCTTAACACAATCAACAGGTCCCATGTTTTGAAACCAACTATCTCTCAATATCGAATCAAACTCATGAAAAGGAAAAGCAATTAGATCAACCGAGAATTCCCTATCCAGTACCAATAGGGGACAATTCTTATACACACGGTTCACTCTAACACTATGCCCCAAAGGACTTGTAAACAAGCAGGTCATAAGCTAACAGCTCTATTGAAGGCAATTTATCACTCATTTTTTCCATGCATATATATGAATGCTTAGAGCCTAGATCAATTAAAGCATACAAGTCAATATCAAAGAGAGTGAGTACCAAACAATAACCCCAAGATGTATGGATCTCTCACGAGCCTCATAGGTGCTTTTCCGAGTCTGGGGTCAGAAAGAAACAGGATCTATCCAACATTCCTGTAAAGCACCACTCTTCCTTTGTGAACCACTTCGTTCTCTACCCCTACTTTGAGTCTGTGGAGGTACATTTAACCCTCCTTTTCCACTTCCTTGAGGATTTCTAGAACTCTTCGATCCTCGCGGATAGTTGGCTATTACTTGATCAGTGCTCCCGCACTGGAAACACCCCCCAGTTACTTGTCTACACAAACATAATGATTTCTATAGCAATGTGGGCATGTAGGTCTTCCTCTTGTCCGGTTAAGGTGCCTCGATCGGAACCTTGTGTCCTGGTAGGTCCTTGTCTCCTACCCTTTGTAGCTGAACCCTATACTGAATCAACTTGTGACTCTCTAGGTCTTTTTCCCGAAGAGGAACCCCCGTAACTTTTCTTCATTCCTTCTGCCTTTCATTTTCGTACTTCTCAATTTTTATAGCCGCTTGTACTAGCTGACAAAAATTGACAACTTGTAGTGAAGTAACAGCCATGAGATACCTTTTTATAGACTCATGTAAGCCCTCTTCAAACTGTTAATATGAATTTTTCTGTAAGAACGGATTCCGGTGCATATTTACTAAGATGGCTGAATTCTTTCTCATATTCAACCACTATCAGTTTCCCTTGTCTTAGAGTCAAGAATTGCTTCAATTTTGACTCCTTGTAATCATCAGTGATATACTTCGTATTAAACTATATGATAAAGTAGTCCCATGTAACCTGATCCTGAGGCAAAGCGGGATTTCCTCAAAACTGAAGCTTCTCCACCAATCATAAGCCGCACTTTTGCAAAGAATGAGACTGCACACGCGGGCCTTAGTCCACAGGACATCTCACTTCATCTAGAGCCCTTCCAGCTTTTTCCAAACTAAACTCGCTTTATCTGACTCTTCCATTACTCAGACCATGGAATTCCCTTCCACTCCATGCTTTCTACTCAATCACTCGCAGCTCCGAGGGCCGTGAGTCGACTAAGACCTCGGCCATATCCCGAGAGATTTTACTAATGCGCGCTGAAGCATTCATTGTCGTTGAATTAGATGGACCAGAAGCAGATTGATCCAAAGGATTGACGCTTTCAACTTTTCATCTACAGGTTCCTAAGGTGGATCCATTATAGACAATATACAAAATAAGGACATTCGCATTAGGCCAACACATTAGTATGTAGGTACATCCTTAATCTAAGACTCTTCCATTCCAGGCCTCGAGGTGGATCCCTTACGCGGCTGGAGGACCCTCAAAATTTACCTTATTTTGTTGGATTTCGCCCTTTTTCCAGAGAGAAATCCAACTAAAAACACCAAAATAATCCAAAAGCATCACCAAAAACAACTCCCAAGTGTGTTCTAGCCCAACCAAAACCAAACTCAATTAGGGTTTTTTCAAACTCAAACTCAAATACTTGTAAGTTAGGTTAACTTCCTAACACCTAAATAGGTATCCATACATCATAAACCAAGAATCCATATTCAAATGATAGATCATACTTATCTGGTTACAACCTGTATATTTTATCACCTAATTCAACAAATCTAGGTTAGATGAATTCCTTAATTAAACCTAGAAATGGAACAAACTAATATCCAAACCTATAATAATCCATACACAACCACACTCAATAGTTTCCATACAAAATCATGGCCATCCATACTTTCCTTCTTCTTCTTCTTCCTACTTCTTCTCTCTCTTCTTCTCCTCTTCTTCTTCACATTTTTTGTTCAAAATGAGAGACTAACTCAGTTCATCCTCCTATTTCAATGACCTTACTTTCTTTTATTGCAATTTGTCCTCCATCTCTCCCTCTTCTCTTATTACAAGTAAGTTTAAGTTTATTTTTACTTAGCCTCTAATCTTCTTCTTGTCATATGTCTTTATATCCATTAGAAAATTCCACTTTTAATCTTGTATTCTTGTACACAAATTTCGGGTTTCATTTTTCAGGTTGAATTTAAATTACAAAAATTCAACTTATACTCAAATAAATGATTCCAAACATGTTAGAAAACGATCAGGCATATTCTTCGGGTGTTACATCTCTTGCCTTACAATAAGCAGCTTCCTTGAACTTTATGTTGCAAATAAACACTCTGTTACACAATTCAACCAATCTTAAGAATTGGATTAGGCAGAATTATTAACCACATCACTGTCACATAAACACAATTCCTTTCAGAGTCGTTTCTTCAAATCCAATGTCATGACATTGTTTTTAAACATCAAGATATATCATCCCTAAACGTTAACTCTGAATTGTTTCATCACAACATATAAATCTTTGTTGAGAGAAATAAACTCAACATGGGATCAGTTCTCTTTGATTTTCTCTGTTTGTCACACTGCTAACTTTGTGTCGCGTAATTGTGCCAACTTGGTACGTCACATAATTTCTTCCTTATGCACTTCATTATGTCGCGACATTAAATTTTTATGTTAAGACAGATCATGAATGTCTTCATTGATTTTCATCCAGGTAGCAGAGCTCTGCATGTGTATTAACAAACTTTTCTGTTATCCATTGACTTTTGTCAAACAGAGAGTTAGCTGGTAATGTCAATGGCTACAGCCACCTTCTTCCGACCTTCACGTGTTGCAACATACTAGAATATCATGACAATTGTTCATCTTTAGTGCAAATTAATTTTTTGTCGTGATAATTTGCAAATGTCGCTACATTATTCTATTGCTCCTCCTTAGTTGGTTTGCTCTTAAAATTGTCAATACAAATACACTTATTGCGACATTTTCCCGATGGTGGTCGCTTTGAGAGCTTTTGCTGCGATAATAAGGAATTATGTGTTACACATATGTGCATTTTCGACATTTAGCCATTTTGCTTTTCTACTAGTTTATTATTATTAAAGCCCTAGAAAACACAAATCTAGGTGAAGATTCAATAATTATACATTAAATTGAACAATAAGCTCTAAGAAATGCAATAAAAATGGATTAAAAATATATGAGTTTTGGACTCATCAAACTCCCCCAAACTTAAAGTTTTGCTTTTCCCCAAGCACAAAAAATAAATTTTGTTTGTCCTCAAACATTTAAACTTTATTTTTAGTGACATTTTTTCAGCATTAAACATCTTTTACTCATTATATCTACAAATTAGCCTAAAAACAGGATAATTTTAATATTACTTTTGAATAAGTTTTTCTTCCAGAATGAAGAAGATTTTCAATTAATTTTCAATTAAATAACCACACTTAGATCATAAACAACTCCTATTTGCTCTGAATCAGTGAGTGTGTGATAGTCCTTCCCTTTTATCAAATTGTTTGTTTAGTTAATCTTCTGAGATACTGTTCGGATAACAAACATCTCCTTGGTTTTTCTGTAGTCCCATAGGATTGTTGGTCATATTATTCTCCACTAATGTAGGCATATACAACCTTCAAGATCATTTAGGTCTTTTAGGCTTGTAATGTGTGGTTGGGAATTTGGGTGGATAAATGGACATTTTAGGTTCAAGTTTGCCCTATTTGCATATACAACTCAACATCTTTCCCTTCACTCTTCATCCTTCCTCATTCTGCTATCATTAACTTTCAAATGCCCCCAAACTTGGTTTGGTATTTCATTTTGCATATTTTTCATTGCGGTGATTCTCTTGAACTCATTCATGATTCACTTTCATTTCCTCACTAGAGGTTTTCTTTCTTCTTTTTCATTTCACTTCAAGGTTTATTGGAATTAGGCAATGTTTTGTCCCTTTAAGCTTTCTATCGCCCTTAGAGAGCTTTGGGTTAGCAACTCCCATGTACTACTGGGTACTAGGGTACAGTGTTGTAACACCCCTAAGAACTTAATTGCTCAAGGGAGGAAGGTTATAAGACAAAACTCATTCCACCTTGATAATTGACATTTCCACAACCTCTTTTTGTTCATTTATTTTCTTTTTCATCTCCATTGATTTCCCATCTTTATAATCTATCCTTCTTCATATTACAAAATTCTTACTCCCCCAAACTTGCTCATTGTCTTCTTCTTTTTGCACTTTAGATGCAATTTGGGCAAACTATAGGGTTTTTCTGCATGATTAGATTCAAGAGAGGATTTTGGCTATTCATTTGCTTATTAATGAAGAAATTGCATTAGCTATTTGCAAATGTAACTAGGTGTATACATACATATTACATGGTAGGCTTGAAAGGTTCAAACTTCCAAGGATGGCTTATATCATTTCTATTAGTTATATTAAGTCAGATTTTCGCTCTCCAATAATAATCTAATAACAAGTTCTAGTACTCTTGGGTTAGTTTAATAATGTGATGGATCCTAGAAGGATGTCTTTAAACCTTGGGCATAATTGCTTCACGGTATTTTAACAGTGCATGTTTCAGCTTATAATTTTCAACCTGCTTACAAATCGAATTAAAAGTCTCATTTGTTCCATCATTTGTTTAAATCTTCTTCAATCTTGAAGTTCACTTATTCCTTCATGACATTACAATTCCCAATCCTTAGGTAAGCCCATCCTACCCCACATTTCATATATTCAATTTTTTTGGTTGATTTATAAGCATGTTGCTATCAATTAGAAATCTTATCTGATTAACCATTTAGTTCAAACAAAATTATTGCAACATAAGAAACTCAACCACTCAACAATTCAATTCATCTAAACATTTAATACATGGGTGCTTATTCTTAAGATATAACCAGAATGCACAAACTTCCTCCAAACCATAACTACACAAATTTAACAAAGATATTTCATTGAACTCATGATGACATAACATATACAAGACAATCAAACAAAGAGATCAACTTTTCTTTGTTTTCTGTGGTCTTTAGAAGATTTGATTGGTGACAAGAGACTTTGAAAAGGTTTTGAATTTTTACAGATGTTTCTTCAAAGTTTATTACATTTCTGGTATATCAAATGAGCCAACACCTAAGGGCATTATGGTATAAGGCATAGAATAAAATTTGGATGTTTATAAGGTATTTTCTTTTCAAGTAGATACAATATCTATCGCCTTAACCAAAATCTCTACATTACTTTTTACCAATTCACACTGTCTTTTGCCTATAGATTCCAATGTTGTCCTATTGTTGATCTGCTCATAAGTCATCAGTCTATAGCTTTGTTTGCAATGCTTAAGATTATGCAACCAATCTCTGTCCCTTAACTCCAAAGCTGCCTTTAAGACTTTGTCTCTTCCCAGAAGGCCACATCTCTAGCTCTTATTACTTCTATCCACTCTGTCTCTTTCCTTTCCAATTCTTCCCTCCATTATGAGCTCGTTCCTTTAAAAAGAGAGAGATCACTCATTAAAAGTACTAATCTCTCTTCAACTCAAAGATCCATATGTTCATATATATATCTCAATTGTAAGCAGCTTTCAAATGTTTATTCTTCTTGCATCTCTGCCTCATTTCTCTTAGCATTTCCCATGATTTCGTCATTTCTTGCCGCCCGTAACCTTTAGTAGGTTCCTGACAGGTCTCTACTATCCGAGATTCCGGCACGGGGCCTTATTTCTTAGCCTTTCTTCTCTTTCCTTTATTGAGCTCACCATAATGGCTTGCTTATTTTCTTTATTATTCCTTTTGTTCTTCCTTAATTTCCTGAATATTCTTCTTGTCCTTTTCTGTTTAAGGCTTTGTTATGCCAGTTAATGTCAAGGGAGATTTCTTGGGACATGTTTATTCTTCTTCCCAATCTCCTCTTCCACACTCCTTAAGATACAATACCGTGATTAGTGTTGATGTGGGCAAGCCCCTATAGTTACTAAGTAACCAAAATAGAGTTCTTTATTATCTTCCCTACACTAAATTTATATCCCTTCAATATTGCATATAAGAGTATTGCTTCATTCTTTCTCACTATACTGAGATGCTTGGAGGGTAAGAAGTTTGAACTAACAAAGTAGAACCAGACCTTTGCTTCTTTTGTCAAGGAGCCTCTTGCAATATATTCATGGGGTTTTTCCTTGTAGAATCCCATTTCCATTTTCCATATGTGAGTAAGTCAACTATTTTCTGGTAATCTGGTTTTTTAGCAATTTCTTGAACTTGGAACCATCCTTCAGCTCCTTCAGATTGAAAGTTTCATTTATTTTCTCCTTGATAAAGGATATCTACTTCCATCTAACATAGCAAGTCTTTTTTCTCAATCCCACCATGTTTGAATAAAACTCCTTGACCACATTCACAAAACCAAGAGCTTTGTGCTCACAACAGATGCCACCCTTTCTTCTCAATCGTTTCTAAAAAAGGGTGAAAAGAGCTTGTTGAACCCTCTTTCAGCAATGAAATATCTATATTGCAATTTTTCCTTCCAGGAAAAATAAACACGCTTTGAAACGAAATCAATCAGTTAGTTTTCTTGCCTTTGCTCTGTTTTAGTTTCTTCAGCTCCCCACTTTCTTTTTCTTCCTTCTTTAGTTGGTTATTTAGTCTTTGTTCTTGCTTATAATCTTTCTTCGTGAGTAACTATTGTCATAGGTTCCTAAGTAACTTCCACTTCATTTCCCATAGTTTCTTCCATCATCTCATTCAAGTTTGGAATGAAACTCATTATTTTAGGCATTTTGGCTAACTGAAATGGGATTTAGGGTTTTTGAAGAGAATGGGTAAATGATTTGGTAAATTTAGGGGATGGTTTTAATGCTTTTTGGAGAAAAAGGATTTTAAAATTACCTGCAGAGGCAGATTAAATTCACTTTTATAGTGATGTGGTGCAATGATTAGTTAATAAATGACAAATAATTTTATGTCAGTATGCTTGATTTTAAGTCTCTCATAGATTATGTGGCTATATAACTATTCTTTATCCAGTAACCTTGGATTACAAGAGACATATTGCCTTAAAGGTACATGTTGAAAATAATTTTGTATCTAGAAGTTTAAAGTCACATCACGAAAATGATTATTTATATCCGCGACGTATTCTTGTGAGTTCTGACACTTATAATGGTGCAATATAAATTTTCCTTGTCGCTACAAAGAATAAGCCTTGAGGTTTAAAAATCAAGTTGCGACAAAGAAAATTCACATTGTGACACAACACCTTGGGTTGCAAATATGCAATTGTTGCGACAAAATTTGTTTATGTCGCTGACGTATTAATCTGAAATCTTTTGGAAACATACAGTAAAACATGACATTTGGGTAAAACCATCACTGCGACAGCCTTACCTTTTATTAATCAATAAAATTTTTGTGGCGAAGAACTTCTAACGGCAACATAAATAAATAGTATGCAATTCATCCATAACAATCAAATCATTCCCGTGAATACCCATTTTTAACAACAATAAAGCTTCTCAATTAAAGCTTGATCATTTTTAGCCCAATTTCTCAATTCTACAACATCAACTATTTAGAAAAAAAAAATCAAAATGTCGCAGAAGCTAATTAGGAAAATTCTCACAAGATTGTTGAGCATGCTTTTCTCTTTTAATATGCTTTATCTCCTTCTTTTTTTATTCTATTCTCTTTGTGATAACCTCGTGTGTTAGCACATGACTGAAAAAAAAAAAAAAAAATTGCCAACATAAAACTTTCAAAAAATTTAAACTGAACTTCAAACACACGAAATGCAATAAAATCAAATTTAAATGGAAATTAAAATTTTTACTTGGGTTGCCTCCCAATAAGCTGCTCCTTTTTAAGTCTTTTGCTAGACTTTACTGCAATATTTTCTCTTTTCACAAATTTCTTCCTTTTCCATGCAATCACGAACTATTCTTCATTCAGTTGCCTCTAAATAATGTCATAAGTCTTTGTATTAACCTTAAACTCATTTCAAATTTGACTTAAGTGTAGCGCTCTAAAGGGTGTAACTGACCAGCTAAATGTAAGGACCACTCCACCTTGTTTGGGCTTACTAGGAAATAATCTAAGCCTTGAATTGTACGAGGTAGTTCTCTCTTTTGGTCGTTTCTGAATATTCTTTAGTCTGTGCCATTTCTTGTGTTTCCTTGTAAATTCACCCACATTGTCATAAGCTTCATTCCTCAGCTCTTCTAATTCATTCAATTGGAGAAATCTCTTTTCTTTCACAAATCATAGTTAATTTTTTATTGCCCACATTGCTTTATACTCAGTTACAGGAAGGTGAGTGACATGCCATGAACAATTACGTATGGGGACATTCGATAGGGGACTTATAAGCGGGTTATAAGTCCACGATACATCATGACTTGTTGACCCGATCTTTTCTGCCCCATTATTTGTCTTCAAAATAATTTATGATTTCTATTGGATATCTTAGCTTTCCCATTTGATTGACGGTGATAAGTCAAACCCATAACATGTCTGACTCCATACCTACTCATAAGTTTTGCAAATAGCTTGTTTTCAAAATGACTTCCCTTATCATATAGCTAGTTATGAGGACTCAATCTCAAGTTGTTCGCTTTGAATAAACCTCACAACTGTATTAGCATCATTTATGGGGCAAGCTATGGCTTCCGCCCATTTGGATACATGCACATCTAGGAGAATGTATAGGTTTCCAATTAAAGGTGGGAAAGGCCCCATGAACTCTATCCCGCATACATAAAAAATATGCACCAGCATAATTTCTTGTAGACGTAGCTCATTTATTTTATTGTTGGCCGCATTCTCGACATACGCACAATGTTTTGTAATTCGAACAATCTCTAATCTGGTTTAGCCAATAAAAACCTAATTGGAGAATTTTCTAGGCTGTCTGTCTCCTGCAAAGTGTCCTCCATATGGTGATGAATGGCATTTATCCACAATTCGAACTTGTTCTACCTCTGGTACTCATATTTAACAATAAGCACCTCCAAAACCCTTCACTTACTGGCTATATCCAACAAGAAGGACACCCCTTCGTTTGTAGATCTAGTCAACTACCTTGTGGCAAAGGTGATTCCTCTCGAGATATGATACAATCAAAAGAAAAAGTTCTTTGCATATTTTAAACATTACTATTAGGAATATCCAATTCTATACAAGCTCTGTGCATATCAAATTATCAAACAATGCATCCTAGAGGATGAGATGAAGCCCATACTAGAGCATTGCCACTCATTTGAGTGTGGAGGTCATTTTGGGGATAACAAAACAACAACTAAAGAACTTCAAGCTAGATTATATTGGCCATCTCTATTCAAAGACGCCCATGCCTTTGTGATGACTTGTGGTAAGTGTTAAAGAATGGGGAACATCTCTCATAGGAATGTTATGCCCTTGAAGAACATCCTCGAGGTCGAGCCATTTGATGTGTGGGGAATTGATTCCTTGAGACCATTCCTTTCTTCTTGAGGAAATTAGTATATCTTTTTAGCTATGGATTACGTATCTAAATGGGTTGAAGCAATTCGTACCCTAAAAAATGATGGTAAAGTGATATTGAATTTCATGAAAAAGCATATTTTCTCTAGATTTGGAACACCTTGGGTAATCATCAGCGATGGAGGTAGCCATTTTTATAATAAACCTTTTGAAGCTTTATTGGTCAGGGATGGAGTAAAGCATCGAATTGCACTAGCATATCATCCTTAGACGAATGGGTAAGCAGAAGCCTCTAACTGCGAAATAAAGAAAATCCTTGAGAAAACCGTGAGCATCTTAGGAAGGATTGAGCAAAGAGGATTGATGATGCACTATGGAAAAACATGTCATCTCCCAGTTGAGTTGGAACATAGAACATATTGGGCCACTAGGCAACTCAACTTTGACTTACATTTAGCCACTGAGAAAAGGCTCTTGTAGTTGAACGAGCTTGATGAGTTCTTAAATGAGGCATATGAAAATGCTCGAATATACAAGGAGAGGACAAAAATATGGCATGATAAGCACCTCCTTCGGAATGAGACCCACATCGGGTAGTTAGTATTATTGTTTAATTTCAAGCTTAAGTTATTTCTAGGAAATTTGAGGTCAAGATGGTGGAAACATAGACCTTTTCTACATACCAAATTCTGTCATTGCTGCTTAGGACTATTTAGTTCCTTGCAGTAGTGCCAAAAACTAGATATTTATTGATTCTTAATGTAGACCATAAGATTTCAACCAAATTCTACTTACGTAACCACGAAATTTGTCGATCTCAGCGAAGATGTCAAAACATTATGTTGACTAAAATGATAAGAAAATGTTTTCTAATGTGGTTGTAATAATGAAAATTTATTATTGGTCACAATTCACTACAAGTGCCGCGAGGTCATACAAGTATCCCAGTTGGATCATTGTGATCAGATACTCATTCCACAGGAGTTGATTCGAGAAAAATTTAGATTAAGCTTCACCTCTTCTAAAGATCCTTACTATTTGAATTTCAAAATTTTTAGGATAGATTTATCTTCATAAGTAAAAGGAATCAAAACAATAATGAAATTTCTTAAATACATGATTATAGAGTTCATTGAATTTAAAAATCATGAAGCTTGATGTTGTGACCATCACTTTGAAAATTCCCGAAATAAGATAAAGTAATGGATATGAACCTTGCAGGAATTTATCGAAACATACTAGTGTAGAAATGGATTTCTCCTAGCTCTACACATTTCACTATCCAGCTTCCACACTTCTATCTCTATACAATGGGTCTGAAGAGCTACTTGTATGATTTATTCCTCTTTTAAGAGCTGACTATTTTTCCTTCTTAGTAATTCATAGCCATTTCTTAGGGCTGAAGTGCCTTGTCAAGACCGAGAATATTTTGACCTTTCAAAATAAGGTGGCCATGGCTACATCAATTAGGCCAAGAATTTCCTCTTCCCTTGATTAGAATCTCTTAACACGGGGTTGGAGATTGTTTCTCTCAATTGAGATGAAACATCTGAATTAGTTCTCTAGATTAGTATGGATCTTATGCCTCGAGGCGTACACTCATCATTGTCACTGAGAGCCTTGAAACGGAGTTAGATCATCACTAGTGATATATTAAAGTAATCCCAAAAGTGCATTAGTTCAAATAATATTAGTGTAATTTTACCCACAAGTTACTGCTCATTCCTCCAGATGATCTCGACTGCAGTAATCACCTATGTTAAGTTCTGAGTGAGCAATGATACAACTCTTTCTGGGTACCAAACAAAAGATATAAGAACAACAATGTAGAATGCTGAGTTAAATCACTATAAAATTTCTTGCAAATAACATTAACTATTACAATCAATAATACCAAAAAAAGATTATTCCACAGAGGAATATTTGAAATGTTTATCGCAACTCCATGATGACTATTTGATCGAGCAAGTTTAATTTTGATTGCAATCATAACTGAAGAAAAATGAAATCCAGAATAATTTCCAGATTTTATTGAAAGTCAAACATAAATGAAGCCCGATTTACATGAATACAAGCTTGGAATTCCAGTCTAGATCACTGTTCTAATCCTAAATGGAAAATAAATCCAAAAATAACTAAAGGAGATTAAAAAGAAAATAGAAAAAAGAAAAAAGAAAAAAAAGAATAATATATATATATATATATATATATATATATATATATCTGATAGAGACTTCATTTTAAAAGCACAAAAACTTGATAAGCTGCGAATTCCTTCTACTCTGAGGAGCTTCTATTTATAAACTCGAGGTCTTGGGCATAACCTTGAAAGCGAAGAGTCATGCACTTCTAGCGAAGTCACCGACCTAGATTCTTATGTAGGTGATGTCTATGAGCATATGGGGTGTGATTAGTGCCACGAAAGGGAGTGCTATTTTGAGCCACTATTCAAGATGAGTTTTGAGTGATTTTTCTTGTAATCATATGAATTAAGCCAATTGTCATATCGTGTCCACTTAGTGTTTTTGATTTGTTTGATATTGTTTTGGGCGTTTGCGGAGTCTTGCAGGAACTTTAATTGATAGCTTGACTTCTTATTGATACTGAATCGAGAATCCTCGATGATTTCATTGAGCGATGAAATGATCTGATGTAACAAATTGAAGAAGCGAGTGATGAATAAGAAGTGCGGGAAGGGATCTGGTAGGGATGCGGTAGCAAAGCGGAAGAAAAGGATCAAAATTTGGGATTTCGCTATGATTGTAGAAAATTAATTTGGGATTGCAAAAAATTTAACAATCTTAAGCGAGTTGTAATCCCTAGCCGAAATTTCGCTATCACGAAAAATTTATTGGGCTAAATGAAATTTCTCTTACTTCGAAATATTCTAAGCGAAAAATTCCAATTTATGATCTCACAAAAAGTTAAGCTGAGCTACTTGAATTTAATAACTTCGCGAGAATTTAGCTAGTAGCGAAATTTCCTTCTCTTCATGAAAAATTATCCTTTAAATCTTGCTTTAATGTTTGGTATTTTTGGTTCCAAACGACCACGTTTTGATTAATTACCATTTTGTCCCTTATGTAATTTCATATTTTAGGTAATTTTGTCAATTCACACTTTGGGATTGGCTATATAAGCCCCCTCAGCACGCCCCTAAGCAGCTTTTTTCATTAATACGAGTTTCCTTGACTTTCATTTTAGGGTTTGCTGCTCTTCTCTCTTCTCTTTCATTTTCTCGATTTGCCGACACCCCCTTGAGGATGACAACTCAGATGTACTTCAAAGCCTCATAACAACGAAGGAGGTTACTGCGCTTGATTTTGGGGCTCTTTGGGTTGTCCTCATGCTTTAGATCATTGCGATCACACGTTTATAGTTCCCAAGCTTTTCCAAACTAGGGTTTAATGTTTATTATCTTTTCTTTTTGTGGTAAATACTTGTCATCTTTAGGGTTAGTGCATTCTTAATGGTAGATGCAGCGATATTGCTATATGGCATTCGACCATGGGATGAGAGTTAAATGCTAGGGTTTCAAAGCTGAATGGGACTTTGAATGCTTGAGTACTTGGGTTGACTCAAATGAATTGGTTTTGGGGTTGGGTTTATAGCTAAACAAAGATCAGGTTTGGCTTTGGTATGTGTCAATTGCCACTAATACGAAATAACTGCAGGGACAAGCTGTAATGCCCCCATGTTATCAAGGTAGGGCCCGAAGCCTTCAAGGTTACAATTTCACACTTTCTGTTTAAGCCATACAGGTTAAATATTCGGTGAACAACCAACCTCCCGTGTTTTTAACTGATCAAAAATCCAAGCAAAGCCTCACCCGTTTAAAACCAACGTGCAAATCACTGCGTGGGATGAAAACCCGTCCCCAGTGTTCTACCACTGAGCCACGTATACTCGGTAGCTTGACTACGTTAGGAGGAACATAGAATATAAATTTTGTTGATTCAGCATTACTTTACCGCACGAATCTGACCCAGGCGCCGTTGTCGAGGATGGTGCAAACTACTCGATATGATGAGTTGATGTGTACTTGTAAATCCGCATTAGTGGCCCAGTGACCTTCGATCCTTTTGAATTAAGTGTCTGACTGGGTTTCATGGCGATTCTTTTGCCATTCATTTAACTAACTGACTTCTTTGGAAAGCTTTTGTTTGTGTTCTTTGTTGTGTCTTATTTTGCGTGTGCCATGTGTTTGTGTAACCTTGAGACGAGAGGATATGGTAGATTGAAAGAGTGATTGCACTAGTTGACAAGGCGGCGAAATCGGTGTGCGGTGGCGAAATGGATCTGCACGAGAACGACAAAGTCGACAAGCACCTATGAATCAGCGTACGGAATTGATGAGGGATCACATTACCTCTAGTGAGGTGCTCCTTGCCGCGTCAGCACCTCCTGCAGGATTGTGGTCAAGGACCACAGTGCCTGCAGCACACGTTTCATGGTATGGAAATGAAAAATCCCATATTGGCACATCGGGATTTAGAGTATGCAACTTTTGGGAGGGTATAACGATGTGGAACTGTTGAAGTTGAGTTGAAGGCATTCCATGCAAACCTCGAGAATAAGCCAAAATATCGGCTCAATTCTTTGGTGAAACGATCGAAGAGTGGTGATCCTTTAGTGAATTTTTGAAGAAATTCTTCAGTGCAACCAAGACCAACAGTTTGAAGAGCGGATCTACACTTTTCGGCCTATGACAGTGAAATTCTGATGATGGGAGAGATTCATGGAAACCATTAGTGCTTGTCCACATCATGGTTTCGACACCTGGATGTTAGTGAATCATTTTTATAATGGTATGTCCCCACAACCGTAAACAAGCGCTAGAAACCATGTGTGGAGGTTATTTTTGAGCAAGTCGGATGAGCCATGGACTTCTTGCGTTATGTGTGAAACCTCCAGTCAGGATAATAGTCAAGTGAAATCTGTTACCTGATACACACCCAGGATGATTACAATAAAAATCTCAACCCTAACGGAAGGTGGAGGTTAGAAGGAAGAGGCTCCATGAAGTCTGACTGATGGCTGAAAACAGCTTGCCTGGGGCTTGACCAACTGCATCAATTGTATTATATCCATCGGGGAGAAAACTATCAGGAGTGCCCACACATCGGTGAAGGATTTGATGTGAACATGCAGCAGTGCTTGCAGTTGTCTGAGCCTGAGCTATTTTATCTGGGTGACACCATTCCAATTGGAAGAATCTTATCAATCTCTCACGAAACCAATCCCCACCTTTCATGTGCCCCAGGTGCCAAACAACGAGTTTGGTTCCTGCAATCTCGACCATAGCCAAACTCGTCATCCTCTCTTCCTGCAATTTGAACAAGCTATACTGAATCAGGCAAGGTGATTGGGGCAATTTTGTGAAGAGCAAGGAATCAAATGCAAATTAGCCTGAAGAATCGATACTATAGAAAGTACACTGAACAAAAGAATAGATGGGCTTGAGCAATCTTAATCGAGAAGAATTGACAACCCTGCGGGTATTGATCACAAAGATCTACAAATTCTTGGAATCTGGGGAGGGAGGGAAGGTTCCCACTCCCAAACATTTATCCAGTCGAAAGATTATGAGGTAGGCTCATCTATGATCGAAGGGATGGATGAAGTGAAAGCCATAATCACTCAGAGGAGTGGAAGAGAAATAGAACAACCGGTGCCCATATTCTGAAGAAACATGAGGAAAGGAAGCGATGCGAGGAAGGGTAATCATCGGTGAAGACCTAGTGAAAAAAACCCATGCCCCTCCATTTCCCAATGCTTGGGAGAGCGAAAAAAACTAATAATTTGAAATTTAGGAGGTGCTAAAGCGAGTGGTGAGCAGTCATTTCTCGACATGGTCGCGAGTCCCAACAGCACTAAGTTCTTGAGACTATACGATTGAGAGATTCGACGTGAAAAGGAAGCCTTCTAACAGAGCAGAAATCAGTGCCATAATCCAAGCAAGACTGATCAAATACAAGGATCAAGATCCACAATTCAGGTGGCATTGGGAGAGGGACACTGCATAGACAAGGCCTTTGCTGAATTTGAGGGCGGTGTAAACCTCTTGCCATACTCGGTGTATAAACGGTTAGGTTTAGAACTCAAACTGCAACATCACTTTGATAAGTGGGTGATAGACCGGTGAAGATTCTGAGGGAATAGTTGAGGATGTGATGGTAAGTGAAGCGACCTATTGCGGTGAACTTTGTAGTGCTTGATACCGAACCAATTGCATGTGGGACCAATCATGTGCCAATTATCACGGAAGAAGACCATTTTTGTGCCTTGCCCGATACAATCATCAATTCTTAGAAATGGGGTAATGCAACTCACATTTACAGCAACACTGACATTGGAGCTCGATATTTTCACTTGAGTAACAACTGGCTAGTGGAAGTGATGGGAAGGAAACCGTGGTCACTCCGGTGGCGTTGGAAGGCGACCAAGATCCGCCGATTGCAAGAATTATTAGCTAACGAAGATGAAGCCAGTTGATTGGGGCTGTCATCGAGTCTGATGCGAGCCGTTGGTCGATCGAAATCACCATGTGAGAAGAAAATCAACAGAATGGATGACATAGAAGGCAACACAAGCCCACTATTGGGAGTTAAGAGCTCTCTCAGCAAACACTCATAATTGAATCGTGAAGTGGGCTGGTTTAGTGTTAGAACAAACCAAATTGCAGCTAAAACTTTTTTGCTTTTGGTGCAAAAATTGGTAAATTTGATAGTTACTATTTTAATGCTTTCCCTTTTTAATATTCTGTTTTAGCATTTCCTTTTGTAGCTACAAAATTAATTGTATTTTTAGGTTTTTGATAAAAATAATATTCAAGTAATTATTTTTATTTTTATCTGCTAATTAATTTTTATTTTATTTCCTGAGATGGAGTTCGAGTTTAGCCGGATTTCGCTGTATGTGAAATTGCTCTTAAACTCTCGGCCTTGCTAAGAAGAAAGAAGAGGGGAGGGAGGAATCCAAGTTAAATCTTCATTCCATCATCCCCACAGCAGGCCACCTGTGGTAGATTTACGGGCCTCCGATATGCCTTTGCACCACGACCTTTGCCGCCTCTTGGGACACATCTGCCGAAGCCACTGACGCCATCTCACTGCGGTCTGCGCTTGGCTCTAGCAGCTGGACAGGTATCTAGATCTGGAGCCTCCTGTTAGTGCCACGTCAGTGCCAAGATTACAGTTTGCACTTTCTGCTTGCCCGTAGGTCCACCACACAGCGTGGCGTGCCCTTTACATTACGCTCGTGCCACAGGTTAATACACCACTTTTACCCTAGCCCATCTTGCCTCCCGCTCCACTAGCCGTGGTTGGTTTTGAGTTCGGTAGAGCCACACAGTCACGAGTCATGTCAGATTGCATTCCTATTCTTGGTGAGCACGATAACTTGCCCCGTATGGCTCTCGACTTTATCTATGAGTACGTGCGAGAGGTGGGGTCTGGCGGGCCTGGTCGGGTTTAGCGCTCCGGGGCCGGGAGGAGCGAGGCCCGGCTGGTCCCCGATCCGATCCACGAGGTACCGGGGTTCGGGGGAGATATCGGGCGGGCGGGACGCCGGGCCGCTTCCGCAAATAGTAGAGGCGGTCAGGCGACCCTCGAAGGCCGGACGTGAGGCCCCGAGGTCTCATCGCCGAGGCCTCGGCCATCCCCTTCGCGGTGCGAGAGGCTCCTGCCATGTCTATGCCAGCCTCGAGATCGATGGCCATTGTCGTCGGGACCCCGTTTCGAAACGTAGAACTCGTACAGAGATTTTTGCATGGAGAGTCGTTCTCACGTTAATGCCGAAGCCGCCCGACCCGGCGACCACAGTTCGGAGACTGCATGAGGCCCGATTACCACGATTACTCCACCTTTCTGTACACACCATGGCGCGGCGGTTCTGCACTATCTCAGGGGTATTGCCGAGTTCTACCACTCCATGACTTCACGAGTCGCAGAGTCATTTGGAAACTCCAGTTTTCGCGTTGATGATCGACGGGAGTACTCAGAAGCGTGGACAATTCGGTACGTGGGCTGTGCCGTCGAAGCGGTAATCTTGGAGGATATCTGGGGATTGGCCTCGGCCAGGCACAGCGGGGAGATGGTCCATTTGCTGGCCCGGAGATACCACGACGGGACAGTTCTTTCTAGAAGGCGGCTCCGCCTCGGATGCTTTCGTGGATCACACTCGGGACCGACCTATTCAGCTCTGACACACTAAGTCCGAGTGCGGGAGCCATGCACCGGGAATACTGTCTGGATCTTAGAGGGATGCAGTTGTTACACTCGAGTTGGTCATGGCTGACTCTGCTTGCGCCCGAAGATCAGTCAGTATGGGTTTGTGGCGAGTCTACCATTGTTGATGCCGCTGACCTGCGGGCCGTGATACGTAGCATTTGGGATTTCCAGAGGAGCCCCCTATCGAGAGGAGGATCAAATGCCCTCAGGTCTTGTCTTTGGAGCGAGCCATGGTGATGCTTATTTCTTTTCTCCTCCAGCATCAGGACTAGGAGGAGGTGCGGACTCAGGGTGGCGGGGGACTCCCAGGAGAGATGATCTGTTCAGTGGAGGTAAAGGTGGCGAGTCCGGTGCAGTTGTCTCCTCCGTCTCCTCACTCCACCTCGGCCAAACGGTGACCTCCCCCAGCCCTTCATATTCGGCCTTGACGCACTCCGAACATGTTTATGTCACTTCGAGGGAGCTAGCCCAGTGTTATGGATCTTTGTCTGTGCATTAGGTACTACGGGGCATCGATGGATCAGAAATTGGCTGGCCCGAGACCACTTTAGAGCATTGTCATACATGCTCCGTCGGATCATGAGTCACCTCGGTCTCCAGCGAGCACGCACATTGTGATGAGCCCGCGGCCCGACCTCCTTAGACATGATGGCCACGGCGGCGACTTGAATCCGCCCACCGCAGGTGGGTGGTCACGCCCACTCTCCCCAACATTCCTGCTGACATGTTTACACTTTGGGCGGGAAAAGTTAGGATTAAGTGTCTTCTATTAACATACGATTTTCAGCTTTATCAATTTGCCTACTCATTTTGTATAGGATTCATGTTAGCTAATAGTAGCGGTGATATTTCCCTTTGATATGTTTAGCTATATTAAGCATGTTTGTATTTTGGTTATATCAGCTTTATAGCATTATTTCGGTTACTACACTTTTGCAAATTCGTTTTTGTATCTACATTTTGTGTTTCTACTCTTACCTTTAGTTGAAAATTGAAGCCTTTGTATGTTACATTAATGTTAGAACATTTCTATGCATGATTAGTTTTTGGTCAATTGAAATTACAGGCATAGTCGATTGCTGGGCATTCCTTTAGCTAATTCACACCTTTGCGCACCAGTTTGTACCAATAGGTTGCGAAACTATATACCTCTTTCCACTTTGCAAAGCCGACCTTAAATTTGTTGACGACCCATAATAGGTTTGTGTTACCCATGTTTGAAGACCAATGAAGTCTTCCAAAAAGGAAAAGAAGCAAAAGAAAAGAAAAGAAGAAAAAGAAAAATAAAAGCGTAGCTTTGCCTTGAAACTGAAACCGCGGTCAGGGGTATATGGTGAAAGCCTTTGGCCCGATGCCCTAAACCTTAATTGGTTGGGGTCGTTGACTTAGTGTTAAGCTACAAGGGTGGATGGGTGAAGGTTAGCGTGTTGTAGGTGCTTAATTCTCGAAGTCGACCGAGTTCGAGTGAAGCACACGAGTTTATTGGTCAGTGATCCCTTTTGGCTTGATGCCCTAAACCTTAATTGGTTGGGAGTCATCGGTGAATCCCCATTACACGGACTTTGGTGAAGTCGAGTTTTTAGCATTGCACCCTACATTGCAATCAAGGAAGAAATAAGAGCGTAGCTAGCCCTATTTAGGTTGGTCAACAGTTTAAGGCCATGGTAGTAGCTAGGTTGGGGGGGAATAGCTTTGCATTTATTAAGCTCAAAGTGGTTACCTTAAAGAGCACCAATTGATTTTGGTGGAAATTCGGGTTGACTTCTTTGGAGCCGTGTTGTCCTAAATTTGTTCTTATATGGGTTTTGTTCTTTCATGACCGGTTTTTATACATGGTGTAAATTATTCATGCTAAAAATTAAAGCTTACACAATACATACACTTTTTTGAACCACATACACTTTTAAAAAGCCACGACATACATCCATTATTTTAGCATTGCTAAGGGACGCTGGCAAAGTGTCGGTTTGGGGGTGTGATTAGTGCCCCAAAGTGCTGGCGCGGAGGCTGTTAAGATGGGTTTTGATGCTTTTTGCTTTAAATCATATGAATTAAGCCAATTGTCACGCCATGTCCATAGTGTTTTGATTTGTTTGCGAGATTGTTTTGGACGGGTTTTGCGGGTCTCTTGGGAACCGATTGACCGGCTTGACTTCTTATTGAGTCTGAATCACGAGAATCCCTCGATAGTTTCCACCCGAAATTTGAGGCGATGGAAATGTCAAGATCTGAGTGAGAGCAATTCGTAAGTGATGAATAAAAGTCGGGAAGGGATCACGATGGGATCACGATAGCAAAGGGAAGGATCAAAGCTGGGATTTCGCTATGATTGCGAAAATTTATTGGGATTGCGAAAATTGCAATCATAGCAAAAATTCGCAATCTAGCGAATTTTAAGCTATCGCGAAGACTAAGCTAGGCTAGCGAAAATTTATTTGTAGTGAAAATCAACATTCTGTAAAATTCTAATTTCGCTATCTCACAAAGATTTCTCATTAGCGAAATTTTGCTATCTTCAGCAGAAAGTCTTTCATGAAATCTCGGCCACAATGTTTTGGTATTTTTGGTTCACCCAAGCGACCACGTTTTGATTAATTACCATTTTGTCCTTATGTAATTTCATATTTTTAGGTAATTTTGTCATTTCACACTTTGGGATTGGCTATATAAGCCTCCCGACTTTGTAACCTAAGCAACTTTTTCATTTAATCTGATTTCAGTGACTTTTCATTTTAGGTTTACTTTGCTCTCTTCTCTCTCTTCTTTCTTTCATTTTCTCGGTTGCCAAACACACCTTGAGGATAATGACTCAAGGGATGCTTAGCTAAACACCATGTATGAAGAGGAGGGTTGCTAGCTTGGTTTTTGAAGGCTCTGGGTTGTCCTCATGCTTTGAATGTTACAGTCTTGCATTTATAGGTTGAGCACCCAAACTAGGGGTTTAATGCCATTTAATGTCTTTCTTTTGGTAAATACTTGTCATGCTTTAGGGTTCGAGTGCATTCTTAATGGTAGGTCTGTGATATTCTTTATATAATTTCTGAGCCATGGGAATGAGGTTAAAGTAACTGGAGGTTTCAAAGCTGAATGGGACTTTGAATGCTTAGTGCCCAGGTTGACTCAAATAGGGTGGTTTAGAGGTTAGGTTTATGGCTAAACAAAGATCCGGTTTTGGCATTTATATGTCAATTGCCCTAATGCGGAAATAACCAAGGGACCGCTGTAATACCGTCTTAACAAGCTAGTGACCCAGAGCCTTGAGGTTACCATTTCACACTTTCATTTAAGCCATTCTGATTAATCAGTGAACAGCCCAGCCTCCCATGTTTTAACCAAATCCAAAAATCCAAGCAAAAGCTCACCATTTTCAAGCCTTTGATCTACGAATCATTCGTGGGATGAAAGCCGATCACGTGTTCGACCACTGAACCCATTTATCTTGCGGTAGCTTGACTACGGCGGTAGAACAATAGATAAATTTTGTTGATTCGCGTCACCTTACATTATGTACGAATCAAATTGTCAATGTAAATTGGTCGCGCCTGATATCGCGACATTGTTCGGCGAAGCGATTTGCCAATTTCGATGATAAGTTAATGTTGTGATGATGTTGCGACATTGGGATTCAATGCTGTAGATTAATTCTGAATGCGACATTGAGTTGATGTTGCGACACTGAATCGATGTCGCGACATAGCTTACTGATGCCTCTACTCTTACATTTTTGCCTTGATGTCACGACATTGCTTGTGGCTCAATTTTTGATGTCGCGACATTGCCTCTGTAGGTCGGATCTGTTTAGCTGATGTCGTGACAATTGTTGTTTTGATGTCACAACATTTAATCCAATTGCTTTGAAATCCTCTGCTAATGTTTTTACTTGATGTTGTTACATTTGACTTGTCTCATCACCCAGGCTGCTTTGATTAGATGTCACGACATTACTTATCTGATGTCGCGACATTGGATTTTTAGGTCTGCAATGTTCAAGCTTTGGCTAATGCCGCGACATTGTTTTTATGTCACAACATTTAAACAATTTAGTCCTTCCCACTTCAAGCAATGCCGCGGCCATGTTGGTGTGATGTCGCGACATTGGATGACTGCCATAATTTGACCGCTGGAGCTGTTTATGATGTCGCGACATTGCTGTATATTTAATTTCCCTTCCTCAGTTGATGTTGCGACATCGTCATAATATCAAGACTTTCTCTCCACATAATTTCGCGACACTAGAAATCCGTTGAAGTAATGTCGCGACATTGGCCCTTTCTTTGCACCGTGCTGACTTCTGCTCTTTTTTATGCTGAATTTTGCATATTTCTTTAAGTTTTTGTAAAACAAAAATCTAGGTGAAAGCTCCATAATTTTGCATTAAATTGACCTTTTAAGCCTTAAATATACTCGAAAAATGGGCTTAAAAATATATGAGTTTTAAACTCATCAAACTCTCATGAACTTAAAGTTTTGCTTGTCCTTAAGCAAAGAAAAGGGTATTTGTTTGTCCTCAAACAATAAAAATCAATTTGTGAGGACATTTTTCAATTAACTCACCTTTTAAATCATATTAGCATTTAGGCTTTAGTAGTATTTCAGTTGTGACATCAACTCTAATTAAGCTTCACTTTTAGAATTCTGTAAATTTCCAATTTAAATCATTTAATATAGCATGTAATTCATGGTTAATAAATAGATATAGTCTTTGACTCTATGAGTGTGTGTTGGTCTTCCCTTTATAACTAATTTGCAGATTAGGTAGCTTTATGAGAGTTACTTTGCAGAGTGACATTCTTTTAGAGTAATTTAAGTACCATAGGCTTGTTGGTCATATTATTCTCCACTAATGTAGACTTAACACACCCCTTACAATCAAATATGTCTTTTGAGCTTGTAATGTATGGCTAGGGCACTTAGTAGATAACTGGACATTTTAGGCTCAAGTTTACCCAAATTGCATTCATTTTCTCAGCTCTTTCCTTATTTCTTTCGTCTATTTTATGCTAAACTAGCCCTTCAAGCACCCCCAAAACATATCTAATGCATTTTTCTACATTTCCTCCTTTGTAGCTTATTGTTATTTTTATTTTCTTTTCTACTGCTATTTTCTTTTATGCTCCATAAGCCTCAGGTTTGGAGTGGTGAAAGGTTTTACCTTTTTAAGCTTTCTACTACCCCTTAACAAGATTTGGTCGATAACTCCCACTGAGTTGGCATTAGGGTACTGGTGTGAACTTATAAGGGCTTAATTTGTTGAGTAAAACTCACTCCTTGTAACTTTCTTCTTTTTTAGCTTCTCAGTTTTCTATTTTGCACCTTCTTTAATACAACTTCTCAGCTTCTTTAGTATAACTTTTTCTTAATTGTCTTCCTTTCTCGCCCTTAATTATCCTTTTTCGTTTCAATTCAAACTTGTACTCCCCCAAACTTATCCTCTTTATCATTTCTACTGCACTGATATGCAATTTTTGGGTTATTTAAGGGTTCTTTACTATAGGGTAAGATTTAAGGAAGGGTTAAGGCTCTTCTTTTTGGCTGTGATGACGAAATTGGCATTATGCTCAAAATAGGTACTAAGGTATATGCATATAGCATATCAAGGCTAGGCTGTTGAAAGTCTCAAACTGTCCAAGGATAGCCTAAATCATTTTTTGCTGGTTGTGATGCCTAGGAGTTCGCCTTGAAAAAAAATGCAACAAGTTCGAGGGCTCTTTAGAGATTTATGATAATAAGTCCCATAAAGTTTTCCTAACCCAAGCATAATCAGTTTTTAAGGTACTTCTGACCAATGTGTTAGTTTAGTCATTTTATGAACTGTACTGTTCAATTTGACTATAATTAATTGCCTTATTAGCTTTGATTTCAATTTCAGTTTTCTAGAATCTAAAAGTTTAGCTTATTTATCATTGACATCACAACTTAGCCTATTTGCATTTGAGACTTCAACTTGTTTTGTTTAAAACAAAATGTTTATTGTTATTTGTTCACTTCTGATTCATTTACGATTGAGCCATTCAGTTCATTTGGTAGACAACGATAACACTAACATTTCACCAATTTTCTTAAAGTCTTTAAACAAGAAATTACAACATCCATTCTGAAAATATGCACTATCATCTAACAATTTTCAACTTGCAGCTTTCATACAGTTAACATCTGGAATTCTCCTTTATTCAGACCAACAACACACAAGCTCAAATTTATTATATTTCCAAAAATTTTAAAATTAAAAGAAAATAAAAAATAAGAAAATTCTATGCACAAAATTTTTCAGAAACTGCCCAATTTTTTTATTAGAGAGAGAGAAGAATTACATTCAATAGTTCATAAGACAGAGAAAGAAATACAGAGAAGATAGAGAGAATGAGGGATAGAGGGAAAGCTATCTCCTCTTTTTGTAGGATTGAGATTTTGAGGGCTTGAGGTTCACTGCTTCAAATTTGTTACTAGAATTTGAGGGTGTGAACTCTAGGAGGGAGGGTTTTCAATTCAGCCCTCTCCATTCATGTCAAAGAGATGCCACTCTTGTGTTCTTATGTGTTGCTTGATGAACTCATTTTTCCTCTGCCTAATGGAGTTTAAGGACTGTTCAAATTCACCTTGGGCTTGATACATCTTCATCATATTTTGGTTCACCACATCAATGCTCTCTGCCCATAATTTCTCCCTGTACTTTAGGGTGGACTCTAACTCTTCATCCCTCTTTTAGATGGTAGCTCTGATCTCTTTTTGGTGTTGCTTATAAAGATACCCAAAGGCTTCAGCTTTCTAGAGCAGGTTTTGTTCTATTTCCTTTTCCCTAACCTCCATCAGCTTGACCAACTCTTGATATCTCATTAGCTGATCCTGCACAAAGGCTCTTTCTCTCTCTCTTTCATCTCAACCATAAATGCTCTGTCCCTTTGAGCTATCTCTTCTTTCCATTCCTCATCCCTCTGTTGGAGAACTGCTACTAAGTTTTCTTCTCTTCTTTTATTTTCCACAGCTATAGTTTCGCCACTCTATCTCAGTTCTTCCATGAACTGCTCATCTCTTCTCTTCATATCTTCTCTTATCTCTGTTATCAAAGAGAGTAGTTCAGATGCGTTGCTCTCTTGCTCTTCAACTCTCTCCTTCCATCTCTCTACTATGTTATGAGCAAGCATTTCTTCTTCATCCCTAGGGGAGAGCACTAGTTGCTCTGGGTAATTTTCAAACCCTCCATTTCTTCTATTTCAGGATATTCTTCAACTGCAGGGGCTGTCTCCCTTAGCAGTTCTGTGGTTGCCCTCTTTCTTTTTCTAGTTCTCTCTACCTCCTTACCTTGTGTTGGAGCTTTAAGGATTCTAGTGAGGGTGAAAGGAGAATATCTTAAGCATCTCTCTTTTGTTTCACTGAATGTTACACCCCCTTTGATGCACAGGAGTGTGATCAAGGCGGGGTAGGGGATATTCCCTGAGAAATTGCTCTTAGGGTAGTTCAGGATGGACAATTCCACTATTTTCCCCACATTTAGACTGAACCCCTTGACTAGTGCATACAGTAGTATGGCATGGTCTTGTCTCACTGTGGAGACATGATTGGAAAGGGTGAGAACAAAGTTCCCAAAATACAACCAAACATTAACCACCTCTGAAAAATCGCCTCTGTTGATGTAAGTGTTGCAAATGGTTTTGATTATTTTCCACACACCTAGACCGTCTGTCAGCTCCTTGATGATCTCCCCAAACTTTGGGCTTTTCTGGAGCTGGTCGTACTCTTTACATTTGCTTATCGGTCTTAGCTCCAGGAGTTGGGAGATGGGCCTTTCCCCAAAAGGGATCCACCTCCCCTTGACATAACACGTCAGGTTCTTCTGTTCACCCAAATTTACGTAGAATTCTTTGACTAGGGCTCGTACTCCTGGCTGTCTATGCTGGCTCAACTTTTCCCAGCCTCGTCGCTCAATCTGCTCTTTAAACGTCGACACAAACTCCTTGAATCCCCTTTCTTCCACAAAACTCTTCTTTGCTAAGTATTTTTGGAATGTTTCTGCTCCTTTGTTAGAGTAGAAAGCCCTAGTTTCTCCTTCTTTCACCACCACTTCTATCTCCTTAGGAACCACTTCTATAGTTGTTTCCTGGCTCCTTTCTTCTACTGTTTCCCTTAGAACTTTCTCCACTACGTTCTATATCACCTCGTCTAGGGTTGGAGAGTTAGGATTCAATTGAGTTTTTGTGAGGTTCTAAGAAAGTTAGGGTTCAAAAGGTTGGGGGGGATTAGGTTTAAGAATGAAAATTTTTCGAAGTGTCCCTTTTATAGGGTGATTGCCCTAACTGTAATGTCACGACATTTGAATCTTGATGTCATGACACTGACTCGATGTCGCATTGATGTCGTAATGGTGTCGTGACATCACTAAGATTTTCTAATAGGCTTTTCTGAATGTCGCGACATTGACTTGATGTCACAACAATGTTGTAACATTGCTTCAAGGTCAATCTTGGTGTTGCTCTTGTATCTCTGCGATGTCTTAACGTAGACATGTTTATTTCACTACATTGGAACAATGTTTCTCTTTTATAAATGCAATATCAATACTTTGACATGTTGATGTCGCGACATTGACTCAATGTGCTCTTGCATATTTGCTATGTCGCGAAATTGGGGAAATTTTTGGAACTGGTGTCATGACATTGTTGTTGATGTCGTGACAATTGAGTAGGAGTTTATCCTTTTAAACTTAAAATTTGTATTTGTTTTCCCCATTTCTTTTTTTGCAATTCTAATTCATGATTGTGAATATAAGTCTAGAGATGTTGAAGAACCTCAATTCAAACGTGAACAATAACACTTAGATTTTCAATTCAATTAATTCAACAATGATTCATTGTATTGTAGAAATTTCCACACAACTATTCAACAAAGGTCAATCAAGCTACTATGCGATTTTCTAACTCAAATAAATCAAACTCCCCAAACTTAGTTATGCATCATTTCTAAAGAATAAGAGTGAGAAGTAGACTCCCATTTGTAGCAAACTCTGCATCATTAAGTCTAGTTGGAGATGCTTTAAAATTGACCTTCATATATCCTTGTAGCTTTTTCATCCTAGCATTTAAAAGATTGTAATTAAATAAATTGTAAATAAATTCTAACAAAACTAAACTACTTCTAAACTATTAAAACACATAAAATTTTAATAGAATCAAGTTAACTACGAAAATTAAAAATTGCTTGGGTTGCCTCCCAAGTAGCTGCTCATGTTTTATGTCTTTGGCTAGACATTTGCTGCAATGTGTTCTCATTTAAGCAATTATATCCATCTCTCTAAATCTGGGACTCTGATTTGTGCCACAGTAGGGTGATCCGGAATCAACAATATTTGTATCCTAAATTTCCTCCTAATGCGTAGTCGAGCTCTTTGCCTGAGTATAAGCGGTCTGAGGTCGGAACTGAGGGATGGGTTTTTCATCACCCACAAATATTTCGTATCATGATTCAAAATGGTGAGGCTTTCATTTTGGTTGGATTTGCATTAAAAAGTGTGATTGGTAGGCGTCATAAACTAAGTGAAGCGAGTTTAAAATGAGATATAAGAAAAACACCTTGAAGTTTGGGTCACTAGTTTACGATATGATGGGGTTGTAAGGTGTCCTCAGGGTTATTTCCTCGCATTAGAACCAAATGACATATAGTGTTTCCAAAGCCCAGGATCTTTGTTTAACTTTAAAAACTAACCTTAGTAACCTTCCTATTTGAACGAAAGCATTCTTGAGCATTAATAACCAGCAGTTGAAAATACAACATTTAACTTACTTTAAAGTGGCTTTCGTAGATGACATCTAATGAATGTCGATTATCTACCATTAAAAATACTGCCGAACCCTAAAGCATGCGAATATTGACCAAGAAAATACATTAAATAGCATTTTAAACCTAGTTTGGAAAGTTTGAAACAAAATCGTGCCTACTTCATAGCTTAGGAGAACGCGAAACCAACATCAGCCAACCTAAGCGACCCTCCCTCTTCAAGGTTTTGAGGCTTAGCGAACATCCGCTTTAGTTGTCATCCTCAAAGGGGTGTGTTCTAGCAGCCCTAGAAAAATGAGAGAAAGGAGAGAGAAGAGAAAATGGGAACCCAGCAGGTGACAGGCTGCGTGAAATGAATAGATAGATTCTGAATGTTCATAACATGAAAACTATATAGCCTCCCGAGCATGTGAAAATACCAAAGAGCTAACACAAATAATGTGATTACATTGAGGAGTAGAAATTAAACAAAAGCGGTCGATTTGGATCACAAAAACAGGGAGCAAGATTTTCGTATGCACAGTGAATTTCTCTATGATAGCGAAAAATATAGGCATAGCGAAAATTCAAATTTTCGCTATGCACAGTAATTTTAGAAACATATTGAATTTTCCATATGATAGCGAGGAATTTCGTATCATAGAGAGAAAATTTGGCCGTAACGAAAATTTCGGCTATGCCATAAGCGAGTGCTTGACCATCCACGCATCCTCCATTTTGCGCCTCTCTTCCAACTTGATATATCTTCATCCAGGCTTGATGAATTCATCGAGAATTCATACGAACTCAGCATAAATCAGCATAATTGCTATGTTAAACTTGATATGATGGAGGAGGTTTACGAAACCTGCAAAACTACCAAAAACAACCTCGAAACAAAATTAGTAATACTAATGGACCTGCACATGTCAATCGGCTTAATTAATATGATTGTGCCTTAAAAGCACTCAAACCTATCTTAAATGGGACTCAAAATAGCACTTTTTGGTACTAATAATCACAACTTAAACTCCGACACATTGCTAGTCCATGCTTAATCTTAAAAATAATAAAGGGTATGCGAGGAGTGTGCTTTTGCAAAAAGATTATTATAGTCCAAAGTGTGTACTAGTGAGAGACTTTTAGCCGGTATGAAAAGTTAGACTACGTACAAAAACCATCATGAGAGAACAATTTCCATATAAAGACGAGTTTTAGAGGCGACATCAATTCCAAGGAAGTCGACACGAACTTCCACGAAATCTATGTGTTTTAGGGTAACCGGGTTCCAGCCAGTAGTTACCCAAAGGCTATTATACCAACCAGCTATTAGGGACCTTAAACTAATGACCAACCTAAATAGATTCAGTTACACCCTTGTTTCTTACTTCGATTGTAATGTAAGTTGCAATGAAAGTTAGGCTTCACGAAGTCTCTAGGTGCGAGGTCCATAGATGACTCCCGACCAATCAAGGTTTTAGGGCATCAAGTCAAAGGATCGCGACCACTAACTCTTGAGCTTCACCGGGACTTGAATGATTTGAAAATTCAGCTCTACAACTCACTCTGCTCTACCCATCCACCCACGTAGTGAAGCACCAAAGTCGGTGACTCGACCGGTGAAGGTTTTAGGGCACAGGGCTTTAAAGAGCTTTACGCACGTATACCCCTCGGACTAGTTCGGGTTTCAAGCGAAAGTGTCATGACTCCTCAATTCTCTTTTTCTTCTTTCTTTTTCTTTTTTTTGCTTTTCTTTTTCATTAGGAGCTTCATTGGTCTTCTTTTGTGAGTAACAAACACAGTGCAGATTGATCGACTAATCTAAGGCGGGTTTGCCCAGCCAAGGAGGTATCGACTACCATTTATTGATGGCGATGTGCGTATTGGCCCGATTCCCAGCTAAGCTGACGTTCAAAGGTTGAAACTTTACTTGGAACTTCAATCGACCAAAAACTTAATCATGCATGGAACTGTTCTAGCATTATGGTAGCACACAGTGCTTCAATTTTTCAACTCAAGATAAGAGCAGAAACACAAAAATATAGGCGCAGAAAATGGTTTGCAAATGTTTAGAAAAATGTAAATGCTGCTGTAAAGCATTTGATATAACCAAAGTGGCTAATACAAGCTTAACATAGCTAAACACAATAAAAGATCCTTTGCCTACTATCGGCTAATACATGCATCTATACAATCTATACAAAATAAGTAGCGGATTCAATAAAACTAAACAACAAAAAATATTGAGAACCTTTGACTCCTAACTTTCCCCAGCCAGTATGGCCATATCTCAATGGATGGGGATCGGAAAGCTAGAAAGGGAGTCACGACCACCTCCCCTCTCGTGGGCAGACATAGGGCGTCTGATGAATCTCGAAATTTCTTCTTGTGTGCAAAGCATATTATCAAGGAGAGAACAGCGACTACGGATCACGGACTAATCTCGAGTAGGGTTTGTGTAGGCCTGTCATTGTGCGGAGGCAAGGTGGCTCATAATCCGAAGAAGCATGGCGTGATTCTGCGCAAGAGTGACCTCGGCTCGGGCCATCCACTGGAATCTAACGGCCTTTGAGTAGTAGCAAGGGTGTGGACAGCATCCCGCGAGCGGATGATACACATTGGCGGGATACTTTTAGGCGTATCGCCTTTTTATCACACTATGATGTGGAGGAGATGGGCGGGGTCCCGAGGCGGGGCGTCGGAGAGTGGAATTGGAGGATGGCGGAGGCGAGTCCTCTCCCACCTCCTCCTCTGGAATAAGTGCCCTTTCGTCCCTCGCGGGTCCTGCAGTAACATCATCACGTGCTACCTACTCACTAACTGTTTTGTAGAATAATGAAGTGGCATATATAGAGCCAGCTCGGTGGATAAAACACAGGGACCGCTCACCCTTCTCTCATGTGTGGCTCTCGGGGGCCTGATTCGCTGGGCACAGCTCGGTAACCTGGTATCAAGCCAAGGGAAGAAGCCTGCCTTGCAGCGGGAGTCATAATTGGACCTTCTCCTCAAAATGTAGCAACACGGTCATGAAGAGCTCGGAGGGACTGAACTAGAATCCCTCGGATATCCTGTACAGAGCCTTAAGTATAGATCCCCTGTTATTTTATAGTCTTTGAAGGGAATAAGCTGGTAGAAATGCGTGGTCCACTGCAGGGCTGTCTGACAGGAAAGCTCTTAGACGGAAGAGTATAGGACCAGCCCGTGGTATCTCTCGGCGAAGGCGAACCATCCATCTCACATTATGGTGAGGCCCACACTTGATAGTCTATGGAATTTGCAGAACTATGGCGGGGCTAATCTGGCTCTAATATCCAGCGACTCGAAGTACCCTAGGCGGTATCAATCTTGAACCGGATCTCGAAAAGACTACGATCCACAGGGATGTCATAGTGTGATCAGAGCTTCGAAACGCACCACCGGGGATAGAAAAAGCGCCTCGGTGTCATGAATGGGGTAGTGAATCTTCTTGGGATCAGCATATCGAGATCTCTGGCATCAACGGTGACGGGCCAGCGTGGTGTGTAAAATGTACGCTATGTGCGCAAGTGCACCACGTCGCCAAGTATCTGATGTACCAATGAGTAGGATATCGATCACGGGGGATAGGTGAGTTGACTACAGAGATTTACTTTTCAAATATTATCTGGATGTACATATTGTGTAAAAGGTTACTAATGTCTCAAAAGTAAAATAAACAAACTGATCTGAATGAAATACTATGTAATGGAGACTAGGGTTATGTCTCCCCCTACCACTTTCGATGGATTATTTCTTAAAGGTGATATTATTCAGTTTATTTGCCGTTTATTAATGGCTAGGTGATCTCTTACTTACGAAATACTCTTCTAGAGGTGCTTGTTCGCCTATCTCGCTAATTGAGATGAGTTGTATCCTCTACCCCAACTCGTCTCTCAGGGAAATATAACCCAAATGTTCTAACGCTTAATTGCCGCAGCCGGGATGGGGAATATCTCTGTTGCCCGAATCAGCGAGGCTGCTCTACTCGCTCGCGAAGGTAATCATAAATACCGGTCTTCCGGGATCTCTGGTATGGTCTTTAATGTTATTGCGCATGCGTAGAGTGATCACGGATGTAAAAGCGGATGATGGCGAATCATAAATCAATGAATAATATAACTTAATAAACGTTAATCCATTCCAGCGTGGCTGAGGGTTAGACCACCAGGTATAGATGCAGAACATCATGAATAAGAAAATACCCGATATGATATAAAACACGGTTCTATTATCCAAAACAAAGAAAAATGCAAATCAACGTTGCCGGCTTATTTGACTTTTTGTATTAGCGATGGCGTCATAGCGTTGAGGCGATCATGGCGTAGGGCGGTGGCGGCGTTGGGGCGTGCGGCGTTCAACGATCCTTATGCACTGGCACCTTACACTCGAACTTTCGCCCCGGTTGTCGCTTTACTTTGATTGCACCTGCTCTCACCATTTATACTAATCGGATTTTGAGCTATAAAAATGCATATTTAAATGTAAAAATAATATAGCGTAAAACCAGACGTAAATTATAACACGAGTGTTTTGCGGCTCATCACCTTGAACTTGGCTTCATGTCCCTGAGTGAGGCGACTCTAAACTTTAACACACACTCTATGTCTTATAATCTAACACGATGATAATCTTTGCCCATTCGATAGATAGATGATCAAATTAAACCAGGCTTCGCAGATTCGATTTGAAGTTCCACGAGTTCGCAAAGGTGTTCGAATTTCGAAGAACTGGGTGAACTTGGTAAATGCGCCAAATTACTCGACTACGATATGATGATAGCCTTTCAGGTATTTTATGTACATGCAATAAATGACCTCTAGTGTACACTTATGTTAGAGCGCCCCAAACTTGAGTTCAACTAGCCTAATTGGGAAATCCAACTACAAAAGGGATGGAATGAACGTTTTAAAAATCTAATATATCTGCTGCTACATAGAGACCAAAACTAGTGCCCGTGTTAAGTGTCCATGTAGCATGGATTAGTTGGTGACTCCCCACCGGTTGGTTGGGGCAGGGCATCGATTCCCCTCGAGCGTCACCCAGAACACTCAACTAAACTGGGGCCCTAAGTTTGTGAAACTGCATCTTCTATCCTATGAGGAAGTGAAGTCAATGACTCCAGACGGTTGGCTCGGCGCATTGGGCTTTGAGAGTCCCCTCGAGATTTGTGCAGAGATTAGATTGGAAGATCCACTTATTCTATCTATATATATATATATATATATATATATATATATATATATATATATATATATATATATATTACTTTATTTTTCATTTGGGGCTCAGAAGGTAATCCTCTTTTATTTACGATTGTCCCATCTCTTTAGTGTTTAGAGACTCCCGAGTTTGTTGAATCATAAGTGGTGTTTGGAGTACCCTAAGCATACCACTAAAAGATCATCTATGTGTGAGTGTTATAGGCTCCTTGAAATGGTTTCTTGAATCACGAGGTGATTCCTTTCTCACCTCCCTCCTATTCAACTATTCCAGAGCATTCAAACAACTGATGAAACCTTTCTTCATTGACAAAAGTGGATCGGCTAAAATTTGATCCCACTCTAAAGCATGTCATCACATCTTATGACTCCTAAACACGTACCACTACACATAGTATGATCTACCTAAAACACAAACATGACTAAACACAAAACTCCAGCATCTAAGGCGAGCAATCGTAAATGAAACTAAGCGAAATGTAGTAACATGTATAAATAAAAATAAACTACATAGAGCATGAAACATAAAGCTAATCTCACGAAAAACGAGGATCACCCACCCCCTAAACAAAAATACCCGAGTGTCCTCGCGGTAGAAAAGCTTTCTGAAAGGGTAGAAGATAACTCCCCCAGTGATCGACGGTCCTTTGCGATGGTGGTGGTGGCGGGTGGTGGTGGAAATTTAGAAGCAGGCAGTGGGCTGAAGCGGCTGCTTTGTTCTTTGAAGAATCGTGGCACGGTTGGCGATACTTTGATGCGCATATTAGGCGAAGCCTCCATATCTGTGTGAGGAGGGACTCGGTGCTCTTGGGTCTCGTCGGAGAAGGCATTAAAGCGCTACGATGAAGTGATATGCCGGGTCCTCGAGGTCGGGTGGGGAATTTGGAGGGAGCCCGCCCGATTGGCTGTGGTGGTGGTGGAGGTTGGTGGGACGGGCCCTTGATGTCCCCACGGGGATCGCCCGAGGATCAAAGCGGGCCCGGATAGTCGTGGAGCTCATCCTCGTCTGAGGGCTCATGGCCGGAATCGTAAACCCCCTCAGGTCGTGGGACTTCCGGTTTTTCCCTCTTGACGGATATGGCCTTGATGGGGTGTAACCACGCCTCATTGTCATCTAAGGGCACCCCGGCTCGTTTGCATAAGCCATAGATGAGGAAAGGGTGCCACAAATTCATCTTAGCGTCCCGGTTATGGAGGATAGCGTCCTCTATAACCTGCCTAACATCAAAAGGAATATCCTGAATGACGGCGTAGTTGAGCAGGGCACGCTTAGCGGTCACTTCACACACGTTCAATTAACTCGGAATGAGACGCGACGTGATGAAGTGATGCTAGACCTTGGGAATATAGGCCAAATGCTTGGCCTTGAAGTGGACGGCATGGCCCTCACTGTTGATTTTCCACTCACCCTGTCCACTAGTCAAGACCTGAATGACCTCGGGGTAGTCGGGTCGCTCGTAAAGCCGATCAAACGGCTCCGAGGGGACATGATCTAGACTATAATAGCTATTGATCGACTCCGCACTGAAGTCGACCAATACTCCCCTCACTCGAACCTTCTTGACGACGTGGGAGGCGAGATTGGCGTAGAATTCTCGAACCACACTCATCACCGCTGGATGAGGTGGTTGGAGAAAAGAATGCCGCCATCCAGCAATTCGCGATCGTCTTACGGAAAAATCATCGAGGTGGTGGAAACCGCTGCCGCCAATGAAGAGCGGTTCTTGCGGATGGTCTTGAGCGGGTCAGTGGCACCCTCATTGACAAGCGTGAGACACATTGGGGGTGACTTCGTCCTTGAGCGAAACCAAGCTTTATGAAGGCAACTTTTGCCTCTTTCCAGACATTGGATGAAAGGACTTAGACTCCTAGGAGGGTAATGCACTCCTAGACAAGATGACAAACACCTAGAGTGCACTAGGAAAAAAAACGAAGACCAACTAAGTGCACCAGTGACCCTAAATGTGACCTAGCCTGAACTAAACCCTAATTTGACCCTAAATGTGAACCGAAATGGGAACCCCTAGACCTAAGGTGGATGACCAGACCAATGCGAGAACACCTAAGTGGAGTGTAGTGCGAATGTGAGACTCGGACAGTGGACTAGGTGTGGGTGATGGCGACGGTGGTGTGCGAGAGAGAGAGGTGTGGAATGAAAACAACGGCCTCAGGCCGGTATGTGTAGGAATTTAGGCAGAATTCGGTGTGGAAGGTTGTGCGAGGGGAAGCTAGGGTTCAGGCATGGAAGAGACAGGGTAAGAACATCAAAATGGGGTGTGTTTGGCCTTGCAGCGAACAGCGTCGGCGTTCGAGGGCGCGTCGCGACGTTCGGGCGAAGGGCGATGTTCGGCGTCGGCGTTCGATCCAACGTCGCGACGTTCCAGAGAATGTTAAAAATCAACGTCGCGACGTTGGATATCAACGTCGCAACGTTCTAGAGGCTTTCAAACTCGACGTCGTTGTAGACCCTCAATTTTGCCCCTCAACAATTGCATTTATCCTATGGGTGTCACACTCACCCATCGTTCTCATATAACACCATTAGGGCCCTTTTAGGTTTTAGTACGTATGCGAGCCTCGGGTAGGCTTGTATGTAGTCCGTTAATTAGTATGTAGTTCACTTTAGAGTGTCTGTAATTCTTTTTTAGTTATTGGCATCGTGCTATAGGAGCAAGTGGGGCCCTCGGGTTTTAATTTCGATCAAAGTTTGATAGAGTATGTCAGGTCGGAGCACTTGAGCTTGTTTCGATCATATCTCCCTTCATTGAGACTTCGAAATTGTTCCTTTATTTGTTTTTTGTTGGATTCCTTATTTGCGAGGTTTTTGGTAAAAATTCATAATTTTTGTCAACGTTTATTAATTGGTTTGGTAGTTCATCGAGACAATACGTATACAACATTGTTTTTGGTTTATTTTGATGACACTCCCTCCTTGTTTCGATCATATCTCCCTCATCCGAACTTGGAATTGTGCATTGTTTTTTTTTAGTCTCCTTATTCTTCAAGGAACATTCTATCAAAATTTCATAATTTTCCTCAGCCGGATGGGCCAGTTGGCATCGGTTCAACTTAGGTTAATCGGGACGACTTGGTAATAGACAAGCATTTTGTGATGATTTGGAGCCCAAATCCTGGTTCGGGCCCGTAAGCTCCCGAGTTCGACCATGGGCAGTATTGTGGAGTCCATTTTGGGCCTTGTCTTGCCATAAAAACCACCATGAATCCATGGATACTTGGTGGTGAAGCAGGCGAAATCTTAAGATATTCGACTATGGAAAATGAGGAAGAGGAGTTAATGGGGAAGCTGTTTAGAGACTGATTGGGGCCCTTTCCAAAGCTTGAGGTGGAACACCAGGTAGGTTCAGATCTTTGAGGTGGGAATCAGTATAAAAGGGGAGAAAGATCAAAGTGGAAGGGACCTTTGGCGGGACACTTTTTCGGGCTCAAACGCACGTTTACTGATTCTGCTTGGATGCTCAGTTTGTTTCTTTTCTGCGTTTTGTGGAAGAGGTAAGAAATATACCCTGGCTCCCTCTGTTCTTCAGATACATTACGGTTGGGATTTGGGGGGTTTCTCACTCGGGATTTGAGGCCGGTTTTTCACGCTCATACGTGAAGCGGTTCAAATTTCTCTTTGGCGGGTTTGGGTAGTTTGACTATTTTGGTTGGTTCTCACTCATCAGGATGAGAGATTGATCCTTAGTTTGTTTTGTTAGATTCCTGACTCTCTTAGGAAGGTTCCAGAAAATTTTGAGATCCTCTCTCAAAGAGATGAACTGGTTGGGAAACCAGATCATTCAGTTCATTTAGGTTAGGTTTGCAGGAAAGGCAGTTTGGGTAGCTTGGTTGGTTTTGGTTGGTTCTCACTCATCATAGCTGAGAATCGATCACCGTTTGTTTTGTCAGATTCCTCACTATCTTAGGAAGGTTCCAGAAAATTTTGAGAGCCTCTCTCAACGATTTGGACTGGTTTGAAAACAAGATTATTCGGTTCATTTAGGTTAGGTTTGCAGGAAAGGCAGTTTGCGTAGTTTGGTTGGTTCTCACTCACAGAGCTGAATGATCTGAAAGTTGTTTTAGATTTCTGACTCTTTTATAAAAGTTCTGAAAAATTTTGAGAGCCTCTCTCAACGATTTGGATTGTTTTGAAAACAAGATTAGTATGTTCATTTAGGTTAGGTTTGCAGGAAAGGCGGTTCGCGTGGTTCAGTTTGGTTTGGTTGGTTCCACTCATGAAACGAGAATCGATCCTTGGATTTATTTTAGATTTATAACTCTTTTATAAAGTTCTGTAAAATTTTGAGAGCCTCTCTCAACGATTTGGACTGGTTTGAAAATGAATTAGTCGGTTCATTTTTAGGTTAGGTTTGCAGGAAGGCGATTTACTGGCATTAGTTTGGTTGGTTTGGTTGGTTCTCACTCATCCGAGCTGAGAATCGATCACCGTTTGTTTTTTTAGATTTATAACTCTTTTATAAAAATTCTGGAAAATTTTGAGAGCCTCTCTCAACGATTTGGACTGGTTTGAAAACAAGATTAATCGGTTCATTTAGGTTAGGTTTGCGGGAAGGCGAGGTTGCGTGGTTTGGTTGGTTTTTGGTTGGTTCTCATCCGAGCTGAGAATCGATCACCCCGTTTGTTTGTTAGATTTATAACTCTTTTATAAAAGTTCTGGAAAATTTTGAGAGCCTCTCTCAATGATATGGACTGTAGGAAACCAGATCGGTCGGTTCATTTAGAGTAGGTTTGCGAGGAAGGCGGTTTGCGTGGATTTCGGTTGGTTTTAGTTTGGTTCTCACTCATCGGCGAGGAATGAATACCGTTTGTTGTGCTAGATTCCTGACTTTGTAAGGATGGTTCTGAAATTTTTTGAAATCTTTTTTTTCAACTGCGGACTGGTTGGGAAACCGAACCAGTAGGTTCTAAGCTAGGTTGGTTTGTTGGAATGATAGTTTGGATACTTTTCTTTGTTTGAGTTAGTTCTTGGTCATTAGAAATCGGAATTGCATTCCTTTTTGTTTGTTTGGATTCCCGGCTTTGTGAGGTGCACAACATGTTCAGAAAATTTTCTCAATCGTTTGGACTAGTTGAGGAAACAGATTGACTGTTTGCGAGAAGGCGGCTCATAGAGGCGGCCCATATTTTATGTTTCAATCCAGAGATCTATCATGGCTGTGTTCTTAGTTACCCGAAACACCTTGGAGGCTGTCTTTAGGGTCTAAGGTTCAGTTTTGGTTTGAACAAAGTAAGGTAGTGGGCAATGTGGGATTGGTATGTATGGTTTTTAGTTTGTGGGATTTTAAAAGGGAATGTGTCTTTAAAGTAGCGAAACCACTTACCTCATTTCCGTCTGCTTCCTTTCTTTTGGTATGAGATCAGATATTTGGTTTTAAATACATGATGTATGATGTATTATTTGCCCTATCTAAGCCTACGCTATACATGGCTAGGGACCACGGTATGTGCTTTAATGTGGGAGTAATGAATTTCACATAGATACCTTATGTTTGGGTGTCATTGCATGCTTCTTTATGTTTTTAGCTAACCTTTAATGGCGCGTGGCCAGGGACCACAGGTACACGCATTTGCTCTTTTGGTTGAGTGTTTTTAAGCATGCTAGATACCAATTAGGTTGGTCTGATCTAAGTTGTATGTTTAGCCTAGGAGACTATCTGATCTGTGACCCATATGCTCCTACATACCCAATTCACTAAGTAAGTAGAGTTCAGAGCCTAGAGGGTCTTGCCTCATATGAGGTACCTTCAGATCGTGTCGACCCGGACAAATCCTAGTTTCGCGGACCGCTTTTTCCATCTTGGAGTCATTGGGTTTGTTCTTACTTAGTTTCCCCTTTCTAAATAACAACAAAAGTAAGTGGCGACTCCAGAAGCTTGTCCTCCTCGGGGCCAGTTTTCTAAAATTCGAAAATCAACCCACATTTTCCTTCCATTTAAAGCGAGTCGCCACAGGCCCGTGGATCGAGGTAATGGTCCACGCGGTCGCGGCGTTGGAATCTCACGTCGCGGCGTTCGGATGAGGGTAAAATTGTGCGACGTTGAGGCGTCCGCGGCGTTTAGCGTTCGCGACGTTGAGGGCGTGTCACGGCGTTCACGGAGGAAGCAAAAAAGTAAAATTAAAAGGCTAGGATCATAGAAAACTCCCCTCGTGTAAATGGGACTCTCTGGACTTTTTCTTTGTGCTCGACATGAGTAGATCCACTCCAGTACTTTCGATCACGTGTCCTGAAATTATACAGCCCAGAAAATGATTCCTATTACGGATAGCACAACAAACCATCATAACTTAAAGCAGATAATGACTAAAAATTGAGACATAAAAAAGGAAAGTGCATGAAAAGAAACTTGGGTTGCCTCCCAAGAAGCGCTATGTTTAATGTCGGTAGCTCAGCTGACCACGAATCTCGATATGCTAGAATCAGAGCTCAGTGCGCTTACGGCACTTCTTCTAGTGGTCGAAAAGAATAAATCTGCTTCTGCTTGGAACTACCCCCCGAAATCACGGCACAATCATTGGGTAGTGCTTGTAGATATATTCCTTTCTCGGGATGTGTCTACTGCCCCACCATGTGAAAAGACCTTGAGTCGTGTGAAAGGCGGGACCATCTAGACTTGTTTTCAAGAGTTTTAGACGGGAGTTAAACAAGAGAAATTGTTGTCCCGCCTCGAATTCCTTCCTGGTAATGTGTTTATCATGCAAGGATTTTGTCTTTTCCTTGTAAATACGAGCATTTTCATAAGCCGTTCAGCAATTTGTCTAGTTCAGCATTTTGTAACTGTCGCTTCTCAAACGGTTCTTGTCCATGTTATTCTTAGGAGGTTGCCAGTGGGCTCAATGCTCTAATTCCTTTGGAAGATGGCATGCTTTGCCATAAACAATTCTAAGGGTGACATACCAGTTTTAAATCTTTACATTCGAGTAGGCCCAGAGTGCATCTTCAATCTTTTTAGACCAATCCTTCCTGGAGCTGTTAACCGTCTTCTCGAGAATGGACTTAATTTTCGATTAGATACCTCACCTTGCCCGTTTTGGTTGTAGGTGTCGTAAGAGATATGCGATGGCGTACCCCATACTTTACCAAAATTGTCAACCACCTTATTGCGAGAAATAAGGTACCATTATGCGATGGTGCTAGAGGGGTTCAAATCATTGAGAATATGTGGGCACGGCGAGTCACGACCTTGGCATCATTAGTGCGGGTGGAATCGCTTATTACTTTGAAACATAGTCTTGCCGTTAAGATGTACGGGTTGTTGTTATAAGATGAGGAAATGGTCCCATGATCATCCCCATGGGGTCGAGCAGTTCTACTTCGGAATGGGGTGCTGGGTGGTTCATCGCCACTGAAATCCCCATTCGTTGACATTTACTCACATGGTCGAAATGATCGCTGTCTTTGAATAAAGTTGTGATAAACTCGATTGAAGTACCTTGGGTACAGCGTTCTCGGCCACCAAAATGTCCACCACATGGTAGAGAGTGGCAGTGGTTCAATATACTGTTCATTTCATCTTCGGGCACACATCTCCGGATCACCTGATCAGCGTAGTGTCTGTAAAGAATTGGCTCCTCCCAATAGTAGTGTTTCAAATGTGTGAAAAACCTCTTTTTCTGTTGATAGTTAAATTAGGAGGAACTACGAGCCATAAATAATTCGCATCTGCAAACCATGGAACTGCCCTCTTGTCTTCAATAGCTAAGAGTTTCTCATCTGGAAATTCGTCATTCACTTGAACATCATCACTTGCCCCTTCCAATCGTGAAAGATGATCTGCCACTAGGTTCTTAGTGCCTTTCTTGTCTTTGATCTAAACATCGAATTCTTGCAGTAAAAGAACCCACCGGATTAATCGAGGTTTGCCGTCTTTTTTAGTCATCAAGTATTAAATGGCAGAATGATCAGTGTGGACTACTACCTTGTTACCAACCAAATAAGGCCTGAATTTGTCAAAAGCAAAGACAATAGCCAAAAGTTCTTTCTCGGTAGTGGCATAATTCAACTGAGCATCATTCAAAGTGCACTTTGCATAGTGATTACCTGGAAAATTTTCTCGTTTTACGCTGACTCTTGCCCAATCGCAAAATCAAACGCATCACACATAAGTTGAATGGAAAGGACCAATCAGGAGCCACGAAAATAGGGCGATACGACTTATCCTTGACTGAAAATGCATGCAAACACTTTGCGAATCAAACTCAAATGGGATCCCTTGGACGAAGGTTAGACACGCGGTTTTGCAATATGAGGAGATCTTTGATGAAGCGCCTATAGAATCCAGCGTGGCCTAAAAAACTTATGATCCCTTTTACTGATGAGGGTGGAGGTAATTTTTCAATTGCTTCAATCTTCGCTCTGTCTACCTCTATTCCTCTTGTTGAAATCCGATGTCCGAGTACAATACCCTCTTGTACCATAAAATGGCACTTCTCGATTAGTCTTAAGTTGGTCTCCTCATCTTATCAACACTGATCTCGGTGCCCAAGCGGTTATCAAATGAATTGCAATGCGAAAAATCATCCATGAAGATTTCGATTGTCTTCTCGACCATGTCACGTGGAAGAAAATGGCCATATCACATCGTTGAAAGGTGCGACGCATTGCAGTCAAAGCATCCGCTTTGAATCTTGATGTCCCGCCAGGAACGTATGAATATCGTCTTCTCACGATGCCCGGGGGCTATAGCGATTTGATTGTAGCGGTTATCCATCAGCGATAATATTCATGGCCAGGCTAATCAATCCGACGCTCCCGATCTAGAAAGCGGCGGCTGGGAAATGATCTTTTGGTGGCTTTGTTCGGTTCCGATAATCGCCACAAATCCTCCACGTAGCTGTTCGAGAAGGCGTAATATGTTGTTCAGTTCTTATAGCGGTTGTTAGCCCTTCTTAGGTTTTCGCAGGCTGGAACACCGTCTTATTTATACGAAATAGGATAAATTACCCCAGTATCCAACCATTTCAATACTTCCTTTCGGACAACTTCTTTCATCGTTGGATTCAGCCTCCTCTGTGCTTCCACTTAAGGTTTATGCCCATCTTCTAGCAAAATACGATGCATGCACATGGAAGGGCGAATCCCTTTTAAATCGATAGAGACCTTGGCGCATTTTATGGTCTCTGGGACTCAAATAGCTTCTCCTCCTCTAGTTGGTCGAGGACAACCCCAGGAATGATCAGCGGTAGTGGGTAACACTCTAGATATGCATGCTTCAATGGCTGAGTGAGGTTTTGTTCCATCTTGGGTGGTTGTTCAACCGATGGCACCGGCGTTTTAGCTCCTTCACCTAGAGATTCGAAGTATTTCCTCCTATTAGGTCCGAAAGAATCCATCCATTTTACATATTCCTCTGCCTCTTCACTCATGCTCTCAGATTCATTCTCTACTAGGCTAGCCTTCAAAGGGTCAGTGAGACCACTTTGGCTAGACACTATAGCCTCTACTATTTCTGCCACGAAGCATGTATCACTTTTACGTTGGATGTCTCACGACTTGAGCACGTTGAACTTGACACCGTCTTCCTGCTCTCAATTTCCAGTTCTCCCCTCTGAACATCAATCATTTGCCACGCCGATTGCAAGAAGCAGTCTGCAATTATGGGAGTGTTTCTTTATCTTTACATATGCAATACAATGAAATATCTTTGGGAAGATAAACTTGTCAACCTTACTAAGACATCTTCTATTACCTCTCGGATGTGAATCTGTTGGCAAGGCGGGAGTGTAATATTTGTAGTTGGACCAGACTCACCTAATCAGCGTTTAAAATGGATAGAGGCATAAAGTTAATCGGCACCCCAGTCATGAGGCTCTCTCAAAGAGATAGCATTTCAATGGTGCATGGAATAGTGAAGCTACTTTGGGTCTTTAAGCTTTGCGCGGCTCCTTTGAAGTATGGCCTTCACATTCCTCGGTTAAGTTAAGCTGTTTGAAATCGATCGATCTTCTCTTACGAGATGACGTCTTTCATAAATTTTACATAGCTGGGCATCTGCAAATGGGATATTGATGTGTAACTTTTTAAACACTTCCATAAATTTGGTGAATTGCTTATCTAGCTTATGCTTCTTTAGGCGTTGTGGATATGGAATTGGTGGGTTGTCAACTGGCAAATGTGAGTGTTTCCTCTGGTTGTTTCTCTATTGTTCCTTCTCAGCATGATCATTTGGTAGAATTTGGATGACCCCTTCTCGGCCTCTACCTCCTCTCTACAGTGGGGTTGTGCCTATGTTTCAATTCATACCACTTCTCGGCATGTTGCTTTAACGTGTTCATTCCCTTGTCTTCTTGGGTTTATACGAATTGCTTGGTAAGGAACACAGTTTTACCTTTCTGTCGATAGATTAGCCATTTGGCCCATACGTACCTCGAGTTTCGCAAGTATGCGGCTTGGTTGTTCAATTAGTGGCACATTCGCATATTAACGCGGTCTCATTCATGAAAGCGGTATGGGGAGGTCAGCATTTGGGCAAGGGCTTGTTCTAAATCCACCTTTTTCTCGGGAGGTGGGTCACTAACTCGGTTTGATGGCATATTACTTTTATTGTTCCTCCATCCATACCCTTAATTGCTTTGACTGTTCTGATTCTGATTATTACGCCACCCTTGGCCTTGATTTTGATTATGATAATTGTTTCCCCCATACCGTCCTTGCTGTTGTGATTGGCTCTAATTGAACCTCGACACATCACCCCGGGCTGCTCTCTTTGTTTGGTTTCACGTGGCGTGCAGTGCTATTGTCTTTCATCCTCCATAAATTCACCTGACTCCCGCGAACAGATACGTATGGCATTTATGCGTACCTTCTTTGTCCTAGTTAATACACTTAGCCAGGTGCTGCTGATTAACAGATTATTGAGAACCTCATTATCCATTACCCATGGCTTTCAGTGTAGTCTTCTCCTAGGCCATTGATTTGTGTTGAGTGCGTGGCATCTTGAATTTCATAAGCAGTCAGTGGTTTCTTCATTAGTGCTCCTCCGATGAGGGCATCGATCAACATTCTCGTTGCATTCCTCGGACCATTATAGAAAGTATGGACTGCGTCCATCTGGTCGATGCGTGATGTGGGCACTTCCTTAACGATTCGTGAAATCATCCCATGCCTCTGCCCGGGTTCTCCCCCTCCTAGTTGCCTAGTATTGATCTCTTGCACAAGTTGTGCAATTTTCGAAGTGGGAAAAGAATTTAATTCGGGGAATTTTTGCTAATCGTTCCATGATAATGAATCACGGTGGTGACTTGTTAACCAATGCTTGGCTTTATCACCTAGTGAGAGTGGAAAATCTCAACCTGAGTGCCTCTTCGTTAACTCCTTGTGCTTGATCGTATGTCGCGGGACTTAGGGAAGTTGCTCAAATGCATGTTTGGATTCTCATTAGAGCGGTAGAGTGATTAGTACTGAGGTGCTATTTTGAGCCCTATCGAGATAGGTTTGAGTGCTTTTGCGTACTAATCATATCAATTAAGCCCGATTGACGTGTGTAGGTCCGCCTTAGTACCATTGATGCCATTTGAGTTTGTTTTGGTGATTTTGCAGGTTTTTGAATACCTCGGTCATTTAGTTCAAGTCGATGTTAAGATATATACCAAATCTTGAGGAATCACGGTATTTTGCCACGTAAAAAATGAAAGAATGTGAAAATTAGTTATTGAAGGAAAATGGGATGCGATGTAGGGATGCGGAGTGTGAGCAAATAAGTGGAAGCGAACAATCCATAAGAATTTATTTATGATTACGAAAATTTCGGCTGGGATTAACGAAAATTCATAATCATAATGAAAATTTATGATCTAGCGGAAGTGAAGGCCACAACTAGGCTAGCGAAATTTCGCTAGCTAAGCGAAATTTCTTTGTGCCCTAGCGAAAATTTGCAATTTAGCTATCTCATAACTCATAATTTCGCTGGGCTAGCGGGAGGCCCAAGCTAACTAGCGAGTGTCAGCCAATTGATAAGCGAAATTTTCGATTTCGCTATCTCTGTGGGAATTTCGCTAGAATTTGTGAATTTCGCTGGAAAGCTAGCGAATTTTTAAGCTGAATAGCGAAACCCCTACATGCGAAAATTAAGCGTCCCACTGTATGGGGTGGCTTTTGTATATTTGATCCTAAGCGACCACGTTTTGATGTATTACCATTTGTCCACTGTTAGTAATTACATATTTTAGGCATTTTTGGTATTTCACACAATTGGGTTGGTATATAAGCCGACTTATAAATTCTGTAACCACAGCTTTAATCTTTTCGGTACACGTAGCTTTTTGTTCTAGTTTTCTATCTTCTCTCTCCTCTTTCTCTCATTTTCTCGGCTACCAAACACTCCTCTGAGGATGACAACTCAGAGGATGCTTGGCTAGACCTCTTCCTCCTTAATGAGGAGGGCTACTAGGCTTTGGATTTGAGGTAAAGCGCGTTCTCATTTTTATCGTGAGCGATTATTTTCATTTATGTTCACATCCTTCCTCTAGGTTTAAATCTCCTAAATGCATCTTGATTGACCCGGTGTTGGCAATCATTTAGGGTTCATTGGATGCTTATTGTTAGATTCAATGATATCCATTAGTTGCCTTCTATTTGTCCTTTGTGAGATGAGTCCGGAGGTAGATTTTCCTTTATGCAGGACCATGAATGTTTGTTAAATGTCATATTTCAAAGGGAAAATCATAGAGGTTTAGTTTTAAAGCTAAATGAAGATCGGTTTGGGAAATGACTATATGTCATGCTTCCCCGATCTGAGGAAAAGACAGGGACATGTTAGTTGCCTTAAAACCCTAAACCAGTGGCCCAAAACTTGAAGGAGTTCTATTTTACATTTTATTTTATTTATTTTAAGTTTGCAACCAACCACCCCCTTGTTTTTACCAAAACCTTAAAAATTCACCAATTTTGACTTCACTCAAATCATTTGTACGAAGAAAACCCATCCCCGTGTTCGACCACTGAACCCTTATCTGCGGTAGCTTGGCTAAAGCGATAGGAAGGCTATAGGAAACAAATATTGTTGATTCCGATCACCCTATTGTGGCATGAATCAAATGGCGCCATTACCGGGGATGGTGCCTTAGTGCATTTGACGAGCTGTGGAACACTTGTGATCCTCATCACAAGTCTTGGTGAATTTCCTTTTATCATTTTACAGTCATTTTTTCTTAGTCTTATTTCACTGTTGCAAAAAAAAAAAAAAAAAAAAAAAAAAAGTCTGTGAGGATCGTTTGTGTTGTTTTGTGTTTTGTTTTTACTCACAGGGAATCCATTCTCGGTGGAATAGAAACACAGAAAGGCGAGGCTACTTAAAGTCAATCTCCCTCGAGAACTTGGATTGAACTTGGGTGAACCCAGATGGAACATAAAGGGAGAGCAATCTGATCGGTACCCGTGGAGGAATACAGGATACATGTCAATGAGGGACTATGGAACCTTCGGGATCCAACAACCACAGGAGAGAAATCCAAACCCACATAGATCCATGAGGTATAGAGACCCAGTGGATTAGTACCCTCTACGTGGTGCCTCCGCAGTATACCTCGAAACTCCTCAGCCACCTCAGCCACCACATTAATTTCTCGATTGAAGCGACAATTCTAGACCTTACCCGGATAGTGGATGACTTTGTGGAAGAGAATTAGGAGATTAATGCCCATTCGAATTAGAAAATTGTCACTAAGGAAGACAATTTGAAAAAAAAATTAGATGGGCTGAAAAATGACTATAGGCATAAAGTGGACGACACACGAAGATTCAAGCGAAGACTGTCCAGTCATCGTTGTCCACTGGGAAGGAGTGCCAAAGAAGCTGACACCATGGCGAGAGGGCGGTGTCAGCAACTGACCACACGATGTGCTTATAGAGGATATTATTGAATTATATGAAGGAGTGTTTGAATCCTCAGATACGTGTGCTGTTGTTTTTCCAAGGGAGAAGAAAGAAGAAATCTTTCCCTTTATAAGTGAGGAGGGCAGTGAAACAAAAGCAATGGAAGTGGCTAAAAAGAATGTCCTTCAGCGATTCCACTTGAAAATGAACCCCCAGCGCCTTGCCCCGAGCCTTTAAATGCCTTTGCCCAGTAGCCTTCAGCGACAAGTGTATATCTTGCACAGCCCGATCTGACACAAAACCCTGAAGCACCCACCGCAAAGGCCACACCATCAACTTTGCTTGTCTTTGCCAAAACGATAGGAAATTAGTGGCCCTTGTACAAGCCTACGCCACTACATCAGACACAAGCGTTGCCTACATTTGCATGGCCTGATGATTTGGTTCGGGTCTTAGGTTCGGATTTGGAGCATCAGAGACCTCGGCATTCCTAGGCTCCCGACAATCGGCTGACCTCCTTGGATGTCTTTGGCGTATGACGGCGACTTGGATCTAGGCATCCACACCACCACGAGGTGAGGTGGTCGCACTCCTTCTCTGGCTTTCAGATCCTACCGGTGGAGACATGGTGCTCTTTGGTTGGGGGGGGAAAAGTTAGAGTTGGGAGTGTCATCTATCACATTTTATTGTGTTTAGCTATGTTAAGCTTGTATTAGCCACTTTGGTTATATCAAAAGCTTTGTAGCATTATTTGCATTTTTGTACACTTTTGCAAATCATTTTTTGTTCCTTAATTTTTGTGTTTCTACTCTTGCCTTTAATTGGAGAATTGAAACCCTGTTGTTACCTTAATGTTAGAACAATTCCATGCATGATTTAGTTTTTAGTCAATTGAGATTTTGGCGTATTTCAACCTTGAACATTCCCCCTTTAGCTAATTCACACACTGCACACCAGATTGTACCATTAAGTACATGGAAATTTTATACACTCTTTTAAGCCTTACCGTAGGCGCCAGAACATGTTGACAACGTAATAGGTTAGTATTACCTGCCCGTATATGAAGGCGATGTTGTCTTCCAAAGGAAAAGAAAAAGAAAAAAAGAAAAAGAAAGAGGAAAAGAAGAATGAAGCAGTGGCCTTTGCCTTGAAACCGGAACACGGTCAGGGGGTATATTGAAAGCCTTTAAAACCTGGTATTTCAGCCTTAATTTGTTGAAGTCATCGACTTAGTGTTAGTTACGGGTGGATGGGTAGAGTTTAACGTGTTGTAGGTCTTAATTCTCGAAATCATTCGGGTCAGGGTGAGCACACGGAGTTTGTGGTGAAGTGATCCTTTTGGCTTGATACCCTAAACCTTAATTAGTTGGGAGTCATCGGTGGACCCCCGTTACACGGACTTTGGTGAAGTCGAGTTTTTAGCATTGCACCCTATAATGTAGTCAAACAAAGAAATAAGTGTGTAACTAATCCTATTTAGGTTGCTCAACAGCTTAAGGCCATGCCAGTAGCTAGGTTGGGGGGAGGGAATAGTTTTGCACTTTATTGGTTCCATCTGGTTACATTAGGAACAATTAGATTTTAGTGGAAATTCAGGTTGACATTCTTGGAACCGATGTTGTCCTAAAACTTGTTCTTATATGGTTTTTGTTCTCTCATGTCGGTTTTCGAACAGGGTGTAAATTGTTCATTTTAAAGGTAATGTTTATATGTACATACACTTTTTGAACCATATATACTTTTTGGTAAAATCACGGCATGCATCCCATTATTGTTTTAGCATTGCTAAGGGACTAGCAACCTGTCGGTTGGGGGGTATGATTAGTACCCAGTCTTTGAGGCCCTATCGAGATAGGTTTTGAGTGCTTTTGCGTACTAATCATACATCAAATTAAGCCAGTGCGTGTGTAGGGTCCACTTAGTACCATTGATGCCTTTCGAGTTTGTTTTTGGTGATTTTGCAGGTCTTTGAATACCTCGGTCATTTAGTTCAAGTCTGATGTTAAGATATATACCAAATGTTGAGGAATCACGGTATTTGCCACCGTAAAAAATGAAGGAATGTGAAGTGGATTATTGAAGGAAAATGGGATGCAGTAGCAAAAAGAGGGATGCAGTGAGCAAAGAAGTGGAGCAGGAGCAATCCCAGAAATTTCGCTATGATTGCGAAAATTTATTTGGGATTCTTGAAGATTTCCCGCAATCATAAGCGAAAATTTGTAAATCTAGCGGTGAGAATTTAAGCTAGGCTAGCGAAATTTATTCGGTAGCGAAATTTCTTTGTGCCTCGCGAATTTGCAATTTCGCTATCTCACAATAATTTCGCTAGGCTAGCGAAATTTCGCTAGCTAGCGAAATTCACTGTTGATAGTGAAATTTTCCAATTTCGCTATCTCTGTAGAATTTCTCTAGGCTAGCGAAATTTAAGCTAAACTACTTATTCATAACTCTAGCGAAATTCCTGCATAAGCCCAGTGCTTTACAATGATTTTTGTATATTTGATCCTAAACGACCACGTTTTGATGTATTACCATTTTGTCCCTATTGTAATTACATATTTTAGGCATTTTTGATATTTCACACAATTGGGTTGGCTATATAAGCCAACTTATAAATTTTTGTAACCCTAACTTTAATCTTTAGAGTACATGACTTTGTTCCGATTTTCTCTCTTCTCTCTCTCCTCTTCTCTCATTTCTTTAGCTGCGACACTCCTCGAGGACGGCTCGGGAGGATGCTTGCATTTAAACCTCTTCCTCGCCCAGAGGAGGGCTACTAGGCTTTGGATTTGAGGTAAACTGACAGTCCTTTGTTTTTATCGTGGGCATTTATTTTCATTTATGTTTCTATCCTTGTCACTCTGGTTTAAATCTCTGGCCATCTTGATTAACCGGTGTTTGGCAATCTTTTAGGGTTCGTTGGATGCTTATTGTTAGATTCAATGATATCAAGTGGTTGCCTTCTATTTATCCTTGTGAGATCAGTCCGGGAGGTAGGTTTTCAGCATGCAGGACCATGAATGTTTGTTAAATGTCATATTTCAAAGGGAAAATCATAGGGTTTTAGTTTTAAAGCTAAATGTGAAGATCCGGTTCAGGGAAATGACTATACTGTGTGCTCCACGTCCTTGGAAAAGACCCAGGGACATGTTGGTTGCTTAAAACTAAACCGATGGCCCAAGGCTTTGAAGAGTTCTATTTTACATTTTATTTTATTTATTTTCAGTTTGCAACCAACCACCCCCCCTTTTCCCCAAACCTTAAAAATCCAAATTTAATTCACCAATTTTGACTTCGCTCGAATCATTTGTCTGAAAGCCCATCCCCGTGTTCGACCCTAGACCGCTATACTGCAGTAGCTTGACTACGGCAGTAGGAGGAAAATAGGAGACAAATATTGTTGATTCCGATCACCCTACAGTGGCACGAATCAACCCGTGGAATAAGATGTTCTAAAGCATCTGTAAAGTGACTGACTTCAACTCGAAGTTGTTTACCTGAATAGGTGGTGCCGATGGTATGATTTCTTGATGGGCGGTAGAGCAAACTCCTCTAGCAGCATGAATGGATCATCTGGCTGTATAAACGGCCTGGGTGCTTGATTTCTTCCGTTATTCCCATTTCGGCCTCTACGTAGCTGTTTGCTCTGTCTTAAAGATCTTGCTCTTCATTGTCCTCCATGTTTGTTTGAATTCTAGTCTATTTCGTTCTCTGTTCTCGGCGTGATGTGTAATGTTCTTCCGGCTCGAGGATCAAACGAGATGTTAGTCAGCTTTGATCTAAGTAGATTGCATGTACTCACTGAAACCTAAACTGTAATCACACATGAAATAACAAGACCAAATTACAGCACTTATGTCTTAAATAAAAACAAAAATTCAAGAGTAATATCTAATTGCTTTATTCTCTATATCCTCCTAAACTATCCGACAGCAGCGCCAAAAACTTGTGGTAGAAAGCGCGTGGTGTGTAAAATGTACGCCTATGTGCGCAAGTGCACTTGCGTCGCCCCAGTAATACAATGTACCAATGAGTAGGATGTCGATCACGGGAAGGTGAGTTGCTGAGTTTACTTTTCAAATATTATCTGGATGTACGTATTGTGTAAAAGGTACTAATGTCTGAAAGTAAAATAAACAAACTGATCTGAATGAATTACTATGTAATGGAGACTAGGGTTATGTCTCCCCCTGCCACTTTCGATGGATTATTTCTTAAAGGTGATATTATTCAGTTTATTTATGATTTATTAATGGCTAGGTGATCTTGCTTACGAAATACCCTCTCTCGAGGTGTATTCGCCTATCTCTCTAGTAGAGATGGGTGTATCTCTACCCCAACTCGATACTCCAAAATGCTTAAATGTTCTAACCTTAATTGCCACCTTCGGGATCGGGAATATCTCACATTTACGAATCAGCCAAAGGAACACTTTCTACTCATATCCACTAGGTATCACTCATCTCTAAGATCTCAGATCTAGTAGCAGTCTCAATGCTAATGTTGGCGAACATCACCATGTAATTGATCCCACGGATGTAAAAGCCGGATGATAATGAATCATAAATCAATGAATAATATAACTTAATAAACTTTAATCCATTCCAAGCGTGACGGGGGTTCAACAAGACCCTAGGTATAGATCACAGAACATCATGAATAAGAAAATACCAATATGTGATATATAAAACACCAGTTCTATTATCCAAAACAAAGAAAAATACAAATCACGGGCTCTTCTTCAAGATCGATGTCATTCTTTGCTCTGATTTAAATACTAGTTCGTATGATTCCCGATACCTCCAATTACACCTATTTGCTTTTAATGATGAGAAGGCGAGTGCAGCGGCGTCGCGGCGTTGGGGCGTCAGCGGCGTTGCCACTGTTGACTTTTGCCATTGGTTGTTAGCGTCGCGCGTTGAGGCGTCATGGCGTGCGGGCGTCCGGCGATTGGGGCGTCCACGACGTTCGAGCCATCTTATACCTTTGCTTCCCTTCTACTCGAAACTTTCTTCCCGTATGTCCTTTGCACCGATTGCACTACCACACTCGCGACTATACTAATCAGATTTTGAGCTATAAAAGCCGTGTTTAAATGTAAAAATTAATGCTAAAAAAGAAGTAAAAGACAGGCAGGTATAACTTGCAGTGTTTTAAGCACTCATCAACTGGTCCGCGATCAATGCCGGTATGTCGTAATATGACTCCATAAGGAAATCCCGGGCACGAAGATCTACATTCCACAGGGCGGCAGACCTGATTAAATCGGTGGAGAGCGGCGGCTCGAGCTGGGCCATGATGACTCACCGGGCACGATGTCAGGGCAGCAGAAAGCCCGGGGCCCTCCGTGGTCTCGGATGTGGAGGAAGAGAGGGACTGAGGTCCCTACCCCCAGTCCCAATATCGCTTGGATGGGGCTCAGGCTTTGATCCTCCTCGACATAGAAGTAGGGGCGATGCGGTGGTGCCTCGAGCTGGTCGGAGAGTGAGCATCTGCGGCTCTGGATGTGCACGCACCATCTCTCTCGAAAGTCGCGAGCCGGACCACTGGGCTGGCGATGGCCTCCGGTACTAACCATGGGCTGTGGCTCGGGCGTGCGGCGGTGGCGGAGCGGGGCTCGGTGGAGTGCGGGATTTCTTGGCCCAGGCGCGCGGCGCGATGGACTTCGGTGCGTAGGGCGCGTGCGGCTCAGGCTCGGCTGCGAGCTCCGTAGTGGCGGCCGCACGGCGGTGGGCGGCTCGAGCGTGGTGACTCCGTAGTGGGCTCAGTGTGAGGCACTCAGGGACGGTGGTCTTTGATGCGTGTGGCGCCTTGAGGGAACAAACTCGAGGCAATGGAAGCTTTGGGGCGGCAGAAGATGGAATGAGTGAGGGGGGGGGGAACCTTTTGCTCATCTGTAGGCAACTTGTTAGGCGGCGAAGGTCCCAGGTAGCGGCGAAGTAGGAATTAATTTCGCTGTGTGCGAAATTTATGCACACCTCAACTTCCATCTGCAGAATAACAACAAAATTTAATTTGGATAAATTAAAATAAAATAAAATAAAAATAAAAGTAAAAATTAAAAGTTTTATATTCAATTAAAATTAAAATAAAGAAAATTACTAAAAATAAAATAAACTGAAAATTGATCAAATTAAACTAAAATCAAAATTTTTGAGCTGCAGTTTGGTCTCAGTGGAGACCAAACCAGCTCATTTGCTTGGGTTTCATTCATGGAGGATCAAGAAGGAGGAGCTCCTTTACTCCTCCAGTATTGTGTGTTGCAGTTGCCTTCATGCTCAGCTCCTTTGTGTTGAGCTTCTTTTCACTTGGTGGTGCTGGGAAGATCATTGGCTCTGCAGGAGTGACTGATGTAGTCCATTCCCCACAAATTGCTTCACTTTCCTTTATCAATTCCTCTTATAGTTTGTGAGCACTTGGTTTCCCTGCACTTGGACCAATTGAGCAAACTTCAACAAATTCCTGCCCCTTATCCTTTTCTAGCTTGTGCTTGTTGCTTAGGTGAAAAATATTGAGCTCCAGTGTCATATTTCCAAATGTAAGTTTGCATGACTCATTCAGCAGTGATTCTCCCGCATTGGAAGTGGCCCCGAAAATGGCCTTCCCCAGGATAATTGGCACATGATTAGGCCAATGCGATCGGTTGAATTATCGAGCACTACAAAATCCAGGATAGTAGATTTTCCACGCTTTACCAAAACATCCTCAATTATCCTTAGGAATTTTTCTTGTCGATCAGCTAAGGATAGAGTGATGTTGGTAGGTTTAAGCTCTAAGCCAATTTGCTTATATCTTGAATATGGCGTTAGGTTTACACTTGGCCCCCAAGTCAATGATTCTTTGTCTATGCAAGTCCCTCCCGTGTTAAGCGATATTGTGGGATCACGGATCCTTGTACTTCCAGGGGTCTTGCTCACGAATGATGACTTGCTCTGTTGAGCTTTCTTTTCAATGCCCAACCCTCTTTTTGACCACTGCCACCGGGTCCTTCAAAAATTTTGCATATGTCGGGACACAACTTAATCATGTCAGCCGGAGTTGGATGTTACCTTCACTTGCCTTAGCACCTCCCAAATTTCAGTTTGGTTTGTGATTTTCGCTTTGCCTCTAAGGGCTTGAGGAAATGGAGGGGGCTTGTTTTTTTTCCTTGAATCTTCTCAGGTTCAGCTTCCTTTTCTTTCTTTGTTTCTTCAGCAACCTTGGGCATTGGTTGCTCAATTTCTTTTCCACTTCTCAAAGTGATGATAGCCTTTACTTCATCCATTCTTGCATTGAGGTCACTGACAGATCCTATCTCATGTATTCCCCTAGGGTTTTGCTGTGTCTAGTGTTAGAGAGACTCTCTGTCTCACCCACTATGTAAGTGTGAGTGATGGATCAAAACATCAACACAAATTTATAGCATTATTACCTAAGGACTATTATCTAATCCCCAGTAATAATGCCATGAAACTTGTTTGTTATATTTCTTTGCAATTATGCGATTCAAAAAAGCGGTTTCCTTAGAGTAGATAAATTTCTTTAAAGTTTTGATCCATGATTACGCAAATTAATGCGGAGTCGAACAAGTAATAAAATGGATTTAAGTCTGAATGTCGATCACGAAGTCTGAGAATTCTCAATCAACTACCACGACTACTCAAGTTCTATACTATTTGGACTATGATTTTACAGGTGATATATCTAGCAACCTTTAAAATAATGAAAGAATAAAGATATGTAAACTAAGAACAAAATGAAATAATGCTTAAAATAAAAAAAAAATAAAAAAAAATTAAAGAAATAGACTGATCAGTTAGCTCTTAAATGGATGCATTGAAAATACAACTGTTGTAAAACATCAATTTCTGCAGATAACTCTGTAACTTTGCTTCATGAACCTCAGATTTAGAATTCGTCCAAGGAAGAAGGTAATGCCATGTGGATCTCTCCTTAATGACACATTTCATCATCTAATCTTCCCTGTTTCTTTCGAAGGCAGAGGATTAGATAACTACTTTTAATCTGAGTTGCCTTGTTCTGGGTATTTTTCTTTTTCAATACTTCCTTACCCAGGAACATGAATTTGTATATAGCTCCTAAGACATAGGCCTAGCTTGTGGGTTTACTACTTATCAAGTTTCTCATCCTCAGTGGAGCAATTCATTCTTTCCTTGATTAGATCCTTGCTAACACGGGATTGAACTTACTGTTCGAATCGAGGCGAACTCTCTGCTCTTTTTAATTCATAAGTCATTCAACTCATTCTCGGTTTCAAGTGAGAAGAAGATTTATCAATTATAATTCCGCAGGCCCATTAAGATCCCAAATATTAGGTTCGCATACCCTTGGTAATTCAATACTCCTCGGGAATGCCTTCTACATTGTCACTCGAAGGAGGGCCTCACAGAGCTCCAGTATGAAACAATCCTATTACGGGTATAGGACACTGATATTTGGATCAGATACAAAAATAAACAAAACCAGCAAGCAGATTCGAGACTAAAGTTTAGTTGACTCTGATAAATTTCTGCAGAAAAGATAAATTCTAACAACAGAGTAATTTCAACGGAAGCTGGGTTTCTAAATTACTTCATTACACTAAAGGTAGCTCTCTGATCAAAAGAACTATTGTAAATCAGGCTGGGTTCGAGTTCAAAATTTGTTTGAACTACAAGCAAATGACGTTAATTTGAAAATAACGATCTGCATTCAGCTTGACTAACAACTAACATCGGATCGAAATTCAAATGAAATAACAATCTACTCTAATCTAATCTAATATAAAATACTTGACAAAACGAAACAAGAAAAGAAACATAAATTAAAACACAAGGCCTTCGGCTACCGAGACTTCTCTTCCCGAGCCGCCCGAGAGTTGCTCATGCATGCTTGTTTACTTTGTTATAGGGTTCTGAGTTGGGCCCTAACTTCGATGCATTTCCTTGTGAGTTTCAAAATAAATTGCCCATTTGTTTGTTCATGTCGCGACTCCATTTGTGCGTCGCGACCTTGACTTGATGTCGCGACTTCAATTATACGTCACGACTTCACCTTTATGCATTGTGATCTCTTTTGAGGTCGCGACTTCAATCATACGTCGCGACTTCATTGTTCTGCTTATGAGCTATTTTGATGTCGCGACTTCAATCATACGTCGCAACCGTTTTCTTTTCTCTGTCGCGAGCTTTTTATTTGGTGCGACTTGCCTTTAACTGCCAGATCGATGTCGCGACCGCTAAATGACGTCGCGACCCTCTCTCCTTGTAATTGATGTCGTGACCACTGAATGGCGTCAGCGACGACTTTACGTATGATGAGCTCTTTGAGTGCATTGGAAGCTTTTTCTTTTATAAGTGACTTGTCTTGGCATCTAACGGATATGATATCGCGGCGACTAAATGATGCGCGACCTCCATTCTTCTTGGTGATATCGTGACTGCGAAGGGCGTCGCGACCTTCTTTTCATTATGGCGATGTCGCGACCTCTGAAGGACGTCACAACCTTCTTTCATTGTAACTGATGTCGCGACTCACGAAGGGCGTCGTGACCTTCTTCATTGTAGCGGCGTCGCGACTGCGGGGCGTCGCGACCATAATACCTTCGCGGTGATATCGCGACCTGGCGTGTCGACGCCAGTACGCTGCGGTGATCTCGGCTGTACGCACCTCCCGGGGCGTCGCGACATCTTCTGATTCAGTGTTTAATATCTCTTGCTGTTCTAACTGTCGCGACCTCTATGTTCAGTCTCTTTGAAAATCTTTTTTCGCAACTTCTATTAAGTGTCACGACCTCCATGTCTACTGCTAATCTTTCAATTTTGTTGTGACCTCGAAGTGGTGTCGAGACATCATGTCGCTCTTCCATTTAATTCTTGATTACCGTGCGATTTGGGTTTGTTTGCGACCTTGGTGTTATTCTTCATTACTGTCAAGGTCGCGACATCAAGTCCTTTCTTTCAAAATTAGTTGTGACTTCTTTTACTTGAGAAGGCTGTTCTTGTGGCTTTGTAGACAGCTCCTTGTCGCGACCTCATGGTGGTGTCATGACATCATTTATCTCCTTTTGGTGTCGCGACATCGCAATGATGTTGCGACATAGACTCTTCAGTGGCTTCTTTTAATCTCGACCAAAGTCATTCTTTGTCTCAACTTCTTTCTTCAAGTCACGACTTCACTTGTTCATTCTTCAGTTTCTTCTTCAAAGCCAAAATTTGTTCTTTGTGACTTGAAATTCTTTAGGCCCCTTTCTTTCTGTCATAACTTAATTTCTAGTTTTGACTTGAATTCTGCTGCGGGTTGATTTCTTATGATTTTTGCTAAAATTTGATTTTCTGCTATATTTTCCTGCAAATTGGAATTTGATTCAATTATCAGTTTTCTGCCAACAATTCAACGTTATTCTCATTATAAACTCAGAAAAATGGATTAAAAATCTCATGAGTTTTTAGACTCATCAAATTCCCCCAAACTTAAAATTTTGCTTGTCCCCAAGCAAAGAAAAGAAGAAATTGTTTGTCCTCAAACAAATAAGCTTAGAAAATTTTTAAGGACATTTTTCTGATTTATTCAACATTCTTTTCATTCCGCCCTTACGTCCCAGAATTAAGAGATATCACTATTATTTCAAATTTCAGTTTTTGATGCAAGAACAAGGCATGGTGTACTTCTATTACAAAATTTCTTGATAAACTAATGTATTTAAACAGTTTATTTAACAAGTCTTGTTCTGTGTGTGTGCGGGGTCATCAATCCTTTTCAAGCTTCCATGTTGAATTTAGTTAATCTTACGGGGTTTCTTACACTTTGTTTATCAAAGTCTCATATGCTTGTTTTTCATATTGATCTCCACTAATGTAGGTAAATTCAACCTTCAAAATCAATGAGGTCTTTTCGGAAAAACGTAATGTTGGGCTTAGGTAATTGGGTAGATAATGGAAAAATTTGGGTTGTAAATTACCCGGTTCCATCTTGTCTTTGTTATTTGCCTCGACTTTCTTCCTTTTTCTTCTTTGTTCCTTTCTGATTCTCCTTAATCTTAGCCTGATTCCTCTTTCTGAATTCTTTTTATGAAATTTCACTTCCATATGTACTTGAAGGCAGATTCCTTTGTTCTTTAACTCCTTTGCTTTTATTTCTCTAAGATTTGAATAGTCACGATGTTTTGTCTTCTTAGGCTTTCTATTACTCTTAGAGAACTTTGGGCTAGCAACTCCTATACTAGTTGGCATTAGGGTGCTAGGTGTTAAAACACCCTACGAGCTTAATTGTTCAAGGGAAATAGGCCACAAGACAAAACTTATTCCTTATTTCACTAACTTCTGCTTCTTTACTTCTTGACCTTCTTGTCGAATTTGAAATATTATTTCCCCCGAGCTTGTTTAACTCGCTTTATACTAAACTTTTCGAACTAGAAATGGATAATTTGGGTTCTTTACTGCAGGCTTATTGCAAGGAAGGGAATTTCAGTTTTCAATTGCTGTTTATTGAAGAAATAAGGCTTATTTGGCTCAAATTAGGAAATAGAGAATATGCTTAAGCATATTTTGAGGGTAGGCTTAAAAAGGTTCAAGCTGCCAAGGATGGCCTATATCATTTCCTGTTGGTTGTTTTCACCTAGGATCTCGCCTCAATCAATAATCAAACAAGTTCTAGGACTGTGGACTCTAAATCCTGAATTCCCCAGAAGATGTTCCTAATTCCTGTCAAAAATTTCATAAGTTTTGTTGACCGATGTGTATTATTTCTTAAAGACTTGTACTTATTCACTTGTCTACCCACATTATTTTAACCAAGTACTTTGTTCCATCGACAACAACCAATTATCCAATTTTTGCAGCTTAAAGCGCATTTAAACGATCTAATTCCAGTTTCTTTTCATCATTTTGATTTTCATATTATTTGTGTTAAGTTGTCTCTCGTCAAACTACTTCAACTAGTTCGATTTATGATATTTCGGCATTTTCATTCTTGAACCAAATCACAATGTTATTTTCTAACAAGTCAAGCGACAAAATTATGATAAAATCTAGCTACTGACAGCAAACATTTCCTTTTTCACAAATTTTCTTGTTTTATTCATGATGTGATGCAACGAGTTGAGAACAACATTCGGGAAGAGGGAAGAAGGATAAATCAATGGGAAGGTATTTTTCTTTTGAGGAGGGCAAAAGATATTAGGAGATCCCGGATCAAGGTGGCAGTTAAGATTTAATTTGCGAAATTTCATTTCGGTTCTCTTCTTCTTCTTGTCATTCTCCTTTCGATCTGTTGCGAGGATCAGTTGTTTGTGAATCAATCTTTTTGTTCGGACGTCTTGTCACGTGCAGGTGTATGTTCATTGTGCGTTCCATTTCGGTCATGAAATCTAAAAAAATTTAAGAAAGATTGTTGTTGATCAAATCCAAATTTTCAAAGCCCGGGACATTTTCTTAAAGGCATCTTCTTCATTAAGCTCTTGATCGTCGCCGTATTTTCTCGAAATCCTTGAACATTGACGTATATAGAGCTTGAATCCTTGATGCTCCTTAGTCTTGGCTTCTTGATCTGAATCCTTTCCTTTATGGTTTGAGTTGAGAATCATGATCATAGTTGTTATGCAGATGTTCCCTTGGCTTAACTGCTTCTTCGGTAAGATCTTGAATCTCTTTCATATCAATTTCCTTCTTCAGAGATTTTCTTCTTGATGCTCAGTCTTTTCATACGCTCTTCTCTGCTCATCTCTTCTTCCCATTGTTGATCTCTTCTTTTCATCTCAGCTTCATGTACTTCTTCTCTTATGTTCATCTCTTCTTCCCAATGTTGATCCCTTCTCTTCAATTCTTTTTCATAAACCTCTTCTTTGAACTTTTCTTTGGAGGTTCCGTTTCTCTTTACTCTTTCTTCCATGCTCCTTGATTAGGCAGAGCATTTCCATTGTTGATTATTGCCACAGGCTCCCCAAGCTTTCACGAGGTTCTCTGAAATCACTTGTTGCCCAAAGGGGCGACGGTGGGGTTGAAAATCAATTGGGCTTTATCTTCTTGCTCTACATGCAAGAGCTTGTAAAGTATTCCATATTGATGTGCTTCTAGATTTTCTTCTTCTTGCTCTGCCCTTTAGAAGGGTGTCTTCTTCTGTATTGCATTTCATTTTTATCCCTCGAATGCATTTCTATGACCCCTTTTCTTTTGATTCTTTGGCCCTTGCTTACTCGGAAATCGAGTCAGGTGAGTGAAATCTTTGGGCACTCTTCTTCTTTGATTCCACTTCACACTGACCACAATACATAGCCTTGTGATGGTTCTTTGGTGGGGATCGACCCCTTTTAATACTTTCATGATACCTCATTATAAATTTTCAATAAGCGTTCGGCTGTCCCGATCTTGTACCCTTGATAGCATAGAAGGATTGCTTCTTGTTCTCTTACTTGTCTGAGGCGTGCTTCAGCAGGACATAACATATGCTAAGTAAAACCACACTTTGGCGTCTTAATCAGAAATCTCTCACCTTTCGGGGTCTTTTGCTCTCACTTTTCCTTTTTCCCGCACTTACTTTGCAGATGCGGTAATTTTCTGCAATCTTCTCACGGTTAGGGTTGTTCATCGACTTCTTAAATTTTGATCCATTCTCCTTCCATTCCATACATCATTAATAGTCTTCGCTCCATGCAGGCACCCGAAACTCCTCGACATAAGCAGAGTTCCTTACTCCCAACCCGGTTAAGTAAAATTCTCGAGACGGCTGGCTGCGTAACAGTTTTTGATGTTTGCGAGTCTCCCCCCCGCCCTCTTTGCTCTATCAATTCCTTGAAAGGTGAGATGAGTTGTGCGACCTCTTTTCTCTACAAATCCCTTTCCGACATAGTGCTTTCAGTGGCGGAGAAAGCTTCTTGAACGAACTCGTCTTCCTCTTCTTCTTCTTTGTCTTTTCTTTCCGCTTTTCCTCTGTTTCTTTATGCTTGGTTAAACTTACAGTTTTCAGGCGAACTGTTCTCCCTTTCAGATTCTAGATGAACTCCCCCTTCGGTTTGAGTAACGCCCTCCATGATTTCGCTCAGTTTGGGATGAGGTTGAAGATTCACCATTAGAGAAATCGGAAGGTTTTTAGGAAGAAGTTGGATTAGGGTTGCAGAATTGAGAACTAGAGAATATGCGAAGATGAGGTTGTATTTGCTTCGAGGAAGGAGATGGTAGTAAGAGGAGTTTCTCAACGATTCGCGATTCAATTATTATGTTGGGCTCTTTATTGCTTCATTTATTTGTGTTTATCCACGACTTTAATTTGTTTGCGATTGTGTCGCGTCATTAAATTTAGAGCGAAAATTAAAAGCGCGGTAGCATACTTGTCTCTTATGTCGTGACTTATTCTTGTTTGTCGCGACATAAGTAAACTTTGGGAGGACAAGTTATCATCAGGATGCGACATCAGGTATTTGATGACATAGTTGAGTTGTCGCGACCCTCACCACTCTTTTGAAGGAATGGTTCTTGTCGCGACCTCGAAGTTCTGTCGCGACCTCAATTTATGTCGCGACATAACTTTTGGTCGCTACCTGTGCCCTTGTTCTTCCTTCAGTACTGACTAAGTTGCGACTCAACCACGTCACGACATAAAATGCGTAGTCGCGACTTAGTACGCACACATACAAATTTGATGATCAGCGGCTTTTATCGCTTATTAATTTGCGTTCTTATAGCGTCATTTAATCATTTCCGCTCAACGATTCAAATTGTATTCTATTCGAATTTTCACGGAAATTTATGTGAGGAGAAAGTCTCCCCTTTTTCGAGGTTATACGTCACGGTGTGGAATGATCTGGAGTTTGTTCGCTACGCTGATCAACGGTTCTTCATCATGTGTGACGATTCAAAAGGATTAAATTAATCAGTACTAACCCTAGCAATTTCTAACAAATCATGACTAGAACTGAAATTTTTCAAAAAGCGCGTAATACTAAAAAACATTTCGAAGTGCATATAAAGAAACAAAATCTATATGGGTTATCATGGTACGCCGTTTTGAGTCTTTAGGCTGGACTAAACTGTTTTAAACTTTCTCTCGATTCACCGGTGGAGTTCTTGGCTTTTCTTTCTCCTATCTTGAGATAGTATTTCGATCTTTGCCCATTAACTTTTGAATTCTTCTGACGCTCCCGGTCTGAGTGTTCTTTGCTCAAGATAGTACCGGCCTGCTTGTATATGGTCCACTCCATTTTGATTTTAGCTTCCTTGGCAATAATCTTAATCTTGAGTTAAACAATAAGACCTGATCCCCTGCTCTGAACTCTTTCCTCATAATCCTTTGATCATGCCATTTCTTTGTCTTGTCCTTGTATATTATAGCATTGTCGAGCTTAGTTTCGATTATTCGAGTTCATTCAGTTGGAGAAGTCTATTCCTTTGCGATCTTAAAATCGAGTTCAAGCTGAGCATTATTTTATGGCTTTGTATTTCCAGTTCAAGGGAGGTGACATGGTTTCCAAAGACAAGTATGTATGGGGACATTCCAATGGGAGTTTAAAAGCGGAGTCTTGTATGCCCGTAATGCATCGTCAAGCTTGAAGACCAATCTTTCTCTTCAGAACTCCACGAGTCTTTTCTGAATTTTCTTTATTTCTGCGATTGAAATTTAAGCTTGCCCACATTTGTTTAAGGATGATAAGCCAAGCTCATAATGTGTTTGATACCATATCTGCTCATGAGTTTAATCCAAACTCCTTGTTACCAAAATGGCTTCCTCCATCACTAATTATAGTTATCGGGTGTCCCAAATCTTGCTAAGAATATTTCTTTGTAAAAACCAGCTGTATTTGCATCATTCTTAGGACAAAATTCTTTACTTCTACCCATTTTGATACATAATCCACGGCTAGGGTATGTATATATTTCCAAATGAAATTTGGAAAAGGGCCCATAAGTATTCCCCCGCGCCAGTGAATTGCCACGGGATACCTTACAAGGGCATCATTGCATATCAGCGTCTTCCCATTCTTTGGCATTGATCACACAGCTTTACCCATTCAAAGCAGTCCTTAAAAATTGTAGGCGATCAAAATCTGGCTGGAATTTTGTGAAACATTTTATCTCTACAAGTGTCCTCCATAAGGTGATGCATGACATTCTTGTAAAATCTTTCTTTGCTAACTTTTTGGTACACATCTCCTTATAATAAGATCAGCTCCTCTTTTAAACAAATATGGATCATCCCAGATGTAGTACCTACTATCAGTCCTTAACCTTTTTCTCAGCTGGTAGCTAAATTATGGTGGCATAATTCCACAAGCTAAGAAATTCACAATATCGACATACCGGGGTGATTGGGTAGCCAGTTAATACTTGCTCATGGAAAATTTTCTGTATTTCTCTTATTTTTCTTTATGCAGTGGGTTCTCTACTCTTGACAGAGTGATCAGCTATCACATTGTCTTTACTCTTGTCTTTAATTTCTAAATCAAATTCTGCAACAACAATACTCACTGATCAATCTTGGCTTTGCTTCATTCTTTGCCATTAAATATTTAATTCTTTGCGTGATCGGTCAATGTATAACAACATGGGACCCTAAAATATGTGGCCCTGGGTACTACATGCAAACACTATTGCCAGCATCTCCTTTTCAGTAGTAGAATAGTTTTCTTGAGCTTCATTAAAGGTTTTGCTAGCATAGTAGATGGCCTTGTTCACTTTTCATTTTACGTCCCCGTCTGACTCCCATTCTGATCCTATTGCAAAATCACCGGCATCACACCTGATCTCAAATTCTTTGTTCCAACTGCTTTGCCATGATGGGAGCTTCACTACCGATTTGATTTCTTCAAATGTTTATGGTTGTGTGATTCATCAAAATAAAAACTTACTATCTTTCTCCAGCACCGCATAGTGGTTCAGCAATTCTTGAGAAATCTCTGATAACCCTATAAAATCCAGCATGTCTCTAAGAAACTTCGATTCCTTGACTAGTGGGTGGCATTAGGTCTCTTATAATTGAAACCTTGCTTGTCTACTTCAAGCCCTGTTTAAACCATGTGCCCCAAGACAATTCCTTTTGTAACCATAAAATGGCATTTTTCCCAATTCAGAGCTAGATTTTTGTCTTTGCACCTTTGAAGTACTGTCCCCAGGTTATGCAGGCATTGTTCAAAACTGGATCCATACACTGTAAAATCATCCACAGATCCCACAACTTCTTCTCGCTAGATCGTAAAATATGCATCATGCATCTTTAAAGGTACCAGGAGCATTACATGCCCAAATGGCATTCTTCAAAAGCAAAAGTACCAAATGGTAATATAAAAGTGTGGTTTTCCTCATCTTCAAAAAGTAATAGCTATTTAAGCAGTCTGTATATTCATCAAGAAACAAAATGAGGTGTCCCGCCAACCTATCCAAAGATTCGACGATGAAAGGTAGAAAATGATCCTTTCCGTTGTAGTATTCACTCTTCCGTAGTCGATACAAACCCTCCATCCTGTCACGTCTTGTAGGAATAAGTTCATTCTTTTCATTTCGACATGTTAGTCTACCTTTCTTTGGGAACCACATGTACCGGGCTTACCCAAGAACTATCTCGCTATAGCATATATAAAACTCCGTCGATTAACCATTTCCCGAACTTTTCCACAACTTTCATGACTCCGGGTTCAGCCTCCTTTGATGCCTCAACATAGTTTTTGCATTATCTTCCATCATTTTGGTGCATACAACAGAGGGACCGATACCCTTCGCATCTTCAATTGACTCAAGCACCGCTTCCTTTGTATTTTCTCAAAATTACCAAGAATCTGCTTCGCCTTCACAATGCAAATGATATGATAACTGGTTTTTCTTTAGCTCTAAAACTCATATTTAACAAGATCGCACTCTTCCAATGAATAACCCTTCGCACTAGTTTCCCGCCCAGAGTTTGCTGTGTCTCGCCGCTCACTTCATTCACTCGCTTTCATTTATACTCTGAGATTGTTTCATTATTAAACAAATTTGAAGGTTAACTTCACAATCGCAGCTTCTCATGTACTGGAAAATTCATCTCAATTTCATTGATAGAGTTTTGAATGATACAATCGAATTCACTTCATCATTGAGAAGGCTATTGCTTCATGCCATACAACCTGCCTTCCTACAGACGCTCCAGACTTTGTCATCATTAAAATGCAATCGTGGCTTCATTCCCAACTCGAGTGTCGGGCCACCTTTCAGACACAATCAGGCAGCCCTCGCTAAGAAAGGTCTTCCCAGCAAATGCAGGAACTTATGATCTTCCTCCACCACATGATAACAAAACCCACTCTGGAAAATGAATTTCCCAACTCGACGAAGGGCCATCTTCCACGCCTTCCTCGGTTGTGCCAATAATCATCAGCCATCCGTAAAGTAATTGTTGTTGGGGCTAGTTCTCCAAACCAGTCTCCGCACAACCGATAGAGGCATCAAATTTATACTTTACCCGTAGGCCACATAAAGCTTGAACTCACATTTCACTATAGAACAGGAATAGTGAAACTGTCAGGGTCTTTCATCTTTGATATTTGATAATGGCACCGATTTAGCGCCTGCGAACTATAATTTTCCTCATCTATCTTTATTTTCTCGGCTTCAAGACCTCCTTCGTAAATTTTAGCAAAGAGGCATTCACTCGATCACCTCGCAAATGGGATATTTATTTCATTTTCTTGAAAAATCCAAGAATTTAGAAAACTCACTTTTTTGACTTGTCTCGTGGAGAATACACTTGTATATGTTGGTACTCCTTCTTTTCTCGGTCATTTCTTCCTTTCATCTTCAATCAGTCGTTTTCTTTCTTTCACCCTTTCTTTCTCTCGCTTCACGCCGTCAAATCCTTCCCACTTTTCAATTGAATTGCCATGCGCCTTGGGTTCTTCCTCGGGTGTCACTAGAATGTTCCTTGTCTGATTTGAAGATATTCAGAGCCAATTGCCCTACTTGTGTCTCTAGATTTTTCTGAAGACCAGCATCTTCGTAAACATCCGGGTATCGTACTTGAAAGTTTCCAAGCCCGATAGTTTCGATCATGGAACTGTAATAGCCTCTTTGTTATCATCCCTCTATGAACCAAGTAAAAGATTTGTTCCTCAAATGGTTGGGTTCTCCTCTGACCCTGGGATTCATTTCTGCCCTCACCTCCTTGCCTGCTGAACCTTGCGGTCACGATATCCTTTTGTCGAGGATGTCAAGCCCCCGCCTCAGCTGTCTCTCCACCATATGAGAAATTCCTCATGGTTCCTCGTTGCTGGATTGTAGTGTATAAGGTGTTAGATTTGGCTTGAAATGATAACTTCTTTGCTCGCTCACGCATTCTAACCTCCTCAAAGACCATAAGAATCTTCTCTCGTTGGCACATCAACACTTCTTCATCACTCCTTTCTACGCTTTCTATTTCATGTGCAAATATGGTACTTTCCTCTTATTCATTCATCCTATGCATTATAGCATCCAACTTAGCCTCCATGTCTGTCATCTTGCTCAGCTCTATGACCCATTTTCTCATTACTACCTTGAAAACCCGGGATGGAGCTTCATATTGCCTTGCCGTCCTCTATCATTCTGCTCTTCAAGACTCTTTTCACAATGCTCCACGCTGATGAAGCATCGATAATACCCTTTGATGTATCATTCAAAGCGTGATACACTATATCATCCATCCGGTCTTCAAGTCTATTCCATGCATTAAGCACCTCTTCAGCAATCTTTTTGAATCTTTCCCAAGCGACATAATCGGCTCATCTTCCCTTGTTGGAATACAATTATCTCTTGTCTCTCCTCATGAGATGGGAAATAATCTGCCCAAGTAAGCTTCTACCAACTCTTCCCAAGTATCAACAGAACCATATGGTAATGATTCATACCATGTGGTTGCTTTGTCTCTCAAAGAAAATGGGAAGATATGTAGTTTTATCACCTTTGGTCTCACACCGTTCAGCTTCACTGTATTAGCCATCCCGAGGTTCCTTCCTGTGTGCTCATTTCGGGTCTTCTGTGGGATGACTTAAACCGATGTTACCGAACCATTGTACTAAGGCTAGCTTTAGTTCAAAATTGCTTTGTGTCCACTCGTAGGTCAGGTCTCGATTGCGTAATACTTCTGAATAATAGGCCTGTAAATCCTCCATTGTGTTAGCAATGGGGTCTTCTCGGTTGTCATTCCTCTAATCCTCTTTGTTCGTCATGTCTCTCCCGCCATAGCTGCCGTCTTGTCTTTCTTAAGCTCCCAGTTCTCTCCAATTCAAAGAACCGCCGGAATCAGCTCGATCCCCGTTTCCTATGCATTAAAGGTTTTCTTGAAATAAAAGCATACTATATTAATAGGATTAGTCAAACTCAACAACATTTTCAACATGGCTTGTTAAAAATTAGTGACTAATGTAGTCACTACTTGAAAAGCTATTTTTGTTCCTTTTTTTTTTTTTTTAAATGTCCAAATGAGTATTTCCTTTTTTCGTCAGAATATTGATCTAATTAATTCTTTCGATCCCCGGCAACGGCGCCAAAAACTTGTTAGAGAGACTCTCTGTCTCACCCACTATGTAAGTGTGAGTGATAGATCAAAACATCAACACAAATTTATAGCATTATTACCCAAGGACTATTATCATCCCAAAGTGCACAATGCCATGAAACTTGTTTGTTATATTTCTTTGCAATTATACTGATTAAAAACGGTTTCCTTAAGAGTAGCTGAATTTCTTTCTGGTTTTGATCCATGATCTTGCAAGTGTACAGGTCGAACAAGTAATAAAGTGGATTTAAGTCCAGATATCGATCCCACAGAGATCTCAAGAATTCTCAATCAACTACCCTGACTACTCAAGTTCTATACTATTTGGATTATGATTTGCAATTGATATATCCCTAGCAACCTTTAAAATAATAAAAGAATAAAGATATGTAAACTATGAACAAAATGAAACAATGTTAAACTAAAAATAAATAAAAAAATTAAAGAAATGTAATCGATCGGGCTAGTCTAAATGATGCATTGAAAATGGCTAACCGCTAGAAACATCACTTTCGCAGATAACTCAGAACTTTGCTTCATGAACTTAGATTTAGAATCATTCAAGGAAGAAGGTAATGCCATGTGGATTCTCCCACGACACATTTCATCATCTAATCTTCCTTGCTCTTTTCAAGACAGAGGATTAGATAACTACTTTTAATTCGAGTTGCCTTGTTCTCGTATTCTTTCTTTACAATACTTCATACCTAACATGGACTGTAAACCCAGCTCCTAAGACATAGGCCACATGGGTTTACACTATACCGGCTTCTCATCCTCAAAATTAAACAAGCCATTCTTTTCCTGATTAGATCCTCATAACATGGGATTGAACTAATGCTTGAATCGAGGCGAACTTCGCTTTTTTTTTTAATTGATAAGTCATTCAACTCATTCTCGGTTTCATGTGAGAAGAAGATTTATCGATTATAATTCACAGAGCTCATTAGATCCCCAATATTAGGTTCGTATACCCTTGAGAAATTGTTCAATACTCTCAGGAATGCCTTCTCTGTGTCACTCAGAGGGCCTCCTGGAAATCAGAGCATGAAACAATCCATTACGTGTATAGTAACATCAATATTTGGATCAGATACAAAATAAACAAAACCAAAGAAGCGTATTCGAGATCGGTTCGTGAGACTCGATAAATTTTATGCATAAAAGATAAATTCTAACAACAGAGTAATTTCAACGGAAGCTGGGTTTCTAAATTACTTCATTACACTAACGGTAGCTCTCTGATCAAAAGAACTACTGTAAATCCGAAACTGGAAGTTCGAGTTCCAAAATTTGTTTGGACTTCAAACGAACCAGGCAGTAATTTGAAGAAAATAACAGTCTGCATTCAGCTTCAACTTCAACAACTAACATCCAGATCCAGAAATTCAAATGAAATAACAATCTACTCTAATCTAATCTAAAATAACAGCAAAACAAAGAAAAAGAAACAGAAAATTAAAATACACGAGCCTTCGGCTACCCAGACTTCTCTTTCTGAGCCGCCAAGAGCTGCTTTCCTTCTGTAGCAGCTGCTTATTTATAGGGTTCTGAGTTGGGCCCTAACTTCGATGCACTTCCTTGTGGGTTTCAAAATAACTGGCCCATTTGTTTGTTCATGTCGCGACTCCATTTGTGTCGCGACCTTGACTTGATGTCGCAACCTCTCTTTCTTGTCGCGACTTCTCTTATCTGCATGTGAGTTGTTTTGATGTTCGAATTTCCACTATACGCCGCGATCACCTTTGCGTATCATGGATCTTCTTGAGGTCACGACTTCAATCATACGTCGACTTCACCGCTCTACTTATGAGCAGCTTTGATGTCGCCATCAATCATATCGTCACACTCTCTGTTTTTCTTTTCTCCTGTCGTGGAAGCTTTTATCTGGTCGCGACTTGCCTTTAACACCCCTTGGATCTGATGTCGCGACCTCTAAATGACGTCGCTACCCTCTCTCCTTGTAATTGATGTCGCGACCACTGAATGACGTCGCAACTTCACCTTTCTGTATAGTGAGCTCTTTTGAGGTCGTGGAAGCTTTTCTTTTGTCATGACTTGTCTTCAGCATCTCTTGGATATGATGTCGCGACAGCTAAATGATGTCGCGACCTCCATTCTTTGCGTACCGATAATGCGGATTCATCAAGGACGCCGCGACCTTCTTCATCAGGACCGATGTCGCGACTCCAAGGATCGCCGCGACTTTCTTTCATTGTAATCGATGTCGTGATCATCAAGGACGCCGCTACCTTCTTTCATTGTAATCGACGCCACGCATCATTATCGGCTACGTCGCGACCATACACCTTGCAATCTGATGTCGCCGAATTCATACAGATCTTGCGCTTGATCTCGCGACCTCTGAAGGACGTCGCGACATCTTCTGATTAAGTGTTTGATATCTCTTGTTGTTCTAACTCGTCGCGAATTTGTGCCCGCCATTTGAGGCACCTTTTGTCGCAACTTCTATTCAATGTCACGACTCCATGTTCATCGCTAATTCTTTCACCCCGCCGCGACCGGTTGTGTCAGCGACATCATGTCTTCTCTTCTCTTCACACTTGGTCGCCCGACGGGAGTTTCTCATAGACCTTGGTGTTATCTTCATTACCGTCAAGGTCGCGACATCAAGTCCTTTCTTAATTAGTCATGGATTTCTTTTACTTGAGAAGGTCATTTTTGTAAGCTTTGTATACAGCCTCCTCGTCGCGACCATGGTGGTGTCGCGACATCGCAATGACATTTTTCTGTGACATGAATTTCTTCATTTGATCGCTTTTAATTCGACCAAATCATTCTTTGTTCTAATCTTTGTTCGGTCACGATTTTTACTTCGTTTTTCTTTTTCAGCTTTCTTTTCAGCTTTCAAATTTGTTGCCGTGATTTGAAATTGCCAAACTCGCTTCTTCTCAAGCCGCAATTTAATTTCCGCTTTGACTTCATTTCTCAATGTTGTTGATTTCTTATGATTTTTTCTAAAATTTGATTTTCTGCTGTATTTTCCTGCAAATTAGAATTTGATTCAATTATCATTTTTCTGCCAACAATTCAACGTTATTCTCATTATAAACTAAGAAAAATGGATTAAAAATCTCATGAGTTTTTGGACTCATCCTCTAGGAAGGGAATTTCCCTTTTTCAAGACCCTGTTGGTGGTTAGACAACCCGTAATCGAACTTTTGCAACTCGTAAGACGTATGCCGTTTGTCCTTGCTGAAAGTGAGATTTCGACGCTATCTTCTCTCTCTGATTGGTTCGACATTAACCCGCTTACTCCCTCTCTACAAAATTTCCCACCACCCTTTGCCTAAATTCAAGATGGCTTGCTCAGAGAAGAAGGGGCGGAGGATGCCATTGCCAGAGCCGGAGGTGGAGCCAAACCGCTACCGTGTCTGCATATGTGGGATTTTGGCTTCCATGATGTGTTTAGATGATTCTCCAATTGGTTATAAAGTTACTACAAGTGAGCATTTCCAGAGTGGCTTATTTTGACCTAAGACATGGGAATGCTCTTGCATTAATTCCCTTACTGAAGGAACTATTGGACAATGCTCCCTAGAGTGGCTATTTGACTGATAATTAAAATGATGGGTGAGGATGCGTGCAACTCATTCACTACTTCAGACTTCATGTCGATTTTCATTTCCAAATTCCTCCAACCTTCTGTGTCAAAGTGGTCACTGTGGGCTTTTGGCTTTCTCATCTCCATACTTAAAGTGCATAAATGCCTCCCCTTTGGTGGTCGAAGGCCTCATTCTTTCAAATTCCCTTGGATTCGTTCATCCTATGCCTTGAGGTTTCGTCATATAGTTCAAAAGTCCATATGCCTCATCCTGGTTCTTGCTCAAGAAGTCCCTTCCACACATGGTTTCCAGCGCTTTCCATGGTCGAGACATACCATCATAAAAATGGATTCAATTAGCATCCATGTATCAAAAGCCATGGTGTGGACATGCACCGATGGTCTCCAAGAACCTCTCCCAAAGACTGGAGCAAACTTCATTGTCGTAGGCCGAGTAAGTGTGGACGTGCCTCAACCGGTTGGTCTGTCAGATCAAGAATTTCTTCAAATTTAGCTTCAAGATCGTCAATTTCTAATTGTTCTCGGGCTCTCACTAATTATATTTCATATTTTGGTTTTTAGTTCCATGGTTAATGAAAATTGCTTCTCTAACTTCCTAACAAATCCAGCACGGTTACACCTTCCTTAAAAGTTACGTATACTTCCTAAAACTCGTAATGTGTGTGTATGATTTCATTTCATACCATGAAAAGTCGGTTAGGGGCACCAGATAAATCTTACCGCCACATCCCTGCCAGTGGTATGATGTGAAGGAGCACTAACTCTAAGAGGGCGATGTCATTCCTCATTGATCCGTATACGTTGGATTCATCGAGCTACTTTGTCGACTTTGATGTTCCTCGCAGGGATCCATTTGCTCACTCGTGCACATCGATTTCTCACAACTTTCGCTTCAATCGGTGCACTAACTCTTGCGCCTATCCGATATCCTCATCCCATTGATGCATAAACACTTGTGACACAAAAAGAGACCAAGCAAGGAACAACTACAAAGCTTTGCCAAAAAGATTAGTGTTAGCCAAAATGATAAAATGATTGTAATGATAAAACTACCCAAAGAAGGATCACTGAGTAAAAAAAAACTCGACATTCTAAACAATGAAATCAAAAGGGTTGTAAGAAAGTCACCAACACTTGTAATGAAGATTACACATATCAACTCATCATCTGTAGTTTGGCACCATCCCGAAGAACGGCGCCCATTTGATTCGTGCACAGTAGGTATCCTGAATCAACAATATTCAGATCCTTAAATTTCTCCCATTGTCAGAAATAAGCCATCGGCAAGATAAATGCGCTCTAGGTCAACTCAGATGGTTTTCATCTTACAAAATGACTCGTATCATGATTCAAAATGATGAGGCTTTCATTTGGATTGGATTTGTATTAAAAAGGTGATCGTGGTGTCACTAAACTAAGTGAAGCGCTTTAAAATGATATATGAAAAGAAATGAAGTTTCTTGGGTCACTAGTTTGATATGATGGGTTAAAGTGTGTCCCTGCTATTTCCTTCAGATTAGGAAAAATGACATATATTGTCATTTCCAAAACCTGGATTCTTTGTTTAACTTAAAACCAACCCTTAGTAACCTTCCTCATTTGAACCAAAGCGATTTAATGAGTATTTAATGTTTCAAGAGTGAGAAAATAAACATTTAGCATATTAGTGTCGTGAATGACATCTAATGAATGTGGGTCGTATCTACAAAAACCCCAAAGATATTTGTATGAACCTAAAACATCTGAAATATTGATTAAAGAATACAATAAATAGCATTCGATTAGTTTGGAAGAGTTTGAAACACAAAAATGCGTACTACTTCATGAACGAGAGGGCACCTGTGACAACATCGACCAAACTTCTTTATAGCTTCCTCTTCTTCAAAGGTTTGAGGCTTGACCAACATTCTTTGGTTATCATCCTCAAGGGGTGTGTTTGTTAACTAGAAAATGAAGAAAAGAGGAGAGAAAGAGAGAAAATGAACTTAAAAATAGGTGACAGTGCAGTGAAATGGGCGGATTGGAGTTACAAATGTTCATAACTTTTGGCTTATATAACCTCCCCAAACATGTGAAAATACCAAACAACTAAATGTGCTTGATTACAGTACAGGGGAAGAGTCAACATGGCAGAGTCGTTTGGATCACAAGCAGGGAAGCGAGATTTTCGGTATGCACGATAGTTTCTCATGATGGCGAATTTTACAGCTATGACGCGAAAATTCTCTATCGCAGCCCAAAATTTGGCTTCCTCGCGGAAACTCATGAGATCTTAGGGTTGCGCTTATCATTCGCGAAAAGTTTTGCTATGCCACCTTACTTGGCCTTGACCATCTTGCATCCACCCAACACACGCACTTCTCACTCTTCATCTCCACGTTCTCATCTTCGTCCGAAGCTTGATGAAATCCACCCTGAGTTCATGCGAACTCGGCGCTGATGAGACATAATTTACTATCATGAAGCTTGATATGGGTGGGGTTTACAAAACGCAAAACGAGCCGCAAAGAACCAAGTCGAAGCTAAATACCCAATGTTTTACTTTTATATAATCGACTTGAATTAATATGATTGGTAGCAAGAAGCACTTTCAAAAACCCATAAATGGGACTCAGGCGCACTTTTGGGTCTTAATGTCGGTTATCTTCCTGTTTGATCTTCCTCTAAGGGTAGTGTTTTTAGCTTTTGACCATTCTTTAAACTCATCCTCTGTAGAATTGGTTTTAGATATTTTCCTCAATGGGGTAATTGCAACTCTTATATATGGCCTTTCATGACTTGGGATTTTCTATGTGGTGCAACTGCTGAATTATTCTGGGTGGGGTTCTATATAACTAGATCACTCATCTTCTAATCGTACCACTTTTTAGTCACCTCTTTGTAAGATTCGACATTCTAATAATTTCTTGGATTCTTCAATAAATTCATTAAATTGAAACGGAGTCTTCTCTTTAGCGACTTACAGAAATAAAGTTCTTAAAACAACCACCATATGGCACTATATTGACTCAAGGAGATCTGATGGGGTTTTTTAAAATAATACTATCTTGTATGGGGTTTTGTGATAGAGGTTTTATATATAGAGATCACCATGAAACTACGATTACATGCTCAGTTTAAGCTGACCCCATCTTTGTCCTTTTGGTGCCTTCTTTTCACTTTCATATGTTTCTTTAACTACATTTGGATATTTAACGTCCATTTGGTGGTGATAATCAATGCCATAACATGTCTAATTCCATATCTGCTCATGGTTTGCAAGCGACTTGTTTGCAAAATGGCTCCCTCATCATTTGATGATGAGTCTCCTTGGGGCTCCCAGTCTATAAGATATTTCTGAATAAGCCATTAGGTGTTACCATCATTTCCTTAGGACCGACCTCTATAACTTCCACCATTTGGTTCCCCCGCGATCAAATGGGAAGATGCTCTTGACTTCTAAGTGTGGGGTGGGAAGGGATCCATAAAAAATATGTCCCCATACATTAAAAAATGATGCTTTTCACTAAGGATCGCACCAGAGACATCTCATTTCTTCTTCTTATAATTTGCCATTCTCGACATCCCCCTATCTGTCTTACTATTCATAATAGTCTTCTGAATAGAGTGGCCCAATAAGATTGGAATTTTCCCATGGTTGTTCTTTCTCTGCAAAGTGTCCTCCATATGTTGATGAACAATTTATCAACAAATAAACCTTGCTCGATCTGGCACACATCTTCTAATAATTTGATCTACCCCTCTTCTAAACAACAATGGGTCATCTCATATATATACTCTATGATGGGTCCTCGACTTTCTTTTTGCTGCAGCCGCTAAGGGTAGTAACTGCATGATTCCCACGAATTAATAGTTAACAATATCATCTATCGAGTAATTGGATGACGGCTTGGAAAAGCTACTGCCCCGGGGCTCATACTCATTTTTGTCTCTCTTTTTCCTCTTCAGTAAGGTCTTTTCATTCACTAGCCAGTAGGTGCTCCTCTACCTCCACTCCCTTTTGTCATGATTTCGGTCAATTCTTGCAATAATACACCCAATGGTCTTAGGACTTTAGCATCTTTTTCTTTGCTAGATATTTAATTATTGCATGATTGATATGTATGATGATATGGGACTTCGTAACTCATATATGGCCTAAAATTTTCTAGCCGACACCACTGTTACCAAACATCTCCCTTTTTGTGCCTCTCATTAGTTTTACTTTGTTGATATCATTGCTTTCCCAAAATTTTCTCTGTTCTAACATCCCCAAACTAAAATTCCATTGCATGATCACTAGCATCACACACAGTTTTAAACTCTTTCAGGTCTTGTGTTGCCATGATCAGGAAGCTATAACCAATCTAGATTTTATTATTATGATGAAAACAAACAGGGATTTCATCAAATTCGAATTTGGTATCCTTCTCTAGCAGTCTGCATAATATTATGGTACGAGGAATGCGGTAAAATGATTCTGCAAGATCAGGAAATATCTAAAAAAAACTTATGTTCCCATTTTGAGGAATGACTGCTTTCCAAAATTTAGGATCCATACACTGAGAAGGCATCCATAAAATTTCAATAGCCTCTTTCTTGATCAGAATATGGACTGCATCTTCTTATACTTTGCCGGAAGATTAATGACATTCTATAATCCGATAATCCTTCATAAAACAAGGATTTCCCACATAGGACATCTCTAGGAAATGCACTCTCCTTGCTCTGTCCTTGGGGACTATGACAATTTGAGTTATAACCTATGAATACCTATCAAAAGAGAAACATATAAGTAAGGGTGTCAAGCCAACGTCGGCATCGATCAATAAAGGGTAAAGGATAGTGACTAATTTCCACAGTTGTTTAATATTCATTTTATAACGACCGATACACACCCTCTATCATCCGATTCTTGTTGGAGATCAGTTCATTTTTCTCATTTCTTGTAACTGTAAATCACCACCACGGAACCACATTAACTAGGCTCTGGCATGCGAGATTGCATGAAGATAAAATCCTGCCTTCGACCATTTTAATACCTCATTTCTAACTGCTTCTTTCATCTTTGGGTTGAGTCTTCCACGATGAACGTGATTTTTATTCTCCTCGAAGGATTTATACGTAAATTGAAGGGCGATCCCGCACACGAGAATGCTGAGCTAACCAAACTATGGTTTCTTTATAATTTATGAAATTTTCAACGGTTTCGATGCTCACGTTTCTTACATCGAATCGAATGACTATGATCTGAGGTTTGGCCTTTTCGGCTCAAGAGGAACATGAAGCTTTCAGTGTTTTGGCGGGTTCCATCAAAAATTAACCCTTCACTTAACTCTGCCACCACCACTCCCTTATTCCTATTTCTTCATTGCTATTTGATTTTTCTGTACTAATTTCTTTTAGATCGGGAGTGTTGTTTTTAAATTAGCTAGAGTTAGGATATTCAACATCGCCCGCATTTTCCAATATACTGAAAAATTAATCTCATTCTCATTCATTGAATTACTAAATTTCAATCGCAGATCATTAATTAGATGGGAACAATTTATTCTACAACTTCCATTCTCAATCGACTTTATCATCATCAAATTGTTTCGGGCTTTGATTTATAAATTGAGCATCATCTACTTCATCTCCACTTTAAGGAGTGGGGTTCCCTTTTTCTTAACATCTCTATCAGAACGCTCTATGTGCGGAAAAGCGCCTGGAGCGGTAAGGACTTGTTTGTCCTTTTCAATGTTCATCACCACAAAATCCATTAGAAAAATAAATTTTCCTACCTTGATTATTACATCTTCCAAAATTCCTTAAATTTACCATTGATCCATCACACTGTTTTAGATCACTGTGCTGTGGGTGAAGTAAGCTCATTAAGCTTCGTCTCTTTACCACTAATAATGGCATTAAGTTGATGATCGCTCTTGAATCACACAAAGCTTTGCCTAATTTGAGTATTTGATGATATGGGGATGTGGAAGAAACACGGGATCTGCATCTTTCATTGTTGAAGCTTCTGTATCCTTGGTGTAGCTATGTCAGGGTTCACCATAATTTTCAGCAAATTTCTTATTCTTGCTTAGAATATCGTCTCGAAACTTAGTTTAGTGGGGCATATGAGTAATGCCTGTGGTGTACTATTTATCTCTATCTTCTTAACATTTCAAAATGGCAGGGCTTGTAGCTTTGCATTTCTCTTTTTCTTGAGTTTTCCTTCTGTCGCACCTCTTCTTTCTTAGTCTCTTTAACAAATTTGAACTGCTCAACTTGTTCTCTTTTCCAGTTTCTTATTGCTCCTCTTTTTCAATCTTTTTGTTCTCTTCTTCTTTTTTGCTTTCCAACTCTTTCCCACTCTTCAGAGTTTCCACCATACAATCCTTAGGATTCTTATTTGTATCATTAGGGAAGGCATCCTTGGATTGGTTCTGCATTGTTAGTGCCAGCGCCCCACTACCGCCTGTCTCTACGGTGAAGCATTAGTATTTGGCTGGCTCATATTTTGTTTGCCCCGAAATCTTCAACCCAGAAAACTTTTGTTCCTATTGCAAATTTGACAATATTTGTTGTTTCTCTAAAGCTTAACATATGTTCTTCAAAAAGAAGCCCCGGGACCTTCTCAGCCCACGATTCTCGGTCCTTTGACCATTCTCAGCGTTGTTGTCCTTGAAACCATGTTGACCATCTGCGTCTTGATAATTTTACCTGAAGTCTTTGTCCTTTGGCGTGTTTGCGGTCCATATGAGAAATTCTCATGGTTTCTCAAGGGTAGTGTGTAGTGAGTTGAAAGATTTGTGTTGGGCTCAAAGTTGTAACTCCTATTTCCATTGATAAAATGAACTTCCTCTTGCTGATAAGGACCATCTTGAGCAAGTCCTTCATCATTCAAAACTCTTTGTTGATATTCCAGCATTCTGACTAGATGGTGACAGGTTGCATTCTTTCTGGATGCAAAATTTGTTCAGCATAAGTGTCAGTTTGCCTTTAGCAGGCGACATTTTGTTCGACTCTATCTGCACCACTTCCTCTCGACACTACTATCCTTTAAGTCTCTTTTAACATTGATTTTTGGTTGCTCTTTTTCCTTGTAATTCTTTCTTTGGGTTTTTGCCTCTTCAACACTTTTTCTCTTGAATGTCTTTGGCCCAACCGGATATCTGTCTATCGATCTCTTTTGGATGTGTAGTTCATGGCATGGTAGAAAATGTCCATATGTGTGATATGATCAATCCCATGCATTGGACATCTCTTAGCGACTTCTTACCTTTCCCGGACTATTATGAGGACCTCACCGTCTTCTTGCTGAACCATAATGATTTCTCCCCTCTAAAGTGTGGGAGGAGAAATCTGCAATAATCTTGACCATTTCATCCCAAGTATTCACCTAATCTATACAGAAATTAAACCAACTTGATGCTATATCCCTTAAGGAGAAAGGAACAGCGCTGCTTTGTATAATCACATTAGGTCTCACCCCAGATTTAAACTTCGGTGTTGGCCATTTCAAAACGCTACGCCCATGTGCTCGACGGTCTTCGCTAGGATGACTAGTAGCGATTTTTGACCATGGTGATTAGTCTTGGGATTAAATAAAATTATTTATGATTGTATGTTTGCCCAACTACAAACCGTCATCTCGTCTTTGGAGACTTCAAAAAATCTTTCATAAGTTTCTTCCCATAGAGTGCACGATCCACGTTGCCTCGACTAGAATGTGTTGTTGTTTCTCCCGCTTTTGCTCACGCCATAATCACTACCGACAAATGCGACTTTCTTCAGGTTTCTCAGTGTCCTTTCCAATTCAATGTCCAATGGTACCAATTCTGATTATGGTTTTCTATGCATGTGAGGACTTCCTGAAATGAAACACACTGAGATAAAATAAGATTAGTAGATATAAAAATATATTATGATGTGTTTTCATTAAAGATCAGTAGATAAGTTAGCTACTGTAGTTGAAACTATTTTTAAAATTTTTTGATAAAATTAAAAGGAAAAATATCCAAACTAGCAATTTTCAATTTGGTAAGAATATTAATCTTTAAACTCTATTTTCATTTCAATCCCTAGCAACGGCTCTAAAAACTTGTAAACATAGACCTTTTATCTGCAATTTTTGTCTTTACTAGAACGATTAAGTTACTATGATAGTGCCAAAACTTGATGTGTCAAATTGATTCTGTAGACCATAAGATTTCAATATATTCTTCCATAACACCAAAGGAACTATTTGATTAAAACGTGTATTATTAGGTAGGGTGAATTAGAATCGCGCAAAATTTATAATTTAATTCCTCCCTCTTCCTTTGTAGCATGGCCTCTTTGCGTGTAGTCAACTCTAGGGTTGAACCTAAGTGAGATGGGTTTCTTACGGTGTAGGTGAATTAACATTTGAAATGGTAAACTTGATTTGGATTTGGGGTTTGTATGGAGTTTGTTGATTTTGGTGGAGAAGCCAAAATAAGTGAAATAAATATAAAGAACTCACTTGGCTGTCAATTTCTTGGGTTTCAGGTTCCCCAGGGTGGCCCGAGGGTTCGTGGGTCCATTTCACCAGCGTTGGGGGAGGATGACCTGATCATTTCCAGCTGAATCTTTGTTTAACTCCTGGGAGTGCATGAATAACAGTAATTTTCCTTTTTAGGGATGGCGTTTATTCATTGAGCATTAACACTCGGTGGGTGAAAACCTACCTGATACCCGTTTACAATGACTAATAAGTAATAAACTAATGAATCGAGTGGATGTAACAATAAGCATCCACTTTGCACCTTAAATATTGCCCAGTGCTTGATTAAATTGAGGTCATGTAAGGGGTTTGAACCCTAATAATTAAACTTGAGAGATGTGTAGATGTCAATAAATGCATGCTTTAAAAACATAGGAAACCTCGGAGTTACTACCCGGATACGTGACTAGTAGCCCTCCTCTTGAGGATGAGAGGGGTTTAGCCACTCATCCTGGGTTATATTCCTCGGAAGGGTGTTTGTAGCTGAAAAGATAGAAAATGAGGAAAATGAAACTCAGAAAGGCGGGAATAGCTGAAACTTAGTGCCAATTGTTACTCAAAAGTCCCCCTCGAGTGCATTACAAATGGGCTTTACTATCTTGCTGAATAACCAAAATTACAAGAATGGCCTTGATACCCACTGTCATGAAGGGTAATTTAGGAAGAATTACAAAAAAATTGGTGTAAAAAGCAGTCAAAGATGCGAAATGACTGAACCCGGTTGCGATGTTGCGAAAATTTTACAACGCGAGGATTTGAGTATTTGCCAAAATTTCTCAACACACCGAAATTTTCCGTATTTGCGACTTTACCATGTAGAACTACCGAGGTTCGCGGGTGGTAGCCACGATCCTTCCATATGCTTTAACATCTTTTCTTCTAGTTTCGACCTGCAACTTTTTGAGGTTTGACTTGGATTCTTCATGATGAGCTCACTCAACAATTCCCAGGCGAGGTTAGCTTGAAAGAAAAAACACAAAGTGGCCAAAATCGTGATCGGAGTGGCCATATTTGGGACCTTAATGTGCCAATCAGTTGAAATTAAAGTTTATTAGCCAAACAAAAAGTGCCCAAAAATATGCTATAGCTTGGGGGTTCAAGAAATAGCACTATTTTGGCACGAATCACTATCAATCCTCATCAGGAATGTCAAAAACTTGTTGCTTACTAAAATGATAAGAAAATGTTTTCTAATGTGGATGTAATAATGAAAAGATTATTATTGATTACCAGTGCACTTAGGTCTGCAGGGTCATCTAGTAATATGTGGTGGATTTTAGGAGTGGCAGATATCATTCCCATGAAGATTGATTAGAAAATTTGGGTCTTTTTTCACCCTCACTACTAAAAAGATCCTTACTATTTGAATTTCTAAATTTTGAGAGATGGATTGCTTCTTAAGTAAAAGGAATCAAAACAACCAATGAAATTTTCTTGATCGTGATTGTGGAGGACTCTACTATCTTGAAATACATGGGGACAACGGTGTTGTGACCAGCATCCCTTTAGAAAGTTCAAATAAGATACCGTAATGGATATGAACCTTTAGATTGTCAAGGCATACTAGTAGCAGAAATGGTTTCTCCCTATTTACACATTTCACTCTGAAGCTTACCATATCTCTGTGATTGGTCAGAAGACTTGCACTGGGAGTTTGTTCCTCTTTTAAGTCTGACTATTTTCCTTCTCGTTACTTCACATCCATTTCTATGTTGGAAGTGGCACCCCATGGACCAAACAACACAGTTGAGGTTATTCTCTCGCTGGGTTAAACCTCTCATAGTAATTTTTCTATGTTAGTAAGTGGATCTTATGCCTCGACACCTCACCTATTCTTCTGAGGAGGGACCTTGAAAGGAGGGGTCAGATCATGCAAAGCAATTCTCACTCAGTAATCAAAGTGCATTAACTGAGTTCTTTTAATATTCAGTGTAAATTCACCCTGAAGTTTTATGAGACTACTTTCTCGGGTGGTCTTAACTGTGTCCACTTAAAAGTTCATCAAATAAAACAACGTCCTGACTCTTGAAGGAATCCGTCCGGGATTAACCTCATGAAGACGGGGGCTCGGGCTCAACGGATATAGAACTTTCTCAGAAACGTCGTTTAAAATCCAATGGGCGAACGCTGATCGCAACGCCCTCTTTGAACCATCACGGAAGTGAAGTGGTAAAATTTTCTTTTCTTTTTTAAACACTTGAATTTTTCGAGAAAATCAGACGGGAGTTTCCTCTGATTTTGATCGGACTTTTCCAATTTTTACAAAAACACAACGAAACATTTAAAAACACTTCCATCTTTTTCAATTCTCAGCTTCCATTTTAGGACTCACCGTCACATTAAATTAGCTTTTCGCTCGTCGATAATCGCACACGCCACATTTGGCCGCCCGATCATCAAAACATTCAAGAGCTTCTTCGATTCCATGGTTTCTAAAAGGATTGGGCGAAATTTGGACTTAACGGCAGCCTAGTACCTGGTCGCGAGGATCAAAGCCCGCGTGTTCCTTTTGGCTGTATACGCGCCGCATACGCATATATACTTGACAAAATATTCCAACATGTATACAATATCACGGAAATATATATACAATGCGGTCCTTAATGACCATCTCCTCGATGGCTCGACTCCTTTGCTCGAGGGATGCCCTCACCAGAAGCGCACACAAATCTCGGTTCCCCGAAAATGGTTTGAAACATACCAAAAAGACCAGGCTAAAGACTTTCAATGAGTGTACATTTTTATTTTTAGATAACATTTTTCGGTGAATATAAAAGTAATAAATACTTATACAGGTAAAAATCAATTGTACATAAACTTTCTTTTCGTTTCTTTATTTCTTTCTTTTACGATGGAACAGGGGATAAACACCAAACAGTTTCAGTGCGGCGGTGAGGGGCAGTCACATTCAGTTCAGCAACCACTTAATTTGCGGAGAAACCACTTTGCCGGGACTCGGTCCTTGCTGTATCACGTTAGTAAGGATATTCAAGCTGGAAATCTATTTCCCTCACTCTTTGGTAACCTAATTATTGATTTCCGTGCTAAAATCTTTAACAGATTACCTCGGTGATATCAGATCCTGAATTATAAAGGTTCGGGATGACATCGATCAAACGTTTATCAAATACGTTACTATAAATCCGTTTAAATCCTTTATTTTCTCTGTTAAAACATATATACTCAATTATACATATGCTCAAAAGCACAGCATTTTGAAACTTCCATAATGCCTTATTTATTTGTATGCATACATATATGAAGTTAATATAAATATATATGTTTGGAGGCTTGAGATAAAACATTTCCATATGCACTTTAACATGTATTTCCATATGCAACATTTCATATAAACCTTTCCATTAAACTTTGGTTTAACATTAAGCCCAAACTAAACACTATATTCAGTTTTCAAAAATATCGTTTTGCCTCACCTATTTTATTTCCCAAAGAACTTGGGCACAACTCTCACTACTTTCTGCCTTTGCTCTTACAGCTACTACACTCATGTGAATCTGACAACGTATTAATCGCTAACATTATAGCATAACCATATGCTATACACAGCAGTCACTTTAAGATTCACCTGACACATTCCGTATAAGCAAGATAACAATTTTACCAATTTAAAAACCCTTTAACAAAAAACCACTCATTTTACAGTGGGAACATTTTTCTAACAATACTCTCGGACTTTATTACCCAAAAATTATTCAAATACCAAAGTATAAACTCCTCCAGATCCGTCCCTTTATATATCCAATGACATTTCATTAAATTTTCAATTTAAAATTTCTTCTCTAAGACCCTCAACCACATAACACAGGATTACAACAATGTTTTTGTACTTTGATGGGTTTGGTTAACTCGCGAATCACCTATTTGTTGCATCGCGTTTTGGAGGATCATAACTCAGTGCGATGTTCTTACTCCATTTTGAATCTATGGTTCTGGGTTTCTTCTCAATGGAGTCTATTTGAAATTTGATTACCAAAAATAAGTTCTATTGTATTTCTCTTATCTGATTACTTGAACGGCGAAATGAATCTGCACACTAAGCTCAAAATTAAAGAAATATTCAGGAATTTTGGGGTCTGGTATAGACTTATGAATGTTCTTCCCTAAGAAAATTATTTTTCCAAAATTTGAATCTCAATTTGGATAGGTACAAACTCCATATGGCCAAAGCAACTACCATAATACCAAGCAAATTATAATCAGTGAGCTACTCGAGCTCACACTTTGATCCATTTGGGACATTAGAGCTACAATTTGCTCTTGGTCCCTTCCTACATACCCTTGTCCCTAACCTAACACTTCTGGGTTCTTTACTTACACCAATTGGAATCAATTGATTTTGGGATTGAGTGCCAACGTCTATATTCAGTAGAACAGGGGTTTTACAAAGTACGGCACATTCACTTTGAAACAACATTCTCCCAAACTATTCCATGTACATAAAACCACATAAAAATCTAACTCAAACTCCACACAACATGAATTGATTTAAAATTCGTAAAACCAAACCTGGGTGAAAATCGAAATTGACAGTTCCACTGTTCCTACAAAACTAAAATTATGATGATTCCATGTTTAATTTTCACCAATTTGGTTTTTCCCCACATAACCTCAACAAATCTAGGGTTTGGGTGATCTCTACCACAGCAAACCTTAGAAAAAGAAAAAAGGAAACAATTCTCCAAACAAAACTTTTTGAATCAAAATACATGAGTTTAAATAAACATACCTTTTTTCTCCTTCTCCTTCCTCTTTGCTTCCTCTTCTTCCTCTCTTCCTCTTCCTTTTTCTCTTCTTTTCTCCCTTCTCTCCTCTTCTATAGGGTTGCCACTTAAATTTTGAGACAAATATGAGGTTTTTGGCTTTTGTCCTCCTCTTATATTATTAACCCAAAATTGCCTGCACAACTAAATCCTCATCTCTTTGCTATTTTCCCACTGAATCCAGCTTATTTTTATTCCATATTATGGCCATCTCTACTTTGATTATGTTTTTCATATCCTTGTAGTACCAATTTTTCCCTTTATGTCCATTTGATCAATTGTTTTTCATCCCTTGTTTCCTAGTACCCACAAATTCAGGTTCATAAATTATGATTTCACAATTTCACCTCAAAAAACTGTTTTGCGGTGACACTTGGTGCTCTGCTGTATTGTCCCTTACAGTTTAAATGCAGGTACACTCTGGGACGGGCATTACGGCTTCTTTTGATAACAAACAATGATATTCAGAACAACTCAATGTTGGAATGATGAGTTGGAAATGCTCGATTTTTCGCACCTGGCTGGCACATTACTATTCTGATCAATGTCGATTTTAAGGTGTTCTTCTAGGAGGGCTTGAGTCTTTCATCGGGGATCTAATCACAATGACTAGTTGATCAAACAAATTAATTTGGAAGATTTGTGTCATAACTGAAGAAAAATGATTTTCGGGAAAATAATTTCGAGTTTCATTAACATTCGGGACATAGGCGTGACCACGTTTTATTAACCACCAACTTCCGAATTCCAATTTGATCCGGAAGCTCTGATCTAAGCAGGAAGAAAATAAATCATGTAAATAACTAAAGGGAAAATAAAAATAAAATAAAAGAAAACATGTCTGATGAAGGACTTGACTTTCCCAGCACGAAGGAGTTAATGTGAAAACCGCCTTCGGGAAGGTACACCTTCATACCACTCCCAGGAGCTTTATTTTTATATGAGGCTCTGGTCTTGGAGCTTTGTGAAATGAGGGGAGAATCACACACTTCGGCAGAAATTGTTTACCATTGTTGATGTTGGGGTGATATTTGCAACATCCAGAATTATTACACTAATATCATCTTGATTGCGCATATGATGTGTGACATTCATAGAAATCTATTGAGCAATTATCAATTTTAATGATAAGTTAACCTCATTGATGATGTCATGTTTTATTGAATTCGGTCTTTGTAGATTAATTCCGATGTCTCCGCGACATTTGCCTCACCGCAATATTTGCAACATTGAGGTTGATGTTGCGACATTGAGCGATCGTTAACCAAAGCTTGGCGATGCCTTTACTCTTTATTTGCTCTAATATGCATTGACATTGCGTGCTCCGCACGATGTCGCATTTTGTTACCATCTGCGAGTATGATACCTTTTGATTCGTCCGCGATGTTGTTGTTTTGATGTCGCGACTTGATGAATCGTTAACTATGAAATCCTCTGCCAATGTTTTTAGTTGATGTCGTGACAATCATTCTATGGTGCGACATTTGAATTGTCTCATCACCTAAGGGCGCACTTTTATGAGTTGATATTAAGACGTGGATGTTTGATTCTCCGATTGTTGTGAAGTTTGGCTAATGGCGCGACATTGTTTTGATCCGTGAAATTTAACAGTCAGTCCTTCCCATTCTGAAGCCGATATTATAGCCATATTGGCACGCTGGTGATCATTGTGACATTGGATGCACCGCCATAATTTATTCAGTGTTTACGATGGCCGACATTATTTGCTCTTTAACTCTGCCGATTACCGTTACCCGCGGTGGGGTGATTGGAATCTTAACAATATTTGTTCCCCTATGCTCACACTCTACTGTGGTCGACTACTGCAGTACCTGCTTTGGTGATCTAGGATGAGCCGCGAGGATGGGTTTCTCCGGGCAGATTCGCATCAATGTTTGAAAATGGCGGTGAGACTTTTGTTTGGATTTTGGACCCAGTTTAAAGCAGATTGAGGTTGTTTGTTCGCCAGTTGCCTTGCAACAACTTAAATGAAAGTGTGAAATGGTAACCTTGAAGGAGCTTGGGTCACTGAATTGATAACATGGGCTATTAAAGTGTCCTCGGAGTTTCATTCTACATTCAGACGAAATAACATAGTGTAAAGGCAAAAACCGGATCTTTGTTTATCCTTTCTTAACTTAACCCAAGAACCCACTCCAAACTGAGTCAAACCAGTAACTAACATTCAAATTCCCATTAGGTTTGAAACCACAGCATTTAACCTCATTTCCATGGCTCGTAAATGACATAAAGAATATCGGTGCATCCCACCGTAGAGAATGCATTGTAACGAGTATTGACCAAGGAAAGACATTAAATAGCATTAAACCACAGTTTGGAAAGTATGGAACAATAATAATTTTGTATCATTTTAGCGAGAAGGCTGGCTACGTGGCGAGAACAAAACTAGCAACCTCGTGACTTTCAAGGCTATGAGGCTTGCGAGCATCCCTTGAGTTGTCATCCTCAAGGGGTGTTCGGCGGGCTGTGAGAAAACTAAAGAGGAGAGAGAAGAGAGCAAAATAAACCTAAAATGAAAAGCTGCGGAAAAAACTTATATAAATGGAATAGTTAGGGTTACAAGGTTATGGGGAGAGCTTATATAGCCAACCAGGTGTGAAATTACAAAAATGCCTAAAATAATAACAAATTACATTAGGAATAAAATGGTAAGACCCATCCAAAGCATTCAAATTAGTTTGAGTCAAACTACCAAAAACAGTGGGCATTTTTCGGTATGCGGGAAATTTCAGCATCAGCGAAAATTTTGCTATCGCAATGGCCCAAGCTAGCCCTAGCGGTATTTACAAGAGATAGCGGCTCAAAATTTAGCTATGAGCGATGTTTTTAAGCTGAGCTACTTAAAATTTAGCTAACAGCGAATTCACGTATGAAAATTTTGCTGGATTGCAAAAATTTTAAGCGCGATTGCGAAGTACGCGATCCTATAATTTCGCAATGCATGTAAGATTCGAGTTTCCTCATCTTTTACTGTCTTGCCACTACATCACTTCATGGTTTATTCATCAATTTGCCTTCAATTCTTCAATTCATTTTTGACATTTTCATCGCCTCGGCTTGGTGCGAAATTCTGCGGGGTTCTCCGCATTAGGCCATCGATAAAGGCTGACTTCGCTAATGGGTTCCGGTCGCGAGGCTGGCCGAAACAAATAAACCAAATTAGAAGCACTAAGTCGGACATTACGACGATTTGGGCTTGTTCATATGATTAGTCATAAAAACCTTCGAACTATCGAGATGGGGGCTCGAAATAGCACTTTTAGTACTAAATCGCCAACGACACTTTTAGCGATCGCCAGCAATGCGAAATAATAAAATTTATGCATCTTTTGTGCGCGCACCACCAAAAATTGTCTGTGGTTCGTGTATCTCACGATTAGGCTTTACGCTGTCATGAACAATTTACACCACGTTAGAAAAGTAACGAAAGAGCAAACCATAAACGAGTTTTAGAGCGACATGAGTTTCAAAGAAGGTGACCCCAGAACTTTGCCAAAATCTAATTGTTTCCCCTGGGTGGCTTGAGCAGGCGATAAATTGTAAAGCTATTCCCTCTCCCCCAACTAACTCACGCCATGGCCTTAAGTGATGACCAACTGAAATGAATTTAGCTAAACTCTTGTTTCTTTCCTTGATTGTGGGACCGCGTCTTAAAGCTTCGACTTCACAGTGGTGCATGGCGGATCCCGCAGATGACTCCTAACGATTAGGTTTAGGGTGCATCAAGCCAAGGATCAGTGAGCCCACCTGACTGCGGGGCTTATTTGGGACTCCCTAATGATTTATTCGGTCGCACCCCCTATGGCATTCAAACTTTACCGTCACCACGTGTAGCGAACACTAGTGGGCCCGACTCCCAGGCGAATTCAGGGTTCAGAACGCATGGGCTTTGGCTTTGTATATCACCTCCCGGACGTGTCAGTTTCAAAGGCGAAAGTAATGACTTTACTCTTCTTTTCATTAAGACCCCATTGGTCTTCATATGGGTGCTTTACCAGAGAGCTATTATGGGTTGTCTTGGCAGTTGGCGCTCTTGCCAAGTGGAAGAAGGTATATAGCTTCTGAGCCTCTTGATGCGATCGGTTGTCCCGGTGTGTGAGATGCTTCTGGGGGAATGTTCAAGGTTGAATATGTTGAAACTTATCAATTGACTTCATAAAATCATACACGTGGGTGTTCTATCACCATTAAGGTAACATCTGGGCTTTAATTCTTGTTAAAGGGCAAGAGGGATACACAAATGAACCACAAATTTGAGTTTTAAAGGTGTGTATCTTATTAAATGTGCTATAATGCTTTTTGGTACTAACCAAATGTTCAATACATGTAATATGTTCAAAGCCAGACTGATAATCGCACCCACCCCATTGGCTAATACATGAATCCTATCACAAGTGGTGGCGGGTTATTAAAGTGGCTTGATTACAAACATGATATAGAAGACGCTCCTAACTCCCAGCACTTGCACTCCAGCCAAAGAGGTATAAACCGTCTCATTGGAAGAAAAGCTGAAGGATGTGAACTCCTATCACTCTCGCGTTGAAAGTTGAGGATGCGGCTATTGTTCTCTTGCCCGACATGTCTTAAGGGTGCTGGCTCTTGTGGACTCATCTCGATCGTGTGTGGGCGCCAGTGCAGGAAGCGGGGTGGCTCATGATCGTGAAACATGACGTGTTGGTAACTCATGGTATTTTCCGACCAGGATGGCGTGTACTGATTCGCGATGCTGATAGTGTGATGAACAAAACAACATCCATAACATTTTAGCACCATCAGGAAGCCGACATGAACAGCTCTTTCAGGAGGAAATCTTGCTTGTTGTATGCTGAAGAACTAGAGTGTCAGGTGCATGAGGTGGAGGTGGTGGAGGGAGGAGGTGGAGGCCAAATGCAGCCTTTGACTCTCTCACCTCTAGCTCTATAGGGAGCAGGGATCATCTTCCTGGGGTCTACTACCTAAATGCAGTACCTTTCCCCTCTCTGGTCTGTGTGGAGGAAGGAAAAAGATCAGGCATGACAAAGGTGGCTCATGGATGGGGATCAGGGCATGCAGATGTCTCTAGGCTGTGGGACTCCTCCGAGGGCGTCTGAGCCGCTTAGGGCCTGACATTGGTCGGCGGCATCGCGGTGAATACCAGGCTGAGCCGGACCCTTCGCGATTGGACGCCATCTCGAGTGCGGCGAGGCGGGTCTTGTTAACTCACGGGAGGTACGAGACGAATCCCTCGAAGTCGGTGTCAAAGGCCTCGGGTATGACCACTGCCGGCCCCGACGTGATCATTGCCTTGAGAACAACTAATCCGGGAAGCGGTGGATCCACGAGGAAGCATCTAAAGGCGGGGCGCGCCGAGAAGAGTCACGGATGCTGCGTTGTTATCTTGGTGGGCAGTTGGGTGCCCTGGTAAGGTGATAGAGATCGGCTTGAATTTCCCACGTATCACGCATGTAGTTCCTCCCCCTCACTGGCAGCCCAGTAGAGCTCACTGACATGGCGAATCTGAGGTCGAACTCACGGGGGATGGTTTTCATAGTACAAATGATTTAGTGAAGTAATGGTGAATTAAATTTAGGATTTTTTGGGTTTATTAGCAAGGTGTGGGTGAGTTTGAAAAGCTTAATAGTGTCAAACACTAAGTTAAAGTAATTTGGTTTGCAATGAATAAATGAGAAAAATGAAAAGAGAACTTCTTGGAAAATGAATGAGCACATTGATTTTAAGATCTGAGCTAAACAAGGCTCAGGGTTGAAAACAGCTCTGCCCCAGGTCAACACGGGATCCGTTCATATTTACAGTTAAACCACAACATTCCGTTATCTTCTTTTTGAGGCTGGTAAGGAATATAAAAATAACGATTAAAAATCTCTGCAGAGCACGTTAATTCTAAAGCATAAGAGTGTATTAACGACCAGCTGTCAAAAATGCCTTTGACACTAAATTTACGAACTTCAGCACCATGTAATCATTATCACCTGTGGAGACTAGTAGGACCATCAAGAACTCTGATGGTCTCTGGCGAACAACCCGGTTTAAGCGTGGAGGGGTAATTGTGGAGGACCAATAACTGCATCCCTGTGCAACTAAGTTTTGAATATAAGGGCCATAAATACACTGCGACATGAAGCAGGGAACCACCTGACAGCCTAAAGATCTTGCCCCGGCGGCCTTTTTACTTCAAGAAGGAAGTGCAGCAGCTCCATCCTCCAGTTGTCAATCTTGGAGGTGTTTTGTAACAAAGAAAGGAGAGAAAAGGAGAGAAAGAGAGAAAAGAAAAACAAAAACTAAAAAATAAAGAGGCTTTTGTTGCAAGAAATAAGAAACTTACAAAAATTAATTCTCCCCAGGTGGTCTTTGGGATCTGGATTTGCTTGGGTTACAAAACAAGGAGGGAGACATAGCAGGCCTCCTCAGGGTATGAAAATACCAAAAAACCTAACAACCAAGACTCAAAATTAATGTAGTTGAGTATTACCAAAAATTGATGGTTGCGTGTTACAAAAGCATGGCGAGGCATCAAGAATTAAGCTAGAGGCGTTTGCATTTAGCTAGCTTTTTAGCTAAATCAGCAGTTCCTCCTGACTACGTTCAGTAGGTCATTGATTTCCTGTTGCTTCTCATCAATTTTCTTCCTGGCTGTTTTCTTCCATTTTCTTCTCTTCTTTCAGCTCACAGTCTCGACATAACAAGTGTTGAGGTTTGACGCCAATCTTTCGTTGCTTGGATCGACTCAACACTTTGACGTGATTATCTCTGGCTGCGAAATTACTTACAAATGGTCATTCAGAATATTCAGGACATCTGTCGTGGTAAGTTTAAATTAACTACCTTGTTTATTATAAAAGCATAACCTATAAGCCAAATGGGGTTTAAGTACTTGGGCACTAATCACCGACCTCAGCGTTCTTCAATTCATATGATGAAGAAGAAAGAACACCTGAATGATGGCAGCCAATGTGCACAGGTTGTAGTTGAAGGTTGTGAAGAGTAATGCCCCCCCAACCCTAAGTAGAATTATCAAGGCGTTGTTCAATAACTATCATGAGAGAATAGATACCATACAAAGGTGGAGTGTCAAAAGGTCGCCCTGCCAAATGAATCAGCGAGAAACTTACCAAAATCTAAGTTTTTATTTTATCATTTCTAGGCAGGTAAGCCCATTAGTACACTCTCCCAGGCTGGCTATACACCGACCTAACCTTCAAACAGTGCCTAATGATGGGACACACCTCTTATTCCACAAATTATTTTCTGTTTGGGGTGCAATGAGAATCGAACACTCACAGTCCATGCCAGCAGGGATCTGCCAGGTGACCGACTGATTAAGGCTTGGGCACCAGTCATAAAAAGGATCTTTCTGGGCCCTGAAACTCTTGATTTCACCAGGGACTTGAATGGTGAGGACTCGACACACCCCACCGGCTTGCAAACTCTTTATCACCCCATACTTGAACACAAAGTGGCGAAACAACCCGGTGAGGGTTTGACCAGGAGCTTTAAGGCTTTATATTATACACAGACCAGTATGAGGTTTTAAAGGCAGCGATTTGTAAATTTTTCATTCTTTCTTTTTCTTTTTCTTTTCTTTTCATTTCTTTTTCTTTTTCAGGTTCTTAACCTGTTAAAATGATCAATGAAGCCCAGGGTGGTTATTGCAGAAATAAGGAAGGGTTGCATGGGTTTTTTGACCCTATCATTGAAATCTAATATTTGTGGCTGGTTAGCCTTCAAGGTGGAAAGAAAAGGAATTAAATCAACTGAAATTCAACTAATCATTCACTCAAACTAAGCATGGAACCGTCAGCATCAATAGGAGTGGACCAAAAACTTCAAATTTTCAAAACCCGCAGTTCAGGCAAAACCACAAAAGTTTTTGTTTGCAAGCAGACTAAATTTTGAAAAAGTAAAGCGTATGTTTGCTGACTTTATAAAAAGGGGACCAGTGACCAGGTGTTTAATCACAGTAGAACTGCACAAAATAATAACAAAACATAAATACAAATCCACTGTACAGCACTGAAATTTCTCCCCGAGCTAAACATGCAGGTGTGAGAAATGACTCGGAATGAAAATTGAAAGGAAAGGAAGTGTTACCTCTATGATAAGGAGGTAGCTGATCATTTCGGATGGGGAGCTGCAGAAGCTTTCATGGCGCCTTATGCACTTTCCGGATTCGGGCTTCAAATAAACAAATTCGGACCGAAAAGGAAAAAAGGTGATAGTTGAGATATTTTTAAACCGCTTTCCATAATAATCAAAAATGTTCTTTCTGGACTTGTATTGATTCTGCTCTCTAAAACTCCTTTGTTTTGAAAAACTTGGCTCAACGGGTTGGATGTGAAAAGTTATCTTGTGAGAAACAAAATTAGGTCCAGAGTGGGGTCTTGAAGTCATTTATTCAGCGGTGGCTAACTTCCAGAAACTGGCTATTGGCAGTATTCTTCTATCAACAGGTATTTGGGTTTCGTAACAAAAAAATTCTCGCTAAAACCACATTTCTATGAAGAAACGTTTAAACTGCATGATTTCGTAGCTTAGCGAGAAATTTAAGCTAACCATGATGGCTGTAGTGATCATGAGTTTAACTAAGTTCATAGAAATGGTTCTATAAAAGTGAATTAAACAGGTTTCAAGATTTGTTTGCTTCTTTGGCACAACTTTACAGATTTTCAATATGTGTCCCAATTTTACTTTGCAAAAGTATAAAATTATAGTGAGAGAAAGATTCATGGAAGGTAAAAGTCAATCACAAAGGAACACCAAATTAACTAAAAGTTGAGAAAATTTATGAAAAATTAACGAATCAAAATAAAACTACGATAATATAAAACTAAACAAGACAAAATAAACAAAAAAGTGGGAACACCAAGTACTAGATTAGTTGATTTTTAGGCAGACCTTTCAGACAACGCGTGCCATGTGATGTAGGCATTTACTTATGCTGAATGTAGTGTGAGAGCATGTCTACGAGCCACTGGTCTCTTAAAATTCATTTGCATGACTTTACTATGTTGTTGAGTTGGAACACCTTTGGGACCTGATCTTCGTGGTTTTGGTGTTTACTCGGGTGGCCCGGGCGGGTATAACACGCGGTAATGCGAAGAATCGCGGTGGTATGGGTATTTTGGGCATTGGCAATGGTGTCCAAATCATATTGATAACGGGTCCCTTCGCTGTTTCCGTAATTCGCCGCTCTTCTTGGTCAGCGGGCGGTGTTTTGTTCTTCTGCTCCCAAGGCGAAGTATCACGTTACGGGGTATCTGCGGTTCTTGAGCTTCTGCGTGATTCGCTTTCCGTTCCCTCACGGTGCGAGGTTGAGCTGCTTCGACAATGCCAATTAAACACTCTTATCTTGACTCTCTCCTCGGATGATCTGAATCTTGGAACGGGTTTGGAGGATGGTTCTCTGCGAGATCATCCCGATTTTTCAATCATTTGGAACCATCCAATTCCTTGTTCAAAGAACTCTCCGTTATGGGTTTCTTTATTATTTTGAATGGGTCTTTACTAACTACCATTCTGCCCATTGCAATGCGACGATCTCCCAATTGTGAACATTCGTTGCCCCAAATCAATTGAAGGATTAACAAATGGAATCTTAGTTCCCATCTATTTCATGCTCAAAGTGCATCCCCAAGACATCTAATCTTTTTTGGTCAGAGATTATCTCAGTGCTGGATTTTCTTTCGTTGGGCGTTGATTCTTGTTCTCGACATCACCTGGAATTCCGGTAAAGTCAAACCAACGCTCAAAGAAGAAATCGTTATTAATTCCCAGCTGGGAAGTATTAAAGGTGGCCGAGAAGTTGAGGCATAAAATGGAGTTCGGATGATCATATTAATGAAGGTGGATGGATGAGGAGCCGCTGCCAGGCGATTGTAAGTCATTGATCCTCTTTCCTCACTGGATTCAATTGGGGTTTGGTTTCTCTATAGGTGGATTGCGATGTGGAGTTCTCTGATTCCTGTTGTCTCATGCTCAAGTTCACCTATCCCCATTTGTATTGCTCTCTGCTCTGGTGTTCCAGTTTTCTCTCAGGAATTCATAACCGCGGAAATAATATCTGCGGGTTCGACTAGATTACACAAAAACAACCACGACCATCACAGCCCGGTTTTTATGATTCGAATAAGCTAGAAAAAATGACTGCCGTAAATGAAATTCACCGGGCTTTGTGATGGGATCTGGAGTGATTTCATGATCATATACCCCTCTGGGGCTGTCCATGCGGCGCCATTCATTGCCACAGTGAGGTGATGAATCATCAAATTATCAGTGGTTTCTCTTCTAGTGTGATTCAAAACTAACATGAAACATCATGATCGGTTAGAACTTTCAGGGGGATGGGTTTTCTATTAAAAATTACCAATTAGTTGATTAAAATCAAAGCGTTGATTAATTTATAGTTTTGGTTTTGTGTAGAATTATTGAATGGTTTGGCTTCATGTTGTAAGGCCAGGGATTAGTGACCAGTTTTCATTAATAAATCAAGAAAACAAAGAAAAGGAAACTTCTTAAAACGATGTCCCTTTATGGGTTTACCAGATCTAGAGCCCCAACAGGCTCTAGTTGAAAAGCTTGACTCTATTTGGTCAAACCTGGGGGATCAAGATTCATGGCCCTTTTTAAGTTAAAACCCCAACATTTCATTACCATCAGATTTCTTTGAGCAGGTGAGATATTCAAAAACCATGGGTGTTGTCTCCTCTTGGAACTGGGTATTAAACGTGAGTGTTATTGAGCTCAATAACATTAAATGTTATCTTAACTCGTGAAGACACGACTTGTGGCAAATATTGCCACTGGGTGTAGTGGACAAATACAAGAACTTACCAGTGCATCTCTCGCAGAACTTCAGCTGGATACTACAGCATATCAGAAAGTGTGGCGAGACAGTGCTTATCCTGTTGTACCAACTCGGGTTTTTAGATAAGGAGACTGCCATACCTACCACAGCATGAAAATGGAGACCATGACCTGAGGTCTTTTGTGGAGCTATACACTGAAGAGTGGTTTTAAAGCGCTCATCCTCCGAGTTGTCATCCTTAGAAGGTGTTTGTGTAAACAGAAAGAGGAAAAAAGGAGAGAGAAGAAGAAAGAAAAAACAATAAAAATAAGACTTTGTTTACAAATAAAAACTTACAAGTACTAAGGCCGTTGCTTGGACGAATGTGGCGGGTTCAAAACGGAGGGCTTATATAGATACTCCTAGAAGACCTGAAAAGCTGAAAAACCTAACTAATGATGGATTAAATGGACGAAAATATCACCAAATGAATTGGGTTGCGTTCTGTTATAAAGCATGGCGGGACATGAATTCATTGGCTAGTTAGCATTTTACTGGCAACTTTTTATTGAGAATCCTTGCGGGTTTCTCTTTGACTCTGTTAGACTATGATTAAATTTCGTTTCAACTCTGGCTGAAACTAAATCAATTTTCTTTCACCATTTGTTTTTATTTCATTTTCTTCTGTTTCATTAGTCTATACGATATGTAGATGTTGGTTTGACTACTGGTCTTGGATGGAAAACTATTACTTTTTGGCATGAATCCCTCTCTGGCCCATATAAAGAATTACTTACAATCTGAATCAATTCAGATAGCATTCTGGGTTTGTAAATCAATGAATGGGTTAATTAGCATGTTTAGATGTGCGAAAACGCTTTCGACCTGCCAATGATGGTTTTGTTCGCTTTTTGTCGGGCTTTGTGGGAGCGAGTGGGGACATACCACTCGGACGGCTGTGACCGATCCTGGGCCTCATCCTCCCAGATTGTGACTTCTTTGCCAGTTTATCTGGTGATATCCTTCATGACTCGAATTGCACTGTTGATCGTTCTCAATGGTGAATGGGGACTCAAACGGGACTCAGCCTCTCCCCCACCCGGGTCTTGGTTATTGAGCCAGGCTTACTGCGGGGATAGTGAGCTGCCTCGGTTGTCATGAGCGGCGGCGGGGGAGGTACTCCGTGATGGTCCGCTAGTCTGACTAGGAAATTTGTGATTAATCGCGGCTTTATCGTGAATTATTTCCGCGAAAGTCCGCTGAATCCATTCCACGGAATCGGGGTCCGTGAAAGCGATGGCGTAGCTTTAGTCTCGGGTGGCGATGATCTGGGGCGGTGACTCCCCTCACGGGGAAAGTGATGTGGCCGAGGCGTCGAGAACTCCCGGGATGTGGTTGCGGAAGTGAGGCCTCCCTCCACCGTCATCTCGAGCCACCGGGGAAGGGAAGCTGGGTTCTATCTTTAAGTCGATCTCTCGTGGGAATCTGGGGCTCCCTAAAGGACGGTTGGGGGCTTTGCTCTCCCTACTGCAGATTTGTCTGGCTCCGGGCTGGCCGGGACCACCACGGTACGTGCCAGCCATGCGTGCGTAGTCGGAGAGTCTATGGGGGACACGGCGGGGCTCACGGTGGTGGCGATTCTCTGGCTCACTTCAATTTGGACAGGGCTCGGTTGAGACAACTTTGAAACCCGCAATTTGGGCCGAGCACGGCCGAGCGCGGGCATGGATATGGCGAGTGGTAGGCGTGAAACGGCGGCAGCAGGCAAAAGCGAACGAGGAAGCGCGGCTGGCTGGGCCTCACGGCAGCGGTGGCTCAGGGATTGGGAGAAGCGGGGCCAGTGAGACAAGGCGAGCCACGGCGGGCGGTGATGGGCGGCGTCTTGGAAGCGAGACGCGACCTGCGGTGGCGCCGCAATTTCCGGGACTGACCGACTTGCCTCCGCGGCAAGGAGTGGAGCGGGGGCGGTGATTGTGCCGAAGTGCTATTTTGAACCTATTTTTAATAGGTTTCGCGCTTTTGTGTGCGTTGTTATAATTAACCCGGATCCTCTTATTTTAATGATCGCATTTTGTGGCAAATTTTTGCCGGTTTTGTGAATATTTGCCAATATTGTTGAGTCGATCAACCTGAGAAGAATTCAAGTCAAAACTCAACATTGCAAATCCAAAGATCGAGGAAGAAAGAAAGAGCAAAATGTGAAGAAAAACACCAGCTGCGAAGCTTCTCCTGGAAGCAGCATTTCCCGACTCCGACCTTTGACCTCACCAGTGCCGTTCACCTTTCACACTACACCCTGTTTGCTTTTGCTTTTGGTTTTTTTCCATTTTACCCCTTTAATAACCTTCCGATTTTGGGTTTTTTTGTAACTTCCCTTATACTGAGCATCTATATAAGTCTCAGTTTGTACAAATCAAAAGATGGACTTGAATTTTGGATATCTGATAAGCGGGAGGCGATTTCCCGGCTTCCTTTTCCCTTTTCTTTCCTTTTCTTTTCCATTTTCTGGCTGCCAAACCTCCTGCGGGGATGACAACTCGGAGGATGTTCGGCTAGACCTCTTCCTCCTTGAAGAGGGCCAGTTTTGGTAGCTAGGGTGTGGAGGTAACCACGGTTCCCACGATTTTTAACGCGCGTATTTATGGTTGTTTGTGTTCTGTTCTCACTTAGGTTAAAATCTCATAAGCGTACTCTCTTTAATGTGTATTTGGCAAGCTTTTTGGGTTCAATGGATACTTTCACTAGATCCATTGAGGTACCGGTTAGTTGTCTCTCTTGCAAGTTATCGGTAGGTAGGGTTTTGAGATGTTTTCAACTGTTAGGGACATTTATGCCCATTTAAATGCTATGTTTCAAAAGGGAAAATCATAGGGTTTAGTTTTTAAAGCTAAATGAAGATCCGGTTCGGGAAATGACTATATGTCATCCTCCCCAACGTGAGGAAAAAATACCCGGGGACATGTTGGTTACCTTAGAACCCTAAACCAGTGGCCCGAGACTTCAAGGAGTTCTATTTTACATTTTACTTTATTTAAATTTCAGTTTGCAAACCACCAACCCCTGTTTTTACCCAAACCCCAAAATCCAAATTTAATTCACCAGTTTTGATTTCACTCAAATCATTTGTACGAAGAAAACCCATCCCTGTGTTCGACCCTAGACCGCTATATCAAGCAGCAGCTTGACCACGCAGCAGAGGAACTTAGGATATGCAAATTTCGTTGGATTCCGCCTCAACCTACCGTGGCACTAATCAAATGCATACCGTTGTCGATGGTGCCTAAGTGCGAATGATGACTTGTTGAACACTTGTGATCCTCATCACAAGTTTTGGTGAATTTATTTTATATTTCATTGTCATTTTTTTATTTTATTTTCATTTTATATAAAAAAAAAAAAAATTCCCTGCAGGACTGTTTTTGGTGTTGTCTTGTGTGCCTTATTTCTACTGCAGGATTGAATATTCTGGGTTAAAATTCCGAAGGCAAGTGCCCAAGACAGAACTGGCAAAATTGAGAGAAAATGGAACTCCCACATGAAGAGCAATACACTACGAGGGTAACCCCTAGAGCTATATGACAATGAGGGATTACATGAACCTTCCATGGCAAAGGGCAACAACTCAGAGAGAAATCCAAACCCTAGGTCTATGAGGAGAATATAGAGACTAATGGATGGGTACACCCTCCCTACGTATTACCCCAACTTCGCACCTCCTTCACATCCACAATATACCTTCGGGTCTCAGCCTTCAACCACCACCCAATCTCCCCCACCAGCGCAATTCGATCTCCAAAATGGTGGGTGATGCTGTGGTAGAACAAAAGGAATTCAATGCCCAATTGAGTGAAAAAATCCATACTGAGGAGAATTCCCTGGACCAAAGATTAGATGGGCTGAACAATGATTTCGGGAGCATAAACCCGGACAACCCGCAAGATTCCATCAAGACCTAATTGATCGCGAACAATGTCCACCAGAGGAGGATTGTCAAAGTGACATAATGAGCAGAGGAGCAAGGTGAACAACAAACACACCAGAGCTGAGTAGAGATTTTATTGAATTATTCAAGGATTGGATGAATCGATATGTGTGTGATGTTGTTTTTCCGGCGGAGAACAAGAAGAATTGGCTTCTGCATTGAATGAGGAGGGCAAGAAATGTGCGCGGGGAAGTGCCTAGCAAGAATGTCATTCAACCAAACCCCATAGATTTGACACCACTGCCACGCCCAAGACACCAAATACCCACGCTGAGCGCCCCTTCACTGACCACGTATATATTCTACCTTCACCTGCACCACAACCAACACCTGCAGCTCCCAAAGCTAAGTCCAACCCACTGCATGTCATGCAGAACTTCAAAGAGCTAGTGGCCATTGCTCAGATTTTTGCCACTACATCAAAGAAAATGGCAACTGCTTCACATCGCACATGGCACGCTGATCGTTCGGTGTCGGTCGGGGCTCGAGCACCTGAACCTCGGCATTTCTAAGCTCCTCCCCCACTTTTTGTTTTAATTTTTCTTGTCTTATCTTGTTTTATAGTATTTTATTTTGATTTCGTTAATTTTTCTTCTTAGGTTTTATCTAATTTTTAGTTAATTTATGTTTTTAGATTAATTTTTACTCTTCAAGCAATTTTTTCTTAATTTTTCTTGCATTAATTTTTGCAGCTTTAGTGAAATTTTGAGCCATTGAAGAAATTGGAAAGCAAATGAAGATGTGAATTTTTCGCAACTATAGCTTAAAATTTCACTTAGCGAACAGAAATTTTCGCTATAGATAGAATTTCGCTGCTAGCGAAATTCGCTTAGCTTAGCGAAAATCCCGTGAGAAGTTTAAAATGAGTAACTCGCTAGAACAAAGGCTCAGCGAAAATGGATCGAAGATAGCGAAATTCCTAGCGAAATCAGATCCACTACAGGACAAAGTTGCTACAGTGCCATTTGTTTTTTTTATTTTATTTTTGTTTTTGTTTTTTTTATTTTATATTTTATTATATATTAAAAAAAAACGTTTGTTTTTCTGTATATATTATTTTTATTTAAAAAAATTTTATTTTATTTTTATTTTTATATATATTATTTTTATTTAAAATTTTTTTTATTATTATTGTATTTATTATTTATATATATATATATATATATATATATATATATATATATATATATATATATATATATATATATATATATATATATATAAATTTTTGTCTCTTAAAAAAAAATTTTAATTTATAAAAAAATCGCTTTTATATATATATATATATATATATATATATATATATTATTTTTTATTTTATTTGATTTAAAAAAAAATCAAAAATTTTCGCTATTAGACATAGCGAAATTTTCGCAAACTTAGCGAAATGCCAAATTTTCGCTAGCTAGCGAAATTTCGCTAGCTTAGCGAAAATTTCGCTAGTTAGCGAAAATTTTTCGCTATGCCCCACAGTTTTGACCTCCAATTTTGTTTCGCTCATAACTTTTTCATCCGAACTCCGTTTTAGGCGTTCTTGGTACCGTTGGAAAGCTTAGAGAGTGTAGAATCCAAATATGGCCAGAAAGAACATTTTTGAGATTATTATGAAAGTGTAATTTTAAAATGGTCCAATTGGCGCTTTTCCTCTTTCTTCTCCTAACTTGTTTATTTGAAGCCCAAACGGAGTGAATAAGGTGTCGATGGAAAGTTTGCGGTTTCTCATCCAGAAATGATCACATTCATCATATAAAATACTTCCTTCTAATTTCTTCATTCCAAGCCCCATTTCGACACCGAAGATGTTCGGTTGGGGAGAGTTAGTAAAGGAAGTGGATTTTGTATTTATGTTTTGTTATCATTTTGTTCAAGCCCATTTTGTGATGTTTAGTGGCTTGCTGGGTCCCCTTTCTATAAAGTTGTTATACTTTACAACTTACTTTTTCAAAATCTGGACCCATTTTGCAATCAAAATTTTTTGTAGTTTTGCCTAGCTCATAGTTTGAAAAATTGAAACCTTGTCCAATTCTATTAATGTTAGATCGTCTCCATGCCTGGCTGAGTAATGATTATAAATTTTGCTGCTTTCAATATTTTTCTTCCACCTTAGCTAACCACACACCGAGCATTAGGATTTTAATGATAGACTCCAAGAACTCGCAAGAACCTCCTTTACTGCATAACCTACCCTAGTTTCATCGAATCGCCTTAATAGGTTAAGGACCCCTGTGGAAAAGAAAGAAGAAAAAAAAAAAAGAAGAAAGAAAAGAAAAGAAAAGAAAAAGAATAAAAATTGCAACGTTTGCCTTGAAACCCGAGCACCTGGCCTCGAGAGGTATATGGCTTAAAGCCTTTAAAGCCCGGTGCCCTAAACCTTCACCGGTCGGGAGTCACCGACGCTAGCGGGCGTTCGCTACACGGTAGATGGGTAGAGTTTAGCAATTGTAGGTGGGCCGGAGTCTCGAAATCATTAGGAAGTCCGGTGAAACCCGAAGAGCTTGTGGTCGAAAGATCCTTATGACTTGGTGCCCTAAGCTCCAATTGCTGGGGAGTCAATTAGATCCCTACATGGACTTTGGTGAGGTTGATTCCTCAGCATTGCACCCTACAACGCAAAAAGAATTGTGGAATAAGAGGTGGGTCCTGATCTATTTAGGCTGGTTAGCATGCGTTGTATCGTAAGGTAGCTAGGTTGGGGGAGAGGCAAAGCTTTGGATACTTATTGTTGAGAGCTAATCAAACACTTAGGATTTTGGGTGGAAGCTCGTTGATTCAATCGAGATGGAGACTCTTTCGACACTAATTTTGTATGGAATTCATTCTCTCATGTTAGTTATTGACACGGCATTGATGATTCTTACTTAGGTTAGGCATTACTTTTCAGCCAACCTTTTGAACTACAACCTTTTTTGTAACATAATTTTGTTATCGCTTTTGTATGCTTTTTTCTTTCTTCTTTCATCATATGACTAGCAATGTGTAGGTTAGGTGTGATTAGTGCCCAAAAGTGCTATTAACCCTATTTTTAATAGGTTTGAGCGCTTTTTGTGTACTAATTGTTATAATTAACCCGATTTACACATTACTTGGCCCCTACTATTTTAACGATCAGATTAGAGCAAATTTTGCAGCTGTGAGCTAATTATGCCAATATTGTTGAGTCGATCCAAGCACGAAGAATTCAAGTCAAACTCAACATTGCAAATCAAAGATCAGAAGGAAAGAAGAGCAAAATGTGAAGAAAAACACCACTGCAGGAAAGCTTCTCCTGGAAGCATCGCTCCCGCCTCCAAAGATCGTCCCTCCCGCCGCCTGCTCGCTTTTCACGCTTACACCCTCGTTTGCTTTTGCTTTTGGTTTTTTTTTTCCATTTTACCCTGTAATAACATTCCGATTTTGGGTTTTTTGTAACTTCCTATACTGAGCATCTATAAGACTCCGCTTGTACAAATCAAAAGATAGACTTGAATTTTGATATAGCGCAGCGGGAGTGCGCTCGCAGCCTTCCTTTTCCCTTTTCTTTCTTTCTTTTCCATTTTTTCTCGGCTGCCAAACACTCCTCTGAGGATGACAACTCAGAGGATGTTCGGCTAGACCTCTTCCTCATTGAAGAGGACGACTGCTATTAGGTGTGGAGGTAACTCACTATTCCTGCTTTTAACGCTCAGATATTTATGGTTGTTTGTGTTCCCGCTTCTCACTTAAAGTTAAAATCTCTTAAGCATGCTCTTTTAATGTGTATTCGCAAGCTGGGTTCAATGGATACTTTCACTAGATCCATCGAGGTCATAGTCATTTCCCCGCTAGTTATCGTGGAGTAGGGTTTCTTGAGATGTGTTTTCACCGTTAGTGACATTTATGCCCATTTAAATGCTGTTATGTTTCAAAAAGGAAAATCATAGGTGGCTTTTTAGCTAAATGAAGATCCGGTTCGGGAAATGACTATATGTCATCCCTCCCCAACGCGAGGAAAAATACCCTGGACATGTTGGTTACCTTAGGAACCCTAAACTGGCCCGAGACTTCATGAGTTCTATTTTACATTTGCCTTATTTAAATTTCAGTTTGCAAACCACCAACCCCTGTTTTTACCCAAACCCCAAAATCCAAATTTAATTCACCAGTTTTGATTTCCCACTTAAATCATTTGTACGAAGAAAACCCATCCCTGTGTTCGACTCCTGGGGATCGCTATATCACAGCATTTCGACTACTAGCATAGAGGAACTTGCATATAAATTTTGTTGATTCCTACTCAACTCATCAAGGGTACTAATCGACTACAATGGAGGCTCCGGAGGGGGGCGTATGAATGAAGATGAATGGTCTCTCCCCCTTTTTATAAGGCCGTGGATAGCGACATTCTCGAGGCCAATTTCGCTAGAATAAATAAACTTTCGCCAAGGACTCCACCCGCAAAAATAAAAATATTTGATTTAGCCAGATAAAATAAAAAAAAAACAAGAATAAAAATAATTATTATTTTTAACAAAGACCTAAGAATAATAAAAAAAAAATAACATTAAAATTAAGCCACTAAAAAGGAAAGTTGCTAAAACGGGAAGTTACTAAAAATAGCCTAATATGAACATTAAACAATCCTAAGCAAAAATAAAAAATTTTGAGCTGTAATTTGGTTTCAATGGACACCAAACCAGCTCAATTTCACTAATTTACTCATGGAGGGTCAAGGAGGAGGAGCTCCTTGACCCTGGGTGAGTGGCTTGTGCCGGCAGCCTTCATGTCAGTCCATTCTTGTTGATTTTCTCCTCACTGGGTGATTTTACGACCAATGGCTTCTCCGTGACTAGTCAATCCGAGAAACTTCATCAATCCTTGATCGCATTTTCCACTAGCCAGGCTTGCTAATTGCGAAAAATATCAGCTCCAATGTCATGTCGCTAAATGTGAGTCAGATGACTCCATTTCTAAGAATTGATGATTGCATCGCAATGGCCAAAATGGTCTTCCCAGATAACGGCACATGATTGGGCCCATTTGCTATCGTTCTCGGTGCATCAAGCATACACTACAGTCTACTGGGTAAATAGAATTTGTCCACCTTTACCAAGACATCCTCTACTATTCCCTTAGGAATCTTCATTGGATCGGGATCAGCCAATGACAAAGTGATGTCAGGCTCAGCCCCCCCCCCCTAAACCTAACCGGCGCTATACACTGAGTATGGCAATAGGTTTATACTGGCCCCCAAATCTAACAATGCTTTGTCTATACAAGTCCCACCAATGTTGACTGATATTGTAGGGGATCCTGGATCCTTGTATTTGATTGGGGTCTTGCTCTAGATTATGGCAATCGACTCTGTCGGGTTAGGAAGGCCTTCTTTCAACATCAACACTTGACTTCAGACAGTCCTTCAAGAACTCACAAGTCGACTTGCTTAATCATGCCTGTTGGAATGTTTACCTTCACTCTGCCTTAGTAGCACCTCCCAAATTTCCAACTCGCCTGTGGATTTTTTTTCTGCTTCCTCAATGCTCAAATCTGGTGGGGCACGCTTCTTCACTCGGTCCTCACCGACATTACCCCTTCGTGCCTCACTTCCTTTTCCTTGCATGTTTCTTCAGCAGTTATGGGCACTGGTTGCTCTATCTCTTTGCCACTCCTCAGAGTGATGATAGCTTTCACTTCATCTATCCTAAATTGCTGTGACGAACTCACTTCATGTAATTCGATTTCGTAAATGTTCGAAGGGAACCTTCCTTCTCTCCCGTACTCCGTAGGTTGTTGATCTTTGTAATTGAATACTGTAGGTTATCAATTTTCTTCGATTAAGGTCAAGCCTCGAGCCTATCTATTCTCATTAATGTACTTCTATAAGATTTAATTTTCGTGCTAATCAGATGCGATCCCTTTGTTCTTCCACAAAATCGCTTCTACCACCTGCTTTCAAATTCAACATAGCTTGTTCAACAGAGAAGTGGATGATGATGGCTGTGGTTGAGATGAGGAACTAAACCAAGTTGTTTGGCACCGTACATAAAGCAGGATTAGGTTTCCGTGAGATCGGGGTGATTCCAATCGAATTGCAATGATACCGTACTGCATTAGGCCGACTCAGATCGCCCACCTGCATTAGCATGCTCAACATCAAATCCTTCATCGAGGGGGAATTGATAGTGTCTCTCCTCGATGGTCACTGGCGCACAATTGATGCATGGATCGGGCCCTCGCGGCAAAAGATTTCTACCACGGCCCCGCACTCACGGAGCCTTTTCCTTCCAGCTTCTTCCATCTTCCTAACTAGGTTGATATTCTTGCTTTCATTTCCATATCTTCTGAAAAGTGTATAAATGCTCTCCCTTTGGTGGCTCGAAGGCTCCATTCTTTCAGTTTCCTCGATTCAGCCTCATCCTAAGCCTTGAAATTTCAGCCACATAATTCAAGAATCATGTTTCATATGGGTTTTTGCTCGTAAATCACCTCCACACATGGTTTCTAACAAATGCTTCATGGTCGGGACATACCATTATAGAAATGATTCACTCAGCATCCATGTATCAAAACCATGGTGTGGACATTCATTGATGGTCCCATGAACCTCTCCCAACACCGATAGAATCACTCTAATACATAAACGAGTAAGTGTAGATCCGTCTTCAAACCGTTGGTCTCGTTGCACTCAAGAATTTCTTCAAAAAATTAAATTTTGGAAGATCGCCCAATTTCTAATCGCTCTAGCCTCAGTGAATCGAGCCATGTTTCGCTTTCATTCTCGAGGGTTAACGGAATGCCTTCAACTTCAATAATTCCATACCTGCTATACCCTCCTAAAAGTTATGGCGCTTCCTCATAATCCCGTATGTGTGAATATGGATTTTCATTTTCCATACCATGAAAATGGAAAGCAGGGGTACTAGGTAGTCTCACTGCTGCATCTCAGCAGAGTATGATTTTAAAGAAAGATGTTCACTCTAAAGAGATGGCTGTCATCCCTCATCTGACTAGTACATATCGAAATCATGTGTACTTAAGAGCTGACTTTGTCGCCTCAGTAAGAGGATCTGATCAATGCATTGTAACTATTTCACTTATCAACTGTACCACTTTTAGGTCTTCAGTTTGATATCCTTCTGTCTACAATGATAATACTCCCACAGCAAATGAAACAAACAAAGAATACAACAAAGCTGGTCAGGTGAAAGGTCAAGAAGTAATAAAATAAAATCCATCAAAAAAATAAAAATATGTGTGATCCGCTATGAAGAAAACTCCAAAGTTTAACACTTGAACGTGTGACTTAGTATTACTCAATGTATTTGAATGGAAATATGCGCATACGGTCTCACGTCGATCGGTTTCAACATTCTTGTCGTTACTTTGATCGTAAGCTACTTATAGAATGTGATCAATGTTATTCAGCTTCAGACGCCCTGTCGCTGGCAGCCAGCCACTGCAGTAAGTTCAAGAAACAATGGTTTTGATTGTTTGTCTCCACACTGATCATGATCATCAGCTTTTGAAAACAGTAGACTTTACTGGATTTTTGATCATGCAAAACAGTGAAGCAGCTGAGCTCATTCCACATCCACATTTAATGAAAGTGTGAAGCTGGTAAATCTCCTTAAAGGTCAAGCTCAATAGATTTGATAACATTAATATTGTGTCCCCGGTTATTTCCCTGAGTCAGAAGCAACACAGATATCAAAGCTCCAAACTTGAATCTGAACACTATAAAACTGGTCCTGGGGCAATTTGTTCTGTTTGATCAGTCATAGAAGTTGAAAGATTCAAAAGTCCTGAGGTCAGCTTGATGTCCTTTGTAGTATACTAATCCTATCACTGTTTAAACACTAAGAATATTTGAAAAGATTCACTATTACACTCAACTTAAAAGGTAAGTATTGTTCAAAGTGAAAGATGCCAGTTTGTCACGAACCTAGCTTTGGCATGGGAACAATAAATGCAAAGAATTGCATCATTTAAATAAAAGATATAATCATGTAAGATTCTAAAACTAATTTAGTGTCCCTCCTTTGAGCAATGAGGCTTTAATAATATCCTTGATTAACATCCCATGGGTAAACAACAGAAATTAGTAGATGAGAAGAAAAGAGAATGTGCTCAACCAAAAATGAAAGTTGTGAAAAATCTTACAAAGGTTTGAATAGTTGAATACAAAGTCATATTTATGTAAGAAGTCAAACCTATGAAACAGAAAATTTAAAATATAGAATTATAACAGGACAAATGTAATTGTATTCAAAATCAACAATGCTGGAATCCAAAACAACAACATAAGTCGGTATTCGTTATGAAATTCTCGTTAGTAGCTTAAAATTTCTCTTATGTTAGCGAAATTTCGCTAGCCCAGCTTAAATTTTACAAGATATAGCGAACCAAAATTTCATTATGAACAGCACTTTCGCTAGCTTAGCTTAAAATTTCACATATTAAAATTTTGCTAGGATTGCAAAATTTTTCTATGATTGCGAAATTTTCAGAATCCCTCGCCGGCTTTCGTAATGCATAGCGAAATTCCGTGCTCTCCTCTTTTGCCTCTGCCTTGCCACCGCATCACTTCCAAAGATGGTTTATTCATCAATTTACCTTCAATTCTTCTTCAATTCATTTTGACATTTCATCGCCTCAGCTTGGTGAAATTACCGAGGATTCTCACATTCAGCATCAATAAGAAGCCAAGCTCGCTAACTGAAGTTCCCAAGATCCGCAAAACTATCCAAAACAATTCGAAACAAATTAGAAGCACTAAGTGGACATGCACATGACAATTGGCTTAATTCATATGATTAGTATGCAAAAAGCACTCAAAACCTATCTTGAATAGGGCTCAAAATAGCACTTTTTGGGCACTAATCACTTTCCTCAGCTGATGTTGCGACATCATCATAATATCAAGACTTTCTACACATAATGTCGTGACACTGGAAATATTTTGAAGCAATGTCACGACATTGGTTCTTTCTTTGCACCGTGCTGACTTTTGCTTATTTTTATGCTGAATTTTGCTTATTTTTCTTTAAGTTTTTGCAAAACAAAAATCTGGGTGAAAGCTCCATAATTTTGCATTAAACTAAACTTTTAAGCCTGAAATATGCTTGAAAAATGGGCTGAGAAATAGATGAGTTTTATACTCATCAGATGGTCAGGACCTTTCACTTTGACACAAGTATTCCCGCATGGTGTTATAGAAGTGACACACCCAGGAAAAGACACATTCAAGGTGAACGAGCATAGGTTGAAGCCATATTTGGGAGGAGAAATCGACATGATAAAGACAACCATTGTGTTTCACCCAGCCTAAGCAACAAAGGAGTAGTCTTTGTATTTAATTCATGGAGATGCAGCTTGGTATAGCTGGACATAAAACAGAGTGCTTCTTGGGAGTCAACCCAAGCTTTTTGAGATTGTTTATTTGTTTACATTTTCTTTTTTTTTCCTTTTATTTTTTTATTATTTCTTTTTAAGTTTTCTTGATCTTTTAGGTGTTTTCTCATACTTTATCTTTGTTTTCTAGGGTTGTTGATATGGATGGATGATTTTTGAGAGCATCTCTCCGTTCTAGCTAGAGCATGGACACCATCTAAGGAAGTCTGCATAACTGCACAATTTCAAGGAAGTCCTCAACCTTATTTTATTTTATAAAACTTTTTGAAATTGAGGACAATGCATACTTTAAGTTTAGGAGGGTGTAATTAAATTTTTGTTTATCTTCAACATCCTATTTTAAGCTTTTTTATTTAGTTATTTAGTTGCTTTATGTTTAGGGCGTGGGTGGTTTTGTAAATGTGAGTTAAGTTTGAGTGTTTGTCAAAAGCTAATGATGAAAATTGATTGAGTCTCTAATAGCATGGGGAGATTGAAAGGTGTTTTTCACTAAAATGCATGATTCCCTATTTTTGTTGTGTAAGTTTAGCTTCATGCTTTAAGCAATTTAATGCACAAGTCGCCCTCTTAAGAATTTTTTTTTTTAGCTTAGAGAAGAGTTATGTGAACAACAATATTCTACTCTCTAACAACTTTATAACTTGTTCAATTATCTCTCAAGGAAAAATCCTAGACAACTCATCAAATAGGAAGTGATTTAAGCCATCTTTGGATCGTTTAAGCCTTTCTAGCTCATAAGGATATCCTTAGTCACCCTTCTTGAGCCTAATGAAAGCTTTTCTTTGTGAACCACAAATTATCCTTAGCCCCTGAGTACTTCCCTTCAATTAAAAACCCGTTTTTCCTATAGCATGTGTGTGCTGATTCAATATTTGGAGCTGTGTGGATGAGGTGATTGATTCGTGCCACTCTGCAGGTGAGCTTTAATCAACAAAATTGAGTTTTCCTGTTCCTCCCATTCGTAGTCAAGCTACTGCAAAGATAGCGGTCTAGGGTCGAACACGGGATGGTTTCATCCTTACGAATGATTAGCACGTTGTTTGAAAATGGTGAGTCTTTTTGTTTGGATTTTCGATTTTTGTTAAAAATGGGGGTCAGATGTTCACCGACTAACCTGTATGGTTTAAAGTGAAATGTGAAATGGTAACTTTGAAGGCTTGGGTCACCGGCCTCGATAACATGGGGGTATTAAGGTGTCCTCGGGCTATTTCTCGCATTAGGCAAATGACCTATAGTCAAAGCCAAAACCGGATCTTTGTTTAACTATAAAACCTAACCCTAGAACCACACCTATTTGAGTCAAACCAAGTACTAAGCATTCAAAGTCCCATTCAGTTTTAAAACCCTAGCATTTAACCTCATTTCAATGGCTCGTAAATGGCATCTAAAGAATATCAGTGCATCTAGCATTAAGCATGCACTGAACCCTAAAGCATGGCAAGTATTGACCAAATGAACAACATTAAATGACATTAAACCCTAGTTTCTAGGCTGGGGTATGGAACCATAAATGAAGTACCTGTGATTCATTTATATTGAGGACAACTCCGCAACAACCCCAAGTAAAACCCAGCTTTCAGCCACCCTCCTCTTCAGGTTATGAGGCTTAGCTAAGCATCCCTTGAGTTGTCATCCTCAAGGGGTGTGTTCGCAGCCTAGAAAATGAAAGAAAGAGGGAGAGAGAAGAGAGCAAATGAAACCCTAAAATGAAAGTCATGGAAATCAGAGCAGAAATGAAAAGTCGTTTAGGGTCATGTATGTTTGTGGGGGCTTATATAGTACAACCCAAAGTGTGAAACTACAAAATACCAAAATACGATTACGTAAGGGCTAAATGGTAATACACCAAAACGTGGTCGTTTTCTTTCTAGGATCAAATATACAAAAATCACAAAGCACTCGCATAATGTGATTCGCTGAAGAGCAATGGTACTCATAGTCTAGCGAAATTTCGCTAGCCTAGCCAGTTCTACAGTAGATACGTAAATCTCGAGAAATTCCTCATCATCGCTGAATCTCCGCTGCCAGCGGGCCCCCACCCAAATAAATTATTTCAGGAGATAAATAAATCGAGAATTTCGCTAGGCACAAAGAGATTTCACAATAGGCTAGTTCTTCGCTACCTAGCTTAAAATTCTCAATTCGCTAGGATTCTAAATTTTCACTATGATTACGAAATTTTCTAAATCATACGAAAATCCCCGGACGCCTGTTTGCTCACTGCATCTCACTGCATCTACTGCCTTCAAAATCCACTTCAAATTCCTTTATTTTTAATGGTTGAAAACACCGTGATTCCTTAGCATTCGGCACATATCTTGTCATCAAACTTAAACACAGTGGCTGAGGTACGCAAAGACCTGCAAAATCACCAAAAACAAGCTCGAAATGGCATCGGGAATTAAGTGGGACCTCGCACACATCAATTGGTTTATTGATTAGCGCACAAAAAGCACTCAAACCTATATCGATAGTGGCTCAAAATGAAGACTGGGCACCAATCGCTGATTGGTTGATGTTTTTAAAAATTAAAAAATTCTCAAGGTTGAGTAAGCTTGATTTCATAGCCTTCCTACCTTGATCAATTAAGTTCTTAGGGGTGTCCTACACTTAGTACCCTAAGGCCAACTGGTTTGGGAGCTGTTGACCCAAAGCTCGCTAAATGGGGAGGTAGAGAGATTAAGGGCATCAGACTTGGCACAACTCTTATACCTTGTTTGTTAGAATTGTGAATAAAAGGAGTTTAGTGATCAAATGGGAGTATGGAATTAAAAAATTTTAGGAGTGATGTGAAGTGGCGATGAAAGCTTAATGAAGCTTAGAGAAAGAAAAATACATGTCTATGGGTAAATCTAAAAAAAAAAAAAAGGTACCCTTTACCGTATCTTCACCCAAGCCATACATTACAAGCCTAATAAAGTATTATTAATCCTAAATACTGATAATATACGTTAGTTGAGAGATATGAAAAACAAGCCTTTTGAGTCTTAATACTTCTAATGTATAGAGATCCTTTACATTCGTGTTTGCATAAAAATATCTGGGTTGCATTTAGTTAAGTCAGGAGAGACTTTTCACACACGCATGCATAAGAGTTGTAGCCTAAGCTACTTCAATGCAAGAGACGAATCATTTTCTTAAAATTATCATAACCTTGATGTGTGTCCATGTGGTTAGTTTGACAAGACCATTGAGGTAAATTTGCCTTTACTAAAAGCTTAACTCACCTAAGATTTTGTTTTTTATTATTTTTATTTCTTTTGCTATAGGTCAAGCAAACCTTTAAGTTTAGGGGCGTGCTAGGTGTAATTTACATCGATTTAATTATCATTAATCTCCTATCTTACACATGTTTTTAAGGTAATTCAAAAGGTTTAATGCTTCTTTATCTCATTTTATGATGTAGTGCAAGTTCGAAACTAAAGGAATGAAAAATATAACAAATGAGCAAAAAGGGCAGGAGAATGACTAATTCAAAAAAGCAGACTCACGTTGAGACATGGCTCATTGACATTGCTATGTGACAGAGAGCAAAATTCAAGAATACGGTACAACGTCGCGACGTGGCTCATTGATGTCATGAGATGACAAAGGGCATTACACAATAGTAGAAACTGACACCACGATGTGGACTTTAAACATCGTAACATGATAGAAGAAGAGAAATAGAAATAATTACTTCATGTCGTGACGTGGCTCATGCATGTTGCGACGTCATTGGCAATTTTCAACCAATAAACTTACCATTTTGATACAGCTTCTTGCATCTATAAAGGCAGAGAAACCCTAACTTCGAGGGGGGTTGGAGATTACGAGATTTTGGAAAGGGAACGCAAGACGAAGCCTGGGGGAGAGATCTAAGATGACGCTTCAGGAGTTTCTAATCAGTTTTTCTCTTCTCTTCTTCTTGTTTATAAGGGATTCAATTCGAACAATTGTAGTTATTTATTTTATCATGTTCTAGTTCGTTTTTCTAGGGCTACGATGTAGCCTTTATTGGATATTGATTATTTGGCGATGGATTTATAATCTTATTTATGTATTTGTTTACTTTTTTGGATGATTCATAGTATGCTTTATTACAAATAGTTTGTTGGCCACCTTTTATTTGATTTATGCTTTCGAATCTAGGCTGAGAAGCTAGATTTCGAGAGAGACCTATATGAATTATTTTTCAATGCCTAAATGCAGAGATATCCTAGGGGTCAACATCCAAATAGAATTCTTAAGCTCAATAAGTCTTGAAGTTAGTAATTAGGGGAGAGAAGACCTTTGTCTAAAATCAAGAGATGTATTGAAGAACCCAAGAGAGATCAATACAAATAAAGTGAAATTCGCCAACAACAAATAAACATAATGCACTTCATTTAAATTCGATCTCATAGATCAATTACAATCTTGGTGAATTCATGCCCTAGACCTAGTCATAATTAGTATTAGTTATCTTTACATTTCAAAGTCGAGTCTTAGCTTAATAATTGTTTAAGTCCATAGATAGTTAGACTCAAGTCCCTTTTTGCATAATTAGTTTTAATAAGTTATTCTTCTAGTCTAAAATCAAAGTAACAATCATATAGATAAAGTTGAGATTAAATTATAATGGTAATCAGTAGACTTAGTCCTTATGGATTCAACACTCGAAATTTATCACTTTATTACTTGAACACGACACGTGCACTTGCACTTGCACACATAGGTAATTTATATTTTTATACACGTTTCGTGCCTAACAAGTGTCCTTCAAAAGGGCAAGCATGGCACCAAATTCAACTCATACTTATTCAAAACCTACTAAAATCTCAAAAGAGACACAAGCAAAGAAATTAACAATACTAAGACACTAAAACTACTAAACAACTAACAAAAAACAACAAAGAGAGCGAACACACACAAGACACAAACATGCAAACACAAACAACACAGGAAGCAAGTAAGAGACACTAAAAAGACTAACAAGATTCAATGACTCAAGGACTAGCATAGCATAGCATACACAAATCAAATTCCACCCCCAAACTCAATCATTCCATTTTCCTCAATGAAATAACACTACAACAAATTGACAATTTACCTACGAAAAATTCTCAGAGGGTAATATAAACACCTGTCGCAGAATTAAATTTACCTACTGAATACCGACAACTATATTTCTCGTAGGTTGTTGTGGCGCAGGTAAATTCACTACCGACGGAAAATCAATCAGAGGTAAATTACCTACGGAAATTCCGTCGGTAAATTGTGGAAAAGTGGTAGGTAAAGTTGAGGAAAATCTACAAAATGGGGACGAAATACCAACAAAATTTCGTAGGTAATCTGTCGGTAATTTACCTACGGAAAGTCCGTCAGTATTTTTTTAGTTTACCAAAATCAAGAAAAATATGCATTCAAGGGGTTTTGAACTCCAGACCTTGAACTTGGGAAAACATGGAGGATCCACTAAGCAACAATGACTAATGTTAGATAAATTGAAAATATTATATATATCATTCATCAACTTGTTATATTAATTGCAAAATAAGCATATATATATATATATATTGTTTAGAATAAAATAATTAATTTTAATTCTTTTGGATATATTAGTTTAAACATTAAAACTTATTTCATTTTTATAAAATTTAAAATATTATTATAATTACACTCTATATTTAATAATATCAAGTATTAAAGATAATATTTCAAAAAAGTATTAAAGATAGGGTTCTACCTACTCGAACACTTCCGTCGATAATGTTCCGTAGGTATTCCGTTGGTAAATGGAAAATTACCTACGGAACACTTCCGTCGGTAATTTTTCGTAGGTATTCTGTTGGTAAATGGAAAATTACCTATGGAACACTTCCGTTTAATTTTCCTCGTAGGTATTCGCTTCAAGAATGGTACTCTAAAAGTTGGCGCCTATATATAGTGGAAAATTACCTACTTTAACACTCCGCCGGTAATTTTCCGTGAGGTATTCTGGTCGGTAAATGATACCCAAAAGTCGCGCCTATATATAGTGCGAAATTACTCACGGAACACTTCCGCCTGAGAATTTTCCGTAGTATTCCGTCTGCAAATGGTACCAAAAGTTGGCGCCTATATATACTGGAAAATTACCTACTTTAACACTCATTTGCAATTTTCCGTAGGTATTCTATCGGTAAAATGGTAGCAAAAAATGTGGAAAAATAATATGCTTTGTTCCGTCGATATTTGCATCACTACCACTTAATCCGTCGGGTAATTTTTGTCGTAACCGGAATTTTGTAGTGTAATAAGAATGAAAGGAATGAGAGGACTCCCTTGAGAATGATTAAGACTAATAATCTCCATTCTTGTGGTATGGGTCTAAATAAGTGGTTGAAGGTGATGGTGGTGGAGCACTGGCGAGATAAAGAGATACGATTTGAGGTAGCTATTGTGATATGGTGTTCTTATTGGCCAAGATTATGGCATTATGTTTTATGATCTCCTCAAGTTGTTGATTGACACTTTGAAATTCTAGATGCTCATCCCAAAAGGCCTCCACCTTCTCTGTAAGTCGAGTTCGGTGATTTTAGGAGCTAAAGGGCTCTCCCAGAAATTGAGGCATAGGCTTAGGGTCTTGCTCTTCATCATCTTCACTAGTGGACTCATTTCCTAAGTCCACAATGCATAATGGTGATCAAGAATTTGCATGCATTAAGTAGAGGGTGAAAAACATCAAAATATATAAACTAGTTTTGAAAGATTACATTATTTGACATAAAATTAGGTTCATACCTTGGGCTACATTGTAGCCTTAGAAAACTACACTAAAACATAATGATAATAAAAACACATCAAACTCTTATGGAAGACATCATGAATACTATAGAAAATGATGATGAAACTTCTGTTGGGTTTCTTGGGGCGATAGTACATGCATATGTAGCGGGAAAATAAAAATTTCTTGCCTTCTAAACCGACTAGGGATCCATGTGATTCGATTAGACGGTTTAAGGATGAAAGAATACCTTTTGAGCAAAAAATTCCTTCCTTTGCTATCAAATGCGTGCGGAGATATTCTTCGTCAAACTGATAGGTGTAGCAAGATAACTCGCACCTTCTACAACTATTCACACGAACGAGCCTCCTAGAAACCTTGAGAGAGACGAGTTTGCTAGCACGAGGTTGTCTCATAAAAACCTAGATGCCTCTTTCTTTGAAAGAATGAATTAATGAATTCTTATGAGGAGACCCCTTGGCTTAAATACTAATTTAAGCCCAAGGCATGGTTTCCAACCCATTCTAAGTGTGCAACCTTGTAGCTCCACATAATGCTGGTAGTGGACTTAGAACCTATTCCGAGTCCACAAATCATAAGCTGCCTCTAGAAAGGGATTATGACCACCTAAATTTTGTAGTTTTATTTAGTCTAACATAACCTAATCCATAGTGAATGTCGTTGTCCCTTTGTCACTCAATATCCCGATTGAACACAAGGCATGGACTAAGTCACCCTTGTAAAGTTTAATCATCCAATTTCTAGACCTCCATGTAAAATGATAATGCAAATGACATTAATAACCCTTATTAATTAATTTGAGCATGATCATTCATTTTCCAGTCTCACATGTCCAGGGGCCTATGGATATCTGATTTGCGGTTGATTCAGCAGAGGTTAGAGAATTGGTGTTTGGAATAAAAAATATTTATATACCAATACCCTCTACTACCGTAGCATGGCTACTTCAGTCTAGTGGCTCTAGGGTCCAACACAAGAATGGGTTTTATTCGCACAAATGACTTGCAGTTAAGTTCTAATTGGTTAATTTAGTTTGGATTTTGGGTTTTTGGTAAAAACAGTGGGTAGAATTGTTTGGAAACTGAAAATAAAATGAAATAAAATATAAAAGAGAATTCCGTGAAGCATCGGGCTACTGAGGTTGAGGTCCTAAGGTAAATGAGAGGTTCGCGGTTCTTTTCCTCGCTTTGGGGGAGGATGACCTATAGTCAATTCCCGAACCGGATCTTTGTTTAGCTATAAAAACTGAACCCTAATAATTTTTCCTTTTGAAATATAACATTTAATGAGCATAAATGCTCCCAGACAGTAAAAACACATCCCCTCAATCTACCCTATTGTAACTAATAGAAGGCAACTAATGAATCTCAATGGATCTAGCAATAAGCATTCACTGAACCCTAAAAGCTTGGCAAATACAGGTTAATCAAGGTACATTTAAGAGATTAAAACCTAGAATGAGAGATAGAAACATAAATGACAATAATTGCTTGCGTTAAAAACAAGAGAACCAACATTTTACCTCAAAACCGTTGCCCAATAGCCCTCCTCTTCAAGGATGGAGGGGGTTTAGCCAACCATCCCTTGAGTTGTCATCCTCAAGGGGTGTTTGGCAGTCGAGAAAATGAAAGAAAAGCAAAGAAAATAAGGGAAAGAAAAAGTAGCAGGAAAACTCCCGCCTAGAAGCTCTATATCCAGCAAAGAAAAAAATGAGAATCCTTCAACAAGATTTGATTTAATATTCTATAGTGCTCAATTACAAGCAAAAATACAAAACTATCCTCAATACCCACTTATACATAAGGGTAAAATGGTAAAACGAAAAAAATGGGTCAATCGAAAGTCAAAAGGGACCAAAATCAAAATGCAGGAAGCATTTTCGCAGCCTGCCAAATTTCCTGCAGGCTCCAATTTCCTTGCATTTTCTACTCTTCTTTCCTTCTGGTTTATGATATGCAATGCTGAGTTCGACTCGAATACTTCGTGCTTAGATCGACTCAACAATTTTGGCATAAATATCTTGCAAAAACTACAAAATTAGCCACAAAATGCGATCGCAGGAATATGCGGACCTTAGTGTGCCAATTAAGCACTACGCCTGATTAGTACACAAAAAGTGCTCAAAACCTACAATAAACAGGGTTCAAAATAGCACTTTTTGAGCACTAATCACTCCCCCAATCGACACATTACTAGTCCTTTAGCAATGAAAGAAAGAAAGAGAGAGCAAACAAAATAATAACAAAATTATGTTCTTAAAAATGGTATTTCAAAAAGTATGTTGATTAGTACCCAAAAAGTGCTATTTTGAGCCCTATTTGAGTGCTTTTTGCGCACTAATCATGTCAATTAAGCCAATTGAAGTGTTAAGGTCTTCTTAGTATCACTTATGCCGTTTAGGAGGGTATTTGGTTGTTTTAAGTGTGTTTCAGATACTTTGAGAGTTCAATATCGAAATATATGTCGATCCATGAAGATTGAACCCATTTTATCACCCAAATATCTCAAACCCAATGAAGGAATGAAGGCAAAGTGAGAAGAAATGATGCAAGAGAGATGCAAGGTGCAAAGAAGGGAAGAATATGTAAAACCTGTGGAATTCTCACAAATTGCGAATATTTCTCACTGGGATTGCTTAAAATTCGCAATCATAAATGAAAATTCATAATCCCAGCTTAAATTGAGAAATTCCTCATAGGCTTAAAATTTTCGTCATTCACCTGCTCCTAGCTTAAATTACACACTTTTGTTATCTCTTAAAAATCTCGCTGTTAAATGGTTTCCTCGCTAGCAATAAAATTGCCAAGGCATACGAAATTCTCTCGATTTTGTTATCTTCAGAGTAATTTCGCTAGCTAGCTTAAATTTTCGCTATCTAGCGAAATTTCGCTATATTAAATCAGTCTCGCACAGCGAAATTACTCCGGCTTTGTCATCTTTTGTAATTAATGCAAACCAACCTCATTTTTGGTGTATTACTCTTGTCCCTTATTTTAGCCAAAATGTTAGGTTTTATTGTATTTTCATACATTGGGTGGTCTATATAAACCCCCATAGTTTTTGTAACCCTAAGCAACTTGGAAGGAATCTTTTGGCACAATTTATTTTATGTAAATATCTCCCGCAGCTCAATGAGGGTTTTGCTTTTCTCTCTTCTCTCTTCTCTTTCTCTCATTTTCTAGGCTACCAAACAACCCTCTTGAGGATGACAACTCAAGAGATGTACCAAGGTTTCCTTCTTTGAAGAGTGAAGGTAGCTAAATTTTTGGTTGCGGCTGGGGCCAGAGGCCATTCTCATGTGTTAAATGCTAAGGTGCATCAGATATGGCTCCCATCTTCAAAATAGGGTCAATATCATTTAATGTCATTACTCCTGGGCCAATACTTACCATGCTGCAGATTACAAGCATACTTATTGCTGTGATGCACTGCGGGTTTTTAGATGGTCTTTACGAGCCACTGAAATGATGTTGGAATGTAAGGGCTCTAAACCGAAAGGGGTCAGAGATGCATGTTGCCTGTGTTGACTCAAATAGAGTGATTCTAGTGGTTAGGTTCGCTAGTTAAACAAAGATCCCATATGGCTCGACTATAGCTGCTTGTCATAATGCGAGGATAAACCCAAGGACACTTGCTTTCCTATGTTATCAAGTTAGTGACCTAAATCTTCAAAGTTACCTTTCATACTCACTTTCGCTACGCTTAATCAAGCCAAACTACTCACACCGCTTTTAAACAAATCCAAAAATCCAAATAAAAAGCCTCACCATTTTCTTAACACTCGATGCAAGTCATTCATGATGAAACTCATCCCCGTGTTCGACTTAGATCGCTTATATCGCGTAGCTTGACCACGGCAAGTAGGGAGGAACTTGGTGGCTATAAAATTTTATTGACGATCACCTTTATCGCAAGACTTTAATCACCGGCGCCATTGTTTGGATGGCGCTAAAACTACGCTGATAAGTTGAGGTGTACTTGTGATCAACATCACAAGTGAAGGTGACCTTTAACTCCTTTTGAATCTCGGTGAAATGAATCGGGCAAGTGTTCATCAATTCTGCGCAGAATCGCACCGTTTTTTGTTTTTTATACGCTCGCTTATTTTAATTAACCCTAACCTTTCAAGTAGTCAGCTCAGGTTCTTCATTGTGTCTCGCCTTTATGTACGCTTTGTACGCAGATCGACGAGGAATGTAGATTACAAAGGATCAAGATACCCGGGCCAAGATATTATAGTGAAAATATGATCCTCTCGTCAAGAATACAGAGTCGCCCAGTACCCATGAATCCAATGTACTTAGATCGACGTAGGACCACATCCACCCTCCTAGAGTTGTCTCTTCCCGCATCATACCTCCGTCGAAGATGTAAAGAGTTGAGACCTATTCGTACCCCTACTCCCCACATATCATGGTATGGAAAATGAAACCATACACACATATAAGGATTTTGAGGAAGTTTGCACTACCTTTAAGGAAGATATGATTGACATGGATTCGTTTAAGCCGAAAAGCATTTCCATCACTCTAAAGGACGCTGATTCGCTCAACTCACTGAGGCCTAGAACCATAAGAAATTGGGCTGAGCTGCAAGCAGAATTCCTAAAGAAGTTCTTCAGTGGTCATAAGACCAACAATTTGAAGAGACAAATCTATACCTTTGCAGCTCAAGATGGTGAGAGGTTTTACCAAGTGCCGGGAGATTTACGGAGACCATCAGCAAACGCCACACCACGGGTTTGATACTGGATGTGTTAGTGAACCACTTTATGTATGTCTCCTCGCTATGAGACAATTGTTAGAAACCATGTGTGGTGGAGAGATTTTCTCCAGCAAGCATCCCGATGAAGCCATGGATTTTAAACTATGGCTGAAATCTTCTAAGGGTTCGATGAACCAAACCCTAGAGAAATGGAACAATGAGGCCTCAACAACCGTAGAGGGGAGGAATTCATATTAATCGCTGCAGGAAATAGAAAATGAAAGCCAGAATTTCAACCTTAGCTAGAAGGTGGAGGAGCTTGAAGGAAAAGGCTCCATGAAGGCATGCTGGATTGAAAATCCCGCACAAGCCAATCCTCGTGACCACTCTGAAGCCACGCCCCACCTCAAGGACAAGATCCCATGCCCCTTCGCTGAAGGATTTGATGTCAGAATGTGCAAATGCCGTAGGTCAATACAAGCCACCACAACCTAATGCCCCATATGGAAATACCTACAATTCCACTTGAGGAATCACCCTAACTCCAATTGAAACCCAACTTCGCCTACGTGACTCCCCGGTGTTCCAAACTACGCTGTTCCACCTCTCAACCACAACCACCTCCATCCTCATCCCGTGGAACAAGCCATTTTAAATTTGAGTAAGGTGGTGGGTAATTTGTGAAGAACAAAAGGATCAATGTGCAATCGGTACAAAGGATTGACACCGAGAGAGCACACCGAACAAAGAGAATAGACGGGCTGAGAGCAATATAAACAAAAGAATCGACAACCTGGCGTAACTCAATCACAAAGATCAACAATATTCTAGAGGTACAGAAAGAGGAAGGTTTCTTCCCAAACATTGCCAAATCCAGAAGATAATGAGGTAGAGTCTGGTCCAAATAATTCAGAATGATGAGGTCAAGGCTATAATCACCCTGAGGAGTGAAAAAGAGGTTGATCAGCCCATGCCCAAGCATGTTGAGGAAACTAGGAAAGGAGAAGAAATGGAGCCAGAACACATTGTCCTGAAAGAGGACTCAATGAAGCACCGCATGCCACCTCCATTTCCCTAGGCACTTAGAGGCAAGAAGAAGGCATCCCAGCAGGCAGGTATCTTAGAAGTCCTACAAAAGTGAAGGCCTGAACACACTTTTTGACATCATCAAACAAGTCCCTGCCTATGCAAAGTTTTTAAAGGATCTCTGTACAATCAAGAAGGATTAGGCATTGAGAAAAAGGCATTTTTAACTGAACAAGTCAGTGCCATAATCCAAAGCAAGAATCCAGTCAAATACAAGGATCCATGATCTCCCATTACCAGTAAATATTGGTGGACTTGCATATCAACCATTACTGATTTAAATAAGTGTGAACTTACTGCCATATTCTGTGTACAAGCAATTAGGTTTGGGTGAACTTAAACCAACCAACATCACACTTTCATTGGCCGATAGATCAGTGAAAATCCCTAAGGGGATAGTTGAGGATGTCTTAGTGAAAATAGACAAATTCTACTACCCAGTAGATTTTGTTGTACTTGACACTGAGCCAATTGCAAATGAACCCAATCATGTGCCAATTATCCTAGGAAGACCATTTCTGGCCACTGCCAATGCAATCATTAATTGTCAGAATGGAGTCATGCAACTTACCTTTGGTAACATGACCTTGGAGTTGAACATATTTCACTTGAACAACAAGCACAAATTAATGGAAACTGAAAATCAAGTGACTAATGATATGTGCTCACAGGTCGACGCAGAAGCCGAACATCAAGAACTGAGCAGATATAGCCAACCTGTGAAGTAAGTGTGTTGAATTGCCTTCAGAGCTCATAGGGCAATTGCTCAATCTTAATCCATCGTTGAGAAACCGAACAATGGGAAATCCAACACCGCGATTCAAATGCACCATCGCGGTTTGAGGAGATCATCCTCCTCGACCTTCCTGAGCAATTTGCAAATTGAGTTGATTGCAAAGCTTCCTCACAAACCAAATTGCAGCTCAACAATTTTTTGCTTTGCTTTAGTTTAGTTAATTTCAATAGTTTCTATTATTTTAGAAAGTTCCTCTTAATTTAGCAGCTTTCCATTATTAGTAACTTTGTTTATATATTAAAATATTTTATAGTAAATTTTTAATTATAGTATTATATATTAATTTTTTTTATTTTTATATAATTTTTAGTTATTATATTATTAATATTTAAACTAAAAATTTTGAAATGCGGTGTTGCAGATTAAGCCAAATTCGCTATACTAGCGAAAATATTGAGGAAAATGACTCTTCGGCTGCCGTCTCAGGCTTATAAAAAGAGGGGAGGGGGCTGGCCATTCATTCACTTCGTATTCTCCCTCTCTAGTCTCTTTCTGAGCCACCCGTGCCGCAGCCCTGTGCCGCCCGGGTACCAAGCACACCAGCTGCCCCTCGGGTCACTCGAGCCACGCACTCCGCGCACCATGATTGAAAGTCCCGAGTCGCAGCGCCGCCTCTCGCCTCCGCGTCCCGTCTCACCGCCACCGCCAGCCGCGACGCACGCCACCGCCGCCCGCATCTATAGCCACCCGCACCCCAGCCGCCGCCGACCGCTCGCGTCCCACCGCTGCATCGCAGCCCCGCGCCCCGGCCCGGGCCGGTTCTGTCCTACTCCCAGCGCTCATCCACTACCGAGCCTTGTTCGCATTACAGAGCCCGCGTGAGCCGTAGCCACGAGCCCCCCGAGTCATCAGCCGTCCTATTTCCGTGAGTGACCTACCACGCAGTGAGCCCCGTGATCGCCTTGCAAGACACCGGTTTTATTTTCGCTGCCAGAGTCTCATTCCGTTGTTTTATTTGGATTATAGTTATGGTGCGTACTAGAGGTGGGTCCCGCCTTCGGCCGCGAGTCAGATTTAGTATGCCAGAGCGAGAGGTCCCGGCCCTAGTACTCAGCCTCGTCCCGAGGCAACCCGAGGAGCCTCGTGGATTTAGACACACGACTCGACGGACCCCGGCCCCGTCACCTCGCACTGGGCCGCAGAGCTGAGGGCCCATTCCAAGCGGGCCCGCACATCAGGCCCGGGTGAGTCATCCTCATCTAGGCCCCAGTCATCGCCAGTCACATCAGCAGCGGAGACGACATCTTCACCTCAGTTGTCGCCTGCTTCCAGGATTAGGAGGTCGTTGTTTGTCGGGCACCCCATTCCGGGGAATGTCGCGCTACATTCGAGGGACTTTCATCAGGAGTCTTACTACGATGTCCCTGATTTACGCTACCGATCCCATTCTAGTGGATTCTATGAGGTTGATTGCGGATCATTCCTCATCGCCTTCGCCACCCCGAGGTAGTATTATTACGCCCCTGCAGCCGGTTATATCACCTCGATGACATCTCGGGAGCAAGGGTATGGTCCACGAGCTTCGCTCTATAGATGATCGCCCGAAAGTACTCAGAGCGCGATATTTCAATTACTTTTGGTGCCCGCTGGATACCGCCGCCACTGCCGAGGGTTATCGAGTTTGGGGCCCACCCACCTCGGGCCGGGATGGTTCAAGATACTGGCTCGAGACACCACAAAGCCGGGCTAGCATTTTAGGAGGCACCATTCTTCGTATGTTCGGGTCGATCACCTTCAGACTCAAATTTTATTCCCGCTACAAAGATTATGTACAATGGGAGGGGGAGGCGCCATCTGAGGCTCTTTAATTGATCTCGAGGGATAATCGGCTTATCCTCCGAGCCGGGTGATGACCTCCTTGATGCATTTTGAAGAAAAGGTCCACCGGAAGGGCCTGGTTCGAGCAGAGAGTCTACCGCTGCTGATGCCGAGACTACTATGCCAGGTCCTCGAGCACTGCCTCCGAGGAGCCCCTGATAGAGATGGGAGGATCTCGATGTCCTCCGGGTTCTTTCTGATGAGCGAGCGATGGCCATGCCCATATCATTTATAATTCCGCAGTGTGATCCCGGAGGAGGTTCCAGTTCCAGAGGTCGAGCATTCTCACAGAGACGATAGTCATGCCCCTGAGCCCGAGGTAGCAGTCCAACCCGCGATATGTCCCTCCATCTCTCACATCCACATGCTACATCCACGGTCATAAAATTCTGACACCTCCGCCCATCATATACATCACATCATTCACTGAGATCGCTCATGCCAAACTCGAGTACTGCGCTTTTGATGCTATTTGTTCTTGCCACTACCAGCAAAGACGGATCGTAGATCGCCTGTCACTTCATGCCGCAAAGAGATTATGACTCACCCGGGTCTTCCTCGTGTTCCGTGCCCAGAGAGAGGGAGCCCACCATCGCTGATGTCATCGCAAGAAGAAGCATAGACTCACCACCACTACAAAGAAATAGGTGGTTTTCAGTTTCTTTCTTTATGTTTTCAGATAGTTACTACCTTTATCAACCGCCTACTAATTTTGATTAGATTTAAGTTTAAGTGTTAGCGATAGTAGGCAGTGATACTTTTGTATGTTTAGCTTTATATTCATGTACTAGCCATTTTGGCTATATCAAAAGCTATTCAGTATATATATACAGACTTTTGCATATCATGTTTTGTGCCTTCACCATGAGTAACTGTTTTTATCTTCAATTGGACAATTGAATTGCTTCAATTGAACAATTGAATTGCTTCAATTGAACAATTGAATTGCTTTAATTGGACAATTGAATTGCCTTTTGTTGGAAAATTGTATCATTGTAAGTTACCTTTATGTTAAAACAAATTCCATGTTTGAAATAATTTTTGGTCAGTTGAAGTTCCAGCATGCTCAATGATGAGCTTAAAAGTCATCTATTTTTAGTCTATTTTTCTGTTTGATTTTAATGTAAAAATGAATAATTAAGATGCAGAAATATGAAGAAACTCACCGTCACATTATTTGCGAGAGTATAAAGAAAGAAGAAAATCACAGTGGAAAAATGCGACAATGGCGGAGTAAAAATCACGAGGAAAATAGCGAGCATAAATGAAAGCAAGCCCGGTTAACTAATGTTGCAGTTTTGGGGTTTACCTGACAGAAGTTATGGGGTCGCGACGTCGGGAAAAGGAAGAAATTTGATGCGGTCGCGGCGGGGATCGCAAGATAAGCGGTGAGGATTGAAGCGAGAAACTTAAGAAATGATATCGCAACAACATCGCGATGTCGCGACAAAGGTTGATGTCACGACAAAGAAGGCGGTCGCGACAAAGCGCTGGGCGCTATGGCGGATGTGAAAGATGAAGCGTTGTGATGTCAAAAACGACGGTTGGAAGCCTCGGAGAACTAAAGTGATGTCAGCGACAAGATATTGATGTCGCGACATAGGAATACTGATTGAGACACGTGAGTCATAGAGTGATGTCGCGACAAGAGATTGATGTCGCGACAACGGGAGTTCATCAGAGTGAAAGCTCAGGAGCCATAGCTGATGTCGCGACAAGAGATTGATGCGCGACATCGCGAAGCGACGATTGAAGGCGCAAACCACGTGAGATCTTTGTCGTTACAAAAGAATTGATGTAGCGACATCGCGAAAGCGCGACGATTGAAGAATTGCAAACACATGAGATGTTGTAAATTTACAAAGAATTGATATCGCCAACACGAGCAACGGTTGAAGATCTGAAGTGGCAGCAAGATTGAAGCATCGCGTGATCGAGTTGATATCCACGACAATAGGTTGTTGCGTAGCAACATCGAAGACTTCGATTAAGTTACAAGAACATGAGTACATTGTAAGCGACAAAGATTGATGTCGCGACAATATAGAAGCGACAAGTTGAAACTGCCATGACGAGATTGATGTCAGCGACATCGGGCGATTGAAATTGCGGATGACTTGAGCTGAGGTCGCGACAAGATCTTCGATGTCGCGTGACATCAGGGAAGATCAATTAACCTTTGCAAAAGTGCGAAGTGATGTCGCGACAAGGGATCGATGTCGCGATCAGCGTGGCTCGATTGAAAATTGCGAGAAGACTTAAGCGGATGTGGCGACGTGGGATGATGTAGCGACATGGATGATCTCCGACAAGGGATTTGGTGGCGACTGAACATTAACATGGGCAGTCCATGGAAATCCACAAAAATTTGCGTGGGATTGAACGAAACCACATAAATCTGTGACTACCCGACTCATAAGCGTAGCTTGGTGGCGAGCCTTGACGAGATTCACAGGTAAATGACTCATTCTTTATTTTTCTTTTAGTTTTCTTTTCTTTTCTTTCTTTTTCTTTGAGTTGATAGTTAGAATTAGATTAGATTGCTCGTTTAGTTTTTCGTTTTATTTTATAGCGGATTTGTTATCGTTTGGCCCGGCCCGAATGCGAAATTCATTTCTTTTCAAATTACTACACAGAATGTTTGAAATTAGGACAAATTTGCAGATTCGGCTCCTCAGGTTTTCATAATCGATTATTATTCTTATATCAAGGAATATTTGTAGTGTGTAGATTCGATGGTGAGGAACCCGACGCTATTAAGTAGATACTATTGTCGAAATTATCTTTCCTATAGTGTTTCCGGCCCATTCCGATTGGTTTATGAATTTACTTTTGGTTATGGGTTTAATGTTTTTGATCTGAATATCAGTTTCTTATACTCGTTAAATTGTTTCATTGCTCACGATTTCAGGAGGTCTCTGGTAGCCACCGGGAGATGACAATCCTGGGAGTTATAATTTCTTTTAAGGTATATTAACTTTGCTATTAGAGATCTAGCCAGGCTTTGTAAGTTTACTTGATAAATCCTCTTCTCACTTGAAATCAAAATGAGTTGAATGAGTTATCAGTTTAAACAAGCAGAGAGTTCACCTCAATTCGAATTGTGAAGCCAATCCCATTGTTCATTTGAGATCTAATCAGAGATAGTGATCTATTCTAATTTTGAGGAAGAAGTAACACAGGCTGTATATCCTTGCTTGGCCAAATAATTTGGGAGCTAACGTTTACAGTCCATAAAAACAAGGTGTATTGCAAAGAAAATACCCGAGTGCAGTCCTGATAAAGTAGTTATCTCATTCCTACAGTATTGAGAGGATCGGGTAAAGGGTGGAATAATGAAATGTGGAGTGTGGAGATCCATTTGCTCTTCTTAAGCGCCTTGAATGATTCTAAAAATGCAGAAATACACGAATGGAAGTCGCAGTGTTAACATGAGAGATTAACGCTTACAATAGCATTGATCTTAATGTGTACTCTAAGCGAATGAACTATTAGGTTCCATTTATTTTTCTTAACTATTCTTTATTCATTGTTAACTGGAATTGATTTATTTGATTGTTCATTTTTTTTTATATAATAGTATTTTACAACTTCTTTAGTTGAAACACCATACCGCATGTTATAGTCCAAATAATTATGGAGCAGGTAGTCGGTGGTTGATCTTGAATTCTTGAGATCTGCAATGGGATCAATATACGGACTTAAATCCAATTTATTACTTGTCATTTGTGCACTTGGGTATATTAGGCGAAACCGAATTTAAAATGATTTACTCTTGTATATGTGTTCTTTGGTCTAGTCTCGACAAGTTTATAGTGCCGTTCAGGGGGATTAGACAGTCCTTTGAGGTATGGCTCACTTAATTGTATATGTCTTTTGGTCTGATCCAACGCTCAACTTGAACATTTCTCCTTAAGCTAATTCACACACTTGCACACCCAGTTGTTTCAATATGGTGTCAAATTAAGTTGCCTCCTTTCACTTTTGCATAGTCGGCCTTAGGCATGTTGGCAACCTAGGATATAGGTTTGTATTTTTGTTGAAGACCAATGTAGTCTTCAAAAGAAAAAGAAAGAAAAGCAAAAAGAAAAGAGAAAAAGAAAAAGAAAAAGAAAAGAAGAAAAAGAAAATAAAGTCATTGACACTTTGCCTTGAAACCGAACACGGTCGAGGGTGTGTATGTGAAAGCCTTTGAAATGATGCCACAAAGCCTTAATTGGTTGAAGTCATCGATTTAGTGTTACCGTTACATGGGTGGATAGGTAGAGTTTAGCAGTGTGAGATATGATTGCAGAAATCATTTGAGGTGCAGTGGTGAAACTATATAGAGTTTATTAATTGATGATCCCTTTTGACGATGCCTAAACCTTAATTGGTTGGGGTCATCGGTGGACCCCCGTTACACGGACTTTGGTGAAATCGGTTTTAAAGCATTGCGCCACTGATGTAGTTGAGTAAAGAAAGGAGAGTGTGACTATCCTATCTGGGTTCATGACTTAAGAGCCATGCCCGATTCTCTTCTATAGTTGGGGAGGTTAATTTTGCAATTTATTAGCTCATTCTAAGTTTTATAAAGAACCATTAGACTTTGGTGGAAATTCAGTTAGAATCATGGAACCAATATTGACCTAAATTGTTCTTGTATATGGTTTTGGTTCTTTCATGTCGGTTTTCAAACTTGGTGTCAATTTTTCAGTTTAAAGGTAGTGTTTATTTGTTTATACCTTTTTGAATCATAAACTTTTGAGAAATCCATGCATGCCCTTATTATTTTGCATTTGCTAGGGACTAGCAAGCGTTTGAGTTGAAGTGTGTGAGTTAGTACCCAGTCTTTGTTAATTTATTTTAGATAGGTTTTTGAGTGCGTACTAATCATCAATTAAGCCAATTGAAGTGTTAAGGTCTTCTTAGTATCCCACTTAAGCAGATTTAGAGGAGGTATTTTTGATTGTTTCATTCAGGTTTTGCATACTTTGAAGAGTTCAGTATCGAGGAAATATATGCTGATCCATGAAGATTGAACCATTTATCGGCCTTGAGCATCTCAAAATTCAATGAAGGAATGAAGGCAAAGTGAGAAGAAATGATGCGGTAGTCTCTGCGGTGTGCGGCCGGTGAAGGAAATATATGCAAACCGGGAATTTAACAAGATTGCGAAAATTTCGTGAAGGATTGAAAACCTCTAGCGAAGTGAGGGATTCGTGAGCCTAATTTTGCTATTCCATGATTTCTAAGCGAAATTACACACTTTCCGCCTCTTAAAAATTTAAGCTAGCGGGAATTTAAGCTGTCGCAGTGCGATTCATGGCGAAATTCTCGTTGCTATCTACGTGCCGGCTACCTGGCGAAATTTTACTTCTATAGTGAAATTAGTGCATGAAGTCACGTGCCTTGTCATCTTTTTGTGTAATTAATGCAAACGGAAACCTCATTTGGTGTATTACTTCCTTGTCCTGTATTTTAGCCAAAATGTTAGGCTTTCTTGTATTTTCATACATTAGGTGGTCTATATAAACCCCCATACTGTAACCTAAACGACTTGGAAGATCTTTTGGCACAATTTATTTTATGCATAAATATCTCCGCGTGACTCTCGGTGAGGTTTTGCTTTTCTCTCTCTCCTCTTTCTCTCATTTTCTAGGCTGCCAAACAACCCTCTTGGGGATGACAACTCAAGAGATGCTTGGCCGCCTCTTTTCTTTGAGGTAGCTAGCTTGGTTGTGCTGCAGAGGCGATTCTGGGTTGTCCTCATGTGTTGTTAAATGCTACGAGTGCGTATTTGTAGGCTCCCATCTTCTCAAAATAGGGTTGAATATCATTTAATGTCATTACCTTGGCCAATACCCCACCATGCTTTAGATCAGAGTGCATACTTATTGCTAGATGCCTTGTGGTTTTTTAGATAATTCTGAGCCCTTGAAATGATGTGTTGGATGGGTTTCAAGCGAAAAGGGCGTAGATGCATGTTGCACAATGTTGACTGAGGGTGATTCCCCATGGTTAGGTTTGCTAGTTGAAACAAGATCGGTTATGGCTTGGACTATAGGTTGCTTGTCATAATGCGAGGATAAAACTTGAGGACACTTGTTTGCCTGTCATTATCAAGTTAGTGACTGAAATCTTGAGGATTACCTTTTCATACTTCTAGCTTCAGTTTTCTGATTAATCGGTTTTCGACCTCCCTTACTGTTTTTTTTGAAACAAATCCAAAATCCAAATAAAAGCCTCACCATTTTCAACTTGATGCAAGTCATTCGCCAGGATGAAAACCCATCCCCGTGTTCGACCCTTGACCGCTATACTGCAGTAGCTTGACTACGACAGTAGGAGGACCTTAGGATATAAAATTTTGTTGATTCCGGATCACCCTACTGTGGCACGAATCATATGTGGATGAGTAATGCCTAACCCTCAATGAGAATCACCGAAACCCTGCCCAATAACCATCACGAGAGAGTGAATTCCATACAAAATTCAGTATCAAAAGAGTTTCCTTCTCTAGAGAATCAGCCTTCACCAAAACTAAGTGTTTATGTAATAAACTGCAAATTGCACTCTACCCCCAAACGGAACTCACCCCAACCTTGTACACACTAACCGACCTAGTAGTTAAGACATCTATTACAATTCTTTTTGTGTTGCAAGGGTGAAATGCTAAGGAATCATTCACGAGTCCATAATAGGGATCTACCGTTGATAATAATGATGCAAGGCTTAGGGCATCAAGTCGTAGGATTTTCAACCTACAAACTCTTCGGGTTTCACCCAGAACTTGAATGACTTGAGGACGCTCGGCCTATGTTGGATACATAAAGATTAACATTTATATAGGTTTAATTCTACAGCTCATGTTTGCTCATTTTGTGTAGAATAGGTTGCTTTAACCGTTTCCTAGTTTTTATGCATGTGCGGGTTTCGATCCGGTGCATATTTCGTAGGGTTGGTTCGATGTGAATCATCATTTCCCGATTACAGCAACAGCTTATCGAGAGGCACCCAGTGGTGCTCTGATAAAAGGAACATGAAGTTGTAAGAGAAAGCGATGGTATCGGTACCACTTCTTGGTACCCGGTACCCACATGCAGTGAAGCGTGAAATGCCGTCTGCAAAATATAGTAATCACAGGTACCCCAAGGCTATGGTACGTGCACTTTTTAGTGCGGTACCACACTAAAAATACCAGGTACCAACATCACGATCTTCTGAATTTTAGCATAATTTCAATCATCTTGGTACGAGGCACTGCTCGTCTTTTGACCTGCCGAAGATCATGACAGGATTGTATTTAAGCCCACTTTAGGGCAAAGTGAAGGACTTTATTGATTCTAGGGTTTGGTTTAGATAGAGTGTTTTCTCATAAATTGCCTGGGTTCATAAGTAGAATGCTTAGTTTTCTTCGATTTTGCGTTTTTAATCACTTGTATCTTTGAGTTGGTTTTTATAACTTGATATTCTTCTGAGGTTACGTGTTTCGGTATCAACCTTGCAATTGAGTTTATTTCTCAAGTCATTTCGATTAGTGTTTTATTAATCATGAATGGAGCTCTGGTTTCCCAATGGAATTACAAACCTCCATTATGTAAGGTTAAATTGGAAACTCACGCTTCCTTCAAGGTAACAACCCCTCGATCCCTCTTTAGTGCTTCAATGGATTTATAGATGCTACATGCCAGAAAAATATTAAAACCTTGATTTGGCTTTCTTGATATTAGTGAACGAGACTCTCAATGCGTTGTGCTTGATCGTAATCAGACTAAAGTCCAAATAAATCGTGCGACCGATCTTCATTGTATTTCGATCATTCTTTGTTTAAAAAAGCTTTTAATGTTATCCTTCCGTCGAAGACCAATTCATCAATAGCTCCTAGAGGAGATTGTGGAGAGGTGGAATTGTTACCTGGTTGGTGGTGACGAAACCTCAAAGTTTATCATTAGCCCTTTTTGTTTTAATAATTGATTATTAGTTGCCTCGATTAATAAATCTGTATATTTTACTTTAAATGCTACATTCATTGGAGAGCAATCTACTGGGATCACCTAGGAAACCACTCACTGTGATGACTGTGGACTCCACGGTAGTATAATGCCCAGACGTACGCGTATTGGTTCCCTGCAGCAAGATAATTTGAGAATCTGAAAAATGACAACATGCAACGATGGCCTCACCTGTCCACGATGTAGTAGGCACTAAGTGGGGTGGCTCCCAACCGATTAGTTTAGGGCACCGGGCTTTTTAAAAGACTTTTGTCTCTCCTACCGGATGTACTCGGGTTTCAAAGCCAAGGCGATTACCAATTTTCTTCTTTTTCCTTTTTTTCTTTTCTTTTATTTTTATTTGGAACTCTCATTGCTTCTTTTCATGGGGTTCCCTTAACCTATTGAAGGTAATAAATGAAACTAGGATAAACTTTGCAAGATTTGGAGGTTAGATAATTTTTCAACTTCTTGTTGAAACCTTATGTGCATATGATGTGTGATTAGCTAGAGGTGAAAAGAAAATGTCGAAAGCTAACAAGATTTGTCTTGATCATCGCTCGATTAGGCATGGAACGATCTAACAACAGCATTGATCTGAGTTTCAATTTTTCACAAGTAGACAAAACACACAAAAAGGCAAATTTGCTTTGGAAGTGTATCTTTGTATAGTATGTATATAAAAATAAATGGCTTATATTTTTGTCTTTTCAAAACAATAGTTCCACAAAAAAAAAAACAAATAGCAAACCCTTTGAACAACTGAAATAGGCTTACTCAAAATAGTAACAAAAAGCATAATCTTAAAACCACTTCTTCACTAACTCTCCCCCAATAAAAGTCACATTATCACAATGGGGCTGGATGAAAGTTAGAGAAGAAATGATCCCCCTCCTTGATAAGATGTACCCGTTGTTGGATAGGAGACTTGGCAAGCTTTCCACTGGGACCTTATTCACTCTGATCGGGCTTCAAATGAACAAGTTGGAAGAAGAAAATAGAGAAAGAAAAGTGACCAGTTTGAGCATTTTGAAAATTTCACATTTATAAAAATTTCAATTTTTTTTTATGGCTAGATTTAGATTCTAAACTCTCTAAGCTTTCAAACGGTACTAAGAACACCTAAAGTAGAGTTCGGATGAGAAAGTTATGGGAGAAACAAAATGGGAGTGTAGCAGGCTACGAAATTTTCTTTTCACAACTTTCTTAAAATTTTACAGGCTTTTCCTTTAGCTCAACATTTCCCAGTTTCTGAAATTTTGTATAAGTGGAAACAATAAGCATAGAAAAAATTAAATAAAAATAAATAAATGAGATTAAACTTAAATTAGAAAACCTAAAGACAAAAATTAAATAAATGTGAAATAAATAAGAAAATAAAAAAAAAAAAAAGTGGGGAGGCCCAGTCCCTAAACCGGACAACTAGAAGACTATTGGAGGCCATTTGAGCTGAGTGGAATTCTTTGAGGTCTAGGTGCTCTTAAAAATCTAGACGGAACTCGAACCATCAGCTATGCCTGTAGTATGAGCAAGCCTTGATCTTTGATGCAGTGGCCTGAGTTTGAGACGGTGGCAGCATTTCTTGGGGTTTTGAGGCAGTGGTGTGAATGGGATGGCCTTTGCGATGCGTGTTTGGTGTTGAATGTCGCTGCGGTGAAAGGTAGGATGCCTTTGGGTCGGGGAGAAGTGTTCTTGGCGGTGGGCTTTGGTGGCTTGGCCCCGTGGCACTAGGATTAAATTTTATGGGGTGGTTAAGGATAAAAGCTTTTTGGCTCTTCCCACTGCTGCTTCTTTCCTTGCCCTCCTCCAGGTTAGCATTAGGAGATTACTTCTTTCTTTGTGAATGGAGACAACAACACCAATATCGAGATTGATAATAGCTATTGTTGACCTTGCTCCTCCGCCTGGTGTCACTTAGGCACTCTCTTCCTTTGGACTTTCTTCTCTGTGATGAACATCTTGATTGGTGGGCCTTATGAAATGGAGACATTGCAAGTGTCAATCTTCGATCCGAGTCCACTTTGAAGAAACGTCTAATTATGGTTTAGAGAGCTCTCCACATTATGAATTCTATGACTTAATTAGGTGATGTCTTGCTTACAAAGTGCAGGAAACCAGCAGTGGGGTTGAGTAACCTGTCAGCGGAGAGGTTGGCGTGGTGGATTGGGGCTGAGATGAAGAAGCATCTTATGGATGTGGGAGGTCATGTGTATAGGTTCTAGTTTCCAGAGATTGCTTGTCAACTAGGGTTGTAAGTATTTCCATATGGTGTAGTTGTTGGAGGCACCATGCATGAAGGCACACTCATCGGTGGAGGGTTTCTATAGTCCCTCATGCATTAGGTTCTCTCTCCATTGGGTACTGACAGTGTTGCTCTCCCTCCAGGTGTTCCATTTGATCAAAACTAATATTCAATTCAAAATTGGACTCTTGTAGAACGACTTTGTTGATCCTTTGCCTTGATTCCTTACCGCTGGAACATGTTCTCTACGGCCAAACGAGACGGAACCTGAAGACAAATAGAAAGCAGTCCTACCTAAGGGTTCAGTTGGTAAAAAAAATAAAAACAGGGGAAACAAGAATTAATAACAAGCCCGACAGAAAAATGTTACGAAAATAAAAGTAATTACTGATCACATGGCCCGAGGATCACAAGTGTTCTTTAGGTCATCATTTGTACTTAGGCACCATCCTCAACACCGATGCCATTTAATTCATGGTTATTCAGCAGAGGTTAGAGAATTGGTGTTCGGAATAAAAAATATTTATATACCTATACCCTCTATTATCGTAACATGGCTACTATAGTATAGTGGCTCTAGGGTCAAACACAGGGATGTGTTTTCTTTACACAAATGACTTACAGTTAAGCTCTAATTGGTGAATTTAGTTTTGGATTGTACTGAGTTTTTAATCACTTAATGGTAAATTGTTTGGAAAATATAAATAAAATGAAATAAACAAAGAGGAGAATTCGCGCCCTTGAAACATGAATCTCTTGGGGTTGAGGTCCTAAGGTAAATGAGAAGTTCTCAGTTCTTTTCCTCGCGTTGCGAAGGATGACCTATAGTCAATTCCCAAACCAGATATTTGTTTAGCTATAAAAACTGAACCATAATAACTTTTCCTTTTGAAATATAGCATTTAATGAGCATAAATGCTCCAGAAGCCCGATAAAAACAAGTCACTCATCTACATACAGTAACTAAGAAGGCAACTAATGAATCATGTGGATCTAGCAATAGCATCACTAAACCTTAAAACACCAAATCTGGAATTATTAGGAATTACATTTAAGAGATTAAAACCACAAATTAGAGATAGAAACATAAATGACAATACTTCTTGCGTTAAACAAGAGAACCAACATTTACCTCAAAACGCCGTTTACTTGATAACCCTCTCTTCTAGATGGAGGGGTTTGTAACCATCCCTTGAGTTGTCATCCTCGAGGGTGTTTATTAATAAGAAAAATAAAAAAGAAAATAAAGAAAATGAGGGAAAAGAAAAATGTGGGAAAACTCTGCTTTGAAACACATATACAGCAAATAAAAAAATGAGAATCCATCTACAAGATTTGATTTGAAACTATGATCTTCGATTACAGAAAAATACAAAAATATCCTCAATACCCATATACATGAAGGATAAATGGTAAAATGAAAAAAAATTGAAAGTTTAGCAGTCAAAGGGCAATAAAAATGTAGGAAGCGTTTACTTCAGCACTTAAATTTCCCTACATATGCTCTAATTTCCTTGCATTTTCTAGTCTTCTTTCCTTATAGTTTGATATGTGTTGAGTTCGACTGAGTGTTTATTCTTGGATTGACTCAACAATTTTGGCATAAAATAGCTTGCAAAAACACTAAAATTAACCACAAAATCTGCGATCAGTAGAATAACAGCGGGGACAGTATCTCAATTAGTTAATTAAGATTAGTACACAAAGTGCTTAAAACTTTGCAATAACTTGATTTCAAAATAACTTTGAGCATAATCAGCTCTCTCTAAAAGTGGGACAATTCCCTTTCATCCACTCATGTGCCTCTACATGATTTATTCTATGTCTAACAAAAAACTTTATTACCACCTGTTTGCCTTTTTCTATATAGACTAAAAACCCCTCAAATTTACATAGTTACAAGAGCCTTACACTTCTCTTGCAACCATGTCACTTTGGATGAATTTGCTTGACAAAATAATTCTTTCTTAATATTCATGATTTAAAAAATAATGGGTGCAGTCTATGACCTTTGCAAGTGCATGGAGTACAAGTAAATCGGATGTGTAAGTCGGTATCATTCCCCTGATTGACAAAATTGAGATAAACTACTGACTCTTTGAGAAATTCACTTTCTATTTGGACTAAAGAAATTTGATAGTAGAAAATTTGTTTAAAATGATAGATCTAGACTATTAACTAAATAAATTGGAATAACATGAAATCGACTAAAAATATAAAGAACTAAATCGGATCTAATATGTTCCTGTGAGACAGCTATTAATTGAATTACAATGAAACAGTCAATTCTTGCATGAAAGTACATTGCTCTATTGTATTGATGGATCGGGATTTGTCTAAGATTGCCTAAATGTTGCAGTTGGATTTCTCCACATTCACTGGTTAGAAGTTCTTATTTCTCTCGAAATCGAGATCGAACCAGTTACTTGTATGTTTGCTGCCACTTAAGATGGTATTTTTATTTCTCTAATCTTCTGCCATCTTGATATTGAATCTTTTGATTTCTCAGGATTTTTGCAAAAGTTCTACCGCATAATTGGTGGCTCATCCTTGAATCTATTGATTCGTACTTTGGCTTGTTGAATCTCATCAACAGGGTGGGAACTTTCTCTTTAGATTGGTGAATCTACAGATTGTTTATATTATTAAATGTTCCCCTCAACTTCAATTATGAAGCAGAATGGGATTGTTATCAAAATAAGCTTTGAGGAACTCATGATCATGATGATACATACCGCAAGAGAATGCTCTTAGCTAGAAGGAATCTCATCTCTTGTGTCATGTGTAAACAAAATGAGAGCAGATACATTCCACTCTTCAACATTAGGTACTATTATTGGGAACTTATTGATTCAAAAATGACACCAAGTAAATCCCAACCCAAATAATTTTCTCCATTTATGCGAAAATGTTGCTAACTAGCGTAAATCAAATCAGCGTACATTCTTGTTCAAGTCTTGCATTACGATTAAAAATACGACCTTGATCAAACACATCTACTATAATCATAATGAAACTAAAGAATTGGTTCCGAGAAAATTTGTCTAGATCTCCGAAATTTTGAGCGTGTTTAGAAAATAACAAATAGAAAAAATCAATTTCCCTCATTTCTGGCAGTATAGTTCATGATTCGGATCGAGAAAAAATTCGAGAGGAAAAATAAAGCAAAATAAATAAAAACTACTTCTACTCTAGACATGCTGAGGTTCCTCTTGGATTATTTTGCTGGTGAAAATTAGAGCGGAGCTACTTTGCTTATTCTAACGCTGTCTGTTATAGCGTCAAAGAAATTTAGACTAATGCAAAAGCAGGTGATTCTCAAAGAAAGCCAATTCTATTTGTCTCAGTCCGCGAACTGGGTTGATGTCGGCGACATGGACCATTTATCGCCAGTTGGTTAGACCTTGTTACTTCTGTTGCGACCAGGTTCCTTGTAGATGCTTGGATTAATGGTCGCGACATCTTTCAATAGTCATGATTAATAAAGTGGTATAACAGTTTCTTGGCAAGGACTTCGTTTGGCCAGCTTCGAGGTTCTGCGACCCTTTTGTTCTTCAACTCTTGGTTGAGTTAGAGACAATTTCTCTATTGAATCTCCCTTAGTGGTGCGTTTCCAGCTTGCACTTTATTCGAGGCCGGTTCACTTGTTACAGAACTCTTTTGCTTACTGGGATGAGAATAGTGCAATGTTTTTGTCTTCATATGAACTCTACAGCCAGGGAACTTTGGGCTATTGCTCATACAGGTTGGCATTGGGGTACTAGGTGTTCAAAACACCCTGAGGCTTAATTGTTCAAAGGAAGGAAGAGCCAGCAAGTTTTGCTTTTAATTATACTAAATTTCTTCCTCCCCTCCACCTTGTAATCTTTGAAATCTTTTCCTAGGCTTGTTCTTCTATATAGTGAACCACCTATCTTGGGCTGGATAATTTGGGCTCTTTCTTTGAGTTATTGCAGGAAGAGGATCGAGGTTTTGTTGTCATTTGAAGAATTAAGGCTGTTTGAGAGCAAATCATTGAGACCAGGGTATGCTTTAGTATGTATATATTGAGGTAGGCAGAGCTCAAGCTACCAAGGATGGCCTCTATCACTTCTTGTTGGCTGTTTTTACCTAAGATTTTTGCCTCAATGATAATCTAACAAGTTCTAGGACCATGAACTCTTAATCATGAATTTCGAAGATGTTCCCTAATTCTTCTCAAGTTCACTGATTTGTTGACCAAGTGTATTATTTCTTCAAGACTGTACTTATTCCCTTTGTTTGTTACACACTTTCAATCAGGGTGTTGTTCCTTCAGCAATATCCATTTTCAATTTTGCAATCTAAGCGGATTTTAAATAAAGGTACATGCCCGATTCAGGTTGCAGTCTATGCCCTTATTTTCTACATTGTTGTTCTTGGAAGAAAAACAGAATTTGCCATTTGCTTCTTGTACAGACAAGGAACTCATAATTTTCATGCTAAACGAGGAAATAGCCATGAGCACTTCTGATTGATTATATCATTATTGAACCAAAACAATCAATTTATTAGATAATAGGAATTTTATTCGAAATATCAAAACATCTCTGAATATTGCTGTCGATTTCTTTAGTAAAAATTACGACCAGAATATCTAATCCAAAAGGAAAACTCTCTATTTTTATTTATAAAACTACTGTGTAGCTATAAGAAGCTACCAAATACGCTGATAGGTTACAGTGCAATTCTGTAGGAAGGAAGGGGCTATTAACAAGGTTGTTCAATAAAATTGAGCCTTCCTTTGCTCTCTTGAGTTCTACGGATGATGGGGTTCTAATTAAACCTTCCAATTCACTTCCATCATCTCTTGATTATAGAGCGTTTTATGGAATCATGACTGGAATTGGTTTGTTTTCTAACTCCATTAATTCCATACCCTCTGCATTTGCACCCTTGGAACTCTTCTTTCTCCTCATTCTCCTTTTTCTTCATTCTCATTGTTTATTCTTTTTGTGTCTTCTCCTTTTATAGTGATCTTACTTATCTTGGGAGTGACAATGTAATTCTCTTATATGAATGAATTAATATATAAATTCATTCAAATCCTAGTTATTTCCAACGGAATTTGGGAAATTTTGAAGGAAGTTTGGTGTTTTTCACAAGGTATTACGTTTCTGGAATTATTCTTCCAACTAAGCAACCTAGCGATTCTTTAATTTAGACTCTGGTTTGGTTACATGTCTCTTTCAGTATTTGAGGTTCTGTGATGGATGCGAGAATTGAAACATGGGAATGAATTAAAGATGACTGGAAATTTGGCGGCGTTGTCAATGTCATGATTGCGATATGAAGTGCGACATTATTTTGTTTATTATTAATGTTTGGCCGTTCTATCTTTAATCTTGACCAATGAAGGTTTAAACATTTTTGTTTGGAACAGTGCAGAGTGCCAACCTGGGATTTTGTCCGCATTTTTACATGATGTAGTCCGACAAGGGAATTTGATGTCCCACGACTGCTCTTTTCTTCTAAGTTATCTTAATTCGCCCAATACTCCAATTTCTAGCATTGCAACTTTCTTTCTACTTTATTGTTTCAACGTCTTGACATTCTTGGTGCGACATATATGAATTGATGTTGCGACCAAAGTGTTTCTAAACTTTCAGTCTCATTGAACAATTCAATTCACAACAATTTAATTTCCACAAATCCAATCAAAACCAATACAATTCAATTCAATTCATATTCTATCATTCAAATACTTTCGACAAATCCACATTTGTCATGCATGGATTCAAAATTTGCGCTCAAAAATAAAAATAAAATTCCCCAACGTTGATCATACTATCTAAGAACAAATTTGCCAATTCAAGAGATTATCGCCTCTTTTGTCTCTTTGCGGATTAGGATTTGATGTAATTCCTTTTACATATGTGTCTGCAAACTAAAAAGTGATTATTACTTTTGATGGTAATGACCAATGCAAAAATATTAAAAACTTTGTAAAGTATATGAATAACTTTAAACAAATTGATGTGGATTATACTACAGTATAATTTTTAGTCTATAGCTGGACTTCTTATACCATATTACATTTTCTTCAAAAATTTTCATTCAGAACTAAGTCATTCTTCCATTGCATTCTCCCAGTGGTACTTTCGTCGACCATTAACTTTTGATTTATCGCAGTTGCGGTTCCATCACTTTGCCTAAAATTGTATGATACTATCGGTCCTCCATTTGATTTAAGCTTCATTGGAAAATAGTCTTGAAGCCGATTGAATAACAAGACCTGATCTTACTTTGAATTCTCTATAAAATTCTTTGATCATGCCATTTTTGTTTTATCTTTGTAGATTAAACTATCTGACTATTCTCAACTCTTCAATTAATTTAGTTAGATGTACCTCTGCTATTTTAGCGACCTTGAAATCAAATTTAGCAGTGGCATAGCTATATTCAACAGAGAAGATTGGTAGGTTTCAAAACAAACCTATATGGGGACATTCAATATTAAGCAATCCTATACCCAAGAGTGCATCATCAGCTTAGAGCCGATCATATTAGACCACAGATCACAGAATTTTCCTTTCTGCAATTGGAAATTTGACTTTCCCATTTGTTTGAGGATTATAAGTGATGAGCTTAAAGTCGTATTTTAGTCCATTTTCTGTGATTTACATTTAAAGATGATTAATTTACGATATGAAGAAACTCATTAATTTTGTTAATAGCGAGGAATTCAAGAAAAAAGAAAATTTTAGCGAGAAAAGAAGCGGAGGAAGGTGGATGTTATGAGATAATAGGCTGAAACAAATTTATGAAGAGGCGCGCAAAGATGAAGGGCGATGGCGTGAAGTTCCTGGCGGCAATCAAAATGTATCGGAGGTTCTGCGGCGGTTAAACTCGATCGGAAACCACAAAACTTTACTTGAACAAGGCATCTGGGTTAAAGAAATTCCGGGTGGAAGCAACCGAAATGAAGAAAGGAAGATTTCGTAGCCGACATCACGGATGGTTGTCGTGACGCCGACACTATCTGAAGCCGATCGCGACGCGGTAGTGAAGATAAGAGGTCGCGACGCATCCCGCGCCTAGATCCAAATTCATTGCGACATCGGAAACTGGAAATTTGATAGAGATCGCGACAAAGCGACTTGAAATCTATAGCGGGCTTGGTGAGTGGAAGGCGTGTAAAGCGACGAGATATCGCGACACCAAGAGCGTCGTTGAGCTTGTAAGTCCCTTTGATGTGGCGACAACATATGATGTGCGAACATCATAGCGCTTTGATTAGAGCTGCGGATCCTTTAGTTGATGTCCGACTAGCAAAGTGTATCGCGACATCGAAGAAAAAAAGTTGAATCTTTGCGAAGGCATGAGTGAATTGCGGCGTGAAATCAGATGCATGACGTGAAGAAGAAGACAGTTGAAGGGTGCGCAAGGGCGTGACTAGATGTCTGCGATAAGGGTGTTATTAAGACACCAGGTAACGGTTGAAGGCGAGAGAGGCTAAGTTGATGTCGCGACAAGGGTGATGTCGCGACATCAGAATGGATATAGAAGGCGAAAGAAATATGGCTAACGTGCGACAGAGATTGCGAGATAATAGTGGGAAGAAGTTCGCGGCAGTTCCGGTTCATTGTTGATATCTGCAGAAGGTGATCGCGTTTATCATGGCGATGGTTCGACGTACCAGTGAAGCTCGGTGGCGTGAGATCAGATGCGGCGGCGCGCTGAATCGTCGAAATCAAGAGTGAGATGAACGACGTTGACTTTGGTGCGATACTCTGAATCCGGCGAACCGTGGGATGAATTAACGAAAACCTGCCATTCCGCGGTATCCGAAGAACGTATTGGCGACCGCGGGCGGATCTTGCGGTGGTGAAACTCGTACGCGGTTCTTCAACCGCGCCTTTTGTTTGTAATATGGATGGTCGATTGGGGTGATCGTTTTCGCGAATGGATCGTTATCGTTGAAAGTAAAAGGCGATCCGAGATTAATTCTTTTCGATGCACAGAATGTTAAGATTGGTTCATTCTGCGATTGACCATATCAGTTTAATCCGATTATTCTTTGATCAGAAGATCATGGCGATGACGCGTTAAATAAATAGAAGAACCAGAAATATTACAAGAGAATATTGTTATCTAGCAATTATCTTCCATTATTATTTCGATAAATAACGTTTTGGTTTATAGACCCTTTAGTTATGGATTAAGTTTTAAATGCGACTATCAGTTTTACCATAAAAATATTAAGAAGAAGCATTATTATGGACTAAGGTCGGTGACTGGGGAGGTAACGTCTGAGTTTATGAATCTTTCTTCGAAGATATCGCGCATAATCAGAATCTCAAACTTTGTGATTGTGACAAATATCTTCTCTTGAGAAGTCTCAAAACGGATTAGACCAATTTATCAATTTAACCAACGGGAATTACCTCGAAGTAAGATCAGTAATAATCCGTGTTGGACATCTAATAAAGAAGATGAGTCTTTGTTGGAAGACGTACGGAAGATATATCTTAACGACGATAACAAGGGCTAAGTTGGATCCGCGAAATGGTGGTATTTACAAAGAAAATACCAGTGGGATCCGCCTTATAAAAACGATTATCTGTGTTCCGCCGCATTGAAATGGATCCGTATCAATCATAGTAAAATGTCGAAGTCATGGAAGGTCGATGACTATTCGCGCGTGGAAGTTTTGAAATCGAATTACCAACATTGGGTATGACGCGGATTGTCGCTGCAATAGCATTGACTTGTCGATTCTCAACGATGTTGTTCGTTTCTGTTGTTTAACATGTATTGTCGCGCGTTCTTTTATATTCGTTGTTGTTGGTTCTTTCGCTGAATTAGTTTGTTTTCCATTTTCAATGGATCTTTTTATCTTAGTGATGAAAATAGACGAAATTGATAGTGGGGTGTGTTAAAATTGCGAATCTGTGGAGAACTAGTCATTTTGTTTTGTGTTTGTACAGTGGGATTAAAACCATTTTGAAGATGTGGTTATAGAGTTGCCGTTTATATATGACATAATCATATGTTTATATCATTATATTATCAACAATATTGAATACGTAGTTTGATACCATATTTTTCCATGGTTTGTCATTCCTTTATTAAAGTGACTTTTATCATGTAGAGTTCTGATTCAGATCTAAAATCATCTTTGAAAATATTCCTTTGTAAAGATCACAAAGTATATTATGTTCTTGATTGATTGTTTTTATAATTATTTAATTACATATCATTGAGCATAATATATTTCAATAAACCCAAAAAGACCATATAAATCTTCCATTATGATAATTTTCTGGGATTCAACATGGGCTTTGTTCTATTTTCAAGATTTTCTGTTCTCATATTAAGATCATGGCTTATGTTCAAATGATCAAACATAAATAATGAGCAAATGATAGATTGGAAAGGTTTTATGACTGAGCATCTCTTTTTGATATCATCCATATGTTCATGACCATTCTACCAAATCTTACTCACATACGTTTTATCTTACAGTGATGTATCAATATTTTCTAAAAGCGTTGATTAATATCCCATATATAATTTTATTTTTAAATTGTGATCCTGCTTTTTCTACATTGTGCGTAGATTACATTGTGTAAGTACAACTAGTTCTGACTGTAATATAAGGGTGATTGAAGTGATGTTGGAAAGGTATAATCTAAGTACCTTCTTTCTTTCTTCTTCTTATGTGATTTCTCTCCATCTATGACAAGTGATTATTTATCAGTGTCCTGCTCTTTCTTATCTTTCTCTCAAAAAATCAAATTAACATAATAATACTTTTTTGATGGTCTTGACTTTGTCTAACTAACAATGATAACATTTTCCCATGATGGGAGTGTATAATAACATGGGACCCCAAAATGTGCCTAATTTTTCACATATAAAATATATACTGACATCTCTTTTCCATGATGATCATTTTCTCAACCTATTAAGTTTGCATTGGCATAGTATACTCTTGCCTTGAACTCTTTTGACTTCTGTCCATTACTAAAATCCTTCACATCACATAGATTCAAGATCTCTATTCTTAATCACAGTTGTATTATGGAAAGCCTGATTAAATACAGTTGATATGTTTCAAAAGAATTCGATAGTTCATCAAAGTCAGAACAATCTTTTTCCGATGATGCATGATGATGGCGTTTTGAAAAAATCTCGATCAAATCTTACGTAAAATCCGACTGTCCACCAAAAACGCCTGTTCCGCTGCATGATGGTGGCATGATTTGTACCGTTGAAACGCTAGCGAATCTTTGTAATACGCTGCGAAATCATGTGCCTGAACATTCGCCGTAACCATAGTGACATTTTTCCGTTGATGATTCTTATCCATACACCTGCCCGTCTGTCCCAGATTATTACAACATGATTAAGCCGGATATACAACGTGAAATAATATTGAAGATCTCCGCCAACCGCGCGATGAAATGAACATCAATACGTCTTTTGAATCATGCGGAACATTACCATAACGATAATTCTTCAAAAGCAAGACCCAAATGACGTATAAGGTGGTTTCCTCTTTGATGCCAAGGTCGATGGAAACCCCAGTTCTGTCGGAAGTATCGTAAATAAATTGGGGGTCTGCTTAGCTATCATTTATTTGATCGTGAAGAACAGAAATAGTCTTTCTGCGTATGTGTTTGGTTTTTATGATCATTACATACTAAGTCATCGCAGTTCCGTAGAGATCAGTTCAATTCTTTTTCCATTGTGATCGGTGAATCACGCTGTGGATACATTTTTTTAGGCTGCCGAACTATCTAATATGGCATATATAAATACGTTCAACCATTTGAGAACTTCTTTTATACGACTGCAATAAGGACAGGCTGTTTGTTAATGAAAGTTTTGCGGTATCATTTAAAACGGCTCTGTTTTGTTGCATTACAGATGGGGCGGTGCCGCGCTGGTCCTCAGTTGAATCAAACGATGTCGCTGCAATAACCACCAAGTTTCGAAACCGACTGTTCTTTGGTTGTCAAAATCACATTGTTGTGATCCAGTGGTTTCCTCTTTGGTTCTCGAAAACATATTTGATAAACGCGAGTTCTTTAATGTCAACCTTCTATCTTGTTTTCTGCTCAGATGGTTTTCACGTCACTGGCGCGTATCATCATATTGTTTTCAGTTTAAATGCGAGGCTGTTTTCAATAATATATGAAGTAGCATTTCTGATCAATACTCTATAAAATCTTGAAAGTTATCATTTCTGTGATAGATGTTGAAGAATCTGATCGAAATTAATTCATTCTTGAAGATATTGTTTCTCTGACCATGCACAACTTCATCATGGGGTGTTGACTATAGTTAAAGTGCACTACGCTGTTCCCATATATTAGTTCTTTTTTTATCTATCAAAGAGGTAAATGGGTTGCTGAAGGTCTTCCTATGATGAGGAACTTGGTTATCTTCTCATCATTATAACAAAATCAAGAAGACAATTTCCCACATATGTTTATATTAAAGACACCTTAGTTTGTGTAACGATCATATCAACTATTTACAAATATATGATTGTGTTGAATAGTTCCCCAGACCAGTGTAATGCCATGATAGGCGTGATTTGCAGTATGATCACATAGCTGTAGTTATCTTTTCCTATGGAATGGAGATGATGGCCACTGGGATCTTCATTTCTTAGACTTTGTATTTGGATATTTTTTTTATTAGATAACAGATCAGTTATACATTCTAACTAATGATATTTTCCTTTTCTTATTGATTATATATACAGTACATGATTAGGCATTGGATGATTACCTCATAAATGGATGATTCTATCTTCTTGAGATATCTGAAATTTAAACTATCTTACTTTGCTTTCATGGAAACCTCAAAAGTAATGCCCTTTATGATTATATAGTGATACTCTCTCTTCTGTTTTGTTCACTGCTGTGAAATTGTTGATCACTTCTCTTAACATTTCCAGTTTCATGCATTGCGTGGTCTGCTTTTCTTTTCTTTCTTCGCGCCCGTAACCTACTTGTAGCTGGGCGTACATCAGTCCTTTGGATCAGTGGTGTCATAAGTGTACTTGTACTCTGAATTTGGCATATGGGGCAATTGCCTAACATGTCTCAGGAACAATGGCCTTGTATTCTTTATTAATCTTGATATTAAGACTTGAATACTTCAGTAATTGTTTAATTCTTGAGTGCTACATTTGCGATACATATTGTTATTATTCAAATAGGTTGATCCTCTATGATGCCCGATGATATTCTGCCTTAACCTTTATATTGATATGATGATCTTGTTATCTGAGGATCACAATCCCATGCCTCAGGTATATATGCCTCATACATGAGAAATTCTCATGAGTTCCTCCGTCTTTGTTTATAATAATAATGTGAGTTAGTTTAACTTGATAAATAACTGTAGTTCATTGTGTGCCAACCCTCCTCAATATATAGCATCTTCTTGATGGTACTTCAACTAACTACTCATTGCTTCTGCCATCTATCATGGCGATAAGGCTCTTTGTTTGTCCATCATTGCATTGGCATCTAACTGCCTCTGAAAACTCAATTTTGCATAAACTCATGACCGCACCTATAAGTGTTGCCAAAGCTGGATAGAACATAATTGCATTTGACGAGTCTTGTGGATCGCAACCTCTTGGCCTTTTTCTTTAAATGCTCCCACGACATATGGCATCTCATGATGCTACCGATCATATCATTTAAACATGATATACTATATCTTGGTTTTAAAGTCGATTCATGCATGGGCTTTGCTCTTCTTGAATCTTAGGTAATATATGACTCTCATCTACATTGGAAGCATATTATCTCTTCTTATATCAGGTGAAGATGGAGAAAATTTGCCCATGATGTGCTTCTACCCAGTTCTTTGAAATAATCATTGAATTATAATGATGACAGCTCTCATGTGTTTGCCTATATCTAAAATGGAAAGACACAGCTTTATCACCTGGCATCATCCATTGAAATATATTGTGTATCACTAGAAATCCCCAGGTGCTGATTGGGATCTTGGTGAGATGGCAGATGGAAGTGATGTTATTACCATTATTGTAAGTGACTTTTAGTTGGTGTGCATCCTGTTATTATGGTTATGATCCTTCACCCGAATGATAGACTCGCAAATCTCATGTGTGATCATGGAGCCTTCAGTGACCGTCTTTGCTCACTACGCATGCGATCCGTGTCTTTATCGCCATGGCTGGATCTCTATCTACCGTCTTTCAAAAACTACAGTGATTCTCCCGTTGGTGTCGGCAACGGAGTTCGAATCTGTTTTCTGCATTCAAGGTTCAAAATTGAAACACTCAGATTAATAGACAATTAGGTTCAAAGAATGTTTTCGTATGTATTGTTAAAGTCGATTGTTGACTGACCACCATATAAAGTATTTTGATCTTTCTTTGATATTTGAAAAATGTCCATTATTTCCCTCTTTGTAGAATCTTGATCTGCTTCAATCTTTCAATCCCGACAACAGTGACATAAACTTGTTTTGCCTTTTTCTATGCGAACTGAAACTTCCAAATTTACATAGTTGAACCCTTCATGAAACCGCATATCACTTTGGATGATTTATGATCAAATCAATTCTTCATAATGTCATGATTTCGTCAATATGGATCTGATCTATGTTTTCATTACCTGCAGGTCCATAGATGATAAAATCTGAATGCCGATCGGTATGTTTCATAAGATTGACAAAGTGAGATCAAACTACGCTCTTGAATTCGTATATTTGGACTAAAATTGATGTTAAAATTTGTTTGCAAATTATAGTCTCAAGACTAATAGCTAAATGGTGGAACCAGTCGCTAAAGTATAAAGGCTAATCGCGGATCTGTCGTTCTATGAGAAGCGAAAGCTATGGTGATTACGTAATGGTCAATTCACGTGAAGTACATTCATCGTATGTGATGGTCACGGTTGTCGATTTTTCAATATTACAGTTGGATTCTCATTCGCGGTTAAAGTTATGTTCTCTGGTGAGATCGAACAGTTCTGCTATATTATCAGCGAATCGGTCCAGCAGTTTGTGGATCGAACCGGGGATAGACCGAGGCCTGAACGGACTCTTTGATTTTTTATTGCGGTATTTTATTGGTGTGACTAACATAATTCCGTCTTATCAAAACCTGATAATCGTCATCAAAATCTAAATTCTATCTCTTGGATTATTTACATATACCAATGAACTTTACATTCTGATCAGAAGCACGTAACTTCCATGTTGAACCTTCTACTGGGTGTGAATTTTATTGACGATATGCCGATCTCTTGGAATGTCTTCCTCATACTGGGTTAAAACCAGTATTCAAAGCTACAACAATGAAGCTGTTTTCTTATCAGAAAACATACACTGGAATGTAATTAACGAACCATCAGAAATCTACCGTTCACATAATGAACTTCCTAAATTATACGACATACATACTTGCCTTGTGAACATCACATTGATCCTTGCCGCGCCGGATATCGGTAAAATTCAAGAGCTAATAGCTATTGCAGAACCTGCGCTATATACTAGTTTACACTTAATTAGAAGAGTACTTATAGAATTTCTCAGTTCAGGAGTCAATGGGTTCATCTGGATACATCATCAGAGTATGGACATTAGTCCACAGCCGATGGATCTCTTGAATCATATCTTATTTTAACGATCTGAGTACCGCCTTGAACCTCATGGACCATCTTGTTTTCTGTAGTGGGGAGTGCCCATAGGTATCATGGATAACATCTCACTTATTGGATCTCATGGGATTGGAGATTCTTCTTATGAGACACTACTTATAACAGACATGTCTTCTTGGGGATTTCCACGTAGTTATGACTTCTTCTTGACCAGGACTGTGGGGCTTGTTTGTTGGGATCGTGAAATTAACCAACATTAACTAATGAGTTTATCTTGTTTGAGATACAGTGAATAATACAAAGATCTGGGAAGCGTCTATCTATGTTGATGTGTGAACTATTCCTTATCATAGATCTTATCTTATTTGATGTTAGACATGTATTGTCCCGGATCTTATACGTATGCAGGCATGTAGCATCTTGGGATCATATCTTGACCACATTCAGAAAGTGCCATAAGTGCTCTGCAGATTCATCCTCAGAAGAATTTTGTGATTCTTGTGGTTACACCTCATATCAGTAGTTCAAAGTACTCTGTGACCCTCTGATCATGTAACCTATGTTACCGTCAGGAGGCCTGGGTGGGTACTCCTGAGTTTGTGCCTTAGGTCCTGGGAGTGCACATTGAGGTACTCTGAGTCTTAATAAGTGAGTTAATGGAGGCAGGACAGTGAGAGAAAGCAGGGACTTCTTAAACCAGGGCACCTGATTTTCACGAACTAAATCAGGGGCTGGGCGTAAACCGAAGCGAACATGGTTCTAGAACGCACTGAATTTCGGAACATTAGATCAGACGAGCTTTATTAGTCTGAGAGGAATTTTTGTGATTTTCTGGAATGAATCAGAGGCGGTTGCATATTAGGAACTGGACATGAATCACGAGGAGCCTTGGCAGTTTTCAGAGGACTTTATCAGATGCGGGAGCTGTGATTATCTGGACATTGAGATAAAGTCAAGCGCCGGGCCGAACTCTGTGAACTTAATCATCAGTGCCTTGATGCTGGGGCTTAATCAGTGCAGGCACGCCTTTGAACCTCTGTGAGTTCTGTCGAATCTGGGGACTTTTAGAGGATCTGGAGTGCATCCTCTGAGGACTTGGATCTGAGAGTACCATGAGTGCTGAGAGGACTTATCAGGAGTGTAGACCTCACAGAGGACTTATTCAGTGTGTAGTGTAGTGCCTGCTGGGGAACTTGTCAAATACGTACCCTTAAACACCTCACGGAACTTAATCGGATAAGAGTGCCTTTAGGTTACTAAGATGATCGAATCTGGGACTTATCGGATCTGGGGAGTGCGTAGGGTGCCTACGGAACAGTCAATGCATGAGTGCCATTAGATCACTACGGAACTTAATCAAACCTTAGGGTACCCATGCGGTACTACTCAGACTTAATCCGATGCAAAAATTGCCTTTGGAGGTTACTTTTCCCATGGCTGTCAGGATCTGGAGACGTGGTGGACATGGTCAGAGTACGTGGTACCTCAGAGAACAGTAGAGGCAGACATGGTCACGAAGTACCCGTGACCTGGAGCTTAATCAGCGGGTTATCAAAATGCAGGAGCGTACCCAGTAAGGTATCAGAAACTTTACAAGTCTGAGTACGTGATACTAGGTGAATCAGATTCTGTTGATCTTTATCTGTCTGTAGGTATCATATATCTTATATGCACATGACTACCTGATTGGTGCAAGAGAAATGGAAGTGAGACGCGATCTGATCATTTTGAAGGTGATCAAATCTTAGTTATATATTTGAAGCGAGGAATCAAATCTGATAAAGAATAAGTAGCTATCAGGCGATTGCATGGCATAATCAGTACAGGAACACTAATATCAGTGTGTTTTTATAGTGAGGTGCTTATAATTATTCTTTGAATCTGAATGATCCATATATGAATCTTATATCTTTGTAACATAAATATATGATATTCATGATCATATTTGTCTTTTTATTGTTATGATCTGTGAGTTGATTTTGGGTTCTTTCTTCAGTTCATACATTCCACCATTGGATTACTTATCACATTATGATATCTATCACTTATCATTAATATTAATCCCTCTGAATCTCTTTTCTTGGATTGAATCAATCAATGGATATCAGCTTCAGAGTATGGCATTTCTTACCACCTTTTACATTTTATATTGATTGATTTTGAGACAATTTAAATCTTGTTTCAGTATATAATCATTGTACTGAATCTTTACTCTTTAGAACTAAGATATTGAGTTCTTCAACGAATAAATTGAAGATATGAGAACTTTACAGGTCTTATCAAGCATCTGGACTTCTATATTCTAAGCTGAATATTAAATTTGGCTTGATGCTGCATTGAAATTTTGACATATTATCTGTTTGATGATTCTTACTCATAGTTTGATGTTCTTGAGCTATTTTGGCCGCCCGATCTCGATGATTGAGAAACGGCTGATTGACCATCAAATGTATCCGTTGAAACGAGAAAGCGACGGGTTGTACCAGATATAACCGACCAAAATGACCGTTTGAGTTGGCGCGTTCGGTCGATGTTTTTATTTGATCTCGAAAAATTACCGATGTGTTTTTCTTTGCTTTTTCCGTACGATGCTCGTCGTTCGACTTCCGGCGCACGTCAAACCACCCATTGCGCCGATCTCTTTTCTGTTCGTTCATCTTTCAAATTCTTATCATTCTAACAAGACTTATCGATTGCTGTAAATGTTCGATATGGTTGCAACTCATATGAAATCTGACTCGCGAGTTCGCGTGGATTTGTTAACATTCATTCGGTACTGTAAATAATAATGATTCATCTCGAAGAGTTTTGTTGAACTCTTATACCGGTTTTACCACGCCACTTTATCATTTTGTAGGACAGATGAGAGCCTGGCAAGGCCCCATGTTTGGATGAAGCCGACGGCATGACGTGGTCTTTTAGTCTGGCGATCCGCGGCGAAGAGTTGGTTTCGTGCGGCGGTGCGGCGGTCCGCCTCCTCTGCCTTCCTCGTGTTCTGCTGTCTTCTTCTTCCTGTGGCGCCGGTTTTGGCTCACTGGGACAGCGATAACAAATCGCCGGTTCGAATTATATTTATTAGATAATGTTTGCAACGTTTCATTTTGTTGTTATCGTTCATTATAATATTTCTTTATTTGTTTGACCATGATCTCAATGATTATCTTCATTGCGACGTTACGTGCTATGATCTCTTCAATTCAGTTATCGATTGTGTTTGTTATCTGGCGTTTCGATTAACCACGATACCTAACATGTGACGTGGGAGTATATTGATCTTCATTGTATACTCTGCTTTGATCGTTTATAACCTCGTACTTTATTATATGCGATGGTGGATCTTTTGATTTCTTACAGGTTTTAAAAAGTTCTATGTTGGTGACTCAATAAATGCGGGATCTTAGTTCATCTGCCATGAAGATTAGATCCAATATGAGATTGGGAAAACTTCTCTTTGATTGGGTGACTCTATGATGTTATATTAACATTAAATAATTTCTCTCAAACTTCAAATCATGACAGATAGATTATCAGTGGTTTTTAGAGCTAATGAGTCATCAGTGAGTCAACATTATGAGAAGATGTCTCAAATCTAGAATCTGAATATGTCAGAGCATCTGAAATGAACTTTAGACATTCACTCAACAATTATTGATTTTAATATTAGAACAATGGATAAAGCATTTGAAGTGACCAAATCCATTGATAATTTTCTCATTTGAAAATCTTGTAACATTTCTAAATAAATCAGTGAGATTACATTCGAAGTAATATTCTGATTAAAAATGACCGATCATTATCCCTAACAATATAATGAACTAAAAATATAGAATTCATAGTGTGCAATTTGAAATTTTCGGTAATTTTAAGAAATATATAAATAGAAAATCCGGCTCGCTCATTTCTACCACGATTGCATATCCGGATCAAGCGGAAAAGAATTCGAGAGGAAAGAAAAAAAAAAAAACTAAAAAATTCTGTGGGCCTTTATGCAGGTTCACCGTTCCCCTTTTACGATGGTGGCGGAAGCTGCCTCACTAAACAACAATCTATTCTCTTGTCAAAATAAATTGGGCCTAATGCAAAAACTCAGGTCAAAATTCTCAAAGAAAAGCAATTCATTAAAATGCCAGGTCGCGACCTCGGGGTTGATGTCGCGACATGGATCAATCTTCTCAGTTTGATTCTGAACCTTATTCATACATTCGTTGGGTTCCACCGCATTTGCTTGGATAAATGGAGTGAAAGCGACATGGTCCTTCATTAATAAAGTGGCGCGGCACAGTTTCTTAGTAGGACTTACGATTAGAAGCTTCTCTTGGTGCGGCCTCCTTTTGTTCAACTCTTAGTTTACAGGTTACTACTTCAATTTCTCTGTTGAGACTCCATTTCCCGTTTTCATGTAGCGACCTCAGCACATAAGTCGTTACCTCGGAAATATGAGACTCTTCATTTTTAGCGTTTACCCAACTTCATTTTCTTGCAGAGACCTTCCCTTGTGGCTTCATTCTGTGGATCCATGTCGCGATATAGATTAGCGTCGCGACTTGGTTGTCTTCAATCGGCGTCGCGACATCAGTCTAAGGTCGCGACCGAAAATTCCTCTACCTTGTGAATTCCTTTAGTATGACCACACTTCCTTGGTATATGCTATAGTGATTTGTAATTAAATGTTTAGTCGCCATTAAACTTCAAGTCATGACTCGACTTGAAGTTGCAGCTTCGTTACACTCTTATCTTTGATGTCTTACGGTTTTTTGTTGGGGTTTTCACTTATCTTTGTACTTTTCTGAGAATAGGGTGAGTAAAATATCCACACATTTCTGTGCTTTGAATCAACATTTATCTTATAATATGCTTAGAAAAATGGATTAAAAATCAAATGAGTTTTTGGACTCATCACCACCCTATCACAAATGATGTTGAACTATGTCAAAACATGAGAGCTCATATGTGGAAGGACCTATGGTGGTGTGGTCGAGAGAGACAGACCATCATTATGATAGAAATTACTTATGACTTGTAATCCATGTGATCTCATAGTGGGTTGATTCGATTATAATGTTCACCAACATGTACTATGGAGTTGACTTAATATCACATATCCATGATGTTCGAGCATGGTCATTAGTCTCATACTCCATACTAGTCTTAATTAAGTAATTGTTCCCGTGATAATGAAAACGACCGAGACAATTTAGAATAGTATTCCATGTCAAGTCTAGGGTTCTACTATCAAGTCATGCACTTGATTATCATGAGTGGAGTCAACTATTCATGGAGTAAATTACCAAATTAGAAACATAAGATGATGATGAAAATGTCTCTTTATTATTGAAATATGAAAGTAATAATTGTTACACTATTTCCTTAAAGCACATCACTAATAGCTTCAGGATTTCTCTTTACACGCTCGCGCGAAGGAACTTCAATCTCTGGCTATTAACAACCTTAAAATCACAAGTAAGGTTTCTTTTATATGTTTCTAAGGTTCCGAGGGCAATCTTGTCTTTTGGTTTGAGGTTCCTCTCTTTTGAGAAAGTGGACCCAAGGCATTACACGTAATGTACTATGAAAAATCTCCAATTTCTAACTAGTTCATGAATTTCGAAGCACCTTTAAGTGACTTCGAAATTTTGTAGTAACTTAAAATGGCTTTAAAACTAGGTAGAGAGTGGCTTGCGTCACTTCAAAAATTTTGAAGTCACTATGGAGTGACTTCGAAATCTGACAAAGAGCATGCGATGACATTTTGAAATATTTGAAGTCGCTTGGGAGTGACTTTGAAATCTAGGAGAGAGTGAAAGCTAGTGCTTCAAAATTTTAGAAGCCACTATTGGTGATCTCAAAACCTATTTCGAAATTACTTATTCCTTCTCAAAGCTTATGTATAACTTCCAAACTTTCACTAAACGCGTTTATGCCTCGAGAAACCTCGTGGCTATCTCCCCATTCTCCAAGAATCTACAAATATACCTAAACCTACAAAAGTCATGTAAACTTGAGAAAAATATCATTTTCAAGCTTAGAGACTAACATGTAGCTATATTGGGGGTTTTTATGTGATTCACCCTCAAAAAAAACTATGAAATACTAGTGTAAAAATACATAATTTGAGTGTTTATCAAAAGCTAATGAGGAAGAATCCTTGAAGAGCCAAACAAATGAATCTGAAAGGATAATTATTAGACCAGGTGACTATGCACATCTTACACCACCACCCTTCCCAAATGCATTAAAAGGTAAGAAGAACAAGAAGAGCGATAACTCACATATTCTTGAGGTACTTAAACAAGTCAAAGTCAATATTCTTCTTCTAGATATGATTGAGCAAGTTCCCACCTATGCTAAATTTTTAAATGACTTGTTTACTATGAAAAGGGGTTTGAACATAGAGAAAAAAAAAGCATTCCTTACTAAACAAGTGAGTGCTATCATAGAGAACAAAATCCCCAAAAAGCGTAAAGATCCAAGATGTCTTACCATATCAGTTACCATTAGGGAGACACATATAGAGAAATCCCTACTTGATTTAAGAGCTACTGTCAACATCCTCCCTTACTCGGTCTATAAAAAAATTGGGTTAGGAGAGCTCAAATCTACCAATATCACTCTCTCCTTGGCCAATAGATCAATTAAGAAACATAGAGGTATAGTGGAAGACATATTAGTAGAAGTCGACACATTTGAATACCTTCGACTTTGTTGTGATTGACTGATTCAAGTGCAGTAGGGTGGTCCGGAATCAACAAAATTTATAAACCTAATACCTCCTACTGTTGGAGCATGGCTATTGCACTATAGTGGCTCTAGGGTCGAACACAAGGATAGGTTTTCTTCGCACAAATGACTTACAATGGTGTTCAGAATGGTGAATTTGTTTTGGATTTTAAGGTTTTGGTAAAAACAAGGGGGGTTTGATGGTTGGAAGCGGAATAAAATGATCAGTGCCGTAAATAGATCTCCTTTGAGTGTCGGGCTCTGGGTTTAGAGGTTCTAATGAGCGAGTGAGGGATTCTCGGAGCCTTTTCCTGCGTTGGGAGGTTATAGTCATTTCTCCAAACCGGATCTTCATTTAGCTATAAAAGCGACAGAAATAAGTATCCTTTTGAAAAGTACTTGTGGGCATTAATGGTCCCAAACGGGTGGCTTTATCTCCTTGCCACACCTCACAATGACCCAATAAATGAAACTACCCGAGATCTCGGTGGATCGCTGCAATAGCATGCCTTTGAACCACAAAGATTGCCAAGTCTGGTCACAAGGCATGTCTAAGGAGATTTTAACCTAAGGCTGGAAGAACATCAATGACAAACAAATGCACACGCGTTGAGAGAGCGTACGAAACCCTCAGCCTTTATATCCCGCCACCCGGTAGCCATCCTCTTCAGGATGAAGGGGTTCTCCCCACTGTGCCTCGAGGTTGTCATCCTCAATGGGTGTTTGGCAGGCGAGAAAATGAAAGAAAGTGAGAGAAAGTGGAAAAATGCAGGAATTGCCGAAAGGTTTGCACCCTAACATCTTGTTAATGATTTAGTAAAAAAGTCTCTCCTGCCCTCTTTTTACAGTGCAGCATGGAGCTTATATACTACCCAGATATGCAAAATTACAAAAATATATGAATTGGCCACTGTTACATGAAGGGCAATTCAGGAAAACACCAAAAATTTGTACAAAAAGGTCAAACATGTAAAAAAGGAGGAGGACAATTTCGCAGCCTTGCGAAAATTTGCAAGGCTGCGATATTTCATAGCCTTGCGAGTGCCGAGATTACGTATTTTCTTTCTTCTTATACTATATACAGGTTACAACTTTAAGTTTAACTTGGATTCTTCATAATTTAGTTGACTCAAGAACTTTGGCATGATTAGCTTGCAAAAATTGTAAAATTTGCTACAGAATGTGATCAGTAGCATAGCTAGGACCTCAACATGTCAGCTAGGTTAATTAAGTTAATTATTACACAAAAATTACTAAAAACTATGATAAACGGGGTTCAAAATTACTGTTGGGTATCACCCCCAACACATTGCTGGTCATAGTAATAAAGGGAGAGCAAACAAAACAATATCAAAATTATATGCATAAAAAAAATGGTATTTAAAAAGAAATTGTGAATGGGTAATGCGGAGCCCTTATGAAACCCGAAGAGTCATGTTGAGAGATATAGGTGCCATGTACAAGTCCGATTATCACCAAAAGAGAGCTTCCTTCTAAAGGAACAACTTGGAACTTTCCACCAAAACCTAAGTATTTGCTTGATTAGTTTTCAGCAATAGGTTGCCAAACTGCACTCTCCCCCCAACCTAGCTAATGCTTAAACCTAGCAGACTAACCAACCTCAATAGATAAGGACCCACTCTTATTCCATAATTCTTTTTCTGATTTTGTAAGGATGCAATATTTGTGGGGAATCGACTGCTTGTGGATGTCCATGGCGAGGGCTCCACAGTGTCTGGCGATTGAAAGGTTTAGGGTAATGAGTCGTAAGGATTTTCCAGCCACAAACTCTTAGGTTTCACCCAGGACTTACAATAGGTTCGAGACTCCGGCTTCATGCTTGCTAAACTACCTTTATTCACCCATGTAGAACACAAAGTCGGTGGCTCTATAGGTTAGCTTAAAATGCTTAGGGCTTTAAAGACTTCATATATACCCCTCGGACGTACTCGGGTTTAAGAGCCAAGCATCACAATTTTCTTTTTTTTTTCTTTTTTTTTTCTTTTTCTTTTCTTTTCTTTTCTGTTTTGAAAGACTCATTTGTCTTTTTTTTCAGGGGGGTCCTAACCTATTAAAGGTGGTAAAAAATACTAGGACAAGCTTTTGCAAGGTTCGAGAGGCGGGCATTTTTAGAATATCGCCGAGCAAATGTGCCGCAATGCGTGGTTGCTTCAGGTGGAAGAAAAAGGTTGAACAATAGAATTCAGCGGTCATCCAACTTCGATTAAACGTAGTCTAACATCAACGAGTAAGCCAAAGTTTCAAATTTGTCTTCTTATCAGCTAAACAATACATAAAAAAAAATTCAATTACAATTTTTAAAAATTATGTATGTAAAAATTTATAGTATATATTGAAATTAAAAGATATGACTATCTTTTTAAAGCTTCACAAATGAAATAATAAAGTCATTGAACATACATAAAATAGACTTGCTCAAATATTAGCAAAACACTAATGTAAAGAAATACTTCCTTAGCTAACTCCCCAAAAAAAAAAAAAAATCTCATTGTCCTCAATGGGGCTCAGGTGAAAGGATTAGGAAGGAGGTGCTATCTGGTGTGTGGCTAGTGGGATGTGAGTCCTCATCAGGGTGAGGATTTCTTGATGAAGTTGGAGGGAGTGTCTACTATTCTTCGGTGGTGAGAGGCCTAGTGAAGGCGTAGGAGGGTTGGATGGGTGAATGAGGTGTTCTTTGCTCTTGGAGGGGATGAGCTACAGAAGAGGCTTGGGCGACGATGGTGGATGAGAAGTAGACTCGGTGACTCTGAATATGCTCGAGGATGGCATGGTTTCGAGTAAGCATGGTTGTGGTCTAAGCAACGGCTGCCTTGGTGCGTGCCTTCATCTCGGCTAAGGCAGTATAGGTAGCCGCGAAAGATGCTGAAGTGGTTGAAAAAGTAAGGACAACATCCATGATAGCCAAGGAATCCTAGGGTGAGATATAGGTATGTTGCATGGGTGGTGCTGAAGTACTCGGGCCATTCGTGTCTGAGGGAACTGGAGGTACTGGGGGTGCAGAAGAGGTAGATGAGGCATGTAGTGGGGCAGTGGCTGCTGGAGCTGTGGATCTTTGGAATGCAGGGCTCCCTCGCGGGAATATCCTTTGTAGGAAGATAGTTAATCCTCAACTAGATGGTCATCTACTGGCTGATCCTCGGTTGGGTTCTGGAGTGGGGGATGAGGAGCACTAGTCACAAACTGCCATTTTTGTCTAGTAAAAATGGCCTCACAAGCACGACGGTGCTCAAGGTAGGGCTCAGCAGGAAAACCCAGGTGCTCCAAACACCTGAGATAGCAGCCTCGGAAATAGTAGGGGAATGGCCTTAGCCCGGCTAAGGTTCTTACGGTGAACCTTGTCCTCGAAGTGGAAAAGAGAAGTCATGATAAGCTGAGCGTGTAAACGAAAACCTCGATCTGATAAAGAGCCTCCCGAAAATGGATCCTCTCCTTTGTACGAGTCTTTGCAAGTAGAAATAAAGTTGGACATGATATATAGTCAATGAAAAGCATAGCGGGGAAGGAGCTGCGCCCGAGCGGGATGGGTCCTGGCTGTCATATCCTTTGGATAAAAGGTAGACCATCTCCGAGGTGGGGATGGGGCCACGTGCATGCTCATTGCGTTGGCAAGGACGGTAGATAGATTGAATGCATTTCTGATGTCGGGGCTGAAGTATCCCCTCACGGCCCATCTGTAAATGTATGGCGAGTGGATGGGGGACTCTCTTGGAAGTCATAGTCTGATAAAACTCGATGACCACGCGGGGGTAGAAAAACTGGCGCGGAGTCATGAAAGGCTCCAAGGAATGTCGCTGCACAAGTCGCATGGAGTCTCTAAGCTCAGGAAGGGTGGCGAAAGCTGGAAACTCATAAAAGTATTCATTGTGCAGATCCTTGCCACTACAGTCGAATTGCATAGAATAGGGCCATAGTGGAGGGTAGACCTTCTGATAATGGAGCTAGGGGACAGGTCCTGAGGATTGCTAAAGGCTGGGCCCTAAGGTGGTGATAAAAGAGGCTTCTGGGGCCAGGAAGTGGAAGATTCACCCGGGCCTGAAGTTCAAGCCCTCTTTGTAGGCGGGAGCCTCCTAGATGGTCGTAGATGAGGAAGGGAGGGAGGGGTAGGTCCCACCCTCGTCTCGTATCTACGCTGGACTAGAGTAGCAGGAGCACGGGTAGTAGGGATGTCAACAGCAACAATAGTAAGTGCGGCAGGGCCGGAGGTGGCGTCGCGGTTGGGGCGACGGGTTGGTGGAGGCATTGCGGTGAGTAGGGTTGCGGTAGGTGGCGGCTGAAGGGCGCGGCAGGTGCAGGAGCTAGGGCGGGAGAGGGCACACCTGTGAGGCTTTATGTTTGGAGGCTATGTGGCCCTGCATGGTGTGCCAGCCATAGCGAGTTAAGGAGGAAGGATGGTGATTAGTGCTGAGGTGCAATTTTTGAACCTTTATGTTAGATAGGTTTTGAGGTGCTTTTGTGCACTAATCATATAAATGTACCAGATGAAGTGTTCAAGTCTTCTTAGTACCACTTATGCCATTTAGAGGTATTTTGGTTGTTTTAAGTGTTGCGCCTCTTGGAGTTCAATTTTCCCGAGTCAAATGATGAATCATGAAGATTGGTCCAATGTTGATCATCAATGGCCCGAGAATCAATGAGAAAACCAAGAAATGAGTGAAGAAAATTGGATGCGATAGAAGAGCGAGTGAAGATCAACAAAGCGGGAATTTTGCTAGAGTTGCGAAAATTTTTTGCTAGGATGTGAAAATTCGCAACCTTAAAGCGAAAGTTCGCAACCTTACTTGAAAATCTCAAATTTCGCTAGACCACCCGAGTTCGCTAGGCACCGTTTTAGCGAAAATGCAGATTTAGAAGCTTCTCCGCAAAATTTAGCTAAGCTAGCGAAATTTCGCTAGCTAGTGAAATTACCTGGCTTTAGCGAAATTTCACATTTTCGCTATGCCTGGTGATTTCGCTAGCTAACGAAATTCTTCGACTAATGAAATTTAATGCCGATCATGTTTTGTAATTAATGCTGACCCGACTTGAACTTGGTGTATTACTCTCTTGTCCTTTAACTTAGCCAATTTTGTAGGGTTTTTGGTATTTTCATGCCTTGAGGTGGCCTATATAAGCCCCTCTTGTTTTGTAACTAAGGAGAACAATTTGGGTGGGAGAAGATATTTTGTAAGTTTTATTTTTGTAAATAAAGTCTCGTATTTTTATTTAGGTTTTGCTTTTCTCTCTTCTCTCTCCTCTTTCTCTTACTTTCTAGGCTGCCAAACACCCCTCTTGAGGATGACAATAAGAGATGTGCAGCCTACTAAGCCTCCTTCTTTGAAGGAAGGAAATGTAGCTTAGTGGTAGGGCATATGCATGTTGTCACTCTTGTATTAAAAGCCATAGGTCTTGTGTTTTATTTGTCTTCTCAAATTAGGGTTGAATAGCATTGAATGTCTTCATTAATTTGGCAATCTCTCCATGCTTTAGGATCTGATGCATACTTAATGCTAGATGCAGCGTGGTTCTTCCCAGATAGTCTTCTGAGCCTGAAATAATATTTAAATGCTAGGGTTTCAAACAGTAAAAGGGCCATAGATGCATGTTACTTGTGTTGACTCAAATAGGAGTTGATTTCAAGGGTGAGGTTTACTAGTTAAACATAGATCCGGTTATGCCTTGGACTATAGGTTGCATGTCATAGAGGATAAACCAGGGACTGTTTGCCCCTAACTTGCAAGTTAGTAACCTAAATCTTCAAAGTTAACTTTTTTCACACTTTATTTCGATTTTACAATTTCTCGATTTTCAACTACTTCCCTTGTTTTTGAAAAAAATCAGAAGTCGAATAAAGCCTTGCAGCCGTGCACTTATGCAAATCATTTTGGGATGAAAACCACGTCCCACCGTGTTGACCCTGGAGCCACTATCTTTGCGGTAGCTTGACTACGGCAGTAGTAGGAACTTAGGTGTATATAAATTTTGTTGATTTTAGCTCAGCCTACTGTGGCACGAATCAGATGGGGGGATGGGAAGAAGGGAAGGGTGTTTTTCCAAAGGAATTTCTTCTGCGAAGGATGGGAAATAAATTCAAATGAAAGGGTAAGGCTATATATAGAGGGTTAGGGAAGGTGAAGAGCCCAGGCTACTTAGTGTCCATAAATGGGCATAAAAGTTAAGGTTTAGTGAATTGGGGAGGAATGAATGGGTTATGCAGGAATTGAAAGGTTTGGGAATTAAGGTTGTGAAAATTCACAACCCTCGATGAAATTTCACAGGGGGTTGCAAAAATTCGCAACCCTTCCGAAAAATGGCCACTAACCTGCTGAGAATTGCTTCCCATAGCAAAATAAAACCTGCAAAATGAAACACCAAAATTATAAATAAGAGCACAAAAAAGTGAACAACCACAACTTAACATAGCTTAAAACTAAGAAAGCATGAAGGGTAAATATAAAATTTGAAGTGAAATAAGAAAAAATCTAACAAAAGGGAGTGGAATTTTGGTCTCTGCAGAGACTAAGCCCACTAAAGGTAGCCTTTTAAACTTTAGGAGATTCAAGGAGGGGGAGCTCTTCCTTGTCTACTGTGAAAGGGACTGCATATGATTTAAGCCTATGGCCATTCACTTTGAATACTCTGTTGTCCTTGGCATTAAGTAATTCAACTGCTCCATTGGTGTAGACTTCATGGATAGTAAAAGGACTAGTCCACCTTGATTTGAGCTTGCTTGGAAAGAGATGCAACTTGAGGTGGTTGACAATTTTGCCTTCATTTCCATGTCTTCCGGGAGGGAATACATACCTCCCTTTGAGGTGGTTGCAGGCCTCAATCTCTTAACTTCTCTTGGTTTAGGTTCTTCCCAAACATTGGATGTCTCTGCAACATAGTTCAGGAAGTCCATAGCTTATTCTAGATTCTTGCTCAAGAAGTCTCCTCCACGCATTGTTTCCAACAATTGTTTCATAGCGGGGGACATTCCATCATAAAAATGGTTGACTAGCACCCATGTGTCAAAACCATGGTGAGGACAGGCACTGAGGGTTTCCAAGTATCTTTCCCAACATTGGTAGAATTTTTCATTTTCATGAGCTGCGAAGGTGTAGATATGCCTCTTTAGACTGTTGGTTTTGTGTGCGGAAATTTTTTTTTTTTAAAGAACTCAGCTTGCATCTCGGTCCAATTCTTAATGGTCCTTGGCCTTAGAGAGTTTAGCCAAATCTTGGCTTTATCCTTCAAAGTCAGAGGGAAAAATTTTAGCCTCATTAAGTCTAAATTGGTAGCATCATCTTTTAAGGTGTTGTAGACTTCATCAAAGTCCCAGATACGCGAATAAGGGTTCTCGCTCTCCATACCATGGAAGGTGGGGAGTAGTTGCAAAATGTAGGGTCTGACAATCATGTCCTCAATGGGAGGCACAATGCATGAGGGTGCACTCACTTGTGGAGGGTGTATGCGGTCCCTCATGGACCTATATGCATTGAGGTTCTTCTGGTTTTCCTGCTGGTTTTGCAGTTCCTCAGGTAGGGGCTCCTTTTGGTCACTGTCTAAGTTCAATTCACAGCCTTGTTCCTATGGAATACAAATTCTCTCTAATCTACCTGTTGTATTCCTATCCCACTGGAACATAAACTCCTATATGAAAAACACAGTATACCAAAAAGAAACAAAAGCAAAGCTACCAAAAAGGGGTTACTGTTAGCTAAAAGAAAAATGTATACGGACAGTAAAAATAATTGAATTAACCTAGCAATTAACCGCTAGAAAGAATGAAGTGAAGAAAAATTCACCAATACTTGTGATGATGATCACAAGTGTTCAACAGTTCATTAATTGCACTAAGGCACCATCCACGTGACCCCTCATTTGATTGATCACGTGTGGTCAGAATCAACAAGATTGCCGACCTAATACCTCCTAATGTCATACTTGTAGCTCTTTGCGTATAGTGGCTCTAGGGTCGAACACAGGGATGGGTTTTCTTCGCACAAATGACTTACAGTGGTGTTCAAAATGGTGAATTTTTTTTGGATTTTAATGTTTTGGTAAAAACAAGGGGGTTTGATGGTTGAAAACTATAGATAAAATAAGTTAAAGTGTAAAAGAAATCTCGCCCAAAATATCGACTCTTGGTTTTGGGATTTATAATGGTAGCGGGGATTCTCGGGCCCTTTCCTCGTTGGGAGGATGTTTATAGATCATTTCCTAGGCCCGGATCTTCGTTTAGCTATAAAAAGCCCAGGGCTGAGTAACTATCCTTTTGAAAAGTAGCATTTACTGGGCATTAATGGTCTCCGACAGTGAAAACATATCTCCTTACCCCACCTCACAATGACTAACAAATAGCAACTACCGAATCTCAGTGGATCTAACAATAAGTATCCACTTGAACCACTAAAAAATTCAATCTGGTCATTCGAAACCGTCTGAGTTTTTAACTAGAAATTTCAGAAGGAGACACATAAATGACAATAAATACGTGCGTTAAGAATGTGAGAAACCCTCAAAACCTTTAGATCCCTTGTCCAATAGCCGTCCTCTTCAAGGATGAAGGGGTTTAGCCACTCATCCGTTGAGTTGTCATCCTCAGAGGTTGTTTGGCAGGCGAGAAAATGAGAAAAAGTGAGAGAAAGTGGAAAAAGGCAAGAATTGGCGAAAGGTTCGCTCCCTAAGATCTTATTAATGATTTAGTCAAAAAGTCTCTCCTCCCCCCTTTTTACAGTGTAACATGGAGCTTATATACTGCCCAAATATGCAAAATTACAAAAATATATGAATTGACCACTGTTAAATGAAGGGCAATTCAAGAAAACACCAAATATTTGTACAAAAAATTAAACGAGTAAAAAAGGAGGAGGACAATTTCGCAACCCTCCGAATTTTAGTAGGGTTGCGAATTTCGCAGCCCTGCGAAATTTCATAGGGTTGCGAAATTTAACATCCCTTTCGAAATTGCGTAGGTTCTCAGATTCGTCAGCTTCCTTCTTCCGCCTTCCGATTCAAGCTCCAGTTTAACTCGATTCTTCATAATTGAGTCGACTCAAGAACTTGGCATGATTAGCTTGCAAAACTACAAAATTTTTCTTTGTGTAGAATATGACCAAGAGCATAGCTAGGACCTCAATACGTCAAACCGGTTAATTAAGTTAATTAATACACAAAAGTACTAAACCTACAATAAAACAAAATCTCAAAATAAAGACTTCAATAATCATCACACAGAGCAATCCACTAAGGGAATCAACAACATACTCATCATCCCTAGAAGACCTTTCCTAGCCACATCTAACGTCTTAATCAATTGTAGGAATGGTCTTATGCAACTTACCTTTGGAAACATGACAATGGAAGTCAACATCTTCAATTTAGTGAAAAGGCCCACACCATATGAAGATGACTCCTTGGATGTGTTTATCATTGATAGTGTGGTAGAGGAACATGTGGGAGACCACACGGGATGAGAGGTTAGATGAGGTCGACACCCTCTTCAAACCACCTTGAGTCTATTAACCCATGGACCTATCTGGGCTTAATTTCTAACTTAAGATTAACTAGCCCAAAATAAATTAGTTTAGGACTTATTTGCTTTCTTAGGTAATTGTTTTTATTTTATTTTATCTTTTATTTTTAACCTTTTTTTTTTTTTGGTAAGAATTGTTGTCTCTTTTCAAAGCTTTGCGAGTTTTCTCCAAAATTGAGCATCACACATATACCCTAAGCTTAGGAATCACATGATGCTAATAAAGCACACTGCTCTTCAATCTACTTTGTGCATCACAATGTGGATGTCGAATTTCTTACACATAAGGAATCACATGGCACCATCAAAACTTCAGATCTTGTGTATTGGAGTAAGTCATACATAGAGCACCATTCTTCGATTGAGGTAGCTAAAACTACTTGTAGGTATAGTGGCTCTTGGCTCATCTACTTGGATGTGTTTTCTCTCAGTTTGGTGATCCATGGAATCTTGCTTGTGAAAAATCATTTTGTTTTTAAGTAAAAATATGGTTTATGGAGAATGTTGGTTGATAGATTGATTGTATTTCAGACTTTAAGAGACCTCTAGACTTGGTTTCACCAAGCCAATGCACACCAATGATAATCTAAGGGGTGGTTTTGGGTTCACTAGTGAGTGGATAATGAGGACAACATATAGCCCTTATATCACGCCCCACTAAGGTTGTCATCTTATTATATTTGTTATTATGAAATCCAAGTGCCCAAAAAGTACCTAAGAAGGCCAATAAACACACCAGTACTTAATAAAAACATTAGTTCAAGATTTGGAACTTGACAATGAACATAATCTTCTAAGTATGATAATTTAGCATAAAAAGAGTTTTAAAATAAACAATTTCAGTGTGTAAAAACGTCATTTGTCAGTGGTTATCATAGGGACATGCCACTTTATGTTCAATTTCATGAGTGGAGTAAAATATAAATAATTATGATGGGGGAATAGAATTGGACCAAGTATCCTACTCACAAATGCCTGGATAGAACAATGGGGTCTCGTGCTCCTACCGTGTCCTTCCATAATACCTAACAAATACAACCTACAGTCTGCACATGGGATTTGGAAGAACAAGAAACCCACGAGCCAATTTCAAACCATATCTTTACAAATGTAAGATAGACATCTCTAAAAGACGCCCCGTTTCATCCAATCAAGTCCTATTATAAATGGACTAAAAGCAAATGTAAGACCATTAATTGATACCCCCAACGGTAGAGGAAGGAGGATTATTCCAAATAAACTCCTTTGACTAATCCATCGCAAAATCTAAGGCTGACTACATGAGGAAACCTATCCTCCAAAGGGAAGAACCCCTAATCATCATCCAAATTGGATGAATATCCATTATAAATACAAGGCCGCTCCAACACCAAAAGGTACTTCAACACTGGGCAACCTAAAGATTCTTCTCGTGATGTATCTCGACTTAGGGACGGAGCTACCCGGCGGCCCCCGCGACCCTTCTCCTTCCGGGGTTCTTCTTGTAAGAACGCCGCCACATCTAGAGACCTCTATAGATCAACATTGCAAGAATCCCATTCTAGCCTCCAAACGATCCAGCAGAGATCCTCCAGTCACCCCACCAAAGAGCCTCGTCCAACCCAATACCCCGCGCGCTCCGTACCCCGCCCGGCTGAAAAAGGCACATCACACACAGTCTGCGGGAACGACAATTCCTTCATAAACATAATCGATTCCTCGCCATCGATGGTATCAACAAGGAACACAAGGAGTAACACTAATCCACCGAGGATGCCTGATCCACTGTGCGATATGAATGTTGCACTCTCGATCTGGAAACGATGCAAGCCAATACAAACGAAGTGGAAGCGCTTCGCCTCGTCAAACAACGTCTGGTCGAAGAATTGGAGCAGCTTACCAGGCAGATACAACATCAACAGGAGACACGGCAAACCTAGGAAGGCCATAACCTCCTCCCCCGCGAAGAACAACTCGTCGCGATATTCCCGAGGTACCGGCTGTACAGAGTCCGGGGCTTCTCGCTAGCAGACCACCGCTATCCCAGCCGGAGGGGAAAACGGTTATGCCTGTGAGGCGCTCGCGGAACTTAAGCGCCAAATCACCCTCAACTAGAAGCAAGGGAACAGTCGTGGGAGCAGAGGTTCAAAAACCTTCAACAAGAGCTCATCCGCAAAGGAGCAGAGCAGCATGGACGAGCCCGGATACTATGGATACCTGTGCAAGAAACGGAATCTCTCACAAATGGGCGTCGATTTTCCCTTCCAACAAAAATCTGCACGCCTCGTAGAAACATTCGATGGAGCCAAAGATCCCGCCGATCACCTTAATATTTTACAAAAACCAAACGGAGCCGCATGGGTATCAGACTTCGTACATGCAGTGGCTTTCGCCGACTACGTCAAAGGGGCCGCCTTTGGCCTGTCTACCGTAATCCCCCTCTTCATCTATCTCACATTCAGTGGAACTAGCCGCTAAGTGCTCGCTCCACTCTACCTGAGCTGACGCATGCAGTGCCGAGCTACCATCTTTTTGACCATCAAACAAGGATCGCAGAAAGTTTGAAATCCTATGTACAAAGATTCAACGCCTGTCCCCGAAAATAGACGCATTCACGAAAAAAATTCGTCGGCCACAGCCTTCATCGCGGGTCACGCATAATCAGCGGGACCTTATGTTCTCTATCTCAAGAACCCTCAAGATAGCATGGCCGAGGTCCTCGCAAAGCAGTACATGCGGCGAGGGAGGCCCTCATATCAAAGAAGGAGAGCTCCTCCGCCCGCAAAGAAAAAGGGACAACCGACAGACGACGAGGGCGGAGCCCCAAGAGACAAGACGACCAGAGGAAATCCCCAGGCACAGAGCGGGAGCGATCCCCTAAAAGGCGAGGGAGTCTCAGAGACCGTTTGGGCCCACCACAAACCGAAGGGCGAAGACACTACCCGTCACAACACTTCACTCCACTAACGGCCTCAGTATCACAAGTCCTGCATGAGGTGCGAAACGAGCAATTCCTGAGATGGCCGGCCAGACAAATCGCATCCCACGATGCGGATAACACCAAGTATCATGAGTTCCATTGTGGACTAGTGGCATCAGACCGACAATCGTATACAACTAAGAAGAGAAAATAGAATATTTGATATAGCGTTGTATATTCTTCGGGCGTTTATATCTCCAGTGGAACCAAGCCCCGTAATCAAACCTAAAGTCAGCCCAAACCATAACCCACCCTGGCCAAAGAACCGCCACCTCTACAGTAACCGTTCAAAGACCAGCCAATTCCCTAGGTGGAATCCAGTGATCTCTAAGGATTCACTGGGGAGGAATCTAGTCTCTACTTCGAAAGCCCACCTACGCAAAGATAAGATCAGCGTGATACGGGGAAATACAAGCAAGATCTACTACCACTGCCCGACACTACCATCACGTTCTCTGACTCAGATCTGGAAGGGTGCCAACACCCCCATGACGACCCGCTGGTAGTTCGCGCAATTGTGGCCAATAATCCGCTCATCGGGTTTTGAATTGATAATGGGTGTTCTACGACACTACTTCGCCACCTTCGATAAATGGGTATTGGAAGAGAGGCTGTGGACCTGCCAAGACACATCCGCTGGATTTCGTGAGAGAAGGTATTACTCATCGGGCCCGATTGTCGACCTCCCGGGAGAACCCCGCCGTGCAACGACGACGCTAGGGTTCCCGCAGAGAGCGGACGCCCGCCGCCTATACGGTGCCGCTTGGAAGACCATCCCTCAACGCAAAGCCATCCCCGGCATACCACATGATAATCAAATTCCCAACAAGAATGGGGCTCGATCTGGCCCGAGGAGATCAATGGGTGGCCAGGAATGCGCTTACACTTCCATGAAACCAAGACCGCCTGACGGGTGGAGATAGACGGCAGTCGACATACGTACAGGTACTTCACCCGCCCGAACCCCCGCGAGGAACCTGGAACCAATATCACCGGTCGACGACCCGAACATCTCGCTTACATCTGGATCTAATTGGTCAAGACCTCAAAAGCCCTCACCCGGGCCAAATGTAATAGAGATGTTTTCGTGATGGAAGCAAATAGACATGGAGGAATCGACCCTACAATGATCACTCACAGACTGAACACCAACCCCTCCTTCAAACCGATCAAGCAAAAACGCCGAAGTTTCGCACCAGAAAGGCAAAAGGCCATCAATGAGGAGGTCGGCAAGCTCCTCCAAGCAGGAGCGATAAGAGAAGTAGAATACCCTGAGTGGCTAGCTAACGTTGTACTGGGCTAAGAAAGCCAAATGCGCGCAGCGACATCGATTTCACCGATATAAACAAAGCATGCCCGGTTGACAACTTCCTCTACCGAATCGACCTCTATCGCGGACGCTACTGTTACCGAACTTCTCGCTTTTACGATGCATTTTCCAAGCATAACCGTGATCATCATGGACTCTGGGTGACTGTGAAAAGACTCTGCTCACACAAAGACAAGGAACTCATCATATCTGCAATGCCGTTTGACTCAAGAATGCGTATAACCTACCAAAGACTAGTAAACCGACGTTCCAAAAGCGTATAGGTAACAATGGAGGTATACATAGATTTTATTAAGGCTGCAAAGTCCACTAAGTCCAATCTCTCTAATATCACCCATCTCTCTCGAGGCATTCCGCATCCCGAGAATTATAACATGAAGTCGAACCTGTACCTTAAAATGAAGCCGGCAGGTCACCGAAAATTTTCGGGTTTCATAGTTAACCACGCGAATTTCAAGCGAACTGCATTGAAAATAAAAGATTGCCGACATGCCGCCGCCTTTCAGAATAAAGAGGTCCAACACGACAGAAGGATTGCAATTTAAGCCATTTCAGATCTTAGGGGCGATAAATGCCAGCCTTCTCCTTAAGTTCGAAGAAAGCCTTCAATGCGGGGATCGAAATGTGGGAAGATTCACCACATTAAAACGACTGAAGTTTCTCTCCTATTCTAGTAAGTCCTATAGAAGGAGAACTCCTTACCTTGTACTTAGCCGTATCAGACTTCTCAACCAGTGCAGTACTCGTCAGAGATAAAGAGCGAGTCCAGCACCCAGTTTACTACTGTAGTCGAGCCCTCAGGGAGCTTGAGTGAGGTACCGAGAATGGAAAGTTGATACTAGCACTCAGGATCAAGGCACTTAAAGCTTCGTCCCTATTTCCAGGCTCACACCATAGAAGTCCCAACCGAGTACCCAATGAAGCAGGTGTTACACAAACCAGAGGTCTCCGGAAGGTTGATAAAGTGGGCCATAGAGCTAAGCGAGTTCGACATCAAAAATAAATGAAACCGCTATAAAGTGGATTGTCCTAGCCGACTTCTCCGTCATGGAATTCCCGCGCCGATAGAACTCACGAGCCCCCACTGCAGGACGACCTCCCCATATGGAAACTCTAGATGGAGCCCAAACGACAGTAGAGCTGAGCAGTTTAATCCTCAATTCTCACCGTATGGGATAGACATTGAATACGCACTGTGCTCGGGGGTTCCATGCTTCCAACAACGGCCGGTATGAGGTCACATACAGCCCCAACCTCTCCCACTCATTGGGGAGGTCGACCAGCCTAGAGGTCCACGTTGACTCTAAATCGGTGGTCAAGGCATAGAAGATACATACGAGGCCAAAAGTGAGACGATGGTTCTATATCTCCAAAAGGTCCGTGATTTGCTAGAAAAGTTCGTATTGGTTCAAGCCGGGCACGCCCCGCACTGTAGAATACCCGAGCCGACGCCCGCAAACTAGCCACGCCTTGCAAGAAGACCGGCGTCACCGTCAATACCCGCAGAACCTCGACGACCCTACGCATAAGCGGTCGCCTGATCCAGGCCGAACTGGATGGACCCTATTTGGGATTATATTAATGACGGAACCCTACCAGACGACCCGAAAGAAGCAGCTAAGATAAGAGTGAGGTCTTCCAGTTTAACAATCACAAAGGAAGCCTTTATGTTTAGGATTCTTCACACCTTCCTAAAATGCATCGCGCAGAGAAGACACTCCGAATATGCTAAGAGAATTACACTTAAGGTATTGTGGGAACCATATCTGAGCTCGAACTAGCGGTGAAGAGTTTTTGAGGTATGTGGATACCGCCCACGAGCTTAAAGATGCGACCGACTTAACAAGAGATGCACCCGCTCAGAACACGCCTAAAATATCACGCCTCCCGTCAGCCCTCTTACGCCAATTACCCCCCTCGGCCCTTCCAAAGAATGGGTTGGACATATTGGGACCCCGCCATTCCAAGAAGGGCCAATGCAAATTCATAATTGTCGCAGTGGATTATTTCACCAAGTGGGCAGAAGCCGAACCTTTAGCCACGATTACAGAGCAAAAAATACGCAATTTCGTATGGCGAGCCATCATATGCAGATTTGGCATCCCAAGAGCCCTGGTATCAGACAATGGAAAACAGTTCGACAACACCAAATTCAGAGATTTTTGTGCCGAGCTCGGGATTAAAAATTATTACTCGCGCTACGCACTACAACAACCGACAGTCAAGTCACCATCGCACCCTAAAGTCGCTGGCACCAAGCCGGAGGATCTTAAAGGAAGGTAGAATACTCCTCGAGGTACTATGGGCCTACAGACGACATCTTTAAGTCGAAGAACTCCTGAGACCCCATTTGCCCTAGCCTTTGGCACGGAAGCAGTAGCCCCCGTTGAGGTCGGAATAAAATCTCCTAGAGTCAGGCATCAGAGGAGCACAATGACGAGGCCCCGCCCAACTGAACTCCTAGATGAAAACGCAACAGTTCAACAGCCGCACGAGGAGTACCATCAGCGAAGATATTATCTGCATTACAACCGTAAAGTCAAGCCCATAAGTTACGCTGTGGATTCGGGTCCTAAAGAAGCTCCTTATCAAGCGAGAAAGAATCCGACGCACGGGAAACTAGGCCCCAACCGGGAGTGGTCCTATATAATAACACAATCAGTCGCACTGTGCAATTAAGTGAGCCCAAAACAGAGGGAAAATCTACAACATACATGGAATGCGGAGCACCTCGAAGCAACAAAGAGGAAACGATTTGCAATAAAACCTTATCACCCTATGTGACGAGTTAGGCACACGAAAGTTAATTAGATATCTCAAATCACCGGATATATAATTTAAAAAATACTAATAAGGAAATCCATAAAAACAAGAGTCTCTCTTTATTCCAAATGAATCATATCTTGCTACAACCAATGGTATCCTCGACACATCTTGAAAAGCACTCGCATAAGCAAGGGGGCTATAAAAAAAATAAAAATAAAAAATAAAAAGGGAGACAAAGGAGAAAGATAGAATAAAGAAAAAGAGGGGTGTGATAGGGAAAAAGAAAAGAGAAAAAAAGGAGACAAAGGAGAAAGACAGAATAAAGAAAAGAGGGGTGATAGTGGAAAAGAAAAGAGTAAAAAGACGGGACAGAGAGAAAAGACATAAAAAGGAAAGAAGCAGATGAGAAAGTCAGGGAAGAAAAGAAGGGAGAAAAGAAAAGAGGGGAGGAGAGGTAGAAAGGAGGAGGAAGAAGATAAAGAGAAAAACAGAGAGAGCAGCGCAAAAGATGCGCCACCCCCTCCGGACGTACTCCCCAGCCGAAAGCTAGGGAATAACATGACCCATGGGTGGAGATTGGGTGGAAAACACAACTCCCACACATGAAGACCCGCAAAGGCCGGGTCCAGTTACTGCCGTGAGGAACTCCAAATAAGGCCCGAACACGAGTAGATTCACCCTGTGTGAACTTCATCCACCCACTCCGTGAAAAGCAGAATCCAAAAGCATAAGATACGAGGCAACGTAGCCACCATTTATATGAGGCCAAAGCGCTTGAAAATTCACGCACCTGCTCCAAATTTCCATAACCGCCAAGATAATGACTCGTCACTTCTTTTCGAGGACATGCGCATTTGCCACCAAAGCTCTTCATACATCGAAAATCATGCGAGGCTAGTCGGCTCACTCAAAGCCCCACGCGACACCGGTAATGTCACGCATAACATGTCTACCACTTTCGACGAGCTCCCCACTCGCACGTGCCACGCCCTCAAGAGTCGACACTGGGCCAGTTACATCAAGATCTCTGGCCAACGCCACTACACAGCCAGAGCCCAAAGATCACTTTGACGAGCCCTTCATCAGACCCACGCATCGCTCCTTCGCATAATCTTATACCGACGAGGCTCATCCTCAACCTCGGGATGGACGAGCCCCCTATCATTTACTGACGAGCCCTTCACTGAACTTCAAACAGACGGGCTCCCTCCTACTATTTACATTGACGAGCCCTTCGCTGCACTCTAGACATACGGGCTCCTTCTTACAATTCATATTGACAAGGCTCATCCCTCCACTCAGAAGGACGAGCCCCATTATCCATTAAAGTGATAAGCCCTTTCACAGACCTGCATGCACGGCCTCGTCCACTCAGATGACGAGGCTCGCCCTCAACTCCGCAGATGGACTATCTCAATATTCATACCGACGAGCCCTTCCCCGACTTCGAACGACTGCCCTCCCTACTATTTTACATCGGGACGAGCCCTTCACGACCCGCATGCACGGCTCCTTCATATAATTACACGACGAGGCTCATCCCTCAACTCCGTGATGGACGAGTCCCTACTATTCATATTGACTAAATTTCACGCACTCTACGACGGCTCCTTCGCATAATTCATAATCGACGAGGCTCATCCCTAAACCTCAGGCGACGAGCCCTACTATCCACAGCTGACGAGCCCCTCACGCACTCCGCATTGCATTCCGCCCATTCGTACAACTATGTTGACGAGGCTCGTCCCTCAACTCGATGGACGAGCCTACTATTTCTCCATATCGACGAGCCCTCGCTACACCCGTGCATGTACCTGCCCTTCATACACCATATCAGACGAGGCTCATCCCTCAACCCGACTGACGGAGCCCCTACAGTCTGATATCGACGAGCCTCTTCACAGACCTGCATGTGACGGGTCTTTCTACAAATCACGACGAGGCTCATCCTCAACCCGAAGGACGAGCCCCTACTATTCACTTCTGCGGATCCCATTCTTCGCCGTGACCCGGCATACGTATCCGCCCTTCAATTCATTGCTGACAAGGCCCATCCCTCCACTCAGATGGACGAGCCCCTACTATTTACATTGACGAGCCCTTCACTGGACTTCAAACAGACGGGCTCCTTCCTACTATTTACATTGACGAGCTCTTCCCAATAGCTCCCACTGACAAACAGAAAGCCCTCCAAATGTACTCTACTGACGAGCTCCTATTATTTACACTTACTTAGCTCTTACAAATGTAGCTTCACCCGACGTAGCTCTTCCAAACAGCTCTACTTGACGAGCTCCTATTATCTACCTGGACGAGCTCTTACAACAGTTTACCTGATGAGCTCTTCCCAACAGCTCTACTCAACCGCACACTCTGACGAGCCTCCATCAACAGCCCCCAAAGACGAGCTCCACTCGCCTCCTAGCATTGACGACCTCAGCCACAAACACCACACGCAGCTGAAGAACCAGGTCAACACCCGCAAGTCAGACGACGAAGGCTACAGGCCCAATCCGACAAGCTCTACCCACTCCAACCATATAAGTGGGGAACCAAGCCAGCTTCAAAATTGTGATATTATGCAAAATTTAATGATACTGGCCTAAATTGTCGAGACCTTCAACTGCAAAGTTTTTTTTATACAAATTCAGAAAAGAATAAAGATATCTCACTAGAACACAAGTTTTCAAAAATGGGTATTTATTTAAAGGAAGGCTGCTATTGCATAAAGCCCTGTGCCCAACAAAAAGCGGGGAGGTCGACATCGTGAAAGCATAAACGAGTCCAAGAATTCAGCATCGACGATTAATGAGTAGCGGATCTCATTAGGAGTAACAAGCTCCCGAATAATTGTGACGGAAGACTCCCGCCTCCCCTCACGCTTGGAGGTCAGTTGAAATCTAGATCTGAGTACGCGTGAACGGCCTTCCGTTGAAAAGCGAGCCACCCAGAAGCCCACTGAGCACCGGCTTGATCTCGCAATTGTCTGATAACCTCGTCCCTCTGAGCAACCATGCTGACTTGCTGATGAAGATCTGCGCGCAAGCCACTACATTCCTCGCTCAGCCGTCTTGATAAATTTACAACTTTGGAGGACTCCACGACGAAAGCAAGCTCCAACAACACTCCGCCTCCGGGGGCTCTCCCGTGGACAAGCAATTTCGAGTTGTTTTTCTTTGACGCTCAAATCACCGGTAACCGCGCGTAGCTCCACCTGAAGATCCCGCTGCGCGCCCCGGGAGGCGGTGAGCTCCTCCCTCACTATTTGAAGCTCACTCTAGACAGATTTCAACCCCTCTCGAGTCTCGACCAACTTATCTCAGGCACTGAGCTCACCCCTAACCCCTCCCCGAACTCGCCTCACCTTCATTAAACCGTCCCCGACCTTGCTCTCTCTATTTTCGCCCGAGCACTAGCCGATGAAGTGTGCGAAGATCGGGATTTGAGCCGCCTACTTCTTCTCACATATGTCGCTGCTCCAAATTTCGCCTGCTCGTAAGTGAGAGAAGCCACCTTCGCTTTATAAACCGGCGATCTACATGTTTTTTTATTCAGCTTACCTTATCGGCTGTGCCCTTCAAATGGTAGCACCGCATATCGTATTAATGGACATAGTGTTCAACACAGACAAGCATGGAAATAAACACAATTACAGACTTACCGAAGCAATCCCCTTAAAAGACAACGCCAAAGCTTCATCAACCCAAGAATCCTCTTCAACCCCAACGTTAGACTCCAGAGAATGACGAGATGGCACCGTCGCAAGCCCTGACTAGAGAGCAAAGAAGCCCCTGACGCACCCACTATTCGATTCCGTCATCCCCGAGGAAGTGACTCTGGGCATTGTCCAAGGCGCAGATTCCATACCTGCTATAGGTAGAGTCGCCAGCTGGGCGACTACAGAATTTGAAAGACCCTTGCCTTGACGACAGCTTAGGGAAGACAAGAAGGTCAAACTAGGGTGACGACGCCGCCCAAATTTCGCAGGAGAAGGAGGGTGATGCCCCGATTCTCAACCTCAATTAGGGTGGCGATTGCCCAGCCCCCCGGGCAGAAGAGGGAGGGATGCACCACCTGAGCATCGCCTGGCGCATCGTCGCCTCCGGCTTCGAACAGAGAAGAAGGAGACACCCCTGGGGCCAATCTTGGCCTGAGCCACGGCCCTTCTCGGGAGGAGCTCGTTTTTCCTCACACCCGGGCTTCCGAGACGTCACCCCTAAATGAACTAAATTCCCTCTCCTCTGCAGGGAGTGGCGTGCCAGTAGGGCCCAAAGGAAAAACTCCAGGTAGAAAGAGGCTGGCCTCAAAACGCAGAACGCGGTGCAAAATAAATTAAAGGAACCGGAATGTTCGACTTTATCAAATTTCGCGTAGGAGCGAAAGCAATCATTCAACAACGCGAGCCACAAGAAAGATCTTCACGCTAAGGTCAAGACGTAATATCCGAAGCATATGAAAGCTTAAGGTCGGCAGACCATCGCCTTGCACAAATCAAACTAAAAGTAATACAAACACTCACGAAGGTTATCAGTGGGCTTCCATCAGCCCCGGGCACACCCAGGTGTCATCCCTATCAAGAGAGTCATACTCCCGCTTGGAACCACTAACTAGTTAAATATCGTCCTTTCCATGACCGGGTGCAAAGAAGCGAAGGTCCGAGATCACTCGTAGGAGACCCAGAACGCCCGAAAAATAAATAAAACCTCTCGTAGTAGCCATCTGGATCAAAAGATGGAGAACAGAGCCACTGGGACGCCAAACCTGGGCCCTTAAAAGACCAATAAACCAACTAAAATACCCAACCATCGGGAGCCAATCTGGAAGGGCGATGTCAAGTATCAAGAACTTCTTTATGAAGGGATGCAAAGGAAAGCCGGCTAATGTTATTAAAAGAAACTTCAAAAAAGCAGACCATACCAGGCACGGAGGCAGTGTAAAAGGTCAAAACATCCAGACCATATTCGGACACCGGGTGGAGAGGTCGATAACGCTCAGCAAAAGTAGGCTCATATGAAGGACCAACCCTACTAGGGCCCACCTTCGCGGCATGCCGAACGGCAGTCTTGAGAAAGTCCGACCCCTTAGGATATTTGATCAGGTTTATCTTCTTTTTACCCTTACCTAAGAGAAGGGGAGGCACTCAAAGAGTAGGTCGGAAATTCAACTACGCCGAACAAACGGAACGCCTCACCGTCTCGAACCTATCGTAAGAGTCATCGCCGCACGCAAAGAGGAAGAACGATTTGGACCCATGACGAAGCAAACAAGAGAGATAAACGAATCCGTGACGACCGAATCCTAGAGCCTCGGTCAGACAATCGAAAAGAAACACGACAGATCGACGCGCGGCCCAAAGGAAGGAGAGAGAGTGGAAAGGAAAACGCCGTAGTGACCTAACACTAAATGCATAGAGAAAATCCAGAACGAAATACAAGAACGCCAAGAAATATAAAGACAAAAGTGGGGAGTTATGAGGCCAAAGGAAGTCAGAACTGGGAAGGTCGACAAGAAACAAGGGAAAACAAAGGGCATATGAAAAACAAGCGCGAAACTCGAAGAGCCATCATTAACGCACCATGTATGACGGCTGGTCGTTAATTCAATCCACATCCGCGTACACGGGAAATAACAACCGTCGCAGGATTAATCACTGCACTCTCGCCCACACAAATTGCACACAAGGGCCGGGGGCAACTCGATGGGGGAATAGAATCGACTAAGTATCCCACTCGCCACTCGATGTAACAATGGGGTCTGTCAGGCTCCCGCCCGTGTCCTTCCATAACAGCCCGAACAAAGGCCCAGCCCGTTAGTCCCAGAACATGGATTTGGAAGAACAGGAAGGCCCATACGTAGGCAGTCAAAACATATCTTTACAAATAACAGAAGATAGAATATCCCCTAAAAGACGTCCTATTCGTCCAATCAAGTCCTATTATAAAGGGACGGAAAAGCAACAGAAGACCATTAATTGGATACCCCCCAATGAGGAAGGAGGATTATTCCAAATAAACTTCTTTGACTAATCCATCGCAAAATCTAAGGCTGACTACATGAGGAGTCTCATCCTCCAAAGGAAGAACCCCTAATCATCGCCCAAATTCATGAATATCCATTATAAATACAAGGTCAGCTTCCAACACTAAAAGGTACGCCAATACTAAGCAACCTAAAGATTCTCTCTCTCTCGTACAGAATCCGACTTAGGCATCTGAGCGTCCCGCGAAGCCCCGCCGCCCTTCCTTCTCGCCCTTTTGCAAGGAACGCTACCGTGATCCAGACTCCTATAGATCAAAATTGCAATAATCCTACTCCCAAATTTAAACGATCCAAAGATCCTCCGCCAGCCCACTGGGGCCAGCCTTGGTCCAACCCAAATACCCCCCGCGTGCTCCGCCCCGGGCCTGGGTTGGAAAAAGGCATCATCAAATTATATATTCGATAACATGGTCATTTTAAAGGGCTCTAATTTAGGAATTAAATTGGGTTGTTAACATGTTTTAAAATTTGTAAAAAGGTAGAGAATGTTTTCAGTTTGGTATTGAGAACACAAATTTAAGGGGAAATAGAGGTGTCGTCAATAAATAGAAGGAAACATATAATTTTGGACATCACATATGTAATTAGGGAAGCTCCTAGAGCAAGAACCAAATCAATTGGTTTTCTTACTCATTAATGCTTGAATATATAAAAGACAACTTATGACTCTTTACAAGTCGGGAAGAAGTATAAAACTGAAAGCAAGTGTAAGTAGTAGCTTGTAAACTACTATGTTTAAGGATCTAAGGTAAAATTAAAAATAATGAATGTCTAATTATTTCTTGATAAGGACTAGGGTTTTTATTTTGACTAATAAAGACACTAGTAAATGGGAAGGTAGTAGAGGAATTTTAAGTTTCGAAGGAATAATAATGGCTTAAAAGGTTGTTAAGTTTATAAAGCCCTTGTTCAAGATGTCCTTATATCAACCCTTTACCCAAAAGAAAATAGGAAACTCAATGGAGGCATTGTTATAAATGTATAAATGAAAATCTTTATTAATTTCTTCAACATTCCAAGTGTGTGAAGCATAGGTTTAAGGTATAAAAATTTGGAAGAACATAAAGTGATATTTCCAATATTCAATATGCTTATACCTTTACTATTTCCTATCAATGCCTACTCAAACCTTTGATATGGCATAGAATGGCTAAATCGTAGATATCCAATGTTAAATAATGGAAGGCACTTGAATCTATGTACAATGATCCATCAACTAATCTATTTAGCATTGTCATCACAGATGTTCCTAATGTTGCAACCATGGATTAGTCTTTTACACTTGATTAGATCCTTAGAAGTCAATATTGTAGTGCATTATGGTTGATAGATTAAGTTTGCTCTATGAAAGTAGCAAGGAGAAATATGGTTGAATTTACCACAAACATAGCGTTGTGGTTTGCTAATTCCATTTTTTTTTATGTTGAATTAAGCTTGCATTTTGGTTGGTATGGGGAATTTTGTAGTTTTCCATGAAGACTTGATTGGAAATTAAAGGTTTGCAATTAAGAACTTATCGATAAAGATCTTTGTGTTTGATATTGATAGTGATTTTATTACTACTTGTAATGATGAGAATCAAAGCACAAAGGATGATTAGGCCAATTACAAGAGCAAGGTTAAAAAGCTTCAAGAGCTTTCAATGGGCTTGAAAATGAGTTTATTTGGGCCAACCTAGCTTTTAAAGAAGAGCCCGAGTCAAATCAAGTCTTTGAAGGAATTTGAGTCAACAAGGAAGTTCAAAAGTCCATAAATACTATCATGGCTATTGATGGAAATAATCCAAATGCTTTTGGCAATTAAAAGGACCAAAAAATACATGCTCTATATTTTTCTCATAATTCATGCACATTCAAAGACCTATTTTGGAAAGTTTCAGCATTGCAAGTTGTAAGATCAAACTTCCCAATTATTCAGCAAGTCATTAGTTGTCCAATTATTTTATTATGGTAAAAATATCAAGGTTAGGTGTCCGATAAGGAAAAGAATAAATTATCTTCATGTTGCTATTTCTTTTAGAAAGATTTTCTTTTAGGAGTTGCTTTATTTAAATTAGAAAGTCTTTTTTTCCAAGTAAAAGTAGGAGTTGCTTTATTTGATTTAGAAAGTTTGGGGCTTATATATACCCCTTTATTTTAGTCTTGGGAGGAGACATTGATGTATAAAAATGCTTTTGTGAGGTTTTCTTCACTTTATGGTTCTTGTGAGAACTTTAGAGCCTATCAAGATTAATTCCTTATAGTGTTCAAACTTATAGCTCTTGGTTCTTTTATAATCAAGGGGACGGGGTTACTTTCCTTTGTTCTTACGGCTTTTGGTTCCATATAACCAAGGGGATGGATACGCAATATCTTTTCCTATGGATTTTGATTCAATATAGCTAAGGGGACAGGTCTACTATTCTAGATCGTGTTTTAAGATACTTGGAGTAATCCGCAACAATTGGTGATTCCCAAAGCAACAAGCAGTAGGGTTCGTATCATTTTAGTATCAAAGTGTGGGCTTTCAAGCATCATTTCAGTATCTATCTTAATTCTTATTTATTAACATTTCATTGAGTGCAAAAAAAAAAAAGTTAAATAAATAAATAAATAAAAATAAAGGAAATCATTGCAAAAAAAAAAAAAATAGTATATTCTTCATTTTCAGTTTTTTTTTTTCCCTTTTTAATATTTTGGATTCCTATTTGGATTGATCTTTGATTCAAATAAGAACAAAAAAAAGAAAAAGAAAAAGTGAAGTTCAAGAGTGGAAAATTGAAAGAGTGATTTTCATTATAAAAAAGACAAATATTGAGTGAAAAGAAAAAGTGTGAGTGATACACGTGAGGGAGTGTTGTGAGGTTTCTTTTTTTTTTTTTTTTTGAATTATTTCCTTTAATTTGATCATGTCTTCAAGTAGTGATCTTTAAAATAAGGAGGTGGGGCATGTAAAACTGACAAAAAAATTGAAAAATTCTAAAAAAAAAGAGGAAGAACAATGATTTGTTGATACATACAAGTTGAAAATCTGGAAGTTCTCTAGATCTTAGATGATGAAACAGACCTCACCGTTGGGTTCGTCTCGCGAAATTTTGTTGGTCAGGAAAATTTCGTTGAATTCCGAGTAGTCGAAATTTCACGTTTTTTGAGACAACGAGTGTCAGGTGACACATGGCAAGCCATGTGTCAACATGCCTACATGTGGGACACATGGCAAGCCATGTGAGTGAAACATGGAAAGCAATGTGTCAACATGCACGGGGGTTTGATTTGTCAACAACCAGTTCGTAGAAGAAGAGAAAAGGAAGGGAAAGAAAAGAAAGAGCGGGAAAGGTATAGAGAAAGGGAAAGGAGAAAAGAAAGAGAGAAAAGAAAGAAAATAAAGGAAAAGGAAAAGAAAGAGAGATGGATGAAGGAGGCCGGCGGTTTCTTCCTCAATTCATTGGCGTTAGACATTCGAACTCGGACCAGGTAAAGTCAGGAGATTCGATGAGGGCTACGCTTGAAGAGTAGGAGCTTCCCGCTGGTTTATTTATAGCCTTTGGGCTATTGTTTTGAGCTGATTTTTGGAACCGTTTTGTGCCATGTTAATGGCATGGGACGAATTTGCCGATTTAAAGGGTTGCTTCCAGAGCGAATTTGGATTGAAAAGGTGCATTTACGGGAGTTTCTGAAATGCTCTACAACCCTCTGGCACGCTATTGCATGGATTAGCACAATAGTGTGGCTCCTGGTGTACTCTAACTTTGGATGACCATATCTTTCTCGTCTGAACTTCGATTCACGCGTTCTTGGACTCTATGAAAAGAGATTTGAGTCTAAAATCTAGCCATATGCCAATGATTGGCATTTGGTGCTCATATCATTGTTGAAGTTTTGATCATAACACCAAATGTACTAATTGCATGGCATGACATGCTTGTTTGAGGAAATGTTGATATGTGTATTAATATACTGACATGTGATGAATTGTATGTGTAAACATAGCCATTACATGGCATGTTGTAGGCTATTTTGTGGACATGTTATGTCGTAATTTAGCCTAGAGAATAAAGTGATTCATTACTTGACTAAGTAATGATTTGTAGGTGATGTTGATATATGCTTGTGTGATATATTGACATGAATGAATTAATGTAGGGAAATTATATGCATGTTTGATATAATTGCCCAGGATGCATTGGTGATGTGCATGTTTGATACAAGTGTCCATATAACATTCATCATATATGTGACATGGTATAAATAGGTAATGGTTCATACATTGCATATGCACAGGGACATCGCATTGAATGGGTGTGAGTGCATAGCGCCATCACACACCATCCTTTGTGGTTGATGAGTGGGCTCGATATGTTGAACGAAGTTCAACGAAGTTCCGCTGTTTGTAGAATATGAAATAGTGCCATCACATACCATCCTTGGTGGTTGATGAGTGGGCTATGTACTTCGTTCAACGGAGTTCCACTGTTAGTAGAGCATGAAAACTTGTGTCATGTAATAGCAAGCAGGGATAGATACCCCATCGGGTGAAAGACCCAATATCTTTGGTTATACATAAGTGTCCAACGGTGAAAGCACGTGAAAGTGTAGAAAGACATGCGAGGCCTACAGTGAGACCCCGAAAATTGGCCTACCCACAAAAGACACATGTTTTGTTAATAAAAATATCATTGGGGGTACAATATCCAATGGTTTTTGGTTTATAAAACAAAAGAATTTTGTTTTGGAAAACGATCATTGGATGAGAACATCAATGATGGTTTATCACACATTGGCCTATGCATTGTGTGGAAGGAGTCGGTGAGTTTCGGGGCATGGTACATGATTGGAGTCATATCTCATTTCATGGCATGTAGGATTACATTTTTATGGAATGATCGTGGTAGTGTGCGAGCCATTACATGCATAGGTGGGGAAGTAGCCTGCAGTAGGAGTTATCTCTCTTGACGTGGCTCACCCTTTATGAGAGAAAATGTTTCGAGTGTAGGAATGAAACACCGGTGGACGGCGCTCATTCGAGGTAAATGGTATGAAAGGTACGACATTTGGCCTTGATATTAATTTTGTAAAATATATTAATTAGAACAAAATAATTTTAATACATGATTTTGTATAAGGGTACAAAAGTAAGTTCTTGTGTCATTTTAAATTGGGAAGTATCATGATGAGGTTCTTTGTGATGTTGTCCCTATGTATGCTTCTCACATCTTATTGGGCAAGCCTTGGAAATTTGATTGGAGAGCCCACCATGACGGTTTCAATAATCATTTCAGTTTCAAGAACGACAAGAAGGTTGTAGCTCTTGTACAATTTACACCAAAATAGGTGTATGAAGGTAAAGTGAGGTTAAAATAAGAGTATGATTCAACTGGCAATTAGGTTAATTGTTAAAGAAGTGCTCTAAAGGCAATCACCTTTAGCACTTATTGTACGTATTTTATTACTTTTAAAGGAATCTTCATTAATTGGATAATCGTACGTTGAATTGGTTTAGATATTCAATTGGATTAATGAAGTCCATGATACATAACATAGCATGAAGGAAATCATGATGAGATCACGATAAGAAGATTCCTATCATGTGCGATTATGTTAGTGTCTAAATTATTCCTGGTCATAGGATCAATGAGAATGAACATTGTTGATCCGGATAGACTAGGATATGTCTCCTCGATTGGATCATGCAGTGGAACTTATGAACTGTGATCATGAGTTGATTAGAGTTAACATATGGATGCTTGCTAGTAGTAGCTAAGTACATTGGAGACCAGCTATGAGACAATCATATGGATTATCTGTTTATATGCATATGATTGTCTCATCATAGCAATGGTGCATGTATCCTTAGACTTGAGGTGCTCAAGGATATCTTGGATATTGATTCTTTGTTTTGATCTCAATTCATGTTGCATCTTGGAGGTCACTCTTTGGGTAGTGGTTAGGTATAGTTTAAGGTGTTCGAAGGTAATTGAGTAGCCAACAAAGGATTCGCCACTCCCGATAGAGGGAGAGTATACCTATGGCGTCTTGTTGGGATCATTACCCAGGAATCTTTAGCCATAGTGGAAATGCCATGAAGAGCGTCTACAGGTGCATGACTGAAGAGTACTGAGTTCGGGGACAATATCTAATATCACTTAGGCTAGATGTGACATAGCTAGTCTAGTTGGAGCTACACTTTGTCTATGCTTTGAAACGATTGGGGTATAGTTTAGTGAAAGGATGAATTGAACGTTAATTGTCTATGGCAAGGTTAGTAGTCAGACCACTGATTCTTCGGTCAATTGAGGCTCATGATGTGTTGCTAGAAGCCGCTCATGACTTACTAGATTCGATATTTGAATTAAGTGGCTAACATAACCGAGAACCTAATGGGTCACAAACATAGAAGATGAAGACTTGATATAAAACAGACTTGGATATGATCCAATCACGAGGGACATAACTTTGGGGATTAGACCGCTCCGGGATTAGTGGAATCTCAACACTAATGGAATCATTTAGAGATAGGCAAAAGCTTGCTCATGAACTTAAGGAGCATGCTACCATGAATGAAGATGCACATAACATATTCCTTCTTGAGTGAGGGCCTTTTGGTCTTTTGGTCTTTTGATAGTGTCGGTTTCTCCTATAAATATGATGCTATTGGAGAAACCCTAACCCTAAGAGTGATGAAGAAAACCCTAGTCTCCAAATCAAGAGAGTTGTTCTTGTGAGCTCTCTCTTGTTCTTGAGAAGAACAACCAAGAATACGAGAGATTTAAGAGAATCAAATCCAGTCTTCTTCATCCCTTATTGATACCAACCTTGGCTAGCGCCAAGCTTGCTTTCAACTCTATTTCCTAAGAGGTTCTCGGGTGTTGTCTTCATGTAGATACTGTTAGAGACAAACCTAGGACTTGGTTCATTTTTGGTCAAGCTATAAACATCTTCTAAGAGCATATCTTCAAATATATATGATGTTTTGAACTCTTGTTGTTGGTTTGTGATCCCTTTTGATGCACTAAGTAGGTCCAAGGGAGGAATTCCAATTATTATTATTATTTTTTTGTTTAATCCAACTTGCATCTATGCTCTTTGCATTGTGGAATCATATTTATTGGTATTAGAGCTGATTAGTGCCCAAAAAGTGCTATTTTGAACCCTATTTTTAATAGGTTTTGAGAGCTTTTTGTATACTAATTGTTATAATTAACCCGATTTTTATTACGGTCCTACTATTTTAATGATCACATTTTGTGGAAAATTTTGCGAGTTTTGCGAGCTAATCAGCCCTTAGCATTGTTGGTCGATCAAGCATGAAGGAATTCTAGATCAAACTCAACATTTCAAATCCAAAAGATCAGAAGGAAAGAAGGGCAAAATCGAAAAACACCACTGCGGGGAAAGCTTCTCCTGCGAGCCTTGCTCTGAGATCCAGCAACTGTGCATCCTCTGACCCCTTGTTCTCCCTGCATTTCACACACTTTTGTTTTGCTACAATTTTTGGTTTTCTCCTTTCTACCATGTTGTAATCCCTTATGTTTAGTTGTATGGTATTTCACTTAGTTTTGTAAGGCTGCATAAGCCATTTGTATACCTTGTCGAGAGTGGTTTTTTTCTTTATGTAAATAAAGTTAGGATTCAGTTCTCCCGGTTTTACTTTTCTCTCATTTTCTCTCCCTGGCTGCAAACACTCCTCACGAGGATGACAACTCGGAGGATGGTTGTAAGGCCTCTTCACTCCTTGAAGAGGACGGCTCTTTGAGCAATGGTTGCGGAGGTAGCATACGGTCCTCTATTTTTAAGCATACGCATTTTTGGTTATTTATGTTCCTATTTCTCCTCTAGGTTAGAACTCATTTTGATATGCCTTCAGATTGATCGGTATTTGGCAATCTTTTAGGGTTCGGTGGATGCTTATTGCTAGATCGAGATTCATTGAATTGCTTTCTATTTGTCCTTTGTGAAAAGTGAGTGGGGAGGCACGTTTTCATTTTAAAGACAGTAATGCTCAATAAATGTTGTTTTTCAAGGGAAAATCATAGGGTTTAGTTTTAAAGCTAAATGAAGATGGGTTAAAATGCTATATGTCTGCATCTTCCCCAACGAGAGAAAAAGACCCGAGGACATGTGGTGCCTAAAAACCTAACCCGGTGGCACGAGACTTGAGGTTCTTTCCTTATTTTTCTTCATTTATTTTCAGTTTTAAACCCCAAAACCTCCTTATTTTCAACAAACCTTAAAATCCAAATTAAATTCACCATTTTTGACTTCACTCCAAATCATTTGTCTGAAGAAAACACATCCTGTGTTAGGCCCTGAACCATCTTTGCAGTAGCTTGACTACGACAGTAGGAGGAATATAGGATATAAATTTTGTTGATTCCGGATCACCTACTCTTGTAGTACGAATCCAAATGGCAGATTCTTAAGTGGTGCCTTGGATTCATTCAATGACTGTGGAACACTTATGATCCTCCTCACAAGTCTTGGTGAATTTCCTTTTATCATTTTACATTCATTTTTTCTTAGTTTTATTTCACTGTAAAAATTAAAAAAAAAAAAAAAACACTCTTTGCGAGGTGCATTTTTTTTGTGTGCCATGTTTATCTTTGCGGGATTATTTTGGTGGGTTTAGTTGTGACCAAATGGAAGATGGAGAACAATACAATGAGTACCTTGTGGAGAGAAACCCTAGAGCATACATGTCCACGAGGGACTATAGAAACCAATGGATGAGTTCACCATATGGTAGTGCTTACAACCATAGTTGGGGGAATCACACAAATTCCTCATAGAGACAGAGACCTCCACAATATTCACCTCCTGAACCTCCATATTATGCCCCCACTTCTCAGCAGCAACCACCAACCCCATCCCCTATTGAACAAGCCATCCTGAACTTAAGTAGTGATTAGTACCCAAAAAGTGCTATTTTGGGCCCTATTTTAGATAGGTTTTGAGTGCTTTTGCTCGCCTAATCATACGATTATACTGATTAAAGTCAAGTCTTCTTAGTATCACTTATGTCGTTTAGAGGGGTTATTTTGGTTGTTTGCAGGTTTTACTGCGTGCTTTGAGGAGTTCAATGTCGAGACATATGCTAAACCATGAAGATTGAACCCATTCATCAGCCATCGAGCATACCAAAAATCAAAGAAAGAATGAAGGCAAAGTGATAAAAGTTGAGTCTGATATAGGAAGCGATGGAAGGCCATGCGGTGAAGATCAGCGATTCCGGGGAATTTCGCTAAGATTGCGAATTTATTTGGGATTGCGAAATTCGCAATCATAACGAAGGCCGCAATCTACTTGAGTGTGAAATTTAAGCTAGACCTAAAAATTGCTAACCAACGTTCCTAGAGAAAAATGCGCTTCGCTTATCACCTAAAATTCTCGTTGTTAGCTAAATTCCCTCGCTAGCTAGCGAAATTACAAGGCTCAGCTTAAATTTCCCGATTTCGCTGAGCCGGTACTCGCTACCAGCGAAATTTCGCTAGCTAGCGAAACTACCGCCTAGCGAAATCGTACCGTCCCAAATAAATCAGCTCCGCCTTGTCATCCTTTTTGTAATTAATGCAAACCGACTTCATTTTGGTGTATTACTTCTTTGTCCCTTGTTTTAGGCTTTATTGTAGTTTCACATAATGGGTGGCCTATATAAACCCCCATAGTTTTTGTAACCCTAAGGAAGAAATCGGGAAGCAATCTTGGCACAATTCTTTCTTTTTATGTAATATCTCTACAATTGCTAGGGTTTTGCTTTTCTTCTCTCCTCTTCTCATTTCTAGCTACCAAACAACCCTCTGAGATGACAACTCAAGAGATGCTCGCTGCTCTCTTTCTTTGAAGAGAAGGTAGCTAGCTCGGGTTGTGGGGTGCCACAGTTGTCCATGTGTTGAATGCCACGTGCATTACTTATGGCTCCCATCTTCTCAAACTAGGGTTGAATATCATTTATCGTCATTAATTTGGCCAATACTTATCACATTTAGATATTAAAGCAGGTATACTTATTGCTAGATGCACTGTGTTTAGATGGTCTTTACGAGCTGTTCTAATGATGTCAATGTCAGTGGTTTTAAACTAAAAGGGGTCAGATGCATGTTACCCGTGTTGACTCATTTGTAGTGCATGTTACATGTTTGACTCAAATAGGAGTGATTCTAGGGTTAGGTTTGCTAGTTAAACAAAGATCCGAGTTATGGCTTGGACATTTATAGGTTGCTTGTCATAATGCGAGGATAAAACCAGGGACACTTGTTTGCCTATGTTATCAAGTTAGTGACCTAAATCTTTAAAGTTACCTTTTCACGCATCACTTTCAGTCTTCTGAGTTATTCGGTTCAAACTACTCTGCTTGTTTTGAAACAAATCCAAAAATCCAAATAAACCTTACGCACTCACCTTATGCAAATCATTCCTAGGATGAAAACCCATCCCAGTATTCGGCCTAGACCGCTATCTGCGGTAAGCTTGACTACGCGGTAGGAGAACAGGATATAAATTTTGTTGATTCCGCTCAACCTCTTGTGGCACGAATCAAATGGCGTCGTTCAGGGATGTGGTGCGAGCTTCGTTTGATGAGTTGAAGTGTACTTGTGATCAACATCCTGAGTGAAGGTAACTGCTGCTCTTTTTGTAACCCGGTTACAATAACGCAAGTTTCATCCTTTGCGGTAACTTCCTTTGTTTTATTTTATCATACGATTAGTTTTATTTTTAGCTAATCTTAACCTTTGCAAGTTTGTTGGTGCTCTTTGTTGTCTACGAAATTGTGTAGCGAGGTGTTTATGCTCTAGTGGGATAGAGACACATCGGGTTGGTTGGAGAATCGGTACACAAATTGACGAAGCGATGAAGTCGGTGTACACCACGAGATACCATGGATCCACTACGACGTGAGTCGGCCAAGGGCCCCCAATGAATCCAGCGCTGTAGAACCATGAGGGATGGCATCCACCCTCCTGGAGTTAGTGCCCCCTCTGCGCGTCATACCTCCTCTTTGAAGATGTAGCAGTGAGGCCTTACTTGGTACCCCTACTCCCCACATATCATGGTATGGAAAATGAAAATCCATACACTCATATTAGGGATTTTGAGGAAGTATGCACTACCTTTAAGGAAGGAATGATGGACATGGTTGCTTGGTAGCATTTCACGACCACACAAGAGACCAGGCGAATTTGGCTTAACTTTCAGCTATTCAGACATTTAGAAATTGGGGTGGTATCACGAAAATTTTTGAGGATTCTTCAATTACTCATAAAGTAACAATTTGAAAAGACAGAATTTATACGCTAGAAGCTTCAAAGAAGATGGTGAGAGGTTTTACTCAGTGTTAGGAGAGATTTATGGAGACCATCGTGCATGCCCACACCATGGGTTTGATACATGGATCTTTGGTAAACCATTTACATGGTGGTATGTCTCTGCCATGCCAGGCGACTTTTGAAACCATGTGTGGAGGAGACTTTCTATTAAGCATCGTGAAGCCATGGATTTTTAAATTATGTGGTTGAAACCCAGGGTTGGGATGAGCGAGCCACAGGAAATGGAAACAATGGGGCCCTCGGTAACTAGGGAGGATTTATACCTTGCCGAGGACATAGAAATGACTAGAATTTCAGCCTTAGCTAGGAGGTAGGAGCTTGAAGGAAAAAGTCCATGAAGTGCGAGGACGGTGTTGAAAATCACACTGCAAACGATCCAGCACGATTTCCAATCCTCTGTAAATCAGGTAGAAGCAGTGTCTATGGCCCCTTCAGTGAAGGATTTGATGTTAGAATGTGCAAATCTTGTAGGACAATACCTGCTTTACAACCCAATGCCCCATATGGAAATTACCTACAATTCCAATTAGGAGGAATCACCTAACCTTTCTGGAAGCCCACTCCCACATGTACCTCCCGGGTGCCCCGAACCTGATTTGGTTCCCTGATATCAACCACAACCACCACCATCCTCATCTCCTGTAGAACAAGCCATTTAAATTTGAGTAAGGTGGTATGCAACTTTTGTGAAGAGAAAAAATTAATGTGCAAGCAGCCTGAAAAGAGTTGATCTTTGTAGAAGTACCTTTGAACAAGAGAATAGATGGGCTAGAAACAGCACATTGAAGTGATGGCCTCGGTATTCCAATCACCAAGATCAACAAGTTGGAGGTACAAAGAGAAAGGAGGAAGGTTCCCTTCCCAAGCAGTGCCAAGCCCGAGGGAATCCATGAGGTAGGATCATCGACAATTCGAAGGGAATGGATGAGTGGAAGGTATAATCACCACGAAAGTGGAAAAGAGAGGTTGATCGACCATTACCCAAACTGTGAAGAAACCGGGAGCGGAGAAGAATTGGACGGAACATATTTTCTGAAGGAAGTTCAATGAAGCTTGCATGCCACCTCCATTTCCTGACACCCAGAAGCGAAGAAGGCATCAATGAGGCGGGTATCTTCAGTCTGCGACAGGTGAAGATTGACCATACTCATGGTTTATAATCAAGCAATTGCACACTATGTAAAATTTACAGAAGTCTTTGCAGTGGAGAGAGATGAATAATTGAGAAAAGATATTTCTCCTTGTTTCTGAGTGATTATATAATCAGCAGACACGTCAAATCAGGATCAGGATCTCTGGATTGAATTGATATTGATGAGATTTTGACTAGATCATTGCTGGTGGGACCCGGTGTGAACCCCCTCTAGTATTACGTACAAGCGATTAGGTTTGGGTGAACTTAAACCTACTAACATCACACTATCATTGGCCGATAGATCAGTAAAAATCCCAAAGGGGATAGTTGAGGATGTCTTAGTGAAAATGAAACGGAATTCCTCTTACCCGATTGGATTTTGTAGTGCTTGACTTGAGCCAATTGCAAATAGACAATCATGTGCCGTCATCTTAGGAAGACCATTTCGGCCTGACCAATGCAATCATCAATTGCGAGAATGGAGTCATACAACACCTTTGGTAACATGACCTTGGAGTTAGACATATTCCGTCGAACAACAAACCTATTTCTTCAGCAAATGAAAATCAAATTTCTGATGAAGTTGTTTCAATGAATTCGTGTATGCGAAAGCTTAATTAATCGGGAATTGCAAGGAATAGTCAACCCAAGGTGAAGAAGAGATTTTGGGTCCTGCCGTGACACACTTGCAAGGCAATTGACCAGAGTCGAGAATCCATCGGTGAGGGACGAGTCAACAATTGGGTACCCCCGACACATGGAGTCGGCCAGGACTCTTTGGGGGTTGAGGAGATCATTCTCCTTGACCCTCCTTGATAGAATTTTTGAAATTGGCGGTTGGTGTTCTCCTGAACCAGGTGCGATTCGATAAATTTTTTGTTTATTTTAATTTGTCCAATTTCAATAATTTTAGTTATTTTTTAGAAAGTTTCCTAAATTACTTGATTTCCCTTTTAGTAACTTTGTCTATATATTATAGTACTTTGTATTAAATTTTTAATTATAGTATCATATAATAAATTTTATTATAATAAATTTTATTTAATATATTACTAATATTTAATCTAAATTTTTTGAATTGCAGAAGGAGATGGAGGCTGAGCCCAAATTCGCTATTATAGCGAAAAATGAACAGGTGGACTCTTGATTTGCCTCATTAGTCCTATAAAAGATGGGGAGGGGTTAGTCATCTAGTCATTTTCATATTCCCCTCCCATAGCGGCTTCCCCGAGCCACCCAGAGCCTCCATTTGCCCTACTTGGCGATTGATCCTGCCGTGACCCGAGCCACTTCACCTTATTGCCCACGAGGCCGTGCCAGGGCCCCTGCTTGCACCGTAGCCACCTCAGACCATCGTAGCTCCGGCCGAGCCGTCCACTGTCGTGCGTTCCCGCTGCCCGTAGGCGGCCCAGCCAGCTGGGGCCTCGCTTTGTGCTCCTGTGCTCCAGTTGAGCTAGCCTTGCCACGCCCGACGGGTTTACTTGGCCGCAGAGCCTTGTTTGGCTATTACAGAGCTGGTGTGAGCTATAGCGAGCGAGCCCTGAGTTGTCAGTGTTCTATTTTAGAGTGATTTCGGTTAATCGTGATAAGCCTCGGTCGGTCATCTGATTACCTTAGTTACATTTCATCTGGCCCGAGCCCTCTTCCGGTGTTTTTGTGCGGATTCAGGTTATGGTTCGTCGCAGGGGTGGGTCCACTTGACATGGTCGGTCCAGTCACACACACGGCGAGGCCCCAGCTCGTCCCGGCTCAGTATATCACCCACGATCCGAGGCAGTACGAGGAGCCTCGGGGTTTCGACAATATCGGACCACGGATGGGACCGGGCCGTCACACAGTACCCGCAGTAGGAGAGTAGGAGGGCACGGCCCTCAGCGGGCCGCCCATCGGGCCGGGGTGAGTCATCCTCATCCCGGCCTCCGCCATCTCCAGTCACATCAGCTGCAGAGACGACATCTTCCCCGCAGTTGTCGCCTTCTTCCCGAGATCGAAGTAGTTCTTGGTAGGGCACCCGTTCAGGAATCTTGCACTACATTCGAGTTTTCATCAGAGTCATTCTATGGCGTCCGTGGCTGATCCCGAGTTCGGGGATTACATGGGGTTGATTGAGGGTATATTCCCTCACCCAGCCTTCATGACCCGGGGACGGTATTATTACCCCGTTGGTGCTGCGGTTTATCCGCCGATGACATCTCAGGGAGCAGCTGGTCCGCGCGAGCTTCAGTTCTCTATAGATGATCACCGGAGTCCTCAGAGCGAGATATTTGACTTTGGGCCTGCGTGTCTGACCTGCAATTCGAGGAGGGTTATCGAGCTTGGGCCCACCCACCTCGCGGGAGATGGATCGCATCTTGCTTTGAACATCACGTTGAGGCGGTACTCTTGAGGCAGCTCCGCCTTAGATCTTTGCTGATTGACCACCTATTGAGGGACCCGGCTTGTTCCGTGCAGCGTATGTACGACGGAGGGTGATCATGGAGGGGTTCTTCTGCCGGATCTCGGAGGATGCGGTTAGTCCCTGCGGTACAGTGATGACCTCCTTGTGCATTTCGAGGAAGGTCCATCGGAAGGGCTGGATTGGCCAGAGTCTTAGGCTAGCCGATCTTGGGGCCCTGCCTTGCCCGGGTTCTCGAGCATTTGGGTTCGGAGGAGCCCGAGTTGAGAGGAGGATGCGATACCCTCTAGTCACATCCTTGGGCCAGTGATGACCATGCACCGTATATTTCCTCCTCGCGACGGGACCGGAGAATCTTAGGATCGGTGGTGAGGACTCCACAGGCAAATTCATGCCCCCTGAGCCGAGATCTGAGAGGAATCCGGCTCCTTGTCATCCCCTCTATCTCCTCCTCCACATTCTACATGCGAGCTGCCGGTGATGCGCTGGCCCGTCTTACTGCGCACACCATTCACAGTATGTTCCACGCCCATTTCGAGAGATAGGCTGGGTGATGGATGCTGTTGCTCGTGGCGGTACTCGGGCGGCCCGGGATCGGAGGTTGACTCGATTATTAAGCTCCGTGCTGCGGTGATTATGACTCACACAGGTCTTCCTCGTGTTAGGATCGAGGGAGAGCCTCTGATGACATCCGCATCATTGGATGTGTTGGTGCGGCGGTGATCCGCGGACCACCACCACCCGCAATGGTGAGGTGGTTAGGTTTCTTTATGATTTTTGTATAGTTACGGCTTTATCATTTAATTTTGATTAGGATTCATGCCTTAGCCATGAAGTAGAGCGTGATATTTTTAATATTCAGCTTTGGTAGCCATGTACTAGCCATTTTATTCATATATCAAAAGCTATTCGATATATATATATACACTTTTGCATATACTTTTGTACCTGCATCTATGTAATCGTTTTGTCTTAGTTGGACAATTGAATTGCTTGATTGAACAATTGGGTACTTGATTAGACAGATTGAATTGCCTTTAAATGGAAATTTTGAAACCTGTTTTGTCACCTTTATGTTAAAGACAAATTCCATGTTTGATATAATTTTTTAGTCGGTTGAAGTTCCGGCATACTTAACCAGTGTTCTCCCGTAGCTAATTCACACACGCACAGTTGTTTCAATGGCGCTGAATTGGTTTACCTCCTTTCATTTACATAGCCGAAGCTTTAGGCATGTTGTGACCCTTGTTGAAGTTTATGTTACCCACATTTGAAGACCCGATGTAGTGTTCCAAAAGGGAAAAGAAAGAAAAATCAAAAGAAAAGAAAAGAAAAGAAAGAAAAAGAAAATAAAGTCATTGAAGCCTTGTGAAACAGAAACACGGTCGAGTAGAGTTATATCAAGTAGCTGAAGCCCGATGCCACAGCATAGTGGTTGGGAGTCATCGATTTAAGTGTTCGTTACATGGGTGGATAGGTAGAGTTTAGCGATTTGTAGGTCTTGATTTTGATCATTCGAATTAGAATTGAAACTGTAGAGTTTGTGGTCGGTGATCCTTTTGACGATGCTGAAGCCTTAATTGGTTGGGAGTCATCGGTGGACCCCGTTACGGACTTTGGTGAAGTCGATTTTAAGCATTGCACCCTACAATGTAGTTGAATAAAGAAAGAAAGTAACTATCCTTATCTAGGTTATTCGACGGCTTAAAGGCCATGCAGTGCTAGGTTGGGAGAACGATTTCATTTGTGGCTCGATCTGGTTACATAAAGAACCATTAGACTTTGGTGTTCCGGGTTGAGAATCATGGAACCAATATTGACCTGAAATTGTTCTTAATATGGGTTTTGGCGCTCTCTTTCATGGGTTTCAAACTTGGTGTCAATTTTTTTAGTTTAAAGATCTTGTTTATATCTTGCATAAACCTTTTGAATCATAAACTTTTGAGAATGCCGCATACTATCTCTTTTGTTTTGCATTCTTGGGATATAGCGTTTCGGTTGGGGGTGATTGGTACCGAGTGCTATTTTGGGCTGTTACATATAGGTTTGAGTGCTTTTGCGCGCTAATCATGCGATTATGCCCGATTGAAGTGTTCCACGTCTTCTTAGTATCACTTATATCGTTTAGAGAGGTTATTTTGGTTGTTTTGCAGGTTTTTGTACTTTGAGAGTTGATATGAAATATGCTAAACCATGAAGATTGAACCATTCATGACCATCAAACATACCCAAAATCAAAGAAAGAATACGAAAGCGAAGTGATAAAAGTTAGTGCGATATAGGAAGCGTTAGGCCATGCGGTGAAGATCGGCAATTCCGGGGAATTCGCTAAGATTGCGAAAATTTATTTGGGATTGCAATTAACAATCATAGCGAATTTAGCAATCCTACTTGAAGAGTGTGAAATTAATAGACCTAAAATTTAAGCTAACCCTTTGTTCTAGCAAAAAAATACGAGTTTATTTATACTAAAAATTTAAGCTAAGCTAGCGAAATTTAGCTATGAGTGCTAATTACTGTAAATTCTCGATTTAGCTATCTATCAATACAATTTCGCTACCTAGCGAAATTTTTTTGCTAACCATGAAATTTTATTTGCCTAGCCCAGTGGCACAATCTAGCGAAATTAATGCGCCTTGTCATCCTTTTATAATTAATGCTGAAGTAGAGCTTCATTTTGGTGGTATTACTTCCTTGTCCCTTATTTTAGCCAAAATGTTAGAGCTTTGTGTAGTTTCACATAATGGGTGGCCTATATATACCCCATAGTTTTGTAACCTAAGGAAGAAATTGGGGGAAGAAGCGATCTTTTGGCATAATTTTTTCATTTTATGTAAATATCTCCATGGCTCGATTAGGGTTTTGCTTGCTCTCTCTTCTCTCTCCTCTTTCTCTCATTTTCTAGGCTGCAGACAACCCTCTTGAGGATGTGACTCGAGAGATGCTTGGCTAAGCCTCTTTTCTTTGAAAGAGGAAGGTAGCTAGCTTGGTTGTGGGGCGGAGTTACGAGGTTGTCCTCATGTGTTGAGATACTGCAGTCACGTATTTTATGGCTCCGTCTTCTCAAACTAGGGTTGAATATCATTTAATGTCATTAATTTGACGATACTTACCATGCTTTGGGATCTGAGTGTATACTTATTGCTAGATACCTTGTGGTTTTGGATGGTCTTCTGAGCCAACTGAAATGATGTTGAATGTTAGGGTTTTAAACTGAAAAGGGGCTGTAGATGCATGTTACATGTTGACTCAAATAGGAGTGATTCTAGGGTTAGGTTTGCTAGTTAAGCGAGATCAGGTTATGGCTTGGACTATGGGTTGCTTGTCATAATCGAGGATAAAACCAGAGTTTTGTTTGCCACTATGTTATCAAGTTAGTGACTAAATCTTCAAAGTTACCTTTCATACAATCATTTTTCGGTCTTTCTGAGTTATTCAGTTTCAAACTACTCACCTTTGTTTTTTGAAACAAATCAAAATCCAAATAAGCCTTACCTTTTCACACTTATGCAAATCATTCCTAGGATGAAAACCCATCCGTGTTCGACCCTAGACCCATTTATCTGCGGTAACCCGACTCGCGTGGGAGGAACAGGATATAAATTTTGGTGATTAGCTCGACCTCTTGTGCCGCAGATCAAGCGAATGATGGATAATTTCATAGAGAGACAAGGGTAGTATTTATCCATGCTAATCGGGAAGCGACACAATAGAGCTCCACGAATAAGAAATTGGATGGGTTCCAAAGTGAAATTGAAAAAAAATTGGACATCCTGCAGGAATCCATCTCAAAGCTCACCAATCAGCTTGTTCATAAAGAGGAAGAAAATCCAGAAGGATGGTGCTTGACTGACATAATGGTAGAGGAGCAATGTGAACAACAACCACACCAGGGGCATATAGAGGATTTTATTGAATTATACGAAAAGTTGGTGAGATCCTCGGATATGTGTGATGTTGTTTTTCTACAGGAGAGACCAAGGAAAAATTATTGCATTGTTGCACAGGGAGCGGAGTGGAATAGAGGCAGGGAAAGAACCACAAAAGCTTACACTCCAACCAATTCTCATGGCGAATCTAATACCACACCGGGCCACCTATAACCTTTGCCCGATTGTACATATTACCAACGCCTGCGACAAACTCAAAGCACAAGCACTGCTCGAGGTAAGTCGACCCATCAACTGCCAGGCCATGCAAAACTTCAATAGATTAGTGGCCTTTGTACAGAACTTTGCCACCATCAAAAACAATGCGCCAATTACTCACATCGCATGCCGCAGTGGTTGGTTCGAGTCTTTGGTTGTTCGGATTGGGCCTTGAACCAGAGCATTTACGAGCTCGCCCAGGTTCAGTGACCTCGAGCTAAGGGAAGTGGTTTGGGGAGAACACGATCCTCCCCACTTTTTGTTTTAATTCTGTTTTATTTTATTTTGTAAATTATTTTATTTTGATTTCTTTAATTTTTTCTTTATAGTTTTCTCTAATTTTTAGTTAATTTGCTTGTTTTTTAAATTAATTTTTGCTTTTACGCAATTTTTCTAATTTTCTTGTATTAATTTTTGCGGTTTAGTGAAATTTTAGACGGATTGAAGAAATTGGAAACGAGGAAATGAAAGCGAATTTTATGAAACTTAAGCGAAAATTTCGCAACTATGTGAAATTTACGCAATTCTAGCGAAATCTTGAAAATTTCGCTATAATTGAAAAATTTGCTCAAAATTTTCATAGCTAGCGAAATTTATTAGTTAAGCGAAAAATACTATTCTTTTCAGCTAAGAAACCAAAATAGTGTACAGTGTCTCCTTTTTTAATTTTTTAATTTTTATTTATTTTTATTTTTATTTTATTTTATTTTATTTTTTATTATTATTATTATTATTATTACATAAAAAAGCGTTTTTTATATATATTTTTATTTCAAAAAAGAATTTTATTTTTTATTTTTATATATATTATATTTATTTTAAAAAAATTTTTTTGTCCCACAAAAAAAAATAAAATAACAAATAAAAAAAACCCTAAATGTTTATTTTTATTTTTATTATTATATTATATTATTTTATTTTTATTTTTTGTTATTTTTTATTTGATTTTTAAAAAAAAAAAAATCAAAATTCATAAAAATTTCGCCTCTGATGGTACCGCTAGATATGAGATTTATTCTTGTGAGAATTCATTGGGTATGAAATTTTTCATTATCATTTTTTTCTTGCTCGAATTTTGTTTTGTTCGTAAGCTTTTCGTAGGCTCCGTTTTAGGCGTTCTTGATACCGTTGGAAAGCTTAGAGAGTGTAGAATCCAAATATGTTCAGAAATAACATTTTTAAGATTAATATGAAACTGTAATTTTAAAAATTCTCCAACTTGTCACTTTTTTCCTCTCTTTTCTTCTCTTAACTTGTTTATTTGAAGCCCAAACGGAGTGAATAAGGTGTCGATGGAAAGCTTGCGAGGTCTCCTATCGAGCAATGATCACATCTCATCAAAGGTAACACTTCCTTCACAATTTTTCCAATCAGGGCCTAATTTAGGACACCTAGATGTTGGGGTTGGGGAGAGTTAGCAAAGGAAGTGGCTTTCATATTACATTTTGTTGTATTTTGTGCAAGCCAATTTTGTGATGTTCAGTGGCTTGTTGGGTTCCCTTTCTATAAAGCTGTTATACTAAACAGCTTACTACTTTTTAAAATTTGAACCCATTTTGCAATCAAAATTTTTTGTGGTTTTGCCTAACCTGCAAGTTGGAAAATTTAAACTTTGTCCAATTCTATTGATGTTAGATTGATTCCATGCCTAATTAGTGGATGATTAGTTGAATTCTTGTTGTTTTTGACCATTTTCTTCCATGTAGTTAGCTAACCACACATCTCAGGCACATTAGGGTTTCAATGATAGGCTGAAAAACACGCAACCTCCTTTACTTTGCACTAACCTACCTAGTTCATTGGCTAGCCTTTAATAGGTTAAGGTTACACAATGGAAAGAAAATAATCGTCTTCAAAAAAAAAAAAAAAAAAGAAAAAAAATTAAAGAAAGAAGAAAAATAATAAAAATTACAGCGCTTTGCCTTGAAACCCAGAGCACGGTCAGGGGTATATGGCGAAAGCCTTTAAAGCCGGTACCACACTGAAGCAACCCATTTGGTTGGGAGTCAGGCTTAATTCGTTACATGGGAGGATGGGTGAATTTGGCAAGTTGTAGGTGTTGGAGTCTCGAAATCATTCGAAGTGGGGGTGGGAAACTTGAAGAGTTTGTGGTCGAAAGATCCTTGTATGACGCTTGGTGCCACTGACCTTAATTGGTTGAAGTCATTGGTAGATCCCGATTACATGGACTTTGGTGAGGTGATTCCTCGGCATTGCACCTAACGTAAAAATAATTGTGGAATAAGAGGTGGGTCTGATCTATTTATGTTAGTTAGCATGCTAGGTAGTAGTAGTAGCTAGGTTGGGGGAGAGTCTCAGTTTAACGAGTTTATTGTTTGAGGCGATAAAATAAATACTTAGATTTTGGTGGAAGTTTACGATTTGATTCACGAGAATGAGGCTCTTTTGATACTCAATTTTGTATGGCATCCATTCTCTCGAAATGGTTATTGGATAAGGGTTTGATGATTCTTACTTAGGGTTAGGCATTACTCATTCACAATCTTTTTGAAATATAATTTTTGTGCACATTATTTTGTTATAGTTTTATATGTATTTTATTACTTTCTTTCTTTCATTGCTAAGGGACTAGCTGATGTGTAGGTTGGGGGTGTGATTGGAGTGCCCAGTGATATTTGAACCACCCCATTTTTAATAGGTTTGGCGCTTTTGTATACTAATTGTTTATAATTAACTTGGAGTTTACACATTACGGTCCCTATTTTAATGATCATTTGTAGCAAATTTGATTTGCATTAATCATGCCACCAACATTGTTGAGTCGATCCAAGCACGAAGAGAATTCTAGTCAAACTCAGCATTTCAAATCAAAGATCGGAAGGAAGAAGAGCGAAATGTGAAGAAAACACCCCTTTGGGGAAAGCTTCTCCCTGCGAGAGCCTTTGTGACTCCAGTAGCTGGCCATCCTGACCCTGTTCTCCTGCATTTCACGCACTTTTTGTTTTTGCTACAATTTTTGGTTTTTCTCCTTTCTACCCTTGTTGTAATCACTTATGTTTGGATTGTATGGTATTTCACTTAGTTTTGTAAGGCTACATAAGCCATTTTGTATACACTGTCGAGGGACGGATTTTTTTTTTGCTGTAAATAAAGTTAGGGTTCCAGTTCTCCCGTTTTTTCTTTTCTCTCATTTTCTCTCCCTTTCTCGGCTACCAAACACTCCTCTGCGGATGACAACTCAGAGGATGGTTGGCTAGGCCTCTTCCTCCTTGAAGAGGACGGCTACTGGGCAACGGTTTGGAGGTATCGCACGGTCCTCTGTTTTTAACGCACACATTTTTGGTTATTTGTGACATTTCTCCTCTGGGTTAGAACTCATTTTGATATGCCTTCGTGGTCAATTATTTAGCAATCTTTTGGGTTTGGTGGATGCTTATTGCTAGATCCTTGAATTCATTAGTTGCTTTCTATTTGTCCTTTGTGGGGTAGATCGGGAGTACGTTTTCATTTCACAGAACATTAATGCTTTCGATAAATGTTGTTTTTCAAAGGAAAATCATAGGGTTTTAGTTTTAAAGCTAAATGAAGATCAGGTTCGAAATGACTATATGTCATCTTCCCAATGTGAGAGAAAAAGACCAGGGACATGTCGGTTGCCCTAAAGCCTAACTGGTGGCTTTGAGACTTGAGTTCTTGTGTATTTTCAGCCCCATTTTTTTCCAGTTTTAAAACCGAAACCTCCTTGTTTTCAACGAACCTTAAAATCCAAGTCAGTTCTTCATTTTGACTTCACTCAAATCCCATTTGTCTGAACCCATCCACGTGTTCGACCCTGAACCACTATCTTTGCGGTAAGCTTGACCCCTCGGTAGTAGGAGGAATATAGGATATAAATTTTGTTGATTCCGGATCACCCTACTGTGGCACGAATCAAGAGCTCACTTAGTTTCATCAAATTGGATCTAAGTTGAGAGTTTAAGATTTGGGATCCCATGGTTTCCAACAGCCTTTAAAATGAGTTTTATAACTTGAAAAGTTCAATCCTATGTTTTCCTTTCTATAATCTGGTCTTCGGTTGATTAATGATGTTTATTTTGTAAGAAAAAAAAATGTTTTGGATGAGATTCAAACTCACAAAGTTGGGATTTTTCATTTGAGTTGTCGAGATAAATTGTAGGTGAGGTCATGACTATTAATGAAGTGCTCTAAAGGCAATCTCCCTTAGCACTTATCGTGCGTCCTTTGTTACTATTAAAGGCTTCTTCATTAATTTGATATTCATATGTTCAATTGAAATAGATCTTTAATCGAATTAATGGAGTCCATGATACATAACATAGCATGAAGTAAATCGTGATGAGATCGTGATAACAAGATTCCGATCATGTGCAATTATGTTAGTATCTAAATTATCATTAGTAATAAGATTAACGAGACTGGACACTGTTAATCCGAACATACTAGCACATGTTATACTCCTTGATTAGTTCAAGCGGTGGATCTTATAAATTGTGATCATGAGTTGATTAGAGTTGGCATGTGGATGCTTGCTAAGAGTATCTAAGTACATTGGAGACCTACTATGAGACAATCATATGGATTATTTATATAAATGTAGATGAATGTCTCATCATAGCAATGATGGATGTATCCTTAGACTTAAGGTGCTCAAGGGTATCTTGGATGTTCATTCTGTATTTTGACCTCAATCCATGTTGCTTCTTAGAGGTCGCTCTTTAGGTGATGGTAGGATTTAGCTTGAGGTTTTCGAAGGTAATTGAGTAGCTAATAAGGGATTCGCCACTCCTAATAGAGGGAGAGTATACCTATGGCCTCTTATAGGGATCATTACTCGGCAATCTCTAGCCATGGTGGAAAAGCGATGAAGAATGTCTTTAGATACATAATTGTAGACTAATGAGTCCGGGGACAAGATCTAATATCAGTTAGGCTAGATGTGGCGTAGCCAGTCTAGTGGGAGCTACACTTTATCTATGATTTGAACCGAGTGGGGTATAGTTTGGTGAAATGACGAATTGCGTAGTAATTGTCTATAGAAGGGTTAGCAGTCAGACCACTGACTCTTCGGTCAATCGGGGTCATGATGTGTTACAAGACACCCCTCATGACTTTCTTAATTTAATAGTTGAATTAAGTGGCCAAAATAACTGGGAACCTAATAGGTCGCACAATTAGAAGATGAAGACTTTATATAAAATAGACTTAGATTTGATCCAATAATGAGGGACTTAATTTTAGGGATTAGACCACTCCGGGATTAGTGGAATCTTGGGACTAAAAGAACTCATTTAGAGAATGGGATAGGCAAAAAGCTTACTGCCCATGAGGGAGCATGCTACTATGGATGGAGATGCACATAGAATATTCCTTCTTGAGTGAGTGCCTTTTGGTCTTTTGATAGGGTAGGTTTCTCATATAAATATGATGCTATGGGAGAAACCCTAACCCTAAGTGTGGAGAAGGAAACCCTAGTCTCCAAATTAAGAGAGTTGTTCTATTGAGTTCTCTCTTGTTCTTGATAAAACGACGAGAAAGGAGAGATTTGAGGCGTCGTATCAGTCTTCTTCCTCCCACCATTTGGAGACTGACCTTGGATAGGCCAGGAAGCTTGCTTTAAAGGCTGTTTCCTTAGAAGTTCTCGGATCATGTCTTCATGTGGACATCGTTGGAGATGAACATAGGACTTGGTTCGTTTCTGGTTAAGCTGCAAACATCTTCGAAGAGCAGATCGTCAAAGGTAAATGATGTTTTGAACTCTTGTTATTGTTCATGATCCCTTGTGATGCACTAAGTAGGTCCAAGGGAAGGATTCCAAAATTATTTATTTTTTGTTTAATTCGTTGTGCATCTATGCTCTTTGCATTATGGAATCCTATTCGTTGGTATCATAGCTCACTTAGTTTCATCAAATCGGATCTAAGTTGAGAATTTAAGATTTGGGATCCCATGGTTTCCAAAAGCTTTTAAAATGAGTTTTATAACTTGAAAAGTTCAATCCTATGTTTTTATTTCTATAATCTAGTCATGGGATGATTAATGATGGTTATTTTGTAAGAAAAAAAGGTTTGGATGAGATTACAATTTGAGTTGTCGAGAAGAGCTCCATGCAATGTCACGATTGTTAGAGAAGTGCTCTAAAGGCAATTGCCCTTAGCACTTATTGTGCATCCTTTGTTACTATTAAAGACATCTTCATTAATTTGATATTCATACGTTGAATTGATATAGATCTTTAATCGAATTAACGTAGTCCTAATACATAACATAGCATAAAAGAAATCATGATGAGATCGTGATAATAAGATTCCTATCATGTGCAATTATGTTCGTATCTAAATTATCCCTAGTCATAGGATTAACGAGACTAGACATTGTTAATTCGAACATACCAGCAAATGTCATACTCCTTGATTGGATCAAGTAATGGATCTTATAAACTCTGATCATGAGTTGATTAGAGTTAACATATGGATGCTTGCTAAAAGTATTTAAGTACATCAGAGACCTACTATGAGAAAATCATATGGATTATCTATTGAAATGTAGATGATTGTCTCATCATAGCAATGATGCATGTATACTTAAACTTGAAGTGCTCAAGGATATCTTAGATGTTCATTCTGTATTTTGGCCTCAATCCATGTTGCTTCTTAGAAGTTGCTCTTTGGGTGATGGTTGGGTTTAGCTTGGGATATTCGAAGGTAATTGAGTAGTCAACAAAGGATTCCCCACTCCCAATAAAGGGAGAGTATACCTATGACCTCTTGTCGAGATCATTACTCAAGAATCTCTTGCCATAGTTGAAATGTGATGAAGAATGTCTTCAGGTGCATAACTGTAGAGTAATGAGTCTAGGGACAAGATGTAATATCAGTTGAGCTAGATGTGGAGTAGCCAGTCTAGTGGGAGCTATACTTTGTCCATGGTTTGAACCGAGTGGGGTATAATTTGGTGAAAGGACGAATTGTGTGGTAATTGTCTATAGAAGGGTTAGCAGTCAGACCACTGACTCTCCATTCAATTAGAGGTCATGATGTGTTGCTAGACGCTGCTCTTGACTTACTTAATTCAATAGTTGAATTAAATGGCCAACATAACCGGGATCCTAATGGGTCGCACACTTAGAAGATGAAGATTTGATGAAAAATGGACTTGGATATGATCCATTAATGAGGGACTTAACTTTTGGGATTAGACCACTCCAGGATTAGTGGAATCTCATGACTAAAAGTACTCATTTAGAGAATGGGATAGGTAAAAAGCTTGTTGCCCATGAGGGAGCATGCTACCATGCATGGAGATGCACATAGCATATTCCTTCTTGAGTGAGTGCCTTTTGGTCTTTCGATAGGGTAGGTTTATCATATAAATACGATGCTATGGGAGAAACCCTAACCCTATGTGTGAAGAAGGAAACCCTAGTCTCCAAATTAAGAGAGTTGTTCTGGTGAGTTCTCTCTTGTTCTTGAGAAGAACAACCAAGAAAAAGAGATTTGAGAGCATCATATCCAATCTTATGCCACCCTCATTGAGACCAACCTTGGATAGACCGAGCTTGTTTTCAAGTCCGTTTCCTTGGAGGTTCTCGGGTCTTGTCTTCATGTGGATATCGTTAGAGACGAACATAAGACTTGGTTCATTTCTAGTTAAGCTGCAAACATCTTCCAAGAGCATATATTCACAGATAAATGATGTTTTCAACTCTTTTTTTTTTGTTTATGATCCCTTTTGATGCACAAAGTAGGTCCAAGGGAGGGATTCTATAAAAAAAAATTTGTCTAATCCGCTGTGCATTTATGGTCTTTGCATTGTAGACTCCTATTCAATGGTATCAGATCTCACTTAGTTTCATCAAATCGAATCTAAGTTTAGAGTTTAAGATTTGGGATCCTATGGTTTCCAAAAGCTTTTAAAATGAGTTTTATAACTTGAAAAGTTCAATCCTATGTTTTTCTTTCTATAATCTAGTCATGGGATGATTAATGATGGTTATTTTGTAAGAAGAAAAAAAAAAAGGTTTGGATGGGATTCAAATTTGAGTTGTCAAGATGATCTCCAAGCGACGTCATGACTGTTAGAGAAGTGTTGTAAAGGAAATCGCCCATAGCACTTATTGCGCGTCCTTTGTTACTATTAAAAGCATCTTCATTAATTTGATATTTATACGTTGAATTGATATAGATCTGTAATCGAATTATTGGAGTCCTTCTGCATAACATAGCATGAAGGAAATAGTGATGAGATCGTGATAATAAGATTCCTATCATGTGCAATTATGTTTGTATCTAAATTATCCCTAGTCATAGGATTAACAAGACTGGACATTATTAATCCGGATAGACTAGCACATGTCATACTTCTTTATTGGATCAAATAATAGATCTTATAAAATGTGATCATGAGTATATTAGAGTTGGCATGTGGATGCTTTCTAAGAGTATCTAAGTACATCGGAGATCTACTATGAGACAATCATATGGATTATCTATTTAAATGTAGATGATTGTCTCATCATATCAATTATGCATGTTTCCTTAGACTTGAAGAGCTCAAGGATATCTTGGGTGTTGATTCTGCATTTTGATCTTGATCCATGTTGCTTCTTAGAGGTTGCTCTTTGGGCGATGGTTGGGTTTAGCTTGAGGTATTCGAAGGTAATTGAATAGCCAACAAAGGATTCGCCACTCTTAATAGAGGAAGAGTATATCTATGGGCTCTTGGCGGGATCATTACTCGGGAATCTCTAGCCATAATGGAAATGCGATGAAGAATGTCTTCAAGTGCATAACTATAGAGTAATGAATCCGAGGATAAGATCTAATATTAGTTGGAATTTAGATGTGGTATAGCCGTATAATTAGGAGGCTACGCTCTGTCCATTACTGCAGGCAGGTGGGAATAGTTTGGTGAAAGGATGAATTATGGGGTAATTGTCTATAGAAGGGTTAGCAGTCAAACCAGATTCTCACGGTCAGTGGGGATGATAATGTTGTTTGAATTTCATATGTTATAAATACCGTCCGTTAATCATTCAACATTAGAACTAATAGATCACCTAGTTGGGATAAATATTGATATAGCAGTAGAAGTAGTCGGCTGTGAGTTTCAACTTTGGGTTAAGGTACTCAGTTGTAAATCTGATAAGACTCATTAGAGATGGGATAGGCAAGCTGCTGCCATGGGACATTCTACCTTGCATGGAGATGCACATAACATATTCCTTCTTGAGTGAGGGCCTTTTGGTCTTTTGATAGGGTAGGTTTCTCATATAAATATGATGCTATGGGAGAAACCCTAACCCTAAGTGTGAACAAGGAAACCCTAGTCTCAAAATCAAGAGAGTTGTTATTTTGAGTTCTCTCTTGTTCTTGAGGAGAACAACCAAGAAGAATAGAGATTTGAGAGCATCATATCCAGTCTTCTTCTTACTGCATTTTAGGACAGTTTCTGTTATGACACTCGACCAGTTCATGGGATGGATACATCTTTGTGGTTTTATTTCAGATAGTGATGGACTTGGTTTGCTTCACAGTCGACGACAAACATCTTCCAATATCAGAACTTCAAAGGTATATGATTCTTTAAACTCTTGTTTTTTGTTTTTGATCCTTTTTTATGAACTAAGTTGGTCCAAAGGGTGGGATTCCATTTTTTTTTATTAAATTCGTTGTTCTGCAATGCTCTTGGCACTGTGGATCCCCTTCAATGGTATTAGAGCTAACTTAGTTTCATCAAATTGGATTTATGTTAAGAGTTTTAGATTTAGGCTCCCATGCTTTTCAAAAGCTTTGAAAACCAGTTTCAAATCTTGAAAAGTTTCATCCTATGTTTTTCCTTCATGTAATCTGGTCATGTGATGATTAATGATGGTTATTATGTATGAGAAACGGTTTGGATACCATTCAAACACCCAAAGTTGGATATTTTCAAATTTGTTGCCGAGATAAACTGTAACACCTTGAAAATACCCTAATAGTTTTATAACATGTTCAGGGTGTAAAATAAATTAAATTATATTTTTTCCTACATTTAAATGGTAAAAAACAAAAAAGGATAAAAACCCATAAATTTTACAAGAGCTAAATAAATTTGGTAAAAATGTCAAATGAAGACCTAAGGGTCATAAATAAGTAATGTAAGTGCCAAAGTATAAATGAAATGAAATGAAATGAAGTGGGAATGAAAGTGAAATGAGGCTTTAAAATGATAAAAATGAGAAAAAGTAAATTAATGTTCTAGCCAAACATGACATTACATGACATGAGAATAATGACCAAAGTGGTCTATGAAATGCCCATTTGGGCATTTACGTTTTTGAGAGGAGCTAGGGCTTGGGAGAAGTAGGTATTTTTGGTGTGTTTATCTCCATTCTTGGTCTAACTTTGTTCAAGCAAGAAGGAATAAAAGATTTGAAGAGAGCTAAGGTAAGAAAACTAACCCTAACCCCCTTTTGATGATTTTGGATTTGGGGAAAAACCTAGCACTTATAGCAAAGGTTATTTTGATTGGTTGTAGATGAATTTTGGAGTTTTTTGGGTTAGAAGTTTCAGAGAGAGCTTTGGAGTTAGGATTGGTTTGAGGAATTTTTGTATAAGGAAATGATGAGTTTCCAAGGTTGCGTCGATTTTTTTCAAAACCCCTATTTTTGTTTTGGCTATAAGTTAAGTTACAATCATCCAAATTGAGTGATTCTATTTGTTAAAGAACCACAAGAGCTAGAGCTACAAATCTATAGAAGTTACCAGGAGAAAATTGTATCTCTAAGGCTCCCAAATATGGACTTAAAGGGGAGTTCTGGGTAGCTGACATGTATGCTCTGTTTTAGGTGTAGTTGTGGTGTTTCGGCCGTAAGTTGAGTTTCACTCATCCAAATTGAGTGATTCAAAATTATGGGTAAACAAGACTTCCAGGGGCATAATTTACTTGAAGTAAGTGTAAGCAATTTTTAACCCGAAAGTGCCTAGAAATCTGTCAAAGTGGAGCTATGTGCAAGAACAATTTGATTCTGCTTTGCAAATTAAGTAGTGTGGATGTAAAATGCAATAACTTGAGTTTTGGTGATCCAAATTGGATGATTAAAATTGGAGAAGAAACCTTATAACCATAGGTTTAAATTTATATAAGGAACCATTACCAATTTATGGTGTTAAGACCCCTGAAATTGAGAATAATAGTAGGTAACTGAGTGAGCTGGGCATACCGACCAGTTTGGCATTAAATGTCGTAACTTGAATTTGGGTGATCCAAATGAGATGATTCCAATTCCTAATAAAATATACTCATATATATATATATCCTTTTCTTGAAGGAAGCATGAGAAAAATATGGCTCATGTCTTCCCATAAATTTTTTCAAGTGAAGGTGTATTGGGTAGATGACAACCCTAACCAAAAATCCTAGAATGTACAACTGATTTTTTTCTTGGGTTGTTCTTTGATAGTGACATATTTGTGTTGAATTAGGGGTTGGTGAAAGGGAAGCTTCACCCAAGAATAGGAATCCAAGAGCAACAACCTTTTTGGGTTTGTTCTTCACACTTCCTTATTTCGATTTTGTGTTTTGTTTGACAAAATAAATCTAAAAGGTTTTATATGAATATGCATGTGTGTTCTGTTTGAGCCATAAATGAATTGGTTTGTTCTCCACTTCTCTCTCTCTATTTCTAAAATGTTTGAAGGATTATGACATAAGTGGATTTATTGAAATGAATTGCAATAAATTGCATATTGATTTGTTTTAAATTGATTTGATATAACTAATTGTGAAATTAATTGCACATGAAAAATTGCCTGAGTATTGGAAACTAAGTATTTGGATATAAATGTATATACACTATTGTAAATTTCTATGAATGATTTCCCTTAATAGAATGTTACCCGTTAAATTCGAATTAATGATAGATTGGTATACCAATAAGGGTCAAATGAAGCGATGTGCGCCGAGCGTAGAAGATGTGTCACTGCGATCTATAGCCCAGTAGGAATGATATCGATATTATTCACAAATGATTTTTAATAACCGATCACGACAACCTAATTGAGACCGTACTATATTTTCTTACCTTCTTTATACCGACCTGCCCAACCTAGAGCGCGTCTGGTGATTCATTATCTGTACTGCTGAAAGCATAAGTTGAATTCGCAGGGAAAAATGAAAAGAAAATTGTGAAATGCATGATTTGTGTTTGAATGATTTATTGCATATGGAACTGCATGATTGAAATAACCAATGAATTATAATTTGAATGTATACGAAATAAAAATATACATATATGTATTGTACTACATTGGTCATTGAAAAAATTATACAAAGGCATCGATTTAGAAAAATACATGATTTACTTAAACTGGAATGAAGAGAGAAATGTATAGAACCACTAAGCATGAAAATGCTTAGCGTTTATTTATCATCCAGCATGTATGGTGAACATCTGAAGGAAAAGACCGCGACGATTTAGAGTCAACATCAAGGCCTCACGGAGTTTAAGTAAAGCTCCAACCCTGTATTCATGAAATATATTTGACATATTTTTTACAAACTCTGATTTTGTTTTGTAAATATTTTGGTATTGAAAACGGCTTATAATGTCGTAATGTATAAAGGTGGTAAATAGACCAAATGGGCATATAATGCCATATTTAATGGAAAATATGTATTGAAAGTAAAATGATGGGCCCCCTTTAAGTTGAATTAGTATTTACAAATATATTTTCATAAAGATAAATATCCTTTACAAAATGAGCATTGGAAATGTGTTTTACTAACAAAAGAAAAAGGAATTGGATTCGAAAAGAGGACCGCGTCCCAGATCTGGTTCGGCCTCTGGGTCGGGTCGAGTATGGGGGCGCAAACCGTCACATGAACTGTAGGAAATGTCATGAAGTGGGCTCTTCACGTCATGACGTTAGTGGTCTAACTACAAGGAACGTCGCGACTTGGGTTCTTCACGTTGTGACGTAGTAGCCTAAAAGTAGAAAACAAAGCGACGTTGGTTTTCCATGTCACGACATTGCACTTGATCACCAAGCAGTCTTTAGAACACAACGACCACATCGTGACTTGAGGGTCAGCGTCGTGACCTGGACGACAATGTTCTTCATCTCTTGAAACTTACGTCACAACGTGAGGTCTTCACATCGCGACGTGAACGCCTGTAGTTTAGTTTTTTGGTAATTTTTCTTCATCCAGATTTGTGTATTTTAGTGCACACTTCTTTGTTCTATATTGAGGGTGAAATATGCAAACTAAGGTTGAATTGTTCAGGCTTAAAATTTTTGGACTCATGTTTTTACATGATCAAAGTTTGAAAAACCGTATTGAAATTTCATACAAGAGACTTTTTACTAATACATGTCTTTTGGAAATTTTGATTCATGAGTTGAATTCGGTTGAGGTTCATGAGTTTAATCAGTTTTTGGGATGAAGTGTTGAGACTTTCATTTGTTAAATTGGAATCTTGGGATGCCATTATTTTTAACTTTCAATAGTTTGCATTAGAGAATGCAAGTTTAAGGGTGTATGTTGGCATGATGGATGATTATGGACTTTGCCCAATGGTGATTGAGCATGTTGCATTTGATTATTATTTCTTTTGGGTAAATATGGCCTACGTGTCCCTACCTCTCTCTATTTTCTCTATGTATTTCCCTTCTCATCTAAGTACAACTCAAATGTACCTTGAAGTTCTTCTTTTGAATGTTTGTAATTAGATTACATGGGATTAGGATTAGTTGGTTGAGATACAAAGGAGAAGGGGCATGGAGGAGGGTCCAAGAAATAAGTCCTTGAAATGTAAATTTTATTTATTTTCATGGGTTGTAATAATCATACATGTCCCTAGGTTTGACCTAGTCAATTCCATTTTGGCTCATGGAATTGATTTTAGAATGTCCATAATCATGTCATATAGTTAGAGTAACTATCTTTATATTTTCATGAGATGCATGGATATATATAAAGCATGCAAATGTAATGATGAGACTAATCTAAAGAAACCCCTCAATTATTAATATTAAGGCTAACGTCTTCCACTAATATGGTGTGAACCTGAGTTCTTCTGGAATTGGGGTTGTTAGGTAAACCCAAGCCCTCTCTATAAGGATATGTTCTATCCATGGAAATGAGTTTTCTTGATTAGTGGCCTGGCCTTAACTAGACTCATTAGCTTGTTGGGCAAACCCAAGGTTAATATTAGATAGAGACTTAGTTAGGTAAGTGTACATAAGATGTATAGGCATCATGAGTTGATAACCCAATGATAGTTCACAATTCAACAGTTGATAGCACTGGTTTCGATAGTTGCATGAAATTGCAATTGGTATGAACAAGATACATACCTATTGACCCAAGGTGGCTTATTGAGTAAACCCAATGTCATTCTTAGTGATATTGGATATCGGCCTACTAGGAGAACCTCCATATAGGTTATCTCGAATCAATAATGAGGGCTAACGATTCGCAATGAAATAGTGGGAGCTATAATGAGTACTTATCAAGCCATAATAATCATGTTTTTTAAAGGTACAATCTAACATAATCTCTTTTACATCTAGGTTGTTAGAACCATAATATGTCAACCATTGTGAACTTGCGATCCATATTGGATGCCAATAAATTGACTAGGGCCAACTTCATAGACTGGCTAAGGAACTTGAGAATTGTTCTCAAGGAAGAAAGGATAGCTTATGTCCTTAATGACCAACTCCTAGAATCCCCAGCTATTAATGCATCTGATGAAGATTAGATCGCATATCAAAAGCACTTGAATGACAATGTGATTGCCGCATGTATCATGCTTGCATCGATGTCACTAGAGCTTCAGAAACAACATGCGGTTATGACAACATATGACATAGTTGTTCATCTATAGGAGTTGTTTCATGAGTAGGTGATATTCGAAAGGTTTGAGGTCTCTAAATTATTTTTTCACTCAAAGATGTAAGAGGGAACATCTCCAATACAATATGCACTGAAGATGAATGGATACATAGTGAGGTTGGATCAACCTGGTTTGGTATGGATCATAAATTATGTATAGACTTGATTCTAGCTAGTTTACCCGATAGTTTTATACAAATTTTTCTAAACTATAGGATGAACGATAAAGAGACCACCATACCTAAGCTAGTCAACTTGCTTAAAAGAGTTGAACCCACCTTGAAGAAAGATGGTAAGACTATGATGCTTGTGGACTCTTCTGGTTCTAAGAAGGGTTCTAAGAACAGCAGAAGAAAAATCAGAGAGCGACGAAAAGGCGAGAGACGTCCTGAAAATTTATCTTATTGTGGCAAAGAAGGCCATTGGAAGAGAAATTTCAAGGCATACTTAGAGTTGAAGAAAAAGGTGGCATTTGATGTACCATCATCTTTAGGTATTTATGCCATTGAAGTTAATACTATTTCTCATGACAACCATTAGTTATTATATATCGGTTGTGGCTCACACATATGCAATGATATGTAGGGCCTAAGGAAAAGTAGGAAGCTCGCAAAGGGAGATTGTGACCTTTGAGTGGGTAATGGTGCAAGAGTTGTGGTTGTTGCTATTAGGACTTATGTTTTGAACCTCCTTAGTGGACTTTGTTTAAATTTGGACAATTGCTTTTATGTACCAAGCACGTGAAGAACTATTCCTATTTGAACAAGAAGATTCATTTCAATTTATTTCATGGTTGTTTATATTATATTTAAATGATGTCTTTTATGCTTATGGTACTTTAAGCAATGGGATTTACATATTAGATATGTCAAATCCAATTTTGAATGTTAATGACAATAAAAGACAAAAGAGAGATAATTTGAAATCATCGTTTTTATGGCATTATCTTCTTGGCCATATAAGTGAGAGGCGCATGACTAAGTTACAAAAGTGTGAAAGCTTAGGGTCTTTTGATTATGAATCATTTGACATATGTGAATCATGCTTGTTAGACAAGATGACCAAGTTACCCTTCAAAGGGAAGGGTGAACGAGTGTGTGGGCCGTTAGACCTAATACATACTGATGTATGTGGTCCCATGTCCATACATGCCAGAGGTGGCTTCATCTACTTCATAATCTTTATCGATGACTATTCACGATATGGGTACTTGTATCTTATGAGGTACTAGTATGAGGATTTTGAAAAGTTCAAAGAATTCAGAAGTGAAGTAGAGAAAGAACTTGGGAGGAGTATTAAAAAACTTAGATCATATCGAGGTGGTGAATACTTAAACTAAGAGTTTTTGGATTATCTCAAGGACATTGGGATCTTGTCCCAATGGACTACACCTTACACACCACAACACAATGGTGCGGCTAAGAGAGAAACTGAACCTTGTTAGACATGGTGAGGTCTATGATGGGCAAGGCAGATCCACCTAAATCCTTCTGGGGTTATGCACTTGAGACTTCTGTTTATATCTTAAATAAAGACCCATCCAAGTCACTTAAGGTTACTCCATATGAGATATGGACTAACTGTAACACCCCAAAATATACCCTAGTCGTTTTCGACATGTTTAGAATTATTTTGTGGCATAATTTATTTGTTTCGTGAGTTCTGAACAAGGTATGGAACTACCTAACTGAGTATGGACTTGGATTTTTGAGTATGGATCCTTGGTTTTGTTTGGTTAACGGGTTGCTGAACCTAGGGTTTTGATAAAGTTCATCCCAACATGAGTTTCTTGGTGGAAATTGATTTCTTTCTAGGGTTTGGTGGTTTCATCCTAACTGATAAGATTATTAGAATGGAGTGGGTAAAACCCCAAATGTAAATGTAAACATGGAATCCTCCCTTTGAGGTTGGATTCATTGATTAGTACAAAGTAAAATAGTTGGGATTTAGAACAAACCTAACAAATCCTTGTATTTGGTATGTGTATGGGTTACATGACCACGTATTAGGATTTTGGGAGAAAATGTGAAGGTTTTGACTAGAAGATATCATTGAAAGATGATTTGGGGATAATTGAGGTTACAAGATGAATTTGAAATGATTTTTAGGAGTGTATGTGCAAAATATAGATTTGGTTGGGATGGAAAAGTGCATGAAAAATGGGAAAATGCACATTGGGCACTTTCGGGAGGCTAATACCCGTGTAGTTGACTTGTGCAGTCTGACTTCATCTGGTCGTTTTGTGACTTGTCTGGTCTCAGTTAGACATGTCTGGGAGGCTGACTGTTACCTTTCCCATTTTGACAGTTTTGTATTGGCCATAACTTGCTCAATTATTATCCAATTTGAGTGAAGTTCAAGTGGCCATTAAAATGAACTTCCAAGGAAAACCATCCATATAGAAATAGATATCGTCAAATTATGATTACAATTATTTGAAAATCCATAAGAGTGGACCATGCAAACCAAATTCTAGTTTCGATGTTGAACATGAAGTAAGTTATTTAGGACACTGCTTGAATTCAGTGCGCTGCAGATGGAGATTCAGTTGAGATGAACTGTAACTTTTAGCTTTAAATGATTTACAAAGTCTAGTGTCAAAATATGAGGTTAAGACCCCGGAAAAATGAGTAATACCAACAGTCCAGTGTCAGTGGCAGGCTGATTGGCATGAAAATCTCATAACTTTAGTTTGGATGATCCCGATTGGATTGATTCCACTTCTAAGTAAGAAGAGTAAATACACTTAGAGGATTAAGAATATATGAATGAGATTGTGATTCAACACATCATACTTCATAGAATATAAAAGTGCCATATGTAATAGGCATAAAACAAGGTAAATGTAGAAAATGAAAATGTAAGATGTGTTCATGACATGAAATGATTATGGAAAATGAAAATGAAAACGAATTGAGAAACACTTGATTGCGAGCGGGAGAGGCAATATGTCGCGAGCATAATGTGGTTAAGTGATATATGATTATTATCACATATAGCAGTATTAACCAAAAGATAGGGTATACGCGAATAAGTATACGTAAATGAATTTATGAATGAGTATACATGAATAAGTATACATGAATGAATATGTGAATGAGTGTATGAATAAGTATACGTGAATAAGTATACGTAAATGAATTTATGAATGAGTATACATGAATGAGTATACATGAATGAATATGTGAATGAGTGTATGAATGAGTATACGTGAATAAGTATATGAATGAGTATACGTGAATGAGCATAAGAATGAGTATATATAAATGATCACATGAATGAGTATATAGATTGAGTATATCTTTGAAAAGATAATACGAAAGTGAAATTGGAATCGAAATGTGATTGTGATCGGTTATGAATGCTATTTGTGAAATATATATAAGTTTATATATACATGATTTGAATCTGATGTTATTAAATGTTTGTCATAAATATGCATGTATCGTGTATTTGAACAATAAGTGGGAATTATAAAAACAAACATATTTGAAATATTGAATGACCAACATGTGGATTTTACCAATTGATTCGTCATGAAAGTGGCAGAATTGTTAAATCAGAAATCACGTTTATCTTGAATGACAAACGAGACCGGATTAAATAGTATTGAATCTGTCATGAATGTCCAATTCTATAGTTAAAGTGAATCATCTTTGTAAAATGTGAAAATCTGGCCACTCTTGTGAATGATAAACACTCTGAGATTCAACATTTGAATGCATGCAGTGAATGTCGAATTCTACTTAGCCAAATGTGAGACGGGTGATATTTGTCATGAGATCGCATTCTTGGCCCGAATGACAACTGAGCAGGATTCGACAAATGAATACATCATGAATGTCAATTCTATAGTTAAAATTATAGATCATACTCCTAAAATGCGAAAATCCATTTACTCTTGAATGACAAACGGAATGAGGATTAATAAGCCCCAGATAAATGGTGAATGTCGAATTCTATAGCCATATGAGACGGTGATATTGAAATGTGAGATCACATTGCTCTTGAATGACATCTGGACGAGGATTCAACAAGCCCCGAATCTGTCGCAGATATCAATTCTATAGTTATGTGAAATCTGAAATCAGCAACGAAATGATGGTATTAAAAATTGTATTGTTTAAGTATTCTTTACATTACGGACATAGTAAAAGGCGTATTTGCAATGCATTTTGTTGAATGCTTAAATGTTAAGGGTCTTCAGAAATTATAAGTGTTTATAGAGTTGCTCGAAAAGAAGTGCTTCGCGTAATTAAAAAGTCTAAAATGGAATAACATAAACAATGTTTTTGGAAAGATAATTGAAAATGTAGATAATAGGGCTCCGACTTGGATGTAATGGTGATCGAGAGTTCGGTCGCGTGCTTTTAAAAAGAAAAATTTAATAAGGCGAAATAAATGTTTTGATTGAAACCGTCGAAATAAGCAAGACTCCCGGCTTGGATCATGGCCGGGTCAAGTAGAGTTCGGTCGCGACACTGAAAATGAAATTAATAAAAAAGCGAAAACAAGGATTTAATAGGCATCCCCGGATCACAATGTATTTCCTAAATGGAGTTGATTAATGGCTTGATGCATGATAGTGATAAAGAATCTAATATGTATTGGTATTAGTGATTTGAACTTGTATGAAATTGATATGATTTGATTTGATACGAATTGCCATTGTATACGTATAAGTTTACTGAATATGATTTGATCTATCTTACATGCTAGTAGATATGAGTTACAACTGTAAAATACATGACATGATAATATAGGCAAGATAATGATAGAATGAAAGAATAAAATCTACATGCTTATAATATGAAGAGATGAGTTAGAAGTCACACATAAATTAAACCGTTGCCATGATAAATGTAAAAGATAGTGACCGACGATTGGCGTGACAGGCCGTTAACATGCATATGTTCCAGTAAAGCGCGTAAAGCTTAGCAGTGTGTCCAAGTGTAGAGTGCGAAAGAGGATAAAGAGAATGGGACATTTCACACCAGCTGATACGGGCCATCTCTAAAGTGGGTTATACGGCCTTTCATAATCTAGTGTTTGTATTGGAAATAATACGTGTATAAGTAATTGTATAAGTAATTGGGGACTTAGCATATGTGTAGAATTTTAATATAGGTGCCTCAGTGGTAACTCCTTTGTATATGTGAATGACTTTTGGTTATTACAAAAATTATTTGTCTACCCACAGGTATAAGTTAAGCTCTGAAAAAAATATTGTTTGTATAAAAAAAAATAAAAATAAAAATAAAGAGTCCCAGTATATGGTTTCGCGACCGGCTTAGGTTCGGATCATGATCGGGTCGGGCCAAGGTTGGGGCGTGATACTTAACAAGCCACTATGTTTCTCACATGAGTACTGGGTTATCTTGCTTATGTGAAGCGGACGGTTTTCAGATAAGCTTGAAGCTAAGTATGATAAATGTCTGTTTGTAAGATATCCTAAAGAAACGATTGGATATTAATTCTATAACACTTTGGAACAAAGGTTGTTTGTTTCAAATCATGTTATCTTCTTAGAGAAAGAATTTCTCTTAAGAGAAAACAATACGAGCAAAGTTGTGCTTGGTGAGGTTCAAGATGCTTTAACAAACGCGTCTCATCTGACTGAACCTAAAGTTATAATTCATGATTATGAATTAACAGCTGGCTCTTCTAAAACACAAGCGCTTCGTAGGAAATGTAGGATACGTATTGTTCCAGAGAGATATGGATTTCTCATCAACGAATAGAAGGACGTATTGCTCATAGAAAATGATGAGCCAACTACCTACGAAGAATCTATTAATAGTTTAGAGTTTGATAAATGGCTCACGACCATGAGGTCAGAGATGGACTTCATGTATACAAACCAAGTATGGACTTTGGTTGATCCACCCGGGGGGATAAAACCCATAGGGTGCAAGTGGATCTTCAAAAAGAAAATGGACAAGGAAGGTAATGTGATTACCTATAAAGCTAGGCTTGTAGCTAAAGGTTATGGTCAAAGACAATAAATTAACTATGACGAGACTTTTAGCCCAGTAGCCATGCTTAAATCCATAAGAATACTCCTAGACATTTCTCCTAGATAATGAGATATGGAAAATGGATGTGAAGACGACTTTCACAACCCGAAGGCTTCATATCTGAAAATGGTAGTAAAGTATGCAAACTTTAGAGATTAGTTTTTGGGTTAAAGCAAGCATCTAAGAGTTGGAATATTCGATTTGATTAGACAATTAAAAAATGCAGATGAAGCTTGTGTGTATAAGAAGGTTGGTAGGAGTGCAGTCGTGTTCCTAGTATTATATGTGGATGACATATCAACTATTGGAAACGACATCTCAAAATTACAATATGCCAATATCTTGGTTCTCCATCAATTTTCTCCATCAAAGACCTTGGAGAAGCAACCTAATCATTGGGGATATAGATCTATAGAGATAGACCAGGAAGGTTACTTGGTCTTTCACAGTCTACATACATAACTTCGTTGCTAAAGAGGTTTAGCATGGAGCAATCCAAGAGAGGATGTGTTCCCATGTCTAATGAGATCACCCTCTTAAAGTCCATGTGTCCAAAGACACGAGATGAGTATGACCCCATATACTTCGGCTATAGGATCAATCATGTACGCCATGTTATGTACTAGACTCGACGTATCATATGCTCTGAGAGTCACGAGCAAATACCAATTGGACCCAGGTGAGGGTCATTGGGTGGCTGTCAAGAATATCCATAAGTACTTGAGAAGCACTAAGGATGCATTCTTGATTGATGGAGATAAGGATCTTATGGTAAGAGGCTAACAAATAATATAATAAAGATGACTCCAAATCTCAATCAGGATAAATGTTCACATTAAATGGTGGCATAGTCTATTGGAAGAGTTCCAAATAGGAAACAACTGTGAATTCTATAACTGAATCAAAGTACATTGTTGCTTTCGATCACGGCATAGGAAGCGGTTTGCATTAGGTAATTCATTTATGAACTAGGAGTGGTCCCTGGCATTGTTGACCTGATGCTATTGTATTAGGATAACAATGGAGCCATTGTAAAATCAAAAGGAACCAAGGTCCAAATTGGTACTCAAGGTGATACCATTTGATTTGAGAAATCTTTGGTGATCATGATGTTAAGATAGATAAATGTCCATTGATCGGAATGTGTCTAATTTCTTGGTTAAGCCTTTTCCCAAGAAGAATTATGATTCACATATACTTACCTAAGGTATGAGATACAAAGGCAATTGGCTTTAGATCAAGTGGGAAAATGTTAGACAAGTGCTCTAAAGGCAATTCCCCTTAGCACTTATTATGCATCCTTTGTTACTATTAAAGGCATCTTCATTAATTTGATATTCATACCTTGAATTGATATAGATCTTCAATCAAATTAATGGAGTCCATGATACATAACATAACATGAAGGAAATCATGATGAGATCATGATAATAAGATTCCTATCATGTGCAATTATGTTAGTATCTAATTCTCCCTAGTCATAGGATTAACGAGACTAGACATTGTTAATTCGGGTAGACTAGCACATGTCATACTCCTTGATTGGATCAAGCGGTGGATCTTATAAACTCTGATAATGTTGATTAGAGTTGAAATGTGGATGCTTTTTAACAATAGCTAAGTACATCGGAGACCTGTTATGAGCCAATCATATGGATTATCTATTTAAATGTAGATGATTGTCTCATCATAGCAATGGTGCATGTATCCTTAGACTTGAGGTGTGCAAGGATATCTTAGATGTTGATTTTGTATTTTGACCTCGATCCATGTTTCCTCTTAGAAGTCGCTCTTTGGGTGATGGTTGGGTATAGCTTGAGGTATTCGAAGGTAATTCAGTACCTAAAAAAGGATTCGCCACTCCCAATAGAAGGAGAGTATACCTATGGCCTTTTGTCAAGATCATTACTCGAGAATCTTTAGCCATAGTGGAAATGCCATGAAGAATGTATTCAGGTGCATAACGGTAAAGTAATGATTCCGAGGACAAGATCTAATATCACTTAGGCTAGATGTGGCGTAGTGATAGGTGTGAATCTTGTTAGCATATATAGTATGATTTTCATGTGTTTTATGCAACATAAATGCTAAATTCGCACCAATATCTTATAAGAAAGCTCTAATCCCCCATTTTATTATGTTTTGCAGGATTAGAACGAAAATCAAGCAAAGTGATGGAAGAAATCAAGTGAAGAGTAAGTTGTTGATCTGCATTGCTCACCCCAACAAAGCATACAAAAACTTGTTAAGTTGTTGGCAACATCACCAAAGACTTGTTGAGTCCCCCACAACGATGCCAAAAGCTTGTTGCTGACAGCAAGTGCATGGGTTGCACAAGTAATAAAATGGTTTTCAATTATGAATCAATATCATTCCTAAGAGGACTGTAGGTTTTATGGTGGATTGAGTACCCCAACTACAAGATTAGTTCACTATCTGAGTATCTAAATGATTTGAGAAAATGTTGTTAAAGTAATAAAAATAACAAAAATAGAAATGATTTGTGAAAACTAGGAGTAATTGAATAAAATTGGGGAAAACGAGATAGAGAGGAATTAGGGTTAGTTTTCATCATTAATGCTTAAGGATTCGTTTAGGTAAGGCCCATGTTGAATGAATTATGACTTGAATTGGTCCGAGTATATGGTACAAGGATCCCACTCTCATGTTCCCCCTTTTATTTTCTCGTATTATCTACCTATTGACAATTACGTTCTTCTAGGTCGATAATGCGATACTTGCTCTAAAGACTCATATTTGCCACACCACAAATAACCTACTTAGTTTTATAACATGTTTAGGGTATAAAATAAGTTAAATTAATATTTTCCCGAATTTATATTGTTAAAAAATGAATGATAAAACTGGAAATTATAAAAGAATTAAGGGTTAAGTGGTAAAATGTCAAATGAGGACCCAAGGTCATAGTAAGTGTATGTGCCAAAATGGAAGAAGGGTAATATAGTGGAAGAAAATGAAGAAATGAAGGATTAAAATGCAAAAATAAGAAATGAGGAAATAATGAGCCTTGAACAAGGCTAAGTGAAGGTTTTGAAGTTAAGACCAAAATTGGTCTTTACAGACCTTCTCATTTGGGCATATCATACATTGAGAACTAGGACATGGTTGAGAGAAGTGAGAGGAGACCAAGTTGGCTTTGTGCTCTTCAAGGATTTGAACCAAACAAGAAAGAGGAAGAAGAGAGGAAGTGAAAAGAAAGAGATTAGGGTATGAACTAGCTTTAACCCCATTTAATGTTGTGTTTTTGGGTTTACTTAGGAAACCCAAAATGGAATATAAGTGTTTTTAAGTAGTTTATAGATAGTTTTGGGTTAAGTTTCAAAGTTATTTTAAGGTTAGGATTGATTTTGAATTTTTGTATGAGGAAATGTTGAGTTTTAATTGGAATCTTATCAAAAAATTTTCCAAAACTCATGTTTTTGTTTTTTTCATAACTTGGTCATCACTCATCCAAATTGAGTGATTCAAATTTTGCATAAACTAGACTTCTAGGAGAAGAGATATCCTTTCAAAAAGTGTATTCAAGAATTTGGACATTGCGAGCCCATAAATTCATCAGAGTGACTCTGACTTAAACGAAATCCAGTTGGGTTAGAATTACGGAGTTTCGGTGTTTAGACGATTTTGTATTTGGGCTAGAAGTTGAGTTTCATTCATCCAAATTGGGGGATTCAAAATTTTTGGGTAAACTAAACTTCTTGTAGAATAAATCTCCTTGAAATAAGTGTATTCAAATTTGGACCCCATTGGACCTAGAAATTCGTCAAAGTGAGGCTCTATTTTGGGAGCAAATTTAAATTGATTTAGGCCACAATTTGGTGGTTTGGAGGCAGTTTGGTATTTAGGCCATAAGTTGAGTTTCAGTCATCCAAATTGAGTGATTCAATTTTTAAAACTAGACACAGAGCAAATATCCTTGAAATAAGTGTATTCAAATTTGGACCCCATTAGACCTATAAATTCGTCAAATTGAAGCTCTATTTTCGGGCAAATTCTAGTTCTGTTTTGGAAATAGAGTAGTCTCGATTGTGTGGAACATATCTTGAGTTTCAGTGCTCCGAATTGGATGATTATAATTTCTGAATAAAATAAATTTATAGGGGAACAACGGACTTGAAGGAAGTTGGGTAAAATGTGGCTCATTTGTTCCCAGAAAATTTTACTTGAAGGAAGTTGAATAGAAAACAACCCTAACTAGAAACCTAAATAAGCCAGCTAATATTGTTCTCCTAATTGTGTTGTATTAGAGGTTGGTGACGAGGGCGACGTGCCCAGTTACAAGGATAGGAATCGATGAGGAAAAACCTTTTTGGGTTTGTTCTCCATACTCTCTTCATTGAGTTTTGTGATCGTTAGTTGAAATGATTTTCAAGAAAGCGCATATGTGATTTTTAGTGATTTGAAAATTGATTTCAAATGCATTGCCATAAAATTTGCATGAAGACATCGAAATGTATTATTTGGGTATAAATGTATACAATGTGTAAAGTACAATGACTGAGTTTAATGCTCTTAATAGGGTATTGTAGTCATATTAAGGTTAAGGGATATAGATTGGTATACCAATAAGGGTCAAACTAAGCGTCGTAGACAAATGAAATAGTGCCACGATCAGTAATGACATACTTGGTATCGATAGTGTACACACAATGATTTTTAAATAACCGATTATTGTTGGGGACCATAAGTGTTATAAAAAAATTCGTTTAGGGGAAAATTTATAAGTAAATGTGTCAAATGCATGATTTGAGTTTCGAATGAAATATTGCATATGAAATTGTATAATTTGAAAGGATCAAATGATTTGGAAATGAAAGTATGTGAAATAAGCACATATATATAATGTATATTGCATGGGCTATTGAAATTGTGGCAAAACATTGTTTAGAAAAGCTACATCTTTGTGTTTAATTGAAATGAAGAGAGAATTGCATAGAACCACTAAGCATGAAAATGTTTAGTGCATTGTTTTATTATCGCGCATGTACCGAGTGACTAGGGACAAGAGCAAAGACCGTAGAGTTCAAAGTCATCATGACGATCACGAAGATAAATGTAAGCTCATCTCACCATGCATTTCATCCCATGACATTATTTGATCCTTGTTGTAATGAAACAAAAAATGTATAAGTTTTTATGGGAAGAACATATTTGATTTATTTGTGCAGATGAACTTTGATAATGTTTTGTAAATGATAATGTTGAAAGGGCATATATGCCATATTATTTGAAAGTGCCCAATTGACAACGATTTAAGGCCCTCTTTAGTAGAAATGATTATGTGACATTTATTTCTACAATATTCAAAAATGTATATATGGTCAAATCGGTCCGTGTCCCCGGATCTTGTTCGGCCTCCGGGCGGGGTCGAGTACGGGGGCGTGACAATATTTCCTTAAGAGCTCTATTGGTCATAATTACATCCTTGCAATAGAGCTACTTGGAGTAAGCTAGGATTGGTCACTATTACGTTCTTGCAATCCTCACTTAATGTGTTTAGTGTCCTCATAATGGGGAAATCCTGCTTGATCACCCAAGGCATTCCTAATTCCTAAGCCTCTTTAACAAGGTTAATTGAATCCCAAATTAATTGGATTCAAGCCTTAAGGACTAGGAACCAGATTTTGGAGAGGCGATCTAAGCGTCTAAAAGAAGAATACCTAGTAAAAGTATCAAAGATCAGATTCTTAGCACATATTAATTAAACAAGATCATAATAATCCAAGTATCTAACACATAACACAACAAATCAAGTATAAATCAACCAACCAACAAAATATTAGACAAACCAATCACCAAATATGATAATCAACCCTGTAGAATGATTAGTCTAACATTTCAGCCATTAAAATCGACAAAATCATGTTGTCGATAGACACAAAACTGCATAAATTAAAGAAGCGGAAGATATAGAAATACAAAATAGGGGTTAGACTGAAAATGGCTTCAATCCTAAGCTCCAAACTGAAATCCACACTCGATAAGGTTGTTCGTCCAACAATATTTTCTATTCTGAGCAGTTATTCACAAAACAAAACCTAAAACTAAGAAATCTACAAAATCTAACCCTAGAAAGTGGAACAAAGCTTGAGGAGGGAAAAACATAGAAGAGAGCCTCCCTCTCAAAGATTTCGAACCCAAAAAATGTCTAAAGAACAAGTATTTATAATCCTTGGAAAATAGGCTAATGAGGGCTCAAAAATCAAAGTTTACTAGTCTAGCCCGCCGTCCTTCGCCACAACGAAGGCTTCATCATTAACCGTGATCAATAGAGCTTAGTTCGAGTAACTCTATTGCAAGGACATAACTATTACCAATAGAGGGCCAAAGGAAATATTGTAACACCTAGAAAAAATTCGTTTTTTCTGAAAAATGGTAAAATGGTAATTTGCTGCTATAGTACAGGTTGTAAACCTAGAATTTTTCTAGGTCTCAGATGATAAAACAAACTTCACCATTGGAATCGTCTCACGAAATCTAGTTACCCAGTCGAATTTCATCAAATTTCGAGACATTCGGGTGACACATGGAGTGGTGTCACATGTGGATGCCACATGGCACCTTAGGAAGGGGGTACATGCCATGAGAGCCATGTTGGTAGGCAAGAAAGAAAGAAACAGTGCGTGGGAAAAAAAAAAAAAAAAGGAAAAAGAAGATTTTCCAGGTGTTCTGATGGTCGGAGCTCAATAGTCCGAGAACTAAAGTTGGTCCACACAACGAGATCTACGCGTGGGTACCGAAATCCGAATTTTTTTTCGAAACTCCAAGAGGTAGGGGTTTTCTCCTACACTGGTTTCCTTTTCAATTAAGGGTCATAAATGGCCGTATGGTACAACCCTAACCATGGGACTGAGTTTTCGGACATTGGGACTTTTTTTGGATAGTTTAGGACTAGGTTGTGAAGGTTGGCATCTGGGCTGGTTATGGGTTCCAGAACAGCTAGAAAATGCATTTCGGGCCGGGACTGTTTGAAAATGCATGCTGGATTTTGTGTGTTATTTCCCAAAAGCTGAAATTTCTGGGCTTAGTCCAGATTTTCTGCAGGGAATGACAAGTTTGTGTGGACTGCTTTTGGTGTGTTATTGTTGGAAATTGAATAACATGCTGCATGTGTTGAAAATATGTAGAAATATGGGTGCTTAAATAAATTAGCATGAATGGATGTAAATTATGTGCGTTTGATATAATTATCCATGATACTTAGTATAAAGTATGGAATGTAAATGTTTCATGTAGTGTTCCTTATACATGTAACATGAGTACATGCTGATGACATTTTTAGTGCATATACGGGGACACCGCATTATGTTAGGTGTGTGTGCATGGTTATGATCATTCATCATTCTTGGTGAATGGGTGGTGAGCTAGGTAATGGAACAACGTCCAAAATGAGTCTCATGGTTGCATAGCATGAAAAATACATGTGTTGGGCATAGAAAGAAGAGATAGATAGCCCCTCGGGTGAAAAACTCGGTAGTTGCGATTAGACATGATCACCGGCGATTAAAGCTCGTAAAAATGTTAGGAAGGCGTGAGGCGTCCTGCAGTGAAAACCCGGAAATCTGTGGCCCACAAATGTATAAACACGCGGGATTTTACTAAATAAATGAACATTTGAGGTTTATCCAATGGGTTTAGATTTATAAACAAAACAAAAAAAATATTTTGTTTTGGAAAAAGAGTCATTGGATTAAACATCAGTGACAATTTTTTTCACACTTGGCATATGCATGTGTGAGGGAGTCGGTTAGGACTCTGGACATGGGGCATGTTGAGTCTCATCTCATTCATGACTTGTAGTATTCCATGGTAGGATTGCATATTTTATGTGGAATGTGATGTGATGTGATTATGGCATTGCATGTGTACTTAGTTGGGAAGTAGTATTCTCACTAGGTACTGCTCAACCCATCGTGGGACCAGGGCTTCAAAGTGTGTCAGTATAAGTGTTCTTGGCACTCTATCCGGATCGCACGATTGAAGAGAGAGAAAGCTGGGCTAGAAAGCTTTGTAGCACTTTCCTGTCAATTCGATTGCGGGTCCGAACCTGATTCGAGGCTGCAATCTATTTATCAAACATATTTCATTTAGACATTTAAGCCTTTTTTCTTTTTTTCAAAATCATAAGCATTTTCAATCGCTTTTAGAGGCCTATACACTTACATTTAACCAAAATATTTACAATGAAGGCATTCACAAGCCCATTCAAAATAATATACGTAATCGCTTCAAATTTTAACTCTTTTCGATCAAAACATCAATTGCTCAAAATATGATGGATGCATATGACTATATGGTGACTTTACTCGTAGCTTTTGATGACTCATAAGGTTCTTGATCTTGGGTCCACCACACCTCACTGATACCTGCATACATTGGTAAAACAATACGCTACATTTTCTTGCTCAATGGTTCTATGCGAAAATTCTTTCTTCATTTCATTTAAATCAAATATGCAATATTTATAAAACAATGTTTTCAGAGCAATTGTCAATGACTAATGCAAGCATAATACAGATCTATATATATATTTTCCAATAAATCATTTATAATTCATTGGTCATCTCAAGCTTAAGTGCATTTTCATGTGCACTAACCAACGCAAAATCACAAATCATGCACTTTCTAAATTTCATTATCATTTCGCATTTTAGCCTCTATCGAATTTTAACCTATGATTTCTATAGGATAAATCGAATCATCGCTGTCCCGCTAATGTAGGGACAGATGTATATATATATATATATATATATATATATATATATATATATATATATATATAATGTACTCAGCCAGGTGTACATTCACTGGGACACTATCCCAATGGTTACATGACGGTATACAATATACGTTTGTTCGACTCTTATTGGTATACCAATTATCCTAACTTCCAATTTAATGTAGCTAACATTCTATTAAGGGCATTCAAATCATTTTTAGGGAAACACAAAGATAGTATGTATTTTTATACAAACAAATCATTTAATACTATGCAATTTATGCTCATTCATTTCGCAATCAATCAATTTCAAATTTCATAACATAAATCAACTTGAAATTCATTCTTCAATTTATTTGTATCAAATGAATTTAAAATAATCTAACATGCAATTCAAACATTTTGGAGATAGTGATTCGAAATAATGAGAGAAAGGTGTGTAATAAACCAAAAGCTTTCAGACTTTGATTACAATCCTCAATCACGATCTCAGCTTTGGGTTTTTCTCCTCACGCCCCTATTCCAATACAATTAAAGAACAATAGAATTTGTGCGCACTAGTGATTTTGGTTAGGTTGATTTTCTGAGCTATAATATTGTACTTTGTCTCATTAGCAAATAAGGGCAAGATATTAAATTTCGCATGGTTGTTAGTTTCCCAAACTTTAATCCATCACATAACCAAAATACTAATATTTTTTCCCTGCCTTATAATCCTTTTCCAACAATACTCTTGATCAACTAAACCATCCCCAAAGGAAAATTAAGTCAAAAACCTCAAACAACCACTAACATCACATGCAAGGACCGTATTTTCAAATTTGAATTTCCAACTTTATTACCTAAAAATTATTCAAATGGTCTTCAAAATTATGAAACTCTCCATTTTAGTCCTTTATATATCTGAATGACATCTCTAAAATTTTCAATTTAAAATTCTTCTAAGGTCTTCAACTTTGGCGTAACATAAACATGGCAAAACATGTTTTTTTTTAGACAGCAGTACCTTTAAAATGTGTCACCAAAAACAATCCTAATGTTGTCCAAAATTAACTTCAAACATTGATTTGGTTAGGTTATACCAAGGCCTAACCAACCCCTAAGCACCGAAAATCATATTATAAACCACTTGGTACAGTTCTTAACTTTAACATCTAGACTACTTATATTTACAAAACAGAATCTGCACATAGCTCCACTTTGATAGATTTCTAGGCACTTTGGGGTTACAAATTGCATACACTTCCTTAAATTACATTATTCCCCTAGAAGTCTATTTTACCCATAATTTTGAATCACTCAAATTGGATTAGTGAAACTCATTTCATGGCCAAAACACCACAACTACTCCTAAAACAGGGCATACCCATGAGCTACCCGAAACACACCTTTAAGTCCATTCTCGAGAGCCTTAGTGCAGAAATTTGAGCATGGTCCATTATATACATTTGTATCCCTATCTCTTATGGTTTGTTTCCAATTGGAATCACTTCATTTGTTTGATTATAACTTAATCTATAGCCAAAACAAGAACAGAGGTTTTGACAAATTTTTTGATATCATTTCCTTTGAAAACCAAACATTTCCCTTTTTACAGGCACTTGTCCAAACCAGTCCAAACCAATATCAAAACCCATTTACAACCAATAAAAAGCACCTTTATCCACATTTGGGGTTTTCCCCAACCCAAACACAAGAGAAAAGGGATTACTGGGCTTAGTTTTAATTGGAATCTCTCGATTCTCCAACACCAAGCCTTCCTTCTCCTTCGACGCTTTGAAACCATAAATGGGAAGATCTCCCCACCAAAACCTTGGTCTTCTCCTCAACCTTAGCCTCTTTTCTCTCCCTTGCACTCTAAGAATTAAAATGCACAAATGTGTCTTATCTAGACCATTTACATTTGGTCTTAATCTTTACTGCACGGTTAAGGCCTTATCTTCGCTTCCTATTCTTCGCTTTCAAAATAAGCTTACTTCATTTTTGACATTTAAGTCTTCTATTTCACTTCATTTAACCTACATTAGTAATTAAGCTTATTCTTATTTTTGGCCCTTAGGTCCTTATTTACAAATTCCACCCTTTCCTTTACACTGGGTAAATTATTGTCAGATATATATTTTTTCGTTCTTAGGATTTAAATTCCAAAAAAATTTCCATTTACTTTATTTCATACCCTAAACACATAATAATAAAAAAATATATATCATAAAAATACTAGGATATTTTTGGGGTGTTACAACTTTGTTTTTTTTTTTTTCTCTTATTTAAGCAAAACTTTGGTTATGTATATATTTTGTATAAAAAGGAGAGTTGTAAATTGAACTCTTTGTGGAATGGTTTCCGATCTGACCTATACATTTTCTAAATGAATGGATCCCGGTAATGGGACTACACTGCATGGGTACCGAGACATCACGGTATCCACAGGTATTTCGCGCATTGACGGGTTGTCAATGGGACCCTTGGGTTTTGGGGTGTCACAGCTTGGTATGAGAGCTTAGGTAAACGATGACCTAGGGAGCTCGAATGTGGGTATCCACAAGTAATTCCTGAAACAAGCACAACTTGGTAACATAATTTAGGTATACGAATACCTTGGACTGTTGGGCATGGGTTAGAACATTGCATGGTGTACATTATATGCTTTGTGTTCTAAATATACTTGTGGTTTCAGGTGTTACAAATCAAGGAAATATATGCATCATAGGATGTATTTAGTAAAGGATGAAAACTATGGTTGTGAGAACACAACCTTAGGGTTTGAAAATCTTGAATGAATCGAATTAGTTCATGATGAGGTCTAATGTTAGCTGGCACATGCACTACTAGTTGGGATATGAAAGGGATCTCCAAAGTTGCAGAGATCACCTCCGATGCCACTAAGATATGGGCTAGCCACATTCTAAATGCAGAGGGTGAATCAGCACATGACTGGGATTAGTCAAAGCCTCAAGGAACTCGAGGCAATGACAGCAAGAGTTTCGTGAGCCTTCATGAGCAAGTCTTTCCCAGACCAGCATGCAAGGTCCCTGGAGTTCCTGCAGAGCAAGACACTGAGCCATGATGTTGATGGAATACGTGGCTAAGTTCAATGAAAGAAATTCGCTTTACGATGATTATGTGGCCACAAACATGGCTAAGGTGAGAAAAATTCGAGGATGGTCTGAAGTTGTCCATTTAGGGTAAGATTGTGGGATTTATTCTACAGGATATGGACTCTATGGTCAGGGCAGCTATGGCTATAGAGAGAGAGATTGATGACGCAAAGAGCAACTGAGATGCAGGTGCTAGTGGGAAGAGAAAGGAGAGCCAACCTTTTTCTAGCATGGGGAAGAAGAATAGGACTTCTACTCCATAAAAATTACAAGGGCGGGACCACGCCTTTTAGAGCCATGGCTATGTTAGGGTTACTAGCTAGACAGGATCGATGACATGTTATTACTGCCATCAACTTGGGGAGCATATGGCGAGATCGCTTCCTGTGGTGGATCCTAGTGGTTATTGGACATCATACCCTGGGCCATCGTGGGACATGCACGGACATAGTTTGTCCTTTCTTACCCCATTGCGGGCCAGAGGAACCAAGATTTACCCTAGGGTGTCAGACAAGAGTCTTCTCGTCTACAGATGCACCAAAGAGGCTGTGAGAGCGAGGATTGGTGGCCCAAAAAGTGCTATTTTGAGCCCTATTTTTGGCACTAATCATATTAATTGAGCCAATTGACATGTGCAGGTCCACTTAGTACCACTGATCCCATTTCGAGTTTGTTTCGTAATTTGCGTTTTCGCATGCCTCTTGCCAGCACTTCAAGTTCGACATCGTTGAAAATAGTCACGAGATCTTACAAAGATTTTATCAACCAAAAATAAAGAAATGTGAAGTGAATTATTTAAGGATGATGCAAAGTGGGCAAACAGAGGAAATTAAATTGGCCGCGGCATTAAAATTACCGGGGATTGCTAAAATTTTAATCATAGCTAAAATTGCCAGCAAATTTTCGCTAATAAATTTCACGCAATTTCTAGCGAAATTATCGCCTTATACGAAAAATTTTGACTTTCGCTATTCAGATTTCCGTCAGCTAGCCAAATTTCCATATTAGCGAAATTTTCGCTATGCTAGCAAAATTCCCCGCATAGCGAAATCCCAACCCCTGTGTTTTTGATATTTCGATTCCAAACCACCACGTTCTGATTAATTACTATTTTCATTCCTATTGTACTCTTATATTTTAGGCATTTTCACATTTCACCTTCGGGTTGGCTATATAAGCTCCCCTGTCCTTTGTAACCCTAACTTTTCATTTTATGCAAGTTTCCGCAGCCTTTCAGACATTTTATTTCGTTTATCTTCTTCCCCCTCTTTCTCTCATTTTCTGGGTCACTAAACACACCTCGAGGTCGACAACTCAAGGGATGCTTGGCTATAAGCCTCAAAGCCTTGAAGAGGAGGGTTGCTAGCTGGTTTGGGTTACCGCAGTTGTCCTCATGCTTTAAATGATACAGGTAATCACATTTATGGTTCCAAACTTTCCAAACTAGGTTTAATGCCATTTAATGTCTTCTTTCGTCATACTTGTCATGCTTTAGGTTCGTTGAATTTTAATGGTGTAGATGCAATCGACATTCTTTAGATGTTACGACGTGCCATTGAAACGAGGCAATGTGTGGTTTCAAACTGACAGATATCAATGCTTAGTATTTGATTTGACTCAAATAGGAGGGTTATATGGTTAGGTTTCATAGCTAAACAAAGATCCTATTGGCTTCACTATATGTCATTAGCCCTAATGCAGGAAATAACCCAAGGACAATTTTAATAATTTCATGTTATCAAGCTAGTGACCTAAGCCTCAAGGTTACCATTTCACACTTTCATTGCTATTTTACTATCCAAAGGAACAACCAACTCCCCTTTTTTAACCAAATCCAAAATCCAACAAAAGCCTCACCAGTTTTCAAACATTAATGCGAATCATTCGCGGACAAAAACCCATCCCCGTGTTCAATTTAGATCAGATCGCAGAGTTTGACTACGCAAAGAGGGAGGAGCAGGAAACAAATATTGTTGATCTCGACGAATTCTACCATGGCACGACCAAATGGCGTCGTCACGGGATGCGGTGCCAAACTACGAATGATGAGTCGAGACGTACTTGTAACTACATTACAAGTGTCGTGACCCTTCAGTCCTTTGAATTTAGCGTGCAGAACCCGCAAGTTTTCACTCTGCGCTATCGCACCGCTTTTATTTCACTACTTTTGTTTCGCTAACACTTACCTTTTTTTCGGGCAAGCTTTGTTCAGGTTCTTTGCTTTGCTCTCATTTTGTGTAATTGTGTTTACAAAAGAAAGACTCCGACAGAGGGATATCGTAGATTGCAAAGAGGAGTGCACTAAATGAGCAAGGTCGTGAAACCGGGCAGTATAGTGACAAAATGGATCCCCACCGAGGAACAGAAAGTCAACAAGCACCCCTATGAATCCAACAAAGATACAAAGTCACGAGGATCACATACACCCTCCTAGAGTTGCTCTTCCCCGTGATCATACCCCTCAACAGGATGCAGCAAAGTGAGACCCTACCTAGTGCCCCTGTCACATTCAGATGGAGAATGAAAATCCATATTCACACATAATGGATTTCAGGAAGTATGCATAACTTTTAAGGAGGGTATAACCGATATGGAATCACTGGTTAGTTGCATTCCCGTTAACCCTCAAAGACAAAGCCAAAATATGGCCTAATCACCCGAGGCCAAGGACAATTAGGAATACCAACTTCGTCGAGTTTTGAAGAAATTCTTCAAAGGTAACCAAGACCAAATAAATGAAGAGACAGATCTATACTTACTCCTACTACTGATGAATAGAGAGAAATTTATCAACATTGGAGGTTCATGGAGACCATCAATGCATGTCCACATTCATGGTTTTGATACATGGATGTCAAAATCATTTCTATAATGGTATGTCCTCTATGAAGCAATCGCTAGAAACCATGTGTGTGGAGGATTTTAGCAAAATCCATATGAAGCCATGGATTAATTATATGGCTGAAATTTCCAAGTCTCTGATGAACTAATCCAAGGGAAATTGAAAGAATGAAGCCTTCAACCCACCAAAGGGGAGGCATTTATGCACCAAGATATGGAAATGAAAGCAAGAATATCAACCTAGCTGGGGAAGATGGAAGAACCGAAGGAAAAGGGCCCACGGCGCGTGCGCGGATCAAAATACCGCATGTTAATCCATGCATAAATCAAGCGCCCCATCGTCCATCCAGAGAACACTATCCAATGCCCTCAATGAAGCGGATTTACGTCGAGCATGCTAATGTCGGGCCAATACAAGCCACAACCTAATGCCCCATACTGCACACGTACAATTCCAATCGAAGAACACCCCAATCTCCGAAACCTAATCCCCCCGCCATGTGCTCTCAAGGCAAACAATGGGGCTTATTCATTCTAAACTACATACCATCATCATCTTCCCCGCTGAATAAGCTATATTGAATTTGAGCAAGGTGGTAGGCAATTTTTATGGAAGAACAAAAGGATCAACGTATAATCGCACAAAGAATCGATATCAGAAAGTATCGAATAAAAAGAATAGGACGTAATGAGAGCAATCTTAATCAGAAATCGATAACCCGCAAAGATTCAATCACAAAGATCAACAATCATAGAGATATGTGAGAGAGAAGGTTCCTTCCAAACATTGCCAACCAAAAGCGAGTCCATGAGGTAGTTCGTCCAACAATCTGTGGATAGATGAAGTGAAAGTCATCATCACTCGAGGAGTGGCAAAGAGATAAGCAACCAGCACTCCATAACCTGGGTCGGGCTAGAAACATGCAAGGAAAAGAAGCTCACCAAAGGGGAATAATCATGAAGATCCAAAGAAGAGCATGCCCCATTTCTGGCACTACGAGGCAAGAAAAATCCCAATCTGCTTCGAAATTTCTGGGAGGTGCTAAGGCAAGTGAAGGTGAACATTCCACCGCTTGACATGATTAAGCAGTCCCCACTTAGCGCAGTGCTCTTAAAAGACCTATGCACGGCCAAGAAAGGGTTAGAAATCAAAGAAAGCCTTCCTAACTCGAGCAAGTAAAAGCAAGGCTATAATCCGCAGCAAGACCCCAAACAAATACAAGGACCCGTGATCCCCAATATATCGCTTAACATCAAAGGACTGTATAGACAAAGGCACCGCTAGATCTGTGGGGCCAATGTAAACCTACCGCTATACTCGCAGAAGGCAGCTAGGTTTAGGGGAGCTCAAGCTCACTAAAGATCACTTCATTATACTGGTCGATCGACGTTGAAGATTCCTAAGGGAATAGTCGATGTCTTGGTAAAGGTGGATAAATTCCTACTACCCAAGAGACTTTGTGGTGCTTGGAGCACTCCAGCTACACAGCAAGTACGAATCATGTGCCAATTATCCGGGAAGACCATTTTTGGCCACCGCAATGCAATCATCAACTGGTTTAAATGGAGTCATGCAACTCACATTCGCAACATGACATCGAGCCCACATTTTTCACTCGAAAGTAACAAGCACAAGCTAGTGGAAATGACAATCAACTGACCATGAAGTCTGCCTACCGAATCTAAACGCAGAGAAGCCAAATGTCCATAAATCAGTAAGAATCAAGAAGAAAATGAAACAATCAAGTGGAGGATCGACGCTTTAGTCATTCCCGCAGAAATAATACACCGCCAAAATCACCTGAAGGAGAAGAAAATCAACACAAAGGAGCCAAACATGAAGGCTGCAGTACAAGCCATTGCCGGGGTTAAGGAGCTCCTCCTCCTTGACCCTCCATGAGTAACAATCATGAATTGAGTCGGCTCGTGCCCAATCAAACCAAACCTCCAAATTTTCACAAATTTTGCTTCGCTTAAAATCGTCCGCATTTCATAGTTGCCATTTTTAGCAATCCTTCCTTTTAGTATTCTAATTTTAATTTTATTTTGTTCTTTATTCTAGTTTATGATAAAATAATTGTTATTTTTGCTTTTGTTTTAACCTTGCCTAAATCAAATTTTTATTTTTTTTTATCCTGTTGTAAACCCGCCTTAAAATTCTCAAGTAAAATGGCGAAATCGTCATCGGGCTCTTGGCTTGACCTTCGCCTGCTCCAACCGATTTATAAAAGGGGAGGGGGGAACCATTCATCTTCATTGGTTAATCCCCCCAAGCCCTAACTGCGGTGTCTCAAAGGCCCCCGCCCCCCAAAGAAATTCAATCTGCTCAGCCCCAAGACAACCGCGCCCCGCCCTAGTCCCGTCTCCACTCCGCCCCACCGACAGAGACCCATCGACCGCCAGCCCTAGCTTAGTCATGTGGATCTGCGCCTCACCGAGCCCTAAGACACATCCGTGTGCCCCATCGCCCATCAAGCAAATCCCACACCGAGAGTCTCTCCCGGGTCCATCCCGGGAGTGCGCGCCGTAGTGCACCACCATTCCTACCAGGCGCCCGCTTTCCCGCCCTTAGGCAGCCTCCGACTACGCATATCCGCACCGGTGGTTACCGTCTCAGCCCGTGGTTGGGGATTTGAGGAGCGCACTCGCAGTCGTAGGTGTCCATCTCTTCATGCCCACATAGACACGGAAATTTCACAGAGGTCTCTACTTTCTGCCAGTCCCCCGAGGAGACTGTGGATCCAGGGGAGGTATCGCACTAGGATAATCCTGGCCCTTCCCAAGGTCTCTCGTAGATCGACACAGGAGGGCCCGACTCTCCAAGCGGGCTCCAGAGATCAGTCTGGAGTCCTCGACATCTCGCCTCAACCATCACCTTCCCGCCAGAGGGAGAGCACATCACCCCATCTACGCGCCACTTCGAGGATCAAAGGCCCATCGTTTCACCGGGACCCGATTCCGGGAATGTGATCTCGCACAGAGACTATGGAGATATATTACGATGCTAAGATTTGACCAATAATTTTGCCTGCGTAGACTCCATGATTGATCACGCAAGACTTCGCTTCACGATAACATAGCTCTATTATCTCGTGAAAGCCTTCAGCTTCTCCACTCCATGACTTCCTGGAGGCTGAAGTCCATTGAGCCCGCCATTCACTATCGACGAGTCATCCGAGTACCCGAGCCGCTGACATTTCAACAAGATTGGCCCACAAAGCAGTAGCCGCTAATTCTGAGATATCTGATTAAATTTTACAAGAATCAGAGGGAGATGGTCCACTGGCTCCCGGCCAGAGATACTACACGGACTCAGACTTCAGGAGGCGCGCCTTCCGCCCCGGGATGTTTCTCAGGATCACCCGTCCGACCCGCTTTATTCCATTTGCAAGATTACGCTCAAATAAGAGTAGAGCCATAATTTCGAGGCCCCAGACCTGGATCTCGGGAGGATTCTGGGGCCTGCCCCTCTCAGCCGGGTCATGACCGCCCGCCGTGACTGGTGGATAAGGTCCACCGAAAGCGGCCCGGCTCGAGCCGAGGGTTTACTCCTGTTGGATGCCGACTACTAAGCCAGTCTCGAGCATCCGGGATCCCCCGAGAGCCCCGCATCGAGAGGTGAGGGCTAGGATGCCCCCAGTCCCGTCCACGGAGCGATCATCGACCATGCCGCACTTTGTTCTCCAAAGCAGTTGTGATCAGGAGGAGGCAGCAAGATGAGATACAGAGGACCCCGAGGGGTGGGAGGATCCCCGTCCTCGAGGGGCGGAGGCAGAGGTGGGAGAGGGGCCTAGTTCCACATTTATCTCCTCGCCCCACCTCCACCTCCTTCCTCAGCCTAGCCCCGCCGACACTCGTCTACTTCATCTACAAATACAAGATTCTCCGCAGCATGTTCAGCCGGGCCTGAGGGAGCTTGTCGTCATTATGCTGCCGTCTCACTTGGTACCACACACAGGCAAGCTATTGACCAAATGTCAAGGTTGGCCCTAGCCGAGGCCACTATAGAGCACAACCAGAGCACTTGCTTCTTCTAGCATATCACGAGCCACCTTGCCTCCCGCTCGAGCCTACACACGAGATCACCCACGCCAGCAGCTCTCATCGATATAAGAAAAGACTCAAGAAGCAAAGATCGTATCCACCAGCACATCCACCACCACCACGTGGTCACATTCCTTTCTCTCTAGCTTTCCCATCCGCTGAGGCATGTTTATACTTGTCGTGGAGGAAAGTTTCAGAGTTGAGTGTCTTCTATCATGTTCATCAAGTTTTCACTTTATCAACTCGCTACTCATTTTGTATAGGATTTATGTATTAGCCAATAGTAGGCAGTGATACTTTTGTTATGTGTAGCTATATTAAATTTGTAATATTACTCGTTATATCAAAGTTTACAGCATTATTTACAGTTTACTACACTTTTGCAAATCACTTTTGTTCCTACATTTTGTATTTCTACTCTTGCCTTGAATTGAAAAATTGAAGCCCTGGTTGTTACCTTAATGATAGAACAGCTCCATGCATGATTTAGTTTTCGTCAATCAAGTTCCAAAGATATTCAACTTCAACATTCTTTAGCTAATTCACACACCGTACACCCAGATCGTACTCAATAGGTTGGGAAGTTATTTACCTCCTTTCACTTTGCAAAGCCGGCCTTAGTTCTGTTGATGACCCATAATAGGTTTGCGTTACCCATGTATGAAGACCAATGTAGTCTTTCAAATGAAAAAGAAAAGAAAAAGCAAAAAGAAAAAGAAAAGAAGAAAAAGAAGAATAAAAGCCGTGACGTCATTTCTGAAACTCGAACACATCCTCGAGGTGGGTATATGACGAAAGCCTTCAAATCCTGGCGTCTCTAAGCCTTAATTGGTCGAGTCATCAATAGTGTTCCCTACATGGGTGGATGGTAGAGCGAGCGTGTTATCATGTGTGCTTAATTCTCGGTCATTCAAGTCCGGTGAAGCCCGCAGAGTCTGCGGGTCAAGGATCCTTTCGACTGATGCCCTAAACCTTTAATCGTCGGGAGCCACCTGACCCCATTACACAATGCACTTGGTGAAGTCGAAGCTTTAGTATCAGACTCCCACAATGTAGTCAAATAAATAACAAGAGTGTAGCTAGTCCTATTTAGGTTGGTCACGCTTAAAGCCATGGCGTGAGCAGTCAGTGGTGGAATAGCTTTCAATTTATCGTCAAGCCGGGTTACCTTAGGAACAATTAGATTCGTGAAGTTCAGTCGACTTCCTCGACCCGGCTGCCGCCTTTTAAAGCTAGTTCTTATATGGGTTTTTGTTCTTTCATGCCTGGCTTTTGTACAGGTGTAAATTGTTCATTTTAAAGGTAAGCCTATCCGTACATACACTTTTCAGAAAAGCACAAAGATGCATACCCTTCTTTTGCTTTTAGTACTCATAAGGGACTAGCAACGTGTTCTCGGGGTGTGATTAAGGCCCAAAAAGTGCTATTTTCGAGCCCTATTCAAGAGGTTTTGAGGCTTTTAAGCACTAATCATATTAATTGGAGCCAATTGACATGTGCAGATCCACTTAGTACCACCCGATCCTATTTCGAGTTTGTTTTCGTAATTTTTGCAGCCAGATGCCTCACCCAATAATTTCAAGTTTGATATCAAGTCGGGTAAATAATGATGAGGGATTCACAATGATTTCATCAACCAAAAATGAAGAAATGTGAAGTGGAATTGATGGAAGGATGATGCAGTGGCAAAACAGGAGGAAAGCAGATTTTCGCTGTGCATTGCGAAAATTTCGTTGGGATTGCGAAAATTTCGCAATCATAGCGAAAATTTCGCACTCTAGCGACATTCGTACACTGGGTGATCCTAATCAACAATATTTGTTTCCTAATTACTCCCTCTCCCATCGCCGTAGTCGTTTACTACAAAGATAATGGCCTGTGGCCGAACACGGGGATGGGTTTTCATCCCATGAATGATTCGCATTAATGTTTGAAAATGGTGAGGCTTTTGTTTGGATTTTTGATTCGTTAAAAACAGGAGTTGGTTGTTCAACGATAAATGGGGCCAATTAAAACTCGAAAGTGAAATGGTAACCTTGAAGGCTCAATACTAGCTTGATAATACTGGGGTATTAAAGTGTCCTCAAGTTATTTCTCACATTGTGGCTAAATTTACATATAGTCAAAGCCAAAACCGGATCTTTGTTTAGCTATAAAACCTAACCCTATAACCACTCCTATTTGAGTCAAATCAAATACTACATCTAATGTCCCAATCGCTTGGTAAAACCTTAGCATTTGTCCGCTTCAATGGCTCATAAATGACATCTAAAGAATGTCGCATCACCATTAAGAACGACTAAACCCTAAAGATGACAAAGATCGACTAAAAAATAAAGACATTGAATGGCATTAAACCTAGTTTGAAAGTTTGGAAACTATAAATGCAGACTCAGATTATTTAAAGTAAAATAGTGATTAACCGTTAGTGAACCCTAAAAACTAAGCTAGCAACGCTCCTCTTCAAGGCTTTGATACTTAATGCAAGATCCCTCGAGTCACATCCCTAAGGTGTTCTGGGTACGAGAAAATGAGAGAAAGAGGGGAGAGAAGAGAGCATAATAAAACCTAAAATGAAAAGCTGTGGGAAACTTGCATAAAAAATGAAAAAGTTAGGGTTACAAAGTTGTAGGGGAGCTTATATAGCCAACCCCAAGGTGTGAAATGACAAAAATGCCTAAAATATGAAATTACAATAGGGATGTGGTAATTAATCAAAACGTGGTCGCTTGGAATCAAAATATCAAAACACAGGTCGGATTCGCAGGAATCTCATTAGTTATTAGCAAAAATCTCACATTACTTAGAGAAATTTCGCAAGCCTAAATAAAATCACAAGAAAGAGATAGCTTAAATTTGATTTTCACATGCACAAGCATTCGCTTAGGCTAGCTAAATTTCGCTAGCTTAGTGAAAATTTCAGATAGGCGAAAAATTTCGCTAGATTGCAAAGGGCCTCGCTATGATTGCGAAATTTCGCATCCTACCGGAATTTTCACAGAATGCACTTAAAATCATTTCTCTCCCGCTTTCATGATCAGATCAAACTTCCATCAATTCCACTTCACATTTCTTCATTTTCGTTGATGAAATCACCGTGGAATCCTCAAGATTTTGGCCGACCAACTTGATACATCGTCTTGGAAATTATTGGCTAAGGCATGCAAAAACTTGCAAAATTAAAAAACAAACATGAAATGACTGGTATTAAGTGACTCGCACATGTCAATCGTCTAATTAATAAGGATAAGGCGCAAAAGCACTCAAAACCTATCTTTAATAGGCTCAAAATAGCACTTTTGGGCACTAATCAGCATCGCTCAGGTCGTGGGATGTGGCCATGTGCCGACTTATAGACCTAAGGGCTTTGTTCCATTTGACAGAACATGACCGAGCCTACATATCAATCGGTTATAGTTGTGGTATGTTTATTTGCATTCCGCCTACGGGCAAGGATAATGTTTGATTCTGGTGTATCAGATTCATTCCATCGCTTGCATCATGTGTGAGAGAATTGGGCTTAGAGATTGAGATCTTGGAAAAGCCGTTGTATGTGAGATCTCCCTTATGAACTAGGGTGAGTGTGGATTTTATATGTCAGGGTTGTGAGTTAGAGATCTTCGGGATTCTACTCATTGTGGACCTAAGGGTCATAGACATGTCAGAGTTTCATGTCATCCTTGGGATGGACTGGTTGATGGCACACCGAGTTGTCATTGATTGTGATAGTAGGATAGTTACTGCCTACACATAGGATAGGGTTTATGTTATGTTTTAGGGGGGATAAGCACGATGCTTTACCCCAGACTGTGTATACTCTAGGTGGCATGGACAGTTGATGGGTTGGCTACCAAGCTTTACCTTAGAAGATGAGGTGAGACAGGATTTGGGTCTACCTCATGTGGTTTGTGAGTATGAGGATGTCTTTCCGGATGAACTAACGGGATTATCTTTGCACAGGGATGTAGACTTTGTCAACAGTCAAGACCGGTACGTCGCTTCATTTCTATGACTCCTCGGACGGTAATTAGTTGAGTCAGGGAGCCTGCGTCCAACCGTAAGAATTGTTGACAAGGGGTTTTATTAGACCGAGCACTCCCACCTTTGGGGCACTCCTGCTATGTTTTCAAGAAGAAGACAAGACTCCTTCGACCGTGTGGACTATCAATAATCGAATGTGGTTACGAATTTATCAAGAATCGTATCTATTATCGAGGATTGATGATTTGCTTGATCACCGAGGCGAGTCTACCCAAGATAGACCTGTAACTCTATTTATCACTTCCCGCCTGAGAGTTTTAGAGTGCGTATATCCCTAAGATAGTGTTTAGGACGCGGTATGAGCATTTCGAGTTCACAGTGATGCCATTTGGCTTGACGAATGCTCCAACGACATTCATGGATCTCATGCATTAGGTATTCCAACCCTACTTAGATCAGTTCATCGTAGTCTTTGTGGACAACATTTTGATCTACTCCCAGTCTGAGGAGGAGCATGAGGATCACTTTAGCATTGTTCTCCAAGCCCTCAAAGAACATCAGTTATACGCCAAGTGCAGTAAGTGCGAGTTTTGGCTTACTGAGGTGAGATTCTTAGGACATGTAGTGTCAACTTCTGGTGTATCAGTGGACCCGGACAAGGTCGAGGCGTTATGCGTTGGGGAGGCCGAAGTCAGTCTTTGTGATGCGTAATTTCATAGGACTAGCAAGGCATTACAGAGATCTAATGAGACTTCTCCGATTAGCCGTGACCTATGACGAGATCGACCCAAGGGGAGTGTCACAATTGCAGTGGAAATGTTCCATGTGAATAGGCATTCCAGGAATTGAGAATGAGGCTTACTACATCCCTTATTTTGATAGTCCCGGGGTATGAGATGTATACATAGTGTATTATGATGCCCCAAACGAGGGACTCCAGAAATGTAGTTTTCATGCAATGAGGGTAGTAGCTTACGGTTCCTGTGAAACGAAGAATCATGAGTTTTAATTACTCCCACGTGATGACATGGATTTGGCAGCCATAGTCCTCACCTTGAATATTTGTCACTACTACCTATATGGCGAGCAGTTTGAGGTGTTTCCAGACCACTAAAGTCTAAAGTATATCTCTACACAACGGGACCTCAACATGAGGCAACGTAGATGGATGGAGTATCTGCAAGATTATGACTTCACTTTGCATTACCATCTTGGTAAGGCAAATGGTGGTCGACGCTGGCCACAAATTAAGTCACAAAGGAGTAATCGCAGTAGCTCCGGGAGTGGCAGATGCTTGGAGGTTTGTGTGATACTTGGGCTACACATGCAGATTGGGCCTGTGGTGTCTTAGGGAGTTTAGCAAGGAGAGAGATTGAGTCTAGGGGCAGGACGTAGAGATAATGTCCATCAGTGGACTGGCACAAATAAAGTGTGACTACAGGCCATTCACATGTATGGTAGTCTCTCAGATAGGGGATCGTCATGGTTCCCAAATGAAGATCCGAAAGGAGGATCCTCAGTGGAATCAGAGATCGCTCTCCTCGACCAGGAAACCGGGCCGGGAGGAAGATGTACCATGATATCTTGCTAGTAATGGGCTTCGAGCGAGATGAAGAGACATCGCTAGCCTCGTCACGATATCCTGGGCGTGTTAGCAATGTAAATATCGAGCACCAGATTTCCGCCAGGCTAATCCATCCATCAGTAGCCGAGGAAGTGAGAACATATCACGGTGAATTTTGTGACTCACTTGCCAATGATATCACTAAGCATGATACGGCAGGGTGATATGGACTGCTCATCAAGTCAAGACATTTTGCCATGCCGATGACTCAATAATCGGGAAGAATTATGCAGGTTATACATTCGAGAGATTTTCCAATTACATGGAGTGCCAGTCTCTATAGTATCGGACCGAGATCCTAGGTTTACAGCTCACTTTTGGAAGAGTTTCCAGAGAGCCATGGGAACACACAGCTTGATGATATTTTTCATCCATGGTAAACGCCCAATGGAGAAAACTATATTGTGTTTGCAGGATATGCCGCGAGCATGTTTCCTGGATCTTAAGGGTAGTTGGGAGAAGCATTTTCCCTTAGTAGAGTTCGCCTACAACAACAGTTATCAGGTGAGCATACAGATGGCACCCTATGAGGCTTATATGGGAGGCCATGTCGATCTCCAATTTGTTGGACAAAGGTGGGAGAGAGATCCATCACAGGTACGGATTTGATTAGAGACACCTCTGATAAAGTGGATTTTATACGGAAGCGTCTTCTCATGGCTCAAAGCCAGCAGAAGAGCTACACCGACAAATGACATCAACCTTTAGAGTTTGAGGTAGGTAATCATCACGTCTTCTTGAAGGTGATGCCTAAGAGAGGAGTGGTTAGGTTTAGCAAGCGGGGGAAGCTATTGTCGAGATACATCAGGCCCTTCGAGATACTCGAGAGGGTGGGTACATTTTCATATAAGTTGGCATTACTGTCGAGTTTATCAAGTGTCCACAAGGTATTCCATGTCTCCATGCTCCAAAAGTACACTCCAGATCCAACTCATGAAGTGGCTTGGGGCAAGCTAGTTGTTGATACGGATGAGACCTTCGAGGAGGGACCAGTACGTATTATGGATAGCCGAGAGCAGGTTTTGCAACGCAAGACTTTAAGGCTAGTAAAGGTGTTATGGCAGCACCAAGGAGTAAAGGAAGCAACATGGGAACGCGAGGACACGATGTGTGCCACCTATCCTTTCCTATTTGAGGATGAAGGTACGTTATTTAGTAATTTGGAAATTAAATTACTATTGCATATGCTTGTGATTATATGTATATGTATGTAAATTTTGGGGATGAAATTTTTTTTTTAGGGGGGGAGAATATAAAACCCGAGAAAAAATCAATTTTTCTTAAAAAGGGTAAAACGGTAATTTACTGCAATAGTATAGGTTGAAAACTTGGAATTTTTCTAGATATTAGATGACGAAACGAGCTTTACCGTTGGAATCTGCCCTCGTGGAAACGAGAAGTTACCCAATCAAATTTCACACCTGACACAGCTTAGAATTTCATGTTTCGAGGTATTTGTGTCATGACACATGGATATGAACCTTAGGAGGGGCCACATGGCATGAGAGACATGTGGGGTGGCTTATGCCACTTGGTTGAATGGCTAATTTAGAGTCATGTGTCAAGTAAGGGTTAAGGACGTGTGTCAAGTTGTGAGGAAAGTGGGAAAGTGGGAGGCTGAGTTTCTCACTTTGACTAATCTTGGAAATAGACAAGAAAAGATAAGGAAGAAAGAAAAACAAAAGAGAAGAAAAAAAAGGAAAAAAAAAAAAACAGTGTGTGGGAAAAAAAAAGAAAAAAAGGAAGAGATGGAAAGAGGGAAAGAGAAGATATTCCCGATGTTCCAACGGTCGGAGCTCAATAGTCCAAGAGCTAAATTTTTTCCACGCAACGAGAGCTACACTTGGGTACCAAAATCCGAATTTTTTGTCGAAGGTCTAAGAGGTAGGGGTTTTCTCCTACACTGGTTTCTTTTTCACTTAAGGGTCGTAAATGGCCGTATGATATAGCCTCAACCATGGGAATGAGTTTTCGGACATTGGAATTATTTTCGGATGTCAGTATTAGGCTGTGGAAGGTCGGCATCGAGTTTAAGTATGGGATTTCGGCTTGTGGTTTTGGTCTTAGACACAGAAAATGCATGTTGGATTTTGTGTTATTTCCTAAAATCGAAATTTCTAGACATAGTCCCGATTTTTCACGTGAACGATGTTTTCACATGATCAAGTTGTGTGTTATTTCGAATGAATAAATATGTCAATGTGTTGAAATATAATAAATATGCGTGTTTAAATATATTAATACAATGGATGTAAATTATGTGCGTTTGATATAATTATCCATGATACTTAGTTTAAAGTATGGAATGTAAATGTTTCATGTAGTGTTCCTTATACATGTAACATGAGGTACAAGCATTGGCATTTTTGAATTGCATATGCACGGGGACACCACATTATGTTCTGTGTGTGTTCATGGTTAAGATCATTCATCATTCTTGGTGAATGGGTGGTGAGCTCAGTAATGGGACAATGTCCAAATTGAGTGTCTCATGGTCAGCCAAAGATGAGAAATACATGTGGGCCGGGCATATGGGCGCGGATGATAATTTCTGAGGAAAACCCAGAAGTTACGGCGCGTAGACATGATCACTACCGTGAAAGCCTGTGAAAATGCTTGGGAAGGCGCAGAAGGCCCACGATGAAAACCCAAAATTCGTGGGTCATAAACATATAAACACACGGATTTTGATTAAATAAATGAACATTGGAGGTTTATCCAATGGGTTTTGATTTATAAACAGAAAAAAAAAATTTATTTTGTTTTGGAAAAATGGTCATTTGATTAGACATCAATGACAAATTTTTTCACACTTGGCATATGCATGTGTGAGGAAGTCGGTTAGGACTAGGGAGATGGGGCATGATGAGTATCATCTCATTCATGACATGTAGCATTCCATGGTAGGATTGCATATTCTATGTGGAATGTGATGTGATGTGATTATGGCATTGCATGTGCACTTAGGTAGGGAGTAGCCCTTGTAGGAGTTATTCTCTACTGGGCATTGCTCACCCCGTCGTAGGGCCATATTTTAGGTACAGGTCAGGTATAGGCGATTGACTCCTGTTCAAGACCACACGATTGAAGAAAGCCGGCTGTGGCTTTGTTTTTTGTTTTTTGGTTTTTGTTTTTTTTTCTTTGTCTCTTAGTTGAGCAAAACTTTGGTTATGTCTATATTTTGTATAAAAAGGAGAGTTGTAAATTGAACTCTTGTGAATGGTTATTGGATAGACCTGTACATTTTCTAAATGAATGGATCCCGGTAATGGGACTACACAGCGTGGGTACCGAGACATCACGGTATCCACAGGTATTCCGTGAGTTGACGGGTTGTCAATAGGACCCTCGGGTTTTGGGGTGTCACAAATATGCCTTTGAAAAGTATCTCATTAGCGACCTAGACGAACGTAACTATGAATAGGTGGATAATGCAAAAAAATACAAGGTGGAACATGAGAGTGGGATCCTTGTGCCATATTCTTAGACCAATTCAAGTTATATATCAACCAATCTGGACTTTAAAAAGACGAATCGTTAAAAATCACATATGATAATCAATCCTAGTTCTTTTATAAGTTATTTTCTCGTGTTTTAAGCAATTACATCCCGTTTTCATTAAAACATTCTTTTGTTTATGCTAAGTTTTATTTTAATTAGTTTGGTAATTTCAAAATCAACCCAATTAGAGGCTTAAATAGTGAATTAAGTATGTAGTCGGGGTACTTAATCCCCCTGGAAAACCAACATATCCTCGTGGGAATGATATCGGTTCATAATAGAAAATCACTTTTATTACTTGAGGCCCATGCACTTACGAGTTTAGGTTGTTTCAATTTTACAATACATGTTGCAAACCATCAGGCTTTTGGCGTAAGCCAACAAATGGCCTAACAAGTTTTTAGCAAGTTCCCAAGGATCTATTTTTTGGTTTTTAGGTGTTGGATTTATATTCTTACAAAAGTGAAATTTTCTAATTTGAGAAAAAAAAATATATTTTGTTTGTGAATATTGCTTTCTTTTATTTATTTTATTTTATTTCATTTTTAGTCTACTTCTATCTTTGTTTTACTCTATTTACTAGTTGTTTTTGTTGATTTCAGGTATACAGTTTTATGCACATAAGGTCTACATCTAAGTTATTGTCATTTGATCCAGAAATTGAAAGAACATTGTTCAATCTAAAAAGGTCAAGGCATATAATATCAGAATGGAAGACCATCATAGTGATATATACAACGAGGGTTATTCAGATCAAAATGAAATTCTTGGAATGCAAGAACTTACTTTGGGCGATTTTTGGAGACCATTGCTAAATGAAAATTATTCAGGGATTCTATACCAATCCATTGATGCAAACAATTTTGAGCTAAGACCTTCTTTAATTTCTAGGGTCCAGTAGCAGTAGTATGGGGGAAATCATTTGGAGGATCCCAATGGACACTTGTAAAAAATTTTGGAGTTGTGTGGGACAATCAAGATGAATGGGGTAGACCATGACGTGCTTAAGTTGAAGTTGTTTCCATTCTCTCTACGGGACAAGGCAAGGAGTTGGTTTCATTATTTGATACCAAGTTCCATAAATAGATGGGGAGAGTTGGTTGAATTATTTTTGACAAAATTCTTTCCACCCTAACTCACGTCATAACTCAGAGATGAAATCACACAGTTTCAGTAAGGTGACCAAGAAACACTATATGATGCATAGGACAGATTTAGAGAGCTATTGAGAAAATGCCCACAACATGGGTATGAGCTAAGTGCCCAAGTCCAAACCTTCTATAATGGACTTAATTATTAAACGAGCACATTGTTGACGTGGCTTGTGGAGGATCAATTACAACGAAAACCATGAGGGAAGCCAATCAACTATTTGATGAATTAGCGAAGAACGATTATCAACCACCTTTATAAAGAAATGTTGGAAGAAGACAACGAGGTATTTTGGAGATGGACAAAGTGTTTTCATTAGGAGCCTCTAATGACTAAGCTAAATCAACAAACTCCAAAAGAGCTAACTTTGTGGGAAATTGCATATATGCAAGCACAAGGGACGATGATGGGAAATCCCCCATATAAAGTGGAAAAAGCGAATTATGTGAGCAACCAATGCTACACATTTCGGCCAAACAACAACTTACCTTCACACTACCACCTAGGATTGAGAAATCATGAAAATATTTCATATGGGAATCAAGCTATAGTTCCCCATGAGCCTTACCAGTTTAGTACCACTATGGCACCTCCCGGATTCTAAAATCAAAGAGCTTTGAGCTCCAATAATCAAGGGAATTCAAGGCGGCCTAGTTTTAATAAGCTTTTATTAGAAATAAATGACATGAAGAGGATCAATGGCATAAGAGTCACTTAGTTGGAAAATAGTCAAATTAACATGGCCATGATGATGAAGAATATAGAGAACATTCAGTCCACTATGGGTGCCTTTGTGAGGAATTTGTAAACAAATCAAGCAAGCTTTAATGCAACTGTGAAGAATCTAGAGCCTCAAATGGGGCAAATGGCCCAATATCTATAAAAAAGAAAAAACTCTTCAAAGTCTTTCCCTAGTGACACATAGACTAATCCCAAACAGTGTATGGCTATCACTATAAGGAGTAGGAGAGATCTGGATGACTCCACATAAGTGAAGAGACAAACTAAAATAGAAATTAAGGAAAAGAATGCTGAGACAGAAAAAAAACCTAGCTAGTGTAGAAATGAATATAGAAGAGATAAAGGTGGATAATACACAGAAGAATAAAGAGAAATAAGAGATGGTTCTGGGGAAACTCAATTACCCCAACAAACCTCCTATTTATACTCCACCCTTACCTTTCCCTCAAAGATTCAAAAAAGCAAAGCTAGATGCACAATTTTCTAAATTTCTAGACATCTTTAAGAATTTGGAGGTCAATATGCCATTTGCTGATGCTCTTGCTCAAATTCTGAATTATGCAAAATTTATGAAAGATATCATCAGCAACAAGAAGAAGCTGGATTAAGTTGGGACAGTTAGTTTATCTGAAAATTATAGTGCCATAAATTAGAGGAAACTTCTAGAAAAGCAAAGAGATCTTGCCAACTTTACTATCCCTTGTTGATTGGTGAGAAAAGTTTCAAGAAAGCTCTATGTGATTTAGGGGCTAGCATAAATCTCATGCCCTTATCTACGGCGAAGAAATTGAATCTAGGAGAACCTACTCCTACAGCATTATCACTCTTAATGGTTGACCACTCTTTAACTCACCCACAAGGAATCATTGAAGATGTGTTGGTTAAAGTGGATAAGTTTATTTTTCTTGTTGATTTTGTTGTCTTAGACTTTGATCTTAGGTATACCATTCTTGGCAACCGGACAAGCCTTGATAGATGTGAAATATGGAGAACTAACTCTAAGAGTGGCTGATGAATAAGTCAAATTCAACTCGTACCGGAATTTGAAATTTTCTGGTGATGATAAAGCTGCTTTTTTGTGAATTGATTCTTTAATACCTTCAAGAGATAAATTGATACATGAGTTTATGGATAAAGATCCACTTGAACAATGTCTTGTTCGCTCACTTTCCGTTGAAGAATTGAATGATGAAAAAGTAGCTTCAAATCCAATTGTAGATGAATTCGTTCTAAATCTTGAGGAAAATGAAGAGGCTATGGGTGTGGAGGACGAACCGCAAACTCTGAATGAGCTGGTATTGAAAGAACTTCCTTTGCACCTTCGATATGCATTCTTGGGAGAGAAAAACACTAAACCGATAATTATTTAAACTGAATTGAATGATGAAATGGAGAAAGAGCTTATGCTAGTGTTGAAAAGAAATATGGGAGCATTTGCATGGAGTATAGATGACGTAAAGGGAATCAGTCCTTTGATATGCATGCACAAGATTCTAATGGAAGAAGAGGCAAAACCTACAGTTGAGCATCAATGGAGATTAAATCTAGCAATGAAAGATGTTGTGAAAAAGGAAGTTTTGATGAGGTTGAGTGTTGGATTTATTTATGCAATTTCTGACAACACATGGGTAATCCCTGTTCAAGTAGTTCCAAAGAAGGGAGGAATGACAGTTGTGCAAAATCAAAAGGGAGAGATTATTTCAACTCGAACTGCCACGGGATGGAGAGTGTGTATCAATTACCGTAAGCTGAATAAAGCTATGAGGAAAGACCATTTCCCATTACCCTTCATTAATCAAATGCTTGATTGTTTAGCGGGGCATTCACATTATTGTTTCTTAGAAGGATACTCGGGGTACAATCAAATCTTGATCAACCCCGAAGATCAAGAGAAGACAACATTCACATGCCCCTATGGAACATATGCTTTCAAAAGAATGTCATTCGGTCTTTGTAACACGCCGACCACCTTTCAAAGGTGTATGACGGCGATATTTTCTGACCTTGTTGAGGATATCATGAAATTCTTTATGGATGACTTCTTAGTATTCGGGATTTCATTTGCTCATTGTCTCCACAATTGAAACATTGTGCTAGAAAGATGTCAAGATAAAAATCTGGTTTTGAATAGGGAGAGTGCCACTTTATGGTGCACGAAGGCATTGTGTTGGGTCACTGGATATCCAAGGAAGGTTTGGGAGTTGATAAAGCCAAGATTTATGCTATTGAAAATCTTGTACCACCAATGAATGTAAAATGAGTAAAAAGTTTCCTTGGTCATGTAGGTTTTTACTAGCGGTTTATCAAAGATTTTTCAAAAATTGCAAGACCCTTATGCCAACTTCTTGAGGAGGATTCACGATTCTTATTTGATGAAGATTGTCTTGAAGCTTTTTTGAACATCAAGAAGAGACCGATTTTAGCACCGATTATGTGTGCACTTGATTGGAGCCTCCCATTTGAGATTATGTGTGATGCAAGTGATTTTTTTGTTGGAGCCGTTTTAGGACAGCGTCATGAGAAGATATTATGGGCCATATATTATGTAAGTCACACTTTGAATGAAGCTTAAGAAAATGACACAACCACTGACAAAAAAATGCTTGCAGTTGTGTTTTCTTATGACAAATTCAGGTCCTATATTATTGGATCAAAGGTGATTATTCACTCTAATCATGCAGATTTAGGATATTTAATGCAAAAGAAGGATGCTAAACCTCAACTTATTAGATGGGTGTTGCTCCTTCAAGAGTTTGATTTTGAAATTCAGGACAAACGATGAATAGAAAATGTTGTTGTCAATCACCTATCCCGTTTGGAAAGTGGAAATGACAATGAAGGACCCATTGAGATTGATGATTATATTCCTGATGAGCAAATTATGTTAATGGAAACTTCTTTGCCATGGTATGCTGATATAGAAGAAGAAATTTCTCCATGATGTGAAATGCTATCAATGGTATGATCCTCTGTTATTTATGGAGATGTGTCCCTTAAGTTGAGTATGATGACATCTTAGCACATTGTCATTTTTCACTATATGGAGGTCACATGGTACCTTTGAGAACCTCTCGGGAGATTTTAGATTCTTGATTTTACTGGCCTACACTTTTCTGAGATTGTTTCTAGTATGTGAATGAGTGTCATCATTGCCAATGAGTGGGGAATATATCGAAAAGAGATGAAATGCCACTGCACGGCATGTTGGAAGTTGAGATATTTGATGTGTGAGGGATAGATTTCATAGGGCCATTTCCACCTTCGAAAGGCAATTTATATATTCTTGTGGCAGTGGATTATGTCTCCAAGTGGGTTGAAACCATAGAAACACCCAAAAATGATGTGAATATGATGATTCAATTTTTGCAAATTAATATTTTGACCCGTTTCAGAGCACTAGCGGCGATTATGAGTGATGAGGGCACCCATTTGTTTAATAAGGTATTTGTTGTGCTTATGGCTACGTAGGGGGTCCATAGGCTTTGGCATATCACCCCCAGTCAAACGGACAAGCTGAGATCACCAATCAAGAAATAAAGAGAATTCTAGAGAAAACGGTTGGTACAAATAGAAAAAATTGGGCGATAAGGTTAAATGATTCACTATGAGTATATCGAACTACATATTAGGCACCCATTGGAATGTCACCCTATCGACTTATGTTTGGAAAAGCTTTTCATTTACCCGTGGAGTTGGAGCATCGAGCCTTTTGGGTGATTAAGAAGCTAAATTTCAATCTCTAATATGTGGGAGAAAATAGGCTCCTTCAACTCAATGAGCTTGAATAAATCATAAATGAATCTTATGACAATACAAGGATAACATGAATAAGTTGCATGACTGGTGTATTGCACAAAAAAAATTTATTGAAGGTGACGGAGTCCTATTGTTTAACTCTAAACTCCTACTATTTTCAGGAAAATTGAAATCCGATGGACAGGACCGTATACTGTTATCTATGTTACTCCATTTGGTGCGATTGGTTTGAAATCAGACAGTGGAGATGAATTCAAGGTGAACAGTCAAATATTGAAGCATTACCGCGGAGAAGAAATTCCCAAAGCTAATACGATGAAGTTGAGTGAGTAAGAGCTGGAATTTTTTGTAATAATCATCACTTTGAGTATTTGCACTATCAAGAAGTGGCTTGGTCAAACTATCGACATTAAACATAGCGCTTCTTGAGAGGTAACCCAAGTTTTGTGAGAATCCCATTTTTCATTTTTTCTGTTTTATTTTTTTATTTATTTTTTATTCAATTATACTATTTCAGGATTCTTTGTGTGTTTGATTTGTGTGTTAAGTGTTTCAGGTGCCCTTAATAATGAAAAGGACAATCACAATGCATGAAATTAAGATAATCAAGTTTTTGGGAGTAGCCTGAAAAATGATATAAACCAGGGTGTTTTTCAAAGGGAAGAGCCATAATCTCGTTTTCATTGAAGAGATATATAGGAATCAATTTTAGGAATAAGAATATGATGTTGAAAAGTTTGGGTTTTGCATATTTTGAAAGATCCATCCTTCTGGTTGGCCGCAGTGAAGCAAAGTCTCAGTTTGTAGAACTCTCAGGTTCATAGCTGCGAAGAAATCCTTCGCAGCGGTGAACTAACACCACCCCTTTGCATTCTCTTGAGTTCACCGTGGCAAACTAACATCAACCCTTTACGGGTTCGTCTTTCGCCACAGTGAAGCCATCATGGCTTTTCAGATTCAAGGCCTTCGTCTCAGTGAAGACACCTTCACAACAATGAAGGCCCCCGATTTTTTAAGTCCTATAAATAGACATGTTAGATCATATGTTTTGAAATACACAAAATTTAGCTCCTTCTCTCCCAAAACCGGTGCTCCAAAGCTAGGAACCCCCCTCCACACGTATCTTATTGCTCTTAAGAGGACCACTCCTTAGAACAAGAGAAAGATCGGGTCAAGCTCTCACCCACCTCCACCTCTTCTAGAAATTCCAAAGAAGTTTATCACACATGAAGAATAATGGTTCTACCACGAGCCTCTCTACAACCGTACATTTGTATCGGAGAGTGGTTTCCTAACATCCAATGTGGACTTCACATTCATGATCGAGAACAAAGGTTAGACCAAGGAGTGTGATCATCCGCCACTAGGGATAGTTCCTATTCTCAGAGAGTTCGATTCAAACCTGCGTTTTCAGGAAGGCTTGACAATGTATGTACGTGAGAAGTGGGTGAACTTTGACGCCACTATGATAAACAGGGTGTATAATTTGAGAGATAATGACAATGAAGAATATCAGGCCTTGTTCCAAAATACTAATTACAAGATGATGATGAGAGCCCTTACGAAAGGGAGATGTCAATGGAAGCGACACCCTTCCACATTCAAGGTTATTATTTTTCCTATGGCTACCCTGAGGTCGATTCCAAAGGCATGGTATAATTTTTTATGTGCGACCCTAAAGCCGATCCTTTATCTCTCAACAGTCAACAAGGACAAGGTGATTCTCTTGTATGCCATTATGAAAGATATAAAGTTTGATGTGGCCTATGTGATAGAAAGAGGGATTATCTATTCGACCCAAGGGAGATGTACAAGAGCACTCATCCACCCTTCTTTTATCACACTGTTATACAGGATGGCTGAAGTGCCTATGTCTGATTCTAAGGAAAAATCACGGCACAAACTCCCAATACCCCTTCCCAAGAAAAAGGACTACTCACCCCAAGACTCGGATGACAGCATAGAAGAGAAGGGAGAAAAAGGAGGTCCAGGTGAAGCAAAAGCTGAAGAAGCCAATGAAGTAGAGACCAAAGAAAAATAATAGACATAAGAGACACCACAAGGACTCATGGATCCCTGACTTCAAAAAATCATTGGTGGAATGACATCAACTATTTGGAAAGAGTTAAGGACTATAGAAAGAGCAACTACACGTTGCATGTGGAGAATGCAAGACTCACATTTCGTCAAGAGGTGTTGGCTCAACAATAGAAAATGCAAGTGGATCGAGTGGAGCAGAATACAACCTACCTCGCAAGCCTGATGTAGTACTACCATGGTCTAACATTGACTTCAGCCACACCACCGTAGCCTCCACCTCCATTCGAGTTTCCACTATGGCCACCCACTACACCCTGGCTTCCAAATTACCGCACTGATGATGAGGAGCTTCCAGATGCTTAAGGAGAGTTTCTCTTTAACCTTGTGTTTTGTTTTGTAGTGGGGACAATGCTTGATTTATAAGGGGGTATTTATGTTATTTCATTCTACTTCCTTTATTGGTGCCCTATGATTGCACCTAAAACAATTTAATATTGTTTTGGATATTTCGGTCTTGTTTTATACTGTTTTGGATATTTGGTTGGTTTGTTTTGATACTGATTAGCTTGTTTGGTACTGTTTTAGCTTGTTTGGTTGGTTTTTAGTATGTTTAGTTATTTGTTTGTTTGTTTAAGTTTTTAATTATTTTTATGCATTGTGGAATTAGTTGATCCACTTATGGTAGGCTTTCTTGTTGATATACATGGTCTACTTGCATATCCTTTTTTGTGCTAAAATAATGTGTTTTATTGTGCTACCTTTAGTTGTTTTATTTAAATGCCTGAGTGCATGACATTTTTTGAGAAATCTTGAAAATTAGTCAAAATATTTTGTTTTTGTTTTGTGAGTTTGTAGTTGAGATATTTGGGATGCGAATGAGTCTAAAACTCACCTATTTTTAAGCCTACTATTCATGCATATTTAAGGCTTATAAGTTCAATTTAATGTAAAATTAAGAAGTCTTCACCCAAATTTATGTTTTGTAGGAAATTAAGGAAAATAAGCAAAAATCAGCAAAAAGTAAGCAGAAATCAGCACTATGCAGCATAAGAGCAATGTCACGACATTGACTGAAGAATTTCGCAACATCAACTCAATGTCGCAACACCGTGCAAAGAGTGTCATGACATTTACTTCAGTGTCAGGACATCGGATTTCCAATGTCACGACATCAGCTAAAGTGGGTAGAACAAAGATATACCAATGTCGCAACATTACAACAGTGATATCGCGACATCATATCGAAGCAGCCAAGGTTGAAACATTAATGGACCAATGTCATGACATTAGACATTCAATGTCACAACATTGACATCGAGACTCAGAACATCAACTCAATGTCACGATATCGAAGTTCAGTAATATTGAGGCAATGTCGCAACACTAGATTTGATCCATGACATAGTAGCTTCAATGTCGTGACAACACCACGACATTGACTGGTCACCCAAAACTCAGAATTTCTCAACAGATCTTCAATGTCGTGACATCGTCACGACATTGCCACGAGGAGCACTAAGGTATAATTTTTCTTAGGCTTTTCGAAAGCTGTAATATTTGCCTCGTTTTTAGGGTCCAAGACACAAACCTATAAATAGGAACTCCTTGGGAGGAGTGCACAGCTTTCAGCCACTTTCATCTAGTTTTGTGCTTTTTAGAAGAGATGAAGTCTCATTGTATATAATTTTTTTTACTTTTTAGTTATGTTTCTAGATTTATTTTTCTTTCTTTTTGGATTAGAGTAGTAGATTTGAGCTGAATTCCAAGTTGAATTCTAAGCTGGATTGATTGTAAATCGAGCCTCATTTACGTATGAACTTCAATGAAATCTGGAAATTTTTCTAGAATTCGTTTTATTTCAGTTTTGATAAAAATTTCAATGAATTTACTTGATCAACTAGTCATTGTCACTGATGATCCAGATATGGAAGGCTAAGCTAGATTTGGGAATAGTTTACTGTTTTGATTATTGTTTGTAGTATTTTAATGCTGTTTTAGGAATGATTTAATTGGTATTGCTCTTAAAATGAGCTGTTTGGAATATCAGTGTTCTATCCCCATAAATAGATGTATCTTTGCTCTGATTTCCATGATCCCCCTAAGTGACATAGGGGTAGACGACCTGAGACCAAATAGCAGTCACTTAGGTGTATATTGTATTAATACTCATTGAACTAATGAACTCTAAAGATCACTTTGATACATCTGATGAGTCTAAACTCATATATTTTGAAGCCCAATTTTCATGAATTTTAAGGCTTAAAAGTTCAATTTAAGGTAAAATCATGAATTATTCACCTAGATCAATGTTTTGTAGGAATTTAAGGAAAAGAAGCAGAAATCAGCAAAAAAAAAAGCAAAAATCAGCACTGTGCAACAAAAGAGCAATGTCGCGACATCGCCGCAACATCGAGTGATCCATGTCGCGACATCGTGTGGAGAGTGTCATGACATTTACTCCAATGTCACGACATCACCATGACATCGATTGTGACATCACACATGACTGTAGAACTCCAAGTCAATGTCGCGACATCACAAAACAGCCTCAGGAGTAAAGCAACATCAACATTCAATGTCACGACATCAGAAATGGCTTAAACACTAGAGACATCAACATTCAATGTCACGACATCATAGCTTCGATGTCGCGACATCAGATAAAAGCAACAAAGGTTCAAACTTATCGGATCAATGTCGCGACATTGCCACGACATCACTGTGACATCAACTCAATGTCGCGACTTCTGTTGATCAATGTCACGACATCAGAATACAGACTCAGCAGTCAAACAATATCAAACATCCAATGTCGTGACAATACAACTCAATGTCGTGACATTATAAAAGGCATAACCAATGTCGTGACATTAGACATTCAATGTCGTGACAGTGGTAGCGAGACTCAGAACATCAACTCAATGTCGTGACATTGGGTTAGTAATGTCTAGACATTAGAGTTTAGTAATATTAAGGCAATGTCGCGACATCAGATTTGATCCATGACATAGCAGCTTCAATGTCGCGACATTGCCATGACATTGCCATGACATTAACTATTCACTCATAATGTAGAACTGTCATAGCAGATTTTCAATGTCACGACACAAGAATTGAGCTATCACATAGCCACTTCAATGTCGTGACATCGCCACAAAATTATCACTAGGGCAAAATTTTCCATAGGCTTTTCAAAAGCCGTGATACTCGCCTCATTGTTAGGGCCCAAGACATGAGCTTATAAATAGGAACTCCTTTGGAAGAGTGTGTAGCTTTCAGCCACTTTCATCCAGTGTTGTGTTTTTTGGAATAGCTAAAGTCTCGTTGTATATAATTTTCTTTTTATTTTGTTTACATTTTAGTTTGTTTCTAGATTTATTTTTCTTTCTTTTAGGATTAGAGTAGTAGATCTGAGCTGATTGATTGTAAATTGAGCTGCATTTCTATCTAAACTTTAATGAAATCTGGAAATTTTTCTAGAATTCGTTTAATTTCAGTTTTGATTAAAATTTAAATGAATTTGTTTGATGAACTAGTCATTGTCTTTGATGATCCAGATATGGAAAGCTAAGCTCCCTTTGGGAAGAGTTTGTTGTTTGTATTATTGGTTGTTGTATTTTAATGCTATTTTAGGAATGAAAATTGGAATGATTTAATTGGTATTTCTCTTACAATGAGTTGTTTTGAATATCAGTGTTCCATACCCAGAAAGAGTTGTATATGTTCTCTGATTTCCAGGATCCCCTTGAGTGACACAGGGGTGGACGACTTGAGAGCAAAGAGCAGTCACTTGGGGGTATATTATACTGATATTCATTGAACTAATGAATTCTAAAGATCACTTTGATGAATCACTGGTGAAGTTCTAACCTTTGACATGAAGGTTCCCTCCTAGGTGACAATAGGAGTATGTTCCCGAGGCATATGATCCGCCTACTAATCTATTAGTTTAATCCTTAGAGGTTTCACCTCAATTGAGTAGAATAATCTCAATCTCATTTTAGCTAAGATTCTAATCAAGGAAAGAGAGCATTTTAGTATAATTGATGGCTGAGGTACTAATTGTATTGGAGAGGGCTTGTATTATCCTGTCTATGGGGTAAGCAATTTCCAGTTCTAGGAGATGGCTGTGAAGTGCTAAGAAGGAAAAGTGATTAGATCTTAAAGAGGATCAAGTCCTACAAGTAGCTTTTTAGACCCATTGACCTGGTTTAAGAATATGGTCAACTAAAGAGTGAAATGTGTAGTGTCAGGAGGCATTCCAAGGCTACACTACCTTGCTCTTGGACAATTCTAGAGTTCATATTCATAATTGTATTTTGTATTTGGGAGCTTTGAAAATTGATAATTACAACACCGATTTATTTCCCAGTGTTATTTCAGTCCAATGAACTCTCTAATCCATGTATTTTAGAATTTATTTACTTCTTTCATCCAATTTTTTAGAAAGCTAAATCTATCTTGAAAAATTGAGGTTCAAATAGTGAGGATCTTAAGTAGTAGGGGTAGTTGATCTTTAGATTTTCTAATCAATCCCTGTGAGAATGATATTTGGACTTATATTCCACTTTATTACTTGTATGACCTGTGCACTTGCAGTAACTTAGACCAAAACCAATTTTAATTGAAAATTATTACATACACAGTGGAAAATAACCTTTAAATATTTCGGTCTAACAATTTTTTGGCACTGTTTCCGGGGACTGAATAGTCTTTGGTAGCAATGGCAGAAGTTTGGCACACACACACTCATCATATTTTGGTCTTAACAAGTTTTTACCGTCGTTGTCGGGGATTGAACTCAGTCTTTAGTAGCTGTGTTGAAAATTTGGTTGATCACATCTTTTTCGGCCTTAACAAGTTTTTGGCACCATTGTCGAGGATGTAAATGAAATTTAAAGATCAATAGTCTTGCCAAAAAGAGAGTTGCTAATTTGGACTTTTTTTTTCTTTTATCTTTTATCAAATTTTCTTATAATTTTTCAAAATTAGCTTTAATTGTAGTAGCTGATTTAGCTACTGATCTTTTCATTGAGCTAAACATAATATTTTTATGTTATCTACTGATCTCACTCGATCTCAGTGTATTTTCCTTTCAAGTAGTTCTTACATGCATAGAAGCCCAGAATTTGAACTGCTACCAGTGGACATTGAAATTGAGAGAAATTTGAGAAACCTGAAGAAGGTGAAAGCAGTAGAAAAAACAGTTATGGTGGAGTAAGAAGGGACTGATCAACATTTACCAACAGAACCAGTAGTAGAAAGACCTCAGAGACAGAGGATAATGGAAGATTTCTAGAGGCCAATTCTTAGAAATGAATACTCAGTTGTAAGGCAACCACCGATTGAGGCTAACAACTTTGAGTTGAAGCCTGCTCTAATCACCATGGTGCAACAACACTAATTCACAAGGCATCCCAATGAGGATCCCAAGGAGCACCATGGAAAATTCTTGAGGATGGAAAACACAGTAAATGATTAGTGCCCAAAAAGTACAATTTTGAACCCTATATTAAATAGGTTTTGAGTGCTTTTTGCGCATTAATCATGTCATTTATACCAATTGAAGTGTTCAAATCTTCTTAGTAGCACTTATGCCATTTAGAGAGTATTTTTACTTAGTACATTTCTGGGTTTTTGCGCACTTTAGAAGTTCAATATCGGGATGTATGATGAATCATGAAGTTTGAACTCAGAGTATGAAGCCATCAACCAACCAAGAATCAATAGAAAATGAAGGCCAAAGTGAAGAAAAATTGATGCATTTGAAGACGGGATGAAATCGTGAAGATCAATGGCTTACGGATTTTACGCTGGGGATTCGCGAAATTTCGCTAGGATTCTTATTTCGCAGCCTTGTGAAGACCATAACATAAGCGAAGTGCCAATTTTCGCTAGACCCAAAATTTTCGCTAAAGCACTATTCCTAGCGAAATTTTGCATTACCCCAAGCTACTCACGAAAATTTAGCTAAGCTAGCAAAGATTTAAGCTAGCTAGTGAGGTACTTAACTTTGCGAAATTTTCTATTTAAGCTATGCATGAGGTGATTTAGCTACCTAGCAGTATTCTCCCTAAGCGAATTCACTGCCTGGAATCCATGTTTTTTTTTATTTAATGCTAACTGAGCTCCAAATTTGGTGTATTACTCTATTGTCCCTTTAACTTAATAGATTGTAGGCTTTTGGTATTTTCATGTATTGAGGTGGCCTATATAAACCCCTCTCTTTTTTGTAATAAATATGGGGAATTTTTGGGAAGCAATATAATTTGGGAGAAAAAGAATTTGTAAGTTTTCATTTGTAAATAAAGTCTCGTATTTTATTTAGGGTTTTATTTTCTCTTCTCTCTCATCTTTTCTCTTACTTTCTTGGTACCAAACACCCTCTTGAGGATGACAACTCAAGAGATGCTTAGCTAAGCCTCTTTGCTGAAGAGGAAGGAAGCTAACAGTGGTGGGGCATGTACCATGTTGTCACTCTTGTATTAAAAGCCATAGGTCTTGTGTTTATGACCCCAGTCTTCTCGAATTAGGGTTGAATAGCATTGAATGTGTGGTTACATGTCTCCATGCTTTAGGATACAGTGCATACTTAATGCTAGATGCACTGTGGTTCTTTAGATGGTCTTTACGAGCCTCTGAAATGATATTTAAATGTTAGGGTTTCAAATTGAGGTTGAATAGCATTGAATGTTATTGATTTGGCCAATACTCTCCATGCCTTGGAATCTGATTACATACTTGACCTGATACTGCGGTTCATTAGATGATGTTCTGAGCCTACGAGATGATATTGAATGTTAGGGTTTCAAGCATTAAAGGGGCCATAGATGCATGCTACGTGTTGACTCAAATGGAGTTGATTTCAAGGGTGAGGTTTGCTAGTTAAACATAGATCCGGTTATGCCTTGGACTATAAGTTGCTTGTCATAAAGCGCGCGAGGATAAAACCCGAGGACACTTGTTTGCCCTAACTTACCAAGTTAGTGACCTAAATCTTCAAAGTTAACTTTTTTTACACTTCACTTTCAGTTTTTACAATTTCTCAGCTTTCAAACTACTTCCACTGTTTTTTTTGAAACACAAATCCAAAGAGTCCAAATAGAAAGCCTTGCAACCGTGCACTTATGCAAATCATTTTTAGGATGAAACCCCATCGTGTTCGGCCACAGGCCACTATCTTTGGTAGCTTGACTACGACGGTAGTAAGAGAACAGGTGTATATAAATTTTGTTGATTTTAGCTCAACCCTCTTGTGTACGAATCAAATGGGCGCGATTCTGGGATGGTGCCCGAGCTACTAATGGTAAGTTGGAAGTGTACTTGTGATCAACGCATCACAAGTGGAGGTAACCTTTTTACCACTTTTTTGTCCTTTCGGTTGCAGGAAGCGCGATTTTCAACACTTTGCGTGCTTCACTTGCGTTTTGTTTCTGATCGTTTAATTCTTGTAGTTAATCTTAACCTTTTTGCAAGCTTTGTTGGTTCTCTTTGCTGTCTCTATAAATTTTGTAATAGGTGTTTATGCAACAGTGGATAGAGACACATCAGGTAGATTGCATAGGATAAGTACACAACTTGACCTAGCTAGTGAAGTTAGTGTACATACTGATACCATGGATCCCATACATGAGGAACAACAGAGTCAACCAGGAACCCCCATGAATCGAATGCTTATAGAACCATGAGGGATCCCATCACCTCAGAGGTTGAGTGCCCCGTCTGTATCATTCCTCCTGAGATGTAGCGGTGAGGCCTTATTTAGTACCCCTACTCCCCATATCATGGTATGGAAAATGAAATCCATACACTCATATTAGAGTTTTTGAGGAGGTTTGCACTACATGAGGAAGGTATGATGGACATGGATTGCTGAAGCTAAAAGCATTTCCGTGACTCTAAAGGACAAGGCCAAGATTTGGTTAAACTACTGAGGCCTAGAACCATTAGAAGTGAGGGTACATTTGCGAGGCGAAATTCTTGAAGAAATTCTTCAGTGCTCATAAGACTAACAATTTGAAGAGACAAATTTATACTTTTGCAGCTCATGATGGTGAGAGATTTTACCAGTGTTGGGAAAGATTTATGGAAACCATACGGTGCACATCCACATGGGTTTGATACTTGGATGTTGGTGAACCACTTCTATGGTGGTATGTCTCCTGCCATGAGGCAGCTTTTGGAAACCATGTGTGGAGGAGACTTTTTAAGCAAACATCCTGATGAAGCCATGGATTTTTTAAATTACGTGGCTGAAACTTCTAAGGGTTGGGATGAGCCTAACCCTAGAGAATTGGATAGGATGAGACCACCAGTCAACCAAAAGGGTGGGATGTATGCACTGCCAGAGGAAATAGAAATGAGAGCTAGGATTTCAACCCTAGCTAGGAAAGTGGAGGAGCTTGAAGGCAAACAGCTCCAAGAGGTGCATGCAGTGACTGAAAATCCTGCACACACCAATCTTTGCACTAATTATCAATCCCCTGTACATCCAGTAGAACCATGGCCTATGGCCCCTGCAGTGAAGGATTTGATGTCAGAATGTGCAAACACTGTAGGACAATACAAGCCACAACAATCCAATGCTCCTTGTAGTATACCTGAATTCAGATTGGTGGAATCACCCAACCTTGCATGGAGACCCAATCCCACGCCTATGTACCCCGGTGCCAAATCTGGGTTGGTACCCTCACAATCACAACAACCACCATCCTCTTCTCGAGTGGAACAAGCCATATTGAATTTGAGTAAGGTGGTGGGCAACTTTGTTGAGGAACAAAAAGGAATCAATGTGCAAGCTGGCACAAGTTAAATCTTTGTAGAAAGTACAGATAAGAATAGATGGGCTTGAGAGCAATCTCAACCAGAAAATTGACAACCTACGGTAATTAAAATCACCTAAAATCAACAGTTGCTAAGTTGCAAGATAAGGAAGGTTTCCATCACAAACGGTTCCCAATCAGAATTCATGAGGTGGGGTCATCGACAATTCGGGGTGGATGAATTAAAGGCTATAATCATACGAGGAGTGGAAAGAGGTTGATCCAACCTATGCAGAAACCTGTTGAAGAACGGCGGGGAGAAGAATTGCAATGCGAGAGCATATTCTCCTAAAGGAGGATTCAATGAAATGCGCATACCACCTCCATTCCCTGGCATGAGATGTAAGAAGAAGGCATCTCAACAAGCGAGGCATTTTAGGGTCCTAAGGCAAGTGAAGGTTAACATACCTGCGTTGGACATAATTAAACAAGTCCACCTTGTAAAATTTTTGAAAGATCTTTGCACAATCAAGAAGGGATTAGGCATTGAGAAGAAGGAATTTCTCCTTTGAACAAGTCGTGCCATAATCAAAGCAAATATCTTTTGTCAAATGTCTGAGGATCCGAAGTCTCCCACAATTTCGGTCAATATTGGTGGGAAGTGCATAGACAAGTCATTGCTTGATTTAAGGCCGGTGTGAACCTCATGTCGGTATTTAGTATACAATAGGACCCAGGTCTAGGTGAACTTAAACCTACCAACATCACACTCTCATTGCCGATCGAATCGGTGAAATCCTAAGAGGATAGTTGAGGATGTCTTAGTGAAGATGAACAAATTCTACTACCCGAGTAGATTTTGTAGTGCTTGTGTGAGCCAATTCTGAGTAGACAATCATGTACCAATCATCTTAGGAAGACCATTTACGCCCTGGCCAATGCAATCATCAATTCTTAGGAATGGAGTCATGCAACTTACCATTGGTAACATGACACAGGTTAAACATCTTTCATTTGAACAAACATGAGTTCTTCAGAACATGAAAATCAAATAAGCGTGCGGTTATTTCCAAATGTTCGGTATGCGAGGGGAAGCACGGTGTCCGAGAATTGCGAGGGGAAAAATCAGCGAGGAGATGAAGAGATGTGGTCTTGCCGTAGCACCCAACTGCGAAGCGATTGCTGGTCGAAAGCCATCAGTGAGGAGCGGATCAACATTTTGGCCGCAAGCAACATGGAGTCAACCGAATACTTTGCATGGGTTGAGAGATCATTCTCCCTTGACCCCCTTGAGTAATTTTAAGGATTGAGCTGGTTCGGGGTTTTTCGAAACAGTGCCAGTTCCACAATTTTACTTTAATCTTAATTTAGTTAATTTTGATAATTTCAGTTATTTTTCGAAAGTTTCCCAAATTTGCAGTTTTTCCATATTTAGTAATTTTGTTTATACGTCCGATGCCCCCTGGTCATATCAATGGAGCGGGTGATGACTATGCCCGTATCTTTCCACTTACGACCACATGACCCGGGAGTCTGCAGGGTCGGGAGGTACCGAGGACCACCATACGGATGATATACCTGCTACAGGCAGAGATACGGCCACGATCCGGTTCCACATATCCACGCTTCATCCCCTCCTCCACGGACTAATCGTGCGGCAGGTCTCCCGACCCATCCTGTCGACACACCATTCACCGGAGTACATTCATGCCAGCTTTAGAGAGATAGCTGGTGTTATGGATGCTGTACGTTCACTCGCGGCTACCTGGGCGGCCCGGGGATCGGAGGCTGGCCCGGTGTCACTCTATGCTTCGGATCATGGCCCAGCAGGCCTTCCTCGTGTTTCACGATCAGGAAGAGGAGCCCACCCGCAGGTAGCGACCTATTTGGATGTTACGCGGCCTGGCGGCGTGACAGACCACCACCACCACCCCGCGCGGCGACGGTGAGGTGGTTGGGGTCTCTTTTATGATTTGTATAGTTACCGGCTTTATCAACTACACACTAATTTTGATTAGGACCATGTATTAGCCATAGTAGGCAGTGATATTTTTGTATGTTTAGCTTTGATATGCATGTACTAGCCATTTTGGCTATATCAAAAGCTATTCAGTTTATATATATACAACTTTTTGTACATATCATGTTTTGTGCCTTTACCATGTGTAAATGTTTTTCTTTTCAATTGAACAATTGGTGCCACAGATGGACAAATTGAATTGCTTTAGTTGGAGGATTGAATCAGCGTTTGTCACCTTTATGTTAGAGCAAAATTCCGGCGCGAAAGCAGTTTTGGTCAATTACAGTTCGACATACTCAACGAAATTTCTCCCTTATACAATTTGCATCGGATTGTTTCATTAGGAAATTTTATGAATTTGTTTCTCTCCTTTCGCTTTACAAAGCCGGCCTTAAGCATGTTGGCAACCTAGGATAGGTTTGTGTTACCCATAGTTGAAGACCAATGTAGTCTTCCAAAAAGGAAAAGAAAAGTAAAGAAAAGAAAAAGAAAATAAGAAAAAGAAAAATAAAATTAGTGAAGTTTGCCTTGAAGCAGAGCACGGTCAGGGTGTATGGCGAAAGCCGCCTTTGAAGCTTAGATGCCTAAGCCTTAATTGGTTGGGGTCATCGATTTAGTGTTCGTTACATGGTGGATAGGTGAGTCTAATAACGTTTGTAGGTGTGATTTTCGAAGTCATTCGGATCCAGGTGAAACTGTAGAGTTTGTGGTCAAAGTGATCCTTTTGGCTTGATGCCACAAACCTTAATTGGTTGGAGTCATCGGTGGACCCCGTTACGGACTTTGGTGAAGTCGGTTTTAAGCATTTTCCTACAATATAGTTGAATAAAGAAAGAAGTGCGTGCTTATCCTTATCTAGGTTGTTCAACGGCTTAAAGGCCATGTCGATTAACTAGGTTGGGGAGGGACAAATTTTGCAATTTATTGGCGTAATCAGGTTATATAAAGAACCATTAGCCTTGGTGGAAATTCAAGTTGAGAATCGTGGATCCAAGATTGACTAAATTGTTGCTTTGTATGGATTTAGTTCTTTCATATCAGGTTTACAACTTTTGATGTCAATTTTTCGGTTTAAAAGGCAATGTTATATGTACATATACCTTTTTGAATCCTGTCTTTTTTGAACATCACCACATGCATCTCCTTTTATTTTGCATTGCTAAGGGACTAACAACGTTTCGGTTAAGAGTGTGATTAGTGCCCAGTCGATTTTGAACCACATATTAGATAGGTTTGAGTGCTTTTTGCGCATTAATCATGTCATTGCAGATTGAAGTGTTCAACTCTTCTTAGTAGCACTTATGCCATTTAAGAGTATTTTTTGGCTGTTTGCGGGTTTTGCGCACTTTGAGAAGTTCCATCTCAGGGATCTATATATTGAATCAGAGGATTTGAACTCAGTGTGATATCCAGCCAGCAGAATCAATGAGAAAATGAAGGCAAAAGTGAAGAAAATTGATGTAGTTGAAGGCGGGATGAAATGCGAGTGGAGATCAACAAAGCTGGAATTTTAAGCTAGAATTGCCGAAAATTTTGGCTAAGTGCGAAATTTCGCGACCTTAGTAACGTCGCAACATATGATGCCAATTTTAAGCTAGACCCCAATTTCGCTAAAGCACTATTCTAGAAATTTTGCATTTTAAGCTACTCACGAGAATTTCGGCTAAGCTAGAGAATTTCGCTATGCTCAGATTGCCAAGCTTTGTGAAATTTTCTATTTTAAGCTATGCATGGTGATTAAGCTACCTAAGAGAAATTCTTCACTCATGAATTCAGCGCCTAGATCATGTTTTTGTATTTAATGCTGTGAGCTCCAAATTTGGTGTATTACTCTATTGTCCTTTGCTTATGTAAATTTGTAGGCTTTTGGTATTTTCATGTATTGGGTGGCTATATAAGCCCCTCTTTTTACAATAAGTCTAGAGAATTTTGGGAAACATGATTTGGGGAGAGAAGAATTTATGAGTTCTCATTTTGTAAATAAAGTCTCGGTATTTTTGTTTAGGGTTTTATTTTCCTCTCTTCTCTCTCCTCTTTCTCTTACTTTCTTGGTGCAGAAACACCCCTCTTGAGGATGACAACTGAGAGATGTAGGCTAAGCCTCTTTTATCTTGAAGAGGAAGAAGCTTCAGCAGTGGTGGGGCATATGCATGTTGTCCTCTTGTATTAAAAGCCATGGAGTGTGTTTATGACCCCCATCTTCTCAAATTAGGGTTGAATAGCATTGAATGTTATTAGTTGGCCAATACTCTCCGTGCTTTGGGGATACGGTGCATACTTAATGCTAGATGCCTTGTGGTTCTTTAGAATGTCTTTCTGAGCCTACGAAATGATATTTAAATGTTAGGGTTTCAAGGCGGGGGTTGAATAGCATTGAATGTTATTGGTTGTGTCTCTCCATGCTTGAGGTCTGATTACATACTTGTTGCTAGATACCTTTGTGGTTCGATAGATGGTCTTCTGAGCCTCGAGATGATGTGTAGGGTTTCAAGTAAGGGGACATAGATTCATGCTACACATGTTGACTCAAATAGGAGTTGATTTCAAGGGAGTGAGGTTTGCTAGTTAAACATAGATCGAGTTATGCCTTGGACTATAAAGTTGCTTGTCATAGCGAAGGGATAAAACCCAGGGACACTTGTTTTCCTAACTTACGAGTTAGTGACCTAAATCTTCAAAAGTTAACTTTTTACACTTCACTTTAGGTTTTTACAATTTCGGCTTTCAAACTACTTCACTTCATTTTTTTGAAACACAAATCCAAAGTCCAAATAGAAAGCCTTACCTTCGTGCACTTATGCAAATCATTTTAGGATGAAACCCGTCCAGTGTTGTCCTAATTCACTATCACTACGCGGTAAGCCGGGCTCACGCGTGAAGTAGAGAACAGGTGTATATAAATTTTGTTGATTTTAGCTCAGCCTACTGTGGCACGAATCAGTAAAGCTCTCAAACCAGACGTTATCAAGTTGTAATTATTCCCATTCTCATTGAGGGAAGTTGCAGCCAATTGGTTCGAGTCTTTGCCATATGGATTAGTCAATAACTGGGAGGAGATAGTTAAAGCTTTTATGGAAATGTTTTTTCCACTAGCCCTCACATCTGAGTAAGGAGAAGAAGAAAGCCTCTACAATGCTTAGGAGAGGTACAAGAAGCTGCAGAAGAGGTGTCCAATGCATGGCTTTGAACAGATCACATAGATGGATATCTTCTACCATACCATGAATTACTCTTCCAAAGGTATCATTGATGCAGCTTGTTGTGGTGCATTCAAGAGGAAGAGTGTCGAAGAAGCCAACCAGCTTATAGAAGATTTGGCTAAGAGCAACTAAAGAACTCCATCTAAAGCTTTAGGGAGCATTAACAGGCTAAAAGGAGAGATTGTGATTGAAGTGAATAGGATCATCGGCAGTGAAGCAAGGCTGGTTATACTGATGAAGCGAGATGAATCATCAAGAAGAAGGTTCCTTCGGCCCGAAGTTGCAACTATGGAAGGAGGTTAGCAGTGCATGCCAGGCGTGGGGACTTGCTCATGAGGGTCCCTATCAAGTGGAGGAAGCTGAGTTTGTAAATGGAAATAGGAGCTACAACTTTAAGCCCAACACCAACCTTCCAACACACTACACACCAACATTAAAAAACCATGAGAACTTCTCATATGGAAGTGGAGTGTGATAAGGTCAAAGACTAGTGTAGAATTTCCAACAGCAATATGCTCCATAAGGTTTCCAAGGACAGCAGCTCAAGCGACCAAGAGCTCATAGCAAAGGCGAAAGGTCAATCTTTTGAAGAACGAATCTTAGGAAACTTCATGGGTGAGAACAATGAAGTAGGAACATTATAAGCAAAAGTTTGTAGGCCTAGCGATATTCAGACAAACCTCTTTGTGTTTTAGGTAACACTAATGCATCTACGAAGAATCTGGAATCATTTTAGGCGGTTATTTTGAATACGCAGAATCGATATAGTGATTCATTCTAGTGACACGAGAAGAATCAGTGTTTGCTAATTACATGAGTGGTAGAGAATTTAAGAAAAGAGATGAAGAAGAAGAAGAAGAAGAAAGAAAATAAAAATTTGAGAAAAAAATGCAAGAAAATTCAATAACAACAAAACGACAGTTCATAAATGATAATTAAAGTGAGAAAGTAAATGAAATAGACCGTGAGGAGGGAAAATTACAAAGAGAGAGAAGTAAGAGGCACATAACCTCTGATTCCCATTCCTGGAAGTCGAGAAGTAAAAAATGGGATGAGCAGTTTGCTAAATTCTTGAATATGTTCAAGAAAATAGAAGTCAACATTCCTTTTGCTGAGGCATTAACTCAAATGCCTCATTATGCTAAGTTCATAAAGGACATCCTGAGCAAGAAAAGGAAGCTTGATGAAGAAGGAGTGGTTAGCCTATCTGCCACTTGCGGTCACGATGATCTAGAAGAAATTGCTAAACGAAGATGGGATCCGACGACTTCACCATTCATACACTCTAGGGGACTATGAATTGGGGAAAGCATTGTTTGATTATGAAGCAAGCATCAACTTGATGCCATTATCTATAGTGAAGAGACTTAGTTTAGGGGAGCTTACTTCTGCATCTATGACTTTTTAGATGGTAGACATAACTATGGCTCAACCGAAGGGAATCCTAGAAGATGTACTGATCAAGGTGGGAAAATTTATCTTCCTTGTGGACTTTGTTGTAATCGACATTGAAGAGGATAAAAAAGTCCCCCTATTGATGGGCAGACCTTTCCTTGCCACCGGAGAAACCTTGATTGATGTCAAGAAATGAGAGCCCACTTTTAGAGTGGGAGATGAAAAAGTACACTTCAATTTGAATCAGTGCTTGAAACAATCTGATTTTGATAATCTTGAATGTAAGATTGTAGAACAAGTTGTTCCCATGAATTCTAAACTGGAATATGATTGTAAGATTCAGAGTTCAATGAATGAAAATTAGATGAATTTCCAGTATATTGAGGATCTTGAAGTTGAATTTCTGAATTCCAGTTTTGAATTAACAGAAATAGTACTCAGTCTTAATGAAAACATTATGGAAAAGCCAAGTAGCAGTGAAGAGAAGGGATAAGAAGTATAAAAAAGTTCTGAAGGGTTAATTATGAAGGAATTACACAAACAACTAAAATATGCCTTCTTAGGAGCTAAAAGAGCACAACATGTAATTATTGCAACTGACTTGATAGTAGAGAAAGAGCAAAAACTTATTAAAATTCTCAGAAAGTATAAAGAAGTCATAGCCTGGTCGGTAGAAGATTTGAAAGGAATCAGTCCTTCTATATCCACGCATAAAATCCTCTTAGGGGAAAATGCAAAAACATCAATAGAACATTAGAGAAGACTAAATCCAATTATGAAATAAGTTGTCAGAAAAGAAGTACTGAAATGGCTGAATACAGGATTCATTTATTCAATCTCAGACAGCCCTTGGGTGAGCCCAGTTCATGTAGTTCCCAAGAAGGGTAGATTCACAAGCATTATAAATGAGAAGAATGAATTGATTCCAATAATAACTATGACGGGATGGAGGGTTTGCATAGATTACAAAAAATTGAATACTGACACTAGAAAGGATCATTATCCTTTACCTTTTATTGATCAAATGTTGGACAGGTTGGCAGAACACCTTCATTTATGTTTTCTCGATGGATATTCTTGTTATAATCATTTTTCCATAGCCCTTGAGGATCAGGAAAGGACTACCTTTACTTGTCCTTATGGCACCATTGCATTTAGAAGGATGCCATTTGAACTATGTAATGCTCCTGCCACCTTTCAAAGGTGTATGTGTCTATTTTCTTATATTTGGTGGAGGAGGCTATGAAAATCTTCATGGATGACTTCTCAATTTACGGATCCAGTTTTGATAACTGCTTGAAAAATTTAGAAATCGTACTTCAGAGATGCTAAGACAAGAGTTTAGCTCTGAATTGGGAAAAATATAATTTCATGGTAACAAAAGGTATTGTCTTGGAGCATAAAATTTATGCAGTTGGACTAAAAGTTGATCAAGCAAAGGTTTCTGTGATTGAAACTCTAATGCCACCTCCTACAGTCAAAGGGATTATAAGTTTTTTGGGACATGCTGGATTTTTTTAGAAGATTTATAAAAGGATTTTCAAAAATTTCAAGACCATTATGCAAACTGCTGGAAAAGGATGCCAAATTTGAATTTGATGATTCTTACAGGTTTGCAATTGAAGAAATAAAATCCAAATTGGTTATAGCTCCCATCAAAGCAACACCAGACTGGAACAATGATTTTGAAATCATGTGTGATGCCAGTGACTATGCTATGGGAGCAATGTTGGGACAAATAACAGAGAAAAATTTCAGAGCCATATACTATGCCAACAAAACTTTTAATGAAGCACAAGAGAACTACTCAACTATAGAAAAGGAGATGATAGCAATAGTTTTTTCTTGTGAAAAATTTAGACCATATGTATTAGGGTCCCACATCATCATACACACTAATCATGTAGCAATCAAATAACTGATGGAAAAAAAAGATGCAAAACCAAGTGATCAGGTGGGTATTATTTCTAGAAGAATTTAATTTGGAAATTAAGGACAAGAAGGGCAGTGACAATATGATAGCAGATCACTTGTCAAGATTAGAAAAGCCTACTGAAGAGGAAAAAGAGACTAAAATATAAGAAAATTTCCCTGATGAACAGCTTTTCAGGTTTCAGTCCAAATACCCTCGTATGTGTTAAACCTTTTCTAGGACACCAAATTTTCAGCACAACCACCAAAGACTAACTAAAGTCCCCCTGCAACGGCGCTAAAAACTTGTTAAGACAAAAATATGAGTATACCAAATTTCTATCACTACGACCAAAGATTATGTTCAGTCCTTGGCGACGGTGCCAAAAACTTGATTAGACAAAAAATAATTTAAAAAAAAAAAGTTTTCTGATGTGTATGTAATAATGAAAAATTATCATTGGTTTAATTCTTTACAAGTGCACAGGTCATACAAGTAATACAGTGGATTATAATTCTAGATATTATCCTCATAAGGATTGATTAGAGATCTAAAGATCAATTACCCCAACTACTCAAGATCCTTACTATTTGAACTCACAAATTCAAGTAGTATTTGTTTCAACTAAAAGAAGAATGACTAAATAAAATTCTATAACTATAAAAAGAAAATCAAAATGAATTAGAATTGAGAGTTCATTGAGTAAAGTTAACACTGGGAAATAGATCAATGTATAATTATCAATTTTTGCATCATTCTATAACATAGTTCAGCCATTAGTTTGAAATCTGAACTTGTCAAAGATGCAAGGTAGTATAGTCTGGATTCCTCCATAAACTATACATTTCACTGATTAGGGAACCATATTCCTTCTAGACACATGGAGTCTAACCTAAGTTCTTGTAGGATATAATCCTCTTTCTAAGAAGCTGGACAGTTTCCTTTCGGTACTTCACACCCTGTTCTAAATTTGAAGAATTTGCCTCATAGACAGGACAATGCAAGCCTTCTCCAATCTAATTGGTATCTCATCCTTCGAATTTGAGTAAACTCTCTATCTCCTTGATTATATCTATGCTAACACGGGATCAAGATCATTCAATCAAATAGAGGAGAAACCTCTAATCAATTAAGCTGATACATCAACCAACTACTCGTCACACCATGAGTAAATTAATGATCTACCAGATTAATCTTTTAGAGTTCATTAGTTCCAAAATATTAGTCTAACATACCCCCAAGTAGCTGCTCTACACTCTCAGGAATATCCATCTCTATGTCACTCAAAGGGCCTCCTGGAAATCATAGTAAGGTACAACCCTTATTTGGGTACAAGCTACTAATATTAAGAACAAATAATTTCAAGAACAACACCAATTAAATAAATTCAAGATTTCTAACTCTAACATTCTTTTAAGTTGCGAAGAAAATGATAACTAACACCAATCCATTCCTATAGGGAGCTCCGTCTTTCAAAATTGTATTACAAATAACAATGACTAACTAATTAGGAAAATTCATTGAGATTGCAAGCAAATTGAAATAAATGAACTTTAGAAAATTTCCAAATTCCATTGAAATAAGATAGTAATGAAATCTAAATGTTTACAATGAACCCAGCTCAAAACTTCAGCTCAGATCGCTGCTCAAATCCAAAGAAAATACTAACCAAAATTTCAAGTTGAAACTAAAGAAATAAAATAAAATTAATATAGAAAGGAGACTCAAGCTACCTAGATGTTTCATGTTCGGCGGAAGCTGCGCACAGTGCCCTATGTACTTCGATTTATAGATTTTCAAATGATGGGCCACACTTCGAGGCTAAAATTATGGATCCCCAAAATTGGCCCTAATGATGTCTTTATCACGACATAGGAAAATTATGTCGTGACATTGTAGCTATGTTTGTCCTCTAGCTTTGTCGTGCCTGCAATCTTATGTCAGAACAGTGTTTTGTGCCTTTTTCTTGAATTATGTCACGACATACTTTGAAAATGTCGCGACAGAGCTTAGTTGACTTTGTCTTGTAATTGTCGTGACATAAAAAACATTATCGCGACAATTTGTCCATCTTGCTGCTCTTCATTATGTTACAACATAAATTTCTATGTCGCGACAGAGTTCAGCCTTGTTTTATGTCGGGACATAAATTTGGAATGTCACGACATACATTAACTATTTTTCTTTAACCGTGTCGCGACATTCTATAGTTCTCTTCTAGGTGCTTCTCTTCAATTAATGTCGCAACATAGCTTCTGATTGTCGCAACAAATATCTCTACCTTCAACTCTTCATTATGTCACAGCATAAATTTATGTGTCGTGACATTCTTTCTATAGCTCTTCTCAACCTTGGTTGCGATAATAAAATTCTATGTCGTGATAGAGTTTCCTCAACATTATGTTCTGAGTTATCGCTGACCCATAAAGCACTATCTATCACTGATATAGCCTTCTTGCCTTACCAATGCGACACGAACTTTATGTCGTGACATACTTTGAAAATGTTGCGACATATTTCCTACCTTGATCTTGTCATTCTTTGATATATTTGTCGCAACATAAAAACCTTTGTCGCGACCAACTTGATTTGTTTTGTCACTTTCGTCTGCCATTTTATGTCGCGACATAGTTTTGTTATGTCGCGACATTCTTCCTTCCCTCTTCAATTCTTTATATCGCGACACATGTTTGAATGTCTTAATAGTATCTGTATTTACTTTTATCGATAGCCAGCGATAAACGAAAAAATATTGCGACATTCTAACTAGGAACATCTCAGGCAATGTCGCAACATAAAAATCCATTGTTGCGACATAGTTCTATCTTCTAATCTTCATTATGTCGTGACATAAAAATCCATTATCGCGACATTTCTGCCTTAGCCATTTTTTTGTTGCTTTTCTTATTGGATTTGTTTCTTTAGCATTGAAAACCTACAAAACACAAAGTTGGTGATTATTCCATAATTCTGCATTAAAATGAACCATAAAATGATGAAAATGCAAGAAAAATGGAATAGATGAGTTTAGGACTCATCAAATTCCCCCAAACTTAAAGTTTCGCTTCTACCCAAGCAAATTTTGTTTGTCCTCAAACAATTCAGCTTTTATTTTTAAGGACATTTTTTTGTTCTACACTAGATATATTTTCTCTTGAATCCACAATTTAGCTCAAAAATAGGTTAGTTGTAAAATTATTTTTAACAAGTTTCCAATCCCTAAAACAGGAAGATTTTCAAATGAAGTTCACTAAACAGGACACAGTAGCACCTTCTCAGTCCGACCAGGTGGTGAGTCGAAGCGGATCTGGGATGCTCTGATACCACTAAGTGTAACACTCATTTTTCTTTTTCTTTTTCAAAAGTATCATTCCAATTCCGACGACCCGAGCGGCGGATCGAATTGAGAGCTGGTTCACTCACCGGTCGTTTTCATTTTATCTTATCCATAGACATTTTATTTATGTCATTTCATTTTAATGTTTTCAATTACGCGAAAGTATTTCAAATGGTAGACCCATAAATATTTACTTTTATACAATACGTTTCAAAATGGCATATCATGCCTTTACAAAATGATATATAAAACAATAGTTCAAAGATTAACTATTTTGTTCACAAAATGTCACACGTTCAAAAAGAATGGTATGCATATGACGGGGTATATACTATACGTCGTAACTTTCTCTATGACTCTGCGCTTCTTGTTCTTAGCCTTCTTTCTTACTTACTTGATACCTGCGCATAAATAAAAAATACTCGCTAAGCATTTTCATGCTTAGTGGTTTAATTAGTGCTCAAAAAGTGCTATTTTGAACCCTGTTTATTTAAGGTTTTGAGCACTTTTTGTGTACTAATCGGTATGGTAACGATTTGCACATTAGGTCCACTGTATTAACGATCGTTTTGTGGTTAATTTTGTAGTTTTCAAGCTATTTATCTTAGAAATTGTTGAGTCGATCCAAGCACGAAGAATTCGAGTCAAACTTAGCATCGTAGATTAGAGACCAGAAGGAAAGAAGAGAAGAAAATACAAGGAAATTGGGCGCTGAAATTTGGTTCATCTGAACCTTCATTCATCCTATGACACTATTCACAATTGACCACTATTCACCCATCATGCTTTTGACGTTGTGCCCTGTTTGTTTCAATTTTTGTTTCTTCCCATTTTGTCCCTATAATAGTTAACTTTTTTTGTTCATTTTGGTAATTTGTATTGTTTTAGGGGCAGTATTTAAAGCCTAAGCAAACATTGTAATGGGAGACTTGATTTTCGGCAATACAGAGACAGTGGGCGGGGGTTTTCCAGCTGCTTTTCCTTTTCTCCCATTTTCTTTCCTTTTCTCTCCCTTTCTCGGCTACCAAACACTCCTCGGGGATGAGAAACTCAAGGATGGTTAGCTGAACCATTTGCTCCTTGAAGAGGAGAGTGTGGCACTAGGGTTTGGAGGTAACTCACGGTTCTCTGTTTTTCACGCACGCATTTATGGGTATTTATGTTATATTTCTTTCAATCTAGGTTTAAATCTCTTAAATGTACCTTGATGGACCAATATCTGGCAATCTTTTAGGGTTCAGTGGATGCTTATTGCTAGATCCACTAAGATTCATTAGTTGCCCTCTATTTGTCACTGTAGGGTAGATTTATGAGATGTGTATTCACTGCCGAGGAGCATTTATGCTCTGTAAATGCTATTTTTCAAAAGGGAAAAATCATAAGGTTTAGTTTTTAAAGCTAAATGAAGATCCGGTTCAGGAAATGACTATAGGTCATCCTCCCCAACTCGAGGAAATGAACCCGGGAACCCCTCAGTGATCTTTAGAACTGAATCCGGTGTGAAACACTTCAAGGATACTTCTTTTTACATTTATTGTATTTAAATTTCAGTTTCCAAACAATACCTCCCTGCTTTATTTTTACAAAGGCAAAATCAAACCAAATTCACCATTTTTGGCCTTCCCTTTGTAAATCATTTGTGTAGAAGAAAGAATAATACTGAGTTAGACCCTAGACCATTATCTTGTGTGCTTTAGGATATAAATTTGCCTCCTCTGCACTTTTCCTCTTGAATGCTCCACATCAAGAAACATCGATGATACCTTTTGAAGTATCATTCAAAGAATGATTGACTCTGTCCATTTGAGTCTTCAAATCGATCCCATGCATTGGACATATCTTCAACAACCTTTTGAATCTTTTCCCGAGCAATATTATAAGCTCTGTCACGCCAGATTCGGTCCAACTTGAATTGGTACGATCAGAACCGGAGTTTAAAGTCTGAAACCATATCTTTGGGACTCTTTATTTTATTTATTTTATTTTGGTGAACATACATTGGGTATCTGAAACAATTTTATAATAGCAAAAGTCATTTACATATACAAATACTTATACATGTACATCTCCAGCCTGAAACATGAGGAATGACGGAAAAGTGTGGTGAGCACTATCTCGAGATGGCCGTCTTGCTGGTGTGGAATGTCCTGTCCTCTTTATCTCCTCTTCAGTACCTACACGGATTGAACACCCATGCTAAGCTTTACGCTTAGTGGGAACATATTACACATACTCGCCGTCACAATCTTTTTACATTTACTTTTCCTTATGCATATAACGAAGCCTATTCTTATGTGACTTCTAACTCATATCATATTACACATGTAGGTTTTTATTCTTTTCACGTTCCATATCATTATCTTGTTCGTATTACTTCCATGTGTCATGTCTTTTACAAGTTTCAATTCATATCTTCTACATGTATGGCATGTCAGATCATATTCAAAACAAACTTATACATCTGATGGCAAATCGGAGCAGAGATCAAGGTCATATCAAATACATCGGGGCTTAATTCGGTGATACCCGGTATATTATATATATCATTATCACGACCAAATCCATTAATCAAATCTCTTTAGCAATTGCATTTCATGATGCAGGATGCAGTTTGATCTTGCTATTATCAGCTTTATTAAATTTTCTTTTTCAAAGTGCCGACCGAATCTGACTCGACCAGGTTGGATGATCCAAGCTGGAGCCGGTTTACTCGACATTTCCAGTAAACATTTTTGTTTGGTTTATTAAATTTATGTTTTCAAAAGTGTCGCGACGAATCCCGACTTGACCGGGTTGGCGGATAAAACAGACTACTGTTTACTCCGACATTTTCAATTATCTTCCCAAAACATTTTGTTTGTGTTATTCCATTTTAGACTTTTTAATTAAGCGAAAGCACTTCATTTCGGGCAATTCCATAAACATTTACATTTAATAAAATGCATTTACAAAATAATGCCTTTTTACTATGTCTGTGTAATGTAAAAGATACTTAAACAAATACAATTTTTAATGTCATTTTTTTCACTTTTCGGTTTGTGATTTCACATATAGTTATAGAAGTGAGCATTGGAGTTATATTAGGTTGGTGAATCATCTTGTTTGTCATTCAGTAGCAATGTGGTTTACATTTAATATCATATCTCACATATGGCTATAGAATTCGACATTCACGACAGATTCAGTTGGTGAATCCTATCCCATTTGTCATTCAATAGCAATGTGATTTCGCATTCAATATCACCATCTCACATATGGCTATAGAAATTAGACATTCATGACAGATTCACTTGGGGAATCACGTCACATTTGTCGTCGATAGCAATGTGATTTTGCATTCAATTATTACCATCTCATATGGCTATAGAAGTCGGCATTCCCGCGACGATTCACTTGAGGGAATCCTATCTGTTTTTGTCATTCATTAGCAATGTGATTTCACATTCAATTATTACCATCTCATATGGCAATAGAAGTCGGCATTCCGCGACCAGTTAACTTGGGAATCACGTCACATTTTGTCATTCGGTAGCAATGTGATCTCACATTTGCTGCAATTCACGGTTACCTTCATAGTGGTCGAGTTGTGAATCCCGTCATGTTGGTCATTTAATAAAAATGTGATTTCACATTCAATAACTTTATGATTACCATCACTGGCCAAATTCAGTTTCATTGAATCCCGTCGTATCGGTCATTCAATGATACATTTCAAATCAATTTACTTTTATCTGATGTGTTTAAGCTTATAAGTTCAAATACATGCACATGCATATGTGTGATAACATTGAATAACAATAATAAATCGATACATGCATATACATATGTATATTTCACAAATAAAACTCATAATCGATCATAAACACATTAAATACTTCCTTGTCATTTATGTATGACAAACATTTCGAATAACAATAATTCAAATCAATATATATATATATATACTTATATATATTTCACAAATAGCATTCATAACTGATCATAATCACATTTTGTCTTCATATCATTTATTACCTTTTTATGGATTTATATATAGTAAATAATCATATATAACTAACCACATTATGTGTTCATGACATATTGCCCTTCATATTCGTATTCATGTTGATTCGTTTTTCATTTTCCATATCACAATCATGTTTCATGAACACATTTACCATGTTGCATTTTCTACATTTTCTTGTTTCATGCCCTGTACACATGGCACTTCATATACTTGTAAAGTATGATGTCTGTAAATCACACCTCATTTATGTATTCTTGTTCCTCTATGAATCTACTTTACTTAGAAATTGGAATCATTCAATTGGATCATCAAACTAAAGTTATGGCATTTTCATGCCAAACTAGTCAATTACCGATATTACACTTGGGACGGTTGTAATACTCATTTTCCAGTGTCTTGACTCCATGTTGGCCACTTTTTTACTCCTTTAAATCTAAGGTTCTAAGGTTCTTCTCAATTGGAATCACCCAGTCGAACCACTTAGAAACTCGAGTTATGTCCTAAACAACCGGGACTACTCTATGTTTCAACAGAGACAGAAATTTAGCCGAACATGGCCCCACTTTGAGTGACTTTTTAGGCCACATAGAATCAGAATTTAAAGGTATCTATTTCTGAATGTTTGGTTCTCCTTGATGTCTAGTTTAATGAGCCACTTGAATCACTCAAATCGGATAAGCATTAAGCAAGTTATGGCTAAAATACAAAAACTGGTCAAAACATAGCATGGTGTATAGGTACGGAGTATGACTGTGCAGTACCGAGGTCGAGTTACCGGAGCACTGTCTTGAGGTACATGTTCAAGGTGTGCAGTGAGTCACCAAAATGCCCAAAATGTGTGTTTTCTCCCTATTTTCCATATGTTGTGCAAATCAACCCAATACTCCTCAAACACGTCAAGACCACTCCAAATTCATCTTATAAATACTCTTTTCTACTCAGAATTATCATTCAATACATATCTTTTCATGGAAACCTTTCATGATTTTCTCCCAAGCTAGCTCTAATATGGGTCATAACCTTACACATATAAACTAAATTGTTAGGGTTTGTTCCTAACTTGACTCCTTTACTTTGCAATTAAACCATGAATCCAACCTGAGGAGAGGTTATTATTTTCTTGTACATTGGGGTTTTATCCACCTTACGTCAATAATTTTTGGGTTGGATGAAATCCTATCAAAACCACAGAAAAATCAAATGCCAACAAGAAACCATGTTGGGATGAACTTTTATCAAATCCTAGGTTTGGGTGACTACTAAATATCATGCGGTGTATGGAAATTCATACGAATTCATATGTCCATACAAAAATCCAAAGTTCCATACCTTTGAATCTTTCTTGAACTCCTCATCTTCTCTTCTTCTTCTCTTCCTCTTCCCCTTCTTCTTCTTCTCCCCTTCTCCTCTCTTCATTCACGTTTTTTTGGTTCTCCAAAATGAGACGAAATTTGGTCTTAAATCCCATTTTTAAGCTAAGGCCATGTTTGGCCAAGTCAAAACCCTTTTTTTTTTTTGCTTTTAAGTTCCTCTAATTGCATCTTGGTCCCCCCATTTCTCTCTTATTTCTATTCCAACTTTTCTCAAATCTCATAATGGCATATAAACTTCTTGATTTATGCCTTTTGTAATCTCAGTGGTAAATTGCTAATTTTACCTGTGCTCATTATGACCACTAGGTCCTCAAGTATTAAATTACATATTTACCCTTTGCTCTCTTATTAATTTCGGTTCTATCATTTATTTCGAAAAATTCCATTAGCTTTTAATATACCACAAACAAGTCAGCGCTAAGGGTATATTCAGGAGTGATACACTCTAAATAACCCACAGTATTTGGAATACTATGATTTCCACTGCTTTCAGTGAGGATGGAGGAAAGAACCTGCCTAAAGAATGCCTTTCCACCATCTCTTCCCGGGTATCCTCTTGAACCATATGGTAATGACTCATACCATGTGGCTGCAATATCTCTTAAGGAAAAGGAAATAGATGCGACTTTATCACCTCGAATCTCCTTTCCATTGACTCTTGTATTTGCCATCGAGGAATCTACCCGGTGCTCGTTGGGGGTCTTCAGTTGGGATGTGGTCAGCTGGTCTGCTGCACCATTGTGATTAAGGCTAGTTTTAGTTCAAAGTTATTGGCATCTACAGTAGGTTGTCTGATTGCAAAGTATTCTTCTTGAATGATAGGCCTCTAGAAATCCTCCATTGTATCTTGCAAATGAGGTCTTCCTGCTGATGTCCTTTGTTCAACTGTCTGGTCATTTCTTTCATCTGCCATGGTTTCTCTCTCTACTCTTTTAGTCTTCCTTAAGCTCTTTAGTGTTCGTTCAATTAGGTATCTGTGGCAGCAGTCTGATCTCTTCTGACCATTAAAGAACCTCCACAGAATTGAAATACACTTAGCTTAATGAAACAGTGGAACTAGAAATATTTTCAATAGCCAAACTTTCTAAAGATCAATAACTTGTATAGCCAGCACTTGTAAAACTATTTTTGGTATTTTCTTTACAAAAAATTTAAGAAAAAATGTCAAAAGTAGCATTTCCCTCTTTTGTCAGAATATTGATCTATTCGATCTTTTCAATCCCCGGAAACGGCGCCATAAAACTTGTTTGCCTTTGATTATATAGACTAAACCCCTCAAAATTAACATAATTACAGGATCCTTAAACTCATCTTGCATCTATGTTAAAATCGGATAGACTTGCTTTAACGAATAAAGTTCAACATTGTCGAGTTCGAAATTTTGGGTTTAGTCTATAACCTTGCAAGTCTGCATGGAGTCATACAAGTAGTAAAAATTGGATGTAAGTCCAGATATCATTCCCACAGAGATTGACAAGAATTGGAAATCAACTACCCCAACTACTTAAGGTCCTTGCTATTTGAACTTAAAATGGATAGTGAGAGTTTAATCTAGGAGCTAATAATCATCGACTGTAAACAATTTTGCTTAACTAAAGTAAGTAACAACTAAAATAAGATCAAAATTCTTGGACTAAATCAGGTTCACGAAAATGACACTATCAAAAATACTAAAAATAGCCAATTCCTATTAAAATGCATTTACTCTATTCTACGAATGGTTTGGATTTGTCGAGATGTCCTATGATGCAATTGGATTTCTCATGTTCCAGTTAAAGTCTCATGCTTTTCTCAAAGACAAAGTTAACTTGACTACTTGTATTTTGAGCTTCTTGCAGAATGCGGGTATTTTCTTTCTCAATACTTCATACCCATTTCAAAGGCTGCGAGATCTTTGCTTCCCTTCTTAGGGTTACTCTGAGCTTCACCATCTAATTGATGACTCACTTCTTAAATCTAATGGTTCTTCCCACTTCCCTTGATCGAGGATCTCGACTAACCACGAGGTTGGGAAATCCCCTTTAGATTAAGGTGAAATATCTGATTATTTATATTGATAAATGCTCCCCTCTAACTTCAATTATGAGCAAAAAGGGAATTTATCGAAATGAACTCTCAGAGCTTAGTAGTTCATCAATGGTAGTGTAACATACCCACAAGGAAATGCTCCAAGCTCTCAGGAATATCTAACTCATTGTCCACGCGGAGGGCCTCCACAAATCGAGCAAACACTCCCTTGAGCGGTGACCCGGTGTTACTATCATTGGGAGTGATGGAGTTCCAGAACAACATCAATCAAATAGAGATTCCAATCCAAGTATTTCTCTCTAAATTACCTTGAGAAAGACATGTAACGATAAATCAATCTAAGCGAAGCTACGTTCCATCTTGCATTACAACCGACAATAGATCATTGATCGAGGTCCACTCTTTGTAATTGTAATATCTTGATAAAGCAATTCGAAATTTGTCTAGAATCCATTAATTTGAGGGCGGCATTTGTATTAAGAAAATCGAGTAAATCCGGCTTGACATTTCTACCGATTCGTGATTAGATCGAGAAAAAGAAAAGAAAATAAGAAAATAAAAAGAAACAAAAAGCTACTCTAAATATACAAGCAGGTCCTTCTCCTCTCCGATTCGGGTATCGAACGGATGCTACTTTAATATTCTCAAATCTGTTTATATTATCCCGAAAATGGGCTAATTGAGCTCGGTGGTTACTAAAGAAAAGAAAGCCGATCCCATACGTCTCATATCCGCGACCTAAAACTGATGTCGCGACCTGGATTTCTCTCATTTGCACTCGTTCAGTTGTGACCTGATAACTTCAGTCGTGACTTGGTTCCTTGCAGCTGCTTTGAGTAATGGTCGCGATATCAATTATAGTCACGACCTTGTTGGCTTAGTTATTTTCAAAAATTGATGTCGCGGCCATTGTTCTATGTCGCGACCTCGTTCCCTCGCTCATTTTCTCTGCGTGCGCGTCCCACAGCCTCGGTTTTTGGTTGCGACCACTGTTTTTATTTGTCACCGCCCCAGGTTATGAGTCGGACTTCTTTCCTTGTTGCATTGTTTGTCGCGACCTCGGTTTTAGATCCGACCACATTTACGGATTTCCTACTTTACTTAACTCTAGGTCATGACTTTCTTTTTTACGGATTTTGCGACTGAATTTTGACTGCTCGATGCTTCTTGGTCGCGACCTAAATGATTCAGTCATGACCTCTTTTTTGTTTTACGCTACGTATTCTGAAAGATTTAAGTTCGCGACCTTAATACTTTATGTGACAGCACCTAATATTCCTTGCCTTTCTTCTAGTAGCAACCTCAACTCTTAGTTGCAACCGGTTTCTTCATTACACCTTCTATTTCAGGTCACGACCTCAAGATGGTGTCGCGACATCATGGTTACTTTATTTCTAGTTGCATTTGGTCCCAATTGCTCCAAGCGTGAGTATTGACTGAATTTTTACTTCGATGTTGCAGGTGGGGACTTGAATGATTGGTCGCGACCTTCTTTGAGGTCCTTGGCCAAATAAGTGGTCGTAACTTCAATTTTCTTGCAGAAACCTCATTTATGGCTTCATCAATGGATCGGCGTCGCGATACTCCAGTTAGGCGTCCGCGACCTCGGTTGTCTTCAATTGTCGCGACCTCGGTGTGGTTATCGACCTCGATCTGAATGTCGCGACCTGGGTCGCCAGATCTTTACGTGCGTCTCGGCCACTATTTCTTGGTACTTAACTTCTGTGCTGGCTACCTTGGTTCTTAAATTACGTAGCCTCGATTTCAGTCCGACTAGTTTGATAAAGCCTTCTATTTCTCTCTTAAGACTAGTCTTGGTGATGTCATGACCTGGAAATACCTGAACTGATGAGCTTCTTGTTGCGACTCCAATTTAAAGTTGCAACCTCATTTCTGCTTTGAGACTACTTTCTTCTAGTTTTGCTGGGACCTTCGATTATGCTGTAATTTTCTGCAAAGTTGGAGTTGAGTAAGATATCCATGTTTCTGCATATAAATAAATACTTATCTTGTAAAATACTTCAGAAAAATGGATTAAAATCAAATGAGTTTTTTGGACTCATCACTCAGCATCCATGTATTCATCTCTTAGTTGCAATTACAGTTTCATATGTTTATTTCTTTCTTTCATCTCTTACCCCATTTCTCTTAGAATTTCCATAATTTCCTTGCTATTTCCTTGTTGTTCAGAACCTTCAACATGTTCCTAGTTGTAATCTCTGTCTTTTGGAAATCGATTCCATATGGGGCTCAAGCTCCTCTACCTCTAAGTCCTCTCTTGAACTAGGCTCTCAAAACGAGCTTGCTCATTTCCTTTGTCATCCCCTTCCTCTTATTATGTTTCTTCTTCTTTCTCCTTGCCTTTATTATTTGGACCCTTGATTAATCTAGTTAATGTCAAAGGAGAAGCTCTAGGGCATGTTTCTTCTTCTTCCCAAGTTCCTTTCACACCTCCTAAGATGTAGAGTCTGGGGATTATTGCTAGGTGTGGAATTAGACCCTGTATTTGCTTTTGTAGTAATTCGGAATGGATTTTTCAATTATCTTGCCCACATTGATTTTGTACCCCTTGAGCAAGGCATACAGGAGTATTGCCTCATTCTTTCTCACCATATTGAGATGTTTGGGTGGCACAGGACTAAACAAACCAAGTAAAACCATACCTTAGTCTCCTCTGTCAAAGAGCCTCTAGCAATGGATTCATATGGGGTTTTCCTCGCTGCCTTCCATTTTTCTTTCCTATCTGTTAGCAAGTCTATAATTTTTTTACTTTGGCTCCTTTAACAGTTTCTTGAACTTGGACCCATTAAATGTTTCATTTATCTTTTCTCTACTAAAAGATATCTACTCTCCTCTGACATACATAGTCTTCCCTCTCACTTCCACCATGTTTGCATAAAATTCCTTGACCAATGCCATAAAACCAAGCGCTTTGTGCTTGTTGAACCCTCTTTCAACAATTCCTTCAGATTCTTTTCCCATAAGATAAGGGCACTAATTGAAACAAAAGCTCTTATTTCCTCTTCTACATCTCTTGCCTTAGTTTCTTCAACATTCCTTTTTCTTTTTCTTCCTATGTCAAGTGATTGCTCAGTCTCTGTTCTCTCTTGGGGTCTATTTTCTTGAACATCTTTTGACTAAAGCTCCAGATTGGCTTCCTCCTCATTCTCAACGTATTCTTCCATAATCTCATTCAGGTTCAGAATCGGATTCTATGGTTCTGACATGGTTGAAGGCTAGTTTAGGGATTTAGGGTTTTTGAATAAATATGAGAGAGAAATTTGGTGAAGGTGCCTTAATGGTTTGATGGTTTATGAGGAAGGTGGCATTTCAAATTTCAAAGTTCTCTATTTATAAGCCAAATGATTGGTTATGTTCTTCTGATTTTCACTACAATAAAATTTAGTGTCACAACATAAACTTTAGGTTTTTAGGCTTAAGTCATGTTATGACATGAAAATAAATGTTGCGACAAACAAATAGCCTAGGGTTTTCAAAACTTATGTATTGACATAATTATAACCTGGTGAAGTAAAATAATGTCGCGACATAAAGTATTATGTCGCAACATAATTTTCTACAATGCATAAAAGGATAGGATAATCCTTGTCGTGACAAAGAGAAATAATGTAACGACATAGCAAGAATAATGTTGCGACATAGTTATGTTTTGGTGAAACATAAAGCACTATGTCATGACATAATTTCTTATAGAATGACAAAGGCTTGAACACTTTGTCGCAACAAAGATAAATAATGTCGCGATATAAAATGCATTTTCCTCAAACTTGCAAATTTAATATTTTCAATCAATTAACACACAAATCAATATTCAATACATTCATACCACTCAAATCATACTTGTGAATACACGTCTAACAAAAAAGAACCTCAATTCAAGTATGAACAGTACATCCCATTTCTTTATTCAGCTTCATTCAATCATGATGATGATCAAAATATTCAGTGTATTAACACAACAAAGCTACTATTCATTTCACTCATAAATACACTCCCCTGAGCTTGACTATACATTATCATAAAAAGAGAACAAGTTAGGGAAAAAGAAAGATTCCCCCTTATACCACTTTCTACATAATGAGTTTGAGACATAATTCTTCCAAATTAAAAATCCATCTCTAATTTCAGCATCATTTTCCTAAAAACTCAACAAAAGAAACTTAACTAATTATAAATTCAAACTAGGATTCCAAAAGCTATTCTACTAAATTATCTAAACTAATTAAAACACATTGAATTAAACAAAAAAAAACTATTAAACAATTCAAAATAAATTTCTTAGGTTGCCTCCTAAGTAGCTGCTCATGTTTTATGTCTTTAGCTATACATTTGCTGCAAAATGCTTCCCTTTCAGCAAAATTCTTCCATCTCTTTTGAATCTGGAGTTAATCTTCATTTATGTTCCCTCAGAGATAATGCGCTAACCTCGACAATTCACGAACTCATTTCCAAAAATTAGTTTTCAATGTAAGCTACTCGAAGGGTGTACTTGACTCTACGTGAGACCACTCCATCTTGACTTTAGTTTTCCTGGAAATAGCTTGAGATTGAAATTGTACAGCAGGACTAGCTCTCCTGCTTTTAACTCTCTCCTCACAATTTTCTGATCATGCCACTTTTTTGTCTTATCCTTGTAGATCTTGGCATTTTCATAAGCTTTATTCCTTAACTCTTCCAGTTCATTCATTTGGAGTAATCTCTTCTCTTTGGTAGCTTAGAAGTCACGGTTAAGTTTCTTGATAGCCCACATAGCTTTATATTCAAGTTCAAGGGGGAGATGACAAAGCTTCCCAAATACAATCCTGTATGGGGACATTTCAATAGGAGTTTTGTAAGCAGTTCTATAAGTCCACAATACATCATCTAGCTTTATAGACTAGTATTTTCTGCTTGGGTTCACTGTTTTCTCTAGAATCTTCTTTATCTCTCTATTGGAAATCTCAGCTTGCTCATTTGACTAGGGGTGATAAGCTAATCCTATTGCATGTCTGATTCCATATTTGCTCATGAGTTTTGCAAACACTTTGTTTGAAAAATGGCTTCCCTCATCACTAATGATTGTTCCTGCCGCTTCCAAATCAAGCTAAAATATTTCTTTGAATGAACCTCAACATTGTGCTAACATCATTTATGAGACAGTTTATTTCCACTCCATCTCGATAACTACCAGAGAATGTATAAATTTCCAAATGAGGATGGAAAGGTCATATGAAGTCTATCCCCCACATAAAAATTTCCGCACCACTGTGATTCCTCAGAAGGGCATCATTTCTTCTGCTTATGTTGCCCATTCTCTGACATTTATCATAATGTTTCACCATTTAAAATAGTCTTTGAATAGAGTAGGCCAATAAAAACCTGATTTGAGAATTTTATGGGATGTTCTATCTCCTGCAAAGTGTCCTCCATATGGTGATGCATGACATTCATAAAGAATTTTTCCTTGTTCTATTTCTGGTACTCATCTCCTGATTATCAAATCTGCTCCCCTTCTGAACAGTAGTGGATCATCCCATATATAAAATCTACTCAATTCTCAACTTTCTTTTCTGCTGTTAGCTGAACTCAAGTAGCATAGTTCCACAGGCTAAGTAATTCACACTATCAGCATACTAGGGTACTTGGACTGATAACTAAAAAAGCTGCTCATCAAGAAAATTTTCTGTTATTTCATTTCCCTTTTCATCTTCATTAAGCCTTTCTAATATAGACAAGTGATCATCTATCACATTTTCACAACCCTTCTTGTCTTTGATTTCTAAATCAAACTCTTATAGCAGTAATACCCATCTGATCAGTCTTCGTTTGGCCTCTTTCTTTGCCATCGGATATTTAATTGCTGCATGATTAGTGTATATGATAACATGGGACCCCAATATGTAAGGCTTGGATTTTTCACAATCAAACACCATTGACAGCGTCTCCTTTTGTATGGTAGAGTAGTTCTCTTATGCCTCATTGAAGGTTTTGCTAGCATAGTATGGACATAAATATCTTTTCAGTTCTTTGTCCTAATACTTCTCCCATTTCATAGTCACTTGCATCACACATTATTTCAAACTCTTTGTTCTAGTTCGGTGTTACCATGATGGGAGCTATAACCAATCTAGACTTAATTTCTTCAAATGTAGATACGCATGATTCATCAAAATCAAATTTTGCATCCTTTTCCAACAATCTACATAATGGTCTAGATATTTTTTAGAAGTCCCTTATAAATCTCCTATAAAATCCAACATGTCCCAAGAAACTTCTTATCCCTTCAACTGTTGTAGGCGAAAAAAATGTTTTTTATGACAGAAACCTTTACTCGGTCCACTTCTAACCCCACTACATAAATCTTGTGCCCCATGACAATACCCTCTGTTACTATGAAATGACATTTTTCCCAATTCAAAGCTAAGTTCTTGTATTGGCACATCTGAAGTATTGTTTCCAAATTTTCTAAGCATTTCTCAAAACTAGATCCATATACTGAGAAGTCATCCATGAAGATTTCCGGAGCCTCTTCCACCAAGTTTGAGAACATAGACATCATACACCTTTGAAAGGTGGCAGGAGCATTACATAATACAAATGGCATACTTCTGTGCAAAGGCACATGTAAGGATATGGAATGTAGTTTTCTCCCTAATCCTCAAGTGGCTATGGAAATTCATTATATCTAGAATATCTATAAAAAAAGAAATAAAGTGTCCTCGCTAACCCATTCCATCATCTTATCAATAGCGGTAAAGGATAGTGATCATTTTCGTTATAAGATTCACCTTGCTATCAATGCACCCCTCCATCCCGTCGCGCTCAGAATCAATTCATTCTTCTCATTTTTCATAAATTGAATCCACTCATCTTATGAAATCCACATGAATTGGCCTACCTAAGGGTTATCTCAGATTGGGTATGGCAAAGTTCACATTCAAATTTATTTCATTACTTCTTTTTCTTCGATAACCTCTTTCATTAATGATTCAAATTTTCTCTGATGTTCAATGGCGGTCTTTGCATTTTCTTCCAAGAGGGTTTTATGCATGCAAATAGAAGGACTGATTCCTTTCAAATATTCTACTAACCAATAAATTGCTTCCTTATATTTTTTGAGAATGTCTAGCAGTTTATTTTCTTCTAGCACAGTTAATGCAACTGATATAATCACAGGTTTTACTTTTTCTGGTCATAAGAAAGCATACTTCAACTGTTTGGGTAATTCCTTCAAGGTTAACCCTTCTTAACTTGTTTCTATTTCTTTTGCCTTCTCTTTATTGCTGCTTGATTTTTCTATATTGTTCTCATTCAAACTTAAGACTGTCTCTTTTAAATCACATATAGAATTAAAAAATTCACAATCAAGATCCTCAAGATACTGGAAATTCATCTCATTTTCATTGATTGAATTCTGAAAATTATAGCCAAAAATCAGTTTAGGACTAATGGGAACTATTATTTCTACAGTCTTACAATTTGTACTTTCACATTCAGACTGTTTTAGGATTTTGTTCAGGTTGAAGTGTATCGCTTCCCTTTCTTCCCCACCCTCGAGTGAGCTCTCCTCTTCATCTATCAAGGTAGCCTCTAGTACAGAAAGGCCTCTGCCAAAGAATGAAACTTGCATCTTCCTCCATATCCAAACTACAGGTCCACAGGAAAACAAATTTTCCCACCTTGATGAGTACATCTTCAAGGACTCCCTCTGGCTATGCCATAGTCCTATATGCCATTCAGGTCACATTCGTGGGTAAGAAGCCCCCAAACTCATTTCCTTCGCTACCGGGATGAATGACATCAAGTTGATGTTTGCCTCTCGAATCACACAAAGCCTTTAAATTCAACCCTTCCCAATTGTAGGGAATGGTAGCTACCAGGATCCTCGCATCTCAACGGTACTTTCTCTGATCAACAGACACTCAGACAAGGTCACAATCTACTCAGCCCTTCAACAAACCTCCTCTTCTCACTTAGAATGTCCTTTAGAAACTTAGCATAGTTAGGCATCTAAGTCAGTGCATCAAAAAAAGGTATATTAATCTCTATTTTCTTGAACATATCCAAGAATCTAGAGAGCTACTCCTCCATTTTTTCTTTTTGAAGTCTCTAAGGGAATGAAACAACAGGCATGTGGGCTTTCATTTCCTCTTTCTTTTTCAGTCTTCTTTTCTCCTCCTCTTGCTCAGTTTGCACCTCTTCTTTCGTACTCTTCAAATGTAATCAACTTTCTCCTCCCCGCCAGTCCGCACCTCTTCTTCTCACTTTCACCCACCTTCGAAATGCCCAACTTATTCTTTCCAACCTTCTTTCTGGGCCTTTTGGGCCTTTTCTACTCATCTTCTTTTCTACTTTCCAACTCTCTACCACTCCTCAGAGTCACCACCATAAAATCCTTAGGATTCTTCTTATTATCGCTTGAGAAGGCATCCTTGGGCTGGTTCTGCATTGCTAGGGTCAACTACCCTACTTGTGTCTCTAGATTTTTTAAAGAGCCATTAGTGTTTGCCTGAAACACATTTGTGTTTGCCTCAAATGCTGCTAGCTCAGCAAATTTCTCCTCATAAATGTCAGCATTTGATCTTCAAAGGATTGAGATCTCCTTTAGCCTATATTTTCTGCTCTCTTACTCCCTTGTTTCTATTGTCCTTGGAACCCTTATGAAGCATACTGTTGTTGAAAATTATGCATTGGTCTTGAACCTTGCTGTGCTCCACCTCCATATAAGAAATTCTCATGGTTCCTTATTTCTGGTGTGTAATGAGTTGGCAAGTTAAGGTTTTGGTTAAAGTTGTAGCTTCTATTGCCATTAACAAACTAAGCCTCCTTAACTTGGATAGTGGACCTCATGGGTTACCCCTCTTCAAACACTACTCTCTATCATTTCTTCAATCGTCTTTACTCATGTGTCAAATGTGATTCTTTATTTTTGGTTTCCCAGCTTGTTCATCAATGCATCAAGTTTGGTTTCTATGGTAGTCATTCTATTTAGTTCTATCACGCCACTTCCTTTCAGTCTATTGCTACTCCTGAATTCTCAAATGGAGCTCTGTAGTTGCTTTTTTCTAGACTTCAATCAACTGTTTTGCCTCTTCAGCACTCTTCCTCTTGAATGTTCCACAACAAGCTGCATCAAGAATACCTTTGGAGGTGTAATTCATAGAGTGATAAAAGATGTCCATTTGGGTGGTCAAATCTATTCCATGCATTGGGCACCTTTTTAGTAGTCTCTTATATCTCTCTCATGCATTATAGAGACTTTCATCCTCTCCTTGCTTAAACATTATAATTTCCCCTCTTCTTTTTAAAGTAAGGGTAGTAGGGATGAATCTGCTCATGTAGGCCTCCACCAACTCTTCCCAATTGTTCATTGATCCATATGGCAGTGATTCAAACCAAGTGGCTGCCACATCTCTCAATGAAAAATGAAAGAGTTGCAGCTTGATCAGCTTACGTCTCACCCCATTTAGCTTTACTGTATTTTCTATCCTCATAAATCTCCCCATATGTTCATTGGGGTCTTCACTAGGATGGCCAGTATATTGATGTTGCTGCACCATTGTGATTAAAGGTGGCTTTAACTCAAAATTGTTGGCCTCTATGGATGTTGTCTCATAGTGGAGTATTCATCTTGAATAATTGGCCTCTAAAAATCCTCCATATTCCTTTGCCTTTGATCCCTCTCTGTTGTTGCTTCTACTAGAATAGGTTGTTGTATTTCTCTCTGCTCTGTCACAGTTGTTGATTCAACACTTTTTACTTTTCTTAGATTTCTTAGTGTTCTTTCATATTATGTGTCCAAAGGCAGCAATTCTGCTTTTGGTTTTCTATGCATGTAAGATCTTCCTGAAATGGAAACACACTAAGATAAAATGAAATCAGTGGAAAAACAGTTATATCACTAAAAGCTCCTAAAACATTTTCAATAGCTTATTCAACTACTTTAGTTAAAACTATTTTTGTAAATTTTTTGAATTTATTTATTTATTTTTTTGATAAAACATAAAAATGCCCAAATTAGGAATTCTATATTTGGTTGAAACATTGATGTTTAAATTCTCTCTCAAATCAATCCTTGGCAACGATGCAAAAAAATTGTTAGACCTTTTCTATGACACAAAATTTTCAGCATAGCCACCAAAGACTAACTAAAGACCTCGGCAATGACGCCAAAAACTTGTTAAGACCAAAACATGAGTATACCAAATTTCTGTCACTGCTACCAAAGACTATGTTAAGTCCTTGACAAAGGCACCAAAAACATGGTTAGACAAAAAATTATAATAAAAAAAAAATGTATTCTGATGTGTATGTAATAATGTAAATTTATCATTGATCTAATTCTCTACAAGTGCACAGGTTATACAAGTAATACAGTGGATTTTAAGTCTAGATATCATTCTCACGAGGATTGATTAGAGATCTAAAGATCAATTACCCCAACTACTCAAGATCCTTACAATTTGAACTCACAAATTCAAATAGTGTTTGTTTCAACTAAAAGAAGAATTACTAAATAAAATTCTATAACTATAACAAGAAAATCAAAATGAATTGGAATTGAGAGTTCATTGAGTAAAGTTAACACTGGGAGATAGATTAATATATAATTAATAATTTCAGATCATTCTATACATAGTTCAGCCATCACCAAATCTTAACTCTGTCAAAGATGCAAGGTAGTATGGTTTGATCTTCCATACACTAGCATTTACTAATTAGGAGAATCACATTCCTTTCAAACAAACGGGTCTAACTGGGCCACTTATAGAATATAACTCTTTCTAAGAAATGGGTATTTTCCTTCCCAAGATTTCACACCTGCTCCTAGGATCGAAGATTTCTTCGCTCTACATACGTGACAATACAAGCCTTCTCTATTCTAATTGGTATCTCATCCTTCAAATTTGAGTAAATTCTTTATCTCCTTAATTAGATCTATGTTAACATGGGATCAAGATCATTCTATCAAACAGAAGAGAAAGCTCTAATCAATTAAGCTAATACATCAACCAACTAATCCTCACACCATGAGTACATTAGTGATCTATCGTATAATCTTCGTATCGCCCAAAATATTAAGATAACATACCCTGGTAATCGCTCTATACTCCGTGAATCTCCATCTTATGTCACCAAAGGCCTCCCGAAATCAGAGTATGGTACAACCCTTATTTGGGTACAAGCTACTAATATTAAGAACAACTAATAAATTGAAGATTTCTAACTCTAACATTCTTTTAAGTTGTGTAGAAAATGATAACTAACACCAATCCATTCCTAGAGGGAGCTCCGTCTTTTAAAACTGGATTACAAATAACAGTGACTAACTGATCAGGAAAATTCACTGAGATTGCAAGCAAACTAAAATAAATGAAATCTAGAAAATTTCTAATTTCCATTGAAATTAGACAGTAATGAAATCTAAATGTTTACAATGAACCCAGCTCGAAACTTCAACTTAGATCGCTGCTCAAATCCAAAGAAAATACTAACTAAAATTGAAAGTTGAAACTAAATCGATAAAAAGAAATAAAAGAAAATAAATATACAAAGGAGACTCCAGCTACTCAGATGTTCCAGGTTCGGTGGAAGCTACGCACAAATCCCTATGTACTTCTATTTATAGATTTTAAAATGATGGACCGCACTTCGAGGCTAAAATTGTGGATCCCCAAAATTGGCCCTAATGACGTCTTTGTCACAACATATGAAAATTGTGTCACAACATTGTAACTATGTTTGTCCTCCGCCTTTGTCGGTGCGTTGTTATGTCGATGTTGTTCTATGCCTTTCAATTATGTCAAGACACACTTTGGAAAATGTCATGGCTATTAAATTAACCGAATTTGTCTTGTACTATTGCTATTATTAAAAGCCGTCGCAAATAAATTTCCTTCTTGTTGCTTTATTGTGTCGTATTAAAATATATGTGTCAATGGCAGAGTCTCAACCTTCAACTGCGGTTTTTATGTCAATGCATATGTTCGAATGTCACGAAATACGTTAACTCTTTTTCTCTAATTGTGTCGCAACATTTTGCAGTTATCTTCTAAGCGCTTCTCTTCAGTTAATGTCACGACATAGCTTTTGATTGTCACGACAAATATCTCTACCTTCAACTCTTCATTGTGTCGCGACATAAATTTATATGTCGCATCATTCTTTCTATAGCTCTTCTTAACCTTTGTTGCGACAATAAAATTCTATGTCGCGATAGAGTTCCCTCAACATTATGTTGTAGTTGTCGCAATATAAAACTTCTTTGTCGTGACATAGCCTTCTTGCCTTGAAATGCTAACTTTTGAACTTTATGTTGCAACATACTTTGAAAATGTCGCGACATATTTCCTGCCATGATCTTGTCATTCTCTAAATTAGCTGTCGCAACGTAAAAACCTTTGTCACAACCAACTTGATTTGTCTGGCTCTCATTCGCCATTTTCGCTGTAACATAGTTTTACAGGTTGACATTCTTTCCTTCCCTTTTAGTTCTTGTATGATGAAACCGCTCAATGTCTTGGAAAAACTGCACTGCCATTTTCTTTGATCAATGTCACGACAGCGAAAGTAACACGACATTCTTCTTCATGAACTCTCTCTCGCAATGTCAAGGAGCCAAATCCATTGTCGCGACATAGTTCTATCTTCCGATCTTCATTATGTCACAACATAAAAATTCTCATCATTACGACATTTCCGCTCGCCAATTTTTCGTTTTCTTGTCGGATTTGTTTTCAGATTCAAAACCTACAAAACACAAAGTTGGCGATTATTCCAAAATTTTGCATTAAAATGATGAAAAATTAAAACAAAATGGACTAAAAATAGATGAGTTTAGGACTCATCATTATGTTGATATTGTTAAATGCTTAGCTTGTGCAATCATGACAGCAGAATTAAGCTACTAACAGAAAAGAAAATTGAGAATTGATTCCAAAGTTTATATATGGGATGGCCTACTGTTGTTTATAAGAAGGGTAGATCATATCATAAGAAGATGTGTACCAAAAGCTGAACAAGGTGAAATTTTTTATAAATGCCATGCGTCACCATATAAAGAACACTTTGCAGGAGACAAAAAGCCTAGAAAACTCTCCAATTAGGTTTTTACTGGCTTACTTTATTCAGAGACTGTTTTGAATAGGCAAAACATTATGACAAATACCAGAGAATGGGCAACATAAATAGAAGAAATGAAATGCCTCTCCAAGGGATCCTGGTTGTTCAAATTTTTTATATGGCATTCGGCAGTCAGAGTATCCATAATCAACAAAATTTATACTTGGCTTCCTCCCATCATTAGCATGGCTATCGTAAATATAAAATGCTCTAGGGTTTAACATGGATGGGTTTATTCACTTAAATGACTTACAGTGAAGTTCAAAATGGTGAATTTGCTTTGGATTTTGGGGTTTGATAAAAACAGTGGATTGTAATGTTTGAAAACTGAAAATACAAATAAATTAAAATGTAAAAGATAATTCCTTGAACCATTAGGCTATTGGGTTTAAGATCTAACAGCCGAGGGGTCCTCGGGTCTCTTTTCTCACTGCTAGGAGGATGACGTATAGTCATCTCCTGAGCTGGTTCTTATTTAGCCATAAAACCTAACCCTTAATAACTATTCTTGAAAATGGCATTCACCGAGCATCGCGGTCTCAAACAAAGGAAAACAAGTCTCTCGACCACCTTCCAATGACTAATAGATGCACCACGAATCTTAGTGGATCTAGCACAAGTAATCACTGTAACCCTAAAAGATTACCAAATACTTGATCATTCAAGGTGCATCGAAGGATATAACCTATAGTTAAAAGGAGATACATGAATCACAGTTGAATAATTAAGGCTGAGAACATGATAAACCCCCTCGCTCACTACAAATTGCCTAGCAGCTTCCTCTCCAAGGAATAAGGTTTTAGGGGCCACTCATCCTCCGACTTGTCATCCCCGTAGGTGCTTGGTCTAGTGAGAAAGAGAGAGAAAGTGATGGTAAATGAGAGAAAATGAGAAGGAGCGGGAATTGCTAAAAGCTTCCCATCCAAAAACTTTATTAATGATCCAAAAAGTCTCCCTTTTACAGTGATGCTTGGGACTTATATACTGCCCACAACCAAGCAAAATTACAAAAGAGTATGAATCAGCCACTATTACGTGAGGGACAATTCATGAAAAAATGAAAATTGCAGCATAAAAGTCAAAAGCTCAACAGTGTGTAGGAACAAGTTCGCATGCCGTAAAATCGAGTTCCCGCGAACTCCTCGCAGGGGTTGCGGGTTCTTGCAACCCTTGCAAACGCCAGTGGTGCTCTAGTTCTATACCGCTCTTCTTCCAAATTCCGATCTACAAACTCTACTTGTACTGGATTCTCCATGGTTGACGATTCAAAATTTTGCATGATTGGCTTTCAAAACTACAAAATTTTCCAAATGTGATTATGAGTATCGGGAAGGTCCTAATATGCCAATCGGGCTAATTAGGTTATTTGATTATGCAAATGTGCTCAAACATGTATTAATAAGGTCAGAAATAGCACTTTTAGGTAGTAATCACGGGGAATATACTATGAGATCTTCCCCACCCTCATTTGAAATCAGACATTCTCCTCAGTTGTGATTATGTATCCAAACGCGGAAGCTATACTTATCCCATAAAATGATGGCCAACACGCAGGGGTTTATTCAAAGAAACATCTTGAGCATATATGGAGCCCTAAGAATAATCATTAGTGATGAGATAAGCCACTTTGCAAACAAGGTTTTTGCAAAACTAATGAGCAGATATGGAATTGGACTTGTTATGGGATTGGTTTATCACCCTCAATTAAATAAGCAAGTAGAAATATCCAATAGGGAGATAAAGAATATATTGGATAAAATAGTCAACACAAGCAAGAAAGACTAGTCAGTAAAACTAGATAATGCATTGTAGGCTCATAGAACTGCTTATAAATCTCCTATTGGAATGTCCCCATACATAATTTTATTTAGAAAACCTTTTCATCTCTTTCTTAAGCTTGAATATAAAGCTATGTAGGTAGTCAAGAAGCTGAACTGTGATTTCCAAGTCATTAAAGAGAAGAGATTACTCTAAATGAATAAACTGCAAGAGCTGAGAAATGAAGCTTTTGATAATGCAAGGATCTACAAAGATAAGACCAAGTAGTGACATGATTAGAAGATTCTGAGGAAATATTTCAGAGTAGAAGAGCTTGTCCTATTATACAATTCAAGGATAAAACTTTTTCCAAGAAAACTAAAATCAAGATGGAGTGGTCCTTACATAGTAGTTGCAGTTACCTCTTTTGAAGCAGTAATACTGAAAACCAATTATGGAGATGAGTTCAAAGTTAATGGTTAGAGGCTAAAACATTTCCTTTGAGGACCTATAAATGAAGAACAGTCCCAGATTCGAAGAGATCAAAAGAATTGTTGAAAAGAGAACACATAGCAGCAATGTCTAACTAAAGACAGAAAATTTAACAGCTGCTTGGGAGGCAACCCAAACAATTTTTATTACTTTACAGTTTGATTTTGTTTCATTCAGTGTGTTTTGAATAGTTTAGTTGGTAAAGTAGTTTTGTTAGAGTTTATTTGCAACTTATGTAGTCAGATTTTGTTAAATTTAAGGACAATGAAGTTGCAAGGAGATATGAAAGTCATTTTTGAAGGACTTCCAACCAAAATCAATGGTGCAGAGTTGACTACAAAGGGGAATCTATTTCCTTGACTTATTCTTTGAAAATAATGCACATACTAAGTTTAGGGGAGTGTCATTTTTCTGATCTAGAAATGGCATAATAGCTTTAATGTCCTTTATTGATTATATATATATATATATATATATATATATATATATATATTTATCGAATTCGCTTATCAATAGATAAATTGTTCTTATTTGGTCTATGCTTGGAATCTGAGATACTCATTTGAGTACTATATCACAAAATGAACTGGCATAGAAATGGAATAAGAGGAAGAAAAAAAGTAAAATTCTGAAAGAAGAAAATGCCTTCTTAATGTTGCGACATTGATAGTAATGTCTCGGCATCAGCTCCAAAAAGTTCCCTAATGTGTCGACATTGCCCCCAATGTCGCGACATCGACATGTCAAAATCACGACATTGTAATTATAGAAAAGCGACTGATTGTCCAAGATTTTTTACCAAAACTACATGTGATTATGTATACCAAACTTCTGTCACCACTACCAGGAATTTATTCAATCCCCAGCAATCATGCAAGAAACTTGATAGACTAAATAATTAAAATATGTTTTCTTTTGTTTTAGTAATACTTTGCAATTTAAATTGGTTTTGGTAAAAAATCTCTACAAGTGTACAGGTCATACGAGTAATAAATTGGATGTTTAAGTCCATATATCATTCCCACGAGGATTAATTAAAAAAATTCAAAGATTAACTACCCTCACTACTCAAGATCCTCACTATTTGAACTTCCAAATTTCAAGATATATTCTTCTAAAGTAGAATGAATCAAAGCAATAATGAGACTCTAAAATACATGATTAGAGAATTCACTGGGTTGAAATAACATTGTGAAATAAAACAGTGTTGTGACCATCACTTTGCAAGTTCCAAATAAAAATATAAAGTCTTGGGCATGAACCTGGGAATTGTCTAAGAGCAGATCAGTGTAGAAATGGATTTCTCCTAACACTACACATTTCACTCTCCATCTTACCACACTTCTATCTCTAGACAATGGGTCTAAAGAGCTACTTGTAGGGATTTATCCTCTTTTGTATCCGACTATTTTCCTTTCCTCGCACTATAGCCATCTCATGTAAGATCTGAATTGCTGCCCATGTACGTGATAATGTAAGCCCTCTCCAAAATAATTGGTATCTCAGCCATCAATTAGACAAGAAGTCTTTCTCCCCTTGATTAGAATCTTAGTTAACATAAGGTTGAAGTTATTCTTCTCAATTATGGTGAAACCTCTTAGAATTAAATTTCTAGATCGATAAGTGGATCATATGCCTTAGGCACACACTCCTATTGTCACTCAGGAGGGAACCTTGAAAGTAGAGGCTGGATCTTTACTAGTGATGTATCAAAGTAATCCTAAAAGTGAATTAGCTACAATAGTGTAATTTACCCCTGCCATCGTCATCGCTTCTTAGGTAGTCTCATCTTTGTGTCACTTAAAGGGATTCCTGGAAATATGATGTCACGACATTGGCCCTTCTTCTGCACAATGCTGATTTCTGCTCCATTTTAAGCTGAATTCTACTTCTTTTCCTTAAGTTCCTAGAAAACATAAATCTGGGTGAAAGCTCCATAATTTTATTAAATAACTTTTGGGTTTTAAATATAATTGAAAAATGGGCTTAAAAATATATGAGTTTTAGACTCATCAAACTCCCCCAAACTTAAAGTTTTGCTTATCCTCAAGCAAAGAAAAGGGTATTTGTTTGTCCTCAAACAATTAAAAACAATTTTTAAGGACATTTTTCAATTAAATCATCTTTTAAATCATATCAGCATCAAGGCCTTAGTAGTATTTCGGGCCAGACATCAATTTAATAAGCTTCATTTTCAAGATCTCAAAAATTTTCGCCTAAATCCTTTAATAAAGCATGTAATTCATAGTTGATAAACAGATATAGTTCTTGACTTGGTGAGCTCGTGTTGGTCTTCCCTTTATGACTAATTTGCATATTAGGTAGCTTTATGAGAGTTATTTTGCATAATGTCCTTCTTTCAGAGTAATTTAAGTCCCATAGGCTTGTTAGTCATATAATTCTCCACTAATGTAGATATAACACAATCCTCAAAATCAAATAGTTCTTTTGAGCTTGTAATGTATGTCTAGGGTACTTGGGTAGATAACTGGACATTTTAGGCTCAAGTTTACCCAAACTGCATATATTTTCTCAACATTTTGTCTTCATTGCTCATCCTATTTTTTTATTACAATAGCCTTTCAAGGACCACCCAACTTATTCTAGTGCATTTTTCTTTATTTTCTCCTCTGTGGGTGTGGCTTTTTCTTTTCCACTATTATTTTTAATTCTGCTCTAGAAGCTCTTTTCTATCATTTTGTTTCAGGGTTGGAGCGATGCAATGTTTTACCTTTTTAAGCTTTCTACTACCCTCATCAAGCTTGGTCAAGAACTCACTCTGTAACTTTCATTATTTTCAAATTTTCTTAATTTTCTCTATTGTTTTTTTTTTGACTTTAGTACATTTTTTTTCTTAATTGTCTTCCTTTCTCATCCTTAATTATCCTCTTTCATTTCAATTCAAACTTGTACTCCCCCTACCCAAACTTATCCTCTTGATCATTTCTACTGCACTAATATATGGTTTTGGGTAAATTAAGGTTTCTGTACTATGAGGTAAAACTTAAGGAATGTTTAAGGCTCTTCTTTTTGGTCTTTCATGAGTGCCCAAAACACTCATCATATATTTTATTATGTTTTTTATTCATTTCATATAGTAATAAGTTTGGTTATCGCTTTATATCTGATTACTCAGCTTCTTGTTCATTTCAGGGAAAAATACGGCATTTGGAGGCCGTAAGGAGACTTAGAGAATAAGATTGGAGAGCCCAGCCCCAACGCCGCAATGTTGAGATCAAACGACATGGCTATATTCATCAACCCAACGTCGCGACATCCCGACGTTGCGATATCGCGACGTTTCCGGGACTTAATCAGCAAGAATTATTTGGATTGACGAAGAATTTTGAGAGAAAGGGAGAGAAATTGACGAGACGGAAGGACGATAGAGGTGTGACTCGAGAGATCGTGGTCATCCCTGTATTTCTATTTCTTTTCTTGAACACTTAATGATAGAAGATTTTATGGTTGTAATGAACATCAATATGTTCTAACTTTATTTCTAGGGTTTTGTTGTACCCTTGCTACATTCATATGGATTTATTATAAATTCCATTCTATTTAGTATACTAATGAATCTGATATTGACTCGCTCTATTTTTTGTTATTTATTTACACGGTGGTGTTTGCCCAACATTAGCATGCTCTTGATGGGAATCTGAGATCGAGAGATAAAGATTCCTGAGGATCTGAGTAGAGCGACACTTGGTAAATTGGAGAGTAGAGATCTCTTGGTTCATAGTGTGGCGACTAGGGTTTAATCATTCAAGCGTTTTGGAGTCCAAGGTTGATGCAGGGATGCAATAAACCTTGCTAGTGAGATAGGCAAATGTACCTCGAGAGAGGATATCTCGTAGGCACGATCAACCTACCAACGTGAATCCGTTAATGTACTAAATGAACAATTTTATCTAGATTATAATCCATTGAGTATGGCAAGGGGAGGCAAAACCCTAGTCTCCATTAATTGAGTTAGAAAATATTTTAGGGTTAGCTTCTCTTTACATTAGTTATAATTCATTCGAGTTTGAGATCCGGATAATAATCTAGAGCCAATTCCACTATTCAACACACTTCTCCTTGTGGGAACGACACTTGACAAGTCACTACACTGTAACGCCCCAAAAATACCCTAGAATTTTTATAATAATTTTATTATATATTCCGGGTATGAATTTGAGCTAAACTCAGTTCTTTCTCGAATCGATAAATTGTGAAAAATGAATATGGGAGCATATGATTAAATATTATATGCTAAATGAGAAATTAATTGAACCCGAAATAAACCTATTTAAAAAAGAGCAAATTTTAAAATTTGAAATGAGACCTAAGGGGTCAAATGATAAGCTTAAATGCTAATGTAAAATAAATGATAAGTGACAAAGTAAATAAGGAGACCTCAGTAAGCTTTAAGTGAGAAAAATGGAAAAATTGAATGAAAATGAAAGAGCCTACACATGGCCTTAAGAGAAATGATATTAGACCACATTTGTCTTGAAAAGTGATTGTACAAAAAAACATATTTGAGAGGGAGAGTGAGAAAATAAGGCTAGGGTGAGAGAAAACCTAGGGTTTTTGGTGGGAGATCATCCCCATTTATGGTTTCCAAGTGATAAAGGAGGAAGAAGGAAGCTAAGGAAAAGAGTTCAAAAAGATTTCAAGATAAAAACCCTAATCCATCCATGGGTTTTGGTCATGGTTGGTTTAGGATGATATTAGGATGTTATTGGGAGTGATTCCCATGTTTTGTTTGTGGTTTTGAGGATTTTCGGAGGAAATCGCAAAAGTGCAAAAGAAGGAAAACTGGGCAAACACGGGCTCCTAAGCCGTAGCGTGGGATGCCCTCACCGCGGCGAGGTCGGGGTGCCAAAAAGGCACCCCTCGGGTATGCCACGACATAGCTTTGCTATGCCGCAACGTAACAATGCTACGCCACGGCGTAGATACTATTTAGAGTGAACAAATTTTGGATTTTTGTTTTCGAACACCTCATATTCATACACCGATAGTTTAAAGACCTTAATAAATGATTAATGGTGGTTCAAATAAGGATAAAAACCAAATGAAAACGATCGCACTTCGGGCCACCGAGGCTAAGCTTAAAGTGCACTTGTCTTAACCCAAGACCGTTAACAAAGATAAATTTATCATTCACTAAAAATGCATGATAATTGTTTATCCACTAAGAGTGGCGTAATTGTTATTGACTAGGGACGGGTGAGGATCACCTAACCTTGGACCGAGATCAAAGGAAAGGAAACAAGAGCCTACAACTTTGATTTGTTCACTAACCCTCAATCCTTATTTCAAGTGTTTTGGTAATATACCAAATAAATCTGAAATGATTATATGGAATGAGTATATCTTTGAAATGATATTACTGAAAGTACAGATTTAAAATGATATTTGAAAATGTTTGACAATTAATTAACGTGAGTGATTAATTGAGTTGTAAAACGAATTGGTCAATTTCGACATCTTGAATTAAATCGATGAGTGTAATTTTAACGATCATGGCTAGATTCACCAACTGAATCACAGAAGGCAATCGAATTAATCGCAATGTCCCACTTGGCGAGATGCACTAATCGGCATCCGTCTTGATGGCCTATTCCATTTACAAGTGAACACGTGGTGGGGTGCACCAATTGGCATCCATCATGATGAGAGACCGAAATTGTTAAATGTGTAAGCACATTACCGAATGATAAAAAGGACGGGATTCACCAAACGGAATCCGTCATGAATGTGAATTGTATAGACAAAGTGAAATAATAACTTGATGAGTGTAAATGGGATTTGTAAACTAAATACATCCTTGGGATTATATGTTTGAATCTCATGATTTGAGTTAAATAAATTGGTTGCAAGTGAACATATTTTGATATGATCAATGATTTGTAAAGTGAAAGCATGTGAAAGTGAATAAGCATGAGAATAGTTTGATATAAAAGGCATGGTTTTATGATAAATGCATGTCAAGTTAAATTTAAAATTGGAATGGAATTGTATAGAACCACTAAGCATGAAAATAATTAGCATGTAGTTTTTATCTATGTGCAGGTTTCGAGTAAACATGAAAGAAGGCAAGATCAAGAAGTGCAGAGTCATAGAGAAAGTTACTACAGATAATTATATACCCACTGGCAGCACATATCATTTCTTTTGAACATGCGACATTTTTAGAAAAAAAGAGTTAAACTCCCGAACTGTTTTGTATATCATTTTGTAAAGGCAATAGATACGCCATTTGTAAACGAATTATATAAGAGTAAATGCTTGCGGGCCTACTCATTTGAAAATGCTTCCGCGTAATTGAAAACCCTAAACTAAATGACATAAATAAACGTTTTGATAAGATAAAATGAAAAAGGCTGGAGTAACCGGTTTCTAAGTAGGATCCGCCATTTATAGGCTCCGCCAGTGGATTCGAGTAGCGACTTTTTTTAAAAAGAAAATTTAAATAAAAAGGTAAATAAAAAGAATTAAATGAGCATCCTAGATCGGGTTTGGACCCGCCAATTCGATTGGACCAGAAAGGGGTGCTACATACACTACGTAACCTCAATGCGTATACTTGCGCATACGGGATTACGTTTTATACTAATTTACTTACCTATACCTCAAGCCTCTCTAGTTTTTGGCGCCGTTGTCGAGTAGAAGTTTCGTGTTGATATTGATAATAGCGCAATTAGATATTACTTTGGATTTGTTTTCTTTATTTACATGGTTATTCTATTTACACAAGTGCTTGTAACTTAGTCTCTACTGTTTTCGTGTGTGTTGCAGTAAAGGTTGATGTGTGTGCATGCGAAAATAGGGTCAAGGTAAACTACTACCGTTCGATCTTGAGTCAGAGAGAACCTTAAACCGATTACGCAGAGAACAAAGAGAAGCACACCAAAGAAATCTAGCAGTCATGCAAACCAGGAAGAGCAAGATCAGGGCTAAGAGAGGACGGAGCTGAATGGGGGACATAATGGAAATAATGGTAGAAATTATGCTCCCAGGCCAGTCATATAGCCAGATGATCCTTATATGCTACTTGAAGAGTTTGCCTTACTGCCTACGGTTGTTCAGTCTGCTATATGAAGACCACCCAAGCGAACAACTTCGAAAGCTGAAAGATAGTAAACTCATGATGCTTTTAACATCAGTCTCCATGGGTCGTTAAATGAGAATTAACATGATCCGACAAATTTACTGAAGGTATGCGATACTGGCCTAATACAATGGAGTAACAAAAGAAGCACTTAGATTGAGATTGTTCCCGCTCTCACTGGTGATAGAGCAAAACATTGGTTGACGAGCCAACCACTAGATTCCATTACCTCATGGAATGATTTGGTGCAGAAATTCCTAACCAAGTTTTTTCCACCCTCAAAGAACGTACAACTAGTGCAAGAGATTAACACTTTACAATTAATGGGATAACTCTTGTCAAGCTTCGGGGAGAGATTTATTAACTGTTATGAGGTGTCCACATTACAAGCCGACTAGATGGATGCAAGTTCATACCTTTTACAATGGTCTGAGTGATTCTTCTAGAATAGTTATAGATACCTCAATAGGGGGCGCTCTAATGAAGAAGACTACGGACTAAGCATATGGAATCCTAAAGGATATGACTACTAATAGTAACCAGTGGCCTAGGGACAGGCTACTACCGAGGAAGGTTGTGGGAGGCGCGGACATAGAGGTCCTGAGCAATTTGGTAAATCATGTCGTGCAGCTCACCAAATAGCTACAAAGGCAGCAAGGTGTTGTAAATGCTATTTAGACCAACCCTTGGGAGATATGGGAATCATGTGGACAACAACACAGTACTACAAAATGCCAATCGGGCCAAATCACAAGAGAGGTATTAATAATATGTGTCGAGATTTCATCCAGTCAGAACAACAAAATAATATGGGCACCCATCGAATTAGAAACCAAAACCTCGGCCCAAGGCTGGCGTAATAATCGTAATAACCGAAACTATGGTCGGGCTGAATCGACCGCATGCTACCACCCCAAGTGAGTAAACCACCATCAGAGAAAAAAATGGATTTGGAAGAAGCATTAGTTCAAATGTTGACTTCCCATACGACCTTTATGAATGAAACAAAGGTGAATATGAAGAATCAGTCAACCCAAATGAATAACCAAGCAGCACAATTGAGAAACTTGGAGGTGTAAATAGGCCAAACGGTTACTCTGTTGACTGAGAGGCAGCAAGGTTCTTTGCCAAGCAATTCAGAGGTAAACCCGAGAGGAGAAAGCAAAGAACATGTTAAGGCTATCACCTTAAGAAGAGGTAGAGAACTAACAATACAGGGGGAAACCACCAGTAGTAAGAAAGTGGAAGGTGAGGAGGTAGACCAACTCAGCCCAAAAGATCAGTTGCAAGGGGAGCAGCCCTAAGAGAAGAAGTCAATAGAGAGATCAAATGAAAGGAAAGAGACCTAGAAATAGGAAGGTACAGATGAACCCATTACACCAATCCCATATTCTCAGCATCTGAAAAAGAATAAATTGGACAAGTAGTTTACCAAATTCATGGAAGTGTTTAAGAAACTGCATATCCATATTCAGTTTACAAATGCATTGGAACAGATGCCTAGCTACATCAAATTTATGAAAGATATATTGTCAAGGAAAAGAAGGCTATCAGATTTTGAGACAGTGAACCTTACTAAGGAATGTAGTGTTATTCTTCAAAGGAAACTACCATAGAAGATGAAGGATCCAGTCAGTTTTACAATCTCATGTAAGATAGGGAACTCGATCTTTGAGAGAGCCTTATGCAACTTGGGAGCCATTATTAACCTCATGCCTTTATCTATTTTCAGACGGCTGAGGTTAGGTGAAGCTAAACCCACGACTGTCACTCTACAACTGGCGAATAGATCATTGAAACATCCATGGGGAGTGATAGATGTTGTGCTAGTAAACGTAGACAATTTTATCTTCCCAGTTGATTTCATAGTGTTGGACATGGAGTAAGATAAAGAGATACCCATCATACTAGGTAGACTATTTCTAGCAACTAGAAGGGCCATGATTGATGTGTAGAAGGGAGAACTGAAATTAAGGGTGTAAAATGATGAGGTCAGTTTCAGTGTATTCAATGTTGTGCGACATCCAGTAGAGAGTGATTCATGTTTTATGATGCAGGTAGTAGAGACTATAGTGTCTAGCCAAAGTGGTTTGACTGACCCTTTGGAGACTAACCTTGTGCAGAATGATAAGGAGGAACTAGGTGAAAAGGCCGAAGAGTATGTGAAATGGATGGACTCCTTCCAACCGAATAGAAGAAAGTATTATGAGCCGTTGGGAGAGAGCACCCAGACTTCCGTGCCTTCAACTGAGCAACCACCACAGTTGGAGAAAAGCCTACCACGAGTCACTTGCGATGAGGTTTATTCAGGGGAATCCTCAACCTTACCAGTTATCATATCAGCATCTTTGACAACAATAGAAAAAGAGAATCTTTTAAGAGTACTTCGAGAACACAAAGATGCTATCGGATGGTCCCTAGCTAATTTGAAGAGGATCCACCTCTTTATGTATGCAACTTGACTATTAGAAGATGGTCACAAACCTTCAGTGGAGGCTCAAAGAAGACTCAATCCGAAAATGAAGGAAGTGGTAAGGAAATAAGTATTTAAGTGGTTAGATGTAGGTATGATCTACTCCATTTCAGATAGTTCGTGGGTAAGTCCAATACATGTTGCTCCTAAAAAATGAGGGACCATATTGATAAGGATAGAGAATAACGCACTACTTCCCTCTCAAACAGTTACTAGGTGGAGAATCTGTATAGACTACTGGAATTTGAATAAAGCAACTAGAAAATATAATTTTCCACTTCCGTTTCTAGATAAGCCGGGTGGCATGAGTATTATCAAGCTGGATCTTCGGCACTGCCATAATCAAATTACTATATCCCTGAAGCGATCAAGAGAAAACAACATTCAAGTAAAACCGTATGGTACGTCAAGATTAGCGAATGCCTCAAGTTATGTAACTACATTGTATCGCACGTTTCAACATACACGATGGCCATATATTCCTGCATATTATGATTGAGAAAAGAATTTAAGTATTCATGGATGATTTCTCGGTGTTAGGGAAGTCTTTTGACAATTGTCTTGAGAACCTAAGACATGCACTAATAAGATGTGAGGACACTAACCTTGTGCTGAATTGGGAAAAGTGCGACTTCATGGTGAAGGAAGGCATTGTACTGGGGCACCGGATTTCAGAAAAAGGAATTGAGGTAGATAAAGCCAAGATTTAAACAATAGAGAAGCTACCAATCGATTAGCACTACAAAGGCTATTTGAGTCCCATTTAAGATAGGTTTTGAGTAAGCTGTTACTAATCATATTAATTGCTGATTGATATGTGTGTCCATCGCATTAATTATTTGTTTCAAGGCTGTTTTTGAAGTTTTGCAAGCTTCAGAAGCTCCAAACATCATCGCTTGGCATCAGAATTTGTGGCCGATTTATACCGAGTCAGAGTGAATTCGCGCATTTATCAAGCCCGACGAAGAAATATCAAGCGGGAAGAGGAGAAATGCAGGAATCAACATAGAGGATTGGCAATTTCGCTATGGCATAGAGAAATTTTCGCAATGATAGCTTAAAATTTCACAAGGATAAATAAAATTTATATCGGTTAAATTTCTCGCTATGATAGCTAAATTTCATATCATAGCGAAATTACTGTGCATAGCTTAAAATTTCAATTCTCGCTTATGACTAAATTTTGCTATGATAGCGGGCCCCGCTATCATAGCGAATTTTCACTATCATAGCGAATTTTCGCTATCATAGCGAAATTCACTGTGCATAGCGAAAATCCTGCTCCCTTTTTGTTATCCAAACGACTCCGTTTTGTTTAATTCCTCTTTTGCCCTCAATGTAACCATATTATTTAGGTTAGTTTGGTACTTTCACATGTTTGGGAGGCTATATAAGCCATGTTATGAACATTTTGTAACCTAACGTTTCAATTCATGCAGCTTTTCATTCAGCCCCTGTTTTGGTTCCCATTTTCTCTCTTCTCTCTCATCTTTCTCTTATTTTCTAGGCTGCCAAACACACCTTTTTGAGGATGACAACTCAAACGATGTTTGGCTAAGCCTCAAAACCTTGAAGAGGAGGGCTGGCAGGTTATTGATGTTGGTTTGCGTGTGTTCCTCTGCTTATGAAGCAGTATCACAGATTCGTGTTTCAAACTTTCCAAACTAGGTTTAAATGATATTTAATGTATTTTATTTGGTCAATACTTGGCATGCTTTAGGGTTCAGTGTATTCTTAATGGTAGATACACTGACATCCATTAGATGTCATTTACGAGCCCTAAAAGTAGGTTAAATGCCGTATTTTCAACTGCTGGAACAATAAATGCTCAGTAAGTGCTATGGTTCAAATAGGAATGTTATTAAGGGTTGGTTTTTAAAGTTAAACAAAGATCCGGTTTTGGAAATGACTATATGTCATTTGCCCTAATGCGAGGAAATAACCCGAGGACACCTATATAACCTCATCATATCAAACTAGTGACCCAAGACTTCAAGGTCTTCCTTCCACATCTTATTTTAAACTGCTCCCAGCTTAGTGACACCACCAACCACACTTTTAGTGCAAATCCGAAAATCCAAATAAAAAAGCCTCACCATTTTGAATCATGATACGAGCTTACTTGTAAGATGAAAACCCATCCCCAGTCCGACTCCTAGACCGCTATACCGGCAAAGAGCTGACTACTACAGTGGATGAAATTTGTGGATACAAATATCGTTGATTCCTCGGACACCCTACCGTGGCACGAATCAAATGGCGCCGCGCGGATGCAGCCAAACCAGCGATGATGAGTTGACAGTAATTTCAGAATCTTCATTACAAGTGTTGGGTGAGACCTTTAACCCTTTTGAATTTCATTTTAGAATATCGCTTTCTTTTACTCAGTGAATCAAGCGCTTTTATCATTACAAAGCCATTTTTATCATTTTAAAAGCTTTGTAGTTGTTCCTTGCTTGGTCTCTTTTGTGTCATGTGTTTATGCATCACTGGATAGAGGGATAATGTAGATTGCAAAAGAGTGAAGTTCAATCGAGCAAAGTTGTGAAGTTAGTGTGCACAGTGAGCAAATGGATCCTCTACTTGAGGAACAACAAAGTCAGCAAGCAGCTCCAATGAATCTAATAGCATACAGATCAATGAGGGACCACATACACCCTCCTAGAGTTAGTGCTCCTTCCTGCATCATACCACCTACTAAGGATGTGGCAGTAAGACCCTATCTGGTGCCCCTACTCCTAACTTTTCATGGTATGGAAAATGAAAATCCATACACACACATTCAGGATTTTGAGGAAGTATGCATAACTTTTAAGGAAGGTGTAACCGATTTGTTGAAGTTGAAGGCATTCCCATTAACCCTCAAGGACAAATCCAAAATATGGCTCAATTCACTGAGGCCGAGAACAATTAGAAATTGGGCCGATCTTCAAGCTGAATTTTTGAAGAAATTCTTCAGTACAACCAAGACCAACAGTTTGAAGAGGCAAATCTACACTTACTCGACCTATGACAATGAGAAGTTTTATCAGTGTTGGGAGAGGTTCATGGAGACCATCAGTGCATGTCCACACCATGGTTTTGATACATGGATGCTAGTGAATCATTTTTATGATGGTATGTCTCCATCCATGAAGCAACTGCTGGAAACCATGTGTGGAGGGGACTTTCTGAGTAAGAACCCAGATGAAGCCATGGACTTTTTGAATTATGTGGTTGAAACTTCCAAGGCATGGGATGAACTGAATCCAAGGGAAGCAGAGAGAATGAGGCCTTCGACCCACCAAAGGGGAGGCATCTATGCACTTTCCGAAGACACGGAGATGAAGGCAAAACTGACCACTTTGACTCGAAGGTTGGAGGTCGAAATGAGAAATCGCCATCGAAATGCAAGGCAAGAAATGAGTTGTCTCCAGATCTCAACCAAATTTTGTTTAATTGCTACCAAATAGCCAATTGGGAGCACTCGTCCGCAGGGGTTCCTTCAAAAGAAGGGAATTAATGCAAGAGCATGCCCATGTCTTGGGTCAAAATAGCTCTACAAATGCTCCTTATGGTAACACCTAAACCCCAATTGGAGGAATCATCGAACTCATCATGGAAGCTGCAATCCCCTACATATGCCCTCAATCGCAAATACTTATTCTACCAAAGACAACAAAGAACAACAACCGATTAGTGCCCTAAAAGTGCTATTTGAACCCTAGCCCAAGATAGGTTTTGGGTGCTTTTGCGCACTCAATTATATCAATTAAGCCAATTGATGTGCAGTCCAACTTAGTTCACCGATGTCATTCTCGTGCTTGTTTTCGTGATTTTCGCAGTTCAAGGCACTCACCACTCGTGGCTTAAGCTTGATGACAAGATACATGCTGAATGCTGAGGAATCACGGTGTTTCAAATCATCAAAATAAAGGAATTTGAAGTGGATTTGAAGGCAGGCAAAGTGATGAAGGAGAATGCAAGAGAGATGCAGTATAAAACAAAGCGATCCTGTGATTTCGTAACATATTAAAATTCGCAATCCTAATGAATTGGTGGACTTTGCCAGTTAGCGAATTTATCGTGCCTAGCTTAAATTAACCAATTTCGCTATCTCACAATAATTTCGCTAGGGTTAGCGAGCCAGCTAGCTAGCGAATTGATCGGCTGATAGCGAAATTTCAATTTCGTTATCTCCGTGAATTCTCGCTAAAGAGTTAAATTTTCGCTATGCTGTTAAATCTTCCGCATAGCCAACACGCCCCGTGATTTTTGTATATTTGATCTTAAACGACCACGCTTTTTGCATGTATTACCATTGTAGCCCTTATGTAATTTCACATTTTAGGTGTTTTAGTATTTTCACACTCGTTTGTACTATATAAACTCTGCAAATCCTCAGAACTCCTAACGAACTTTAATCTCTTCATACGCAGCCTTTCTCTTTAGGTTTACGCTTTCTTCTCTCTCTTCTTTCTCTCATTTTCTTGGGTGCCAAACACCCTCCGTTGGACACAACTTGAGGATGAGCGCTGAAAACCCTTTCCTCCTTGAAGTGGAAGGTAGTCGTACGGATCCAGCCGCCGGGTGGTTCCCTGCTTTTTCACGCACAGTTTTGTCATTTTGGTTCCCAAATTTTCAAAACTTTGTGGTTTAAAGCTTTTGATGTACTTTCTTTGGCCAATACTTGGGTAAGCTTTTAGGGTTTAGTGTATTCTTAGCTTTAGATACACTAATATCCATTAGTTGCCATTTACGAGCCACTGAGGTAGGTTAAGGTTAGATTTTCGACCAAAGAAGTGCATCCACTTGGTCAATACTTGCAATCTTTTAGGGTTCAGTGGATTCTTATTTTTAGATCCATTTAGACTCATTAGTTACCCTTTACGAATCATTGTAGGATGAGTCAAGATAGATTTTCACTGTAGGAACCTTAAATGCTAAATAAATGCTTTCTACCAAAAGGGAAATTATTAGGGTTTAGTTTTTAAAAGTTAAATGAAGATCCGGTTCGGGAAATGACTATATGTCATCCTCTCCAACGCGAGGAAATAGACCCTGGAACCCTCAGTTACCATAGGAATCCAACCCTAGTGACCCAATGTGTAACACCCCAAAATATACCCTAGTTGTTTTCGACATGTTTAGGGTACTTTGTAAGCATAATTTGACTGTTTCGCGAGTTAAATGCGAAACATGGAAACGAGAGACCGGAAAGTTACATAACTTAAGGACAAAATTGTAATTTGTCCAAAAAGGGGCCAAAAAGGCATGAATTAAGAATATTTGAGGCCAAAATGAAATAAAGGGAAGCTATTTATGTCAGAATGATATAGCTTAAATAGTAAATAAGCAAACTTAACCCAAAATGGTTTTTGAGGGCCAAACAAGGCCTTAGCAAACATGGAATTTAAAAGACCAAATTACCTCATTTTTAAAGGAGGAAGAAAACGTGAAGAGTGGTGGTTGAAGAAGAGAAGAAGAGAAGAGAGATCAAGTGCCAAGGTATGGAACTTGATTTTTGTATGGAAACTGAACCTAAGCATGGATCTATGGGATTTTAAAGGTTTTGTATGGTTAATAGCTTGTCTCCAAAAGCTAGGGTTTTGATAGAATTGCATCCTAACCTTGGAATTCATGAAAATAGGGTTGGTAAAACCCCATATGGTATAAGATAAGTATGAAACTGCTTCGAGGATGGATTCATGCTAAATCGTGAAGTAATCAGTTAGGTTTAGAACAAACCCTAACAAATCTTTGTATTTGGGTTGTGTATGGGTCATAACCCATATTAGAATGGTATTGGGAGAAATTCATGGACAGGTTTTGAAAGAAGATAAGAAGTGAAAGAGGATTTGAGTAGAAAAGAGAGGTCAAGATGAATTTGGAGTGGTCTCTGACATGTATATGGAATATGAGTTGATACTGGTATCAAAATATGGAAAATGGGTGAAAAACACACATTCTCGGGCAATTTTCTGGGTGGACATGTACTGGTACACCTTGAACATGTAAATTTCCATCTTGTGTTCTGGGTCATTTTATTAACATGTACCCCAGACATTAGACATGTACCGCACACCCCGTCTCGGCTTCCCGCTCGACCCCGCGATTTTGGCAATAACTACTCATTTCTTCCGATTTGAGTGATTCAAGTGGCTACGTAAATAGACTTCAAGGAGAACAAACTTAAAGAATCACCAACCCGATCCTAAGGGCCTGGGGTAAAAATTCACTCCTAGGCCATATAAGCCAAATTCTGGTTCCAGCTTTGAACATAGAGGTCCGGGTTGTTTCGGATCGAATTTTGAGTTTCCTGTGTTCGAATTGGGTGATTCCAGTTGAATACAAACCCTTAGCACCTTATCTTTAAAACAATACAATGAAATACGAGTCAAACATGAAGTTAGGATCCCGAAAAAATTAGTAATACGAACTGTTCTAGTAATCCGGGTAAATCGACTAGTTTGGTATGAAAATGCCATAATCTCTTTAGTTTGATGATCCGATTGGATTGATTCCACTTCCTAAGTAAAGTAATACAGAGGAATAAGAATATATGAAATGAGTTGTGATTCCACATACATCATACTTCACAAGAATATGAAGTGCCATGTAATAGGCATGAAACAAGGAAAATGTAGAAAATGAAAATGTAAAGATGTGTTCATGAAACATGAAAATGATTATGGAAAATGAAATGAAGACGACTTGAAACATGATTGTGAACATGCGAGGCAATATGTCATGAACACATAATGTGGTTAAGTGATATATGATTATTATCACATATAACCAGAATATGATAACAAATGAAACGAGTATATGAAATGTGTACATAGATTGAGTATATCTTTGAAAAGATAATAGAAATATTGAATTGAAATGTGATTTTATGATCTATTATGAATGCTAATTAGAAATATATATATATATATACATATATATATATATATTGATTTGAATGATTGTTATTTGAAATGTTTGTCATACATAAATGATATGAAGACACAAAATGCGATTGTGACCGCTATGAATGCTAATTGTAAAATATATATATATAAGTATATATATATTGATTTGAATGATTGTTATTCAAATGTTCTGGTCACACGCATGCATGTGTGGCGTATTTGAAACTAAGCGAAATCATCAAAGATAAAAGTAAATTGATTTGAAATGTATCATTGAATGACCGACGGGATTCCACCAAGCTGAATATCATGAAGGTAACACATCTTATAATGCGAAATCACTTTGCTAATGAATGACAACGAGGGCGGGATTCCCCAGTGAATCTATCGTGAATGTGGCTTGCAGCATATGTGAAGACGATAATAATAGAATGCGAGAAATCCACATTGCCTCTTGAATGACAAACGAGCGGCAGAGGATTTCCCAGTGAATACGTCGTGAATCTTAGACTTACCTATAACCGTATCTTGAGGCGATGTGAGGTGAATCGAGGAAATCACATTTACTCTTGAATGACAAAACGAGGCGGGGTTTACAGTGATCTGCCGTGAATGCTCGACTTCTATAGCCATATGTGAGACAATAATAATTGAATCACGAAATCACGTTGCCTCTTGAATGACCGACAAACAGGCGAGGATTCCCCAAGTGGTCTGTGTTGAATGTCGACTTCCCATAGCCGTATGTGAGACGGTAACCAATTGATGTGAAATCACATTGCTCTTGTGAATGACAAACGGGGCAGGATTCCCAAATTGAATGCAGCATCGTGAATGTCACTTCTATATAGCTATAGGTGAAATCACAAACCAATAGCGAAAAATGACATTAAAAGGTATTGTTTAAGTATCTTTTACATTACAGGACATAGTAAAAGGTCATTTTGTAAATGCATTTTTGTTGAATGTAAAAGTTAAGGGTCTTTTGAAATTATAAGTGTTTATGGGATTGCCCGAAAAGAAGTGCTTTCGCGTAATTAAAAAGTATAAAATGGAATAACATAAACAAATGTTTTGGAAAGATAATTGAAAATGTCGGAGTAAACCGGGCTCCAGCTTAGATCCATGACCTTGGCGGGTCAAGTCGGGGATTCAGTTTGTGACACTTTTGAAAAAGAAAATTTTAATAAGGCAGAAATAAATGTTTTTGATTGGCGTCGGAGTAAACCGGGCTCCAGCTTGGATCCATGCTTGGGTCAAGTAGGAAATTCGAATTATGACACTTTTGAAAATGAGAAAATTAATAAAACGAAAACTAAAAGGATTTAACGGGCACGCCAGATCACGAAATGTAATTTCTAAAGGGAGTTGATTAATGGCTTTGGCCGTGATAATGATAAGAGTCTAATATGAATTGGTATTAGTCGGATTGATCCAGCCTGTATTTATGCATGACTTGATATGTTTAGATTTACATTGTATATAAGTATAAGTTTGTTTTGAATGTGATCTAATATGACATACATGTAGAAGATATGAATTGAAAACTTGCTTGCCAAAGACATGATACATGGAAGTATCTGAATAAGATAATGATATGGAATCTGAAAAGAGCAAAATCTCACATTATATAAAATGAGATGAGTTAAGTCACGAGAATAGACTTGGGGTGTGCATAAGTAAAGTAAAAAGATAATGATGGCGATTTTTGTTATTGATGCGTTCTTGTCTATATGTTCCCTTCAAGCGTAAAGCTTAGCACGGGTGTTCAATCAGGTGAGTGCGAAAGAGGAGATAAAGGGACGGAACATTCCACACCGATGACGGGCCATCTGAAATAGGTGCTCACCCGACAACTATTACTGCGATCTACGATGTTTATTTTAGATGAATTTGTATGAAAAGTAAATGGGACTTAGTATATGTGTATAAACTTTAATGGATACCACTACGGTGGTAGTTCATTAGTAAATGTAAATGATTGTTTGTATATTAAAAAAAAAAAAAAAAAAGGTAAGAAGTCCCAGAATATGGTTCCGCACCCCAAAACCGGTTCGGATTCGCCGTCAGATTCGAATGAAATTCGGGTTAATGACACAATGTGAAGTTCGCCTTATTTTCCATTTTGAAAACCCACCAACCTTTGTTTTTATCCCCACTAAAAATCCAGAATAAATTATAATTTTGACTTGACCCAAATCATTTGTGCGAGAAAAGCCCATCCCCATGTTCGACCACTAGGCCGTATCACTGCCAGTGACATTCTGACCAGTAGGAACAGAAACAAATATTGTGATTCCGCTCACCCGTGGCGCAGGCTGAGGCAACCTCACCTTCTTCTCTGTTGAGCAGGCAATTGAATTTGAAGCCCGAGGTGGTGGCTACTTTATGAAGGAACAAAAGTCTTGAATGTCAAACCAATCAGAAAATTGAAAGAGTAGAGAGCTCACTCAACAAGAAGTTAGACAACATACATTATGAGTTGCAAAGTTCATTACTAGGTTGTCGCACATTAGTAGGTCTGAAAAGGGAAATTCCCTTCGGACAAACAAAACCCTAGGGAATACATGAGATAGGCTGCGCGATCAGTCCCAATGCAAGAATTGATGAGATTTAAAGCAGTAGTGACTGAGGAAGTGGTAGGCGAGACCGGAGAACAACAAGAAAACTCCCAAAGTAGTTGAGCCACCGGAGGAAGAGCAGCCAGCGACGGGGGAAGAGGTGAAATTAGTGTACATCTCGCTCTCGCGAGGCACTTCAAAAGGAAATTTAGTTAACCAAACTAAAATTTTAGAGGTGCTACGACAAGTGAAGGTTAACATTCCTCTTCTTGACATGATCAAGCAAGTCCCCACGTATGCAAAAATTTTTAAGGACTTATGTACAGTGAAAAGAGGTTTCAATGTGAATAAAGGCCTTTTGGCCAGAATGAAGTGAGTGTTATCTGTTCAATGCAGACTTCTCATGAAGTATAAAGACCCGGGATGTCCTACAATCTCAATTAACATCGGGGCACTATTGAAAAAAGCTGCTTGTGGACTTGGGGCTAGTGTGAACTTCTTGCCATATTCCATGTCTGTGAGCTTGGTTTGGGAGGGCTGAAGCCCGCCATCCACCTTGTCTCTAGCCGATGGAGTCTGATAAAATACCAAAGGGGACCATTGGGGATGTTTCTAATACAGAGTGGACAAGTTCTGCTATCAGAGGTGGACTTTCATGGTACTTGACCACGAGAGCGGGTTGCGGTGGGGGCGATCATGTACCCATCATATTGGAAGAGCGATTCTTATTTTGCCGAATGCCAGTATAAATTACTTAGAAATGGGGTTATACCGCTCACTTTTGGGAGAAAATGACTAGAGCTCAATATCTTTGTTAGTTAAAAGGCATATGCAGCCCGGAGTGGAGAGGCAGTGTGAAGAAGTGCATGGCCAATCTAATTCTTGAAGAGCAGGCTAATGAAGCGACAAGTCGGGATGTGTTAACCCAAGAGTTATCTGAGTGCCGTGTAGAGCAACAGGAACCTCAATGCGTGAGCCTAGTGCAAGGGTGTTGGAGAAAGAAAATAGAAATTCTACCTTTGTTGACTGGTGAAGAGAAGAAGGAACCTTAAGAATTGGAGCTCAAACCCCTGCCAGTGGAATTAAAATATGCATTTCTGGAAGAAAACAAGCAGTGTCCATTTGTAATATCCTCACTGCTTACCACTTCACAGGAGCACAACCTGCTGCACCTCCTCAAAATGAATAAGCAAGCTTTGGGGTGGAAATTTTCTGATTTAAAGGCATCATTGACAATGCACCCACCACATTTATTTAGAAGAAGAATTAAAATTTGTTAGGGCGGCCACATAGGAGGTTGAATCCTGCATGCGAGGAGGTAGTTCGGTGAAGTCTTGAAGTTGCTGCGATGGGGCATCATTGCCGCATCTGATGGCACTTGGGTAAAAGCCCAACCTAGGTGGTACCAAGTGCCGGGGATGACCACTTTGTAAAATGAAAGGGCGAGGTGTCTACCCGGACCTGCAGGTTGGTGTGCATAGATTGGGAGGCTCGATGAGTAACGAGAAAGATCATTTCCATTTTGCCCTTCATTGACCGGCTTCTTGAAGTTTCACGGACACCCATTCTAGCCCTTTTGGATGGGTGTGGGGATGCTTTCAGATAGAGATTGCATTAGAAGATCAAGAAAAGACCACCTTTACTTGTCCTTTTGGAACTTATGCTTACAGAAGGATGCCTTTTGGTCTTTCTGACGCCCACGCCACCTTAGCAGATGTATGCTTAGTATGTTCAGCGATATGGTGGAGCGTATAATGGAAGTATACATGGATGACATCACTGTATACGGAGGTGATTTTGAAGAATGCCTGATTAATCTTGAAGCTATCCTGCAGAGGTGCATTGAAAAGAATCTGGTGCTTAACTAGGAGAAATGCCACTTTATGGTGAACCAAGGAATTGTATTGGGGCATGTTATTTCGGCAGGGGAATAGAAGTTGACAAGGCAAAAATTGAACCTTTTAAGCGCGTCTCCAACAAGTAAAGCCGGTTAGGCAATTCCTTGGCCATGTGAAGCACTACGAGAAGATTCATCAAGGATTTTTCGAAGATTGCTAAGCCCCTTTACAAGCTGCCAGAGAAAGATGCTAAATTTTATTCGGAAAAAGACTTTCAGAAAAGCTTCGAAGAGCTGAAGTCCCATTTGACCACTGCACCAATAGTGCGGGCACCAAATTGGCTGTTGCCTTTTGAGGTGATGTGTGATGAAAGTGATCTTGCTATTGGAGCAGTTCTTAGACAAGGAGAAGGTGGAAAACCTCATGTAGTCTATTATGCAAGAAAAACCTTGAATGAAGCACAAAGGAACTACACTACTACAGAGAAAGAATTGTTGGCAGTGGTCTACGCCTTAGACAAATTTCAAGCATACTTGGTTGGGTCTGATATAGTCATCTTTACAGATCATTCCGCTTTGAAATATCTCCTGATCAAACAAAATGCTAAGGCAAGACTTATCGGATGGGTTCTTTTGCTTCAAGAATTTAACTTGCAAACTAAGGACAAAAAGGGGGTAGAGAATGTTGTGGCAGACCATCTTTCTAGATTAACAATAGCCCACGACACTTATAGCCAGCCCATTAATGATGAATTTCCTGAAGAATCTTTAATGCAGTTGGAAAGCTCCACTGGCTATGCTCCGGTAGCAATTTCACAACAGCCGGGAAATCCCATCGAGTTGGAAGAGCGGGATGGAATTATTTCTTAGCAAAAGATCCATTCGTATTATTGGGAAGAGCCCTTCACATTTAAATCAATCTTGAATCGGATAATTAGAAAGTGTGTACCGGAAGAAGAACAACAGGAATTTTTATTGCTGCCATGAGAGTGCCACTGTGGTGGTCAACTGCCTCGAGGAGAGACGGCAATGAAGGTGCTGTGATCACAGTTCTACCCCAGCCTTCTCTTTTTAAGAAGAACACCAAATGTCGAGTATGTGATAGATGCCAAAGGCTCGGGAAATTGTCTCTCCGTCATATGATGCCCCTGAACCCAATTTTAGTGGTTGAGCTATTTGATGTTTGGGGCATCGATTTCATGGGACCTTTCCCTACGTCTTATGGGCATGCATACATATTGGTGGGAGTAGACTATGTGTCTAAATGGGTTGAGGCAATCCCCTGCAAAACTAACGACCATAGGGTGGTGCTCAAATTCTTGAAAGGCAACATCTTTTCCAGGTTCGGGGTACCAATAGCCATTATTAGTGATGGGGGTTCACATTTCTGTAACAAACCTTTCGAAAACCTCCTGGCTAAATATAGTGTTAAACACAAAATGGCTACCCCTTACCATCCTCAAACAAGTGGTCAAGTAGAGCTTGCCAACAGGGAGATTAAGACCATTCTAATGAAGGTGGTGAACAGCAACAGAAAAGATTAGTCCCTCAAATTGCATGATTCACTGTGGACCTATAGAACATCTTTCAAAACAATCCTTGGAATGTCCCCTTATCGGTTCGTCTATGGCAAGGCATGTCATCTTCCAGTGGAAATCGAGTATAAAGCATGGTGGGCAATCAAGAAACTAAACATGGATTTAAGTAGGGTCGGGCTCAAAAGATTCCTTGATCTCAATGAGTTAGAGGAAATACGAAATGATGCCTACTTGAACTTGAAGATTGCAAAGGAAAGGTCAAAAAAATGGCATGATCAAATGATAACTTGCAAGAATTTCTTGATAGGGATCGAGTCCTCTGTATGATTCCAAACTCCATCTATTTAGGGCAAGCACAGGATTGGAGTGGGCCGGGCCCATTCGTGTTCAACAAGCACACCCCAATGGTTCAGTGGACCTACTCAATCCAAATGATAATAGAGTAATCAAGGTTAATGGACAGAGGGTGAAGCCCTATGTTGTGCAGCAGACTGTAGTAAGGGAGGAAATTCTCCTTAGGACCCTCCTTGAGACCCAGGGGCTACACATTTAGGAGTGGCTCCTGCAATGTCTCGGAAGCCACTAATTTAATTTCTTAGTCTTGCTGTAGTAGCATCAACCACTTCCCAGCGGCACCTCGGTACCCTTGGGGGTGGGGATGATTCTTCTCCACCACCGCCCGATTGTAGGGGAGGTATTGTGTTTAAAGTAATGTTTGCTTCTCTTTCGCATCTCTTTTTGACCTTTTATTGTGGTGGTTTTGTCTTACCTTGAGTTGAAAAATTGAAGCACTGTATGCTATAATGCTAGAACAGTTCCATGCATGATTAAGTTTTTGGTCGATTGAAGTTCCAAAGTTCAACCTTGTCCATCCGCCTTTAGCTAATCACACACAGTGCACATCAGTTTTCATCAATAGGTTGAGAAGTTGTATACTTCTTTTTACTTCTCAAAACCGGCCTTAGATTAGTTGAGGACCCATAATAGGTTTTGTTTTTACAAAGACCCGATGAAGTCTTCCCAATGAAAGAAAAATCAAAAAGAAAAAGAGAGAAGAAAAAGAGAATTGAAAGCTGTGACACTTTGCCTTAAAACCCGAACACAGTCCGAGGGGTATATGGCTAAAGCCTTTGAAGCTCGGTGCCCTAAGCCAACTGGTTGGGAGTCACCGACTTAGTGTTCGCTACAATGGTGGATGGGTGGAGTTTAGCGAGTTGTAGGTGCTGGATTCTCGAAATCATTCGAAGTCCGGGGTGAAGCCTGAAGAGTTAGTGGTCGACAGATCCTTTTGACTTGATGCCCTAAACCTTAATTGGCTGGGAGTCATCGTTGACCCCCCGTTACACGGACTTTGGTGAAGTCGAGTTTTCAGCATTGCACCCTATAATACAATCGGAGCAAGAAAAAAGAGTGTAACTGAATCTATTTAGGTTGGTCATCAGTTTAAGGTCAGCGGTAGCTTGGTTGGGGCGGAGTGAACAACCCGCAACTTATTAGTTCCAATGGCTACACAAAAACACTTAGATTTTTGGTGGAAGTTCAGTTGACTTCCTTGGAATTGATCGACCACGAAACTTGTTCCTTTATGGCAATTGTTCTCTCATGTTGGTTTGTATAGGGTAAAAAGATTTCATCTTGAAGGTTGAGCCTCATATGCACACACTTTTGAGCGAATACTCTTTTGCAGCTTGCTGACCTACATGTCCTTCATTGTTTTTAGCATTGCTAAGGGACTAGCAAATGTGTGTCGTTAGGGGGTATTGATTAGTACCCAAAGTGCTATTTTGAGTCCTATTTAAAGATAGGTTTGAGTGCTTTTGCGTGCTAATCACATATTAATTAAATATGATTGACATGTGCAGGTCCATTAGTATTACTGATTTTGTTTCAAGGCTGTTTTTGGTAGTTTTGCAGGCTTCGTAAGCCTCCACCATCATATCAAGCTTGGCATCGTAATTGTGCTGATTTATGCTGAGTTCGTATGAATTCTCGGCGATTTTATCAAGCCTGGGACGAAGAAATATCAAGCGGGAAGAGGAAATGCAAATTTCGGAGGATCTGGAATCAACATAGAGTTAGCCGATTTATTTTATGGTATAGAAATTTATGTGATAGCGAAAATTTCGATTATATGCGAATTTTGCAATATAACGAAATTTTTAAGCTATGGCCAAATTTTACGGCTATGATGAGGCGAGAAATTTAGCTATCATAGCGAAATTAAACTATCATAGTGAAAATTCTTGTGCATGGCGAAAATTTCAATTTTAAGCTATGACTGAATTTTAATATGATATGAACTCTCTATCATAGCTAATTTTCGCTATCGCCGTGAAACTCACTTTATTATAGCGAAAATCTGCTCCCTTTTTTGTTATCAAAAGCGACTCCGTTTTGTTTAATTCCCTCTTTGCCCTCAATGTAACCATATTATTTAGGTTAGTTTGGTACTTTCACATGTTTGGGAGGCTATATAAGCCATGTTATGAACATTTTGTAACCTAACTTTTCAATTCACGCAGCTTTTCATTCAGCCCCTGTTTTGGTTCCCATTGTCTCTCTTCTCTCTCATTTTCTAGGCTGCCAAACACACCCCTTTGAGGATGACAACTCAAAGGATGTTTGGCTAAGCCTCAAAACCTTGAAGAGGAGGGTTGCTAGGTTGGTTGATGTTGGTTTGCAGGTGTTCCTCTGTTTTCATGAAGCAGGTACTGCGTATTCGTGTTTCAAACTTTCCAAACTAGGTTTAAATGCTATTTAATGTATTTTCTTTGGTCAATAATTGGCATGCTTTAGGGTTCAGTGTATTCTTAATGGTAGATACACTGACATCCATTAGATGTCATTTACGAGCCCTGAAAGTAAGTTAAATGTTGTATTTTCAACTGCTGGAACAATAAATGCTCAGTAAGTGCTATGGTTCAAATAGGAATGTTATTAAGGGTTGGTTTTTAAAGTTAAACAAATATCCGGTTTTGGAAATGACTATATGTCATTTTCCCTAATGCGAGGAAATAACCCGAGGACACCTATATAACCTCATCATATCAAACTAGTGACCCAAGACTTCAAGGTCTACTTTCCACATCTTATTTTAAAGCGCTCGACTTAGTGACACCACCAACCACACTTTTTAGTGCAAATCCGAAAATCCAAATAAAAGCCTCACCATTTTGAATCATGATACGAGTCATTTGTAAGATGAAAACCCATCCCTGAGTTCGACCCTAGACCGCTATACTGCAGTAGCTTGACTACGGCAGTAGGAGGAAATTTTGGATACAAATATTGTTGATTCCGAATCACCCTACTATGGCACGAATCAAATGTATTATGAACCGTTGGGAGAGAACACCCAGACTTCAGTGCCTTCAACTGAGCAACCACCACAGTTGGAGAAAAAGCCACTACCTAGTCACTTGCGGTATGCTTATCTAGGGGAATCCTCAACCTTACCAGTTATCATATTAGCATCTTTGACAACAGTAGAAACAGATAAGCTTTTAAGAGTACTTCGAGAACACAAAGATGCTATTGGATGGTCCCTAGCTAATTTGAAGAGGATCCACCTCTTTATGTGTATGCACCGGATCTTATTAGAAGATGGTCACAAACCTTCAGTGGAGGCTCAAAGAAGACTCAATCCGAAAATGAAGGAAGTGGTAAGGAAATAAGTATTTAAGTGGTTAGATGTAGGTATGATCTACTCCATTTCAGATAGTTCGTGGGTAAGTCCAGTACATGTTGTTCCTAAAAAATGAGGGACCATAGTGATAAGGATAGAGAATAACGCACTGCTTGCTTCTCAAACAGTTACTAGGTGGAGAATCTATATAGACTATTGGAATTTAAATAAGGCAACTAGAAAATATAATTTTCCATTTCGGTTTCTAGATAAGATGTTAGATAAGCTGGCAGGGCATGAGTATTACTGTTTCTTGGATGGGTACTCGGGCTATAATCAGATTACTATATCCCCAAAGGACTAAGAGAAAACAACATTCACGTGCCTGTATGGTACGTTCACATTTAGGCGAATGCCCTTTGGGTTATGTAACGCACCAGGCACGTTTCAGCGTTACATGATGGCTATATTCCCAGACATGGTTGAGAAAACAATTTAAGTATTCATGGATGATTTCTCGGTGTTAGGGAAGTCTTTTGACAATTGTCTTGAGAACCTAAGACATGCACTAATAAGATGTGAGGAAACTAACCTTATGCTGAATTGGGAAAAGTGCAACTTCATGGTGAAGGAAGGCATTGTACTGGGGCACCGAATTTCAGAAAAAGGAATTGAGGTAGATAAAGCCAAGATTTAAACAATAGAGAAGCTACCACCCCCATCTTCAGTGAAAGGAATAAGGAGCTTTCTAGGTCATGCGGGATTCTACAAGAGATTCATAAAGGATTTTTCCAAAATAGCTAAATCCTAGTCAAATTTACTAGTTCAAGGTGCCCCTTTTGAATTTGACGATTAGTGTATGCAAGCGTTCTTGTTTTTGAAGAAGAAATTAGTGTCAGCACCTATTGTAGTAGTACCAGACTAGGACCTCTCTTTTGAACTAATGTGTGATGCGAGTGACTACGCAATAGGAGCAGTACTAGGTCAGAAGAGGGAAAGAACATTTCAGGTTATCTACTATGCAAGCTAGACTTTGAATGATGCTAGAGTTGTAGTAAATTTCCTTTGTAGTCACATATTCACCCGATTCGGAACCCTGCGTGAGTTGATTACGAATGGAGGTACTCACTTCTACAACAAGCTTATAGACAACGTAGTGAGAAAATATGGTGTTCGACATCATACATCACTTGCATATCACCCATAGACTAATGGCTAAGCAGAGGTGTCAAACAGAGAAATAAAGTCTATCTTGGAGAAAACAATCAATAGCTCAAAGAAAAACTAGGTGAAAAAGATAGATGATGCGCTCTAGGCCTATAGAACAACATTTAAGACACCCTTGCGGATGTCACCATTCAGGCTTATGTTTGGGAAAGCGTGCCACTTGCCCGTGGAATTAGAACATAGAGCATACTAGGCAACTCGGTAGTTGAATATGGATAGTAAGGTGACCGGCAAGAAACGCATACTGCAGCTCAGTGAATTAGAAGAATTTTGCAATCAGGCTTACGAAAATGCTAAGATCTATAAAGAAAAGACAAAAGCCTAACATGATAAACATATTGTAAGGAAAGAGTTTGAGCCAGGTCAACGAGTCCTCTTATTTAACTCACGACTAAAGCTCTTCCCAAGGAAATTAAAGTCGAGGTGGTCGGGACCATTTACCATGACTCAAGTTTTTCCCTATGGAGGGATGGAAATCATGCACCCAAAGAAGGGGAGCTTTAAAGTCAACGTGCAACGATTGAAGCCATACTTTGGAGGCGACTTTCATGCAAGCAAACAGGCCATCAATTTGAGCACACCGGAGACGGTGTAGTATGGAATTCAAGCTGTCCCGCAATCTCGAGGACATTGAGATCAAGGGAAGGTCGAGTTAACGACATTAAACAAAGCGCTACTTGGGAGGAAACCCAAGCCTTTTGGAGTTTTTTTTTTATTAGTGCAGTTTTGAGTATTTTTTATTATTGTTTTGTGTTTTGTTTTGTTTAGAGATTGCAATTTTCTCGGAGAGCATAAACTTAACTTAATCGCATTATTTTTTGTTGTGTTTTCAGGCTCTAAGATTAAAGCGGCGACAGAAAGATAGCCCGAGAGACTTATTCCAGGGTTGGATAAGGATTGGAACCTCATTAAGGGAGATCTCTATAACTTACAAAAATATATATCAGAAATTGAATTGAACCTCTCTGTAACGTTGCAACGTTGGATCTCAACGTTGCGATGTTGAAGAAAATTGGAAAAGGCAGTCCTCTGTAACGTCGCGACGTTGGATCTTAACTTCATGACGTTGGCAAAAATGATTTTCAGTAACTCTTAGGATTATCGCGACATTGGAAACCTAAACACTCTGGAAGGTTGTGATGTTGGGACTTAACATTGCGACGTTGACCTAAGTGATTTTCATGAAATCTTGGGAACGCCGTGACGTTGCCCTATTTTATGAACATGAACGCTCATTTTTCTTTCATATTTTCAAGCACCAACCTTAAGCAACCCTAATCTCCTCTCGGTATATTTGCAGATTCGGCTATAAAACCTTCTCCAACCTCATCCCAAATGATTTTCGCATCCCTCAGAGACCTAAGAGCACCTCTAGATAGAGTTCTCTCATTGTTCACATCTTTTGACGATTTCTGGATTTCGGGTGAGTCAAGGTGAAGATTGAGTTTTCTTGGTGTTTTTAGATTGGTTTTTCATAAGGAAAGAAATTGGTGGGTGTTTTGAGGTTGTAGAAGCCTTAGTTTTTAGCTTAGAACAATGTTTCACGTAGTGCCCACTAGGTGTTTGATTTTTTGCCTAAGTAAGATTTTTTCATTTTCTTGGCTATTCACGTAGAGTTTCCTCACACTAGGTGTTTGGAGGTTAATTTGGAGTTTTGCTTAAATTATAGAATATCATCCAAACCCTACCTCATTGAGTGCAGAATGTCGAGCAAAAAGAAAAAGTTCAGCTCGGAGAGAAGCCAAGCAATTGAAGAGCCTTCTTGTGATTATGATCATGAGAAGTTTGTCAAAGCGAGTGCGGTTGAGAAATTCAGCCTCATCTCCAAGAATCAATCCTTCAACGAGGAGAAGGGATTTCACCACCCCGACGATTTCTTTCTCAAAACTATTGCAAATAAGGGATGGAGGGCGCTTTGCCAACCCCCTAGGCCAGTTGCCACAATGGTGGTACGAAAATTCTATGCTAATTTAGCCGCCCATGTACTAAAAAAGGTCCGAGTGTGTGGGGTTTTGGTAGAATTTAGTGTGAAGTGTATCAATGAGTTTTATAACCTTGAGCCAGTCAATCTCGAAGCATATGATAGGCTCCATGAACCCCAAACTACCTCAAGGTTCTTAGAATACTAACAAATGGCCAAGGTGAATAGAAACTAAATAATGATGGGCACACAGTGCACTTCAAGGCCAAACACTTGGCCTACATACCCAAAGTATGGCATCACTTCATCACATCCCGTCTCATCCCGACGACCAATGTGTGTGAAGTGACAGCCAAGAGGGCCTTGCTCAATTATGCCATAATTCAAGACATACCTTTTGATGTCAGCCAAGTTATAGAGGATGCAATCCTCTATAACAAAGATGCCAAGATGAATCTCGGCTACCCATTTCTCATTTATGGTCTATACAAGCAAGTCAGGGTGCCCTTCGAGGACAATGAGGCTTGGATACACCCAATCGAGGCTATAATAGTTAAGATAGACAACCTAGTGTACCAAGGCCAGAGGAAGTTTATGATTCAAGCAATGAACCCTCGGATGAGGAAGAGCTTAAGGCCTACCAATCTAGGTATGGGATACAAGCAGAATCCCAGGGAGAGGGGGTAGTGATTAGTACCCAAAAAGCGCTATTTTGAGTCCTACTTAAGATAGGTTTTGAGTGCTTTTTGCGCACTAATAATATGAATTGAGTCAATTGGCATGTGCAGGTCCATTTAGTACTACTGATTTCGTTTCAAGGTTGTTTTTGATAGTTTTGCAGGTTTTGGGAACCTCAGCCATCGTTCCAATCATGGCTTCGTATTGGTGCTGAATGTTGTGAATTCTCGGTGATTTCATCAAGCCGAAATGAAGAAATGTCAAGTGGAATTGATGAAATGGAGGCTGAAATGGATGCAGGAAGCAATGCAGAAGGCAAGGCAGGGTTGCAGGATTTTCGCTATGCATTGCGAAAATTTCGCAAGGATTGAAAATTTTGCAACGAAAATTTCATTTGTCTGCAGTTTTTGCTAAGCTAAGCGAAATTTAGCTATCGCATGCGGTTGCTATCATGGCGGATTGCGTGCATAGAAAGAGACCCAATTTTAAGCTATGCCTTGTATTTTTCGCTATGATAGCGAAATTCACTGCATAGCTAAAATCCTCCCCCTCTGTTTTGGTTCCAAACGACCTCGTTTTGTATAATTCCCATTTTGTCCCTATTGTAATCATGTATTTTAGGTATTTTTGGTATTTCACACATTTTGGTTGGCTATATAAGCCACCTTATAGCTTTTGTAACCCTAACCTTTTTATTCATTTAAAGCTTTCAGCCCGCAGCTTTTATTTTAGGTCACAGTTTGCTCTCTTCTCTCTCTTCTTTCTCTCATTTTCTTGGCTGCCAAACACAACCCTTGAGGATGACAACTCAAGGGATGCTTGGCTAAGCCTCAAAGCCTTGAAGAGGAGGGTTGCCTTGCAGTTGTGGTGGTTTGCGGTGTCCTCATGTTTTAAATGGAATAGGTACTGCATTTATGGTTCTAAACTTTCCAAACTAGGGTTTAATGCTATTTAATGTCTTTCCTTTTGTCAATACTTGTCATGCTTTAGGGTTCAATGCATTCTTAATGTTAGATACCCAGCAACATTCTTTAGATGTCATTCTGAGCCACTAAAATGAGGTTAAATGCTAGGTTTTCAAGCGAGTACGGAACATTAAATGCTCAGTATTTGTTTTAACTCAAATAGAATTGTTTTAGGGTTAGTTTTAAGGCTAAACAAAGAGATCCGGTTTTGGTTATGACTATATGTCATTTATACAATGCGAGGAAATGACAGGGACACCTTAATAACCCCATTTTTACGAGCCTAGTGACCCCGAGCCTTCAAGGTTACCATTTCACACCTTCATTTAAGCTATTTCAGTTAGCCAATTGACACGACTCCAACACTTTTGCTCAACACTTTTTAATACCAAATCCGAAAATCAAACAAAAGTCTCACCATTTTGAATCATAATCTGAATCCTTTGTGGGAGTTTTGAAAACCCCATCCCAGTGTTGACCCTAGGTAGCTATCTTTGCGATGGCAGACTACGGCGGTAGGAGGAATATAGGAAACAAATCTTGTTTATTCCGGATCACCCTACCGTGGCACGAATCAAATGGCGTCGTTGCCGGGGATGGTGCCAAACTACGGATGATGAGTTGATATGTACTTGTAATCGACATTACAAGTTTTGGTGACCTTTTAACCCTTTTTGAATTTCGTTTGTAAGAATTACAAGTTTTCTTTACTTAGCAGTTACTACACTGTTTTATTTTTACAGTCAGTTTTTGTTTAGCTAACACTGATCCTTTTTGGCAAGCCTCTTTGTTGTTACGTGTTTTATCTCATTTTGTGTTCACGGTGTTTAGCGACAACGGGATAGGGATATAATTAGATTGCAAAGAGTGAGTACCAGGTTAATAATTTGTAATCGGTGTGCCGCAGTGACCGTGGATCCTCTACGGCGAAGAACGACCAAAGTGGCAAGGCACTCCGGTGAATCATGACATGTCTGAGATCAATGAGGGACCACATACACCCTCCTAGAGTGAGTGCTCCTTCCTGCATCATACCACCTGCTGAAGATGTGGCAGTGAGACCTTATTTGGTGCCCCTGCTTCCCACATTTCATGGTATGGAGAATGAAAATCCATACACCCATATAAGGGATTTTGAGGAGGTGTGCACAACCTTTAAGGAGGGTGAAATTGACATGGATTTGTTGAAGTTGAAGGCATTTCCATTGACCCTTAAACAAATAGCCAAAATATGGCTTAATTCAGCGAGACCAGAACCATCGGAAGGTACGTGCGAGCTGCGGGCATAATTTTTTAAAAAGTGCTTCAGTGCTCACAGACGACAATTTGAAGAGACAGATCTATACTTTTCTTACGACAAGCGAGAGATTCTATCGGTCTTTGGGAGAGGTTCATGGAGACCATCAGTGCTTGTCCACATCATGGTTTCGATACATGGATGCTAGTGAATCATTTTTATGATGGTATGTCTCCACCCATGAAGCAATTGCTGGAGACCATGTGTGGAGCTGACTTTTTGAGCAAACACCCAGATGAGGCCATGGACTTTTTGAACTATGTGGCTGATGAGTGCAAAACTCATCTATGTTTTGAGTTCATTTCACATGCTATTTTGTGCATTTAATATCCATATTCATGTAAAATTCATAAAATTTCCTCTAAACTTGGTTTTGTAGGATTGTTGATGAAAAGCAAGTGATTTGGCAAGAAATGAGCAATATATTTCCAAAAGAAGAGTCAACCGATAGTCTCACAGCAAGCTACTGGGAATATTAATTTTTATGTACAATCTGGAACATCAAATGGTTCAAATTCCCTCATGGCTGCATTCTACATTCAAAGATCTTTCCAACGAGTACTCACACGCCCAAATCCGAGTTAAAATGAAGAAGTTATGGCCACGAACAAGTTGGAGAAGAAAACGGGTTGTTGTAAAGGAAAGTATGTAAGGCCGGGAAGTATGTCGCGAGAACGGGAGAGTAATGGCGCGACCGGGGAAAGTATGTCGCGACCAGGAGAGTATGTCGCGACCAGAAAAATAGGTTGCCGACCAGGAAGTATGTAGCGACCAGGAAGTATGTCGCGAACAAGAGAGTATGTCGCGACTAGGAAAGTATGTCGCGACCAGAAAACTTGGTCGCGACCAAAAATGCTGCAGAAACCTAAAAAGGCCGAAAATTGATATTTTGACCTAATTTTGGCCATTTAACTGGGATGATTATATATCTTCGTTTTTTAGGTAAAGAGGCAGGCGGGAAGATTGGAGAGCCTCTCTCATGGGGTTTCTCTCTCTAGACTGCCCATTTTTCCAGTTTTCCTACAGATTTTGATTTGTTTTAGATTTTAGAGCAGTTTTAGAGCAGATTTTATTTCTATTAAAGAGATTTGGTCTTGTATACTTGGAGATTCCAGATTTCACTAAGGTTCGAACAAGGGTGAAGCTAAAAATGCGGATTTTCTCTCTCTCATGGGTTTTCTCTCTGTGCCCGTTTACTTAGTTTTCTTTGTGATTTTTATTTTTAATAGATCTTAGAGTAGTTTTAGAGCAGATTTTTGTTCTATTGAAGAGATTTCGGTGTTGTACTCAGATATTCAGTTTGTTACTGTTGAAGCAAGATTTAGCTCAAATCTGGGTTTTTCTCTTCCACCTGCTTGATTTGCTCTTCATTTTCTTACTTTTTGTTTGATTAGTGATGATTGGAATCCGGTAATGGAACATTAAACACCTTCTAGAGGTTGGGGTTTAATTGAGGAACATTCATATTTGCAGTTTTCGGTTATTTTGTGGGTTTGAATGCGAGATTTATATAAGTAGTGCAGTTCATATAATGGTGTTCGAATATTAGTAGGCATACACGAGTTGTATCTTTGCTCACGATTTCGGGAGGCCCTGCAGGTGACAGATTCAGGTCCTAGAGTAAGAGCGGTAACTTAGAGTATGTTAGACGCTAATATCTTTGGAGCTAATGAATACAAAAAATTACTTTGATAGATCACTAATTTACTTTCCTTGTTGTGAGGGGATTAATTGGATGATGTATCAATTTAGTTAATCGAGAGGTTTACTCCTTAGTCGATGAAGGATGCTTGATCAGGTGTTGTGAATCTGTCGAGGAGATAGAAATTTTATTAGATTTGAAGACCGAGATACCAATTACACATTGGAGAAGGCTTGCATTATCACATCAGTAAGAGACGAAGAATTCTTGAGTCTAAGAAATGGTTGTGAAGTATTGAAAAAAACTTAATCAAATCTTAAAAAATTTTTGATGATTTAAAACCTCATCTTACACTTTCGCGTCAGTTGATCATTTTCACATTTATTTTATAATATTTGATAGTTTTTGTGGCTAGATCCACACGATTTTGTGTGGTGTGGATTCTGAGGTTCGATGGAGCGAAAGAACAACTTTTGGGCGGTTTTTGGAATAATGAGGGAGCGGCGAGAAGTGACGTCACGTCGCCCGCGTCGCCGCGTCGCCGCGTCGGGTCAACAATGCGAGTCAGCGATGTCCCCGCGTCGCGGCGTCCGGGTCGTGAGCGTCCCCATCCAGCGACGTCGGCTCAATCGCACCTGTGTTTAAAGTACGGGATGGCTCACGAAATTAAGTTATCGGGCGTGCGAATAGGCGAGGTTTCGGACGGTGACCTTGTCTTCGAGGAAGTGCCCGGGATTTGTACCGCTTTTCATATTTTTGATATTTGGGATGAGTAGAACAATGTTTTACGTATTAAATGATTTCATGCTTTTCTTTTATTATGTTCTAGATATTTTTTTCTAGGGTTTACGTGAACCTGTCATATGATATGGATTAAGGATTGATCTTTTATATTTATTCAATTGTTTATAAATTGTCGAATCTACTCTATACACATTATTTAAATTATATGATAATGTTTGGCGGCATTAGCATAGCCGCATGGAAGATAGAGATTCGAGATGAGGGTATTCGAGGGGATCTGGGGTAGAGTAGCCTTCGGTGAATCGGTCAGTAGAGATGTGTCGGACTGAAGGTGGTATCTAGGGGTAGAACATTTAAGCATTTCGGAATACCGAGTCGAGATAGAGATATACTCGATTCTATTCGCGAGATAGGCGGATATACCTCGAGAGCGGATATCTCGTAGGCAAGATCACCTCACCATGGGCGATTATAAATGTATTGAAAAAACAATCTCTTTGGAGAAAGCAATCCATTGAGCGTGACGGGGAGATATAACCTAGGCTTTAAAACAATACTTTAATTAAATCAAGCACAGTTTAGTTAGTCTTTACATACCAGATTCCCTCTTAAGTCATTCTTCGAGATATTATATAAAGCAGAATCTGTGGATTAATACACCTTTCCCTGAGGATCGATATCCGTACGATAAGTACACTATATTACTTGGGGCTACGCGTGCACTTGCGCATTTAGGCACACATTTTACACATCGCGTTATCGGCCTGTCAAGTTTTTGGCGCCGTTGCCGGGGAAAGGTTTAAATTGATATAGAGAAGTGAGCACATAGATAGTATTCTGAATTTTTTCGTTACTTTTGTTATTTTACAAGTCTTTGTTAATTTTGGTTTGTTAGTTCGTGTGTTATTGCGATACGGGTTTCGCGAGTACATCACGACAGCAAAATCAGTTAACCAACACTTCAATGTGATCCCGAGCGGAAAGACTTCTACCTGAGTACTTGGCGAAACGAAGAGCCCGAGCAGTTAGAATCGATAGTCATGGAAATTCTTGAAGCAGATTTTGGCGTTGAACAAATGGAACCCTGGAAGAAAGCGAAATGGGAATCGCGGAATCAAGCGCCAGGAGCCATTTATCGACCAGATCCTTACATGCTATTAGATGATTCGTTTTACCGCAACGGTTGTTCGAGGCGGCGATCGGGCGACCAGATTCAAGCGAGCAATTTGGTGAAGTCGGTCCGCGGTCTGGATGCTTGAACATATTGTTCCATGGTACACCCGCGAGAACCCGAACATGCATTTGACTAGCTTCCTCGAGTTTGCGATACCATCAAGTACAAGCGGAGTTTACTGAAAGCTCTAAGATTACGGTTGTTCCCACTTTCACTCGGGGATAGAGCCAAACATTGGCTAACGAGTCAACCACCAGATTCCATCACTACATGGGATGATTTGGTACAAAAGTTTCTGACCAAGTTCTTTCCACCTTCGAAAATTGCCTGACTTGTGCAAGAGATCAGCTCACGTTTGGTCAGCTAGAGGAGAACTGGCGAGGCATGGGGCGGGTTTCATGGTGTGCGGAAGTGTCCTCACCCATGGCCCGACCCGGATGGATGCAAGTCCACACCTTTTTTACAATGGTGCAATCTGGCAGAACAATGATAGTGCCTCATTTGGAGGGTGCTTGATGAAACCACAGGACGAGCTATGAGATGCTTGGAAGGCAGCACAACCAACACAATCGGTGGCCTGGAGAGAAGGCTACACCAGTGAGTGCGGTAAGTGGCACAGATAATGAGGTCCTTAACAACTGGTGAATCGTGTGGCTCGGTGACTAAAAACAGTAACTAAATGACGCGAGGGAGCGGCACATGCCATAGAGACCACTGTAGGAGTTGTGTATTGGTCATGGAGGACAGCATAGTAGTGTGGAATGTCAGTCAGGAAACCCTACAGTGGAGCAAGCCCAGTATGTATCGAGGTTCGGTCGGAATCCCGATCTCGTGACCAGGTCGGGTATGGGAAACAACTATCAGGAAATCAAAATGAGCCCGAGGGTGGCGTAATAACTGCGAAACGGTCGGAAACGATCAAGGGTATGGATGGAGGAACAATCGAGAACAATATGCCATCCTAATCGAGTTAGTGAGCCACCACGAGAAAAAATGGACTAGGAACAAGCCACAGCCCCGGATGCTCACCTCACACAGCCATGAATGAGACGAGGCGAATATCTTTGACGGCGAACCTTCAGTTGAACAATCAAAGCGGCATAGTTGAGAAATTTAGAGATACGGATGGGTGAATGGCGACTTGTTGTGAAAGGCAACGGGGTTCGCTACCAAGCAATTCAAGAGTAAACCTATAGGAAGGGGGAAAGAATGCGCAGCTATCACTGCAGAGTGGAAAGAGTTGGAATCCCCCAGACGCCACTAGCGGTAGAGGAATTGAAAATTAAGGAGCAAGACAAGCATCGAAAGGACGGATCTGAGATGAAGCGACCCAGAGATCTGACGGTCAAAGATAATAAAATTCGGGGAAGGAACAACGAAGCAGGACAAAAACGGATGAACTGTCGCCACCCGATTCCGTATCCTCAGAGGGTGAAGAAAGGCAAATTAGAGAAACAATTTGCAAAGTTTCTTGACATCTTCAAGAAGCTACATATTAATATACCCTTTTTGGAGGCACTGGAGAACATGCCAAGTTATGTAAAATTCATGAAAAAGATCTTGGCGAGTAAGAAGAAGTTGGCGGAATATGGGACCATCGCTTTAACTGAAGAATGCAGTGCCATCCTGCAAAAGAAACTTCCCCCAAAACTTCAAGACCCAGGTAAATTTGCTATACCGTTTTCTATAGGGAATCGGGTATCGGGAAAAGCCTTATGTGACTTGGGAGCGAGCATCAACTTGATGCCACTCTCGATGTTTAAAAGGCTTAAGTTGGGAGAAGCAGAAATCGAGCCACAATCGGTCTGGCGGCGGATAGGTCATACCAATAACACCCTCGAGGTATAGTCGAAAATGTGCTAGTAAAGTTGGTAAGTTCGTCCTTCCCGGTGGACTTTGTCATTACGGACGCTGGAGAGCGACTCGGTCCCCATCATACTTGGTAGACCTTTCCTAGCCACGGGGCTTTCGAATCAGTAATGCGAGGGTGGGCTCCAAACTAAGAGTCGAGACGAGATCACTTTCCATGTCTTCCAGCCTACGAAGCACGGATGGCTGATCCAAATGAAGATATCTCGGAACCGGTACACAGGAGATTTTGCAAGGCGTGAGAGCTTGCGAGGGGATAAGCCGTTTGTACACGGAAGACGAGAAGGCGGGCATGTGTACGAGAAGAGTCTTCATCCACCTTGAGCATTGGGTGTGAGCACTATAAGGATGCGCGCAAGCATTTTCTCGGTTTATACTAAGTGTCTTGCAGTGAGATTCGAGTCGTCGAAATTTGCGAACCGCATTAAACATGGCGACTCTTGGGGTGACGAGTGTTCCTAAATTTTGTAGTTTCAAGTTCTATTGGTTATTTTCAGCAATTTTTGGTTTCTAGTTGTGTTCATGATCAGTGTTTACGCATTGTGGTTCCCAGTGCGGGACCGGAAGCGTGGGTGCGGATCTTCTGGCGTGTTGATGCGGAATGAAGTTTACTGCGTGGAAGTTCTCGAAAAGTGGGCTGAGTAGTGTGTTCAAATTTCTTCGCGAGACACTCTACGTCGCGTCGCGGCGTGGAGATCCGTCAGCGGCGTGAGATTTCATCTCTCACGTCACGTCGCGGCGTGGAATTCTCACGTCGCCAGCGTCATTTTGAAGCCTTACGTCACGTCGCGACGCGCATGGAATTCTCGCGTCGTGACGTGGAATTCCGTCACGGCGTCACTTTTACGTCGCGGCGTCATTTTGGTACCTGCGCCCGCGTCGCGGCGAGGTCATATGTCGCGACGTCGTGTAGTCATGTCCTGCGCCACGTCGCGGCGTGAACCACTTGCGTCAGCGACGTGACCACATTTTAGCCCGAATAGTTCATTTTGGCCCTGCGCCTCACACACCTTCCTCGTGAGCCACCAGCTCCCTGCATCCAGCCTTCACCGGACTGTCGGAGCTCCCACATCCAGCCGGTCGAGACCCTCCCACGCTCACCAGGCCACCGGTGTTCCTCTTTGGTCGCCTCTTCAGCCGGTTGGGTCATAGCGGCATTTCCACCCGCCCCATTATTACTCGCCGCTGGCACAGGTAGTAATTACAAGGTTTCTTTGATACTACGTTTGATGCAGAGGTATTGTAGGTCCTCATTTTGGTCGACTAAGGTTCCTTTAGGATCTCTGAGTCCCATTTAGGTTTTGTTAGGTCCTTAGGTAGTTATTTAGTTGATTTTGTGGTGCACATTAGGTGTTTGATTTTTGTCTGGTTGGTATGCGCGGGCGAAGTTGCACCTTGGTCGACCCCGACGGGGACCCGGCTCCGTTCGATGCCTGCGTTTTATAAATCTGGCCTTAGCGGTCCAGTTTAACCTGATTTGCCAAATCGATCCTTCATTAAGGAGAAGGGTATCATCACCCCAGATGATTTCTTCAGAAAGACAATTGAGGCTAAAGGGTGGCGTGCCTTATGCAACCCCTCGTCGCAGCGATGGCGTAGTTAAATTTTCGCACGCCCGACCTAAGCGTATCCTCAAAAAGATTAAGTGCGAGGTGTATTAATCCGGTCTTGGTCGATCAATAGTTTATGTAGAGCATGTCAAGGTGCTGATCGACTCGTAGTATCGACTACCATGAGGTCATCGGCGTATTGACCCAAGGCGAGGTGAGTGGAGGATCAACGGTCGCAGACCGTGCGGTCGATTCGAGGCGAAGCATTTGGCCTACATTCGAGTTTGGCATCATTTCATCCGCCCGTCTTATCCCGGCAGGCGAATATGTGTGAGTGGCGACCGGCGTTCCTTGCTCGGCTCGCCCGTCGAGGATATCGAATTCATTGGGCGGGTTATCGAGATGCCGTCCTCCATAACCCAGGGATCTGCGAAGATAATTTTAGGCACCTTTTGCGATATTTGGCTTGTCTGAGCAAGGTGCTATGGCCCGACAATGAGGCTGGCTTCATGTCGAGCCATATCGGTCGGCGAGACACACTGGTGTCCATGACTGAGGGGAGTCTCGACTGGTCCGCGAGCCCTCGAGACGAGGACGAGCTTCAGGTGTCGGGCTGGCACGGATTCACGGGGTGACACCGGGAGGACGTGGCCGATCGTCTCACCCACCTCCCACCACCACCTGCGTCTCGGCCACCTCCACTGCCACCCGGCGGCCTCGGTGGCCGCTCCTCGATCCTTCCCGGATATTGAGGGCCGGTGCTCACTGTTTGAGCGCTTTGGCGCATTCTAGGATGAGACCGAGGAGCCGTAGGGTCCTCATTACTCGGAGATATGGAGCGGCTGCGTGTTGACATGCGGGCCGATTCGGCCAATCAGGCCATCATTCTCTGACCGGCGGCGATCTATGCGAGCCAGCTCGCTCGGCTCCGGCTTTCACCGTCCACCACCACCTCCACCGCGGTGATATTCGAGTTCCTTACCCACCTATGTTTTATCTTGCAGTGAAATGCTTGGATATTTTGTTTGGGGGGAGGGATTTGGTGATCGGGTACTATGTTTGTGTTTTGTTTATTGTGTTTTGGTTTTAGTAGTGTGTAGTTTTTTTAGTGTGTTCATATTAGTGTGTTTGTTTCGGTTATTTTACATCGCACTTTCATGTTCATGAGTCATGTGTTAGTTGTTTGATTATATTTTAGGACATTCTTGCATCTTAGTAGTGCATACATGTGTGCCATGTTGTAGTGAGATCAATTTGGATTAGTTCACTATAAACTTGTTCAAATGCATACATTTTGCTTGATGCTTTCGGTAATTAGGTTGAATAGTTAAAGGGGCTAGTGAGATCGATTAGGGTAGTCGAAACCGAGTTCTCAAAAAACCACATCACACTCACACACTAGTGACTTTCGGAGTATGCATAAGTGCTAGGAACCAGCTCCACAAAGTTCGATCCCGGCTTTAAGGAGATTCGAACCATTTGAGTGATGGGACACCTAATCGAAGTTGCCATCGAGCTGACGAAAAGAAAAATACAAAAACAATAGAAAAGAAAAAAGAAAAGAAATATGACAAAAATAGGTATATGCATAGGAATAAAGCGGGATCATCGATCGGAATCAGGGCACGATCTGAGGGCTATCAAAGCCTAATGCTACTGGCTTATTGTAGAATCATTGACTTCTTTGCCAGCTACATGGGACGAGAAGATGGATCATTCCTAGGGCCTTTGAGTTTGGTTGGTGTTAGGAATTGAAGTTTGAAGGGAATTAGATACCTGGTGCCCTTAACCAGGCGGTGAAGTCACTTGATGGATCCCATTACGGGAACACTCGGCTAAAACTCTTGGCACTAGGTCTTCTTCATTTGTTTTAGGTACGTGAAATTTCTAGTGAGGACATGAATAAATGGGTCTTGTTTCTATCCTTTCCTAGTTCAGCTTCTTCCTATTAAGGCGGAGTCGAGGCTTAAGTTTGGGGTATGGACCTGGGCATGCGGAGGTCATTCTTATAGGCACATAGGGAGATTTTGGGAAAGTCTATTGAGCACCATGGGATTTGATGCACTAGTCGAGTTTCACCTATCTCAATCGAATTTACGAAAGTCAAATATCTGTATGCATTCACTGAACATCGAGCAAAACAGTGGGTATGTGAGTCAGTCAAATTTGACCCCCTATTTTTCAGCATGTGCACCATTATCTTAGTGTTAGTTGCATGGTGTCGGGTGTGTGTCCTGTCTAGAGTCAGTTCTTGCTTGAGGACAAGCAAGAAACTAAGTTTGGGGGTGTGATGAGTGCCTAAAACACTCATCTTACACTACTTGTCAGTTAAATCATTTTCATTTATTTTTATAATAATTTGATAGTTTTGTGGCTAGATCCTGATTTTGTGTGCGGGTGTGGATTCTGAGGTTCGATGGGCCGAAGAACAACTTTTGAAAGCGTTTTGGAGCGATGAGGAAGCGGGGCGAGGAAGTAGTATCCGCTGACGTCGCGCGTCAGCGGCGTCGAGATCAACAATGCGAAGTCAGCGGCGTCCCACGTCGCGGCGTCGGCTCGAAAATCTGCCTCATCATTTAAAGTCTGGATGGCTCATTAGAATTATCGGGAGGCGTCTGAGCGAGGCGAAATTTCCGGGCGGTGGCAAGCGTGGCCGAGAGTGCGGGATTTGTACGCTTGCATATTTTGATATTTTGGGATAGTAGAACAATGTTTTACGCTTGATAAATGATTTCATCTTTTCTTTTATTATGTTCTAGATATTTTTACAGGGTTACGTCGAACCTGTCATATGATATGGATTAAGGATTGATCTTTATATTTATTCGATTGTTTATAAATTATCGAATCCTACTCTATACCTCTTTAAATTATATGATGTTTGGCCAGCATTAGCATGGCCTTTGGAAATCAGGGTTCGAGAGATGAGGTATTGAGGGATGCAGGTAGAGTAGCCTTGGTGATTCGGTCGATAGAATGTCGGACTGAAGGTGGTATCTAGGGAATTAGAACATTTAAGCATTTCGAATCTAGAAGTCGAGATAGAGATATGCTCGGTCTGATCGCGAGATAAGGCGGATATACCTCGAGAGAGGATATCTCGTAGGCAAGATCACCTCACCATAGGCAGATTATAAATGCTGTTGAATAAATGATCTCTTTAGAAAAACAATCCATTGAACGTGACAGGGGGAGATATAACCCTAGGCTTTAAAACAATACTTTAATTAAATCAACAGTTCAGTTAGTCTTTACATACTTGAATTCCCTCTTAAAGTCATTCTTCAGATATTATCTAAGAAGCAGAATCTCTGTAGTTAATACACCTTTCCCTGAGGATCGATATCCGTCGATAAGTACACTATATTACTTGAGAGCTACGCGTGCACTTTAACGCGTTTAAGGCACACATTTTACACATCGCGTTATCATCAAGTTTCAAATTTTACAAGTAATTTATTTAGACCCATTTGTCTGAAAAGAATATGGTGTGTTCAAAATGGTAAATGTATAGTGTATGGAGAAATTCGAGCTATACTTCACATTTTGCTCTTGGACAAATCTAGCATTCAACTCACAAATGTTGCACTTTCAAAGGAAATACAGCTATTTTCATCATCATTATCCCCCATCACTAGTGACTCTCTTAATACCTTTTATAATTAAGTAGTTTGTTTATTTGGTAGATTTTTTAGGATTAGTTTTAAAATCGAGTTTTTGTTTCAATTAGAATTGATTTTATTCAACATCCTATTTGATCGCCTGTAGTAGAAGAGCCCTTATGTCAGGGTGATCAAGATTCCAATTAGAGAGGAACCTCCCAGTCATAGGTAGTGCGATATCGGGATCTGATCCACTTTATTACTTGTATGACCGGTGCACTTGCGGAAAGGGGTTGAGTGTTATTAATACTTTTCATTCGATTTTTAGGTACACCACTTTTGTTTCAAATCGGTTTTGAGTATTTACCACATTCACTCCCTTGACCATATTTTCACATATACATCATTTGGTCTCTTACTTGAGTGTGAACCTTAGGCATGGGATGAGCCAAGATCGAGAGCCAAGAAAGAAATGAGGCCCATAAACCCTTGAAGGAGACATTTATCACACTTTAGAACCACGGAGATGAAAGAATAATGACCACTTTTACTCGAGAGGTTGGAGGGATTTGGAAATGAAAAGATCGACCTGAAATGCAAGCGATCATTAGTTACACATCTCGACCATCTTGTTTAAAGTATCGGTCGAATAGTCATCACGGGAGCCTTTGCCAGAGAGCATGCCCATATCTTGGAATTCAAGAGCAGCCACCCACAAATACTCCATAGTGGCAACACCTATAATCCCAGCGTTAGAATCTTCAAAACTTTTGTCATGGAAGCGAAACCCCACGCCTATCCTTGGGAGTACGGCTGTGAGTTTGGCTCCACTCAACACTTTTCTCTACATTAGGCATGCAATCCTGATTTAATATTTGGTAAACACGTTAGTGGAAAAACGAAGAGTGTTGAATGTTCAAACTAATGTCAGAAAATTGAGGCGTCGAGCTCACTCAATAAGAAAGCGGGACGATATGCACTACGAGATGTCGAGGTTTTCGACCAATGACTGCGATTCTGAAAAGGAAATTCTTCCCGGATACAACATGTATCGAAGGTGCATGAAATAGACTCCTGTAGTCCAAATGTAGAATTGATGAAGTCAAGGCGGTGGTGACTTTGAGAAGTGGTAAAGAGCGAGACCGGTGAGTCCCACCTCTAGCGCGAAGCTGACTCCCCACATTAAGCTGATCCACGGAGGAAGAAACGATGATAAAGGGGGAAGAGGTGAAGACCAGTGTACCCCCTCCTTTCCCACAGGCTCTTCGAAAAAAGAAAAATTATGTTAATCAAACTGAAATGTTGAGATTTTCTGGCAGTGAAAGTTAACATTCCTCTCCTTGATATGATCAAACAAGTCCCTTTATCTGAAATTCTTGAAGGACTTAGTAATGCGGTGAGAGAAACTGATGTAAACAAGGCCTTTTAAGCGAGCAAGTGAGTGCTATCATTGAGTACAGACTCAATGAAATAAAGACCAGAGATGTCCTCTGATCTCGGAGTTAATATTAAGGCATTAGTGTAAGAGAAAGCACTACTGAACTTGGGAGCTAAGTGTGAACCTTTGCGTATTCCATGTACAAAGCGGCTTGGTTTTGGAGAACTAAACCCACCTCCATCACCTTGTCTAGCGATAGGTCTATTAAAATACTAAAGGGGACCATTGAGGATGTTTTAATATAAATTGAATGATTGTTCTATTATCTAATGGTACATGTCTTTGAAGAATGAAACCAGTTAACGATGGAGGCGATCATGTGCCGTCATATTGGAGGCTGTTCTTGGTTGCCAGATGCCATAATATTGCCGAATGGGGTTATACAGCTCACATTTGGGAATATGACCTTAGAACTCAATATCTTCCATTTGAGTAAAGGCATATGCTCAGGAAACGGCTGTGAAGAGTGCATAATAGATACAATTCTTGAAAAACATTAATGACGATAAACGCAGATATGTTCTTGATTATCGAGTGCATGGAGAGGCAACAAGAACATAATCGCAGAGCTTAGATGCTGAGTCACTTTGGAGAAGGAAAATAAAAATTCTACCTCTGTTGATGAAATTTGACAAGCGAAGAGAACCTCAGCGGTTAGAATAAACCCACACGGTTCAGGTTGATAATATTACGGAGGGGAAAAATACATTTGACAATCAGTGGCCGATATCATCCTTCTTGACCACTTCCCAGAGCATACATTGCACCTCCTCGGAGCAAACAGCTTGGGATGGAAAATTTCGATTTAAGGCATAAACCCTGACAATCTGCACCCATCACATTTATTTAGAAGAATCTAAGGCTGTTGAGCGACCACAGGGAGGAGAGTTGAATCCTCACTTGCATGGAAGTGGTTCTCGGTAAGTCCACGAAATTGCTCCCGAGCCGGTATCCATTTACCCGATATCGATAGCACTTGGGTAAGCCCAGCCAGTGGTCTTGAAGTCGGGGTGACAAGCGTAAAAATGAAAGGGTGAGGAGATTGTCTGCAAATCTTACCACGATTGGAGGGTGTGCATAGATTATAGGAGGCTCAATGAAGTAACAAGAAAAGATCACTTCCCGTTGCCATTCATTGATCAGCTTCTTGAGAGAGTTTCTGGACACCCATTCTATTGCTTTTTGGATGGGTATTCAGGGTACTTTCAGATAGAGATTGTACTAGTGGATCAAGAAAAGACCACCTTCACTTGTCATTTGGCACCTATGTGTACAGGAGGATGCCTTTTGGTCTTTGCAACGCCAAGCCACTTTCGGAGATCACATGCTTAGTATGTTTAGCGATATGGTGGAGCGCATAATGGAAGTATACATGGATGATATCACTATATATGGAGGCGATTTTGAAGTATGTCTGACTAATCTTGAGGCTATCCTGCATAGGTGCATAGAAAGAACACAGTGCTCAAGCGGGAGAAGGCCATTTATGGTTAACCAAGGAACTATGTCTTTGGGGCACATTATTTCCGGTAGGGAATGATTGACAAAGCAAGTGGAACTTGTTTCCAGCGCCATCTCCAACGATGTAAAAGCAGGTTAGGCAATTCCTTGGTCATACGAGGCTACGGGGAAGATTTATCAAGGGCTTCTCGAATTTATAAACCCCTCTATGGCTCCTGAAGATGCTAAATTTGTTTTGGGAAAAAGAATGCCAAAGGCTTTGAAGAGGCGAAGTCGACTGACGGCTTTGCGCGTGATGCGAGCACCTGGTGGCGGTTGCCTTTTTAAGTGATGTGTGATGCAAGTGATCTTGCTATTGGAAGCGTGCCAGCCAAGAAGAAGATGGAAAACCTCATGTAGTCTATTGGCAAGCAAAACCTTGAATGAAACCTGAAGAACTATACTCACTACGAGGAGAAGGAATTGTTGGCGTGGTCTACGCCTTAAGTAGATTTTGACCATACTTGGTTAAGATTAGGATATAGTCATTTTACGGATCATTCAAAACTGGAAATATCTCTGACCAAGCAAAATGTAAATAGGCTTATCCGATGGGTTCTTTTGCTTCAAGAATTTAACTTACAAATTAAAGACAAGAAGGGGGTAGAGAATGTGGTGGCAGACCATCTTTCAAGGTTAACGATAGCCCATGACACTCATAGCCCACCCATCAATGATGAATTCCTTTGAAGAGATCTCCTGTCTGAGAATTTAGGAAAAAAGTTCACTAGTATGCTCACATTGCCAATTTCCTCATAGGGAGGAAATCACATCGATTGGAAGAACGGGATAGGAGTATTTCTTTGCGAAGATCCGTTCCTATTATTGGGAAGAGCCCTTCTTGTTTAAATATTGTCTGAATCGGATGTCGGGAAGTGTGTGCACGAGGAAGTACAAATTTGGAGCCTTGTGAATGCACATGGTGGTCACTTTGCTTCACGAAGACGATAAATGAAGATCTTTGCTGATCGTTTCTACTAGCCTTCATGTTTAAGAAGCACACCAAATGTATGCGTATGCGATAGATGCTAAGACTCGGGAAATTGTCTCACCGTCATATGATGCCACTGAACCCAATTTTAGTGGTGACTATTCGATGTTTGAGACACTTGGAGTTCATGGGACCTTTCCCCACATCTCATGGTCATACATACATATTGGTGGGAGTGGATTATGTGTCCAAGTGGGTTGAAGCAATCCCCTGCAAAACCAATGACCACAGGGTGGTGCTTAAATTCTTTAAAGCAAACATCTTTTCTAGGTTCGAGGTACCAAAAGCCATTATTAGTGATGGTGGTTCACATTTCTATAACAAACCTTTTGAAAACCTCATGGCTAAATGGTGTATGAAACCTGAAGTGGCCACCTTACCATCCTCCAAAACCATTGGGTCAAGTAGGAACTTCTTGGGGGAGATTAAGCGATTCTAATGAAGGTGGTGAAACGACAACAGAAAAAGACTAGTCCATCATTGCTTGATTCATTGTGGAGCTCTGAGCGGCTTTGAGAAACAATTCTTGGAATGTCCGCATCGGTTGAATTACATGGTAGGCATGTCACCTTCAGTGGAATCGAATATAAGGCATGGTGGTAATAAGAAGCTAGACATGTGGATCTAAGTAGAGTAGGAATCAGATTCCTTGATCTCAATGAGTTGGAGGAAATACGAAATGATGCCTACTTGAATTCGAAGATTGCGAAGGAAAGATAAAAAAAATGGCATGATCAAATGATAAGCTAATGAAATTTCAACAAGAAGGGACCAAGTCCTCCTATATGATTCCAAACTCCACTAATTAAGACAAGCTCAAGTCGATGGAATGAGGTCCATTCATAGTTCATGAGCTCACCCCAATGGTTCGATGAACCTACTCGATCAAATGATTAGGGTGATCGAGTTAATAGGCAGAGAGTGCAAAGCCTATGTTGTGCGTGATGTCGGGGAGGAAATTTATCTGCTGGACCCTCCTTGATTCCCACAGGCCACACATTTAAGGGTGGCTCCTGCTTTGTCTCAAAAGCCACTAATTTAATTGCTTAAGTTTTGATTAAGTTCCTTTTTGTTTAAAGCTTTTGTAATGTCAGTGTTGGCATTTGATTTTTTGCTGTGTTGTTGACTACAAAGAACCGACCTTAGGATGAAGCCCTTCACACCGCCACCATGTTTGAAGAATTATCGTTCCATCCTTTTGCTTTTTCATTCCCATCTTGAGATTCGGTCGGAGGTAATGTTCATATTTTTGGAATTTGGTTTCTTGGTTATACATTTCTTACGGTGCCGAAAATTGAAATACCACTATTACCTTAATGTTAGAATAATTCATACATGATTTTAGTTTTTAGTCGATTGAAGTTCGACATATCAACCTTTTGTACACCTACAGCTAGTCACACGCATTGCACATCGGTTTGTATCAATAGGTTGAGAATCTATATATACCTCTTTTCACTTTGCAAACCTTTGAGGAAGCCTTGGCCTTAGGTACGGCGGCCTATAATAGGTTTGTGTTACGTGAATGAAGACCAGTATAGTCTTCCAAATAAGAAAATAAAAGAAAAAGAAACAAAAGAAAAGAAAGAAAGAAAGAAAAGAAAAATAAAGCGTGACGCTTACTACACCTTGAAACCGAACACGAAATTAAGGGAGTATATAGGCGAAGCCTTTAAAGCTAATTACCTAGGCATACGGTGGATTTAGGAGTCATGACTTAGTGTTCGCTACGGGTGGATGGGTGGAGTTGTGAGTTGTGGGTGCTAAATTCTCGAGTCGTGAGTCGGGAGTGGGCACTGCAGAGTTTGTGGTCGAGTTGATCCTTTTGGCCCGATACTTTAAACCTTGGTCAGTTGAGTCATGGTGGACCCAGTTACGGACTTGGGTGAATCGAGTTTTTAGCATTCCATCCTACAACACAATCAAAAAAATAAAAAATAAAATAAAAATGAGTGTAGGTAGTCCTATTTAGGTTGGTCAACAGTTTAAGGCCCTTGCAGTAGCTTGGTTGGGGGGAAGGAATAGCTTTGCAACTTATTGGCTCAAACTGGTCACCTTAAGAACAATTAGATGCTGGTGGAAGTTCAGGTTGACTTCCTTGGAACCACTGTTGCCCTAAGGCGACTTTATATGGCAAATTTATTTACTCTTATGATAGTTTGTCTGAGTCAGAGTGTTCTGCTTGAGAGCCAAGACCCTGCGTGCCCATACCTTTTTGAACAATATACACTTTTTGTAAAAGCCACGGCTATGCATACCTTAATTGTTTGGCATTGCTAGACTAGCAGCGTGTCGGTTGAAGTGTGATTAGTACACAAAAGCGCTATTTTGAGTCCTACTTAAGATGGAGTTTTGAGTGCTTTTTGCGCACTAATCATATAAATTAGACCAATTGGCGTATGCGGAGTCCATTTAATTACTCACGATTTCGTTTCAAGTTGTTTTTAATAGTTTTGCGAGGTTTGGAACCTCGTATCGATTCGATCATGAGCCGTGTTGTTAGTCTTTGAATGTTGTGAATTCTAAATGAAGAAAGTTTTCATCAGCCCGAATGAAGGAAATGTCAGAGTGGAATTAATGAAATGGATGCAAGAAGCAATGCAAAGAGAACAACAGGAGTAGGATTCTGGGGATTTTTCGCTATGCATTATGCGAAAATTTACGCAAGGATGCAATTTTGCAACCATGCGAAAATTTATATGTCTGATTTTAACCACCTAAGCTAGCGAAATTTCGCTATCATGGATTGCTATCATGCGAATTCATATATATGACTGACCCACCGCTATGCCTTGTGTTTTGCTATCATGGCGTAGAATTTTAGCTATGTTAATGATTTGCATGTGAGTCTCCCTCTTGTTTTGGTTCCAAAGAAGCGACCTCGTTTTGTATAGTTCACGTTTGTCCCTATTTTAATCCCATGTATTTTAATTATTTTGAGTATTTCACACATTTTAAGTTGGCTATATAAGCCACCTTATAAGCTTTAATAACCCCTAACCTTTTATTCATTTAAACTCGGCCCGGCTTTTATTTTTAGGTGGGTTTGCTCTCTTCTCTCTCTTCCTTCTCTCATTTTCTTAGAAGCTGGAAACACAACCCTTGGGATGACAGCTCAAGAGATGCCCAGCTAAACCTCAAAGCCTTAAGAGGAGGGTTACTAACCAGTTATTGATCGGATTTAGCGGTGTCCTCATGTTTTTCGTCGACGAAGATCACGCATTTATCGGTTAAGGCACCAAACTAGAATTTAATGCCTATTAATGTCTTTCCTTTAGTAAATACTTGTCATACTTTAGGATTCATTGCATTCTTAATGTTAGATGCACTGAAATTCTTTAGATATCATTTAAGAGCCCTTTGAAATGAGGTTAAATGCTAGGTTTTTTCAAGCTATTTGAAACATTAAAATGCTCAGTGTTGTTTTTAACTCAAATACAAGTGTTTTAAAGGAGTTAGTTTTTAGGCTAAACAAAGAGATCCGGTTTTTTGGTTATGACTTCACCTTCAATGAACTTTGTAAATGACCGAGGACACCTTAATAACCCCACATTTTACCAAGCTAGTGACCCGAGCCTTCAAGTGCCATTTCACACTTCATTTAAAGCTATTTGATTAGCCCAGGTGGCTTTGACTCCCAGCACTTTTTAACTCCAACACTTTTAATGCAAATCAGAAAATCCGAAACAAAGTCTCATCATTTTGAATCGCAATCACGGATCATTTGTGGGATGAAACCCTCCATTATTTAAGGCCACTAGACCGCTATCTGCGGTGAAGCGGCTACGGCGTTAGAAATAGGAACAAATCTTATTTCGATTTGGATCACCACCTAAGTAGCACCAGATGGGGTAGTCATCAACTAACCCCTAACCCCCTAACCACCACCACCATCCTATTAGTCAGCCTCCTACTTTCAGGGGACCCGGGTCATGGCTCACGGCCACTGCGGTTTAGTCACGTACTATGATAAGACCTAGGAACACGAGTCTCATCGATCGAGATGTGAGCGGATTTAAAGTGGACGCTGAACACCGGCCATTGCGCTGCAGCGGCGGTAATTCTTAAGTACCAACAGTCCATATGGCGGCTCGCCATCTTCTCTCACACTTCACACGCCACGCCACCGCTGGTGTCGAGGATCGCTAAGGAGATTCCCTCACCCTCACTTTATGCTTTTAAACGTGAGGAACCTTTGCTCCATTTTGTTTTGAGGGTGTGGTTGATCGGTTTAGGTTTCTTTTTTAGTTTAGTTTTTATGTGTTTATGTTGTGTGTGTTTTTGTTTTTATATCAGTTTCTACGTGTTTACGTGTTTTAGGTTGTTTAGCATTATCGTGTGTTTCAGGTTTGTTTTAGATATGTTGTTTTTTTTTAAATATGTTGTGTGAGTAGATGCCATGATTACTAATGGGTGGTCATTTTGATCCAATTTTTTTCAAAAAGAACGAGCATAAAATGCAAAGGGACCCTTAGGTTGTTCCATGATCTAGAATGGTATACTAGAAAGGTTAGGGTGACTTAGTCTAGTCACCTCCCTTGTGTTTCACGAAGCCATTTCCCAAGTAGACTATCACACACACACACACATGTGATCCCCAGGGTATACCAAGGCTCTGGACCCAGCATTTTATAGAATTCATGGCATGAGGTTTCCGACACCCAGTGATGGATACCTTTGAAAAGAATTGCCACGAGGCCCCAAATTAAAAAAAATAAAATACATGTGTGAATGAATAAATGCAGGATCGTCAATGAGGAATCCACGGACACGATCGAGGGCCTTTAAAAAAGCCCTGATGGCCACCACTTAAAAGCCAAGCAGTCGAGGGCATTGGCTTCCACTAGCCACTATGGGACGGAGGATGGACCCACAGTCGAGCCTTTAGGTTGGTTGGTAGGGTCGAGGTATAGTTCAAAGGGAACTAGTACTGTGCCCATGTGGCTAGTGGGGAGTCACCAATGAATCCTACTCTGAGGGGACACTCCAGCTCAAGGCACATAGGCACTAGTTTTCTTTCCTTACCTAGATGATTCCAATGTAGATAAAAGATGCGTTCTTGCCCATCTTCTATGATTAGAATCTTCAAAGGCGGAGATGACTTTAAGTTTGGGGTGTTATTTGGAACCTAGGTATATGGCCCCGATATCATGGAAACAACTACACATAGACTTCGGGGAAAGGTCATTGAGGAACTTAGAGAGGGTTGACTTGCTTAGTCAGCTTTTTGGCCTTTTAGCTAAGTTCTTAGAAAGTTGAACAACCTTAAGGATCCCCTGATTTTAGAGGACAAAGGCTCGAATATTTTAGAGGACAAAGGCTCAAATTGCAAGCTTGGTTCATTTTGACTCTTCTTTTTGGTGTCATCTGTATCACACTCATGTCGTAAGCATTTTGATGTGTCATTTTTCATGTGTGATTTGTTATGAGTATGTTTCTTACTTGGGGAAAAGCTTGGTTCATTTTGACTCTCCTTTTGTCATGCTGTAATCACTCGTGTAAATGGCGTTTAGTGTGTCATTTTTCATGTTTGTTTTTGTTATGAGTTTGTTGCTTACTTGAGGACAAGCAGAGTGGATTTAGAGTGTGATGTGAGTGCTGAAACACTCCATCATATACTGGAAATGTTTTATATCATGTTTTTTGGTTCATTTCATATAGTAATAAGTGTGGTTATCTCTTTATATCTGATTACTCAGCTTCTTGTGCATTTTAGGGAAAAAGGCGACATTTGGAGGCTATATGGAGACTTGGAGAAAAATAATGGAGAGCTCAGCCACAACATCTCAACGTTGAGATCAGATGACGTGACTATCTTCATCAACCCAATGTCACAATGTTATGACGTCGCGCGTTTGGGACAATGAGTGAGTTCTTTAGTTATAAGGAGTGACAAAATTTCAAGAGAGAATGAAGAAAGAATGAGATGAAAGGACAATAGGAGTAGATCGAGAGATAGTGTTCATCCACAGTATTTCTATTTCTTTTCCGACCATGTGATTGAGAAGTTTTATGGTTGTAATGAACATGATAAGTTATGGCTTTATTTCTAGGGTTTTGTTGTACCCTTTCACATTGCTACATATGGATTAAACACTAATTATATTTCTATTTAGTATATTGATGTATATACGTGCCGACTTTCTATTTTACCTGATTTATTTATGGTAGTGTTGCCGGCATTAGCATGCTCTTGTTGGGAATAGGATCGAGATAAAGATTCCGGGGATTCCCGATAGGTGACGCCTTTAGTAAATTAGATGGTAGAGATCTCCCGGGTTGAGTGTAGGCGATTAGGGATTTAATCATTCAAGTGTTTTCCCCGAGTCTAGGGTTGACGGAGATCGTGGGAAGCCACCTGCACTAAGCCCAGGATAAGGCGAATATACCTCGGGAGGATATCTAAGTAGGCACGTGGCTGCTAGGCGTAGATACATCATTTATCTTTGAATGAACAATTTTATCTAGTTAATCCATTGATTATAGTAGGGAAGCAAAACCCTGAATCTTCATTAATTCAATTGAGTTAATAACGAAATATGTGTTTCTAGGGGTGAAACTTTCCTTTTTATAATGAATTATAATTGTGGGTTTGAGATGGGATAATATTCTAGAGACCCGATTCCGATTATTGTACCTTCTCCTTGTAGGAGCGACGCCGACAGCTACTGCACTCGTAACCTCGCGCATATACTTGGCCATACGGGAAACTACGTTTTGTACCTAATTACACCTATACCTCGAGCAGAAATCAGTGTGATGATGAAACTAGCATTAGGCTCAAAATAGGTACTAAGGTATATGCATATAACATATTAAGGGTAGGCTTTTGAAAGTCCCAAACTGTCTAAGGATGTCCTAAATCATTTTTTGTTGGTTGTGATATCTAGGATATCTCCTTGAATAATAATGCAAAAATTTATAGGACACTTTAGAGACTTCTGATGGTAAGTCCCATAACATTTTCCTAACCCAAGCACAATCAGTTTTTAAGGTACTTTTGACCAGTGTGTTAGTTTAGTCATTTTCTAAACTGTACTATTCAATTTGACTATAATTAATAGCCTTATTAGCTTTGATTTCAATTTTAGTTTTTTAGAATCTAAAAATTTAGCTTATTTATCCTTGACATCACAACTTAAAATAGTCTCAAATTTTCAGCCTATTTTCCTTTCAGACTTCAGCTTGTTTGGTTTAAAACAAATTATTGTGTTATTGTTCTACTTTACAGTTCATTCTAATTAACCAATTAATTTCATTTGGTCAAGAGCAATAACACCAACATTTCAACAAATTTTCTTAAAGACCTTAAACAGGCAGTTATGGCCTCCTTTCAGAATATATGCAATCAACATCCAACAAATTGTTCAACTCTGTAGAATTTTTACATTCAACATACTGAATTCTCATTTATTCAGGAAAAAAGAAAAAAAAGAAACACACACACACATGCACTCATGCTCATGCTTATTATAATTCCTATAATTGTAAAATTAAAAGAAAATAAGAATAAGTGTAATTCTTTAATTTTTTTTTTTTTAATAAAAAGGCAGTTTCTGCCATTTTCATACAAAAATTGTAGAAACTGCCTTTTTATTAAAAAAAATTTAAAGAATTACATTTTATAGATTACAAGAGAAAGCAAGAAATACAGAGAAGATAAAGAGATCAAGGGATAGAGAGAGAGAGAGAGAGAGAGAAAGAGAGAGAGAGAGAGAGAGAGCTATTTCCTCTTTTTGTGGTATTAGGATTTCGAGGGCTTGAGGTTTATTGGGTCATACTGATTCGTGCCACAGTAGGCTGAGCTAAAATCAACAAAATTTATATACACTCTGTGCTCACTACTGTCAGAAATAAGCCATCAAGAAGATAGTGGTCTAGTATCGAACACTGGGATGGGTTTTCATCCTAAGAATGATTTGTATAGGTGCAAGAAGGTAAGGCTTATTTGGATTCTTGATTTGTTTAAAACAAGTGGAAGTAGTTTGAAAATTGAGGAATTGTAAAAACTGAAAGTGAAGTGTGAAAAAAAGTTAACTTTGAAGATTTAGGTCACTAACTTGGTAAATTAGGGCAAACAAGTGTCCTCGGGTTTTATCCTCGCTGCTATGACACAACCTATAGTCCCCCGGCATAACCCGGGATCTATGTTTAACAAGCAAACCTCAATTCTAACAACAACCCTATTTGAGTCAACACAGGTAGCATGCAGCTATGGCCCTTTTCAGTTTGAAACCCTAGCATTAAATATCATTTCAGAGGCTCAGAAGACCATCTAGATCGAACTACGTTGCATCTTAAAGAATAAGTATGCACCAGATCCTGCAAAAGCATGGAGAGTATCACAAAATCACACATTCAAAGCTATTCAACCCTAATTTGAGAAGATGAGGACCATAACACAGCACTGACTTTCAAGACAAGAGGACAACATGGCGTCCCACAACTAAGCTAGCTTCCTTCCTCTTCAAAGAAAGGAGGCTTAGCTACATCTCGAGTCATCCTCAAGAGGGGTGCCTGGGTACAAGAAAATATGAGGAAAGAGGAGAGAGAAGAGAGAAAAGCAAAACCCTAACTAAAATAATGAGACTTTATTTACAAAAATGAAAACTTACAAAATTTCTTTCTCTCCCCAACGTTGCTTCCCTCCCCCCAAATTTATATTATCACAAGAAGAGAGGGGTTTATATAAAGCCACCCCAATACATGAAAAGGCTCAAAAGCCTATGTACAAATTTGGCTAAGTTAAAGAACAAGAGAGTAATACACCAAATTTGGAGTCGGTTAGCATTAAATACAAAAACATGACGAGGCGTGCTGAATTTCAGCTTAGAGGAAGAATTTGGCCAGGTAGCTAAATCACAAGGCATAATGAAAAATAGGAAATTTCACAGTGTCAAGTAATTCTCATATTAGCGAAATTTCGCTAGCTTAGCGAAATTTTCGTGAGTAGCGAAATCATGAAATTTCGCTAGGAACAAAGGCTCAGCGAAACCTCAGGGGTTCAGCTTAAATCCACAATTTCACGAACTTGCGAAAATCTTTTCGCTAGTCCAATAAATTTCGCAATCCCAATAAATTCTCGCAGCTTAGCGAAAAATTGCTGGTTTGTCGACATTTTCACGCTTGCCTCCGTCTTCTATCGCATCAATTTTTCTTCACTTTGCCTTCGCTTCATTGATTCTTGGGCTGGTTGATGGCTTTTTCTTCGACACTCTGAGTTCAAACTTCATGATTCATCATACATCCCGATATTGAACTTCTAAAGTGCACAAAAACCTCGCAAAATGCTAAAAATACTCTCTAAATGGCTAAGTGCTACTAAGAAGACTTGAACACTTTAATTGGTATAAAATGACATGATTAATGCGCAAAAAGCACTCAAAACCTATCTAATATAGGGTTCAAATCGCACTTTTGGGTATTAATCACACCCCAATCCGAAACGTTGCTAGTCCTTGAAGAATGCAAACAAAGAGAGTACTTATTCTAATATGATTCAAAATGTATATTATAAACATTATTTTATAAACCACAAAATGACACCGTTTGAAAACCCATATGAAAGAGCCAAAACCATTTATAAGAACAATCTTAGGTCAACATCGTCCACGATCTCTAACTGATCTCAATCAAGTCTAATATCTTTATAAATCCAGATATCAATAAATTGCAAAATTTGTTCCTCCCCAACTGCTAATCGACATGGCCTTAAGTTGTTGAACAACCTAGATAGGGCTGAATATACTTTTCTTCTTTTCAACTATATTGGTAGATGCACGCTTAAAACTGAAGGTTCACCGGGTCCGTAATGGGGATTCACCGATGACCCTAAACAATTAAGGTTTAGTGCACTGCTTCGTGAAGATCACTTGACCACTAACTCTGGGGCGCTTCACCTCGAACTCCGAATGACTTCGAAAAATCAAGCACCTACAAATCGCTAGGACTCTACCTATCCACCCATGTAACGAACACTAAATCGATGACTCCAACCAATTAAGGCTTAGGGGTACGCTCAGCGTTTTCACATACACCCTGACCGTGTCGTTTAAAGGCAAACTCAATGACTTTATTTTTCTTTTCTTTCTTTTCTTTTTCTTTGCTTTTTCTTTCTTTTTTCTTTGGAAGACAACATTGGTCTTAAAGTATGGGTAACATTAAACTCATCCTAGGTTGCCAACATACCTAAGGCCGCATGCAGCTTAAAGGAAGCAAACAAATTCACAAACTTATTGAAACAATCTGGTGTGCAAAGTAGTGAATTAGCATAAGGGAGAAATTCTTCAGTTGAGCATGCTGGAACTGTAATTGGACCAAAACCGATTCAAGCATGGAATTTGCTCTAACATAAAGGTGACAAATTGAAGATTCAATTTCCCAACATAAAGCAATTCAATTGTCCACCAGGCACCAATTGTTCAATTGAAAAGAAAACCATTACCCAATATGGAAATACAAAAGTACTTCACACTGTGATAAAGATGGGCATACTTTACCCGCAATTGCCATCAAGTTATCGCCAAAAAAAAAAAAAAAATCAATCATTAAGCTCTAACTGATATCACTATTTTAAACACACTACGCTTAAATAACTAAAAAAACGAGAACAAGGGCTGGGTCGGAACCAAGTAAGAGCTAATTCGAAATTTACAAAAATCGCGGATTCAGTGGAGGGTCCATCAGAGAATTTCTTCCTTGATGACTCCGTTGCACCACATATGGTTTTAATTTCTCTGGCCCATTGACTTTAAATACCCCGCCACATCACTGATCACGTAGTCAACCAACTTATCTGGGTATGCTTGTCGACAAATGAATTGACCCGCCCATCGAGATTTGAGCTTCGGCTCGAAACAAAATGGAGTTTGCCATATAAGAGGACTTGGTCTCCTCCTTGGAACTCTTCCTAGTTATCATTTGGTCATGCCATTTCTTTGATCTTTCTTTGCAATCTCGTATTCAAGTAGGCATTATTCCGTATTTCTTCCACCATTAAGATCAGAAATCTCTTCTCTCCAGCTCCGCTTTAGGTCCGATGTTTAGCTTCGATCGCCCACCATGCTTTGTACTCAATCTCTAATCGGAAGGTGACATGCCCTACCATAGACCAACCGACAAGGGACATTCTCAGATTGTCTCAAAGTCGCTCTATGTGCCCATAACGAATCAAGAAGTTTAATGGACAAGTCTTTCCTGTTGGTATTAACCACCTTCACTAAGATGGCCCCCACTCTCCCCTCAAGAAGCAGTTCCACCTGGCCACTGCTTGAGGATGGTAAGGAGGCTGATTTCAGGTTTCACACCATATTTGGCCATGAGGTTTTCAAATGGTTTTCATATGCAAATGCGTAACCTCCGTCGCTAATACAATGACTTTGACCCCAACCCGAAAAGATATTGGCTTTCAAGAACAATTTTGAGTACCACCCTATGGTCATTGGTTTTGGCAGATCGCTCAACCCATTCGAGACATACCACTCCCACCAAAATGTAGGTACGACCATATGAGGCAGAAGGTCCCATAAAATCGATAATTTATACATCGAACAAGCCACGTCACCAAAATTGGGTTCAATGGCATCATATGACGGCGAGATAATTTCGAGTCTTCGTATCCGGTCACATACACTGGTGACATTTGGTATATGCTTCTCGAATAATGAAGGCCAATAGAAACCTGATCACAGTAGACTTCCTCGCTTCGTCTGGGAAGCAAATGATCAACTACAAGTACTCTGCTGGCAATGGGTTTAAAATTCCTTGCTGTTCCCTCCTCAGTACACATTCGATGACTTGATCCGCACGTGATTTGAATAAAGGCTCTTCCCAATAATAGGAATGGATTTAGCAAAGAAATACTTATCCTGTCCTTTCCATTCGAAGCAGGATTTCTCCCTGTAGTGAGGAAATTATAATGTGAGCATACCAGTGGAGCTTTCCAATCGCATTAGGGATTCTTCTCAGAAATTCATCATTAATAGGTGGACTCGTGGAGTGTCGGGCTATAGTTAACCTTGGACAGATGATCTCGCCACCACATTTTCCACCCCCTTTCTTATCTCTAATTTGCAAGTTGAACTCCGGGCAATGTAACCTGACCTGATGAGTCTTGCTTTGCATTTTGTTTGGTTAAGAGATATTTCAAAGCAGAATGATCTCGAAAATGACTATATCACCCCTGGCAACCAAGTATGTTTCTGAATTTATCTAAGGCATATACCATCGCCAAAGAACTCTTTCTCTCATTGCGGGTATAATTCTCTCAGGTTTATCTGTGGTTTTGCTTGCATAATACACCACATGAGGTTTCCCATCTTCTTTGGCCAAGTACCGCCCTATAGCAAGATCACCTTCGCATCACACATCACCAAATGGTAACCCACAATTAGGTGCTCGAACTATTTGTGGCAAAGAATAAATGAAATTTCAGTTCTTCAAAACTCTTCTGGCAATCTTTCTCCCAAACGAATTTGGCATCCTTCTCAAGAAGTTTGTACAGGGGTTTAGCAATTTTTGAAAAATCTTTAATGAACCGTCTATGAGAAGCCCCGCATGACCAAGGAATCAGCCTTAACTTGTTTCACATCTACTGGGGCGCACTGGAAATAATGTCAATCCTTGGCTTTATCAACTTCACTCCCGCTAGAAATAATGTGCCCCAATACAATTCTCGTTTACCATAAATGGCATTTCTCCCAGCTTAAGCACCAAATTCTTCTCTATGCACCTCTCGCAGCAATGGTTTCCCAAATCAAGTTTCAAAATCGCCCATATAAGGTGATATCATCCATGTATACGCCTACCATGTCATCGAACATACCGAGCATACATCGCTGAAAAGTGGTCATGCTATAAAGCCCAAAAGGCATCCTCCTATAAAGCATACGCATAAATGGACAAGTAAAGTAGTCTTTTCCGAGCATTCCGGGGCAATTTCTATCCGAAGTACCTCAATACCCATCCAAAAGAAATAGAAGGGAACCCAAACCTTCCAGAGTCGATCGATGAACGGTAATGGAAAGTGGTCTTTCGTGTCACCTCACTGAGCCTTCTATAATCTATACACACTCTCCAATCGGGGTTGTAAGCCCGCAGACAATTCTTCACCCTTCTCGCTTTCTTTTTCACGCTTGTTACCCCGATTTCTTAGGCAACCACCGAGTTTGGCTAACCCCATGCTATCAGAAATGGGATAGATGATACCAGCTCGAGCAATTTCAAGACTTCCACACGAACTACTTCCCCCGTAGATGGGGATTCAACCTCCATTGGGTCGCCTAACACCTTAGATTCCTCTTCTAAATAGATGTGATGAGTGCAACAGACGGTTTATGCCTAGATCAGAAATTTTTCATCCCAATGCTTGCTCTGCTCTTTTGAGAAGGTGCAGAGATTATGCTCTTGTGCAAAGGTTAGCAAATGAAGAAATCACAACTGGCACCGCTCATTACTTCCAAAATGCAGTTACTTTAAATCACCGAGGGGTTTGAGTTTTAGCCGTTGAGGTTCCTCGGGTTCATTAATACCAATGTAGGCAAAATTTCTATTCTTCTTCCGCACTTCAGATTTCAAGCTCATTTCTTGAAATTGCGGTTGCTCTACAAGGCAATCGGATAACTCGGTTAATATCTCTTGCACTGGCCATTGATAGCCTGTTTCCGTAATGGTATCTAAATACAGACTTCTTCAAAGTCATCCTCCTCCGAGTGCATATGCCTTTACCCAAATGAAAATATTGAGTTCCAAGGTCATATTTCCAAATGTGAGTTGCATGACTCCATTCCGACAATTGATGATTGCATTTCAAGTAGCCAAAAACGGTCTCCCTAATATGATGGGCACATAATTAGGTCCTATTGTTTGGCTCAGATTGCTACTACAAAATCTACTGATAGTAAAACTGGCCCACTTGTATAAGAACGCCCTCAATGGTTACTTTTGGTATTTTAATAGACCTATCACGAGCTTAAAGTGTGGATGGGAAGTGGGCTTCGGGCCTTCACCCAAACCTAATTGCTTCATGGGCCAAGGCAAATGATTCACACTCAGCTCCTGTGTCTAAACAGTTGCTTTCTCCATCACGACTTCCTAATATTCACCGAGATCGTAGGGACATCCCTGGTCCTTATACTTCACCGGAGTCTTGCTCTATAATGGAACTAACTTGCTCAGTTAAAAGGCCTTATTTACATTAAGACCTCTTTTTACTCGTGCACAATCCTTTTAAGAATCTTATGTGAAGTAGAACCCGTTTAATCATATCGAGGAGAGGAATATCAATTTCACTTGCCGCAATACTTCCAACATTTCGTCAGTTAACATAATTTTTCTTCTTCCTGAGAACCTCGCGAGTTCGAGGGGGTATTCTAATCTTTACTCTTCCCTTGTCCAATGACTGTTCTTCCTGAAGTGGCTCAGCCACTAATGGAGCTGACTTGACTGGCTTTGATACTGTTGGCTTTAATTCCCTACCACTTCGTAAAGTCACAACTGCCTTAACTTCATCAGTTTTTGCATTTAAGTCCTCGGTCAGTCCTGTTTCATTCACCACTTTCTGATATTGTTGTGCCTGGAAAGGAGCCTTCCCTTTTTCTGAACTCTGCAACTGCTGATTAGACAATTTTGAAATCTCCAAATGCATATTATCCAATTTCCTGTTGAGTGAACTTTCTACTGCTTCAATTTTCTGACTAGTTTGGACATTTATCACCTTCTGTTCTTCTACAAATATTTATACCACTCCACGTAAATCTGTGGATGAAGATAGAGCGGAGGCATCCGCTTGTTGTTTTGAAGTGGAATCAAACTCGCCAGGCTCTCGAAGGGCTTAGGCAAGGGTTCGATTTCCATGACAAATTTGGACAATTTCTCCAATTGGGGTATATTAGTGTTACCATATGGAGCATCTATGGGTGGTTTATTTTGGCTTATGGCATGGGCATGCTCTGGCGCGTTCTCGTGTAATTATTTGACTGCAAATCGTTTAAGAAAATCACTTGCATAACTCATTTACTGTTTGTATTTCATGCTGGTTTTTCATTTCCAGATCATCCAATCTTTGAGTTAAACTGATCAATTTTGCTTTCATCTCTGTGTCTTCAGGAAATGCGTACTTGTCTCCCCTTGGGTGGTTCAATGGCCCCAATCTTTCAACTTCCCTAGGACTAGGTTCATCCCAAGCTTCGTTGTGCTCTCAGCTACATATTTCAAAATCCATAGCTTCACTGGATGTTTACTCAAAAGTTACTCCCCACACATAGTTTCCAAAGAATTGTTTCCCATGGCAGAGACATACCACCAGAAGTGGTTCACCAACATCCAAGTATCGAACCCATGATGTGGGCATGCACTTATAGTCTCCATAAATCTCTCCCAACACTGATAAAACCTCTCACCATCATGAGCTGCAAAGGTGTAAATTTGTCTTTTCAAATTGTTAGTCTTATGAGCACTGAAGAACTTCTTCAGGAATTTCGTCAAGCAATTTCTGTACCTCAATTTCTAATGGTTCTAGGCCCCGTTGAGTTTAGCCAAATTTTGGCCTCATTCTTTAGGGTCACTGAAATGGGCTTCAGCTTTAGCAAATCCATGTCCATCATACCTTCCTTAAAGGTAGTGCAAACCTCCTCAAAATCCCGTAATATGAGTGTATGGATCTTTCAGTTTCCATACCATGATATGTGGGGAGTAGGGTACTAAATATGGCCCCACCGCTACATCTTCGCCAGGGGAGGAATGACATGTGACGGGGCACTAACTCTGTGGAGGGTGGATGTGATCCTCACGGTTCTATAGCCGCCGATCTCATCGTTCCAGTCGACTGTTTGTTCTTCAGTAGTGGATCCATGGTGCATCGCGATAGTACATCGACTTCCACCGACATCGGGTCAGGTTGTGTACTGATTCTATGCAGTCTTCCTGAAGTTCCTCTGTCCCAGCACTGCATACACAACTGTTACACAAACTGAGACACAACAAAGAGGACAAACCAACTTGCAAAAAGGTTAAAATTAACCAACAAAAATTAAAACTAACTGAATGAAAATCAAACAAAGGCGCCATCGCAAAGTGATGAAAACTTGCAAAGCATCGCTACCGGGTTTCCAAAAAGAGTTAAAGATTACCTCTCACTCAGATGTTGATCACAAGTACACTTCAACTTATCATTCGTGAGTTTGGCACCTATCCCGCAACGGCGCCATTTGATTCGTGCCACAAAGAGGCTGAGCTAAAATCAACAAAATTTATATACACCTGTTTCCTACTACTGTCAGAAATAAGCTACCGCAGTGATAGTGGTCTAGTGGTCGAACACTGGACGGGTTTTCATCCTAAGAATGATTTATAGGTGCAAGAAGGTAAGGCTTTCTATTTGACTTTCGATTTTGCTTCAAAATAAAGTGGGAAGTAGTTTGAAAATTTAGGAATTGTAAAAACTGAAAGTGAGGTGTGAAAAGTTAACTTTGAAGATTTAGGTCACTAACTTGGTACCAGTGGCAAACAAGGTCCCTGCTTTATCCTCGCGTTGCGATTGCCAAACTTTATAGTCCCCGCATAACCTGGATCTATGTTTAACTAAAGAACCTCACCCTAACAAATAACTCCTATTTGAGTCAACACAGGTAGCATGCCATGGCCCTTTTCGCCTTTGGAAACTCTAGCATTAAATATTATTTCAAGAGGCTCGTAAAGACCATCTATCGAACCATGTTGCATCTTAGCAATAAGTATGCACTCAGATCCCCAAAGCATGGAGACATTGGCCAAATCAATAACATTCAAAGCTATTCAACCCTTAATTTGAGAAGATGAGGACCATAAATACAAAGATTGTGACTTTCAAGACAAGAGGACAAACATGCATATTCCCACAACCAAGCTAGCTTCCTTCCTCTTCAAAGAAAGGAGGCTTAGCTTTCAAGCATCTCTTGAGTTGTCATCCTCAAGAGGTGTGTTTCAAGTAAATTAAGAAAATAAGGGAAAGAGGAGAAAGAAGATAGAAAAGCAAAACCCTAACTAAAATAATGTAGACTTTATTTACAAAAATGAAAACTTACAAAATTTCTTCTCTCCCCAAATTGTTGCTTCCCCCCCCAAATTCTATATTGATTACAAAAAGAGAGGGGTTTATATAGGCCACCTCAATACATGAAAATAATTAAAGTTTGCCAAATTTGGCTAAGTTAAGGACAAGAGAGTAATACACCAAATTTGAGCCTGCTAGCATTAAATACAAAAACATGACGAGGCGCTGAATTTCGCTAGAGTGAAGAATTTCGCCAGTAGCTAAATCATAGCGCATAGCTAAAATAGGAAATTTCGCTAAGGCTTGGCAATTTCACAGTTAGGCTAAATTTCGCTAGCTTAGCGAAATTTTCGTGGAGTAAATGGGGGTCCGATGAAATTCTCGCTAGAACAAAGGTTTCAAATAAAACCTCTGGTGTCTAGCTTAAAATCCACAATTTTCACGACCAATTGGGGCCTCACAATTTTCGCAATCCCAGCGAAATTTTCGCAGGCTTAGCGAAAATTGCTGGTTTGCTGATTTTCACTGCTTTGCCTCCTGTCTTCTACTGCATCAATTTTTCTTCACTTTGCCTTCAGTTTTTCATTGATTCTTGGGCTGGTTGATGTCTGACACTTGAGTTCAAACTTCATGATTCATCATACATCCCGATATTGAACTTCTAAAGTGCGCAAAAACCTGCAAAACAGCCAAAAATACTCTCTAAATGGCATAAGTGCTACTAAGAAGACTTGAACACTTCAATTGGTATAAATGACATGATTAATGCGCAAAAAGCACTCAAAACCTATCTAATATAGGGTTCAAAATTGCACTTTTTGGGCATTAATCACATACTTGTAACTGGCATTAGAGGGTGTGAACTCGAGGATGGAGGGTTCTGGTTTTCTAGTTGAGCCACCCATATCCTTGTCAAAGAGGTACCACTCTTGCGTTCGAATGTGCTACTTGATGAGCTCATTTTGCCCCTACCCAATGGAATTCAGGAACTGCTCAAACTCACCTTAGGCTTGATACATCTTTATCATGTTCTGGTTCACTAGATCAATGCTCTCTATCCCCAATTTCTCCTTGTAGTTCAGGGCGGACTATAGCTCTTCATCCCTCTTTTAGATGGTAGCTTTGATCTCCTTCTAGTGTTCCTTGTAAAGATACCCAAAGGCTTCAGCCTTTTAGAGCAGGTTTTGTTCCATTTCCTTTTCCTTGACCTCCATAAGCTTGGTTAACTCTTGATCTCTCATGATCTGATCATTCACAAATGCTCTTTCCCTTTCTTTCACCTCAGCCCTCAATGCTCTATCCCTCTGGGCTAGCTCTTCTTTTCATTCCTCATCCCTCTGTTGGAGAACTGCTGCTAAGTTTCCTTCTCTTGTTCTATTGTCTACAACTAGATTTTCATCTCTCCTTCTCAATTCTTCCCTGAACTGCTCATCTCTTCTCTTCATCTCCTCTCTCATCTCTGCTAGTAAAGAGAACAACTCAAAAGTGCTGCTCTCATCTTCATTCTTTCTGCTTTGTTCTGAGCAGGCAATGTTTCTTCTGTAACACCCCGAAATATACCCTAGTTGTTTTCAACATGTTTAGGGTATTTTTAAGACATAAATTGAATTTTTCGTAATTTAAATGCGAAACATAGCAAGTTAGAAACCCGGAAATTTGTACAAGACATAAGGACAAAAGTGTAAATTATCAAAAGAGGGTATAAAATTTATAAGTTGTTAAGATTAGAGGTCAAAGTGGAAATAACTTAAGTTGTAGTGGAAATAAGAGAATGAAGGAGGACTAAATGGCAACAAGAGAAAATTTTAACTATAAGGAGGAGTCAAAAATAACCTACTTTTTTTTTTTGTTCCAAACAAGAGAGCATACGGGAAGAGGAGGAAGAGGAAGAAGAAGAAGAGGAAAAATGAGGAGTAAAGCAAAGGTATGGAACTATGACTATGAGTATGGATCTTTGGAGTTTGGTATGGAATTTGAGCATGGAATTGTATGGAATATAGTATGACTTTGTACAAAAACTACTTGGGTATGGATTGCTAGGGTTTTCTTTGGAGATTAGTTTTGTTTCCTTTCTAGGGTTTTGTTAGGAATACATCCTAACTCTAGATTTAAGGGAAGTTGGGTTGAAAATCCCTAGTTGGATATCAATTGGGATATGGAATCCTTCATAAGTGTATGATTTTGTAAAATTTGGAGAACTTTGCATGAATCCTGACTTTGGCTAATTAAAAGTGTTTGTGGAGTCAGTTGAGGATTCCATGTTAGTTTTTATAAAGGATGGAATATAAGAGAATTATGGTGCCAAAGTGTGAATGAAAAAGTCAATTCTACCATTTCTGCAAATGCAGCCCGGTACCGGGGCACTAAATGTGGGCGGCACTGCATTCACTTATATAAAACAAGATCAGAGCCATCCAAAGTGGTACCGGTACCACTCTCCATAACCGGTCCGCTATCGTACTAAATGAAAGTGGTACGGCATTCACTAGTTCCTATTAACCCCTGCTTGGTATTTTGAATAGTTGCTTACACCGCATAACGGAGTATAGATAAGGAAGAAATGAAGTGAAAATGTACCGCACTCCGCCACCTCGGCTAAGCGAGTTCGATGTGGCAACTCATGCCCTATAATAAGCCAGGAAAGCTCTTAATACATATAATTGCAGAAAGCCTAAGACCGTGTAATAAATGACACGACACTTCAAGTGATGCGGCGCACCGCTCGCTTAGTACTTTGCACCCCGATTAGTGCCACGACACTTATGTCTCGCTGGCTTCGACACTCGGCTTCAGGCTACGCACTCAATACCGCATGCGATCTCTAGCACTTATTGTGATGTGTCTCACTCATTTATTATTACTGGTCTAGGTATTCCCATAGTTATATGATAATAACCTAGATGAGGAATACGAGTAAACAAGTGTGTATCGTTATGAATTGTAGTACCTACGGGTACTTCTGAATAAGAATAAGCTCTGTAACTCCTACGGGATATCTGAACAAGCATAAAGTTGCTATAAGTACAAGTATGAGTCATATGGGAGATCCGAATAAGCATAAGTCTGTTAGAAGCATAAGTAATTGTATAAGTTCCTTATATGAATGCATGCAAATTCTGATATTTGTTATTGTTATATACTTACTATAACTGTGTATATGCATATTACCTATGTTTCCTACTTGCCGCAAAGTTTAGCATGTGTTTTAATCCGTAAGCATGTAAGAAGGAGCTAGCAGATTCTCCGCATTCAATCGGGCCAAGACTCAGTTGGGGGTTCATCAGAGGTTCCGCGCTCTGATCATGTAAATGTAATGTATAGTTTTGTATATGTAAATGGACTTAGAATCGGATGTATATGACATCAGAACACTTTCACTACTAAGTGGTAGTCTTATTTTGTATTTCAGATACAACATGTTGATACAGCTTATAAGACTCGACACAATTCAATGTCCTGAGCAAAGGTAAAGAGTCCTGGGCCGGCCTCGCGCCCTCTTCCGCTCAAAGGGTTAGCATGACATCTTCAGCACTAGGGGAGAGCACTAGTTGCTCTGGGTAGTCTTCAAAACCCCCCCATTTTTTCGCTGCTCATCTCAACTACATGCGGTCAGCTCCTCGCAAATTCAGATCCGCTTTTTCTTTTTCTTGCTCTCTCTACCTCGTCACCCTATGTTGGAGTCTTGAGGACCCCAATGAGAGTGAGAGGAGATAATCTTGGGCACTTCTCCTCTATCTCGCTAAATGATACACCCTCCCCCCTTGATGCACAGGAGAGTGATCAAGGCAGGGTGGGGGATGTTCCTTGAGAAGCTGTTCTCAGCATAGTCTAGGATGGCATGTTCCACTATTTCCCCCATATTCAAACTCTACCCCTTGATCAATGCATATAAGAGTATGGCACGGTCTTATCTCACTGTTGAGACATGCTTCGAGCGGGTGAGAATAGAGTTTATAAAGTAGAACCATACCTTGTTTGTCTCTGTAAAATCCCCCCTATCAATGTAAGCGTTGTAGATCGTTTTGGTTCTCTACCATTGCCCAAAGCAGTTTTTCAACTCTCTGACGAATTCTTCAAACTTCAAGCTCTTCGGGAGCTAGTTGTACTCTTCACACTCACCCACTGGTCTTAGCTCAAGGAGTTGGGAGATAGCCCTCTCCCCTTAACATAGCACATCAGGTTCTTCTATTTGCCCAGATTGGCATAAGATTATTTAACTAGAGCCCTTACCCCTAGCTCCCTATGTTGGCTTAACTTCTCCCAGCCCCATCGCTCCATTTCTTCCTTAAATGGCGACACAACTGCTTCAAACCTCTTTCTTCCATAAAGCTCTTCTTAGCCAAATGCTTCTAGAACGCTTCTACTCCCTTGTTAGATTAGAATGCCTCGGCTTCTCCTTCTTCCACCACTACCTCTATCTCCTCAGGCACGACTTCGAGGGCATTTTCTTGGCTCTCTTTGTCGCGCCCCCGAGCCTTAGCCAATAAGTGAACAGGATCCCGGGACACGGATTGTTTCAAAACCATTTGTCAAAATACATTTCATATAAACATACTTATATATATGAATATATAATATCATTATTAATACATTCATTAATATGAGAAATATACACCATATCATTTCAAGATGCCCCCATATCTATTCTTTAGGACAACATTGATTCGTGTGTTTTGTCGTAGGGTATCATGAATCAACAAAATTTATACCTAATACCTCCTACTACCGTAGCATTATATTGTAGTATAGTGGCTCTAGGATCATTCAATGGGATGGGTTTTCTTTGCATAAATGACTTACAGTGAGGCTCCAATTAAATTCATTTTGGATTTTGGGTTTTCATTAAAACAGTGGGTTGTAATGGTTGAAAACTAAAAGTAAAATGAGTTAAAGTGTAAAAGATAATTCCTTGAAGTGTTAGGTCACTGGGCTTAGGATCCTAGGGCAAATGAGGGTTTCTTGAGTCTTTTCCTCGCGTTGGGGAGGATGATCTATAGTCATCTCCCGAACCGGTTGTTCATTTAGCTATGAAAGCTGACCCTAAATATCTATCCTTTGAAAATGGTATTCACTGAGCATTAGTGGTCTCAGACAGTGGAAAACAAGTCTTCTTGACTCACCTTCCAATGACTAATAGATGGTAACTAATGAATCTCAATGGATCTCACAATAAGCATCCACTGAACCCTAAAAGATTATCAAATACGGGTCCTTCAAGGCGAATCGAAGGGATCTAACCTAGAGTTTAAGAAATAGCATTAATAACAGTGAATACCTGCTTGAAAACCATGAAACCCCTCAGCGTGCCTTAGATTCTTTGTCTAGTGGCCTTCCTCTTTAAGGATGAAGGGGTTCTAGCCATTCATCCTTTGAGTTATCATCCTCATAAACTATTTGGCTAGTGAGAAAGTGGAAAGAAAATGAGAGAAAATGAGAAAAGGCGGGAGCTGTTGAAAGCTTCCCTCCAAAAGATTTTATTAATGATAAAAAAAAAATTTTCCTCTTACAATGTGTTGCTTAGGACTTATATATTACCCCCAACGACAAAATTACAAAAAGGTATGAAGTAGTCACTATTAAGGGTGCTAATGATGTCAGTCAAGTTCGAGTTCAACTGAGCTCGAGTCGAGTCGTTAACATTTCGAGTCGAGCTCGAGCTCGAGTCGAGCTTACTCGAGCCGAGCTCGACTCGACTCGTTAACATTTCGAGTCGAGCTCGAGCTCGAGTCGAGCTTACTCGAGTCGAGTTTTGACCGAGTTTTGATTGAGTCGAGTCCGAGTAGCTCACGAGTTGTCTCGTTTCATTAGCACCCTTAATTATTATATATCCAACTTTAGGAGAATCGGTGTATGGAATATATATATATATATATATTCATCACGTTTATAATAGTAACTTATTAATATAATTTATAGAATAATATCCTATTCTCTTACATCTTTTCTTTAAAGAAAATTAATTATTCTTGTAATAAACATATTTGAGAACTAAATAAATAATAAAATGTATGATTGTTTAAGAATAAAAAAATAGAGATAGAAGGGTTTAGAAGAACCAAAATATTTCCAGTTTTCCAATTTTCTCAGTTTCTTAACAATGGCTGGAGGTATGTAGATTCTAGCATTTTCTTCCAAGTAAAATGATCCGATCGATTAAGTTGTTCAATCACTTTTTATTTACATTTATTATTTAAGGCTATCCCCTAGCGTAGAGATATAAAATTAAAAAAAACTTTTAAAATTTTATATACAAAAATATTCGAGTTTTTGCTAGCTTTTCGAGTCGAAGAGCGCAGCAGTTGCTCGACTCGAGTAGTTAACATTTCGAGTCGAGCTCACACGAGTCAAGTTTTGACCGAGTTTTGACGGAGTCGAGTCTGAGTAGCTCGTGAGTTGTCTCGTCTCATTAGCACCCCTAGTCACTATTACATGGGGGACAATTTGGGAAGAACAAAATTTGGAATCAAAAAGTCAACAAATAGCAGCAAAAAATTCGCAGCCGAAATTCGCAGAACCCTTACGAAATCGCTTAGTGGTGCAAGCCTTCTCCATTCCTCGACAAATTTTATGTTCTTCCCAGCCATCAGATCTCTAAGTTCAACTTCAATTCTTCATGATTGAGTTGACTCAATAACTTTGACATCAATGGCTTAAGAAAACTACAAAATTTTCCATGAAATGTGATTAGTAGTATAGCTAGGTCCTTGACATGTCAACCGGGGTTAATTGGACTGATTACTATGCAAAAAGTGCTCAAAACCCGTAATAGCAGAGTGCAAAATAGCACTTTTTGGGTAATAATCACTCCCCCCAACCCCACACAATGCTAGTCCCTTAGCATTGAAAGAAAAAGAAAGCGCACAAAACAAGATCAACTATAAATGTGTCCATAAAAAAATGATGTTTAAAAAAAAATGAAGTGATAATGCCCAACCTTCAATAAGAGTTACCAAAACTCTGCCCAATAACTATCTTGGGAGATTGAGTGCTATGCAAAATAAAGTATCAAAAGCGTGTCAACTCCTAGAGAACAAACCTGACACCTTCCACAAAAACCTAAGTGTTTGATTTGATTAGGTTTCAAAAATAGACTGTCAAACTATTCTCTCCCCCCAACCTAGCTCTAATCTAAACCTAGCAACCTAACCAACCTCAATGAATCAGGACCCAACTTTATTTTATAACTTCCTCTTTTTTCTTCTTTTTTTTTTAGGGGTGCAATGCTGAGGGTATCAAACTCACAAGTGTCCATGTAAGAAGGGTCCACCAATGACTCCCAACCAATTAAGGCTTAAGGCATCAAGTCATAAGGATCTTTCGACCGCTAACTCTTCAAGTTTCACCTCGGACTCTTAATGAGTTCAAAACTCCAGCACCTACAATTTGCTAAACTCTACCTATTCACCTACTTAACGAGCACAAAGTCAATGACTCCTAACCAGTTGGTTTAGGGCACCAGGCTTTAAAGACTTTCATCATATACCCCTCAGACCGTGCTCGGGTTTCAAGGCAAAGTGTCACAATTTCTTTCTTTTCTCTTCTTTTTCTTTTTCTTTTCTACTTTTCTTTTCTTTCTTTGCTTAAAAGACTCATTTGTCTTTTATTCAGGGGTCCCAACCCATTAAAGGTGGTTAAAAGTACTAGGTTGAACTTTCACGGGGCTTAGAAGGCAAGGCAGTTTTTCAGCTTATCATTAAAACCTAATGTGCGGTGGTTAGTTCACGTGAAGAAAAAGGTTGAAACAAAGGAATTTCTTAATCGATTAGTGACTCGATTAGGCATAGCACCATTCTAACATTAATGCACTGGAACAATATTTCAATTTCTCTTATTACAAGTCAAGCATTACAAAAATATATGCAATTTGAAACTATAACCGTAGGCTTTATAATATGTGTTAAAATTAAAGGCATATTTGTATATTTATAGAAAAAAAAAAAGTAACTACCAGCAAGTCATTGAATTACACAAAAGGACTTGCTCAAAACAAGGCAAAAACATTATATAAAAGTCACTTCCTTCATTAAATCTCCTCCTAACCAAATATCATGTTAACCTCAATAGGGTCTGGATCGGAAGCTTAAAGAAGGAAGTGCTTCCTCCTCAAGTATGGGCAGTGGGTAGAATGTCATCCTCAACCTGCGCAAGCTGAGCAACTGCTGATGAGACTGGAGGAGAAAGAGGAACTGGGGGGGCTACTGCTGCTACTGCAAGAAGATCTAATGATGTTGAAAAAGGGGTTGTATGGCCAGGTGCTACTGCTGCTACTGGTGGAGGACCTGTAGAGGCCTGCACAGGTGTTGGAGAACTAGAAGGAATGTGAGGCAGGTCCAAGTGGCTTTGAATCTAAATGAGGATGGCATTGTTCTAAGCAACTACGACCTCGATGCGTGCCATCCTCTCAGCCAGGGTAGCATAGGTAGTGGTGAACGAGGCTGAAGTAGCTGCAAACGAGCGTACTACAGTCATAATAGCCAAAAAGTCATGAGGAGAAATAGGGATAGTCTCCATGGGTGATGTTGAAGTACTAAGTGCACCTGAATCTGCAGGGACTAGAGGCACCAAAGGAGCAGATGATGCAGGTAGTGGGTCAATGGCTGATGGGGCTGTGGATGCTGGAATGTGGGGCTACTCAATTGGAACTGTAGGGGGTGGCTGATTCTCTACTAGATCTCTGAGAGGGATAGGAGGAGCACCTGGTACAAATTTCCACTTCTCAACAATGAAAACAGCTGTGCAAACTTGACGGTGCTCTAATTGGGGTTCAACCGGAAAACCAAGATGTTCTAACACCAGACAGAGCAGTCACGAAAATAGGAGGGGGATGATCTCATCCCTGCTAAGGTTCCTACGATGTATCTTTTCCTCAAAGTGGAAAAGGGCAGTCATGATGAGCTCTACAGGGCTGAACCAGAAACCCTCGAAAATGCGATAAAGAGCCTCCAGTATGGCTCCCCTTAAATGTTGGAGCGGAAATAAGTTTGACAGCAATACATGGTCAATAAACAGCATCCCTGGCAAAAGTTTTCGTTTGAATAGAATGGGCCCAACTGATGTGTCTTTGGAATGGATGCGGGCCATCTCCCGGGGTGAGGGATGGGGCCACTGCTTGTACTCTACTGAATTTGCTAGGACAATCAGAAGATTGAATATGTTAGTGGCCTAAAGTATTCCTTCACGACCATCTATGGAAAAATGCAGGCCTGTCAGATTACAATCTCACTTGGAAGTCATGGTATGGTAGAATTCGATGACCACGCACGGATAAAAGAACCAGCGTGGAGTCATGAAGGGCTCTAGGGAGTACCACTGCATAAGCCTCATAGAGTCTCGAAGCTCGGGGAGGGCAAAGAAAGCCGGAATATCATAAAAATTCTCATTATGCAGATCCTTTCCACTACAGTTTGAATTACCTGCTATTAGGCCACAGTAGAATAGGGGCCTTCGAATGATGCCGAGATAGTGGTCTTGAGGGCTGCCAGCTGCTGGGGCCTGGGTAGGTGGAGATTGAGGATGCCCTGGTGGTCGTGGAACCCTGAAGCTTTATCTCACCGAGGTACGAGCCCTCGAGGCAAGGGCCCGCGGTCGGGCCGTGGATGTGGAGGGAAGTAGAATGGCCCCCGCCCCTGCCCCATATCTGCAGTGGGGCAAGGGCAGGCTGGGTGCTTTAATAGGTGCTACCGCATGGGCGCTGCAGAGGCAGCGGATCGCGAGAGAGGGGCGAGGACCACGCGAGGTCCGGATGATGCTTGGCACCGCGGCCTTGGGCCATCGTGGGGAAGCCAGGTAAAGGCTGGGGAAGACAAGGTAAAGCATGTGGGGGATTCAAAGAGAGAAGGAATGAGCTGATGGAATGAATAGGAGGGGGGGTTGATATATATAGGGGGATCAGGAAGATAAAGAGCCTATGGAAAGTTGTGAAATTAAGTAACCTTAAATGAGTGCAAACTTTCTAGGTCTCGTTAATGGGGAAGAAGTTAATAGGGTTTCCAAGAACCGAAGGGTCGGGCAGATGAAGAGGCCTAGGCATTAGGAGGCAGGGCGGAAAAATTTTCGCAACCCTACGAACATTCGCAACCCTTGCAAAAATGGAGCCTTCAACCTGTAAAACCCTGCTTCACAGAGATGAGCAATTCCTGCAAAGAAAACACAACAGTAATGAATAAAAACATAGAAAAGTGAAAACTCAATCTAAAACTAGGTTTAAACCAGAAAAAAGATGAGGGAGATATATATAAAAAAATTCGAAATGAAATAAGCAAAATCTCAACAAAAGGAAGTAGCATCTTCAGTCTTTGAAAAGACAAAGCCCACCCAAATCAACTTCTTAAACTTCTGGGGGCTCAAGGAGGGAAAGTTCCTTGTTCAAAGGTGAAGGGACCGTGAGCATGGCTTGAGCCTTTGGTCATTCACTTTGAATAGTCTGTTGTCCTTTGAGTTGAGAAACTCGACTACTCCATTAGGGTAGACTTGATGGATAATGAATGGACCAATCCACCTCGATTTGAGTTTTCTTAGAAATAGGTGAAGCTTTGAATCGTAGAGCAACACTTGATCCCCTTTTTCAAAATTCTTTCGAGCCACCATCTGATCATGCCACTTCTTCAATCTTTCTTTGTACTTTTGGAATTTAGGTGCATATCATTTCAGCCTCTAACTCATTGAGGTCGAGGAATCTTTTGAGACTGGCTCTTCCAAAATTCAGATTCAGCTTCTTGATCGCCCACCATGCTCTGTAGATTCTATCTCCATGTGGAGTGTGGCATGCTCCTTCCATAAACAGCGATAAGGGACATTCCAAGAATTGTATCAAGGTCCCGTATAGCCCATAATGAATCCAAGAGCTTGCTAATCCGCCTTCTCGTTTGAGTTCACTACCTTCATCGTGGATAGCTTTGATTTCCTTATCATAAGCCTGAACTTGTCCACTGGTCTGAGGATGATAAGGGGTGGCTACTTTATGCTTCACTCCATATTTAGCTAGAAGGGTTTCAAAGGGTTTGTTGCAAAAATGTGAACCCCCATCACTAATTATGGCCTTAGGTACCCCAAACTTGGATAAGATATTCTCCTTTAAAAACTTCAGTACTACCTTATGGTCATTTGCTTTGCAAGGAATCGTTTTAGCCTATTTAGACACTTAATCAACCCCCACCATGATGTAAGAATATCCGTAGGACACAGGGAATGGCCCCATGAAGTCAATGCCCCACACATCAAATAAGTCCACTACTAAGATTGGGTTCAAGGGCATCATATGACGGCGAGAAAGCTTCCCGAGCCTTTGGCATCTATCGCAACCTCGGCACATATTGTGAGCATCCTTAAAGAGGAAAGGCTAGTAGAACCTAGATTGGAGCACCTTCATAGTTGTTTTTGCGGCACTACTCACTCACTGTGCATTTTCAGAGTAGTGGCTGAGAACTTCCCGTCTTCTCCTCCGTGCACACATCTCTCGATACTTGTCTACACAATATTTGAATAGAAATTGTTCTTCCTAATAATAGGAATGAATCTTTGTGAAGAAGTATTTCTTATCATGTGCCTTCTATTCAATTGGAATTTCTCCTGTTGCTAAAAAATTAGCAATGTGGGCATACCAGGGTACTTCTACCAAAGAAAGAAGATTCTCGTGGAACTCATCATTGATCGGGAGGACTGATGTGGCCTGGCGGTCACCGAAAGGTGATATGTTATAACATTCCTCACTCCCTTTCTCGCCCTTGATATGAAGATTAAATTCGAGTAAAGAGAATCCATCTTATAAGTCTTGCCTTTTTAGCATCCTGCTTTGTTAGTAGGTATTTCAAGGCGGAATGGTCGGTGAAGATAACAATGTTTGCCCCCACCAAGTATGTTCAAAACTTGTCTAAGGCATAGACTACTGCCGGCAGTTCCTTCTCTGTGGTAGTATAATTTCTCTGAGCTTCATTTAGAGTTTTGCTTGCATAATAAACCACATAAGGCTTTCCATCCTCTCTCTGCCCAAGGACTGCCCCAATGGCAAGATCACTGGCATCACACATGACTTCAAAAGGAAGTTGCCAGTTGAGTGCTCTCACTATAGGTGCAATGGTCAGGCGGGATTTGAGCTCTTCGAAGCTCTTTTGACAAGCTTCATTCCATGCAAATTTAGTATCCTTTTCCAGCAACTCATACAGTGGTTTTGCAATTTTGGAAAAATCTTTGATAAACCTTCTATAGAAGCCTGCATGGCCAAGGAACTGGTCTCACAAACTTTTATGATTCCGTGGGTGGTAACTCGACAATAAGCTCACCCTTAGCCTTATCGACTTCACCTTTGTCAGAGATAACATGCCCCAAGACAATTCCCGATTCACCATAAACTCGGCATTCCCCAATTGAGCACCGTATTCTTCTCAATGCACTGCAAAAGATAGTTTCAAGGTCACACTCGCTTCAAAAGTATTCCCATGTATGGTGATATCATCCATATACACCTCCATGATGTGTTCTACCATATTGCTAAAAATGCTGAGCATACATCTTTGGAATGTGGCAGGTGCATTGTAGAGGCCAAAAGGCATTCTCTTGTAAGCATAAGTGCCAAATGGACAAATGAAGGTGGTCTTCTCTTGGTCCTCCGCACCCTTTATTTGCACACTTGGGTAAGGCAATTCCCCTCACCCATCTAAGAAGCACAGAATGGCTCCTAAACTCTCTTAAGAAGTTGATCGATAAAGGGTAAAGGGAAGTGGTCCTTCCTTGTCACTTCATTTAATCTCTTGTAGTCTATGCATAATCTCCAACCTAAAGTAAGGTGGGTGGGTACATCCTCCCACCTTTCATTTTACACAGTGGTCACCCCTGATTTTTTTGGCACAACCTGAGTTGGACTCACCTAGGGACTATCGAAAATAGGGTAAATAATGCTAGCATGTAGCAGTTTGAGGACTTCAGTGCGCACGACTTCTTGCATATGTGGACTCAGTCACCTCTGCGGTTGTCTTACTAACTTAGCTTCATCCTCCATGTAGATATGATGAGTGCAAACCAAAGGATTAATCCCCTTTAGATCATAAATTTTCCATCTAATGGCCTGCTTGTACTTCCTTAGGGTGTCAAGAAGACAGTTCTCCTGAGAGGCATTCAACAATGAAGATATCACAACTGGGCATTGGTTACCCTCTTCCAAATATGCATATTTTAATTCTACAAGGAGTGTAACACCCTGAAATATACCCTAGTCATTTTCAACGTGTTTAGGGTATTTTGTAGGTATAATTTGAATTTTTAGTAATTATTATTTTGCTACGTGAGAAAATTTTGAAACCCGAGAATTAACCCAAGTGAAAACGAGTAAAGCTGGAAATTTGTGGAAAAAAGAGGACCTAAGGGTCATAAGTTATAAAGAATAAATGTATAAGTGTAATTAATGAGACTTTTAGTGCAAATAGAGGAGGTATATGGGCTATAGAGCATTTTGGGAGAAATTGAAGTCAAAAGAATGCATTATTGTGGCCAAACAAAGCCTTATGAAGAATAAGTGACTTAAGGTCAAGTTGGTCTCTCATTTTGGGAGAGCAAAAAAAAAACGTGAAGAAGAAGAGAGAAGAAGAGAAGAAGTAGAGGAAGATGAAGAAGAAGAAGAGGAAAGGTATGGAATACTTGTATGGATGGCTATGATTTTGGTTTGGAAACTATTTGAGCATGGATAAACTATGGGTTGTATGGATATTAGTTTGTCCCATCTCTAGGGTTTAGTTAGGAATGCATCCTAACCCTAGATTTTCTGAAAGTTGGGTTGGTAAAACCCTAGTTTGTATAAGATGAGTATGGAATCCTCCCTTGAGTATGGATTCTTGGTTTATGATGTATGGATACCTATTTGGTTGTTAGGAAGTTAACCTAACTTACAAGTATTTGAGTTTGGGTTTGGAAAAACCCTAATTAATCTCTATGTTTGGTTTTGGTTGGGTTAGAACATACTTGGGAGTTATCAGTGATGCTTTTGGATTATTTTGGGGTTTTTGGTTGGATTTTTTGAAAAAGGAACGAAATCAGCAAAATCTAGGCAAATTTCGGGGTCCTACGCCTCGGCGTAGGGATCCCTACGTAGCAACTTAGGTACACGCCAAGGCGTCTCATGTCCACGCCGCGGCATGGTTGAGAGGGGGCTTAGACAAGCCTCAGGTATGCCGTAGCGTAGCAGTGCTACGTCTTGGCGTAGCACTGCTACGTCGTAGCGTAGCATTGTTCACATCATGGAAAATTTTGGTGTTTTTTTTTTCTTTTCTGTTACTCCGAGGACTCGTCTATTGGATTAATGAGGACTCTATAAGTGTATGAAAGGGTCCATTCATGTTTGTAAAGTAAAGGAAAATTTTGACCGTACCTCGCCGCCTCGGCGAGTTCGATGTTGGCAAACTTAATGCCTCTATGATAAGATAGCAAGTTCCTGAACACATATAATTGTAGGACTACTTAAGACCATATATTGAATGACACGACACATCTGTTACGTGGGCAGGCACGTATAGTACTTCAATACTCTCTGATTAGTGCGATGGCACTCTCTGACCGTGCTTCGGCACATTTAGTACTTCGATGCTCTCTGATTAGTGTTTCGGCACATTTAGTATTTCGGTACTCTCTTATTAGTGCGACGGCACTCTCTGTCAGTGCTTTGGAACTCCTGCTTTATGCTACGGCACCTTAGTACTGTACCGTACCTATTGGTACTTATTGTGCTGTGTCCGACTCATTTCTTATTACTGGTCTAGGTAGTCATACAATTATATGATAAGAGTCTAAATAGCGAATAAGAGTAAAGTAATGTACATCGTTATGCTCTGAATGTACCTACGGGGCACCTCTGTACGAGTATAAGCTCTGTAGTACCTATGGGTACCTCCGTCCAAGTATAAGCTCTGTAACTCCTACGGGAGATCTGAACAAGTATAAGTATCATAAATTACAAGTAATGTGTATAAGTTTTGTTATGAATTCATGGAAAATTAATTATCACTCTTTGTATACAATTCTTGTTATAATAACTCGCGTAAGTAGTGATGATACATGTGTATACGTATAAGTCGTATATTTACCACTAAGCATAAAGCTTAGAACGGGTTTTAATCCATGTAGGTACAGAGGAGGACATCCGAAATCTTCCACATACTGTTGGGCCAACAAACTAGTGGAGGTCCATCACCTATAGGTTTCGCACTCTGATTATGTAAATGTAAGTGTACAGTTTTTGTATATGTATATGTAAATGGGACTCAGGACTGCATGTATTGACACTGTAAACACCATTACGGTGGTAGTTTTATTTTGTATCTTTGTATATGATATTTTGATTCAGTTATAAGACTTGGTATCACTTGATATGCGAAAAAGCAAATAGAGTCGGTATAGTCGCCTTATCCACCAAAGGGCGGGTTAGGGGTGTGAGGAGAGGTTTGAGGTCAAGCTTTTGGGCTCTATCTTTGCCCTAAATTATCCTTGTCATAACCAATCAACAAAAGGAAGGATTCATGTTTTTCCTCCATGGATGGCATATAATTCTAGGGCATCCTATAGCTCTTCGAAAACTTCTACTGGTTCCTTAATCAACTTCTCCTATAGCTGCAATAATTGAGTCTGTTCATCCAAAATGGTGTCAATCAGGCAAACTTCTTCTGGATCCTCCTCCACTAGGGGCATGTGCTTCTTACTCAAGTGGAAAATATTGAGTTCCAGTGTCATATTCCCAAATGTCAGTTACATAACTCCATTCCGGTAATTAATAATCGCATTTTAGGTAGCCAAGAATGGCCTCCCAATGATGATGGGTACATAGTTAGCTCCCATTACAACCGGCTCGTGGTGTCAAGGACAATGAAGTCCACTGGGTAATAGAATTTATCCACCTATACCAAGACATCTTCAACAATGCCCTTAGGAATTTTGACTGATCTGTTTTCTAAAGATAGGGTGATGGGGGTAGGTTTCAATTCTCAGCTCAATGCATGTAGAGGTAGGGTGAGGTTGACACTAACCCCAAATCCAATAGAGCTTTCTCCACACAAATGTTGTTCCCCGATATTCAGAGAGAATTTAGGACACCTCGGGTCTTTGTATTCACAAGGGTTTTGCATTGGATGATGCTTGACACAGTACGTAGAAAGCATTCTTGTCGATATTCAACCCTCTTTTTACAGTGCACAAGTCCATCAAGAACTTAGCATACGTTGGGACTTGTTTAATCATATCCAAAATAGGGATGTTGACCTTCACCTGCCTTAATACTTCCATAATTTCATTTTGGTTGATCACCTTCTTTTTTCCTTTTAGTGCTTGAGGGAATAGAGGGGGCATGCTCTTCTTCACCACATCTTCTTCGATTATAATGCTTTCCGATTCTACTTCCTTTTCTTCTTTAGTTTCATCAACAAGCGCAGGCATTGGTTGCTCCACCTGTTTACCATTCCTCAGGGTGATGACTGCCTTCACTTCATCCATTATAGGGGTGGGTTCACTGGAAGAGGTTACTTCATGGACTCCCCTGGGGTTTGGCTGTGTTTGTGAAGGGAATTAACCCTTTTCCTGCACTTGTTGTTGGTTGGTTAGCCTGGAAATTGAGTATTGCAAGTTGTCAAATTTTTTAGTAATTTCGGTTTAAAGGCCTTCAATTTTCTTGTTCAAGGTTCTCTCTACTGTATCAATTTTCTTATTCTCTTGAACATTCACGTCTTTTTGCTCCTCTACAAAATTACCCACTACTTTGCTCAAGTTCAGTATTGCCTACTCAACTCGAGATGTTGATTGTGGTGGCTGTGCTTGGGATGAGGAGCTATATTGTGGTTGTGCAGCAAGAGGTGCATATTATAGAGGCTTTCGTTTCTAGGAGAGATTTAGGTGATTCCTCCAATTAGGATTGTAAGTGTTGTCATATGATGCATTGGTTGGTGGTTTGAATTGACCAACATCGTTAGCTTGTTCCGCTAGCATCTCCCTCATTGCTGGAATAGTTGGGCATTGCTCTCTTAGATGTTCAGTAGACTGATAGATGAAACATGGCTTATCTGGCACAGGGGTCTCAATCACTGCTTGCACCTCATGCTTGTTTCTCATTTCCAGCCCTTCCAACCTTCTAACTAAAGTTGAGAGCTTGGCCTTCATGTCCAAATCCTCTGGGAGGGAATAGATGCCACCTCTAATGCTAGACTGAGGCCTCATCCTTTCTATCTCCCTTGGGTTAGGCTCATCCCAACCTTTAGATGCCTCTTCCATATAATTCAGGAAATTCATGGCGTCCTCTTGATTTTTGCTCAAGAAGTCTCCTCTACACATAGTCTCCAATAATTGTTTCATGGCAGGAGACATACAATCGTAAAAATAACTGACTAGCAGCCAAGTGTTAAACCCATGGTGAGGACAAGAATTAAGAGCTTCCATGTATCTTTCCCAGCATTGATAAAAATTTTCATTTTCATTGGCTGAGAAGGTGGAGATTTGCCTCTTCAGAGTCTTGTTCTGTGGGTGGAGAAGAATTTCTTTAAAAATTCCGCCTACATCTCGCTCCAATTACGAATGGTCCTTAGTCTCAAGGAGTTGAGCCAAATCTTAGCTTTGTCCTTCAATGTCAAAGGAAAAAGCTTTAGCCTCATCAAGTCCAAAGTGGTAATGTTCTCCTTGAAGGTGTTTCAAACCTCTTCAAATTCCCGATGTGTGTATAGGATTCTCGCTCTCATACCATGGAAAGTGGGAGAGTAGCACCCAGTGAGAACTGCTAATCATGTCCCTCGGTTGAAGTGCAATGCGGGAGGAATTACACTCATTCGTGTAGGGTGTATGTGATCCCTCATAGACATATATGCATTGAGGTTCCTCTCTACTCCTTACTGACTTTGCTGTTGTTCATGTGGAGGTTACGTTTGATCTAAATTTAGGCTCGATTCATAATATGCTCCCTGTGGAATACTAATTTTCCACCCGACCTGCATTAAGATTCCACATCCCATAAGAACATCTGCTCTCTGACGAACGGGAATAAACACCGGACAATAAAAACAATCCCTAAAGGGTTGGCGATTAAACTTCCCAAAAAAAAATAACATGATGAAATGAAACTAATAAAAAAAAAATTGCGTATGTCTTTTAAAGAATGATAAAAGAAAATTCACCAGAACTTGCTATGAGGATCACAAGTGTTCAGTATGTTATCATTTGCACTTAGGCACCATCCTCAACAACGGCGCCATTTGATTCGTGTGTTTTCTTGGTAGAGGTATCAAGAGTCGATAAAATTTATACTATCACTCTCTTCTTGTGCTTGTTACTCTTTGTAGTATAGTGGCTTTAAGATGATTAAATGGGATGGTTTCTTAGCATAAATGACTTACGGTGAGGCTCCCAGTGGTGAATTCATTTTTTGGTTTTGGGTTTTCATAAAACAGGTGGGTTGCGTAGATTGGCAAAGTAAAATGAGTTAAAATGTAAAAGATAATTCCTTTAAGTGTTAGGTTACTAGGCTTAGGATCCTAAGGCAACTGAGGGTTTCTTAGGTCTTTTCCTTTCGTTGGGGAGGATGACCTATAGTCATCTCCCGAACCAGTCCTTCATTAAGCTATGAAAGCTGACCCTAAATAACTATCCTTTGAAAATGGTATTCACTGAGTATTAGTGGTCTCGGACAGTGGAAAACAAGTCTCCTTGACTCACCTTCCAATGACTAATAGATGGTAACTAATGAATCTCAGTGGATCTAGCAATAAGCATCCACTGAACCCTAAAAGATTATCAAATATGGGTCATTCAAGGTGACTTTAAGGGATCTAACCTAGAGTTTAAGAAAGAGCATTAATAGCAGTGAATACAACGTGAAAACCATGAAAACCCCTCGAAACACTTAGATCCTTTGCCCAGTAGCCTTCCTCTTCAAGGATGAAGGGGTTCTAGCCACTCATCCTCTGAGTTGTCATCCTCAGAAGCTGTTTGGCTAGTGAGAAAGTGGAAAGTAAATGAGAGAAAGTGAGAGACAATGAGAAAAGGCGGGAGTTGCTAAAAGCTTCCATCTAAAAGAATTTATTAATGATAAAAAAAAAATCCTCTTACAATGTGTTGCTTGGGACTTATATACTACCCCCGGTAACAAAATTACAAAAAGGTATGAAGTAGTCACTATTACATGGGGGACAATTTGGGAAGTACAAAATTTGGAATCAAAAAGTCAACAAATAGCTGCAGAAAATTCGTAGGCTGCAAAATTTCATAAGGGTTGCGAAAATTCGCAACCCTTGCGAAATTGCCAGGGTGCAAGCTTCATTCTACATAGCTTCTCTTCTTCAAGTTTATGATCTGCAGCTTTGAGTTCAACTTGAATTCTTTGTGATTAAGTTGACTCAATAACTTTGACATCAATGGCTTGAGAAAACAACAAAATTTTCCATAAAATCTTATTAGTAGTATAGCTAGGTCCTTGACATGTCAATCGGGGTTAATTGGACTGATTACTATGCAAAAAGTGCTCAAAACCCGCAATAGAAGATTGCAAAATAGCACTTGTTGGGTAATAATCACACATATTGATACAAAATGGCATTCCAGGCCTTTGTAACATATATTTACAAAATAATATTAGAGTTCACCCCTTTTTCACCCCAATAGTAAAAAACATTCCATGAAGATTTATACATATTTGATTTCTATACAAAATAATTACATGATATAATGAAATGTAGTGGTATGCATGAAATGGAGCATTTACGTATACTCCGAACTATATGATGGTGACTCTATGCTTGCCGATCTTCAGTCTTGCTACTTTCTACACGGTACCTACGCATGAGAAATCAACGCGCTAAGCATTTTCATGCTTAGTGGTTCTTTACGTTTCTATTCTCATTTCATACAATCAATAAAACATATATATGCACATATAAACATATAAATATGATTGCCCATATGCATCAAATAATCATCTCAATTACATCCAATATGTTTATTTTCAAACAACATTTAGGTGTTTTTTCATGTGATCCATGCAATATATATATATATATATATATATATATATATATCTGTGTGTGTGTGTGAGAGAGAGAGAGAGAGAGAGAGATTTTATAATAGTTTAATATACATTCATTTAATCTTGCATATAAAAACACAATGATTCACACTTTTCATGTTTACTTATACTAGTATTTTTGTCACAACTCAATTCACACAATTTAAACATTTATTTAACCATTTTTGCCACCCAAAATCAATAAATTTTCGATCGTAAGATATAATCAGCGAAACGGTCCGGTAGACTCTTGTTTGGATTCTAACACTTTTAATAACTTAAATGTCTTTGTGAGCTCTGAAGCGGTTATTTTACATTTGCATTTTTGTGGCTACACTACGATCTTGTCCGTTGGGCTACAGTTGGTATGTCATTTATCAAATCATATATTCGAATACTTTGCTACATTTATCCTTATTGGTATACCAATCTATCCCTAACTCAAATATGACAGCTAACATTCTCTTAAGGGCATTAATAATTTATCATAGTAGTTATAAGATTTTATTCTCTATTCCCCTATATTCACATTTTCACTATATGATTCACATATTCGACAGATTTGTTTGTACATACTTGCATCTGTTATGTTTTCCACTTGATAGATCATTTATCAATGATCTTTCCACACATTTAAGAGGGTAATTAAACACATAATTTCCATAATAACACAAGTTGATACTCGATGACATAACACTCAAACCAATTTATTTATGGTTCAAACCAGAACACACATGCAGATTTCATCGTAATCCACTTGAATTCAATTAACTAAACCCAAACCAATATGTGGTTCAAAACAAAGCACATATGCATATTACATATAAAACCTTTCATTTTTGATGACATTGTAAAGACAAAACCGAAGCAAGAAGAGAAATGTGAAGAACAAACAAAAAGGGTTGTTGATTCTTGACTCCTATTCCTTGAATCCCGATCTTAGCTCAGGTTTTATCATCACTAGCCCCTAATCCATCAAAAATACATCTATCGAGAAACAACAATACAAATGTTCGTGTATACTTGGGTTTACGGATTTAAGGTTGATCTCTACCCAATACACCTTCGAGCACAAGGCCACTGCAGAGACAATTGAGCCATTATTTTAAAATTTCATAATAAAACAATGTCTCTATGAGAGTCTATTTTCAGTAGAAATTAGAATCATCTCATTTGGATCATTACAACTTAACTTATGGACAAAAAACCAAAACTGTACCAAGACAGAGGATAACCCAGTAGCTTACTCGTATTTTCAATTCTGTCTAAAAAATAGGGGACTTAGATTCAGTTTTTCTTCTTTGTAACTTCTATAGTTTTTTAGGTCTACCTCTTAGGGTTCTGTCCCAACTTGAATCACTAAATTTGGATGACTAATGACCAAGTTATGGCCAAAACAAGAACATGACACAACCCATAAATTTTCCTGTTTCTAGACTTTGTTTTGGTCCATCTCTGAAACACCAACATGGCTGCTATTTATGGACTGATTTAGGTCTCTGTTTCTTCTATACATTTTAAGCCATGAGTCTTATGCACCATATCCAATTGGAATAATCCAATTTGGAGGTCAAGAGGCCATGTTATGACCAAAACAAAAACATGGGTTTTTGGAAAAAAAAACTTTGACTGCAATTCCCTTCAAAACCTGTACATCTTCTTTTTACACTTCTTGGTTTTTAAGACCCCACAAGCCAACAGAACCAACCCAAAGAAATAAAAATCCAATTCAAAAACAAATTACCCAAAGATGGAAGAGTAAGGTTCTCCTTAAGCACAAAAAACGAAAAAGAGTTAGGACTTTCCTAACAATCAAAAGGGAGAATCCATACAACCCAAATCCAAATCAAAACAAACATCAACCCAACTCTAACAAGTATAACACATGAATGAGAAGAGTTAGGGTTCTTCCTAACTTCAAACATGAACAAACAGAGAGTTAGGTTTCCCTAAGCATGAGTTTTCCTTGAAATACTTGAACTGGCTTCCTTTTCCTTCTCTTGATCAAACTGAAACCTTGAGACTAGTGGAGATGGCAACCCTTCAATTGGCTTCTCTTCTCCTTTAAGTGAAGCTAAACAAAAATTGTGATGCCCGATTAGGATAGATTTGATCTTACTCCTATATCAATAACCATGGGCCTGGTTTGGAAAATCTCCATTTTGCTTAAGTTTTATTTTGATAAGGTCTTCCATCTCATTTTATATTTGCAATTCATTTATCACATATTCAACTTTAACATGTATTCTCTTCTAGCTTTATGGCCCTTGAATTCATAATGACCATTTTTATTTTACTCTTGACTCTTGTATTAATTCGGTTTATGTTTCTCACTTAGTATTTAATTTTTCATGCAGTAGATTTAAATTTATTTTACCTAAGTATTTACTAAAACTATTCAGGTGCAATTTGAGATCATTCAACTCCTCCCTACTTAGGAGATTTCGTCCTCAAAATTACCTTCGGTGAACAATTGCTTATAACCCAGGCTGGTTCTATTCACTCCATGACTGTAGTCTTGTGGTTCTTTGAAATGTCTGCGGCTATTGAATTTGTTTTGTTTCTCAGTCTTGTTCTGAGCCAAAGGGTTTCTGGGTTCTCTTGTGAGTCAGTCGGTGAAGCTCATCATATCTAAAGGCCCATTGTGAGGGTCGACCTACCTCATAACAGTGAAAGACTTGGAAAATCATGTGGGTCTTAACTCTGAAGTAGGGCTAACCTATATGCCCTTTGGACCCATTTCTAGATCCTTCATCTGACCCAATAGACACAGAACCAACTTATTTATTTCGTCTCATGAGTTTTCTTCAAGAAAACAAATTCACTTTTCTCTGTGAATCTGCATGTTGAATGTGTATAACTTAAATTGAATTAAGACTTTTTTGTCTATCTATATTTCACCTTTGATGTTTATGTGTTTCCACCTTCATAGGTCTCTTGCTGGATCAGTAAAGGGTTGATTACTTTCTTCTCACTTAACTTTCCAACACATTGGTGTTCTGCACTTCTTCAATAGGGAGAACCGTAAATGAACAATATCATATTGGGCTATTGTTATACAAAGTTCAACTAGAATACAATAATCCCACTCTCTCATGGGTTAATACACACAACTTCTTGCCGCATCTCTGAGAGCTTAGACCAGTTCCTCAAATTTATCATCACAATAGAGTGGAAGTGATGCTTTGAAATTTAGTCGAGTGCCTAAAGCCTCTTGTTTTTCCCACAATTTCAAGGGTGATCTCTAGGATCTCTATCTTGTGATAGAACCTTTGGAATCCATAGTAATTGAACTATTTTCTCATGTGGCTTTTGCAGACTAATCAGTGAACAATTGGTTCTTACACAGTAAATGAGTTGACAGTAATTAGGTCTGCCGACCCGACTTAATCATGCTTTCTCTATCAGTGACCGACCTCAAATCATGATGATTGATTCACATTTCCATAGAATATTCAGTAGACACCAACCATTGAGAGAACTTGATGTTCTTTCACCTTCTAGCACACCACATTTAATTTGCAAGTCCAAACATCTTTAATTCATTTAGTTACGGTGTGAAGTCTTCAAATCTGTACCTTTGTTACCAGATATATGGCAAGGATCCACTGGTGGGCTCTTGCGATGGATTTCTTCAACTCATTATCATTAGGTACACAAACCTATTTTATGTACAGAATCCATCCTCATTCAGCAGCTTCGATTTCTTTCCACATTCGTGACTTTGTGACCAATTTTAAAATGCTCTTTTGTTCTCTTGCATGATTTAACATATTCGGTCTTGCTATTAATTCCGCCTATTGCACCGTCGTCTAATGACAAATGAACTTAACTGTGAAAAATATTTTGCCAACTCTCAGCGTCTTTTCATTAGCTCCGGGGTGTTAATGATGACGGTCATAGTCTTGAGTAGTTAATCCATCCTATGACATATAGATTGAAACCGTTGCGAGACTAATGCGCGACTTTTTATCGAGTTATAGATGAAACACTTTTCTCCTTAGAGATGATGTCTCCATATTTTCAATACAGGCACAATGACCAGTCAATTCAAATCTGTATGTGGATATGAAATTCTTTCATGGGATATTGCCTTGAAGCATAAGCTACCACTTTACCTTCTTGCATAAGGACCGTCCGAGTCAATTAATAACAAAGCATCACGGTAATCCATATACTTTGTCAGTGGGGTGCATTGGTGGAACCTCAGATTAAAATGCTCAACTTTTTCAAACTGACTTTGCCTTTTCCTCCATAATCTCCACATTCTTTTTGAGATAATCTGCCAGCCACATTTGTAGTCATAAAAAACCCCTTAGCAGACGCCACCAGTGCTGCTGCTGACTGAGGCTGCAGAACTGCATGACACTTCTTAATTGGTTTCCATTCAAAATCACCCTCCATCTTCTTTGAATGCACTAATTCCTTCTTGATACAGTAATCGAGAAAGGGCACTTCTCTCGACAAAATTCACGCGCTCATTTGCATACAACTTTCATTTCTCAGGTTTCTAACACTACCCGAAGGTCGTATCATGATCATTCTAATCCTTTGAATACACAAGGATGTCATCTATAAATACTTGGCTGAAAACGATCTAAAAACCACTGCAGGTTCATTAAGTCCATGAAAATTTGTCCAGTGCATTTTATCAACCAAACATTACAGGAATAATGTCTTGCATGATTCTAAATACTTTATCTTAACGCACATGCATCTTAATCCTTAATTGATGATACCCAAAACATAGGTCAATCTTAGAAAGACACCACTTTGTACCAGTTGAGTCGAACAAGTCATCAATCTGAGTATGAGTACTTGTTCTTAACTATCATTTTGTTCGGTTGCCTATAATCAACACTGGCAGAGTGTACCATCTTTCTTCTTAACAAAACCTTTGGGCTCATGGTATTTTCGGACGAATAAATCCTTTCTCTAATAATTTTGCAACTGAAGCTTCAACTCTTTTAACTCCGCAGGCGTTTATGGTGTAATGGATGCGAATTAGTGGAACAACGTCAATTGCGAACTCAATTTCCCTCCATGGAGGCAATCCTTGCAACTCCTCTAGAAACACGTCTGGATAATCACAAACTATAGGTATGTCTGAAGAACTAGGCTTCACCTTTCCGTATCAACCACATATGCCAAATAGGCTTCACACCCATCGTTCTAGTAGTGGCGGCGGATATCACATTAGAGAGGTGGTTCGACCTTTCGCCGATGAAAGTTACTTCCTCGCCACTTGGTGTCCTCAAAGTCACTTGCTTCATTCTACAATCAACCACCACCACTTGAAACGACGAGGTGGCCGATAATACAATATCACATCGACTCTCAGATAGTAAATGAATTAGTCTCTAGAAGCTCTATTCTCGTATTCTAATGGGACAACCCACATAGACTTTATTCTACTTGACACTATGCTCGAGCGAGTTAGATGCCGGATCATCATACTGGTTTCACTCTTGTTAAACTACGGCTGAGGAATGGCGCAAATATAAGAATGGGTGGACCTTGGAATTACCATAAATGCATGTACTGATGTCCGAAGATGGCAAATTGACTATCTTTAAGGCATCTTTATCAACAACAACCTTCATTGTATATACCTTAGTTTGGAGGCTTGAGAGATGTAATGCACTTCTGGTTTGTCATCCGCTACATTATCAGGAAGCGATTGGTGTGCAACCTCTTGTTGTCCTTGTTTCCCCTCTAAATTGCTAAAACTGTACCCCTAGTCTAGGGTGTTGTGAAAGAACGGGCTCTAGGATAATCTTTTACTTTGTGCTCATTAGATCCACAAACAAGACAAGCACTTGTCAATCTCCAACAATCTCCCTTATGTCTCATTACAGTGGCAATAGGTAAGGAGGCTAAGTCCTCTGGGCAGAGCCTGTTGGGGCGCTAGCGTGATGATGTTTGAAAGTGATCTTACTCTTTATTTGTTTGAGATTGTCCCTTTAGGGTAGGTTGACTAGAACCCTGTGGACCTTTAAATTTCTTATTCTCATGCTAATAAGAACTTGACTTCTCGGGATTTTCTTACCACCTTATCTTTCAACTTTTTCTATCTTATCTTTTTCTTCACCCTTTCCAACATTTAATGCACAAGCTACTATCATTGAGTAAATCATAATGGTTAAGATCTGGCACAGACCACGAATATTATAGTCTAAGTTCAGGCCATCATAAAACTTCGACACTTTCTTCCTCTGTGTAACATCTCTGGAGCATACTTGCTCAATCGGGTGAATTCCCTCTGATACTCTGTTACACTCGTTTGCCTCTGCTTCAAATTGTTGAATTCTCTTCTCTCTTTGCTAAGGTGATTAATTGCATTATATTGCTTCTCTAATTACACTGAAAAACTCCCATGTGATATTTTATGGTGATGTAGTGCATTTGTCGAAGCATCCTCTTTATTCTTTCAAGCCAATTTTCTATAGTGGTAGGCTCGTCATCTTTCTTTCCAAGGAACTCTGTGGGTCGGTATTTTGCCATTCTCTCTATTATTTCCCACTGAGGGACAACTTGGACTAGTTGTGCTACTCTTTGCAATGCTTAAGCTATTTGTTGGAGGATATCGACAACACCTCCTATGGCTTGTCCCTGTTCATGTATTGATGGACCATGGGATTCTTGCTCACCATCCACACTAGCATTGCTATTTGGGCAACTCCTCGAGACACCTCTGACCCTATTGGGGCTTGAACTTTCCATGTTTGGCCTGTTCAGGGCGGCAGCATCTGCGCCAGCTGAAGTCACGTCATCCTTTATATGCAAATGTTGCATCTCACACATGATTCAAAGTCAGTTGCTTAGAATCACCCTAAACCATTGCTCACGATGCAAAATCATTTTGTCCCGCCCTCGGGCCCGGCGGGCGGGGTGGACGGATCCAGGGACACGGACCGTTTCAAAACCATTTGTCAAAACACATTTCATATAAACATACTTATATATGAATATATGATATCTTTATAATAAATTCATTAATATGAGAAACATATATCATATCATTTCAAGATGGCCCATATCTATTCTTTAGTACAACTTATTGATACAAAATGGCATTCCATGCCTTCGTAACTTACATTTGCAAAATATTATTAGAGTTCACCCCTTTTTCACCCCAATAGTAAAATACATTCCATGAAGATTGATACATATTTGATTTCTATACAAAATAATTATGATATCATGAAATGCTTGATGATATATGAAACGAAGCAATTAAATACCCCGAACTATATGATGGTGACTCTACCTTGAGTGGTCTTTGTAGGTCAAAAACTCATTAGATTTTTTAATCCATTTTTACGGCGTATTACAGGAATAAATGTTGATTTATTGTATGTAGAAATGTGGATATTTACTCAAATTTAATTTGCTTGAAAAATAAATGAGAGAATAAGTCAGCCAAAAATCGAGGCCAACGAAACGACCTCTGTGGTGAGTGGAAATTATGGCCCGAAAATCATAGTGTCGACGGGGCTTAGTTGTGGAGTTATTTCTAAGTCAGCGTCACTGATTGACTTTGAGGAA